>OX621188.1:2670833-3997500 GCA_951640565.1 Petrophora chlorosata
TATTTTGGTGGTTATTCTACCCTTGAACACAACTTCGTTGCAAGTACGAAGCAGACGCGCACTCGTAATGAATAATATATTGTCTTTGTTGAATATTTTATGGAGGGGGAGGCAGATAGGCGAATGAATAGGGTTGCTACTAGCTAGTAATCCAAGTCATGACAACCCTGCTATTGAGTGTCATGGTCTGGGAAACAACGGTTCTATACAAAAAGGTTTACTATTGATATTTAAAGATAGTTATTACGGGCCTTAATAGCCAAAGTGTTCCATAAACAAATGAAAAAGTCAATCGTCACGCTCCTATAGCTACAGAGTAAATAATAGCTATAGCGGCTTTAGCGACATTGATCCTGGGGCTCATATACCACTTTCTCTTTATCTTGATCTTCGGGTGTTCTCAGAGAAATGGAGAATGTTCTCTTTCAGATGCTCCTAACTACTCTGCAAAGGTCTGAACTACACCTGGCCAGAGAAATTTAAAACTGAGGTTGCTTTACGAACTTATCATCATCATCATCAGCCCATTACGTTACCACTGCTGGGACTCGGGCCTTCCCTCGTAGAGAGAGTGTGGGCCATAATCCACCACGCTGGCCCAGTGCGGGTTGGTGGATTTCCTTGAATTTTGTGATTAATTCTTCAACATGCCGGTTTCCTCACGATGTTTTCCTTCACCGTTCTTAGAGCGAGTATTAATTCCGCATATAACTTAAGAAAGTCAGTGGTGCGGGGTCAACGGGATTCGAACTCGGGTGCGTTGGATTGAAAGTCGCACGTGCTCCCACTGAGCCACACTCGCTTACGAACTTAGACTTGGTACCTACTATTAAGTCTTCTGTGCTTATACATAGCAACCGTGGACTTTGTTAAATTATTATCATAGTAACAATTACGTTTTTAATTTTTTGTTGGTGCACAATATGAAGCTATCATAATTATACGATGTAGGTAATTAATGTTTTATGAATTCCAGTTCGGACCTGGATTGCAATTCAAAAAGAGTAGGTAGTACAAATCTGTAAGTACTGAAAACCCAATTTTAAGAAACATTTACTCTAAGAATAATAATCGTTGAGAGATCGTTGAAGACATTCTTTTCTTCCTAGCATTTAATATTTTTTAAACTATTTGCTATATCAACCCCTAAGTGTAGGGTTTCGATCAATAGTCGTTATAAACAATTCCGGTTGCTACGAGCGACCAAACGCCGGGTTTAGAGCACCCGCACTTGTGTTTTTAATATCGCTACGGCTCGGCTGGTCTGAGAGCTAGATGGTCATTTAATCTAAGGCGTTAAGGCGACGATTTCGAAAATAATAGTTAATGTATAAAAAATGCAAATGTATATAAAAAAATTGATTGCTATTATTTAAATTGTAAGTATGTTAAGGTTGTTGGCTATAAAACTCATTTGCTTTCTTTCTTTCTTTTTTCACATTTATCAACGCAACGGCAGAACGGATTTCAGTGAAACTCGGAATGGAAATAGCATAAACCCTGGATTAACAGAGGCTAGGTTTTATCCCGGGAAACCGCGTGGCGCAGCTAGTCTATCGACATAAACAAATATTAATTGCTGTTTGTTGGTAAGCGCATCACTTGAGAACGGCTTTATTTAATGTCGCTATTTTCCGGTTGTCAAATTTTTACTCGTATTAGTTCGTTTTTTATTTACTTTAAATAAATAAATAGTAGTAATAATAATTATAAATAGTAGTAATAATAATTAGGGTTTACGGAAACAAAAATTGGAAAAGTTCCCAGAAAATAGGAAAATTCGGGAATACCCGAAAGTGATTTATTTCTATTGGATTTTTGTATGAACAGAACAGCATGTAAGGTCAGCTAGTTTTATTAACCCCGACGCAAAAAGTAGGGATATTATAAGTTTGACCACTATGTTTGTCTGTCTGTGGCGCCGTAGCTCTTAAACGGGTGAAACGATTTGGATGCCGTTTTCTATTTGAAAGCAGGTTTTCTAGCAGTAGTTCTTAGACATTAAATCAAAATCAGTTCAGCCGTTTTTTTACTTTTAATAGGTTTTTTGTGTCGGAGGCTTTTTAAATTTTAGTTCACTGTAATTCGCTTGTATAATTTCAACTATGTAAAAATATTAAATAAGATTGTACAGAAAAACATTGAGTAGTAAAAAGTGAACGGTTTGTAAGGAAAACGAAGAAGCTCCGAAGCTAAGATTACTTTTTCAAAAACAATTTATTTTAAAAAACTTTTTAACATCTCAGCCGCATCGATCGCCGTCTCCCTCCAATTTAACATAATATAAAATTATAAACGGTATGAATCATGATAACGTTCCGGGGGTGAGGGCCAATTCACAACTTTAACACCCTTCGCCCCCCGCCTCACCCCACGGCCTCGACGCTGCAGCGGGGCGTAGGGAAACGAAAGCAGAGAGGCAAGTTTAAAACCAAATATTCCGCAACTCGTTGGTAATCAATAGTCATCAGGTTTTAATGAATATAGTATATGTTAAAGTTTGCGAGGTGTAACAGCATCTATACGTATTTTAAAATGTACGAGGAGTAATAGCATCTATGTATATATCACCTGTGTATAGGATTTTTGTTACACAATCACTCTAAAACACTGAACAGATTTTGATGAATTACAGGAGATAAATTTTATCCCGGAAAATTGAATTGAATTGGGTGAAGTAGTAAGCAGAGTTTGATTTTTAGCAGGGATTTCTATAGCAACTAATCATTATGGAAGGAATATTAATTTGTAGTGAGAAAGCCAACTACTTTTCCAAACGTATCAAAAATGTAATTTACCAATTTTAAAAATTAGTATATGAAAAAAGTTATTGTAGAAATCTCAGAAAGATATGCCCATAGGTATTTTTTTCCATTTAAGCAGCAAATTAAATTTTGCAATTTTTTTTTAAGACTTTATTGAGAAAAATTGATATTTTATTGACAAAAATATATTTTTCGCTGTATCCTACTAAACTTACGTTTAGAAAATTGTAGATGGAATTCTCATAACAAATTTTATCTGTAACGTGGTTAGGTGCCATAGAGATCCTTGTAAAAAATCAGATACGATATGATTTTTAGACATAATTGAAGTTTTCGGCGGTACTGGACAAAACGTCTAAACTGACAGTGAAAGTGGTTATTATTAAAAATACTATATGAGCCTGTGATTACTTTCTCTAGCAAGTCTATTTTCAATACACTGGTAAAGTCAGTTTTCCTGTGGACAAGATATTAAGATGCAAAACAAATTAATATAAGCTCGTCCTACTGTGCCCTCCACTGCACCGGGCCAGCGCCGTCGAAAAGAAAACTTTATTTTTATAAGAATTTTTATAAGACATGAAATTTATTATGGCCGATGCTCGGTTCAGTCTCGCGTTTCTGAAATAGAACGCTAAGATGTTATTCGCCAGGTGCAATTGTTCGTTAGATTGAAGGACTTCTGGACGAATATTGTGCTCTTTGAGGTATTCTTTTGTTGAGATTTCTTCGAGTGCTGTTCGTTTGTGGCAAGTTCAGATGAATTTTGTTGCAACGTTACGATTTCTATCGTACTTTTCACAGTTAACTGTGTTCATAGATCGTGTAAATGTGGTTTATTCATAAACCTACTGCGACATGAAATGAACACTTATTCTAATTTTTCGTGTATTTTAGAATAGATATCTAAACTTTAGTTAAGTTTATCCAAATAGTTCTCACAATTTTCATCCTATACTTTGTAAGAACTACGTAATATGTATAAATTCTACTGATATTATAAATGCTAAAGAGTGTGTGTTTGCTACCACTTAGCATCATAATACTGCTACGTTGTTTAGTACTTTACATCCTGGAATAAGACATAGGATACTCCTACTCCAGGAAAAACGAACAGTTCCTTAGGGAACTATTATAAACCGAATTCAACGCGGACGGAGTCGCGGCTAGTCAGCTAGTGATAAATAAATAAAGATTGTGCTTAAACTTGCGTTTAGTGACGTAGTAGTCTTGTCTTGACCAAAGTTATTGCTGAAATGATGAGTTACTAGTTCGAGTGACCTCACGCAGTCCTGTAGTAAGAAGGTATGTACTAAAGACTACCCTGATTTAGCACGAACGAGAATTTGAGAACGAAATATTGATGAAGCGACGTAAAGGGTAGAATACCTTGCAAAACCTATTTGACTGTGAAATATTTATAATCTCCTTTGAACATTATGCTTAAAGGAGTGTCCGCACTGGGGCATGTCCGTATCAACACAATGTCTTGGCTACTACAAAAACATAATATGTAATAAAATCTTCTAGTTACAATATGCTTGCGGTCGTTTTCGTAACCAGTTGCCATAGTCGGAGTACTTCTTTACCTTCTGGAGAATGCTACAAGAAAATGTTTTTTAATAATATTAACAGACATAAATTTAAGGGGTTTCGAAGTTATAGATACATTTCTTCTGCCATATGTAATTTTGCATTTATGCCGATTTTCGGATATAATGCTGCTAACGTTTTCGGATGGACGGAAAACAAAAAGTACGCCTGTCAGTGACGGTAATTATTATATTCCGAAAGTCCAATGCAAATGGGTTTTATCTAGTAATTAATGATAAAGATAATGTACAATGCACCCCGTAAGTTTTTACTTGTTACACAGTTTTTAAGCGAACTACCTACTTTTATGGCAAGAGTAATGACGGACGTGTCCGTATTACTCGTAATATATTTACACCTAATTATGCCTTATAATCTAGTTAATTATTCGGAGAGCTATGGTCCCCATATAAAGCAACAAACAAATCCTGTCGGTAACGGAAAGTGAGGTCCGCTTTTTCTAATTGACCATTTAATTATGTTTGCTCACGACTTTATATGTTGCATATCCGCATACGGCCGACGCGACTTTTTGCCGCCCGTGTGCACCGGCCCTTATTCGAGCCACTCGGCCATTTATCTTATTTAATACAAATACACTGAACGGCTGCCAAATGCAAAAGTTCTTCCACATTTATTTCGTACACATTGGCAACATGGGCGAACGAAACTCGTTTTGCTCGCTCTTTTACAATAATTTATATCAAAAAGACGGATTCTCATAAAAATTTTACATTAAATAATGGCACTTGGCAAAAATTGCATTAAAAGTATGTACAATCAGGGAGAAATGTGTCTAACAATTTAATAAAGTTGATTTGCATGTAAAGAAAGAAATTCGTTAATCAGAGCTTCTTGAAGGATTTCTTTAGAGTACGAATGTGCGAGGTTATACAATAAAATAACGAATTCAGACTTAATGTAAAATAAAAATGTCGTAATTGTACAAACATCTGATTTTATTTATATGTAAAAATTTGGGAACTGTTCACATTTACGGATTATACACATAATGGCAACATAGGGCATTGTACCCAGCGAAATTACTGGGTATTATGAGACTCAATAGCTAATTGTCTCACGGTGACGAGCGCAGTGCAGCGCCACGCAGGATTTTGCAAAAAAACAAAATTCTGGGTGGTGCTGTTATTGTTATGGGCTGGCGTATTGCTTACCATCAGGCGAACGACCAGCTCGTCTCGTCATTCCGTTACATAAAACATAACTAAGCCACAAATATAATCAAACATGCAGACTGCCCACATGTATAAATTATAACTCAATTATTATACAACATTTTTCACGAAAAACCTTTTTTTCAACTATTTATTTCAGACCAAGTTCGATACCATCCAGACAAGGTGTGGAATCTACCTACGTTATCCTACTAATATTATAGTTTGTAAGAATGTATGGATGTATGTTTGTTACTCTTTCACGCAAAAACTACTGAATGGATTTTAATGAAACTACAATAATATAGCTTAGGTGGGTGCTATAGAGCGAGTGTGGCTCAGTTGGAGCTCGTGCGACTTTCGATCCGTCGCACCCGAGTTCGAATCCCGCTGGCCCCGCACCACTGACTTTCTTTAGCTATGTGCGGATTTAACACTCGCTCTAAAACGGTGAAGGAAAACATCGTGAGGAAACCAGCATGTCCAACAAGTTTTCACAAAAAGTCAAGGACATGTGACATTCACCAACCCGCACTGGGCCAGCGTGGTGGATTATGGCCCATTCTCTCTCTATGAGAGAAGGCCCGTGTCCCAGCAGTGGGAACGTGATGGGCTGATGATGACGATGATGATGATAGCTTAGGTATACATCAGAATAACATATAGGCTACTTTTGAAACCGTAGGTGAAACCGCGGGGCGCAGCTAGTATTTATTATATAACAGGGCATAGTAGCCATCGAAAATAATGGGCACATGAGATTTAATATGATCTGATGTCTCGGGGTGATGAGCGCAATGCAGTGCTACGCAATGCTTTTTGTGGTATTAAAAGTTACGGGTGGCACTACAATTGTTATGGGGAGGCGTGGCGCCTACAATAAGGCGAACGACATACTCGTCTCACCACTCAGTGCCATAAAAAAAACACAAATCTCAGAGCTTTCTACAATAAATAACCGAACTTAAACCACAGTTTAAACGCAACGTGGACTGTATATCGTAAAAAGACAGAAGACAGAAAGAAGTATAGTGACTTAACAGAACATGCAAATAGTCTCCTCATCCTATGGCAAGGATCAAAAGGGGATATCCAGGTCACGTAACGGGTCAGAAGGGGAATTTGACACGCCATTATGGATGTCAAGGTCATCCTAGAAGGTTCGGTCGATTTATATGGAGATATTGATGTTTGACGGGACAAAACGCATTTATAAAGAAGCTAGGGAGGAGGATCGCAGCACGCCTACGTGTTGAGATGTTTCAGTAGGAATCTAATGGAATCAGGCGTAACGTTGCGGAAATTCATCTATAATCTAAATTAGATGCTTCAGTAGATTACTCAAATCTGTAGTAGATTTTACTCGTGGTAGATCTCTCGTATGAGCCCGTCTGGGTAGGTACCACAGCTTTGCCAGTTATTCTGCCACCAAGCAGTAGTGTCAATCACTGTGTTCCAGTTTGAAGGGCATTGTAGCTAGCGAAATGAATGGGCATATGAGACTTAATATCTGATGTTTCGAGGTGATGAGCGCAATGCAGTCCTATGCAGGGCTTTAGGGTTATGGGCAGGTGTGGCGCTTACCATCAGGCGAACGACTTGCTCGTATCATCACTCAGTCACATAATAAAAAATTACAAATGCATTTTGGATAACCAGGGAAATGGGTTTCATCAGTCGCTCAACTGTATTCCTCTAGATCTTTGTGCTCCATCTTCGGCCACATCGTCGCTTAACACCAAGCGACATTACGACCAAACAGATCTACAAACGATAAAAAAGAGTTTATTCATTTCATTCAAAGACAACGTGGAACGTTCACTGCTGAGTCGTGTTTGAAAGAAAAACCTGCATACTATGCTCAACATATACTCAACGAGAGCAGTAACGAAGTATTAACCTAAACGACTAAGCAGAACAGTAGGCTATCGCATCAGTTACCTACCGTCAGAGTTCAAGGCAAAACGTTGCTCAGGCTCACGGCCGTACAGACTCTCAATAAAGTAAGGGCAGTATGTGGATGAAGATAATAAAGATTACTAAAGCCATTTTTATCAGGGATATACATAATATACAAAAACTTAGACTTTGGGTCCGTGGGGACCGGGAGCTCATCGTATTTTCAAAAGTCTGTCAGAGCGCCTGATCGATGCTACGCGTGACCAAAATGCTGGGACTTATTTGGCTCAACGTATCAGTATTGCAATCCAACGGGGCAATACTGCCAGCTTCTCGGGTACTCTGCCAGCTGGTAGTGGGTTGGAGCATTTGAGCTATCTATAGGCGTTTAATGGCCTATGGGTTGTCCAATCGCTTCTCCTTGTAAGTAGTTAGTTTAGTTTTAGTAAGTAGAGTTGTTTTTAGTAATAAAGTCATTCGCCCGTTAAAAAAAAACAACTAAATAGTTTGCGATGATCAAAACCACTCACACTAGCATGCAAAAACGCGCATCCACATTACATTGGATATCACTGACGCATAATTATTATTTTAATTCATATGCAATTAAATGTAAAATAACACGCGGGCGTCGAGTTCAGGCGAGGACTGGCCGACTGCGCGGGTTTGGTTCTCGTGGCGAACCTGTTCTTATCGCGAATTAATATTAATAATGAATACTTGAAACGGGCGCGATTGTGAGTTGTATAGTTGTAATTAAGCGCGATTATAGCGGCACCGGCAATTACCGACAATGTCTGCGTCTGCGGCCTGCACCGGAATTATGTAGAATGAATAATATTACGCGCTGGCGTTGAGCAGAGCGAGCGGGAACGTGCGGAGCGAGCTTATTTTTTATTTATTTATGTAACTGAATGACGAGACGAGCTGGTCGTTTGCCTGATGGTAAGTAATACGCCAGCCTATAACAATAACAGCACCACCCAGAACTTTGTTTTGCAAAATCCGGCGCGGCCCCGTACTGCGCTCGTCACCCTGACACAATTAGCTGTTGAGTCTCATAATACCCAGTAACTTTGCTGGTTACAATGCCCTTCTAGCCGGAACACAGTAATTCTTGCGCACTACTGCTTGGAGGCTAAATAACTGGCAAAGCTGAAAATAAATGACTTGAATGATTATGACTTGCCTTGTATAACGGACTTAGTTATATGGCCAATAAAGAATTCTATTCTATTCTATTCTAAAAAGCAAAAGACAGCAGAATATAGAGGGATTACAGAAACAAAGCAGCGAGTAGTAGTTATTCATTCGGTCATCTTTCATATTTTTGAAGTTTTTAGTGTAATTTCTATTTAGTCTTTTATTTATTCTCTTAGAAAACTACAGCTAAACTTAATACAAGGTAAGTAATGCTTGGACAGGATGGTAGCTTATTAAAGTTTACACATATGGATTTTTTACTGTGTTATAAGAAACTATTGCTAAATTAGAATTATTAAATAGTTTTTTTTTATTATATTAACCTATTGTGTCCCACTGCTGGACAAAGGTCTCCCTTATCTTTTTCCAAACATCTCTGTCTATATTAAATAGTTAGGATGAAATTTTAGACCATCACACTAATATTATTAATGCGAAAGTAGCTTTGTCTGTCTATCAGTCTATCTTGTGTGTTACCTTTTCACGACTAAACGGCTGAACCGATCTTGATGAAGTTTTGTATGTAGCTTAATGTCCTGGAAAAGGACATATGCTACATTTAATCCTGAAAAATCGCGGGAAAAACGGGGTTGCAGCTAGTGTTCCATATTTGCAATGTTTACGTGCTTCTGATTCGAAAGTAAAGAATGATAAACCTTCCTGGAATTTCAGACTTTCCTAACTTTCTTGTATTTTCTTCGAAGAATTACTAATTAGGAATAAGATGTGTAGTGGTGAGGTAACCGTATCCCTCGTTAGATGTTTAACTTCTCCGCTAAATATAATTTGTAGCACGCCTGTGGATAGCGCAATACTTTATACTCCACACATAATTATGTTACGCGGGGTAGGCGCGAGTGCGGCTCAGTGGGAGCCCGTGCGACTTTTGATTCGACGCACCCGAGTTCCCGCTGGCCACCACTGAGTTTTTTTAAGTTATGTCAGGCCTAGCGCACTCCGCACTGTAGGTACGAAGCTACAAGTACAACCGGACGACGGCGGGTCGCGCGTCGTTACACGTCCGCGTCAGAAGAGAGCTATGCGATAGAAAGAGAGGCGCTCTGTGTGTGCTCTATGACTGGTAGGTATGCAGCGTTACGCGAGCTGAATTGAATTTTATTGCGTCGTAGCAAGATTCGCTACTTGTTTAAATTTCTTTGCGGAGTGATGCTTCTGTCCCTTAGCATTCTGTGGTTATGTGTGGATTTACTCGCTCTAAAAACGGTGAATGATAACATCGTGAGGAAACCGACATGTTCAAGAATTAATCACAAAACTTCAAGGATATGTGTGACATCCACCAACCCTCACTGGGCCAGCGCGGTGAATTATGGCCCATACTCTCACTATGAGAGAAGGCACGTGTCCCAGGATGATAGGCTGATGATGATGGGGTAGGTTAGGCCGGATTTTAAATGCGTTTTGCTCTTTTCTACTGATTTAAGTAATAAGGTTTGAAATAGCTTAGCAACATTTGATTATCTTAAAAAATTGCATGAGCATGAAAATTGATGAGTTGGTTTTTTTAATGCTTTTGTTACAATAGGTAAATCAGCTACAAAAATGTATTCGGTTACCTATTTTTTTAATATACAAGTGTAGAAATTTAATGTCCAAAAAAATATACTGATGTCGCTGAAAACATTGAGAAGTAACTTCCCAAATCATTTGCATGGGAGGAAAGAATACTATTACTTATGGAAGTACGTGATTTTAATCTAAACCAGTTTTGATTCTATTCGGTTTTTGCCTTATTTTGTTTCCTTGTCTATTTGGGTTGTTGTTTCATAAGTTTTTTTTAATCTTTATTATTTTGACAGGGGTTTTCTCACATAGTGACCTTTTATAAGTTAATTTTTTAAGCATCGAGATTTTGTTGACTTCGGACGTACTGATACTGACACCATACTGATACTGTAATAATACCTGAAAGATATTTCATTTAAAAACCTACAAAGGTAAGTGACATTTCATATACTTGGCGCGCATTTACGCTCTTTAATATAATAAAAGGTGAAGCACTTATAAGGATATCTTGGGCGATTTCCAACTTATATATTATACAGTTATTTATAAGATATGATAAAAGTTGGCTATAATGTTAAACATTTTACAAAAATATAATGTAATACATTTTATAGAAGTTTCGAATAATAACATCAGGTTTTGTTTTACTCTTTGAAAATAAGTATCTACAGTCTGTACGTGAAAATGCCTAATTCCATTAGATTATCTAATGGAATCAGGCGTGACGTTGCGGAAATCGTTTATTAATTTATTATTCATTTTGTTATATTATTCAGGGGAATTACCTAGATGTTTTCATTGCGATTCCGATTTGAAAATATAATATTATGCAGAAGTTCCTCAAACGTGTAAAATTAAGTCTCTTTAGATATTATGATGCTATGAACACATGAGACACAATACTTAGTTATTTTAATGATAAAAATTACAAAAGTACGCGGCAGACAAAGAAATTACGCGTGCCGAATAAAAAATCCATACAACATTTTATTTTATCATCTAAATCGGCATTTACGACGGGGAACAATGCCGCGCTCGGAACCGAACAAAAGTGGGACGCAAATAAAGAAAACAATAAAATTAGAATATATAAACACATAAAAAGCGGCGTCGGGACGGGAGCGAGCGGTGCGCGGTGCGGGCGCATGCGTCCTCCGCATTTACCTACATCAAATAAATTAATATCAACTCACGACACGTATAGAATGAGCCAGTAAGTCATTGTCTGATAAACAAGACCATGTCACTTACACACACACACGCACGGCAAAACGAGTAATACTAGTTTTTAAAAATAACGTTTTGAAAATATACAACGTAAATGTGTGTTCAATTTGTCTATCATCATCATCATCATCATCAGCCCGTTATCGCCCACTGCTGAGCATAGGCCTCCCTTTGGTGCTGCCATTCTCCACTATCTGTCGCCACTCTCATCCAAACATGCTGTTCTTCTGATGTCATCCGTCCACCTCGACATTAAACGACCGGCACTTCACCAACCCAGTCTAGACCACCATTCAGTTACAGCCTTCGACCATCTGCCATCCTCACGTCTAACCATGTGTCCCGCCCAGCTCTGTAAAGTTCCTTCATCCTTTTGCCGAGGTCTTCAACCTTAGTACGACGTCGGATCTCGATACTGCGGATTTGATCTTAAAGTTTGATGCCAAGCATGGCCCGCTTAATGGCTCTCTGTGCGACTCTTATTTTGTGCATAGTTTCCTGTGTGAGCGTCCATGTCTCGGCACCTTGGTGGGCAGGACACATTGGTTATAGAGGCGGGTCTTCAGGCATTGTGGTACGTACGTGGTACTTTGTCTATATTCTAGAAATTTGTTTTGCTGTGATGACAGTATAAGATAAACGTTTACTTACAATTGTTGTGATTTGAATAATTATACCTATTATTGTAGCGTCCCTTCAAGTACCTACCATGGCAGACGATGCAGTAAACGTGCATTGTCACAACTAGACGCGTTCCCGCGGATTTTTTTAAAGTTCTAATGAAGAGTCGCTCGCAAATATTTTTATAAAAAATAATATTTTTGAATACTGTCGTTCGAAAACATTATTTCTCCTAATCGTTGTTAGCGAGCGAAGCGAACGCTTGTTGTAAATACAGTCAGCTACATAAGTAGATGAACATTTAATTTTCATCTACGAATTAAACGATTGTAAATTTTATAATCGTTCAATAGATTGACAATAACACCATAAATATGAAAATTAAATGCATTATTTAGCTACTACTCTATACCGGACATTAAAACGCTTTTTATGAAACATTAAGTGAAAAAGTTCAGTGAAAACATTAAGTGAAAAAACATACAAGTTTTAATGAAGTCAATTACAGATTAACAAATGTTCTACTATTTATGTGGCTGATCGCATTCAACTAGCGCAGCAGAAGATGCAAACAGTTACTCGTATCATCTTATATAGTTCTTTCAATTACACTTACTGTCATTAAAATATAGTGCTCCAAATACGCATACGGCCAAGGGCCTTCTGTTTATTTGACATAATTTTTTTTTAACTGCCTGTTTGTTGCGAGAACCGAATAAGCACTTGCCCAGTTGCGTAGCTACCGGAGGGCTACACGGAGCAGTGCCCCGGGGCCCCCAAGCCCAGGGGGCCCCTCGGATTCACTTACAAACTATAAATTGAACTAGTAAAAATTTCTCCCACATTCGGAATATAAATAAACCAGAGTTCGGAACGCGACAAACAATTTTAAAAAGTTTAGTTGGGGCCCTAGTTTATTTTTTGCCCAGGGCCTTTACTTACCTAGCTACGCCACTGCACTTGCCTTTGAGTTTTGGTAACGAGCTTCCCAAACAATAGCTAGATTGTTTTAAACTTTTTAAAGGCACTCTTTGTGTATGAACGAGTCTACTTTTGACTCTTTGGTAACATTTTGAAATAGATATGAGTTTTGACTTTTGAATGTACAATGTGTGGAATAGTGGAAGTCGTGACAAGTGAAAAAAACTTTGTGAACTTAAATAGAATAAATAAATACAATATGCCCAACGATCACATACATAGGTCCTGACTCCCAACTAGGATTACCTGTATCTAGGGAACCAGGAACTACGACCGTGGTCCCACAACTTCCAGACACGATCAAATGCTTGCCCTTTTTTTTCTGTGCACAAACATTTGATCCGTCGCGTCGTGGGAATGAATCCTGCAATCTCGGTCTTGGTCGGTTTACGGGTATCAAAAGAAGAAAGAAAGGAAATACGTTTATTAGCAACCACCTCATACTCAAGAAAAGGTGTGGGTACATGGAATTAGATGGCCATAAAATATGAGGAAACGTAGTGTAGGACGCCCTGCGACTACATGGAGCGACGACATACGTAGGGTTGCTGGTAGCGACTGGAGAAGGAAAGCCAAAGTTTGGACTCAGTGGCGTGCTATGGGAGAGGCCTATGTCCAGCAGTGGACTGATGTGGGCTAATGATGATGATGATGATGACACAACTCAGCACGAAGCGCAATTATAGCGCGCACATTTTCAGTTGTGCCCCTTTTCGTGTCGAATTTAGATGCATTAGTAATATTAGTATGCAAACTATGCAACCTTGATATTTAAAGTAGTATAGATTTTGGGCAAAGTCGATAGAAAAACGTTTTAAGCTTCAAGTTTTAATAAATGAGTGTATAAAGTATTTCGTTGAATCTTCATACTCCTTTTGATAGTTTAATACCAAAACTAGAGGCATAGCAATAAGCTAAAATAAACATCAGTTAATGTTACCATATTTCCTGATAGCTGGAATTATCATAATCTCGTCCAGTACGTATGAATAGTATCAAGGCCGTTCTATAATAAATCTCAAACCGATTCACTGCGTAAATACACCCTAAAGACACAGATTACTTTAAAGTTACTATGCCCAAAAAGCAGCGCAACTTGAAATTATCTACCTTTACAATGTACTTGCGGGGTAAGTTACAGTCGATTTAAGAATTTGAACCTTATTTTAAAGGTGTCAAGGAGGAAACTCAAATGGAAATGTTTTGGTAAACTTTGAACGCTTCCTGCCAGAGTACAGTCGAGTCGAAAATCGTAACTTTTATAATTGAATCCTAAACTTGATAATATTAAGCTGAAGTACAACACAGACAGACACAACGAACAGAGAGAACAAATTCGTTAGAAAGAGAATCAAGTTATGTCGTACCATTGTCGGCAATGAAGCGACTTGGAGAGACGCTACATTGATCCATCATATTTACCTTTACTTTAAACACAGCACACTGGACAAAAGTCTCTCCCAAGATTTATAAATAAAAATTTGAATGACAAATAATAAATCACGCGGCGATTAGTCCCGCGCCAAACAAAAATATGTAATCACTCGAAAACAAAAGCGTCACACAAAATAAATTGTTATACTTATATTGTGTTTTGGATAAAAAAGTGGGGCTCGATTGTCGTACCGGCAGTAAAATACAGGCAAGGCCAGGCCCACGGCCAAGAGAACAATTTATCATATGATGATTAATTATTATTTTCCGCTCATCGCCTATTGTATACATCGCGAATTTACACAACTTTTTTATATCGGTCGGTGCGTGACGAGGCTACACGTGTAGCTTATTTAAAACGTGTCTGTCCTTTTGGCAATACTCAGATAAAGTTTTGGCTGTCTACTCGAAGTGGCAATACGATGAAATGTACTCTAAACTAAAGTTTATTCTCCCCGCTCACCTCCCGCAATCCTGAGGCGACCGGTAGCTGGCTGCCGCGATTTCTGCTATTCGCTCAAATAAAAAAAATAAAAGAAAATATAATGAAAACAGGTTGGTATCAAGTTCAAGTTCAAAAGTTCTTTATTCAATTTGGCTTCACAGACGAACTTATGAACGTCAATTATTACAATGACTACCACCATATCGTAAAAAAAAAAACACTACTCAGAAGATACGGCAAGAAACTGAGAGTAGTAGATATTGCAATATATCCCTTAAAAAGATTAACTTGAGGAAACCTTTATAATTATAACATTAATAATTTACAGAAATAACACTTGAACTCCAACAATATTCTCCTCGAGAAAAAATATCGTACCATGCCATAATCACTTGAATAAGATAATTCTTCTCTCAAATACCATGTTATTTAATTATTTATAGCGACACGGTAAATCTCAACTCACTATTACTTTTTCTATTTTTAATTATTTTTTTTATCGATGCAATCTGTTGCTGACTGTACCTTCGCGTGGTGCGTATACTTAGTTCAGATAAAATTATTCAAATGATACGATCTATTGTGCTTCAGCAACAATGATAAATAACAATATTATTACATTATTATGTATAATGTAAATATTTATGCATCTAGGCTACGGCTAAGCAAAATATGTATTGTTTTAGTTGCGATTATAACTGGTCGAGTGTTGTTGCACTGAATATAATTTAAGGCAGCTCTAAACTTATTTAATATAAATTAATTAACATAAGATGAATACAAATGTATTCATGTAATATATAAATGTATTAAGAAATTAATATTAAATTAAGATTAAATAGGGTGTGGTCATATTTGCCGCAGAACCGATAAACGCTGAGATAAATGTTTTTTTTATGGAACTGACTAACAATTCGTTCGCCTGATGGTAAGCGCCACGCCTGCCCATAACAATTGCAGTGCCACCCTTTTGATACCATAAAATGCACTGCGTATCACCCCGAGACATCAGATATTAAGTCTCATATTCCCAGTAATTTCACTGGCTACAATTCTCTTCAAACCGGAACACAGTAATGCAAGCGCAGTACTGCTTGCCGACAAATTACTGGCAAAGCTGTGGTACCTACCCAGACGTCCTCCCTCATACGAGAGATCTACCACGAGTCCTGCGACTAGGAGAGCGACGATATGTGCAGGATAGCTGGTATTGACAGGAGAAGAAAAACTGGAGATCGGGCTTAATGGCGTGCTTTGGGAGAGGCCTATGTCCAGCAGTGGACTGTATAGGCTGACGATGACGATTATGAATTAAGCACCTTGACTTAGCACTAAACAATAGCAAAATAATACGGTTCAGACCATTAATTCAATCACCACGATCAGCTGGTGGCTCAGTACGATATGGGGATAAAATATTTTTTTTGATGGAACAGAATGATGAGACGAACAACGCCTGCCAATAAAAATTGCAGTAATGCAAACAGTACAATGTTAAGGTATGATAACGGATCCAATTATTGCCATTACAATTATTGGCATATATTAAAAACGCCATTCCATTTTCACTGTCAATAGTATAAATAAATTTGGTTAAAGTAGAACAACCTGTGTAACCACATTACGAGTAAAAAATGATTGCACAATATTTTTAACACACATAATTTGTGTCATTTCTGCGAACTCCAATAGGAACATGCAGTTTATATTGCACAACCAAATATAATTGCATAAAATATTGTACGAACTATCTCTAGAACAATAGAAACAAAAAAGCTACATAGTAATTGAGAACTGTCAAGAAAAACCATTAATATTGCATTGTGCCTAACAGCAGGTTTTATATGCTTATCTACTTACGTATATCAATAACTTCATTCATAGTAGAGACAATAATATGGCAACCGTAAGTCTGTCAGTAATCTGAATAACAGAAAACAAAAGTGATCAAGGAAGCTTGACACAAATAGGGGACCGGACTACTTTTCAGAAAGTGTTTTATATTAACTACAATTAATATATATATATCAATGAAAAATACTAGTTTAATTAAATAACGCTCTAAAAGTACATTAAACTATGTTTAAATATTGTTTCAAATATTGCCGCGCAAAAGGTCACCTCAAAACTTGTGACGTCATATGACGGTAGAAAACGACAAACTCTTCGATAAAAAACTTGCAAAGAGATTTAAATACGTTTTGTCAAGTTTGGGGACGATATTGTAGTAATGGAACGAAACAATTAGCAAAATACATTTTATGAAAAGCAAAAACGTAAAATAAACACAAGCTTGACCCACGACAATTGCCTACAAATGACGTCATGCGCTGTGATTGTTGTTTCGTTTGAGATGAAGAACAGATTAAAAATGTCAGAGTTATTAGATTTTATTTATCGATTTATAAATATGAATCATTGTTATTTCACAAAAATATTGATTGTATCATCTTTCTGGTTCAACGAACATTCATTCTAACTACATTTTAGATTTTTTCTCGATTACTGTCCGATCCCCTATTATGACGCTGCCCCATAATCATCTATAAGTACCATGAATACCGTGGTGTCATTCTGGGTTTCAAGGACAACAACATTGCCATGACTTTTTTTTTTGGTCGTTTGATTAATGGTAAGCAATACGCCAGTCCATAACAATAACAGCACCACCCAGAACTTTGTTTTGCAAAATCCTGCGCGGCGCTGCACTACGCTCACCCTGAGACAATTAGCTGTTGAGTCTCATAATGCCCATTAATTTCGCTGGCTACAATGCCCTTCAAACCGGAACACAGTAATGCTTGCGCACTATTGCTTGGCGGCTGAATAACTGGCAAAGCGATGGTACCCACCCAGACGGCCTCTCGCATACGAGAAACCTACCAGCAGTGAAAAAAATAGCCCTACGCGATGACTATATAGCCTGTATAGTCCTGATTTGCCCATCACGAGTGCAGAAACATATTTGTGAAAGACGTCGTATCACAGTCATAGTTTCTACATCACAATCAGCATCATGCAACCCATTACGACCGTCTCTCTTTCTTTCCGATCGATCCTTCATGAGCGAAGATCGTGATCACCATATCTCATCCAGTTGGTGGTGGTGCACGTCTCCATCGGTTCCTGTTAATTGTCATTCGGAGTACACTCATAAACTTGGACGTCTAGCTTTCCTTTAGCTGGTTTGACCACCACCTTGGGGCCATTACGTCCCTAGAAATGCCATTAATCAAATTAAATAAAGAAATTGTACAGATATTATTATAGAAATTATACAGATTATACAGAAATTATACAGACAGAAAATTATACGTATATAAAATTATACAAATAAAATATACGACGCCCATCTTTACAATGTAACATTGCAAAATATTCGCTTCAATCTATCAAATCATATCATTTTAATAAATTTTCATTTACAATGAACTGAGTGAGTCAACGAACCCAAGTGTATAACGTCTAATAACACAACACACACATACAAAGCAAACTCGTACATATACAACTGTTGCGTCACAGTATAAAATATGCAGTAAGCGCATTTTATTAGATGCATAATAATTTGCTTTAAGTAGAGCGCAAACTGTACGCAAAATTCAAACACGTATTTTACATCAATATTTTAACGGACGATGAAAAATACTAAATTTTATATATTTAGTACATTGTCTTAGAGAAAATCTTCGATAATTAATCCTACTATAAGTACTGACAAAAGGTTTAGCCGATAAAGATGCGCAATTTGTCGAATGTATAATCACGGTGATTACTGTTTCGTCAACTGTCAACTGTCAAAAAACACGGACTAATCTGGAAAATAGAAATGATCTGAAGAAAGCGGAATTGGTATCTGGTGGATGTATCTTAAATTAACGCGCAACAGTGTGATGCACTAACACTAAACCTTTATACTGGAACCGTCCATAATTTTTGATTTATTCCTCTCCCTGTACGGTTATCTGGAAGAGATTGCTTTTAGCGATAAGACCGCCAATAGTTACACTTCTGTTGAGTTGTTATTATTACAATAAAATAACATTTTATTGCACATCAAATAGACACGCAACACAAAAAAAAGAAATAACTATGACAATATACATTAATTTGAGGTACAATGGGCGGCCTTATCGGTTAGATCAATTTCTTCCAGACAACCTTTCGATGGATAAAACAGGTATGAGAAATCCTTTTTAATTATTATTATTCTTCATAATTATCGGTATGTGTTTCAATAAAGAGTTTTTTTTTTATTTCACATGCGTTCCAATTCAGATTATTATTTAATTTATTTATTTCTTATTCTCAGTGGTTTTTTTTTGTTTATTTGTTTGTCGTGGTATGTCTTACTGCTATAATTACCCTCTGCCAGAACCCACATTAATACTCTAAGGCAATAATATCAAACACCGGGATCACAAATGAAATCGACCTTCGTTGTAATGCCCGACTTTAGTACAGACGTTAATTTATTATCGAGTAATCGACTATTGCGGACAACACTAAGCTGACGTCTTGTTTCTTTAAAAGAAAGTTGCTGAAACTTTTACGAATGATCATTTTGATCAAAGTGTATGACTCTTTTGATTTTGATTTTGATTTTTGACTAACTATCTTTATAAAAATCTCATTAATATCCTATTTAATAATAATAATAAAAATAAATGCGGAAGTTTGTGAGGATGGATTTATTTAACGAATTTTGGGGTATGTCTACATACCCCAAAGTTAATTAAATATTCATTACTTTAGGTCCCGGAGAAGCACATAATATACAAATACTGCGGGGTGCAGCTCTAGTTTATTAACCGACTTCAAAAAGGAGAACGTTCTCTAATGGATTGTTTTTTTTTATGTTTGTTACCTCAGAACTCCGTCATTCATAAACCGATTTAAAAAATTCTCTCTAGATCTATGTGCTCCATCTTAGGCCACATCATGGCTTCACATCAGGCCAGATAGTGGCCAAACATAGATCTATTAAGCGTAAAAAAAAAAATCTTTTTTTTAATTTACGTTGGGTTCAGTATAGCTACGAAGTGGCCCATATAAATTTCATTAATATTTAACCTTGGACTTCGAAGAAACATTGAAGTCGGTTTTTTTGTTTGATAAAACGTGTACTTGTAATTCAATCGAATCGAAATAAATACAGGCAGGCGCGATTTGTACTTCAATGCAATTAAAGGACTGAAATCAAAAGTAAGCTTAGGAACAACATAATGCGTAGTCAGGATAAATGTCCGAGGCAGCACCAACAACATTCTGCGCATTGTAGATGTGACTGCCCTATTTATTATTGTACGCTTAGCTCGGCAACACAAAATTAAATATGACGTAATTTTAGATTTTTATTTGACATATTATTAATTAACTGACATGTTTTATTTTGTTTTTATATTTGTATTTATTTTTATTTGATTGTATTAATTTTGATTGTGTATAGGTAGGTATGTATATAGACTACCAACGTATTAAAAATAAAATAATAAGCTTTTGTTTTTAACCAGCTACAGACAACAACATG
Organism: Petrophora chlorosata; assembly: GCA_951640565.1. Taxonomy (NCBI): domain Eukaryota; kingdom Metazoa; phylum Arthropoda; class Insecta; order Lepidoptera; family Geometridae; genus Petrophora; species Petrophora chlorosata. Next base: position 2,691,234 of record OX621188.1, read on the forward strand.
TTCGCGGTTCGTATCACGAGAGTTTTATTTTTCATATCTTATAATCTTATTTTACATTATTAGCAAATCTAAAGTAACATCGATACATCGGCATATTGACATAAAAATAGCATTTTTTATAGATTTGCGTTTGACCACTATCTCACCTGATGGTAACCGATGATGTGGTCTAAGATGTAACACGCTCGCCTAGAAGGTACCTGTTCACTCTCGATTTGAAGACTCTCAGGTTGTAGTTGTCAGGAAACAATGTTGGCAATGTACTCCTTGGCTGTTCGTTTGTCGATATAATCGAGAAGAAATCATGAGAAGATAAGATAGCTTCTTCGAGTACTTACTATCTAATTATTAACTACTAGCTGCGCCCGGCGGATTCATCCGCGGTTTCCCGGGATAAAAAGTAGCTTATGTGTTAATCCAGGGTATAGCTATCTCCATACCAAATTTCATCAAAATCCATTCAGTACTTTCTGCGTGAAAGAGTAACAAAGGCACATCCATTCTTACAAACTTTCGCGTTTATAATATTAGTAGGAAGTAAGATAGATAAGCAATGTAACTACAGTCAGAGTACAAACGGAGTAAATTCAGCATATGAATTGATCACATCGTAGATGAGAACGCAGCGCTGTTTTTCAATTTACACCGGTGCTCGAACTGGTTTTCTGGTGATGATGTTTTATCGACATCTGCGTAAAGAAGCTTCCGTTCCATATAAACTGGCTAATCATACACTTGATACGTAAACACTTGTCTAAGCTTCGACCTTAATTAGGTATCGCATTTTTATTATCTTCTTATGGGTTGCATTAATTTTAATTTGAAATCAGAGTATTTGTTCGATTCAATGCTTTAATTGAATGTGTCGTTTAAGATTGTATATGATATTTTCGGTGGAACAAAAGTCTAAGTTGAGCCTTTCGAGAATTCGAGTATTAGAATAAAGAAGTTATTTAAATTTGTTTAGCTAATAAATGTTAATTTACTCAAATAATAAATAAACAAAAAAAATATATTACAATTAAATAAAAAAGTAAATAGTTAACGAATTATAATAGAATATTTTTTATCGAATTTACCTAAATAATAGGAACCTTTTTCTGACATAGGTATATAACTGCTTACCAAAAGAACTTATTTCCGATACCGTAATGAAAAAAAAGATATTTGTTATTTATTTACAGTCTAAACCTATTGTTTTTTTTACTAAATACATATATTATAAGTTTATAACACTTAACACTTATTGTCAATATGCACTGATTTATTAATAAATATTTCGAACTCGGGTGCGTCGGATCGAAAGTCGCACGAGCTCCCACTGAGCCACAATCTTCCTCACTCGTACTTATGCGTAATTGTAATAAAATTCTTTTACAATACAATACTATACAAACATAAAAAATAAATAGGTACATGGAAATTACTTGCAAACTAAAGTACAATGGGCGGACTTATCGCTAAGAGCGATCTCTTCCAGTCAACCTTTGGATGGAGTTAATTAACGGAGTAAGATAGGTCAGCGGTGTAAATAAAATAATAATAAATGATCTATTCTAGTATACTGTCTAAATACAAGTATAATAAATTCATATATACATATATCACAAATTCATATATAACAATCACTATCACTACATAGTATAAAACAAAGTCGCTTTCTCTGACCCTATATCCCTATGTATGCTTAAATCTTTAAAACTACGCAACGGATTTTGATGCGGGTTTTTTAGTAGATAAGTGTCCCGTGCGAAGCCGGGACGGGTCGCTAGTATATATATATATATACACATATATAGAGATCGCTTTTAGCGATAAGGCCGCCCATTGTAACACTTTCTTTAATTGTTTTTATGTAATGTCTGTAATTTAATGTTTGCAATAAGGCGTTCATCTATCTATCTATAATATATATATATATATATATATATATATAGATAGATAGATGAACGCCTTATTATATATATATTATATATATATATTATATATATATTATATATATATATATAAAATATATAAATCCTATATGCTCAAACCCATATATAATACATACATACTACATATGCAAGAGATATAAAATAATCAAAATCTTTTAATAAAAAAGAAATAGAAAAATTATTTATTACCTACCAAAACTGTACACATATATAACATAAGTTTTCTTTTATCTTCAGTAAGCTGGCAGCTACTAAATGTAAGCATCATTCACCCGATTATCTAACAGGAAACCGTGATTTTATATCACTGTTATAAATTGAAATAAAGTAAGCAGCATCGGCAATTACTTGTAATCTCTCATCGACGTGTAATTAGTTGTTACGTATCCAGTTCGGTTCCGTGCAAGCGTGCATTGTTCACGCACTTGCACTTCGATGCAAGAACTGCAAGAAATTATCAACTGTACTCTGTACACATTGTTAGATATTGAAAAATGCATGCAAAGCGCAAATAAGATTTCATATATTGAGAAACCTTTTTTTAAGGTATGGGCTTACGTTTGACAACAACTCACCTGATGGTAAGCGTAGTTGCGGCAGACCCCGACACTCCATACAAATTCGCCGAGCTAACTGCCTAGTACTACTACTGGCGCACCGGTCTGTCCGCACACGTTTTGTGTGTGTGCGTAATTATTGTAGGGATTAGAAATGTCAAAGACAAATAGTCAGCCGGCCTGCTCTACCTCTGTAAAGCAGGTCGTCGTCGTCATCCAAAAAGGTCATAACAACCTCAAATAACATCACTTGATCGCACATATAAAATAAACATTTGAATCTCACTCATTAGTCATTCGTAGCGAGCGGTGACAACCGAGTGACGCAAGCACGGCATTGCCCATTTTTTCATCGGTTTGTTGCGGGTGATGACAAATTAGCGCGGGGGGGGGAAAGTGTCGCTTCTTTACGTAGTTATATTTTTAGTTTTCTTTGGTTGCGGTCTATGGTAGTGCACGTCGCCGCCAAAAAACTCGTAGATGACAGTTAATCGTGTCGTCCTATATGTGAACACCTTCATTGAAATATATAAGCCACGACACTTAGGACTACACGATTATCTGTCGTCACGACAAAGTGGGAATGCGGCCTAATGGTGGAGTGACTCTTCTCTCACTGGTGGTCCTAAGATCGAATGGGGATAAAGGAATCAGCAGATGCAGGTCTTGGCCAAGATGAAACATATTTGGTGCTTGATGCTGAGGACGCGGTATAATTTCACATCGGTTCGATTAGAACAAGTCATATATTCTTCTATATATATATATATATATAATATAAATATATATTCTATTATATTATTTCAATATGGGATTGGGCGGGTCACGTCGCACGAACGCATCCCGACCGGTGGGCTCAGATTGTCACGCAGTGGGTGCCAGAAGCTGTGCGACGGCGCCGAGGGAAGCCGAGAAAACGCTGGCGAGATGATCTCGATGTATTCCAAGAGGACTGGCTTGACATAGCGGGAGATCGGGATGCGTGGAAAGAGATCGGGGAGACCTTGATTACTTGAATCTCAAACCTGATGCCCAGAAGTGGTACAGTAAAGGTGCGTAAAAATATATTTTAAATCTAATCCTTAGGTAAACGCAGAACTAGGAATATTAAGAAGATAGGGGGATGCACATAATATGTATATATAATCCACCGTTCTCGTTTCGTTACCGTAAAACAAATTACATTTTTACATATTTAAAAATTACCTAGGCTTACCAACTACATGTAGTATATTATTAAAGTCTAAAATCTATTGAATATCTTAAAAATGTGGCGCGGCTTATTAAAAAAAACCACTAAATATTGTGGAATGTATAATGTTAGATCACTGACCATCAATAAAGGTACAGGTAGACGATTGCTCTTGAGAATTTATATCAGGAAACCTGAGAAACTGTGCCGACTAGCTAACTAATTAATAGAAAAGTTCCTACGATTCACCGTTACGTTTTATACTAGATACATTACTTTTCATAATTAGACGATATTAGTTCAATTAAATTAAATAAAAACATCTCACGCCACATTGTTGTATGCGAGTTTATTGAAAAGCGGTTAAGCGCGAGCAAAGAACGCGTCACAGGGTTCTGTAGGTGTGACGCGACCGTAGTTGCAGTCACACGCTGACAGCTTCCAACTGGCCTTTCTGTGGGCACTTTAGGCGCAAAGCGGTGATGTGCAACTGACAGCAATTGCTGACGACATCAGTATGACGTGGATTTCAAGACAGATGTGAGTTTTGTGTTTGAGGTCCAGAAAACGAGTCCACATAATATATTATATCATTAATATTATGTATAATGCTATTTCTCGATTCGTTTGGAGGCTCTGTAAGTTCGAGAACTTTATACTATGTTTTGTTAAAGATATATAAAAATATTTTACGCAATTTAACCTATTATAAAACAGATTTTAACAGTATTAGTAGTAATTTACGGGCGAGACTCACGTTTAAGTTGGATTAGTCCAGCTATAGTTTCAACCACCAATGCGAGAAGGATTCCGCGTTCGCACTAAAAATACCACCGGATGTGGTTGAACTGTAATAGTTGGAGTACTCTAACTTAAACGTGAGTGTCACCTTTATATTATTTTAATAATGTGTCTAAACCACGTTAATTTTCATAAGATTTTAACAGATTATGTAGACAGAAGAAACTGTGATTTTACGATTATCTTTTGTTATTCATTTCCGTTACTTCCCACGGATCTCTAAAAAACACTTTTATTTACATTCACGCTGCGTGAGCCACTATTATTGTGTTGCAAATATTAACATAATGCATAAACAGTTTTCATCGTATATGGTTAACTATATTAAAAGATTTACATTTGTTTTTTTTATGCTAACTTAGAAGAACAATGCCTAAATAAATATCAAGTTTATGTGAAAGTATCAATATTAGATTATGTTTGTTCTGTTTTAATTTGTACGACAAAAACAAATTTGTTGAGCCTCTCGATTCAATTTATCACAAAATATTTTAATTTCCTTTTTTTGCATAAAGTTTATTGAAATTTTATAAAGTATACGTTAATACAAGCTTTAATTTAACTTGCAACGTTTGGGTCAAATCTTGCAAGTTGAATCAGAACCACTTTCGTCTTATCCTGCGGAGATGAAATTCTGCACACTTGTCAAAGTCCGATGACAATGCAATATTATGGTGATAGTCAGATGATTTGATGATGAAGACGGAAGGTGGGCAATGGAACTCCTTGACGGGTAATCGTAAACTACTAGTGTTTGGGCTCATTTTAACCTGTCGCGGTTCCGATTACGAATTTGTTAAAAGCTTGTCTTTAATTAAAATTATTTTTCAACAAAAATCTTGTTTTTATACGACTAACAATTTGGTTAAGCCTCTCGACTTAGTTTATGACAACATAATTTACTGTAATTTTTTCAACAAATTTAATCTAAATATAAAAGTTTTTGAATATACATGTATATTTCTTTTATACCAGTTCTCTATGGAATAATAAATAAATCTAGATACAGCTGAATAACTTTTAACTAATTACCTATCATTGTGGAACCAACCGGGTCTGATTTCCGAGCTAATATAAACATGTACGCATTATATTCCATTATAATTGCGAACACATAAATAACATAGGAGTTAAATATCACACATGCGATGAGAACATACCGAATGCATTGTTGCATTTTTATTATGACTTGAAAAACTTTATGATCGTATCGGCCGCGTTGAACAAACTGATTAGTGGGTAGATATTTATGAAAGGAAAATATGGCAAGTCCGAGAACAAATCGAACTCTATGGGTTCCTTTCCTTCAAAACGACTAAAATGACATTTTTAACAGACTTCAAAAAAGGAGGAGGTTCTCTATTCGATTGTATTTTTTTGTTTTTTTTTTTATATTTGTTACCTCAGAACCCGTCATTCATGAACAGTTTTGTAAAATTCTTTTTGCGTTAGGTTCAGTATAGCTACGAAGTGGTCCCATATAAATTTCATCGATATTTGACCTTGGACTTCGAAGATACATTGAAGTCAGTTTTTTGTTTGATAAAACGTGTACTTGTGGTGTATCAGATCGGTTTTCATCAGGTTCACGTTTTGGGGTCGAGACGCTAAGACTGCATAACTTCTGGCCGAAGCAACACGTGATCATAATGCTGGCCTATATTTTTTGCCAAAAGATAAGCATTGCCATTCAACGTGACAATACTGCCAGCATTTTGGGAACGTTGCCCACGGGTAGTGGTTTATTAGATTAGTTTAGATTAGATACATTAGATAACGCTTTATTGTTACGTACCTTTGGTTTAGAAAATCAATTATGTTACTGAAATGCACCTCTAAAAAATAAAATAGATATTCATCTATAAGTACATTTATTCTGGATTTTTTTTTGTAGGCATAAAGAATTCTTCTTTGTGAAAATTGGATACAACAAATGTTGATCAGCATTAAAAATACTATCGAAAGCAATTTTTATTGTTCAATATTTCAATTTAAAGTCGAACACTCACCACTTAATTTGAATTCCGGACCACTGTGGGCTGGTCGATGTACTTGTAGCCTCGTACCTAAAGTGCGGAGTGCGGTAGGCCTGATAGTATTTTTTTTATGAAATTGAGTGATAGGGTACGAGAGAGTCGTTCGCCTGATGGTAAGCGCCACGCCTGCTCATAACAATTGCAGTGCCACCCAGAACTTTTAAAGCCATAAAAAGCACTGCATTGCGCTCATCACCCCGAGAGACATCAAATATTAAGTCTCATATGCCCAGTAATTTTGCTGGCTACAATGCCCTTCAAACCGGACGCAGTAATGCTTGCGCACTACGGCTTGGTGGCAGAATAACTAGCAAGCTGTGGTACCTACCCAGACGGCCTCCCGCATACGAGAGACCTACCACAAGTAAAGTACTTAAGTGATAGTTATATGCTATAAGTTTGGAACGTATAAAAATATTTAGCAATAACAATTAGGAAGTATAATGTTCCGTTTTCTTTGCAGAACCCTAAAGTAGGAAAAAAGTATTTTATGAGCAAGCGTGCAACTGAAAACTATATTTTTAATAAGTATGATCAGAATTATCTTCTTCATCATAGAGAAACGATGCGTGTAGCTTTGTCTCAGATAGAGTAGATTGGTGTAATTTATTACACAAAGCTTATGAAACCGAGGCGTGACTTGATTTCCCGTAGACTAGACACATATTATTCTATTTAATTAGCATCTCTTTCTTATTTACGTTGAAGCTACTATTATGAAATATCTCTTTATTAAATTAAGCTTATAATAAATGTTGGCATCACAGACGCACTTACGAACGTCAAATTATCACCAATATTTATTTTTATTTGTCATTATAATCGTGTTAGGTATAAATATGATATTATGTATGTATTTGTACTTTAATTTAGGACTAGCGACCCGCCCCGGCTTCGCACGGTTATTATACTTATAAACCTTTCTCTTCAATCACTCTATCTATTAAAAAAACCACATCAAAATCCGTTGCGTAGTTTTAAAGATTTAAGCATACATAGGGATATGGGGACAGAGAAAGCGACTTTGTTTTATACTATGTAGTGATGATAACAATTTAGTTGTAACTAGAAAAAGCTCTATTATAAAGAGACTAAACTATGCACTATATAAAACTAAACATTTATAGTTTTTTTTACTTACTTTATTATTATTTTATTTACACCGCGGACCTCTCTCACTCCGCTATTTAACGCTATCCAAAGGTTGGCTGGAAGATATCGCTTTTAGCGATAAGTCCGCCCATTGTACTTTAGTTTTTAAGTTGTTTTCATGTACCTACTGATTATTTTTGTTTGGTGTACAATAAAGTATTGTGTGTTTTGTATTAAATATAACAATGACTCTACCAACGTATCGGAAAAAGAACCACTACTCAGAAGACACGGCAAGAAACTGAAGGGTATCTTTTTTAAAGATTTTGTTAAAATTGTTGTTTTTCTACAATATTATGTTTTTATGTATGTACCAGTTGGCTTTGCAGAAGTGGAATGTTCCAAGCATCTTTGTCTTCTGTATAATTACGAACAGTATAGTAGGTATGCTTTTAGAATAAATGGCCTTTGGGTCCATGCAAAAAATATAAAAAATATACAAATAAAGGGAAAATATGCAAAAGTTTATATATGACTAGCGACCCGCCCCGGCTTCGCACGGTTATTATACATATAAACCTTCATCTTTAATCACTCTATCTATTAAAAAAAACCGCATCAAAATCCGTTGCGTAGTTTTAAAGATTTAAGCATTCATAGGGATATAGGGAAATAGGGACAGAGAAAGCGACTTTGTTTTATACTATGTAGTGGTGATATATGATTTTCTAAGATTATATTATGATTTTATAAGATTATATTATGATTTTATAAGTTTACATGAATTGCTTAATATAAGAGTACTTAACCCTTAACATTGCAGTGTAACGTTTGACCAGAATAAATCAATTTTTATGAACCACCATTTCTATAAAACCTCGCGTGACGATTCGACATTTCCTACAAAGTTAATAACAACCAGTAGAGTAAATGTCGAACGCGAATAATCCTCGAAGGTATATCTTATAGCGATAGTCGCGAATACCGTCGATTCCATTTATTTCATTACATCGTATACATTGAAATGACAGCAATTATGCATAAATATATTGAAATTATTCTGGGATCAATATAATATCATGTCGTCTGGTCCGATACCAATTACAGGGATCGTACGATACAATGTCTCGGATGCACATATTGCAGAAGCATTTTACCTCGTTTTTTAAGATACGATTCTCGCTGGTGTAACTACGGCGAAAAGAACACAACGGGAAGCAGAAGAACGGGAGCTGTTTACATTTTGAAAGGGATATCCTTCCATTATCTAAATTACTATTTTTCTAATCTATGTATTAACTGCTCCGTTCGGAATAACGGAATACCGTCCACGTTATTAGCAATATAATACCCTTGCACACGTGCGATATGACAAAGGCGTATAAAAAAATGCCCCTCAGTTTCTTGCCGTATCTTCTGAGTAGTGGTTCTTTTTTCGATACGGTGGTAGTCATTGTGATAATTTGGCGTTCATAAGTGTGTCTGTGATACCTAAAATGAATAGATTTTGATTTATTGATTGATTGAATAGAACTTAGCAAAATACTTCTAAATTCTAGATCGCAGTGCATTACTTGTTATCTAAGTATTGCTCAGGGATCCTAAAAGTTTCTGCCTCCCGAAACGAGAAAGCAATATTTTATCCTATAATTCTATCCTGAGCGGTTAGAAAAGGACAGTAACATTAATCTCTTTACGATATCAGTAAATTTTTATCGACGATTACGATTATCGATACGAGTTACGTCATTGTGTATTCGATGTAAACGTATGCTAAGTCCTACAATAATCGAGTCAATTACAAGAACACGAAAATAATATTCGATATATCACACAGTTATTTTAACTAAATCCAGATTTAATATTAAAAAGTATAGGCAAAGAAAACTTACTATTACCAGGCCTAGCGCACTCCACACTGTAGGTACGAAGCTACAAGTACATAGCCGGACACCGACGCGACGGCGGGTCGCGCGTCGTTACACGTGCCGCGTCAGAAGAGATAAGAACTATGCGATAGAAAGATAGGCGCTCTGTAGGTTAATATGAATGTTAGATATGCAGCGCTACTCGAGCTGAATTGAATTTTATTGCGTCATAGCTAGAGTCGCTATTTGTTTAAATTTCTTTGCGGAGTGATGCTTCTGTCCATTAGTATTCTGTGCTATTACATACGTTAAGAAGCGACACTCCCACCCCCTTTGTCGTCACCCGCAACGCATGGGTAATGGTAACGCATGGTAATTCGTATAGGTAAGTAAATGTCAACGCACTTGTACAACATTTTTAGTACTACGTGAGACCGTTGCACCGCACTTATTAAAATAAATATAATATTGAGTTTGTTCACATCGCGCGATGAGTCATCATATAAGTATCGAATTAAGATCGTTTGTATAGCAATTTAGGAATAAAAATTATATGATCGAATATTCGGCGTGCAGTTACGACCTTATGCGTGGGGCGCACGGTTCAATATGAGGTTTGAGTGGTCGTTGAGATCATTTCGAAGATCGATGTTCGGAAGTGTTATTTGTATGTTGGTTTTCGGAACGCGGACATTTGTCATTCTTTTTATAATGGAGCTAAATACTGTGGATTTCAAACAGTTTCGACGTTGTAAGGAGTGAGCTGATACTGGCAAAAACAATCAAATCTTGATTTTGATTTATAACATAATATTTTGTTTATTTATATATTCTATTTATTACTGGTTTATAATATTGTATATTATGTAAATTTACGATCAGTTTTTTCTGTGTTAATAAAGTTTGTTGGCACTTTGTGAATCGTCTTTCGTCTGTCTGTGAAAGTTATAATTGCTTTATTTTTAGCACATGCTAGGCAACATAAGATTGTTAATAATTAGGAAAAAAATTATATTGCTCGGGCAGGGGTCGAACCTGAATTTTTGAAATATTGTCCCGACGCCGTAACCACTGGGCCACCGAGTCAACTGATCGAGCAACCAAACTTTTTCAATCCATCTTATGTCTCGTACGGGGATGAATCTACGTCATCTGTCGCCAATATTCAGATTGGTCATTGTTTTTTTTATTTAGTAGGTTAAATCAGGTAGGTCATATGTTGTTTAGCTTTCCGTCCAGGTTGTTGTCTTAAGACAAGACAGCAGTCGTTAGGTCATGTCGGAGGCCTTCGGGTTTCCCCACACACCCTCACACGATAACAGAAAGTTCCTTAATGTTTCATATTTATATATGCCTTTGTGTGTATGCAAAACTTAAATATTACGATATCTTGACAATTTTTAGAACAACGAAAACATCGTCCAAAACAACAAAAAGCGTTCAAAGACAAGGCCTACCAAACTGCAACCCATTATTTCAAGAAAACATCAAAAACAACACTTGAACACATCATTAACGTCAAATTAAACATTTAGAGTAACTCAAACAGCTACATTTGTTGTTTTAATTCATGTAATAAATAATAGAGAGCCACTTCTCATTGCAACTTGAATATAAATAGACTAATTAAAGCTAAGCGGTAGGAGTATTAAGCAAATAGAGCAGGAGCCAGCGGTTTGGTTGAATGACCTATTTGAATGAACAGTATTATATTATTATTATATTCGGCCTATATCGTCCCAATGCAGGCCAAAGGCCTTCCTACTTTCCTTCCATTTCTTTGAATGAACATATATAAAAAACTAAGACACATGGGTAAACTCACGTCAGTGGTTAAACTTGCCATTATACTAATATGACGTGGTTGGCCTCCTTCTCGCACCAAGCGCTTTGCTTCGACCTTCATAATGCGAACGGCCAAGGAGTGGAACTCTCTGCCGGCATCTGTGTTTCCGAATAGCTATAATCTGGGTGTCTTTAAGACAAGAGTGAACAGGTTTCTTCTAGGCGAGCGTGCTACATCTTCGACCGCATCGTCACTTAACAACAGGTGAGATAGCGGTCAAACGCAAGCCTATAAATAACATAAAAAAAAATTAAGTGGAGTTCGATTTGTGAGATTCGTTGGGGCTATTCGTTGGCTTATTGTAGGAAGACACTGGCTCGAATAGAACTGAGCTAAGAGACTCACCATAAAAACGGCAAAGGAAAACACGAGGAACCGAAATTTCCAAGAATCTCAAAGTTCAAGAAAATGTGCATAATTTTCACCAACCTACAATCGGCAGCGTGGTAGATAATGGCCCATACTGTCTTGAGGCAAGGCCCATGTAAGTCCGTGACCCAGTAGTGGGAACTTAAGTTTTCGACTCAGAGGTATGTAAGATGTTAAGCTTGTTGTGTAATTTCTGAAGGGTCAATCGATTGTAACCCTAAGTGGTACAATAAAAATAGGTATAGCTATTGTAAATGAATGACATATATATATTATTGATATAGTCGAAACGCTGAAGCAATATTGCGTCAGTATGCAATTGCTAAACTTTACCATGCAGCTAGCTCTCATACAGAAAATTCAGTAGCCGGAGAGGCGACGGACAGGCTACATTGTAACGTTGAATATATAATATATTTTAATATTGAAACACATATTTCATTGACATGAAACGGGTTTGTACTAAAATATGTATGGTGATGGTTCTTTACTGGGAACAAGAATATAAGGTTATACAGTAGTAAAATAGTCCTACTACGGCCACAGAATAATAGTACAAGCTACGGCGACACTAAAAGGACTGGCAATGACCCCTAGAGTTGAAGATTCCGTAAAGTTTTGTGTACTTTCGGTTGATTAAAATTACAAATATGTCTGTATTTGTTTCTCCTTTTATCACAAAAAAGGCAACGGGTCCACGTGAATGTTGTACAGAGATAGAAGCCGGAGAGTGACATGGACATCTTTTCTTCCCGGAATAACAAAGTAATCCTTGGGGAATAACTATAAACTGATTCTACGCGGACAACTAGCGAAAAAGTACTGAGGAAGCTTATTCGGATTTCTTTTTTATGGAACTGATGAAACGAGCTAGTTGTTCCCCTGATGGTAAGCGCCACGCCTGCCCATGACAATTGCAGTACTATCCAGAACTTTTAAAACCATAAAAAGTACTAAGTAGTGATGCATTGCGCTCATCACCCCGAGAGATCATTGGTTGGTGGCTAAGCGGACACGTATGCCTTTCTTATACTACGCGACGAGAAGTAATATAATAAACAAGTAATATATATTTGTATTTGTATTTGGTAGGTATTTGGTATTTGTAATATAATAATGGGCCAGCCACATTTGTCGAAGAACCGATAACCGATGGGGTAAACGGGTTCTAGAGTGGAGACCACGTTTAGGCAAACGTAGTGTAGGACGCCCTCCGGCTAGATGGAGCGACGACCGCGCAAAGTAGCTGGCAGCAATTACATGAGGAGAGCCGAAGATCGGGCTCAGTGGCGTACATTGCATTTTACATTGCCTATGTCCAGCAGTGGACTAATACGGGCTGTTGATCATGATGATGATGAATGCTGGCTCATAAAGCTAAGTCTTGAAACTTTGTTCAGTGCGTACAGTTGCTTACATAAACATTAAGCAACTGTACGCAAGGAGCATGTAAGCAACTGCAGTTTTTTGCCGTACAATTAAATTTCAACTTGCAGCCAACTCTTCTAATTGGAAGCTTTTATTCTTGCCCGTCACAATTGACGACATTACTGTCGGCGACATAAGTTCATGATTTTTTTTATTTATACGTCTTTTTATTTATTTATTTTATTTTGTTTGTGCGACTAACAGCTGTTGTTACAAAATAATATGACAATTTAATATAAAAAAGCCAATTAAAAGCCTTCACAAATAGCAGTTATTATTATAATAGCCACTTAATTAGGTACTACAAATAAATAATACCACAAAACCGGTCACCCATCTAAGTGGTGACGGCGGCGAACATTGCTTAACCTAGCTGATCTGTTACCAACAGATAGGCAAGCTTCGCTACGAGCGCTACACATTTTTATAAATCTTATTACACGTATAAAATCAACATGTAAATAGGATTAAAAATAACAACAACAAATTATTTCGCTGACTGTACCTACATATTTTGTGATGCACTCATACAGTAAAGTATTATACATAATTGTTTGGTTTGTCTGTAATTATATTTATAGTGAAGCTTGAAAGTTCAAGGACATGCGACCATTGGGCTGGTGCGGTGGATTATGACCCGTTCTCTCTATCTCAGATATATAATATGTAATCTACCTTTGTTTTTATAGCCGGACTAGCTTTTTACCGCGACTTTGTCTGCGTCGATGACACAGACACAGACGAAGCCTTTTTCCATAACCATTTTAACAAGATCTCCCTAGAATATGAAGGTGCGTACTACGAAGAGGTCAAGCTATATCTTCGTAGTCACCCAACCAATTTTAATGTTACATACCCTATAATCTAGGATGGGACTGATGCAACCAAACCAAAAAAAAACACATTAAAATCCGTTTAGCAGTTTTCGAGTCCGTAGATAACAAACAAAAAAAAATAAAAAACCATTGTGTTTAATACCCTCTAAATAGTCCATCCCAGTTAGTTTTGCAAAAATATCTTCAATGTACAGAATTGGCACTTTTCCATTTTTATAATAGTAATAGATAGATTAGATAATAGATAATAGCAAATATTAAAAGATGGAAATAGAATATATAATAATATATAATAGGCAATAATTTAACCGCAGTCATAATACCTGGTGGAAAATAAGCGTTCGATGATGGGATTCGTTCAGCGATTTGTCACAATAGGACGAAAACAATTTTTAACCGACTCTCCGAAAGGAGGAGGTTCTCTGTTGGATTGTATTTTTTTATGTTTGTTACCTCAGAACTCTGTCATTTATGAACCGATTTGGAAACTTCTTTTTGAGTTGGGTTCAGTATAGCTATGAAGTGGTCCCATATAAATTTCATCGATATTTGACCTTGGACTTCAAAAATACATTGAAGCCTATTTTAGTTTTTTTCTAAAAATTATTGATAATGTGTATTTAACATTCAGTGATTTATTTAATCACTCAATAAGGATAGTTACTTAGAATAGTTAAGTTAAAAGTAAGGATAAGTTGAGTAAATATATGAGTAATATTATTTTAGGTAACAGTCAGTACCAGGAGACAAGAAGTGTATTGAGGAGGTAAAGGCAACGTATTGCGTGTATCGTATATAAAAATGCTGATTAATTCAACAATGTGTAGGGAAACCGATTTATGAAAAAAAATATACTAATAATATAAATGCCAAAATTTGTTGTTCCTGCTTCAGGTCGCAATGACGGATTTTGATGAAATTTGGTATCAATCAATCATAAGTTCTTTATTCATGTTTGGCATCACAGTTGCACTTATGAACGTCAATTATTACAATGACTCTGCAACCGTATCGGAAAAAGAACCACTACTCAGAAGATACGGCAAGAAACTGAGGGGCATTTTTTTAGAACTTTTGTTACAATATTTTGTTTGTTTTAAACAATATTATGTTTCTTATGTGCCAGCTGGCTACTTAACAGAAGCGGAATGTTCCATGCATCTTTGTCTTCCATAGTATAGTGTATAGTGATACTCTAGATACTGGGATAACACATAGGATAATTCATCCGCGAGTGAAACATCGGGACGCAGCTAGTTGTTACATAAATATTGATAATTCATCCGCGAGTGAAACAGCGGGACGCAGCTAGTTGTTACATAAATATTGATAATTCATCCGCGAGTGAAACAGCGGGACGCAGCTAGTTGTTACATAAATATTGATAATTCATCCGCGAGTGAAACAGCGGGACGCAGCTAGTTGTTACATAAATATTGATAATTCATCCGCGAGTGAAACAGCGGGACGCAGCTAGTTGTTACATAAATATTGATTTCGCAAAATATTCATGTATATATATTTACCATGTCATGGATATAATGTCGTTCTTTACAAAAAACATATTTCCTATAATATTAAAGCATACATTGTATCCGTCATTTGATACAGCTGTAGCGATTTGCATGCAGCAACGTCCAAATGGGATGTTTAACGAAGTTCGATTGATTCATAAAAGGACGATGTTGCCTTTCTATTTTTAACTGAATCCAATATTATGTTATTATTTTTGTCCAAAAAAGTATGTATACTGTTAAAAAATAAATTGAACGTATTTCCATTAAATCTGGTTACTATTCCCTTATATATAATTCAAGATGTCTTTAAAATAAAAGGAAAACTCAAATGAGTTCCAGCGATTTTTGGAGGCATGTTGATAGCATTCCAATTTTTTCATGTTTTATTTTCCCTGTACGGCGAGAGCCGTGGGCCAAAGCTAGTCGATTATAAAAAAGCAACAGGGGTGTAAAATATAAAAAAAAACAATACAGTATTGGAGAGTCCAAAGGGGGACTTCTGCATATGATAGGCTCTGCCGATACCAGACGTGCTTATCGATGTTTATAATTCTTTGTTAAATTAAAACACTTTCTTCTCAGTTATGATCTACCTTACATCATCACCTCAATTTCACTCACTGTAAGGCATAAACCTTCTAAC
Organism: Petrophora chlorosata; assembly: GCA_951640565.1. NCBI lineage: Eukaryota > Metazoa > Arthropoda > Insecta > Lepidoptera > Geometridae > Petrophora > Petrophora chlorosata. Next base: position 2,707,356 of record OX621188.1, read on the forward strand.
ATATCTTTGATTTTAATTTTTAATTTTGATGTTTCATTTCAATTTCTAAATATGCATGTGAATTGTCCGAAATAAACAATTTTTTATTGTTATTTATTTATATCATCATCATCATCTCAATTTCACCCACTGTGTGGCATAAGCCTCCTAACAAATCATCGTCACAATTTCACCCACTGTAAGGCATAAGCCTCGCTCCTAACATATCATCATTATTTCAATTTCACCCACCGTAAGGCATAACCCTCGCTCCTAAACTCCTAACATATCATCATCATTTCAGTAGGCATTTTTTCAATATCAATTTGATATTCTGTTCACCCACTGTAAGGCATAAGCTTCTCTCCAAACATATCATCATCATTTCAATTTCACCCACCGTAAGGCATAAGCCTCGCTCCTAGCATATCATAAACTTTTTAATTTTACCTACCGTAAGACATAAGCGTGGCTCCTAACATATCATCATCATTTCAATAGCCATTTTTTCCAATATCAATTTCATATTCCGTTCACCCACTGTAAGGCATAAGCCTCGCTCCTAACATATCATCAACATTTCAATTTCACCCACCGTAAGGCACAAGCCTCGCTCCTAACATATCATCATCATTTCAATAGCCATTTTTTCCAATATCAATTTCATATTCCGTTCACCCACTGTAAGGCATAAGCCTCGCTCCTAACATATCATCAACATTTCAATTTCACCCACCGTAAGGCACAAGCCTCGCTCCTAACATATCATCATCATTTCAATAGCCATTTTTTCCAATATCAATTTCATATTCCGTTCACCCACTGTAAGGCATAAGCCTCGCTCCTAACATATCATCAACATTTCAATTTCACCCACCGTAAGGCACAAGCCTCGCTCCTAACATATCATCATCATTTCAATAGCCATTTTTTTCAATTTCAAATGTATATTCCATTCATCCTTGTTTTGTGCCAGTCTTCTCCAGGTCTTACCAACAAGCTTCTCTGTCATTGGCCCACCTCACTAACGGTTTTCCGCTAATACGCTGCTTCACACAGCTTCAGCTACTACCTAATCAACAAACTTTCAGATTTAGGAGCGTACAAGGTCAAGAGACCGTATTAAAAGGAATAAGTACGTTAACTTGTCACAAACGAATTTCAGCTAGACGAACCAGACAGATATATATATTGTAGTTGTTGACTACGAGTCCATGTGTCACGCAAACAATGTAAACACTGATTTGTACCGGCTAATAGAAGGCGATCGTCCACAATATCATACTGCGAAACAGTATCTTAGCTTCAACGGATGCGCTCCTTTGTCGAGGATTCTAACTAGTTGCCAGCTAGACAGACTCCCAAGTCTAGACCAGGTTTAGACTTAGCTAGTCGAATAAATAAATATTGTATATAGTAAATAGTTATCATAGTATTAGCACGTATTAGTATTAGTGCAGAAGTGTGTAAAATCACTACATATTTCCTGTTATCGTCCATGGCGTAGGACATGTATTAAATGTTATTTAAATATCTTTCGCCTGTTAAGCGTGAGGAAAAATACTTTGATAGTTACAAACAAACGTTTGATTGTGAGCGAAATGCGTCGGTACGCAATGTTCGAAGTTTTTTGATTCCTACCATTTGACAGCCTCTCTGGTTGGGTAAGTCATATCTAATGCACCTCGGAGGTTGCGAGTTTGATTCCGCCACGCGGAATAGCATACTGGTGTGCTAAGTGACGCTAGCTCTGAGATACCACGCTGACATTAGGAGCTCGGGAGAGCCATTGTTCATAACAGATCTGTATCGCTACAGTGACGATAGTCAGCAGCTAGGTGCAAATGTCACGAGATCAGCTACTGCGGTGACTTAGCACCGTGACGACGCCGCCGACCGAGACAACTGACACAATGCTCTCGATGACTCACAACGGCGAATTAAGTATTATTTTAAATTGACGTAATTGGAAAATATGCAGTCGCTTGCGCGCACGAATAAATTGATTCATGTTATAATAATGGCATAGAGTTGGTGGGTAGATGGTACAATGAGGGTAGACTTTGCTTACTTTATAAGGTGAAATAGATCTATAAAAGTGTCTGAAAATATTAATGTTTTTGGTGCATGGTGCATTTTATTCGCGTCATCACTTTCAATCAGGTAAGACTGCGGTCAAAGGCTTGCCTACCAGATAATAAAAAAAATACTGTTATAAATAGGAAATTTCATTGGTGACTTATGCAACTGATCAGTGCAATCGAGCAAGTCATTCGCCTGATGGGAATCACCGCGTTTACCCATAACAATTGCAATGCTACCACAGAATACTAAGGGACAGAAGCATCACTCCGCAAAGAAATTTAAACAAATAGCGACTCTTGCTGGCGCATATGTTAATACCCTTCGAACCGGAATACAGTAATGTTTGCGCATCTGCTTGGCGGCAGAATAACTGGCAAAACGGTGGTACCAATCAAGACGGCCTCTCATATTCGAGAGGCCGACCACCTAGTAAACAGGAGACAGTCGACCGGCCTTACCGCATTTGTTTTGATGCATTTTAATCAGATGCAATCGTGATATTTGTTTTGATAATAAACTTGCGCGTCAATAATTAGACATTAAGAAGTACCAGTTCTACCTACAGCCTACAGGATGCTGACCTGACCTAGTTATCCTAGCATTATCTGGATCAAGGGTCTGAAAGTAGGTCATTGGCACGCGAACTCTATCTGTGGAATAAATACAAAAGGACTATTTTGCTTTAAAAGTTGATGTTTGACAGGGAGCTGCACTTCATTAGTTATTTATCCTCAGTTCTTGTTGCTTGAATTTTTATTCTTTTGGTTTCACAAGAATTTGACATGAATTTGAATGAAAATGGATGACATTTTGATAGCCTCTGTTGTGTTGTAATTTGGGATAATAGCTCTTAAGAAAAATATGGCCATGTCGGAGACCTTAGGGCGGTTGCGGGTTCGGTTCCCGATGCGGGAAAAATGCTTGAGCACAGAAAAAAGTGCAAGTGTTTGTTTCGTGTCTGGGTGTTTTGATTCTTTAATTACAGAGATTTCCTTTCCGCGACCTAAGGATAAGCATTGAACCTCAGATATAGGTCATTCTTTTTGGCTGAAAAAGGTCTGTCAGGCCATGTCATGTTGTAACCCTGGGACCCTGAAAACGAGTGCTGCCTACACTTAGCAGTAGGAATACTTTATTAGATTTCTGTAATAGTATGCCTCGTTTGCGAGAGTCCGCCTAGGGAAGTACCTTCGCCAGATATTCAACCACTAAGCAGTAGTGTGTAAATATTACTGAGCTTCGGCTTGAACGATATTGTTTCAAGCGAATAACTGGGCTTTATGAGACTAATAACTTATTGCCTCAGGTTGACGAGCGCCGTGCACTGGCACTGTCACGGAGAATTTTTCGGAAGTGTCGTGTTTCGGCGATTCCGAGGACTGGAAGCGTGGAAGCGTGCTGGGCCCATAACCAGTTGTAACTACCGTTGATTTAATACACGAATAATGTAGATCAATTTGTATTATTTGATGCACCGTTTTTCTCAAGAAAATCTCGCCAAAGACACACCTGACTTCAGTAGAAACGTTTACAAAGTATTCTAGCGTTTTTGTTTAAATAGACAAGTTTACGAATACACTTTCAACTTTAAACTCCAACAGTTGCAAGCGGATACCACGCTATTGCGTCACACGATGCCGACAAACCGTGTCACATAGTTTTTAATATAAATAAAATATCACATTTATGTTACTCTTATAAAGTAGGTATTTATTGTAGGAGCCTTGCATTATACGATGTTATTTGTTGCCTGAATTAAAGATATTTCTATCATTATTTTTATTGCAAAACAAAGTTCTGGGTGGTGCTGCAACTTCTTTTTTTATGGCATTAAGTGATGAGACGTTTGGTCGTTGGCTTGATGGTAAGCTTCACGCCTACCCATAACAATTGCAGATCTACCCAGAACTTTTACTACCAAAAACGCAATGCTTCGTAGGCAACTGTTATGGGTAGGCGTGACGCTTGCTGCAGGTGACCGACGTGCTCGTCTCATCACTCAAATACATTAAAAACATTATTGTTCGTTATAACGTAAGTACAAATGACAATGTAACGGAGCGTTAGTAAAAAATGTGGGAACCGAGACGTAACCTATTTCCAACTGTTAGAGAAATTGCTTAGAACGGAAGCATTTCAACATTATTTTATTTATTACTAACAGACACGGTAACAACAGCGAGTGTGGCTCAGTGGGAAGCACGTGCGACTTTCGATCCGACGCACTCGAGTTCGAATCCCACTGGCCCCGCACCATTGACTTTCGGATTTAATACTCGCTCTAAAAACGGTGAAGGACATCATCGTGGGGAAACCGGCATGTCCAATTAGGAATTAGGATATATAAGTAAAAAATATAAAATATGATTGTTATTGTATTATTTGTCCCATTCGGTGTCGAGACCCTTGGTCCGTGGGGTCCTAGCGCTATAAAGCTTTTTAAAGAAATAGCAAAAAGAATAGTCGACATCACAAGAGACCGAAGAGCTGGCAGATACCTCGGACAAAGAATTAGTCTAGCTATTCAAAGGGGGGACGCTGCCAGTATCTTCGGAACCTTGCTTAAAGGGACTCCTTTGAATAATATATTTTAGTATTATATTTTTTAAGGTTTTTAGTTTTAGTTTCATGTTATTAATAGATATAATAAAGAATATTGTCAGTAAAAAAACATATCTAACGATACAGCAATAAACCGAATTCTAAAATATACCCCTTATCAATCAGGGCCCTAATTCACTATGACAACTTGGCGATTCCTTGCTTCGAGGAAACGTCGATTCCTCCATTAATAAACGACATCTGCGAAACTTGTATTCTCTATGACGCGTCATATATACATATGAATTAGCGACCCGCCCCGGCTTCGCACGGTTATTATACATATAAACCTTCCTCTTCAATCACTCTATCTATTAAAAAAAACATCAAAATCTGTTGCGTAGTTTTAAATATTTAAGCATACATAGGGACATAGGGACAGAGAAAGCGACATTGTTTTATACTGTACTGTGTAGTATATGAATGCGTCATAGAGATGTCGTTTATTAATGAAGGAATCAACGTGATTTCGAAGCAAGGAATCGCCAAGATGTCTTTATGTCTATGTTTATATGTTTATGTATTTATGTTTACGATGTCTGAATTGAGGTCCAGGTGAGCAGTATCACAATGAATTGATTTAAAATTGAAGACTAATTTTCATTAATATGGCCTTATGGACACAAACAAAAAGTAGGTACTCATGCTTGTACTAATACGGCAATTGGTCTATGACCGGTTGTACCCCGAATAAATATTATAACTACTAAACCAAAATCAAGGGGATTTTCAGTGTTAGCCTGTAATTAATTACTTAAACTATTTGCATGGATAACGTGTAAGCATAATTAATAATCTATATTGCATTAGAGGGATCTGCGTTAAATATCATCTAAATAATTAACTTACAAGCTCGATTACCAAGCAGAATTATGTACCATCTTGAATGTCACTTGGCTAGCAAAGGGATACTTAATTGAAAAAATAATATATTATACCAAAATATAAATATAAATTTACAAAAATAGGACTTTTCCGACTACAAGTTATAGTACTTTTTTTTGTCCGAAATTTGAACAATTTGAACCTCTAGCAGGCCTAGCGCTCTCCGCAGTATAGGTACGAAGGTATAAGAACATAGCCGGACACCGACGGCGGGTCGCGCGTCGTTACACGTGCCGCGTCAGAAGAGATAAGAGCTATGCGATAGAAAGAGAGGCTCTGTAGGTTAATATGACTGGTAGGTATGCACCGCTACGCGAGCTGAAATTGAATTTTATTGCGTCATAGCAAGAGTCGCTATTTGTTTAAATTTCTTTGCGGAGTGATGCTTCTGTCCCTTAGTATTCTGTGCCTCTAGGTTCAAACTGAACAGTTATGCTCAACAGTGGAACAAACACAATATAAGGCGATATATATATATGTATAATCTTTTATATATGAAAAAAAAGCGAGACTAGGTCGTTCGCCTGATGATAAGGCCTGCCCATATGGCGCTGTAAAACTTGTTCTGCAAAATCCTGCGCAGCACAGACCTGCGCTCGTTATCCTTTATTTATCTATCCTGTACTATCGAAAGGTGTTTTATCTGTTCTCTATCTAATAAGGGCCGATTTTCAATCCTCAGATAGACGTGCAGATAAGGGAATGTCAAGTCAAACACATTTCGTCCTCTTCTCGCATTTTAATAGTGTATAAGGCCATGTCGCTCACTAAGTTTTGAGTGTAGTCATTCGGCGAGATCTGACCACTTATACAATATTGAAAAATCAACCCTAAGTCAAAGGAGTTACTAAACCATTGACAATTATTTTGACCCCTACCGGCATCGACTCGTGGCGGCTGAATCGAAAGCCAAATACTATAATTACCACCAATATTAACGTCCGTGTTGGCGGCCAGACAAATTAATGTAAAAAAAAGAAAAATGTGTCGGTCATGGACAGAGTATAATTTCAATGCATTGATCGTACGTACGTTCTGCGTATACGGATTGCGTGATGTCACCAACAACGAGACATCTAAATTACTCTAAAAAGTTTGAGAATATTGAACCTTATTTTGAGTCGCTAACGAATCATCGAATATATGTCGAAGCAATGATTTAGAACCCAAAGAAAACAGCATCACGATGTTTTAAAGCTAGTTTTGTAAGTAACTTCATTAGTTTGTTGTGGTTTATCTTATACTTATCCGAATTTTATTCAGTGGCAAATTTTTAAGATGTTATAAAAAAGTAAAGCTGTTGTCTAGAGAACTCAGATAGGCAGAGAGCCACGATCTTCAATAAACATAGTAATTACGAGTACTGGCACATAACAAAGGAATTAACATATTAGCATTGCAAATTCAAAGTTTTAAAGAGCAGACACTATAATAAGTAATATTAATTTATTTGCCCGTTGGATCTTTCCGAATTTCCAAGAAACACCGTATACCGTATCCTACATTAGAATGCGAGATGATAGCTTATAACTTTATTTATAACTTTAATGACACGATGACGAGCCGACCGTATTATTTTTACGTATAATATTATACCGCATAACAAAAACATACGTATAAGACTTTTATAATACACACCGTGGCAATTATGTCCGATGAAATGATAGCATACGAATTATATATTACGATTCTAATTCGATACGGAATTATAATATTATATTATCATAATATATTTGTAAAACAATAAAAATATGAGCTAGCCTTATTATAGGCATGAGTGAACTTGCTATTTTTTCAATTATACCTATATAGTTATTGGCATTATTAAGCTAAAATTATATGTTACAGGCCAACCTTGAAGTCATGCCGTGTTTATACAAAAACGTGTATATAATCGACATTTGTATATACAATAAAATCTGGTGGCATTTTGCTGTCAACAGAAACTCAAATATTTTATTTCTTTTATTCCTTACTTTTGGAAAGGCTTTATATTTATTTATTTTTATTAAAAATGTCGACAAACAAGCAGACGGCCGGCCTGATGGTAAACGATTACCGTTACATATTGACATCTGCAATACCTGAGGCATTGCTGATGCTTAGCCGACTCTTAAGGACTTTTTTCTTTTTAGGCGTAATAGTTCTATGTTTGGTCACTATCTCGCCTATTGTGAAGATGATGTGGCCTAAGATGGAGCACATAGATCTAGAGAGAGACGGCAGTTGAGACTATTAATAGAATCCCTTTTAAAGGACTCAAAGGAAAATACTAGTAGTTTCCAGACTTCGGAGAGCTCTTGCAGCTGATAACAGCCACTAGTCACTACCATACCTGGAAGTGCTATTATACTGTCGTCATCGTCTAGTCAGTAAGAGAACGTGCTAGTTTCGTTCCGACGCACCCGAGTTCGAATCCCGCTGGCCCCACTGACTTTCTTAAGTTATGTGCGGATTTTACACTCGCTCTAAAAATGGTGAAGGAAAACATCGCTATCGTGAGGAAACCGGCACGTCCAATTCAAGGACATGTGACATCCACCAACCCGCACTGGGTCAGCGTGGCGGATTATGGCCTATAATTTTTTTTACGGGAGAAGGCCCGAGTCCCAGCAGTGGGAACGTAATGGGCTGATGATGATGATGATCGGCTACTGTAAAAATGAACTCACGGGACCTGCGCAGTATAATTCTGTATCAATTTTTGCTACTGCGCCAGTCAGCGTCAGCAAGTTTGGCGCGAGCTATTACTGTACCAGTTTGAATGGCCCTGTCGGTAGCGGAATTACTACAAAAGAAGATAGATAGCAGGAGACAAAGCTGCTTTTTTCTATGCAATTAAAACTTTGTAAGAATAACGTAACGTTCAATTCAGCTATATTGCACAGGATGTGCGATCCTAGTGCATAATTTCCTCGTAAAAGACACAAAGACCGAATCATATGTAATTAGATGAAAATGCTTATTAAGTCTTGTTATTCTTTTCTGAGGCGAACACGGGTAATTATGATTTGTATGACATGTTCACTGTGAATTTTGCAACGGTTTAATTTTAACCATCATTTTCTTCTTTATCCATACGTGGTCTCGTTTATTGGGGTCGACTCTCCTCACTTTTTTGCGGCAAGTTAGTCTATCTTGGGTTTAAATTAATCATCAAAAAAGCAATAATATTGAACAAACTTTTTAACCTCAGCGTTCATATATTTTCTTAATTTTGGTATTATTGAGCGTGTGGCGATCACATCCGCCACATATCAACGACTTTAAGCAAGAAAGCTCACAGATGGTCCTGACATAAAGTAGCATAAACGCCATAAAGGATGATGCAATAAATGACTACATATTACTGATACTACGAGTATGACTATGGGACATCTCACTCGCACTTCTAGTTTGACATTGTGTTATTTTAATTGTAATGTATACCTTTTAAAAGATTTAAAAAAGAGACATACCCGCAGAGTTTCTTGGTAATATCTTCTCTAGCGGGCGTATTTCCGAAACACTGGTAGAGTCAGTTTTCGCATTCATTTTCTGGGTCCGGACTTCAATTTGATTTCAATTTGGGAAAGAAGTGGGTAGACATGCTGAGGTACCTTTGTTTCAAAGTCATGATATTTTCAGTTACAATATTTAACGTATTTTTATTGTTTTTTTTTTTTTAAGTAACTGATTGACGAGACGAGCTTGTCGTGCAACATTTTCCATGTGCCTTCCATTATGGTTATTGCAATTGCAAAATGAAATAAGTCCCTAAGCCCATCCTTTCACAAAAATCTCGATACACGACTTTTTTTTTATCTAGTTAGAAATTATAATATATACTAGCTGACCCGGCAAACGTTGTTTTGCCATATAAATAAAAAAAAAACACCTAGGGGTATGAAAAATAGATAGTAGCCGATTCTCAGACCTACTGAATATGCATATAAAATTTGGTAAAAATCAGTAAAGCCGTTTCGGAGGAGTAAGGTAACTAACATTGTGACACGAGAATTTTATATATATGATGATATACCTATATACCATCCATCCTATTCCATCTGTCACTATTTAACTTTCTGCCTTTCAAGATCCACCGAAGAACTACAAAAAAATTGTACCAACTTTGACGTTTCCTATAAAAACAAAGGGTAGCGGACCGCGTCCAACAAAAAAAGGATTTTGAGGACACTGCCATTAAAATTCTCAAACTAAATATTATTCCTCTTGGCTCTTTGAAATAAAACAGTCGTACGAATGCAAATATTTAAGTATTTCCATATATTTTTATAGAAACGAGTAAACATTGAATGGTGGAGTTCTTCAGAATCCGAATCAGAATCATCAGATCCTTTAGGATCTGATGATTTATCCAGTGCTCGGAATATGACTGTTTTAGTGTTTTTTTTAACTGAGTGATGAGACGAGCATGATGTTCGCCTGATGGTAAGCGCCACACCTGCCCATAAAAATTGCAGTGCCACCCAGAACATTTAATGACATAAAAAGCATCACCCCGAGACATCAGTTATTAAGTTTCATATGCCAAATAATTATTTACTTTATAGGGAATACTATACTGTGTTCAGGTTTGAAGGCACTGTTTCAAGTGACATTACTGGGCACTAAGAGCCATTGTCTTAGCTCACCACTAAGACGTTTAAAAAACGGAACAGGAACTCTATTCTGGACATCCTGAGCTCAATTATTAAAAGCTTTAGAAATTTAATGAAGCAGGTTAACCACACAACCACACGAGAAAAAAAGATACAGGTTCAATTCCCAACCGGTAACTAGTACTAATTTTTTCCCAAAAAGTTTAGGTTAGGTTAAAGAACCGAAAGGATTGTACTCTGAAAGAATCGGCACTTCAGACTATATTGTGCCGCCGATGCAATGAAATCCTTGACTCCAATAGAGACATTGACCTATTCCATTTGAAGTTATATCCGATTCAAAGGCAATTAAAAAAGGCTTTGCAGTTTAATTTAAAAAATAAAAATTTCATTTGTACCATACTTTTATTTGTTTATGTTATGATGTTGATACTATTTTAATTATTACTTTATTCATATGTATTTTAATTTATCTTTTTTTTCAATATTATGTAAGACTTCAATTAGCAGATTTTTATTCAATATTGGCAATAGAAAAATAAACTAAACAAAAGGCTTAATAATTGAAAAACTATTTAAAACTAAACTAAAAGATATTAAATACTATGTACTTGCTGGGTATCGGTTGAGCCAACTGAATGGCCTACAGATAATCTAATTGATTGACCATAATGTAATGATACTTGTTAAATAAATTATCTTATCCTCTAATGTCTCGATGGCAAATGTTATCATTAATTTATTACATTCTGTTTTGTACATATGTTAATAAATAAAATAAATAAATTAATAAATATTGAGGCATGTCCTCAGTCTTAGATTTGAAACCTTCGCAAGTTCTTTCCGACCCCATCCTTCCGACAGCCGGAAGTCGGCCACACGGCGGGCATCCTCGCTTTACAACATTCTACTCCCTTACTCACAAGGCGGCCGAGCCAGCGGCAGACCACTAGTCAAATACTAAAGAAATCTTATACAAGTCATATTACGTCACCCGGAGACGATAGAATAATACAAATACAGAACAGTTTATACAGACGTAAAAACGAACGTTTTTATATGTTTAGGAATGTAGAAAATTATATGTTCGTGTAAATAAAGCCAAAGACATACTGTCAGATATATTTTTTTAGTTTCGTCCAACTAAACAAACACACGGTTCAAACAAACTGTGTTATTGTGGAGTCTTTTTTATTTTATTTAGAGCTTAATCACATATTGTGCTTTCGGTGGAGGAATTTTTAATTAATGACGTACTTATTGATATTACTAGCTTTTTCCCTAGACTTCGTTCGCAGAGGAAGTCCATAGTCGTATTTTTTAGCCATGACCATCTTAGGAAGGCCGCCCCAGTATTTGCGAGCGCGCACTACGAAGAGGTCAAGCTGTATCTGCGTAGTCAAGCAACCGATTTCGATGTAACATCTTTAATCTAAGTTGGGACTAATGCTACCAAACCCTGAAAACCGCATTAAATCCGTTCAGCAATTTTCGAGTACGAAATGATTTTTCGTTTCGCTCTTTAATAAAATAATTTTCAAGGTGCGCTAACTCAAAATAGTCTAAAACGTTATTCATATTTTATTATTACAATTTAATTGTGGCTTAATTAGTATAAGTTATTATTATTTATGCGCGCGAAGAATTCATAACATTATTATATTGTAGAACAATAGACGTTAAAATAATAACATGCGATCGCTATGACAGTAACTTGGTTATGTCAAACGTGAGGTGTAGTGGAGTAAGGGTATGTTGGAACAGGGACCGGGGGCGTGCTGAAACATTTGTTTTTTTAATGTAATTTAATGAAGAGACGAGCAAGTTGTTTTCCTGATGGTAAGCAACGCGCCCATAACAGTTGCAGCAGCATCCAGAACACTTACAGTTAGTTTTCTAATAAATAACAGAATAATATGATGGATAATATATAGATAGAAAAGATATAGATAGAATAGATATAGATAGAATAGAATAGATTAACGGTACACAGTGTAACGACGTCTTGTCACTTCTGGGACGGCTGTTATCAACGTTGTAAATTGTAAGTGATACAAGCGAAGGACATAGGGTCAGCCGGCAGTCACCCTCATCCGTGCAGTGTGTGCGGTGAACTAAGGTGCGATGTCGAAACGAGGATCAATTTCTTTTACCCTCGACGCAAAAAGGATGTTATCATCATCAGCCCATCACGTTCCTACTGCTAGGACACGGGTCTTCTCTCATAGAGAGAGCATGGGCCATAATCCACCACGCTGGCCCAGTGCGGGTTGGTGGATGTCACATGTCCTTGAATTTTTGTGAAAAATTTTTGGACATGCCGGTTTCCTCACGATGTTTTCTTTCACCGTTATTGGAGCGAGTGTTAAATCCGCACATAACTTAAGCCAGCGGGATTCGAACTCGAGTGCGTCGGATCGAAAGTCGCACGAGCTCCCACTGAGCCATAGTCGCTCTAAAAGGATGTTATATTTGACGCCTATTTTTGTATGTCTGTCTGCGTGTTCGTCTGTGGCTTCGTAGCACTCAAACAGATGGACTTATTTCAATGCGGTTTTCTTCATTGGATACTTAGTTTAATCGACATGGTTGTTAGCTGCATTTCATGAAAATCTATCTAGGTATTAAAACTTGTTTTTTTTTTTTTTTGGTTAAATTTATGAGTTATTAACTATTTATCGGGGTTTAATTTATTTAACTGAATGGCGTCAATTAGGTCGTTCACTGATGGCAAGCAACGAAATTTTCTAGTTCTGAAAAGGAAAATACGACATTTTATCAGTATCTACGTGCTTGAAAATATATGTACATTAAAAAGACTTAAAATTTAAAGAAAATACATAAAGGCCTTTTGGTCAGTTTTCGCATGCCGATGTCGTAATCGATATTCGATGCGACCTATAAAAATCTTAATGAAATAATGCATTCACTAAGATAACGTTACATAAAAAAAAAATATAGCACCATGTCCGTCAGGATATGGAAATGCCGAATAATCACAGAATTCAACGGCATGTGAGATTTGCACTTGAGTTGACCAACGACAAGTGGATATGGCAGGTAATCTATCTTAAAGCCAAATAAAAAACGTCGCACCCTGCAAAAGCTTGCAAACAGCACTAACTCCCGCGCCCCATTATTATAATACGTGCGAAAGAGACGGCAACAATATTAGAAAGGAACAATCGTTGCCATTACGTCGAATAAAAAGAAAAGTTATTATATTTTTTATTGGAGAGGGCCTTCCACCCTCGCCGCGGCCGCCAAGAGGGTTATTTTTATTTTATTTGAAAAGTTTATTTTCCATTTTGTTTTAACTTCTATTTTCGCGATATGAGGGGTGAAACTCGCACACGCACTCGCTCTCAATGACTCACTAATGCGTACGATACCATTATATTTTTATATTTAAACTTTTGCTTGAACATTAAAATGAGAAAAGTTTGCGGGGAGTTTTGTTAACTGTGCTGCGAGCCGCGGCGATGCGCGATTTTGGGCGAAATAAGCCTTTGATCATTCACACTTGTAATAAGTACCTATTTATGAAGATTATTCTTGTATTTATATATGAAATGTAGTGAAATGTCATACACTTTATATATAGGTATTATATTTATAGTTTACTTACGTTAGAAGCGGTTCTAGACAATTAAGTAGGTAGGTACATGAAATTTATTTTGTTATTTAAACGCAAAATAACTCCTCAAAGTGCAAGCCAAGCCGAATCCAAGACCGTTTTGACCGTGTTACTATTTCATTGAAAGATAGTTTAGAATCCAAATTATATTACGAAAAAAAAAGACAAAAAAAAAAGAAAAAAAAAAATTAAAGATGACAAAGATTTATCAAAATATTAAAAATACATAAAAAAGGAGTATTTTTTTAAATTTTTGTATAGGTGTTGCTGCCTCTCTGCTGGGCAAACCTCTCCCCAGGTCTCTGTATTTGTCCCTACCCTAAGCCACTTCGCTGCAGCCCTCTCGGTATGCATCCAGATCGTCTCTCAGTCTCCTTTTGCGCCAGCCTCGGCAATGTTGTCCATCTTTTTTTTTACTTTTAAATGACGAGACGAGCTGGTCGTTTGCCTGATGGTAAGCAATACGCCAGCCCATAACAAAAACAGCACCACCCAGAACTTTGTTTTGCAAAATCCTGCGTGGCGCTGCACTGCGCTCGTCACCCTGAGACAATTAGCTGTTAAGTCTCATAATGCCCAGTAATTTTGCGGCTGCAATGCCCTTCAAACCGGAACACAGTAATGCTTGGCGGCTGAATAACTGGCAAAGCGGTGGTACCCCCCCAGACGGCCTCTCGCATACGAGAAACCTACCACCAGTATACCATCTTCAGGCGCATTGCGTTGTGACTTTTGCCCATTGATCGGGGTGCATTCGCCTTATGTGATCCGCCAATCCCACTTGCGCCTGGCAGCCTTACTGCCTTCGTCAATAATTATGCCCGTTTTTAAGCGTGCTTAGTATTTCGAATCAAGTCTGTCCTTTCTACGCCCAGGATGCTGCGCTCCATCTACGGTCTATATTGTGTACTGTATCTATGACTGTGTCTACTAACTACTTTCCCTTATTATTTAGGCATTTGTCGCGTTCTATCATAAAATTATATTTGGTCCTGGTACTTGTACCTTCCGTACTTGTACTGCATTAAATCGCATTACTACGGATTGCATTTACTTTACTGTCTCGTTGTGAGCTTTCAACAAACAAACGGATGGGTCCATTCTGTTCAAATATGCGTCTAATTGCGTGGCTGCCACCTCATTTCCGCTGTGCCGATACGCGAAACATAATATAGAAATTAGGTAATTGACACCGGGGATAGCGATTATAAAAGAAATTTACTTAAAATCGTATCGTAGTATACATTACTGTCTCGATGTATCAAACTCTTTGAATAAAATATCGGTATCTTGGCATAATATTAGGGCCAGGCATTGCATAGGTACTATCAGGAGTCTCTACAGTGCACTGCGCATACGCACAACCTTACTTCGATCACGATGACGGAGAGCTTAAATGGAAATCCACTCATATTTCTTCAGTATAATCAGGCTGTTTTATGAATGAGCAGTAAGACACATAAAAAAAGAAAAAGTTTGTAAATTTACTTTTTTATACTTATAGATATATATATTTTGTAAATATATTTTAAATCCAGTTAACTGGTCCTTAATACGATGGGCAGGACACTTGGCAAGGATGACAACAGGTGGACCAAGGCAGTCATCGAGTGGTATCCGAGGACTTGGCGAAGACTTCCAGACAGACCACCAGCCGGATGGAAAGATGACATCGTTAAGCACGTCAGCTTGCAATGGATGAGGCTGGCACTAGACCGGAAAGAGTGCCACGCCACTCTTTCCGGTCCTGGGCCTGGTCCTGGGCTGGGCATAGACCCAGCGGTGGGTACGGGCTGATTAGTAGTAGCAGTAATACGAGGCCATAGAGTTCCGTATTCTGTAACGGGACAGTATTTGATTTCAAATTCTGAAATAAACTAATTAAAAATATTGGGACCGATGGGAAGCTTAATTGTTCAACGTATGTACTTTGTACTTTGCAACGTTGTTAATCTACCTACAACATTTCTCTTATTGTCATTTTCCTTAATTAATACAATGTCTGATGTCTAGATGGTATTAGTTCGGCTTTTAATTCTTTTTAAACGTTTTTATACCTTTGTAAATATACTGTTGTAGTTTTTAGGGTCCCGTTTTACCCCCAAAGGCCTATTACTAAGTCTCCGTTGTCCGTCCGTCTGTCTGTCTGTCCGTCTGTCACCAGGCTGTATCTCATGAACCGTGATAGTTAGACAGTTAATATTTTCACAGATGATGTATTTCTGTTGCCGCTATAATAACAAATACTATTATTTTGATACCTTTATTAAATAAATAATGATTATTAAGTGTTAATTCAATTACCCAATCAAAAAAACGCGGGAATGCAGCCAGCGTTCTTGTATAATAGTTAGTTTTCTTTGGTTCTTGGCACCTTGCCTTATTGGACACCACTAGTATATAATTTTGAGTTTTATATAGCTTAGTATTTTTAAAATAGGGTTTTTTGTTACAATTGTACGTAATTGTTAAATAAATATTTAATTAAATAATCGAATATATTTCATGGTAAATTGTCAATAAATACTAATTAATAAGTGGTGAAAAGCAAACGTGACTTATTGAACTGTTTAGAGATCTTATTAGGCTGATGAATATTAGTTATTGATATGTTGGTGAAGAGGTCCTTAGTCTTTCATAAGTGTGATCATTACTTAACAGCTCAACAAACATTATCTCCCAATAATACACACCAAAGAATCACATACATAGATCCTGGCCCCTAACTAGGATTCCCTGTATCTAATGAACCAGGAAGTATGAGGTCCCACAACACCCAGACACGAAACAAATGCTTGCGCTGTTTTTTCTATGCACAAACATTTGTCCCTTCGCGGGAATCGAACCCGCAACCTCAGCGGTGTATGAGATTTGAGCCAACCTGCCCAACCACTACAACACAGAGGCTGTCAACTTAGGCTGTCATTATCTCCTAATAAAAGTTACGTCTTTATTGGCATTGTTTACAATTTCCAACGCCGACCACTTACGACGTCACACCGACAAAGTATCAAAACAAGCAAACAGTCACACACTTATGGCTAAAGCTCTTAATCTGTTACACCTTTTCACTCGAGTGTGGTCACGGTGGTCACTGTCCGACCACCGTCCGAGATACGAGCCTCAGTGCCTCTGTTGGCACAAGCAGTTAGCTCCCATCCTGAGGTAGTCTGTTTACCCCCAAAAATATAGTAGTCCACATTTTTTAACAAGCAAACCCGAACAAAGAGGCCAGCACTGTGGCACATGTTGACCTACCATCAACAAACCTTACATAACAATAAAGGGAGGTAAAACGTATCTAATTGTTATAAAAACAGGCCCTTCAGTCGCAGTATGATTTAAAAGTGATATTCTCAAACCATAAAGCAGTTTCACATGCCCATGTGAAATATTTATCTTAATATTATAAGTAAACTTACGGTTGGTCGGTCCGGGCGAACGCTGATCGTCTCATTTTGGTATTTGAACACAACCATGATGAAATAGGTATGTATACCTCGCAACAAAAGTTATGGTATAGATCACGTCAAAATGGCGGCTGACAGACGCACCACGTGACCTGCGCAGTAACAAAATCGCATACAAAATTGTATCAGCGCAGATCACGTGATACGCCAGTCAGCCGCCATCAAGTTTGGCGCGAGGTATAGCTGACCAGCTCACCACATGACACGTGACCTGCGCAAGAGTTTATATACAATTTTGGTACCGCGCAGGTCAGGTGATGCGCCGATCAGCGGTCGGATCTGTCAGTATTGTTTTAACTAAACGGTATCTTTGCACGTGAATATGCAACATAATTATAATAATATAACATTTAGAGGAAGATAAATTGACATTCGTTAAATGCAGAGGTAATAGATTTATATTTAAAGAAACAACATTAAAAACTACATAATATTAATTTTGCTAAATCACAATTGGCGTACAAATAGAATAACTGCCGAGCATTTGAATCCCGCGTGTCCTATTAATTGACGAAATACATTTCATGGAATACGGCGAGCGTTTAAAAACAATAACCGGGAACTTTATTATAAACCGCGGTCAAATATTTAAACTGCGAAACTGTCGAACGGTAATTTCATTACCACCGGCCGGCGCCAAAATATTAAAAACACATTTTGATGTTTTATTTCCTATAATAAAGACGGCGTTTTATTATTACGACATAGATGAACGGTATTACATGTTTGTTTTGAGTATAACAGTATTGTAATGAATAATTAAAAATATTCCACTATTTTGACATAAAATTACAGCTCATGGTATACATTATTGTGCCAATTTCTATGTTAATTCTACAATTACTTTTATTTGATGGCTTCTCGAAACTCCTATTGTCCGATAAAAATATATAAGAGTTTTACCAAAATTATACTTTATTTATAACATGATGCTATTGCGCTTACGATTTGTAAGCAGCGTGTCATTGGAATTTTACAAAATACTTATTTAAAGTTAGTCATCCTGCTTCTGTAGTCTATAATTTTGTCATATGCGATCTATCCTTATTTTTATCCGACTTCGAAAAAGGAGGAGGTTCTCAATTCGATTGTATTTTTCTTAGTTGAAAAGATTTCTATGAGAAAAAAGAAAGATTGAAAAGGAAATGCATTCTCGGTAGGCCATTCCGAAAAGGACAGAGAACAAGCTTTTGAGTTAATCACTCGCTCAAGACGGTCAAGTATCAAGACTTGAGGGTCGAAGTACACAGTTTCAATTAGTCTCAATATATGTAAGGAAGGCTGGGCTCCTTTCACGCGGCGGCCAGTAAGCTTTATTTGAAAAGATATTTAAATACGCAACGGCCGAGGTCCGGACAAACAATACAAATATAACACGTTATTTGAAAACGTGTGGTATAAAGTATGACTAGTGACTACCTGTACAGGTACCTGTATATGAGTCAAGACAATCTAAATACAAAAAAAAAAAACCTTTTGGCAGCAAAAGTTTTTTTATCATTGGAAAATTGGCATGCGTTTGACGACATCTCGCCTGATGGAAAGCGAAGGTGCGGCCTAAGGTGGAGCATGCTTGCCCATAAAATGCCTATGTTAAGTAAAGACATGTGTGCAAGGTGTTGGAGTGCCTTAGTGCCACAAACCCGACATCTGACCCGGTGACCTAACGAGAAACAGAACAAAACGTGACAGTACTTCATTGACGCGACGCTGTCACGATCAGACAAACTGGTGGTAGGTTTCTCGTATGCGAGAGGCCGTCTGGGTGGGTACGACCGCTTTGCCAGATATTCAGCCGCCAAGCAGTAATGCGCAAGCATTACTGTGTTCGGGCTTGAAGGGCATTGTAGCCAGCGAAATTACTGGGCATTATTAGACTCAACAGCTAATTGTCTCAGGGTGACGAGCGCAGTACAGCACCGCACAAGATTTTGCAAAATAAAGTTCGGGGTGGTGCTGTTATTGTTATGGGATGGCGTATTGCTTACCATCAGGCAAACGACCAGCTCGTCTCGTCTTTCAGTTACATAAAAAAAAATTGTGGCACTATAAACACGGCCAACATTGGTAATGATATTTTCAGAAATATCATTAGCCAAGACAGGCCGCGACGTCAAAGATGGCGTCAATCATCGTCATTCATGTTCAAGCAGATTCAATTGTTTTTTCAACGGGTAAATTTTACTATCGAAATACAATTCTACACTCTACTTACGCAAACTAAACCAAATACTTACAAGGAGAAGCAATTGGACAACCAATTGACCATTAAAGGCCTATAGATAGCCCAAATGCTCCAGATTCAGCAGATTCTTGTCATCATCTGACGATATAAACTCGAAAATACACAGGGCTGGTTTTCAGCGTACCCCTTTGTTCGAACTCACATGGTAGTCGAAAATAAAAGAAATAGTTTCAGCGGATTATTTAGGAATACATAAAAAAACCTAAAAATAATGTACGTAGCTCATTTTATGAAGCTAGTTAATAAATACGCCCAACGATCACATACATATATCCTGGCGACTAACTAGGATTCCCTGTAACTAGGGAATCAGAAACTAGGGCCATGGTCCCACAACAACCAGGCACGAAACAAATGCTTGCGCTTTTTTCTGTGCACAAACATTTGTCCTGTCGCAGGGATCGAACCCGCAACCTCAGCGGTGTATGAGATTTGAGCCAACCTGCCCAACCACTACACCACAGAGGTCGTCTTTTGTTTATTTTGTATTGTATTATAGACAACAATATTAGTCATTCCCTGTTCCTGTGAATGCCAGGGTATTCGATAGAACAGGGAACTAATTAGAACAGTCTCAATTTTCAGATATCAACGCACTAAGGATGTCATGACTATCAAACTGCATTAGGGTGCGGTCCTTGATTTAGCGACGTGATGAGCGGCAGCGTGAAAATTGGAGCGAATATTTGGCGCTATAAAAACCTCAGTGGTTATCAGTGTTTGTGGTTATTTGTTGTGAAGGTTAAGATTTTCATCATTATTAATAATAATGACAACAATCAATCTTTTTTATATAATCTGTAATAAATTATTATAGTTTAAGTTCAAATTCTGGTTGGTTTTAAAATTATTATTACATATTTCGATAAAACGTATTTTATACGAGGATTTGCGTATACTTTCTAATATGATAAAAATATATCAATTTCCGCCACGCACGACCGACAGCCCACTTCATAGCACATTGTGTTCAGAAGGTAACATTTTAACTCAAGCTGCTCAAACAATGTGACTAAATAATTCTGAGAGGGAACGTTCCTTTTATTTCGTTATTTGACTTTACTTAGCAACTGTCATGACATCCAAAGATCTGTGAAGACATTTGTGAATGCTAATTTCGGTTCAGTAAAAATGTTATATAATATTTATCGTATTTTATATATATATATATATGTATTATTTTGTTTGTATGTATTACTATGTCTATACTATTATATTTTTGAAGTTTTGTATTTACTAAATTATATCTTTTATATTAGGTAATTACTTCATACACCAACTGACCGCAAATTTTTACCATTTTATTCCTGTCCATCCAAAGGTTGCCTGTAAGAAATTGCACATAGCGAAAAGGCCGTCCATTGTTCTACCACTATTATTTGTAACTATAAACTTAAGTTTCCTGTTTTGGTGATCAATAAAGTATTATTGTATTGTATTGTATTGTATTGTTATATTAATTAACCAGCGGTGCTGCGGCAACCTGCAATTTTTCGGGATATAAGTATTCTATTAAAATTCATTTATTTTAGGCAATTAAAAACCTCTTAAAATCAATAACAAAACACAATCAGTCAATTGCAAATTCAATATGTCAGCTAGCTCAAATAAAATTAAAAAGTGTTGTAATAATATAATAAAATAAAATCAATCAAATAAATATTAAATTAAATAATCAACACTCAAATTAAATTAAAATAATCTAATACGTGGTCAGTCAATTTACAAATAAATACAATATGTCACAACGAACAAGGTCATATAAAATAAATCCGATGTCCTATGCTCTTTTCCAGGACCTAAAGTACAAAATTTCACCAGAATCCGCCCAGTAGTTGTCGGCTTCCTGTTTGAACTACTGAATAGATTATGCCAACAAGGCACGAAGAGGAAATCTGTTTACGATTTAAAAAGTTAAGGACTAATGACGGTTTACTCGTGGTAGGTCTCTCGTATGCGGCAGGCTGTCTGGGTAGGTACTACAGCTTTGCCAGTTATTTCACCGCCAAGCAGTAGTACGCAACCATTACTGTGTTCCGGTTTGAAGGGCATTGTAGCCAGCGAAATTACTGGGCATATGACACTTAATATCTGATGTCTCGGGGTGATGAGCGCAATGCAGTCGTACGCAGTGCTTTTTATGGTATTAAGTCTTGGGTGGCACTGCAATCGTTATGGGCAGTCGTGGCGCTTACCATCAAGCGAACGACTTGCTAGTCTCATCACTCAGTTCCATGAAAAAGACAGTACTCTACCGACGCGACGTCGTGAATCATTTCTGCTTTTAAATAATATTATAACTGGCAAGTAACTTCCAGAAACAAATACTTAACAGACAGTTAAGCTACTTTCTAAAGATGTACAAACTCCCGAACAATGCCATTTACAGACCCTACTTTAAGTTCGTAACAATAACTCTTGAAACTAAGAAGGAGACAACACACAAGTTTAACGCCCAAGTCTGTATCAAGACCGCGCTGCGCTCGTAAACAAAACCGATTCTCGGCCACGAGAGACCGAATCACGACCACAGCATGCCGATTCTCGAGCACGAATACCGATTCCAGCACAAACCTCTACTTAATTGATATAAAACGGCTCATCTCATGGTTAAACTTCAAAAGTAAAAAATCAAAAGGTATTTATTAAATAGACACAGAAAATTCACTTTTAAACGTCATATATAAATTAACACAGTAATTGTTTTACACTCCAAACCTTAGGTGTCCACCACTAGGAGACTTCCCTCTACACATTAAACATAACAATTAAAATTCGTTAAAAATTGTAACTTAAAATATCTTGACTGAAAAAAAGGTAAGCATGGATACCCATTTCTTTCCCATACTCAAATTGGAAGTCCGGGCCCAGAAAAGAAATGCGAAAACTGACTCTACCAGTG
Organism: Petrophora chlorosata; assembly: GCA_951640565.1. Lineage (NCBI taxonomy): Eukaryota > Metazoa > Arthropoda > Insecta > Lepidoptera > Geometridae > Petrophora > Petrophora chlorosata. The sequence continues at coordinate 2,729,761 of OX621188.1, forward strand.
CTTTGGAAACGTCCGCTAGAGAAGATAGCACCAAGAAACTCTGCGGGAATGTCTGTTTTTTTTAATCTTTTAAAATGTCAAACATTGATCTCATAACTCTCAGAAGGAAAAGCGTCCAAGAGTTTCTCCCTGGTCGGAGTAATTTCGACGTTTAACCGTGAGTCTTAGCCGTTTTTAAATATCAATTATGAACAACACGAATCTTCTCTAAGTGTAAACGCACTACTTCATTTACACAATGAGATTTAGAACTATCGTTTTATTTATAACACTTTTATCCGACATTCCTGCAATTTTTGAAGATTTTAATGCAGTATCAAGGCCGTTAGTCAGAAGCTTGCCAAAACATTGTCCCATGATTTATAGTCAAAACCGAACACCATGAGTAATGCTTTAGAAGTCAAGCTAACATATTCTATTGTGACATATATTATTTGTTCAAAATAATTCAGTATCTGTGTCATCGCAACATCTGCTGAACAAAATAATACTTTAATATAATGAGACAGCACATGTTTTAGCAAAAATGAAAAAATGTCTTCATTTTTGATGTAATTAAATTAGACAAGGCGTTGTTCAAAACTCATAGCGAACTAACCCGAGATTTGGACATATGATTATGGGTCATAGCAAAAACTTTAGTTTTCATTATTAACGACTCATTATTATGTTTCTAGAAAGATCTCTGTAGACAATAAACGCTCGCGCCATCTTACACCGAAGCACCAAACATAGATATTTTCTACCATGGTCAATAACACTACTATTATATACAAATAATATTATATATATTTATATATATAATTAACGTTAATTAATTTGATATTAATATTTTATATACTTATTATTAATATAAAGAGGTAAAGTTGTAAGAATGTACCTATGCTTGTAGGAGGTAACCTCTGGAAATATTAATGCGATTTTGAAAAATGTTTCACTGATAAGAAAGCTACACTATCCCTGAGTGTTATAGGCGGTTGCTAGTGTTAAAATAAAATCATAGTGAGTGTTGCTATTAGCTAATATTTAAATAAAAAATAGTGTCTTCGCCAAAATTACTACTAAATGGTATATTATTACTGTATCCGAACGCACACAACGCACACTTACAAATCTTCTCCCCCAACCCCCGCATCCAAAATATCGTCACTTCCGAAAAAGGCAGTACTGAAAATGAAGACCTTGTGAGGAGAAGAACTGCAAAAGAACCAGCGACCACGTAAGTCCCTTCCTCTATCCTCACAAATAGCCTGTGATATTTCTTCTACATAACTAAATTGCCCTTTTTTATAACTTCGAACGCAGAGTTGCTGATCTACAATCTAGTTCCACAAAACGTGACCCAATATGCTTATCCTAGCCACAATGGTACAATAATAAGCCGCAGTAGCTACGGAGCATTGTCAAAGTCTTATTAAAGTCAATAATTGGGGGCAAACAACGGACGAAATAACTTAAAGAGGAAACGGGTCGTTATATTTCACGACGTTCATCTCAAACGAGCGGCCGCCTGTTACATAGAAGCGAGCGTTTAGAAGAAGCATTGAGAAACGCAAGCAAACGTACGAACAGTAAGACGAATATTTTAACTAGCTGCGCCCTGCGGTTTTACTCGCAGTTTCCCGGGATAAAAAGTAGACTATGTGTTATTCTGATGTGTAAGATATATTATTGTAAAGTTTCATCAAAATCCATTTAGTAGTTTTTGCGTGAAAGAGTAACAAACATACATCCTTACAAACTTTAGCGTTTATAATATTAGTAGGAAGGATTACTGTTCATGTCTTATTGATAGGTAAGTATTTACCGTTTTGAAAATCATCGTAAAATCATCAAATTTACTTACTGTAGTGTGAACTTAAGGATCGAATTAATTTAGTTCAATAAAAGACTTGTTAAAGCTTGACTGGAAATTCTGAGTCTAGACTCAGTTCTGATTTTGGTTTATAAATACGACCCTAGGAGTTGGAGTTTATTTCGCTTTTATATTTTTATCAATTATTAAGATTAACGATACATTGATATTATTTACAAGGCAATGTAATTCCAGCTGTAATTAAGTCCCAAAAATGTTATCACATCCTGACCTTTCACCACCCTTCCTCCGTAAACATATCATCCAGAAAGGACAACTACAACCCTAGTAAAGACATATCCCAGTACAAAATGCAGCTGTGTGTGGTCTTGTAAACACCTCACTATCCAAGAACTTCCTAGGCGCATTTAACCTACATTAGCTATATAAAACAATGCGGGAGTTGAATTACAGGTTATAGAACTAGGGTTGTCACTGTCAAACAAAATTAAAAAAAAATGGCTCCCTTTCTGTTAGGACATTTACACGTGACGGCGTGTTTTCTTAGGGACCTTCTCAGAGCAACCGTACTAAAAAGGTCCAAACGGTCTTCTGTTGTTGTTGTCACTCATCAGATCTGTATGTCTGTCTGTTTCTTGTTAAGGCTAATTTGTCTGTGAATTGTCGAACTTTTCTACTAAAAACGTCCGCGTTCCAATCGCTATCCCATCGCATCGCTATCCCGATCGATCAAATTTTCAATGTTGCAGTTTGAAAGATGCTAACGCCTTCCAAATTTGAAATTGAAAGCGATCGGGATCGGTTTTCGAGTTACACGATTCCCCTGCAGATTGATTCGTTCGTTTTTTATAGGAATAAAAATTACTCTACGCTTGTGATTGTTCTCTATCTTATCCTTAAGAACGGTGTAAATGCGGATTCTTATATAGGCACGTCGTTCATAGCTTCCTTCCTCAGTAACAATATTGAGAGGTGAGTAACTTAGTATGAACATGTTAGAATACCTTATTTGCCTTGTTTAAGCTGCATATGGTTTACGTCGCACTCGGGCATTATAAAGAAAACAATGATTTTGACACGACTATGTACTGAATGTAGTTTACATTTGTTGGTTACAGAATGTCCATATTTTAATATTTATAGCAAGTTTTTTTAATAATATTATGTAGGTACAAATACTACAAAAGGTTCAAGTTTTGGATGGCACTGCATTTGTTATAGGCAGGCGTGACGCTTACCATCAGGCGAACGACTTGTAAGTCACATTCAAGACAGTTCCATAAAAAAGGTAGACTTCATTCATGAATAAAGGTAGATTTTATATGTGTCTTCTTCTTTTTCAGCCCTTATGGTCCCGGCGTCATAGAACAACCTACTCTAAGGCTTCATCACTGACTCGCTGCAAAAGTTACCGAGTGATGGCCATCGGAAGGTTACCGCTCTAGGGGCAGACCACCAGCCAGATGGGTTGTATAATCTAGGTGCCATCCATTGAATTTGTGATTTACAATTTCGAGTGCCAATTGTAATTTTGATAAAGTTTAAATATATTATTAATTTGAAGTGTTTTTTTTTTCTTGCATTTGACCACTATCTCACCTGATGGTAAGCGATGATGTGGTCTAAGATATAACACGCTCGCCTAGAAGATCACTTTCCATTTAATGATTCGATAGTGTAACATTCTTAAAAAAAAGATAAAGAATTCAATTCGCCATTCCAAAATCGGCATAACATTGGCAACCCTGGGCACCGTAAAGCGGCGTCTATAAAATGTATTATTATAAAAAAACACGGAACGTTTCACATTTTTATTACACTACGCTCATTTAACTGTTGTAATTAATCCAGCGGGTAATAAACAAAACGAATTTAATACATACATATTGTATTATATGCTTTGAGCAGTTAAAATTTAATGTAACTTAAGCTGAAGTGTTTCACGAAACAATAGACGATGCTACCATGCAAGCCGAGGATTAGGAAGGCAAACAGAGGGGACAAATCTTTGCTCTGGTTATTAACAACAATCTACACAAATATAGGTAGGTATAGAGTATTTTATTGCGAGATATAGATCTATATATTCTTTTTTATAGGTAGTCCTACAACTATGAGACTAATTTTAAAATAGGCAGAGAAGCATAATCGTCTGTGAAAAACCTGCCTATACTACTAGAATAGCTTATAAAAATAATTAATTACCAACCACACAATAACACAAATGACGTCATGGCGCGATGAGAACACAGAGATCCAAATCACAATCGCTGTAAGTGTTAATTTCAGTTTACTGCTTCACTGAATACAATTATTCATTACTGAAGTCTCTATTCCATGTCACGCTACAAACATTTTGTATATAATTTTGATCTGACGATAGATAAAAACGCAATTACAAGTCAGCTGATGTGTACACGACCATTATATGCATAATAAAATAGGATTTAACTTTTTGTACAACTTAATATATTCTGACAAGATGAATAATAGAATAAAATTATATAGCGTACAGACGATAACAATATTATACAGTGATTTATGAATACATTTATGTTATTATAAGTTCTATCTTGATAAAACTTAAATAATATATGACTGCTATTCATAATTTATTTACTGAAAATTGAATTTAATTTATTCGACATGAATCGATATATAAGTATATACAAAATTAAAATAAAAATACATAACAAATAATCAATGCATTGCAATTTGAATGCGTATCGGTGCCTTATCGATTCTTATTATTTTTACTTTCATTTACTGAACGATGTATTTAAATGTATTTTGTTTGCGACTGTACGTATAAAAAACCACCGCAACGGTCACTAAAAACTTACCTCCGCCCGACTTCCGGGTTTTAATTTATGCCGTATAATAAAAAATGTACAGAGATTAGTATAAAATTTGTTAACATACTTTTTATATGAGAAAAGTAGGATTTCGCAAATTAATATTAATGCGAAAGTAGAAAAATAAAATGATATTATGATATTGCTCGGGCAGGGATCGAACCTGGGTCTTCGGAATACCGTCTCGACGCCTTATCCACTGGACCACCGAGCCAACTGCCCGAGAAACCAAATTTCTTCTATCCTTCTTATATCGTCCTAAAACTAAACTACTACTACTATCATGTTAATAAAGATATAACAAATAATTCGCCGTGGTTTTGAAAACTGAAACCGACTTCAAACATTTGAAATGTTTTATTTCAGTAATATCAATAAAAGTACAGTGATAAAACGCGAGCAGACGGTACGCGCAGTAACAAAACAATTTATGAATGCGAGTTGGAGAAACTGAAATTACACATTTAATAGAACGAAGACAGAATGGCAGAGATTTCGTTAAAAATCTAACAAACAAAGAATGGGTGTTATTTTTAGATGAAATTAACGCACATTACGAGCGAACGCGCCGGCCAATCGTGAATCATTTTTGGGTGGAGCCGCAGTGTAAGCGATTGACTTTTGAGCATACAGACTTCTTGACTATCTCGAATTTCAGTAAACTAAAACTCCAACTAGTCATCATTGTAGCTGTATACCGTTTAAACACCCCCAACCTAAAAAACATACAAAAAGTAAAAAAAGAAAAGAACCACCGCTAGAAATTCTGCTTTCAAATAAAAAACTATCAGTTCAAATCCAAATATCCAAATCGGTTCACCCGTTTAAGAGCTACGGTGCCACAGACAGACATACATAGTGGTCACACATTTTAACCCACGACGCAAAAACGAGGGTAATCTTTAAAACCATTCAACCAACCAAAAATCATGGTCGTTAGGACGACCATTTTAGATTATTTCAGCAACACAATGAAAGCCTAAGATTTATAGATATATACTCGTACCTCGATACATAAATAAGATTTGTTCTACGTATAAAAACTAGTTGTGAAATGAGAAGCGGGTAACAAAACGAGATGCATAGTGGTGTAATTTCTTTTTATCTTTAGTCTCTTCTCAAATTGAGTCTATGAAAAAGCTCTATTCGTCCCGCTAAACGCCTACACTGTAACCCCGGCCGATTTGCGAACACGTCATCGTATAGTAAATATTTTCCACTGTATCTTTTTGTTGGTTTTTCTTATTAAAACAATTTTATCTTAACCTACTTCCAGATATCGACTCTAGAGCATTGTTCTTTGATGGTTACTTTTTAAGCTCAATATTGGTAAAAGATGCAAAACACCTAATTTGGCGATGGCTAACGTTGCACAGTGTGGTATTTGGTACTAAAACCAGGCCAAAAATATTTTATACCCCTAACAGCAAGAAATGTACATTTTGTTTATATTGTGGGGTGAAAAATGATAAAACAACGATTAAATTTTATATACAGGCGTTTATTCGTCACTATTTTCCAAATAATGTATTTGTTAATTCACTTTCTAATATCAAGTGATGAGTAGACCTTTTTTTCTTATTTAAATGGCATCGCATCCCCGTAATTAAGGGGTCTGAAGTTAAAAGAAGGCACATCCATGTTGCAAGTCACCCGCGAAAATTTTCTAGAGTAATTCAATCTATATGACCCAATATGTTTATTTCGGGCTTCCGCAGCTTCTTCGGATAGCTGACATACACCTATACAACTCATTTCGAGTCATAGACTTCAATCCAGAAGGCCCTGATAACAAAATAAAAAGAATACTAAATAACAAATTTTTTTTGAGTTTAATGTACTATTAAAGGGTATGACTAAAAAATTCGTTAAAAAAGATGGGGCGGTTTCGGGCGGCTGATTTTTAACTGTATGGCGTACTTAATACTTCGTGTTATAAAATAGTTTTCACAGCTTAGAAATGTTAAAAAGTATAACAAAAACCATTTAAAATATTCTAAATTATACATATATCAAATAGTTAAACACACCTATGTTGTCAGCCGTGCTGACTAAAATTTAATAATATTTTATTAAGAAAAAGTAGTCTAACATAAAGTACATACCTGGGTTAGAACAGTCCATCACAAAAACAATCAGTAAACTGCTTTGGCATAAAACCACAAGAGTTTAGAAAAACACTAAAATCTGAGCACATCGACAAATCACACAACACTGTGAGCGAAGGGTAACTTCCGACTGAAAGTGTGGCGCGCTGAAATGCGCTAGCGCTTTGGGGCTCTAGCTACCTGTCTTTTCGAAAAAATCGAAAAAAGGGGTGGAAAACGGTTTTTTAAAAATTGACTTTTGGCCAGGTTTTTAGGTCAAATACCACTCCGTGCGTTGGTGAGCGTGGCTCAGCGGGAACTCGTGCGACTTACGATCCGACGCACCACAGTCCGATTCCCGCTTGCCAATCAATAACTTTCTTAATCTGTATACGTAATCAATGACTCTCTTAAGTTTAAGTTTCGGATTTAACACTCGCTCTAAAAACAGTGAAGGAAAACATCATGAGGAAACGGGCATTTTCAAGAAATAATCACAAAAATTCAAGAATATGTGACATCCACCAACCAGCACTGGGCCAGCGTGGTAGATTATGGCCCATACTCTCTCTATAAGAGAAGGCCCGTGTCCCAGCAGTGGGAACTTAAGGGCTCATGATGTAACGTTTGTGACGTCATAATGCTTTGTATGTTATAGGCACTTTTATGGGCTGATTTGACACTTCTGTGTACGTAATGGCTTAATTGTTCTTTGGTAATGAATATGTTTCGCCTTTCTTACTGGTGTCGGAGTTTGTAGACCGCCCGAAGGCCTGTGCACTCGGTAGCTGTTGCTGAGGTGCGGAAGGGTACTGTGAGGCGAACTTCCATCGGCGTCTGACTTTGAGATGCATGCTAAAAAGTACCTCTTCCCTGGAGTTTTATTAACGGCTATAACGGCCTAAACTGCGAAGCTAAGTCAAAAGTGTAGTTTGCAATTGTTATGCAAGTTTCAGTCGTGTCGTTGATCTAATTGATCCACTACAGTGGTCCTTCGAAAATGTTCCAGTACAGTGCAATTTCGAGTTTCGAATTTGTATGCCACTGGTGGCCAGATATATTATATTATTACTTTTAAACAAAATTGAGAACCTGACATTGGCACTTGATAATAAAGCACAAAAGGACAAATTGCAACAGTAATCACGTAATTCAATTCAATTCAAATTATTTATTTCAGGCCATATGCACATTAATTAATATAATCAAATAATAATACATTTTAAAACAAAAAATACCTACTACAATTCTGATGTAGGTACCTTTAAACTCCAATGTCGAATATCAATGAAATGTATATGGGTGGTCAATTTATAAAGGATGGATGTCATTTTATTTTATTTCATTTTATTGTTTCAATATTTCAATATTATTATTAATGTGTGATATGGTTTTATAACCAAAAAATGATATAAATTAATTATAATAATGGATGACTTCTACTTTCTGAATCCACGATCGGCTTGCCAGTACGACTGTACTTTCATTATAATATAGTCACAACAAGTTATTTTATAACGCGAAAATACATAAATAAAATGTTATTATGTTATTTCGGTTTGACCGAGATTTGTATCCGGAACATCAGATAACATATTGAGCAGGGCAGGGTTAGGGTGGGGACAGATAGGGTGTGTGACACAAAAGAGTTGAGCACAGAAAAAATAATCGCAAGCATTTGTTTCAAGTCTGGGTGTTGTAGGAGCATGGTCCTCGTAGTTCCTGGTAACCTAGATACAGGGAATCCTAGTTAGGGGCCAGGATCTATGTATGTGATCGTTGGGCGTATTTTTAACATGTTTATAGGAACCAATAGCGTTACGCAGAAGAAAGAGAAGTCTGCTTTTCAAATGTATAGATGTTAATAATTTGTGATACTTTTGTTAATATTTTACTCGTGGTAGGTCTCTCGTATGCAAGAGGCCGTCTGGTAGGTTGGTACCTACCAGACGGCTTCTTGCATGTGAGCTGTGTTTAGCTTTGCCAGTTATTCTGCGGCCAAGCAGTAGTGCGCAAGCATTACTGTGTTCCGGTTTGAAGGGCATTGTAGCCAGCGAAATTACTGGGCATATGAGACTTAATATCTGATGTCTCGGTATTAAAGGTTTAAGGTGGCACTGCAATTGTTATGGGCAGGCGTGGCGCTTACCATCAGGGGAACGACTTGACCGTCTTATTTCCATAAGAAAAAGAATGTCTGGGAATATATACGGAAGACTAACTAACATCATGTGGTGTACGTACCTACAATTAATTGTAAATAATAATGTATTCTGGCAAATAATGATTTGATTGATACCTACCCAAAAAGAGATTATGTATATATATATATATATATATATATATATATACACACACACACACACCCCCACACACAAACACAGACAGAGAGATAGAGAAACAGTCTCTCTCTCTCTCTCTCTCTTTTTTGCTCAACGTAATATATTTAGTAAGCCGACGCTGGATTCCCACAATCTGACCTCAGCCTAACTCCCGATGACAAGATATGCAAACCGCCGGCCATTCCGATCCGAACACCGTCTCGTGCATACATTTCGTATAATTACAGTAGCATAATTACACATAATATTATAAATAATATACAAATTGCAATCTGCTACCTTCAATTATACCTGTACTTTGAATTTCTAGATAGAAGTTAAGCTGGTACGGGACTACTGGTGTTGCAACTCGTATTATAAACAGGAAAAGAGGTAGGGCTGACTATTTAATACTTTCACCTTTAATAATGATAAATATCTCTATAATGACATAGTAATATTGACAGCCTCAGTGGTTGGGCAGGTTGGCTCAAATCATGAGGTTGCAGGTTCGATTCCCGCGGCGGTACAAATATTTAAGCACAGAAAAAAAAATGCGCAAGCATTTGTTTCGTGGCTGGGTTTTGTGGGTCCGTGGTCCTCGTAGTTCCTGGTTCTAGATACAGTGAATCCTAGTTAAGGGCCAGGAATCTATGTTTGTGATCGTTGGGCGTATTTTTTTTTTTAATAACACTAATAACGTTAGCAATGCCAGCAAGAAACGTCTGTCGTCCAAGATTTTTAATGTCTTGCGTTTGACCACTATCTCACCTGATGGTAAGCGATGATGTGGTCTAAGATGTATCACGCTCGCCTAGAAGATAGATTTTCAGTCTGTTCACTCTCGATTTGAAGACTCTCAGGTTGTAGTTGTCAGGAAACACAGACGTTTGCAATGCGTTCCACTCCTTTGCTGTTCGTAAGATGAACGTGGAAGTAAAACGTTTTGTTCATACAGGAGGGATGTCTACCATGTATGGATGTCGCATCGCCGTGCGTCTGGTTGTCCTATGATGGAATTTTCTACAAAAATTTAGTAATATCGTCCTTAATCTTCGGTGTACTTACTAAAACCTAATGTAATTGAGGAACGAAACAAGCAGTTCGTTCACCTGATGGTAAGCAACACGCCTATAACAGTTGCACCATTATTTACCCAGGACACCTGTGTTTTTCTGTGCATAATCATTCATTCCGGATTTGGAGTCAAACCCGCAACCTCCGGGGTATAATGAGATTTGAGCTGGCCTGCCCAACCTCTACACCACAGGGGCTGTCACTATGAGGCTACTAAAATTGTTTTCGAAGATCGTAGACTTTTTGTTCAATGTCAATGAAATTTAGATATGTCTAATTTTCTTGAATTACATGGCACTCATAAGGCAAATTTCTTAAACAAAAAACAGCAAGAAACATCTATGCAGGTTGCACACATCAATGGTGATTTGTGGAACATTGCATTTAAGTGTAGTCAACAAAATGCCGCCAAAAACGAACTGATAGCTAATTGGCTTAATCATATGAATAGTAATTCTCCGTCCGTACGTCCAAGGCCCTGATTCGTGATCTTCTCATTATCACGTTCCCACTGCTGGGACACGGGCCTTTTCTCATAGAGAGAGTATTGGCCATAATCCACCACGCTGACCCAGTGCGGGTTGGTAGATGTCACATGTCCTTAAATTTTTGTGATAAATTCATGGACATCATTCATATTCCTCACGACGTTTTCCTTCTCCGTTTTTAGAGCGAGTGTTAGATCCGCACATAGCTTAAGAAAGGCAGTGGTGTGGGGCCAGTGGATGCGAACTCGGGTGCGTCGAGTCAAAAGTCGCACTATCTTCCACTGAGCCACACTGGCTCATTATCCTTCTAAACAGGATTTTATCAGACTTTAAATTATTCAAAATAAACGACATACACAATCAATTTTGAAGATTTTTTTTAGTTTCCTGCCGGTGGAACGTGGTCGTAAATCCAATATGGCGTATTTTTAGTTTTTCTCAAAGGTTAACTAACCGAAAGTAAAAATTCTTACAACCTAAGTCCGGTGTCACCAATAAACTAACCAGAGGTTAAAGCAAGTGTGAGAGCGAAGATAACCATCGGTCACGGCCGGCGGCCGCTCGCTTCGGCAATAAAGTCATAATATAACGTTATAAATTTAAACGCGGCTATAAACTGCGCCTTAATTTGAAACTCTGCTACCCGTCATACACTTGTTATTAAAAATATTTTAGTGATAAACTTTAATTATTCGCAAGAAAGTCTGGCTCCCTGAATTTTAAGTAGCTGCCGGGGAACCGCTCGTGCAGTCTTATTTTTGAATACTTTGAGATATTTTGTCAGCGGATTTTGGTCTTAACTTGCAGAACATAACATTGATTAAATTTTGACGTCGAATGTTTTTGGGTCATTAAAGTTAAACAATGATCAATGTTTAACGATCAAACAACAACTCAACTCAAACGATCTTAATGAAATTGTTACATCAATTTCATTAAGATCGTTTGAGTCGTTTAGTCGTGATAAGCTAACAGAGTTACTTTCGCATGTATAATATTAGTGTGGAATTTATATCCAATAAACATAACGCTGGCTGAATGACCACCTGAGAGGACATTTCGAAACAAAAAATAAAAATTTTGTTTACTCGCCAGTTTAACTTCAATGTGTGACCGGCCCTAAAGGTTGTATAAAGACATAAACCATTTATTTTATATCTTGTACAACTATCTTCAGAAAGTAAATCCGTTTTGCATACACTTGTAGTTACAAGAACTTAATGGAAATATTAGTAACTAATTGCAGATAAACCGTCTGATTTGATATCGACAAGTTTGTATTCTCGTAAAAATGTTGAGATGCCGAACACGTTTTAGGTTAATTATTTCCCTGATAAATCGATATTAAATTGACCATGCGAACAGCTTACGCAAAAATGACCAGAACATTCATTTGTAATGTAACATTCGCAGCGAGCTTGAAACGATACGAGCGCAACAATCGCTGGAAAAAACCCGTTCGGCTGATTCTGAGTATTGCAATGCCTACTTTGCAACACATGATTGCTCAAGTGATGTTCCGCCTTAAAAAGTGAAAATCGCTAATAGACAAACCTATACTTTCAATATGTATACATACAAGTTTGATTTTCCGAGTACTATAAAAGATCTTGTAATTAGCAACAAGCGAGTGACTCGGGCAAACCTTAGCAGAAACATACCATTATGTTAATTATTTTTAACAGTTCTGGTTTATTTTCTGTGAATTTTAAAAAGGTTCCGAATCCTTGTTACAAATACATATTGCATAGAAAACGCGACAATTTGTCAAAACTTTTTAAATTAATTTTAAATATGTAGAGAATCCAAAAAGCGACCGAGTTTACGCAATATACACTCTTTTATAAATACTCGTTCGTCGCGTTCGTAGCGTAGCTCAGCGCAACGTTCGCAGCGGTCACAACTTGGATGGATGGGTGACATTTACATTGTTATTTGTGTGGTACTTACATAAGAGCGCTACCATTAATATCTTACTGATATTTTAATTTTCATAAATGCGAAAGTCTGTGTGTGTGTTTGTTACCACTTAACGCCATAACTACTGAACAGATTTTCATGAAATTTGATTTGATGGTGTGTGGTATGTAGGTACATTAAGTCCTGGAATAGAACATAAGCTTTGCCGGAGAAACAATCGAATCCCGAAGGAGAAAACAAACCGAATACTACGCGGGTAAAACCGCGCGGCGCAGCTTCTGCATACTTAGTCCAAAAAATAAGAATGATAAAATATCAAATCAAAACTATCTCATGAGTCAAAACTTTAATCATATCAAAATAAAAAAAATAAAAAAAACTGTTATTCATGAATACGCTAAGATTAACTGGATTTAATCACGCGGATCAATTTGATCTTATACGAAATTAAAATATCCCTTATGAATATTTTAAGCATTACCAAGTTGCAACGGCAAATTCAAGACAAGATTACCATTTTAAAATATCAAATATCGACGAGTAACGAGACTAAAAGGAGTAACGTAGGAATGTGTATAAAATTTTAAAAACGATACGGCGCACTACGATTGAATTATCGCTTCTTCTTCTTGTGTGGATGTGTGGCCGTCCCTGGTGTCAAAGTTGTATTATGATTTGCACAGCGATTGTTACATTTTTAGACATTTAAATTAATGTTAAGAAAAAAACAAAAACCGACTTCAATGTATCTTCGAAGTCCTAGGTCAAATATCGATGAAATTTATATGGGACCACTTCGTAGCTATATGAACCCAACGCAAAAAAAAAATCCAAATCGGTTCATAAATGACGGAGTTCTGAGGTAACAAACATAAAAAGAAAAAAAATACAATCGAACAGAGAACCTCCTCCTTTAAGTCGGTTAAAAAATAGACATTCCTGCTTAGTTACTTGGTGGTCATCTCTTCTCATCGCAGGTGAATTTCGGAAGCACTGGTAGAGTCAGTTTTCGCATTTCTTTTCTGAGCCTGTACTTCAATTTAAAAGAAAAAAAATGGGTAGACTGACATACTTATTTTTTTTCCAAGTCATGTTTTCTTAAGTTACATCGTTTAACATATTTTCAATTAATTTATATTATGTGGTTATGACGTTTAACCACAAAATGGATACGTACTTTTCAGTAACAGTGCAGTTTTCGTGCCTATTTAGGTAATAATATTTTTTTTACTTAGACTTTGACTTTGCAAGATAGTGCAAACCATTATGCGGCCGGCATAAGACTTGCATTGTCTAAATAGGCCTCATATCATATTATTTTATTATTACAAACAATTTAAAAGCCTATAGGTAACTGCGATGCTGTGTGGTAGGAGTATATAATAATAATTGCGTATCAGGAATCGTTATTTGAGCTCGCTGAGAAAGGAACGAAGCCTTCGAACCTTGAGCGTACGAGGCGGAATCCGCTTTTGTACCATATATTTTGTTAAAATTTATACAAAATATTCGATGTGACGAAGATGTTTATTTTAATTATGTTGAAGTTCTGACTCTAACCAGGAATTCCATACGAAAGGCGAAATACGAAAGGAAGAATTCATCATCATCATTATCATTTTTTAATGCAAGTGAGTGACAAGACGGGCTGGTGATGGTAAGCAATACGCCAGCCCATAACAATAACAGCACCACCCAGAACTTTGTTTTGCAAAATCCTGCGCGGCGCTGCATTGCGCTCGTCACCATGAGACAATTAGCTTTTAAGTCTCATAATGCCCAGTAATTTCGCTGGCTGCAATGCCCTTCAAACCGGAACACAGCTCGCGCACTACTGCCTCAGACGGCCTCTCGCATACCACCAATATAACCTACCACCAGTGAAAATCATCATCATCAGCCTGTCGCAGTCCATTGCTGAACATAGGCCTCTCCAACTGCACGCTTTTGAGCACGATTCCCGGCTACTCTCATCCAGCTGCTACCAGCAAGGATGATTTAAAGAATTTGAATAGTTATTTTTTCAAATCACCAGTTTTTATATTTAATTTTTATGAAGACTGACTCTTGGTTGGAATTGCAGAGGACACACACGGCCTATGAAAATTGCATCTTCTTGAAAACTATTTGACAACGGAATAAGATAGATTCCAGCAATAGTTACACGTAGTAGCTATTTATTATTTTATTAATCTGTGGTTACACTAAGTTGTAGGCTTTAGTCGGCAACTCGAGAGCCATACAATTGCAGCAATGATTGCCCAAAAACTAGCCTCAGAATAATTAATAGTAGCACACTGTACGTACACAGCCCGCACAGAGTATCGTTCCAGTTAGGAATCCGAGTCGAGATTCGCTTCTACAATGTTTTACTCATCAACTAAAGTGATGTAGTGATGTTAATACACTTGAAACCCGTAACGTATCCGTAGCCGGATAAATAAACTATTTTTTTATCTCTGACGCAGAGAGCGTTAACGCGATTGGTAAACGGTGATTGGTGTCCAAATTTCCATAGATTATTTTGTGGGCGGAGCTAATGTATCAAACAAGTTGTAAACCTTTTTTAATAGGTTTGCGTTTGGCCACATCACACCCGATTGGGAGGGTATTAACAAAATGACGCGAATTAAATGAGCATAGCGGTATAGTGAAATTAGTTCCATATTTAAATTATTTTCGTTTACGGTTTTGTTTTATGAAGTTTTCTTAGCTAATACAATATGTATGTGATAAATCGGAAGTTAATTTGTGTTTGGTGTTTGTTTTAGAATTCAGAACAATGTATTCTGAGATTGATGAGATGTTTGTCCTTACTCGAATCACCTCTACTACAGATATGTCTGACATTGTTATTGATGTCCCAGGTCCTAAAACAACTTAAGGCGATGCGTTTTAAAAATTGAAACAAATTTTCTAAAAAAAATGCCCCTCAATTTCTTGCCGTTTCTTCTGAGTAGTGGTTCTTTTTCCGATACGGTGGTAGAGTCATGGTGATAATTTGACGTTCATAAGTGTATGTGATGCCGAAACTGAATAAACAGATTTTGATTTGATTGTTCAAAAACAATAGCCTAGAACAAAGCATTTTTATTTTCTTGAATTAAGTTTTTGCATAATGAGTTAATATAAGACTATACATTATGTTACTGAAAAATTTACAAAAAGTTGTTAAGTCAGCGACACTAAGCACTTTATTAATAATAATTTACGGGTGACAGTCACGTTTAAATTGGAGTAATCCAACTATAGTTTCAACCACATCCGGTGGTCTTTTTCAAGGTGAGTGCGGTACGCTCGCGAACGCGTCACGCCTCGCATAAAATTATTATTAATAATGTGTCCAAACCACGTTAATTTTCATAGTAAAACTAAGCACTTTATTTTTCTGTAGACCACAAGGCGTTATTAAAAACAAACAACTCATCACACAAACTTAAATAAAAGTTGTTGAATCGTATTTTTATAATAACGTTTTACATTTTACGGTCGTGCAATACATTTGCCCACTTTCTGCTAATTATTTCTCAGTATCGAGAACTAATTTATTTAAGATTACACTTGAATTTCGTTATTCATTTACGTAAATTTAATTTCAATACACGCTGTAGCGAGGGCTTAATTTTGTTTAATTTGACGTGGATTCGACGCGGAGAGTTTCGCGGTTTTTTCAATCAAGATTGGTCCACGAAGGACCAGTCTTGCTAAGGGCGGGGGAACAGACTTGAAACTAGATCTTATACGGGTCACTGACATAAGAATTTCATTTAGAAAAGGGATATTTCATTTATTAAATCAATTTGTCAAATGGTATTTATTTTCAAAACTAAAGTCGTTATCGTTATCTTATTTATCTTAACTAATTTAATCTAGTAAACGACTACCAAACGTTCCTAAGATACTGGCAGCATTGCCACGTTGAATGGCAATGCGATAAGCATTGCCATTCTTTGGCCAAAATATAACCCTGCGTTTTGGTCACGTGTTGCTTCGACCAGGGCCCTGTTTAATAAACGTTACTAATTGTAATTGTGTTTTATAAGTTACATATCTACAAGTTTCTGTTTCATCAAGAAAAAACTTACAAATTTACCATGGTGAAATCTGACAAAATTGAAAAATTGTACATACAAAGTAAACCAAACTCAAAATATTTCAAAATCTGCCCTAGATTTAAGAATCTTTAACAAAAACTTACATTTCATGTTATTATGTAACTTACAATTACAAATTTTTAGATACAATATGGCCATTTAAATCTACAGGCGTGTTTTGCACATGTAAACGTTTAATAAACAGCATTTATAATGGTAATATTTGTAACGTTTTTACTTGTAATTTTTTTACATAATTGTAAGGTTTATTAAACAGCACTTGTCATAAACCTTTACAAATATGTCACTTATTTACAAAAGTGTCGGATTGTAACGTTTATTAAATAGGACCCAGAAGTTTTCAGTATCTTAATAAACTCTATGTGCCCCCGGTCCCCACAGTCCTAGCGTCTCGACCCCATCATCTTATACGTGTTCGCGGTGGTCTTAAGAAGGAAGTTGATGAATTAAATAAATGAATTAATTAATACCGTTCCTTAGATGACGACAGCAAAACGCACAAAATTGACGATAAATAATTCGGACTTGCAACAAAGACAAGAACAGTAAAGATACCGTCTTTTGATATCCTGTGGCTTTGGTAAGACTAATGTGATCAATAATTACATCAACAGGGATGATAAACGAAAGCGACCCCAAAACACACAAGCTTACGAAATACCTACGCCAAAACACGTGGTCGAGATGCGAACAATCTACAAAGACATCTGTGGTGCATTGCATAGAGTCTAGTTCGGCAACTAACTCTACGTAACTAGGAATTTCCTCACTCATATATTACAAGTTGCACGCGTCTAATTACGGATGCTTACAATACCCGATACTTTAATTAGACAGGCTTCGAATGTGGCCATTGTTTTAGAAATTCTCGACTTACCCCATTGACCGCGGGCCGATCATTTAGTAACAATTAGAAGGCATCGCGCTTTCCCCCGGCTGGTGATTTGCGATGAGTGAACGAATAGTAAAACTTTCGCTTCATTAGCTCTCAAAGTATACTGGAAGTATACGACCATAGGGAAGAATACGCAAAACTTACCGTAGATGTCGCTACTAGCATAAGTAGTAAACAAACAAATGTCAAAATTGTAAATTTTCAAATGTTCTGAAGAATTATTGTTGACCGAAATTGTTGGTGAAAAATAGAATAAGCTAGTCATTAAAAAATTTGTGAATTAAATATAATATTAGGTTTAAGACAATACTTTAGACAACGAGACGTAAGCTTAAAAATCAAGAGGAAAGGATGGCTGGAAAGATTAGTATTTTGAATCTTTTGCGCATCTCCAAAACACAATGCAATCACAATTGTATGTATTTTATGTAAATCAGAACAGCTAGAAATTTATTTACCTTATATCAGAGCCTTTTTCCGACACAGTAACGTGATAATCAAAGTCAAAAATGATTTATGAAACAGGCACAGTAATGCACTTTTAAAGTAATAATGAGTAGGTATATCTCTAAAGAAAAGAAGAATAATAGTAAAGAATAAGTCATCTGAACCAAAGATGTTTAACAAGAACGTTGAACTAGACATTTCATTGTTGACCTACCAAATTTGACGACATCCGTAAACATATCGTCCCAAAAATCCGTTCACATGTCCCAAATCCTTCGGGCAATCAGCGCAGGGTTGTCACGTATACAATAGGGCCGGCAGGGTTAGGTTGAGGTAAAGGTCACGAGGGCGACGACCCTGAAGGGATTTGGCGTCCTATTAATGGAACGGCGGAAGTCTGTTTTTGGAATTTCGGACTTTTAGCTAAGATCATTTATTATTACGTGTCTCCGAACAAAACTTCAGAGTTTGTATTATCGTTTCTTTTTACACGTGATTCTGTTTAAACAAAAGCCAAAACGTCGCGGTTTGAGAGACGACGTTACACTTACAATTCAGCGACAGAGAAATATTCAAATGAAAGTCCACTATGAAAGAATATCAATTCTGAGTTAGCGAGAACTCTATAGGTACCAGAAATTATTACGTACAGTTACGAATATGATGATAATGACTGAATGAACAGACTTACCTACATAATTTCACCTGCCGGCGGCTGTCAGTGAAACATATGACGATGAAGTCAGGAAAGGATGAAGTAATTGTTGATTTTGAACTTCCACAAAGACCTTAATAGTTTACGTACAATATTGTAAAACTAAAAAGAAATTAAGTAAGTCAACATTTTGAATTATGTGAAGTAACTGTTGGCCACAACAACACATTTATAACAAAAAAACCTACTTCATTTCTGGTAAAATTTATATGGGACCACCTTGAAGCTATACTGAACCTATCAAGAATTTTCCAAATCAGTTTATAAAGACGGAGTTCTGAGGTAAAAAGATTGAAAAAATACAATCGGATTGAGAACCTCCTCTTTTTTAAGTCTTTTAAAAATGACTTGTGCTCCGACCCCAAAATTCTAATATATACTCGTACGCGTATATATGTACCTACGTTAGTTATATTGGATAAATAATTTGCCAAGATATTAAATAAATGATTAAATCCATGCCATTCTTGGACTCTGGAAAAATCTTATTGTTGTTTATGCAAGAAGGTTGAAAATGAAGGTTAAACGCTCAAGCGTTTTGTTTGAGATTTATTGAGGCCCTTAAACAATAGCGAGATACGATGATATTTTACATAATGAATATAAGACACACTAAAATTCACAAATTTAGAGATTTCTCGAATTTAAATTGACTACAACTCACCAGATATGGAAGGAAAAAATTGAAATGTTTTCCGTTCCGTCCATTCCGGAAAATTGGGAAAATCGGGAAAAATACAACGTCAGTCGGGTCAGCTAATCATAAATAATAATTTGATGATAAAATTGCATTTTTTGTTTGATCACATGATACAAAGATGCCAAGCCTTTGTTCGGCCGCGGTCGGAAAAAGGTAACATATAGTCAATGATAAGATTATACAGGGACTTAAGAACAAAAGTTATCACCTGTTTAAACAATGATTATAACACGTTTGCCATGGAGTTAAGTAATACGGTCTCAATTTATTGTTTTTGCAATAACAATTTCCTTAAAGAAACAGAGATGTTTGTAAAAGATTACGATTAAATAGTGCCTACGGACAGACCTATTTATATTAAATATTAACACGTATTCTTGGAATTAAGGAATTAAATGGTTTCAAAACGTTTCTGTATTTGTGCAATGTGTATACATAAAATTTAAATATAGAGGAGTTTGTACTCTGCATATTAAAGGAAAATGTCCAGTTTCCGAATGTTACTTGCTAAGTCTTAACTAATTAAGTTTTCAAGCAAAATCTACTCACAAATCACAAAGACATAAAGGCCAATATACATATAAATACGACTGTACTAGACATAATTGTTCAACAAGGATTTCATGTTATATGCCATAACTAAATATTTCGTAGTCCTGGAGCTAATGTCTTCACAAAACAGTAATAAAAACCATAAACAAAAACAAATCACCAAACAAAACCAAACGACCAGCTCGTCTCGTCAATCAGTTACATAAAAAAAAAATTAACCACAAATCTTTATACATAACCAGAACAAGCGAAACAGAAAAAAAAATGTTGACATTTTCATTCCCAGTAAAGAACAAACCATGTACACAGCTCATTAATAGGCTGTTGACAGACGCGCGGTCACGAGAATCGACATGTCAACAAATGCCTTAATTCATGCGAACTGACACATTTTTGTTATCCATGTTGTTTTAAATTAAAGGAGAGATAGTGTGTACAGGGCTTAATGATGCGTGTACGGACCGGCCGACATTTGCCTTAGACAAATTTTAAAGTAGATAAAAAAGACAATGCTTGCATTGTGTAACTGTTCAACGAATAAAGTGTTACCACCGGCTTTCGACCCGACGCACTCGAGTTCAGATCCCGCTGGCCCCGCACCACTGACTTTCTTAAGTTATGTGCGGATTTAACACTCGCTATAAAACGGAGAAGAATAAACATCGTGAGAAAACCGGCATGGCCAATTGATCACAAAAATTCAAGGACGTGTGATATCCACTAA
This sequence comes from Petrophora chlorosata, assembly GCA_951640565.1. NCBI lineage: Eukaryota > Metazoa > Arthropoda > Insecta > Lepidoptera > Geometridae > Petrophora > Petrophora chlorosata. The sequence goes on from OX621188.1 coordinate 2,750,473, forward strand.
CCCGCACTGGGCCAGCGTGGCGGATTATGGTCCATACTCTCTCTATGAAAAAAGGCCCGTGTGCCAGCAGTGGGAACGTGATGGGCTGATAATGATGCTCCTAACTGTTAAAACTACGTCGTACAGAAATATTTTAAAACGGCAGTGGCCGTGCATGACATACATGTATGTATATAGATAACAGGGAAGACAGGTCTTAGCAGTCGCTCAATAGCCATCTTCCTTTAGATAATTTACATATTCGAACACATCGTCTCTTAACAACAGGCAAAATAGCGACCAAACATAAAACTATAAATGATAAAAAAATTCAAAAAATATTGGATAATATATTATTATGGCATGGCTGCGACAGGCATGATGCCGTCCCAATGCCAGTTAGAAAGTGGAAGTTTTATTTAGTTTAGTAAATGTTCTGAAATTCTGATTGTTTTCTGCAGTTGACTTGTTAAGTATTGACTAAAATTTGCATTATGATATCGAATTGATTATTTCCAATATTTTATTGAGTTTTATAAGGAAACATTTATTTAAAATGTGACTTTTAAATGCCCTATATTAATTTTAGAATGTGGAGTCCTAGTTACTTGAAATAAATAACTTTTGAATTGAATTTGAATTATGCTAGCTGGGCCCTGCGTTTTCCGATGATAAAAAGTAGCCTATGTGTTAAGTGTTACTCCGAAGGAATGAAAAAGGAGCAAAGGACGACACACGAAACGTTGAGATATCAAAAGAGTGGCCGGTCCAGATTGGATACGGAAGGCGAGAGACAAAAATATGGAAGATTTTAGAGGAGCCCTTTCTCAAAGGACAAGCTGTTTCTGAAAATAGTGCGCCGAACACCAATAATTAAATTAATGAATATTTTATATTGAAACATTGTAAAACAGCAAGAAAGTCTTATTTTTTCAATTCACCCAGATCCGTTGCGGCGTGAAGAGGTAACAAACTCACTTACATACCAGCTTTCGCATTTATAATAATTAGTGTGATTTTTTCCGCACGGAGTGAACCAAAACGTACCTAATTACCGAAGGCCTGTCTTTATTAATGTTAAGTCGTAGATGCAGAAGACTTTGCCACGTTATCTGAGCAAGGATTAGCATAATGAAAGTGGCTTTGAATCATTTTAGTAAATAATACTTGTCTTGGTTACATAGAACTTTTGACCTCCAATATCTCAGTAACGCGACAACTTAGGATGCTTCATTATTCACATCTTTAGTGCGGATTGACTTCATCTATCAATTTATTAAGGTTTAATAAGCGGCCGCGATTTCGAATTTTTCAAAAACACTAACAGTAATAGATTGGTCAAGCTTCTTAGTAAAATATTAGGTACTAGCTGCAGTTCGCCGAACATCATCCCGAAACACGACTAGGTCGCTTGACGGCATGGCTTTGTTCGGTGGGTGGTATTACAACCAAGGCCAGAGTCTACCACTCCAAAATTGATTGATGAGGCAAGTAAGTCGTTCGCCTGACGGTAAGCACCACGACAGCCCATTACAATTGCAGTGCCACCCAGAACTTTAAATAGGTACCATAAAAAGCACTGCGTAGTATTCCATTGCGCTCATCACCCCGAGACTTCAGATATTAAATCTTTAATCCCAGTAATTTCGCTGGCTACAATGCCCTTCAAACCGGAACACAGTAATTGCGCACTACTGCTTGGCGGCAGAATAACTGGCTAATATACAAAGCTGTTAAATTTACACTGCAGCTCTATGATACACACAGCTCTAACAGCAGATTTCTTTATCATGATGAGCCTATTACGTTCCCACTGCTGGGACTCGAGCCTTCCCTCGTGGAGAGAGTATGGGCCATAATCCACCACGCTGGCCCAGTGCGGGTTGGTGGGTGTCACGTGTCCTTGAACTTTTGTGATAAATTCTTGGACATGCCGGTTTCCTCACGATGTTTTCCTTCACCGTTTTTAGAGCCAGTTAAATCCGCACATAACTTAAGAAAGTCAGTGGTACGGGTCCAGCGAGATTCGAACTCGGATGCGTCTGATCAAAAGTCGCACGTGCTCCCACTGAGCCACACAGAGCAAGTCAGATTTCTAGAACATACAAATACGTATGAACGCGTATAATACAAGTTTCAATGCGACAAATAACTGATAGCAAAGTGGTGTGAAAGCTATACGGGTACGCGAAGTATTGCGAACAAATAAATGTGATTTTGCTGGTCCCGTTTTTAGATGATCATCATACTGATGGTCACTGTAAGTCTTCATGATATTACTGTTAATGTAACACTTCAAGCTGATATGACAAGGTCACTTTTAAGATTTTTGAAGAGATGGAATGAAATGAAACAAAACACTATCTGCGAAAATGCCTTGAGCAAGGTTCCTTTTCTTGTACTGTCAAGAAAAAGCTGTACGACCTTGCGCGCCTTAGAAAATATAAAAATTCCTTCCTTATTTTCGTATTGATATTTTAAAAAATACTGTCTGCGTCCTTAGAAGACCCGTCATGACGGAACAGTGCTACTGTTAAATCATTAGTCTCTAACAACCAATATCTGACGTCTACCTTATTGGATGTTTACGGAACATTGGATGATAGGCCTATCGTTCCCGCTATTACCGTAAATATATACCTTAATTGGGGGAGGATTTTGCCCAGCAGTGGGACAGCATAGGCTAATTAAAAAAAAAAACTTTTATTATTTTATATTCTATAGGATCGTATTTAACTGTACCTCAATTTATTCCCGTTTTTCCGCCAAATATACTGATTGTACACCAAAATATGATCATTAAAATATTTAATAATGAGCACCTATTTTATGAATATTACTTGTTCGCGGCGTTGGAGTGGCCCACGGGCCACCCTCGCCGCACCCTAACCTACCGACGGCTGCCCCTTAGGTATACCGTTGGGGTGGCCCAACTACCGAGGGCTGCCCCTTATACGTTTGAGTGGAAAGACAGACCAAATTTGGTGCACAATCAGTATTTTTGGTGAACGGTTAATTTGGTGCACAATTAGTATTTTTGGTGAACGGTTAAAAATTATTCCTTCCTATTCTATATATCTACTTCTATATATCTTTAACATTCCCGGCTAAAAATTTGCGTTTAAAATTATGTCTGAGCCGGTTCGGCGTCCGCGACCGCCACTTGGCTGCATTTAAATATCAAATTCGACACCGTTGACTGCCGTTGGACACTCGATCATTCATTCATTCATTCATTCAATGACGCTAATGTGAAACGATACTTTGAATGGCTATGTTTAGTGACACGGTGCTGCTTACACGTGGATTGGGGGCACTGATTCGGCATTAGCCATCATTAAGGTTATTCATACAAGGTGAAGGCTCAGGTAAAATATGAAGGTCAAGGGCCGCTACGCGATCAATCCGAAAAATGCATGCAATGCGCTGGCATGCTGGCTAGCGCGGTCTCGTCCTTTTTTGCCGAGTTATAGGTAACAAACGATAAATAAATAAATAAAACACTGGCCAAGTGCAAGTCGGACGAAGGGTTCCGTAGGTACCATTATTTATAAAAAACGGCAAAAAAATGTCTGTGGTATGGAAGCCCCCTTTAAATATTTATTTTTTTCTGTTTTTTGTTATTTGTTGTTATAGCGGCAACAGAAATATATTATCTGTGAAAATTTCAACTGTCTAACTATCACGGTTCATGAGATACTGCCTGGTGACAGACGGACAGACAGACAGACAGACGGACAGAGGAGTCTTAGTAATAGGGTCCCGTTTTACCCTTCGGGTACGGAACCCTAAAATTAATAGAAGGAAATATTTAAGTCACGTGGCTTCATATCTCTTCTAAATAGATGGATCCTAGTTTGTTTATCAAAACATCTTTAATGTACATAATTGGCTCGCATATAGTTCTAAAATAGTAAGAATAGATTGTACTAAACATACTTAAATACTCATATAGATAATACATACTTAATAGTGTTAGCGATTTTGAGAGTTGATCGAATAAATGTGAAATATAAGAAGAAATGAGTAGAGTTTAATAAGAAATCTTCACAAAGAAATTTAAGTAAACATCGAAGTATATTTTTTACAGTAGTCGAATAATTTAAATTAAAAACTTTATAGTCCGTGAATTTCAATACTCAATATTCTTTTAATTTCACGCTTAAATAAATATTAATTGTTTGTATTACATTATAAAATAATCTCGGTTAATATTATTAAAATTTTATGTATTCGTGATAAGTTTCTCCGGTAGGAATGTACTTAGAGCGAAGTAGGTATATACTTATAAATACAATAATTTCATTTCTTATATTAAATTCAATATAATTTTTATACATACATAGATCCTGGCCCTAACTAGGATTCCCTGTATCTAGGGAACCAGGATTTATGAGGACCATGGTCCCACAACAAATGCTTGCGCTTTTTTTTCTGTGCACAAATATTTGTCCCGTCTCGGGAATCGAACCCGCAACCTCAGTGATGTATGAGATCTGAGCCAACCTGCCCAACCACTACACCACAGAGGCTGTCAAAAAATCTAATAGATTATAGAAAAAAACATAATAATTTATTGATAATTACACTGTTACACGTCAACTATAAAATATCATAAAATTCAAAATTATACATTACTACATTACATGACTCAAGGACCAACGTTTGGCTTTGTCGTGACACCGTGTTATGTTATTCCATCTTGTTATAATTATTATTAACTTTAGTGCATTAGAATTACAAGGGATAAATCATCATTAATGCCGATTATTTTGTCTATTGAGACGATTGTCATATTTGACGATTGTATCTTCTGAGTAGTGGCACAGAATACTAAGGGACAGAAGCATCACTCCGCCAAGAAATTTAAACAAATAGCGACTCTTGCTATGACGCATTAAAATTAAATTCAGCTCGTGTAGCGCTGCATACCTACCAGTCATATTAACCTACAGAGCGCCTCTTTTTCTATCGCACAGCTCTTATCTCTTTTGACGCGGACGTGTAACGACGCGCGACCCGCCGTCGGTGTCCGGCTATGTATTTATAGCTTTGTACCTACAGTGCGAAGAGCGCTAGGCCTGGTTGTGGTTCTTTTTCCGATGCGGTGGTAGAGTCATGGTGATAATTTGAAGTTCATAAGTGCGTCTGTGATGCCAAAAATGAATAAAGAGATTATGATTTGATCGTCTCTTTGAATATGAGTTTTAGGAATTCTCACGCATTTTATCTTCAAATTCACAAACATTTTCAACGATCTTATGCAGGTAAATAATTAAGCACGGTTTAGCTGAAACGGTTGAACCGAATCTTTTGAAAACAAATGAGTGTTAAGGCGATAACAAACACAGTCATCGTCGTAAAGTAACTCATACCGTTAAACACTAAAACTAGACCTAACGCGCCGACACTGAATCACCTGTGCACTTTTCCATCTGTTAGAGAGGTCACCGATAGCGATTTGGCCGGATAGAGGTCGTCCGGCCAAAGTAGTCAAGTCAAGAAAAATTTGCGAAAGAAAAATATTTGATATTCACAGCAGTACATAGATTTTTTCATTTGTTTTTAATATATATTTTCATATGCGCATAATTGTTTTACTTTATACTGTTAAGTAAAATTTTAGTTAAATAAGAGTACCCTACACACACAGCCCCAGTTAATCATGAATACAATTTCGACCAATTAGAAGACCCTTCTTCTAACTTGTTAAAAAGAGAGAAAATACATTTATGTTACTTACAGTCTAATATGTTCGTCAATAACGGTGTTCGACTAAAATCAACATTGTGAATGCCGGACAATGTCCGGACTCCTCTTCTATCCCTATTTAACACCTAACTATTGCAAACATAATTAACCTTATCTTTACGAGTTTTAGAAAACTATTGTACAAAATATTCAAATTTTAAAATGAGCAAAGCAATAGTTGGCTGTTCCATTTGATAAAAAATAATTAGGGCATTATGATATTACAGGTTTAGATTAAGCGGTCGTTGGCCGGTTAAATGGTGATGTCATAATTATATCTCATAGCGAATGTAGCAGAAAGAGAGTTGCGTCGACCAGAAGTCTGACTAATCTTTAAAAAAAATTGCGAATGCATCAAAAAGGTACGTGTTGCCTCGACCGGAAGTCAGAAGTATCTTAAAAATATAGTGAATGTAGCGGGCACGTGTTGCGTAGATCAGAAGTCTGACGTTTGTAAAAAATACCGAATGTAGCAAAAAGGTACGTGTTACCTCGACCAGAAATCTGAAGTATTTAAAAAAAATAGCGAATTTATAAAATGGTGCGTGTTGCCTCGACCAGAAGTCTGAAGTATCTTAAAAACAATCGCGCAATTGTAACGTTAGGCTTTATGTCGCATACCAAAAGCCGTTCGTTGGAAGATGGGCTTCCAACGAATGAGAGTAATTCCATCGGATCTTTTACTGTCTTCACGTACCAGATCGTGCGATACCTGTACTGCCGCGTAGTTGGCAGTAGTAAAAGCCCGACGAATTTTATAATTAAATCTGTTATTTAATATATTTTTTATATACATTATTGGCTTGCGTTTGGCGACTATCTCACCTGATGGTAAGCGACGATGCGGTCGACGATGTAGCACGCTTGCCAAAACACTTGCTTTTTATACATTTTTAACCGACTTCAAAAAGGAGGAGGTTTACAATTCGACGGTATGTTTTTTTTTTTTTTTTTTTTTATTTTTTTTTTGTGTGTTTGTTACGCGATTACTCCGCCAATTATGAATGGATTTCGATGATTCTTTTTTTGATTGGTAGGTCATACTTCAGAGGTGGTCCCATATAAATTTTATCGAAATTCATTCAGCACTTTTTGAAAAAAATAGCGAAAACAAAAAAAAAAATAAGTTTAATCTTCAAGTCGGTTCTTGTTTTTGTTGTAACCGACTTTCTAAAGGTGGAGGTTTGTATTCGACTGCTTCACATGCTTCACCCAGGGTTGACTTCCGGCGAGGGAACTCCTCAACGGTGAATAGTATAGACACAAAATTTTGTAAATGGATTTAACCATAATAGCCTGTTCTAAATTCCACCATGACATGGCTGATACACCCAGGAATGACTTCCGGCGAGGGAACTCCTCAACAGAGAATAGGAGAGTCATGAATTTTTTTGTACATAAATTTAATTATGATAGCCCGTTTTAAACTTCGTCATGATGTGGCTGCTAGATCATAAATGCTTGTCTTTAAAAACTTTTTAAATTAATTTAATTAAAACTTGTTTTGCACTAAAAAGGTTAAAATAAATTATTTTTCAAAAAAAACTAAACCGACTTCAAAACCACAAATAGGCACTCAAAAGTGAAAAATAAATTAATATAATTATCATAAGCGCTGCCCACTCATATATTTGAAGTCGGTGCCAGCCAAGTCTAAAAGGTAGTAGATAGATACTACCTACAAGTAGTACAATACAATACAGTACAATACAGTAGTACAATAGTTACTATATACATAGTATTTATCTGCTACCTTATAGACTTGGCTGGCACCGACTTCAAATATATGAGTGGGCAGCGCTTATGATAATTATATTAATTTATTTTTCACTTTTGAGTGCCTATTTGTGGTTTTGAAGTCGGTTTAGTTTTTTTTGAAAAATAATATGCCTTGTTGTGGTGTTTTAATGTAGCAAAAAATATTTATGGACTGTCCGACTATTGATCAGATACAAACCCAAAACGATACCCAGAACGATATCAAACTCAAAAAATAAACGAACAAATCTCAAATCTATGCATTTCACGTTGCTATAGATGTAAAAGCACAAAAATAGTACCAAACGCTAGTCAGAAATTGAAATTTCATAGTGCAACATTACATGTTATTTAATTTTATATGTTTTGTAAAAGTGGCACGATACAAGCTTTTCAATCTAAACTTGCAATTGTTTATTTATATTTATCACTAGACGAACAATCTGAATGAACCTCGAACTGATTCAAATGGCCAGCCTATAGCCACCAAGGAGGGCCGTAAACCTTATCAGGACGGCCATATTAACAGAATTAATCGAACACAACTATAATAAATAGCGTTATCGAACGACATAAATTTATTCCGTAATTTTTTTCTCTTATGTACACAATAGTACTTAGGCACATTTTAATTAAGAAAGTTAATTGAAAACTGTACGGTTTTGTTGGTATTATATGCAGCTATTACTTTATGTTAATGAAATACTGGCTAGTTAGTACTTAAAACCTAATTAATATCCCTCTGTGATACAAATCTGATAATAGAAACCACTTTCAGTTTTGCCTTTTTGAACTCTACTGTCGTCACGCTTGGTCTCCCATAACTGCCCTGTCTTTTAATTAACTACGTATTAGCATTGCAGTAATCGAAATGGCATGCTTTACTGATATATACCCAGTGTCTACCTCAATGGACAGCCTGTCAACATTGTAGACAGTTTCAAGTACCTTGGCCATGTCGTTGCCTCTAACTTAAAAGGATATAGAACGACAGCGTAGAGCCCTATGTGTTGTTGGCAATATGATTGCTAGAACATTTTGTAAAACCTCTCCGGACGTAAAAGTTACGTTATTTAGATCTTTCTGTCAGTCTTTTTACACTTGTCAACTCTGGACAAATTACTCTAAAAAATCGCTTGATGGCATTCGAGTTGCCTATAATAATATCTTGAGGCAACTAATGGGGCTCAAGCGTTACTGTAGTGCCTCTGGCATGTTCTTAGAAGCGCGCGTTAATACCTTCGAGGCCACACAGAGGAACCGAATAGCGAGATTTAGGTCCAGAGATTTCAAGTGTAAAATCTCTATTAGGTATAAAAGTCTGTCAGAAAGAGTTTTTTTGACAGATATGTATGACAGATATGTTTAGACGGTGGTTGCAAATCACAATCTAATGTGTTATTATTATTCATACCAAAATATCCATATCTCTAAATACGAGTAGGTATACCTAGTCAAAGATCACAACTATTAGAAGACTTTATCTTACGAAGAGAGAACTTAGAACATGGGTATTCAATTCAATTCAAAAGTTCTTTATTTCAGTTTTGTCGTCACAGACGCACTTATGAACGTTAATTATTACAATGACTCTACCACCGTATCGGAAAAAGAATCACTAGTCAGAAGGTACGGCAAGAAACTGAGGGGCACATTTTTTAGAACTTTTGTAATTATTTTACAATATTTTATGTTTGTTTTTGACAATATTATTTGTCTTATGTGCCAGTTGGCTACTTGGCAGAAACGGAATGTTCCATGCATCTTTGTCTTCTATATAATTACTAACTGTATAGTATGTTTTTTTCATTAGAATATTTTTCACACTCAATTTGAATTTACTTTCTGTGAGCTCCGTTATACATTTTGGAATTTTATTGTAATAACGTACAAAATTGCCCATGAAGGACTTATTCGTTTTACTCAGGTAAAACCTCTAGGTAATACTCAGGTAAAACCGTGCAAAGATGAAACCGAGCTAGGAAGCGGAACCCAGCATAGGCCAAGACAAAAATGCAATGCAGAAACCTAGTGTATTGAAAATACAGGCTGGCTAGATTTTCTTTTGTTTTTTATGTTCTATTCCGATTGAAGCTGTCATAGCAAAAAAGTGTCAACACTTTTAGACAGCGTTTATCGTTTGAGCACAGAATACTAAGAGACAGAAGCATCACTCCTCAAAGAAATTTAAACAAATAGCGACTCTTGCTATGACGCAATAAAATTCAATTCAGCTCGCGTAGCGCCGCATACCTACCAGTCATATTAACCTACAGAGCGCCTCTCTTTCTATCGCATAGCTCTTATCTCTTCTGACGCGGCACGTGTAACGACACGCGACCCGCCGTCGGTGTCCGGCTATGTACTTGTAGCTTCGTACCTACAGTGCGGAGTGCGCTAGGCCTGGTTTGAGTCAGAATTTAAACTTTTTAAACACATTATTTTGTGTTTGTTTTATTACACTTTATCAAAACGTACATACAAAACCAATATGAAGTTATGCTAATTCTATCCAAAGTATCAAACTCTTTCTGAAACGAAGTCTAAACTTTCGAAATATATAAGTTTGTTTTCAGAATTCTCTCTAAGTTATTTATCTAAGTCATTCATTCGTTCGAAAGTTTACATCGGTATGCTACGAGTACGTCAATTTTATAATTTTCAAGCGAATTCGTGAAAAAAACGTAAAAACTCTACCAGTTTTAATTTAAGACAAAATGTGGAAGAAAATCTAAGTTATGGAAGAGACTTTTAAAACCAAAATCTCTTATCATGGAATTATTAAGGAGAGGAGAGGAGAGTCTATAAAATAGACGTGTTTGTTTGATGAAAATCTAAAATACACTGACAGACACACACTCTCGGTGTCGATGCTCCCCCATCCAAAACAAACAATAAAAAAAAAAAAAAAAACCCGATACAATAAAACATGTCTAAGAACCACTGCTAGAAAACCTGCTTTCAAATAATAAAAAACTATATCCAAATAGACAGACTTTTTGCTTCGGGGGTTAACAATCTAGAGATGCTGTTTAATAATAAAGATGGTATGGCTGACACGACTAACAACATGACAAGGACGGCAGAATAAAACTTACCTCAATAGTCTGTTGGAACATAAATGGTGATAAACAACATAAGACCACAATAAATTATTCAAATTGTGACAAATTTATATTAATTGAAATAATAATACTATTGTTAGTTTAAATAGTCACAATACTTGTACTATTAATCATATAAATTAACTAACATAAGGTTTTAATACTATAGATGAATTGGTCTGAAATAAGGTGTTTTTTTATTTATTTTATATTATTTTTATTATTGTTCTTATGTGGTAGGTATCTTAGATATCCACCCGATCCGATTCATATTTCCGAGACCGACATCGAACCACCCAACGTGCATTGCAGTCATCATCATCATCTTCTTCATCAGCCTACATCATTACACCGCTTGGCATGGACCTCTCCCATAGCACACCCCTGAGGCCGATCTTCGGCTTTTCTTTTCCAGTCACTACCCCTGCGTATATCGTCGCCCAATCTAGTCGCATCCTTCATACTTACTGTAATATATACCTAACTACATTCGCTCTAATAATTATTGTTAATCAACTAAATTAAATTTACCTCATTTAATTTACCTAATTTTATTTACCTATATACATAGATAAGAGCCAGAACAAAGCTGGGAAGAAGCTAACTGTCAAGATACAGGTGTCAACACCTAGTTTGGTGGCTAGAGTCGCATTTTTTTTTTAATTTGTACTATTATGAAATAAAGATTTTTTTTAATACCTACATTATGGACAGAATACAAACTAGACGTCTTATCTCTTTTGGGAAGTATTAGTTGTGATAATGCAAAGACCTCGAATCGGCAGAAGTACCTACACTAGGTAGGTATTATTTAAATTTAGTTGATTAACAATAATTATTAGAGCGAATTTATTTATGTACCTAGGTATATATTTTACTGGTGGTAGGTTTCTCGTATGCGAGAGGCCGTCTGGGTGGGTACCACCCGCTTTGCCAGTTATTCAGCCGCCAAGCAGTAATGCGCGAGCATTACTGTGTTCCGGTTTGAAGGGCATTGTAGCCAGCGAAATTACTGGGCATTATGAGACTCAACAGCTAATTGTCTCAGGGTGACGAGCGCAGTGCAGTGCCGCGCAGGATTTTGCTAAACAAAGTTCTGGGTGGTGCTGTTATTGTTATGGGCTGGCGTATTGCTTACCATCAGGCAAACGTCCAGCTCGTCTCGTCAATCAGTTACATAAAAAAATATATATATATATCACAGTAAGTTATTTTATTGTAGTTAGCATATTATATAAATGTTGTACATTGTAACTAATAGCAACAGGAATATAATAATGATAAGATAATGTTTCATCATCATCCACAGCCTTCACAAGTTCCACGTCCCACTACTGGGTATAGGCCTATCCCAAATCATTATGTAGTCTGTGCCAGTAATATATGTTTTTTTTTAATGTTATTTTTCGATCGTTTACCTGATTGTTTGCAACACGCCAGCCTAAAACAGGTGCAGCACCACCCAGAACTTTGTTTTGCAAAATCCTACGTAGTAGTTGCACTGCGCTCGTCATCCTGAGACAATTAGCTCTCATAATGCCCAGTAATTTCGCCGGCTACAATGCCCTTCAAACCGGAACACAGAATAACTGGCAAAGCGGTGGTACCCACCCAGACGGCCTCTCGCATACGAGAACCCTACCACCAGTAATACGTAAGACATATATTCCCTTTACTTAACCGTCTGGTGACAAATGCGAGGGTTATTCCCAAAGTACTCCATTCTTTTGTTCCAAGAAGATAAGAATCCCATACATTAATTCTCAAATTACTCCAAAGAAATATTAGTATATTTTTTTAATTTTTTTTAAGTTGCATTTTACTCCACGTGTAGCTGGTTTGATTCTCAAAATCCTCCAGTGATTTTTCTACCTAACTACTCCATCTAGATATTATAAAATTAACATTTCATTCTCAGTTTCATTCTACTCCATGAGACGTTGAAAAGGTACAGTCAGTCACAGTATTTATCAGCACTGTACCAAAATAATGCAGACAAAAGTTTTATTTTTATTGTGTTAGATGTTTACGTCTGTAGTAATTGGAGTAAACCTCGTCACACCACATATTTTTATTGCATTATATATTATCTAATTATTAAAACGAGTGTGAAAGAGACATTTCAAAAGTCAAGCTGGAAAGCATTTCTAGAATATTATTTTAAAATTAGGGCTAGAAAGAGACTTATTGTTTTTATTATTCAAGTTTGATGTGTTTTATTATTTTAGGTAAGTTCTTATATGTTTTTTTAACTATCGTGTTAATTTAACTTTTAATCCAGATATACAATTATTTTTCAAAATATTGTGGTTGATTTATTCAAAATTATATTTAATCTTATATATATATATATATATATATATATATAATGTAATTTATATTAATAAATATAAACAATTACAAACCAGTTACTGTATTTTATACCAACTTTTCCTCGTGGTTAAATATATTTTAATAAACAGTTTTGCACCTGACTGTACGTCAACAATCTTTTGGAGTAGGATGCAGCATAAAACAGTTTTTTTTGAATGGTTGGAGTAGATTGAGAACGAATATACGGTTTATGAACTCATTATACTACAACTTATTACCTAAACAACCCTTTTGAAACTAGTAGTGTGGAGTACTTTGAGAACATTTTTATATTCTCATGGAGAAGAATGAAACTTAAATTATAAAATATATTTTTGATATTTTTTTCGTGGAGTAGTTTGAGAACATTTCTTGGAGTACTTTGGGAATAAGCCAAATGCGACACCTTTTTTTTGTTTTACGTCTGACTAGGTCAACGTTTGATCACGATCTCACCTGAGCCTCAATTCACTATGACAACTGGGCGATTACTTGTTTAGAAATCTCTTCCTTCATTAATAAACGACATCTCTATGACGCATTCATATATTTATATATATGACGCGTCATAGAGAATAAAAATTTCACAGATGTAGTTTATTAATGAAGGAATCGACGATTCCTCGAAGCAATGAATCGCCAAGTTGTCATAGAGAATTAGGGCCCTGATGGGAAGTGAAGATGCGGTCGAAGATGAAGCACGATTCCCTATTAAGTATCTATTACCTCTTGATTTGAACACACCCAGGTTGTATTTAACAGGAAACAGACGAAGGCAGGGCATTGCACTCCTTCGCTGTATTAAAAAGGATGAGCCAAAACGCTTCTTACGAATAGGTGGGACTTCTGCTCTGTAGCGGTGGCGTTGTGCCGAAAAGGTATTGCAAATCTGTTGTAATAATTCCAAGTGAGATTATTATTTGTGACAAAATAAAATTAAATATCTTAAGCACTTAAGCCAGTTTTACTTTGAAAATTAACGTGGTTTGGACACTTTATTAATTATAATTTACGGGTGACACTCAGGTTTAAATTGGAGTAATCCAACTATAGTTAACACTTAAGCCAGTATTGTAAAAACTGGTACTAAGTACCTCACTAAAACCTAGCCCCAACTGGATTAGCACCAATCTAACAGACGAGACGGCTATGTATTTATCTTTAATAACTTTTATACTCTTTCCCAAAGTGTTAAGTTCAATTCGTAAAAGTTATAAATAAAAAGACCATCGTTGAGTGTAGCCGGCTAAGTTAGCAAAAGCCGTAAGCAGACAAAGTAAGAATAACATAAATATTTATGAAGCTACCGGTTTCTGCCTAGTTACTTGTTTGTAGCTTAAGTTACTAACTTAGCATAACACCCGTTCTTTATCTATATGCAGATATGAATAAGAACGTAATTAATTTTGAATTGATAATTAATTTTAAATAAAAATTTAATAAACTAGCTAAACGACGTGTTTGACGTGTAATAAATATTTGCAAAGATGAATATTCCACATATCTGATCCTATTATTATTAAGCTCTTTAGTTCAGGCAATCTTAAAGAGGCCCATATAATATATACCCTACAGACTTTAACATACATACAAAAATAGTCTAGACTAGCGACTTAGTCGTATTTCGGGATGATGTTCGGTGAACCATCGGGGAGACGGGTCTTAGCAGCCGCTCAACTGCCGTCTCTCTCTAAATTTATGTGCTCCATCATAGGCCACATCATCGCTTCACATCAGGCGAGATAGTTGCCAAACATAGATAGATATATTACTTAAGCTTAAGAAAAAAACATAACATCAAATTTAATAAACTATACACACTACTTCACAGGGCTTGAAAATGTCGCTCCTTCCCTGTATCTCCGGTATCCTACCCCAACAGGCCAGAAGTCAGAATTCAGAATCAGCTCTTTGTACACCGCCGGAATTTGGAGCCTATATATGACTTGAATTCCTATAAATATCGTGTTAGAAATGCATGTTTTGAATGAAGCCGTCCAAGCAATACTTGTTAGCTGCAGTTAATTTTAACAATGGAAGAATATCTATTAAGGTTTTACGTTGTGATATCACCCGGGTAAGAGGAGGTCCGAGAATAAACGGCCGAAATATTTGTATTTGTTTAAAGAATTATATTTTTTTTTGTAATTAGCCAACCACTAATCAAAGATTGCGAAGGCAGCTTGTGCACTATATCCGATCCGACTCCGTAAAAACAGTTCGAAGACTCCGACGTCTAGCCTACTAATCGTATAAGGTTCAACATTCAAAATTTAAAATTAATTTATTTGTATAAACATAGGTTGTAAAGTAGATACGCTTCAGAACAACTTCGTGATATAATTCACTGACTCAAGTGGCAACAGGTACCTAGTATTATTTCTATAAACGCTTGTGAATAAAAAAACCCAGGAAGAAAAGCAATCACTTTTTGTCCTGGAAAAAAGAAGTCATACGTCATAAGGATATAATGCGGTCGAAGCCGCAAAGAAGGACAGAGAAAAGTAGGTTCGGGTAGATACTGATTTTATCTTTTGATACAACAAGTAGGTATGTCAATTACAATCCCCCTAGCTGGGAAAGTAGCCTTGGTGCTATATTCTCTAGCGGGAGTATTTCCGAAGCACTGGTAGAGTCAGTTTTCGCATTTAATTTTTGTGCTTGGACCCTAATTTCAGTATGGGCAAGAAGACATTTCCAACCAAACAAAATGTCACCTTAAATATGTATGAGTTAGAACCTGTCATGCTTACCTTTACAAAGTCATGATAGCTAAAGTTACAATATGAGATGTTGAAAAAGTACATATTTGTGCCTATTTGATATAAAACATTTTTACTTTTGATTTTTGTTTCAGAAGAACTGCGGGCCACAATTCACCACCCTGGCCCAGAGCGGCCCGGTTTCCGCGCAATGTATCTCTTCCCTGGTTGTTTTTTAAGAAACAGAATCAAAGTTACCTTGGAATCTATAACTAATACAAATCAGTTATTATAACTAAACTAATACAAAACTATTGTCGGCTAAACTACGGACAGACAGTCACATACTTTATGTTGACAAAAAGATCTTGTGACCACAAAATATCATGTCTCGAATGAATTAAGACGAGTTTTTGTTTTGCGAATCTGTAAGCGTATTTTGGGACGCCCAACGGCTACATGGAGCGATGAACTGCGCAATTGGATGAGAAGCGGCCGGAAGAAATAGGATGAGAAGAGCCGAAGACCAGGCTCAGTGGCGTTCAATAGGAGAGGCCTATGTCCAGCAGTGGACAACTAAAGGCTGATTTGCAAATTTTTTATTACTGAAGTAATGACGTGGACAAGCTCTTGCGCCAGAAGATTACCAGCTAAGCACAACAGTTGCAGAGCCACTCGGATCTCTAACAAATTCTAACTTACAAATCTTTCAATACACTACGCTTCATAACATTATGAAGAGAATCTAAATTTCTCGAATACCTACAGTATTCGTATTCGAGAAATTGAGATTCGAGAGATTGAGAGTTTCGTTTGGCACCTAGCTACCTACATGTCTTACATATCATATTAGGTCCATACTGTTTTTATACTCCGACGATAGATGCCTGGAAGCTATATCACAGGTCACAAGCCTAGTTTAGGTTTCCGGTGATCCACCAGTTAGATTAACAAACGCTTCAATTAATAAACTTTTTTCATTTTGATTAGATTTCATGAAATTAGGTTTAACTTTGTATTTGTTATATTTTGTAAACCTACTAAGAGCTTGTGACAGTGTTTTGTGGTGTTGTGGCTTTTGTGGTTTTTTTTTTATAATTAAAGCCGGATTCACTCTATTAACACGTGTCGTGTTGTGTGACGCATCATCTACATAAGAGCCTATCGGATTCATATATTCTGTATAAAGGCGTGCAGTCAGAGCGCATAATGTCAGAATAGTGTGCACGGTTCTGTACAAAATATATGAATCTGATAGGCTTCTGGGCCACAATTCACTATGACAACTTGGCGATTCCTTGCTTCAAAATCACGTCGATTCCTTCATTAATAAACGACATCTCTATGACGCATTCATGTATTCATATATATGACGCGTCATAGAGAATACAAATTTCGCAGATGTCGTTTATTAATGAAGAAATCGACGTTACCTCGAAGCAAGAAATCGCCAAGTTGTCATAGTGAATTAGGACCCTGATGTACCTACTGCATCACGACAAGACATGTGGTAGAAGTGTGAATCCGGCTTAAAAGAATTAAAACACTGTTACGTACGTTAATAATTATGTTCATGGAATAAAACTTGAGTTTTTACCTAACCCAAAATTTAAGTTTCACATATAATGCTACATTAAGTTTATCTTTGATCGTATTGCTAATTGTGGTGGAACAATATTCCTTTGTATAGCAAGACCTAGTTTTTGGACGTGAAACACTAAATTATACTTAGGTAACTTAGATTATACTTAGGTTACTTAAGTGCTGGCTTAACAATGGGCTGTTATGGCTTGTTTTCAACAAAAACCTAACACATTGTTGAGAAAACTGAAGCTAGTTTTGAAGAAAGTGGTTGTTTTTGTACTAGTTGCGAACTTTCGATTTAACTATTAAAGTACATTATTATTTAACATTATTATTGAATTCTGCTTTTAATTTTCAAAGCCATTTTACATATTTTTTTTAGTATGTGCGCATCAAGACTAACCTCCTTTGGTTTTGTGGTATTATAAAAATATGTTTGTATACTTTTTTTAATTAATTAAAAAAACCTAGGTACCTACTGTTGTACTTGATTTTATGTTAATATTGCATAATCACAATGATAGAACTCATTCTCTCTGTCTCTCTTTTAATTGATTATCATTATTTATTTTATTCTCAAAGGGTAACAAACAGCTAAGATCTTAAGTAACAGTTTTTAGTAATACGTACCTACAGATAGCTAATTTTAAAATACCAAAAATAAACTAAATAGATAATTTATTTGAAAGCACGTTTTTAATTATTTATAGATACTTTTTTTTACTTACGCTATTCCGGTTTGTTGGTTTGTAAGAACCTATTATTAAATTTATTTAGAAAACATTACATTTTAATTCTAAGTACTTGCTTAGGTATTCGTTTATATTATCATACACTACATTTATCTATTCTTAAGTTAACTTTTTATACCTATTTATGTTAAATTATTTAATTTTCGTAGGTAAAGGTAAATTGGATAGTACATATTTCCAAATAGTGTTTGTAGGTAACTCTACCTATTTATCTAGAAACCTCTACACATTTTAAATGCAGGTAAGTAAAGGCTACATTATTAACCCGTACCCAATAAAAAATACCTAGTAGGCACCTAGGTTTTTTTATTACGCTTAATAGATCTGTTTGGCCACTATCTCGCCTGATGTGAAGCGATGATGTGGCCTAAGATACACATAGATATAGAGAGAGACGGCAGTTGAGCGGCTGCTCAGACCCGTCTCCCCGATGGTTCACCGAACATCATCCCGAAACACGACTAGGTCGCTTGACGGCATGGCTTTGTTCGGTGGGTGGTATTACAACCACGTATAACAATTATCATAAGTACGCGTAATTTAATAATTATTATAGGTAAGCTACCTAATCAGAGCAATCAAATTTGAACCCTAGATTTTGAAAGAGAATTAGTTACTAAGTAGGTACATACGTAGGTATACCTAAACCTATTAAAATCGTGGATTAAAACTATACTTTGTGAAAAGTTAGATTTTTCAAGTAGTTACAGCGGTACATAGCATAATACTTTACGGAAAACAAACACATCACTATTTAAAGAATATTAAAAATAATGAAGAAAAGTATGATACTAAAAAAAATACAACCGAATAGAGAACCTCCTCCTTTTTTGAAGTCGGTTAAAAAGCAAATGCCCCTCAGTTTCTTGCCGTATCTTCTGAGTAGTGGTTCTTATTCCGAAACGGTGGTAGAGTCATTGTAATAATTGACGTTCATAAGTGCGTCTGTGACGACAAAATGATTAAAGAGATTTTGTTTTTTTTTTTATAAAAAAACAGAAAAAAATAACCGGCAGTTATAATGTTTTAAATAAGATTGACGAAGTTACTATTATATTATACCTAGGCGGATAGGTACTCTATTTTTATTGTGTTGGATGGGTTCATGCCTTAAGGACAAGTTATAAAATAAATATAATGGCATCGAATGCTTCGAAATAAAATTATAACGCGATGGAATTGGATTATTATTGTATGTCATAGAAATAAGATTAATTTACTAGCTACATAAAGAATTTCAATAAATATCAGTTTGTGAATGCCGTGGTATTAACTTTTGTACTTGTTTACAGTTGACATGGTTTTCTTTACTACAATATAATTTACTGAGATCCTTACACGTTTATTAACGCTTTTAAGTAATTAATGAAAAAGATGG
Organism: Petrophora chlorosata; assembly: GCA_951640565.1. NCBI lineage: Eukaryota > Metazoa > Arthropoda > Insecta > Lepidoptera > Geometridae > Petrophora > Petrophora chlorosata. Next base: position 2,769,833 of record OX621188.1, read on the forward strand.
GGCAACCAAAATCCGTATTCGGTGTGCAGGTGTGAAGAGGAGCTTCGTCGTCGAACGCTTTGGTAAAAATGCGTGGTTTGCGCGGCTCTAGGTCAACGCACTATTTCGCACTCTCGCCCCGCCTTTCACCCGCCGGCCACCGCCAGCGGATGTAAAACGCGGCTTTTTGACCAATCGTAACATGTGCATCCCGAAAAACGCCTATCAGCACGCAACTATCGTTTCATTCATTCTTTAGTACAACTGAAAACTGGCTTTAGTTCACAAAAAAAACGCTCTATGAGACAAATATCGTTTACGCAACAACCGACGAACAATCTAGCGATCCCCAGCACTATTATAACTTTCACATTAGCATTAACAAAGCAGAGAAGTTCAAAATAAATTAATTACGTTATTCGATACGACGAAAGTTTGAGCAGGGGGTGCGCGAGGGGCGCGCGGGGCGTCCTAATGGCGGGAAAAGTTTTACGAGTCGCGTCGCGCGCCGCGACCCCGACCGGCCGGCGCGACACACCGCCCGCCAAGCTCGCCAACAAACAGCGCGTTACTAGGAGTACTCACCCTCTCTTCCTCGCGGATCATCTCGGCGATGCCGGGGCGGATGTCGATGTCCTCGTGGTGCGGCGGAGCGGCAGCCGGCGCCGGCTCGGGCGGCAGCAGGTCGGCGGGCGGCGAGGGCTCGGGGCTCACGTGCGCGCGGGAGCCGCCGCTGGCCCGGTCCTCAGACACGCGGCGGCGCGCGCGGCCCGCCGGCGAGTCGGGGCTGGCCGCGCGCTTTGAGCCGCAGCCGCGGGAGCCGCGCTCCGCCGCGACGCCGAGCCCGTGCCCGGACAGAGACGCGTGCTCGCCGCTCACATCCGTCAACCCTCTTATTTTCAAAGTATCAGCCACTTTCAGCAGCGCCGGTATCTGATCCTGGGATACGTTGATCTCGCCCCGGTACATGAAATCGACGGCCGCCTTCAGGTCGCAATATTTGATGTCTCGTATTATTATGATCGGGTGCCGGCACGGGTTCTCCATTAGCAGCGACTGAAAGTACGGGCTGCACGCGCTCAGCACCACTTTGTGCGCCTTCAGGCTCTGACCCTCGCAGGCGAGGGTTACGTCCACGAAGGACTGCGACTGCAGCAGCTGATCGAAGCAGCTCGTGAGATTGTTTTGGTAATTGTTCCACCTCAGGCAGAACTGCTGGGGCGAACCGGCGTCCCGGCCGTCCATGGCCGCGGGATCCTCCTCGGCCGGCATGGATTTATTGTGCGGCGAGCATCTGAAACGTAACGCGCGAGTCGATGAAACGCGGCACGTCCGACACGAGCGACAAATCGCGAAACACTGGCCGAGTGGTGGCCGACGCGGCGGCGGGTGGCGCGCGGGCGGCGAGGGCGCGGAGGCGGGGCGAGCGCGCGCGGGCGAATGGCGGCCGCGCGCCGCCTCCGGGACTCCGCCTCCGCGCCGCCGCCGCCCCGCGCGCCCGGCGCCCCCCGCGCGATGTGCGCCGGCGCCCGCGCACGCCGCGCCGTCGCCGCCCGCGCGATGCACACACGCTTCAGTTTCGCGTGCGATGCACCATTCGAACAATTTATTGATAAATAAATTACAATTAAATTGCACTCGACGCGCTCTTTTAGTAATAAATCTTGCAATATTATACTTTTTGTGTGCACAATTACTGCAGACTCCACGTTAATACTTTTATTGAAAATACTACTATACCTAACTAACATAATATAATGCATTCATATTATTCTGGAACTAATGAAGACATAAAAAATAATGTACCCAGCACTGTTACTGCAGCCATGAAAATAATGCTAAAATACGTAAAATGCAATAAACTTATTGGCATAAGTTTATTGCATTTTAAATTAAATGCAAAGGGAATCAATATATACCAACCTACCTATAGGCAGAAATATCACAATGTTTTGGTTACATTTTGCATGCACTATATCTTACAAAGATTATGAAAATGGTACCTACCTATAGAGGTCGCACTTCATTGAACATAAAAATCAGTAGGTAAGTAAAGAATGTACCTATACCTAGGTAAATTAATTTGGGTAGATAGGTACCTAACTAGATACTACCTTAAGTAGGTATTAAATTAATGTGTCTGACTGATTTCAACATAAGTTTCTTAAGTAGGTGTAGCAGGTAGGTAGAGTAGCCTCTAGATATAGGTATAGAGTAGGTTAGGTACCTACTATATACACCTATATAAACAGGTAAGTATCTATTTTCACGATAAAGCAAGTAGGTAGGTAGGTATTTTTAATATCAGGACTATTTTGAACCCATACCTATATAGGTAGCGCCGACTATCTGGTTTTGTTGCTCAAGTCCATATAAAAAAAGAAAATTTGGGAAAATTTTATTTTTTGAGGAATCGCCCAGACTCATCTTTACCGAGTCTAGTTGTTTCAAGGTCTCGCCGGGGAAGATCCTTTTATGCACCTTCGTGCCCTACCATCATAAAGAGGGAGTGTGGCTCAGTGGGAGCACGTACGACTTTCGATCCGACGCATCCGAGTTCAAAGCCCGCTGGTCCCGCACCAATGACTTTCTTAAGTTATGTGCGGATTTAATACTCGCTCTAAAAACGGTGAAGGAAAACATCGTGAGGAAACCGGCATGTCCAAGAATTAATCACAAAAATTCAAGGACATGTGACATCCACCAACCCGCACTGAGCCAGCGTGGTGGACTAGGGCCCGTATTCTCTCTAAGAGGAAGGTCCGAGTCCCTGCAGTGGGAACGTGATGGGCTGATGATGAATGATGATGATGAAGGTACCATCTGTACCCGAGACAAAGTATTACAATTTACAATCCTTCAACACTGTGCCCGAGAAGAGCATAACGAAGCGTTGTATACCTATATATACAACGCTTCGTTATGCTCTTCTCTACCATATGGTAGAGAGAGTAGAGGTAGCCAGTTAGCCACCCTTTGGTCAAACACAATTCGAGTGTTGAGCTGAGCCACTGACACGTTGTATTAATGAAAATTAGCTAACCTTTTGCCTAGCGCACTCCGCACTGTAGGTACCAAGCTACAAGTACATAGCCGGACACCGACGGCGGGTCGCGCGTCCTTACACGTGCCGCTTCATAAGAGATAAGAGCAGCGCGATAGAAAGAGAGGCGCTCTGTAGGTTAATATGACTGGTAGGTATGAAGCGCTACGCGAGCTGAATTGAATTTTATTGCGTCATAGCAAGTCGCTATTAGTTTAAATTTCTTTGAGGAGTGATGCTTCTGTCAATTAGTATTCTGTGCCTTTTGTTAAGGCAGTCATGAAAGCTAACCGCGCGTCGAGCGCGACTGGTCTGTTACAGATTGAGCTTAGTTAACAGCATGGAAATCTATGTCTAGTTACGGTATTTAAGTTCCTTGGTTTTCAGTTAGTCGGCCGCGTCCACTCTCTTTACGTCTCGCGGCGCTTTGACAGATTGTCTGTCAGGTATCAATCCACCTCAGATAAAGTATCCAGCCTGTCTACTCGAAGCAATCCACCGGTAAAACCTTTTGCGTTGTTTTTATTTTTCACAGATTAAACTAGTATGAAAGTTTATGATGATACTGACGGAGTTTAAAAACTGCATGGATTTTAGTTATATCTTTAGTATTCTGTGGTGATATCACAGAATACTAAGTGACAGAAGCATCACTCCGCAAAGAAATTTAAACAAATAGCGACTCTTGCTATGACGCAATAAAATTCAATTCAGCTCGCGTAGCGCTGCATACCTACCAGTCATATTAACCTACAGAGCGCCTCTCTTTCTATCGCATAGCTCTTATCTCTTCTGACGCGGCACGTGTAACGACGCGCGACCCGCCGTCGTAGTACTTGTAGCCTCGCACCTACAGTGCGGAGTGCGCTAGGCCTGGTAATATCAGCATTTGATAGATAGCATTGACAGCAACAAAACACTTGTACGTTTCAAATCTGCAAACTATCGAGTTTTGTAAACTTTTTAAATCCTTTTAGAAAGTCCATGTTTCCAACCCGTGCTGTTTCTATAAATACCGTGCGAACTTTACCCTAAAACACGTGCAGTTTTCGAACCCCGCAGGTGGTCGCCCACCGCATCTGACGTCATAAACTTCAAACGTTGTTAAACAAACTACGCGTAATGAAAATATATCGCTTAGACAAAGGTTATTTCCAAACGTTTAACATAAAGTCGTTCCCCGAAGCCAGTTGTCAGTGTTTGGTGTGGGCCATTATAAAATATACAAAAGTGGGCCCTCGCGTCCGAAAACAAACACAAGGCTGCGGCGCGGACTAGCGATATTTAGACAGGACAGGAGGGAAATTGATCGAGGGATGCAAGGCGAGGTCTCCTAGTACTTATACTGGGACCAATCAACGTCTGTACGTGTGTGTGTTTATTGGTTGTAAGTTAGTTTGTTTGTTAGACGATAGCTTTCGTTCCATTGATCCGATATTTATTTAATTTGGCAAAGGTAAATTTATATTAATAGTAATAATTGGCGAAGTAATAGCTTAACAAATATAAAAAAAACAAAGTCGAATTGAGAACCTCCTCCTTTTTAAATCGGTTAAAAAGTAGTTAATTATAATAGGTTATTTTAATAATTATAATAACTTATTATTTTTTGAAAAAAAAAACAAAAACCGACTTCAAGTCTGTAGTCTATACCTATATTCTTTGATTTTGTTGATTTTTTCAGTATTTTTCGATACAATTTACATGGAACCACCTCTGAAGTCATCATCATCATCAGCCCGATACGGGCCTTCTCTCATAGAGAGAGTTTGGGCCATAATCCACCGCGCTGGCCCAGTGCGGGTTGGTGGGTGTCACTTGTCCTTGAATTTTTGTGATTAATTCTTGGACATGCCAGTTTCCTCACTATGTTTTCCTTCACCGTTTTAGAGCAAGTGTTAAATCCGCACATACCTAACTTAAGAATGTCAGTGGTGCGGGGCCAGCGGGATTCGAACATGGGTGTGTCGGATCGAAAGTCGCACATGCTCCCACTGGGTCACACTCGCTCTTTATGATGGTAGTGCAAGAAGGTGCATAAAAGGACCTCCTCCTGCCTGCCTAACAACCTCTGAAGTATCACCTACCAAATAAAAAAGAATCGTCAATAACAATTCATACCTAATTGGCGAGTTAATAGCGTTACACACATAAAAAAAAACATAGTCGAATTGAGAACCTCATTCTTTTGAAATCGGTTAAAAAGTAGTTAATTATAATAGGTTTTTTATTTGTAATTTGTTAGTTCGGAAATTAGCTACATCGGTAGACTTGGAGGTTGTTCATGTTCAGATTTAGAGGATAATAGTACCTAGGTATAAAGTTTAAAGTTTGAACTTAGAAATTTAATGTAATGGTATTAGGCGCAACGTTACGGAAATTTATCTCAAATCAATTTATACAGCGGAATTACAGTAGTTATTTTCATTGCGTTTCAGATTAAAATTTTTAGCGATTTAGCTCAAATTTAATTGTTACCTAAATTCATAAGAATGATATCGTCAATCCCAAAACAAGTCACTTAAAAACTTTACAAATTGGTAAAATTAGGCAATTAAGGGATATAGCTACGGCTTGGTTAGTTTACTTTGCATACTTCCACAGCTTAATGTCATATGGCATTTTGCTGTGGGGGTCTGCCGCGGATATAGAAGCTATGTATTTTTATTTTACAAAAGCGGTTCGCGCTATTTATGAGTTGGGTCCTCGCGAATCATTAAGAGAAGTCTTTAAACAAATTAATGTATTAACTCTACCTTCTCTGTATATTTTTGATAATATAATGTATGTTCGTAAAAATCTGCACAAATTCAAGGTGAATAGTGACCACCACAACATAAACACTAGAAATAAGGATAGAATTGCAGTACCTAGGTTTAGACTGAGTAAAACGAATGAAAAAAGCATACTATACAGTTATTTTATTTATTATTTATTTATTTATTTAGTTAGTAATTACATAGAAGACAAAGATGCTTGTAACATTCCGCTTCTGCCAAGCAGCCAACTGGCACAAAAGAAAAATAATGTTGTCAAAAACAACAATAAAATATTGTAACAAAAGTTCTAAAAAATATGCCCCCCAGTTTCTTGCCGTATCTTCTGAGTAGTGGTTCTTTTTCCGATACGATGGTAGAGTCATTGTAATAATTGTCGTTTATAAGTGCGTCTGTGACGACAAAATTGAAATAAAGAACTTTTGAATTTTGAATTGAATTGAACTGGTAGTGGGTTGGAGCATTTGAGCTATCTATAGGCCTTTAATGGTCCATGGGTTATTCAAAAGTGCTTCTCCTTGTAAGTAGTAAGTTTAATTTTAGTAATTAGAGTGTATTTTGATTTCAGTAATAAAAGCATTCGCCCGTTAAAAAAAAACTTTAAATTAAATGCCGAGTGATGTAGTGCATAGGTACTTAGACACTTCGAGATTTACCTAGATATGGGTGTCTCCGAGTAGGACTTTAGATGGCATTCTAAGTTTTTAATGTACCTACACTTAGCACCTACTGTAACTGGACAGACGTGGTACTTGCCATCAGGCTACATAAAATAAGTATTTCGAAAGTTGCCTTCTTTCACATTTATAGTTAAAAATAAATGTACCTAATCCTACTAGTATTATAAACGCGAAAGTTTGTAAGAATGGATGTATGGATGTATGGATGTACCTTCGTTACTCTTTCACGCAAAAACTACTGAATGGATTTTGATGAAATTTGGTATGGAGATAGCTTATACCCTGGATTAACACATAGGCTACTTTTTATCCCGGGATGTCGCGAGTGAAACCGCAGGGCGGAGCTAGTAAAAAGTAACAAAGAATTTTGTGACAAATGATGACAACAAAATTTTTCTCGCTGCCCTGTCTATCGGACTACGAGTTCTATTATTCCCAGGACGTAAAAATGTATCGTGTAAGTATATAGAACACATATTTCATATTTTTGGCTTTACAAATATAGGTACTTATAGGTACTACTCGTAATAATATCACTTCTTTTTGTTAGTTTCGGACCACCATGAGTGTTTTGTTTACTGCCTCGGACTAGTGCCATAACAAAGCGACAAGGATATAAATGAACACGGTCAAAAATTTTAAAACGAAGCTATCGCAAAGAAACGAGGCTATACCTCGTATTTTTTTATCACTATCTCGCTTGATGATAAGCATCATGTAGCTGAAGATGGAGCAGGACTGAAGACAGGGTACATGTCATGGATTATGGAAAATCTTGTGCTGACTCCCTCCTAACTCTCCCTCACTTGCACTAGCTGTCTTTTGCCCCTTTTTTTGACGCTGGGAAAAATGCCTCCCCCGTCGAGGGGAGGCATTTTTCCCAGCGTCAAAAAGCGGGGAGGGTAGATGGGACTCCCGGTAGGAGACTCCCGGTAGGAGACTCCCGGTAGGGGAGTCCCGGTAGGGGACTCTCGGTAGGGGACTCCTGGTAGGGGACTCCTGGTAGGGGACTCCCGGTAGGTACTGAGACCGGTATACTCACTAAATAACCCAGAGGCACTCCGGCGTCGATGTGCGGAGGAGGACTGGGAAACTGACAGAGCCTTTTCATCCAGTCCGTCACCGACGATCGTCCAGCCCCCACCGACGAAGCTATCTTTTCCCCTGCCTCTCTCGCATTAGCCGTCTTTCTCTCTCTCGCAACCGTTCTATATCTATCTAACTCTCTCTCTGAGAGAATCCTGATTAATAGATACATTTTAAAACAATCGTAAACAGAATTATTTATATATGGGTAGTTTAGGTAGTAATGTATTATATGCGCTTAGCGAAGATACCACCTGGGTGACCTGAGTCCCAACAGTACCTAGTACAAAACTTACCTACCTACATACACCTAATGATGTATACTCATAAAGACAACACCACACTTTACACCCCACCTTATCAACAACGAAACACCATAATCCATTAAAACAAACATTACAATGATTGTGATTACAATTTTATGTAGAAGCGACAGAACAACAACCATAAATGGACTGTGCTCTAAATCAAAAGCGCGGCATAAAAGGTAATATGGTATTTTTTCATTATTTAACATCACTCATAAAAGTATGCGACGACAAAAGAGGCACACTTGGCCACAGGTCACGCGAGCAGCGTTGCCAGCTCGTCCGAAAAAAATCTGAATTTATTTTGTTTTTTGAAATTGTTGGCCCACTCCGCCCTAGAAAGTAAGTTTAGTATTTTTTTTAACTTAGCTAATCGATTGTGTAGTTTAATCTTCTCTGTCTGGTTGTTAGTAAATTTCTTTTAATATCTTATTTTCTTATTAAAAGTCGACTCTTTCAAGACATCTAAGACGATGCAAGTTTCTTGCCAGTTTCATACCATAATGGTAGGTATGAAAATATCGGAATTGGCAAGAAACTTGCCAAGACTAATGAAAATACGCCTATAATGGTATATGCTGTGGGGTCGTGTGAAGTGTGACGTTCCATCACCTCGTTCTATCTGTCCCAAAATACGAAATGGCTTGGCAATACCAGCAGTGTAACCAGGACCTTAATAATTAATTTATTTTTTTCATAATTAAATGCTTGCTGTACTTGCAGCGACGCTAAGACGTACAACAAGCCAGCTTATTGAACTTGGCCAAAATAAACAATAAATGTATTTTTGGGAATTTGAAAAGAATTAATTTTTTTTAAAACAAAATTTTATCAATACAAAAAGATATTTTACAAAGTTAACAAAATTAATGAATTTAAGCAAAATGAACGACAAAAAATAACCACATGACTAATGAACAAAATTTAAGAAAAGAGCGATGTTTCCTCGACGCTGGCTGGCGGCAAAATGAGAGCGGCCACGTGGACACGCCGCCTTTTATACACTCCAGCGCTGGCTGATCTTCTGGTCTCCAACAGTATATAAATAAAAAAAAGTTTTCATCTGTCCTCATATATCTCGATAACACCAATTTTTTTTTACATTAAATTTTCACTGACCATATTGTATACATGTATTTGACATTGAACTGAACATTGTCTAATCAGTTTTGCAAATTTAGTATTCCATTATATGACAATTGATAAATGTGCAACAATTATGAAATCAATGTAGTTATTTTATTTTATTATGAATTTTGTTGTTACAATTACATATATTACACAGTTATGATTATTAATAATCATAACTGTGTAATATATGTAATTGGTTTCCGTTTATATTACAATAAATAATTTTAATACAGGGTCCGGTGGCGCCTTCAGTCAAACAACAGGATATTTTATGAATATGGATTCATAAAATATCCCTGTCGCCTTCATTTTAAAGTACCTACCTAATAACTCATTATCACTTAGTGATATGCACTGCAAAATTATACCTACTCATTAATTTCTCTTTCGTCTTTTGCTATTGAGGCACGTGTCCAGTACATCTCATCTTATACAAAATACCGTCTAAAAAAGGCACATCGAGCTGGCAACACAGCACGCGAGCCAAATGGGGGCATCAATTAAATTGTGCCACATAAAATGGTCTAAATCATAATCTCCGCGGCAGCGGTGAGTCCGACACACGTTATTAATTATGTTATAAAAAAGTCATAGCTAGATTAGCATATTTATGGGTCTATAAAGTTGTAGGTGGCGGCGGGGCGGTTCTGTACGTGTATAAAATTATTCTATGACGCGTTAACGCGTCGTCAACGCCATCTGGTGGTGGTGAGATGATGTGTGTAAGTTTTCCATAGATGGCATTAAATTAATTATTTGATGGAGTTTTTTTATATTTTTAATTATAAATATTAGTTTGTCGCTTTTTTTGACGGGTTATACACCCGGTCCTTTGGAAGGCTTGCGCGGGGACATGAGTCCAACACGTAGAGGCCTCTTAAAGCATTTAATTTAGATATGTACCTAATGGGCAACACTTATCATTATTATTATTATTTTAGCCGTTAGTGTCCCACTGCTGGGCAACGGCCTCCCCTCCATTCTTTCTACTCGTCCCTGTCTTGCGCCAGTTGCGCCCAATCTGGCCAAAATTTGTCGACCTCGTCCCGCCATCTCTTTCTCGGTTAAAGTTAATTAAAGTTATAGGTACCTAATTCTTTCTACAATTCGGCTTAAGTGTAATGCATATTATCTATCAGAAGATACACCAATGAAGCTAAGTATTATGTATTAACCTTTTTTACTATTATGAAATTGTAACTTTGATGTTTTTTTTTTATACGCCCAACGATCACATACATTGATCCTGACCCTATCTAAGATTCCCTGTATCTAGGGAACTAGGAACTATGAGGACCATGGTCCCACAACACCCAGATACGAAACAAATACTTGCGCTTTTTTCCGTGCACAAACTTTTGTCCCGTCGCGGGAATCGAACCCGCAACCTCAGTGGTGTATGAGATTTGAGCCAACCTGCCCAACCACTACTCCACAGAGGCTGTCAAAAACCAGTGAAAAGATATTAATTTGGTTTTCAGGGTTTGATAGCATTATGTTATGTCTCAACTTAGATTAAAGGGTATGTGACCTTCCTACATCAAAATCGGATGGGTACGAAGATACAATTTGACCTCATCGTAGTAGGTACTCTTCACACTTACCTAATTATATTAAGTAATCACTACGTTTTATATATTGACAGCTTATAAACTTAAGCATACCTATTGAAAATGTGTCTGCGTCTCGAAGACGACGAATTAAAATAAAAACAGAAGCGCTGCCAGCAACAGCAAGTATAGTTTTATACTTTATATTGTACCTAGTAATATAATATAGCGTCCAACGATCACATACATAGATTTTGGCCACTAACTAGCATTTCCTGTATCTAGGGAACTAGGATCTACGAGGACCACGGTTCCACAACACCCAGACATGAAACAAATACTAGCGTTAAAAAATGTCTGTATTATGTATAACAATTATGTGCACAGGAAACAGAAATGTTCGTCACGGTAATCGAACCCGCAAGCTTGACTAAGAACAAGGAACAAGGAACAATTAGGTTTGTATAAAACCAACTGAGCCCCCTTTCTCTACATAAACCATTTAGCCCCTTTCTCTAGTTCATTTGTAAGTTTGCAAATATCCTCTCTCTATAATGTAAATGGAACCTGCAACTTTGACAACAAACAACAACGAACAATAAGGTTTATACAAAAACCAACTGAGCCCCTTTCTCTACAGAACCCATTTAGCCCCTTTCTCTAGCTCATTTGGAAGCTTGCAAATATCTACTCTTTATAAAGTAATCGAACCTGCAACTTTGACAGCAAACAACAACGAACAATAAGGTTTATACAAAAACCAACTGAGCCCCTTTCTCTACAGAACCCATTTAGCCCCTTTCTCTAGCTCATTTGGAAGCTTGCAAAAATCTATTCTCTATAACGTTACTTCTATTTGTGGCACCCTATACTAGCTACTATCTAATCTGTCTACTAGATCAAGGGCCCTCGATACAGTTTTTCAGCACAGCGGACACGAGTAGTGCAGTGCTAAAGTGACAAGAAGGTAATTGCATTGCTTCCCGACCACAGAATAATTAATAGTACAAACCTCGTATCGACGGATTGATCAAAATCCTGGGGCACTTTTTTTTGTGAGGTCAAGAGTTCTGGGTATACTATTAATTGTTCTGTGGTATTATCAAGTTTTGTAAAAAGTTGATAGCTATATAATAATAGAAAAATTGTCAAGTCAAAAGTTATGTATTAAATAGGCACAAAAAAAGACAAATCAATTAAAATACGTTAAAAACTGTAACTTAAGATATCTTGACTTTGGAAAAAGGAAAGCATTTCTAGTTGCTTACCCATTTCTTTACTATACTCAAATTGATTTCCGGGCCCAGAAAAGAAATGCGAAAACTGACTCTACCAGTGCTTCGGAAATACGCCCGCTAGAGAAGATACGAGTATCACCAAGAAACTCTTTTTTAAGCGACTTCAAAAAAGGAGAAGGTTCTCTGTTCGATTGTACTTGTTCTTTTTTTATGTTTTTTTTACCTCAGAACTCATTCATTCTCGTCATTTATGAACCGATTTAGGAAATTATTTTTGCGTTGGGTTCAGTATAGCCACGGTATAGCTACGAAGTCCCATAAAAAATTCATCGATATTTTATAAGTCTTCTTTGTATTGAAGGCGGTTTTTGATTTTTTCTAAAAAATAATTATTTTGTTATACTCGGGTTGCTAAAAAATGAGGTACCTGTGTGGACCCTACCCACCATCTACTATCTATTTGCTCCTATGCAATAAAGAAGTAGCACAGTTTTACAATCCTTTTCTCCATAATTGTTAGGGAATGAGTAGGTACAGTAGGTAGGTATAGAAAATCTAGATAGGTAGGTAGTAAAAATATATAGGCATTTGCCAGTTTAAAAATTGTGAATGTGTTAAATAGTTTCTCTGTGTAGATAGATAGATAGATAAACACTTTATAATTCACCTTAAAGATATAAACTTAGTACAAGTTAAATGTTACAATGATGGTGTAAAGCGATCTCTTCCAGACAACCTTTGGATGAAGAGGAATAAGGAAATATAAACGGACGGCGGCGGTGGTGACTACCTGCGCCCCACGGTTTCACCCGCGGTTTCCCGGAATAAAAAGTAGCCTATATGTTATTCTGATGTATAAGCTTTACAATAATGTAAAGTTTCATTATAATCCATTCAGTAGGTTTTGCGTGAAAGATTAACAAACATGCATCCATACATTCTGACAAACTTTCGCGTTTAGTTTATAGTATACTAGCTGCGCCCTGCGATTTCACCCCCAGTTTCCCGGGACAAAAAGTAGCCTATGTGGTAATCCAGGGTATAAGCTATCTCCATACCAAATTTCATCAAAATCCATTCAGTAGTTTTTGTGTGAAAGAGTAACAAAGGTATATCCATTCTTACAAACTTTCGCGTTTATAATATTAGTAGGACTAGCTGCGCCCTGCGGTTTCACCCGCGGTTTCCCGGGATAAAAAGTAGCCTATGTGTTAATCTGATGTGTAATCTATATTATTGTAAAGTTTTATCAAAATCCATTTAGTAGTTTTTGCGTGAAAGAGTAACAAAGATAATCCATACATCCATTCTTACAAACTTTCGCGTTTATAATATTAGTAGGACGTAGGATATATTAGTAGGATAGTAGGATAGGATATATACTAAGGGGCTTAAACATGTTATAAAATATAGAAATCTAATATTATAGACCTTTAATGGTCTATGAGTTGTCCAATTGCTTCTCCTTGTAAGTAGTTAGTTTAGTTTTAGTAAGTAGAGTGTAGAGTTGTTTTCAGTAAAAAAGGCATTCACCCGTTAAAAAAAAATATGTGTATATATTGGTAACTTTGGTAAGTAAATTCATCAGCTAGACAGTAAACTGAGTATACGTACTTAAGTATCGGTAGGTAGGTATTAATATTGCGTTTTTACCGCGCCAGTGTACAACCTCATCACCTGAACGAGGAGCCGCCCCTCCCAGACTTTAACATTTCATTCCATAAAACATTTTAATGGAAAATCGATGATATAATTCAATTACCCGGCGACCGCGCCGCAAATCAGCTCTCTCATTTTTACCGCATTTTAAAAAAAAAACAAAATAATGCTTGAAGGGAACAGAACAGACTTTAATCAGATTCCACCGAGTCATTAGTCAAATGGGTTAAGCACTGTGCTTTTCAACGGAATATGATTTGTTTATCTGCGCAGTGGTGGAAAACATTGGCGTCTAGGGGACGTGTTGGCCATACGTTTTGTAAAACTAGGACAGGTGTGACAAGAATATTGACGAACACGGCCAACGTTGGAGTCGATTGCGTCAATATCAATGGTTAAGATAAATTATCGACATCCAAGTGGAGCCGCCGCGCCGACGTCGATGTACGTCATCCATGTTCAATGTTCATGCAGTGGCATTCTTGTGGTTTTAGTCCATCTTCATTGCATTACGCTCATCACCCATCATCATTTGATATCAAGTATCATATGCCTAGTGATTATTGTCCCACAAAAAATAATCCACGCCCGTTTTTATTAAAGTCAAAGTCAAATATCATTTATTAAATAGGCACAAAAGTGCACTTTTAAAGGTCATAAAAACATGATACAAATAAAAAATGTTAAAAATTGTAACTTATGTTAACATGACTGAAAAAAAGGTAAGTATGTTTACCCATTTCTTTCCTATACTCAAATTGAAGTCTGAGTGTTGAAAAGAAATACGAAAACTGACTCTACCAGTGCTTCGGAAATACGCCCGCTAGAGAAGATAGCACCAAGAAACTCTGCGGGGATGTCTTTTTTCAGCACAATTACGTATAAATTAGAATTAACAGAATGTAAAACAAGAAATGCGAGTGAGATGTCCCATAGTCATAGTATCAGTAACAGAAAAGTGTAAATAAAATATGAGTAGGTATGACAGTAGCAGTAGGACTGACTAGAACAGACCAGTCCCCGCAAGCAGCACCCGTTCACGAGTATGACTTGTGGACCAGCCCTCAACCATATTGGAGGGAAGGGAGTGACCCGACACACAGAGCCATCATTATCCATTCATCATCAGCCAATAACATTCCCACTGCTGGGGCAAAAGTCTTCTCACACAGAGAGAGAAGGTACCTCTATCCATTCTTGTCCTAAAACTATTATTTGTTCAATTAATATTATTTTAATCCAAACTCGTCTAATTTTTTGGAGTACCTACGGCCCATGCACGTTTTTTTAGATTTATTTTAGTAACAGTCAGTCTCAAAGCATACATCATTTTTAATTTAAAATTTGAACAGTTTTTAATGACTTATGCGATCTACTCAGTAAAAATTACAGTAGATATTATTTATTAACCCTCGACGCAAAAAGGAGGAGTGTTATAAGTTTGACCACTATGTGTCTCTGTCTGTCTGTCTGTGCACCGTAGCTCTTAAACGGGTGAACCTACGGATGCGGTTTTTTTATATACCTCTTAGGTATATGTTTTATCAAAATCGGTTCAGCCTTTTTTTACTTTCTGCAGGATTTTTGTGTCGTGAGTAGGTAATATCGGAGTTTGATTAGGTCGTGACCCCGAATAAATTGGTCATGATTATATATATTTTGTCTAATAGTGTACATAATAACAGTGTCGGAATACAAATCTCGCCTGATGGCCACCACAATGGTAAGTTTTAAAACAGCATTGTGCATTTTTAGTGGTCATAGGATGCAGTCCGTGATGATATACGACCGGATTTTAAGAGCCAAAACAATTATAATTTGGTTTTTTTAATGGTAGCATTTCAATCCTATAGCCAAAACGTTGGCTTGAGCAAGGTCAATACTGCTACTTTATTTTGCTGTATTTTCTCTTATTAATGTATGTGTCGCATTAGTTATTTAAAACCCGTTATAAAACTCATAATCCTATCCAAAAGTTTCCCGAAAAAGTTAAAAATAATCGACAAAAAACAAGTGGCGAAGTGTTACAGTGAGTGGTGTGATATTTTGTGTTCCCGATAATATTCGTAAACAAATAGACGAACGGGCATGCGTTCGAAAGTTAGGAAATAATCGCAAAAAGTGCGGGAAATGAAAACCTACGAATGTTAATATTGCTACCGACGAGCCGCTGCGACCGAATCGAGGGCACGGAGGGGAGAATAGGACACGGTGGATGCGGTATGAATAAAATCAACAATTCCTTTTGGGTTGGTCACCCAAAAGGAATTGTTACAATACTCAGCCGTTATCAACAAGCAAATTAACGCTCGATCGATGCTTAGATTTCATTTAGTGTGAAAGTGATTAAAAGTTAGGAGGCAGGTTAACTAAGTTAGTTTTTTTCTTCTGGCCGACTCTAATAATTATTCTAGTCTAACCATAAGGGTTAACGTTTAACTCAGGCTCCTGATGATAAGTGCGCGGTCCAGATGGGTGTTTTACGGTTACGTATGTCTCGTGATTCGACTAGAATCTGTGCTATAATGTTAAAAATCCTTGACACGTGACGTCAGATGAGTTAAAATAAAAAGCGTTTTATGGCATTTTACTGTTCATCATTCCTCCCAAAACGTGCAGCTAGCTACCTCAGAAGCAGAACGACTTGCTACACGACTGTTCAAGCATTTCAGTGGTAGATAGCTCCATAGCCTGTGTTGGCAGACCATACCACATCCACTGCGTCCTTCTCACATCCTGTCATGCGCGCGGCTCTGCTCTCCACGTACTTTTATTCTCTTTGTTACGGGTTCACGTTATTATTAAAAACAATAAATCGCTGAGGGCGCCACCTACCACTATTGCTTTCACTTCGCAATACGCCCACCCCTCGCCCGCACCTCACCGCGTCGCACCCTACCGGTAATTACTAGAGTGAAACATGAGGTTCTTAAACGAAACGTAACGATAGTTGATTAGTAAATTTCTTTACGTTTCGTTTGTAGCCGAAACTGAGTTGCTATTTAGAGAAATAATATGGACTGCATTGTTTCCATTTCAAAACCAAGGACGCGTCTTGGCTTTTCAAAAAGTGCACATAGGTACGGGTCGTAAATTTGTAACTACTGAGTGCAGACGGTATCAGCATGATACACCGACCTTTCTGCAGCTGCACTGCATTGTTTTGACCATCAGGTGTGATATATGTTACGTATCAAAAGCTTTAAATAAAAAGATTCTTCTGAAAATAATGCGAAATTCTTTCCTAGTGCAAAATAATGTAGTCTATTTGTGCAGGTTAGTTTTAGTCTTGAGGCCATGTCAGAGGCTTTCGGGTGATCTATAACTCTACCAGAGTTGGTCACACACCCACACGAGAAAGAAAACAAGTTCTCTCAAATTAGTAAAACCGCATTTACATCAATTAGTACTAAGCGAATAAACGAATAAGCAGACATGCAGAATGAGCGGTTTTGAGATGAATATTATTTATCCAGAACAGGTTGTGCTCACTGAAAATCATATTTTTCTGAATATCAAGCGCCAGATTCAGAGCATATCAGAGCGTACTAGATTAATAATTATCAAAACTAGCCATAAATCAAAACATTAAAAATTCACACGTCACCCCAGCAATCAAGTTTATTACGTCGCCGTCGGGGGAGTGCGAACGCGAATCGATCGCCTTGTTCGCGATAGGATTAATTTGGTTAATTATGTAAATAACTAATTAAAGTGATTAAACTATTACCACCCCCACCCCCACCCTCGGGAGTGACGGTGAGTGTGATTACTTGATCGGTGATCATCGCGGCTGATGCAGCGAGAAAAGAAAATTTAGCACGATATGTGACGATATCCTGATAATAATTCAATTTTGTGACAAATGCATGGTTTTACCAATTTCACAAGTTTTGAAAATTAGGAATAATGGAAATGCTGTAGGTAATAGATATGCAATATGACTCGTAAATCGTGGATGATCTTGTAAAAATTAAGGTCGAGGCCATTGTACCCTTTATGAACCTAGATATGTTACTGAAATGATAGATAAATTGGTATTTCTTTTATTTTTATATATATTTATGTTTTTACTTGGCACTTACAGCCGAGGAGAAGTGAGAACTACCGAGTTTTGCAATTTACATTCAGATATTATTCGATAAGGCCGGCATTGCAGTTTTTAGGTACAGGCAGTCTGTCATAGTGCATGTCATTCGGCTCACGAATAAGCAGTTGGCTCATTTAATAATTAAAATATTATGATATTACTATTTATTATTACAACATTAAATTTTATGGTGACCGCTGCTATCCATCGGTTCTCTTTCTATAGATATTAAGTTAAGATGTTACTTTGCCCGGACTTCCCCAATACTTGTAGGCAGGCGTGATGCTTGGCATCAAATGAGGCTCGTTTAATTATTAAAATATTATTATTATTAGAACGTTTTCGTGACCAAATAACGAAAACTATAAATATGTTTTAAATAAAGAGATGCATGTGCAGTTGATATAACTTTTCCCATGCAGTCACATTTCCCCTACAAATTTACCTAGTTGCTCCCTCGATAAAAATAGAAATTAATTGTCGATGACAATGACATCATGCAGTCAGTTCAGTTACCATAACCGGCCATTGACGTTCCGTGTGACGGCTTGAACTAGGAATAAAGCATTGAGGAATGACACTATAGAGTCCTTGACAGCGTAACACTTTTGGAAAGCAATAGTTTTTTGACAGTATTTTTGGAGTGTTCACCATACCTATGAAAAATTCTCCCATTCGCTTGAATGAAAATGTAACGTGTTCTGCGTTGCATTGCAGCCACTATAACTTCAAAAGTTCGTAGTTGGTCTGTAAAAGATAGGACATCTGTACTATTCTGTACCCCAGAGTGAAAGATAAGTACCACGATGATTTACGAATTACAGCATTAATAGGGAATATGCATGTGATGTCGATAGTGGCGGCGGCGCTACAACGCAGAACACGAACGAGATGCGATAGGTACCTACATTTTTTACGGCACGCTTCATAGTGAATGTATAAATACAATACTTAAAGCCTCATAGACAGTCTTCCGAGAAATTCCTTTGCAACAAAATCTATGAAATTCGTGCAATCATTTTAATATTTTGTTGGTAACTAGTTTTTTGTCTAGGATTAAACCAGTCAGATAATAAAAATAATTAAAGTAAATACATAGATGATACATTAATACAATAAACTTCATTATTTCCATTCAGATAGAATTTATAATTAAAGAACTATAATTATTTGACATAATTTACATGACCACAGCACAACTGAAACTTAGGATATAGGTAAATAAACACAATGTTGAAATAGAAATAAAATAAATAAACAAAAAGGCCCCTAACTAGGATTCCCTGTATCTAGGGAAAAACTATGAAAACCATGGTCTCACAATACCCAGACACAAAACAAATGTTTGCGCTTTATTTCTGTCACAAAAATTTGTCCCGTAGCGGGAATCAAACCCGCAACCTCAATGCTCATAAAAAACCATATTATAAAAACCTTAAAAGTACATGAAAAAAACAACTCGAAGTATTCTAAATAGCATAGTGTCTCAAAGTTCAAAAGTTCTTTATTCAGTTTTCGCATCACAGACGCACTTATGAACGTCAGTTATTACACTGACTCTAACTATCGGAAAAAGAACCACCACCATTCGGAAGATACGCCAAAAAAGTTAGGGGCATGTTTTTTAGAACTTTTGTAACAAATTACAATATTTTATGTTTTGTTTTTGACAATATGCTCAGTTAAATATCATACTGTCGAAGCAGATCACAGACGCACTTAAGAACGCCAATTATTACAATGACAATGCCATCGCATCGGAAAAAGAATCACTACCCAGAAGATACGGCAAGAAACTGAGGGAAAATACTTAGTAGCTTCTCCAAGTACATCAATTTTAACTACTGTCATTGGGAGAGGCCTATGTCCAGCAGTGGATTCGTATAGGCTGATGATGATGATAATGATGATGATAATGATGATGATGTGCAACTGCAAAATCACAGAGATAATTCAAATTAAATAAAAACAACTAAATAATAAATCTTACATGCACTGTCGGTACTGCATCACGAACTAGTCTTGTTCGTTTTTCTTTAATTTTTAGTTCATGGTCCTTAAAATGTATTGAACATATCTTCGAATGTTTTGTTGGCTCCCAATCTCTTCTTCCAGTAGCCGCTATCCAAATATTTTTATAAGCTTGGGAAAAGCTGTAGTTTCCAAAATAAAAGCCTTAGTCATTAACTACTTTTATCATATCTTAATTAAATGGTTTATGTGTGCACAATTTTACTACATTTAAAATTTTACACAAAGATGCAATTTTTTACCCGACGTAATGGGAACTCGAATGTTTATATGATGGCCACACTGACCACTAAACTGCTCAATATTATTTTAACGAAATAATACCAAAAACTGAATATATCAAGCCAAAATCAGGGTTCAAATAGTCGAACCCGATGTGTAGTTACATCCACATAAATTATAGTTACTGAAAAACATCAATAAACACAAGAAAAACACCTACCTGTGGAAACTTAAACCGTTAATACAATTTTCGCTTCGGTTCTTGCAACCAAGAATGGAACACCCGACCATACTTTAAAATTAAATTCAAAATTGTTTCTAGTACACAAGCACAAAGATTCATAAGAAAATAATAAGAAATAACACAACAAACATTAAAAAACCACAAGCCGACCCTGCCTGGACACTATTTTGACTTAACACGGCATGACCAATGTCAAGAAAATGGGTTACGCGATAGAGACTGTATTATTAAAACAAAGTTTTATAATTTTACATTTTATATTTTCGCAAGCTGTCCTAACGTCACAACTCTCTTTTTATAACCTCCGACCAAACAGGCTATTCTAAAGCAACCTCTATACTAATACATCTTTCTCCTTTTATATTAAAAAAAAAAAAAAAAAAAAAAAAAACTTCTTTTAAAATATATAAACCAACCTTAATAAATATTTAATAACTTAAAAATGATAATGCAGTCCTAGCATAACTTAACAAAAACATAACACTTGAACTTCTATATAACCTATACGAGTACATATACATAAGTCTATTTAATACATTTAAGTATATACACAAACTGAACCCCACACTCAGCCTTGTTCTTGTATCTCAGAACAACAAATTATTGAGGTCTAATATGGTATGAAGTCCTTGTATAAACACATTCTTCATTATAATCTAAAATATCATAAGATCTAAAATTATTGTTAGCTACAATTTTTCCTTTTAACCATTTATTAATGTTAGGATCTTTTTTGAACCATATGTTTTGTCCAACCCTAAAGTTTTGTTTACATCTTACAATTTGGTTATATTTCTTCTCATTTCTGCTTTTAACTTTATTAAATTCTGTGTGAACATTTACATTTAATTTTGGCTTTAAATATTCATATGTTACCGGTATCTTAGTTCTCAAATTTCTATTCATCATCAACTGTGCAGGTGAAAAGTTTGTTCCTGACACTGGGCATGACCTATATTGTAGTAATGCTATTCTGAAATCTATTCTATCTTCACTACATTTAGTTAACATTTTCTTTGCTATCTGTACACCCCGTTCCGCCATCCCATTAGATTGAGGATATCTAGGACTTGAATAGCTGAATTTAAAACCCCATTCTTCTGCAAAATTCTTACATTGTTTCGAGTCAAAAGGTACATGATCTGATACAATTTCTGATGGCACACCCAGTTGTGAAAATATATCTATTAAACTATCTATAACACTATTAGCTGATTTATTGTGTAATAACCTTATGTCTAACCATTTTGTTGTATAATCATAAACAACTAGATAACTTTTCCTTTTAAAATCCATTATATCTACTCCAAGCTTACAGAATGGCAACTCTGGTACTTCATGTGACAATAATGGTTCTTTGATATTATTATTCTGATAAGTTTGACACACAAAACATTTTCTTACATAATCTTCTATATGTATATCAATTTTTGGCCAATAATACAACTGTCTCGCTTTTTGTTTCATTTTGGTAATACCTAAATGCCCCTCATGAATTTTTTTAATTATTGACAATCTCAAAGTTTTAGGAATGATTAATCTATCATTCATAAATATAAGATTATTATCTGCTGTAATATCATGTCTAAACTTAAAATAATATTTAATATTATCAGGTACATTATTAATCTTTTCCGGCCAACCATTTTTACAATATTCTAATAAATATAACAATTCTTCATCTTTTGAAGTTTCTGTTATTAATTCTTGTTTCAGTTTATCAGAACATTGCAAATAAGATGATAAACCTACACAATGAACTACTTCATACATATATTTGTCATCATTGTCTGTTTCATCGAGAAAAGAACGAGATAAAAAATCTGCCACATGCATTAACTTACCTTTAAGATATTTAAATTCAATATTATATTTTAATAACTTTAATTTTAATCTTTGTAACCGGGTAGATGGAATTTCATGAATGCCTTTTTTTAATAACGTTTCTAAAGGTTTATGATCATTTAAAATTGTAAATTTTTTTCCATAAATATAATAGTGAAATTTCTTAGTAGCCCAAACAACACTCAATAATTCTTTTTCAATTTGTGCAAAGTTTTTCTCTGCTGAAGTCAAACTTCTTGACGCATAACTTACTGGTTTACCATCTTGCATCAAACAACATCCTAAACCATCCTTAGAAGCATCACACTGAATTGTTACTGGTAATTTACTATTAAAATTTTGTAATACCGGAGCTTGACTAATACATTTTTTAATATTAACAAAAGCATTTTCATGTACTACAGTCCATATTCATTTAACATCTTTTTTCAATAGCATTTGTAAAGGTGCTGCCATGTCAGCTAGTCCTGCTACAAACCTCCGTAAATAATTTATCATTCCTAGTACAATTTGTAATTCTTTTTTATTCTTTGGACTTTTTAATTCAACAATTGCTTTAATTCTATCTGAATCTATCTTCATGCCTTCCTTTGAAAACACATGACCAAAATATTTTACTTCTTCTAATTTATATTGAAATTTTCTCTTATTAAATCTAATATTACATTTTTTAGCACGCTCCAATACTTGTGTTAATATTTTATCATGTTCTATTTCATTTTCAGCACAAATTAAAAGATCATCGCAATATATTACGACTCCTGGAATATCCCCAAAGGTTTTTTCACTATATTTTTGAAAAATTTCTGGTGCTACTGATAACCCAAAGGGTAATCTTAAAAATTTATAACAGCCAAAAGGTGTACTAAATGCACATAATTTCGTTGAATTTTCCGTTAATCTTATATTATAAAATCCATCAGAAAAATCTAACACAGAAAATACCGACTTATTGCATATTTTTGCTACAATCTCCTCCAATGTGGGAATCAAATGATACTCTCTTACTAGAACATTATTAAGTTCCTTTGGATCAAGACATACTCTTAAGCTTTTGTCAGCTTTTTCAATAATTACTAGATTACTTACAAAACTTTCCGGATGGTCGACTTTCTCAATAATTTGCTGTTCAACTAACTGATTTAATTTTTTTGCTAGCCTTTCCATCAACGCATGTGGAACCCTGCGAGGAGGTCTCACTACTGGTTTAGCTTCAGGCTGAGTGTGTAGCTCCAACGGCATGTCAAACTGTCCAACACCCTGAAAAAGTTCAGAATATTTATTAATAATCATGTCTTTACTTTTATTCTCAATGTTGTCAACATTTTTTAATATTCTTAAATCTCTTAGCGACTTTAAGCCCAGGATAGGTCTTACATTTTCTCTTATTATTATGAACTCTGTGTAACATCTTTCATCATTAATAATTATTCTTAAATTGACTTTTCCTAAGGGAAAAATATGTGTTCCCCCAAAAGCCTCTAAAACTACGTTAGTCTTAAGCCATTTAGGCATATTATTACAGACAATTTTTTTAAGATCTTTTAATGATATAACATTTACTTGAGCACCTGTATCACATTTAAAATCCACCTTTTTATTTTCAGTTTGTAATGTTAATATCCACTCATTGTTATCAACCTTTATATTATTTATGCTATGACACACTTGTACTAGTCACATGTCATGAACTTGGTTGTCATTGTCATAGGAAGCATTCTCCTTGTTAACTGAATGAACTTCCTTTAAAAGCTTACATCCCTTTTTAAAATGGTTCAGCTTGTTACAATTATAACACTGCTTACCAAATGCTGGACAATTCCTTGGCCCATGCATTGTATCACATTTTTTACAGTTGTAATATTCCCTACTACTTGAGAAATACTTAGCTCTTATCTGTTGATCCATGCCATGTCGTCGTTGTATGTTGTTTAATGCAGTTGTATTCCGGACCAGATCCACTGCCGTAGTCTGTTGCTGCATTGCTCTGCATTGATTTTTTGATAACTCAGAGGCCCTACTCATGTCCACTGCCTTTTGTAATGTCAAGTCATTTATTTCCAGAAGTTTCCGCTGCAGTTTCTTGTCTTCTACTCCAAGTACAATTCGGTCTCTTAACATCCTGTCTTCCTGTTTATCATAATTGCAATTTTTCACTAATTTCCTTAAGTCCGTGTAAAATGAATCAAAATTCTCGCTTTCTTCCTGCTTCCTTTGATTGAAATTATACGCATTAATCACCTCATTCTGCTTGGGAGCAAAATATTCATCGAAAAGAGTCACTATTTGTTCATATTTTGTGCTGTCTTCGGTTTTCAGGACGTTGAAATATAATTCTTGTGCCTCATGCCCAGCACTATTTAAAAAAATAGCCGCTTTCCGAACCTCAGAAATTTTCTCAAATCCAGCAGCTGTCAGGAAAATTTTGAACTGTTGTTTGAATTTCAACCATTCAGGCAACAAATCTGTCCCAGAGTCCAGCTTCATGGGTGCTGGCATTCGAAACTCTACACTCCCTGAACCCATGGTGTCTGATGCTTCCTCTACCGGCTGCGCCATGTATTATTAAAACAAAGTTTTATAATTTTACATTTTATATTTTCGCAAGCTGTCCTAACGTCACAACTCTCTTTTTATAACCTCCGACCAAACAGGCTATTCTAAAGCAACCTCTATACTAATACAGAGACAATATGATAATAGTTGTACCTCGTTCTTTATAAGAGCCTGTTGTATAGCGCTATCCTTTTTTAGGTCGGAAAACTTCGTAATTATCCCTCTATAGTGTAAGACCTCAATGGAATAAAGTCTTCTGTGGTGACGGTAGTGATGGGAAATAGAAAAATTTCGTTCGGAAAAAAAAAAAAATGTTTATTTTATTTTGTTTCATTTCAAAGTTCAAAAGTTCTTTATTCATGTTTGGCATCACAGACGCACTTATGAACGTCAATTATTACAATGACTCTACTCTCTACCACCGTATCGGAAAAAGAACAACTAATCAGAAGATACAACAAAAACTGAGGGGCATTTTGTTTTAGAACTTTTGTTACTATATTTTGTTTTTTTTCTTATATTATTTTTCTTATGTGCCAGTTGGCTACTTGGCAGGAGCGGAATGTTCCAAGCATCTTTGTCTTCTATGTAATTACTGACTGTATAGTATGCTTTTTTCATTAGAATATTTTTCACACGCAATTTGAATCTACTTTCTGTGAGGTCCGTTATACATTATGGAATTTTATTGTAAAAACGTACGCAATTCCACATGAATGACTTATTCGTTTTACTCAGTCTAAACCTAGGTACAGCAATTCTATCCTTATTTCTAGTGTTTATGTTGTGATGGTCATTCACACTATTTCTAGTACTTTTCGAATTTTCCCTATAATTTTCTTGTATTTTCCTTATCATGAAGTTCACTGTCTATACTTAGAAGAAAGATAATTAAATTCTCATGTATTTGCAAACTATACATTATTGGTGGATTTTCATCTAGCAAATGATTGATTGTTTAAACATTATGATTATTATTTGATAATAACAGGTCGATGATTCCGAAATCTGTTAATACTCTTGTCTTTTTAATCCCCGTCACAAAACGGAGGAATGTTTATAAGTTTGACACTATATGTGTCTGTCTGTGGTATCGAAGCTCTTAAATGGGTAAACCGATTTGGATGCGGTTTTTTAAATTTGAAAGCAAGTTTTCTAGCTGTGGTTCTTACAGTATGTTTAATCGTCGCGGGGCTTTTTGAATTTTTTAATCTAGTTGTATGGATTTATTTCAATAAAGATGCGTTTTAATACAACCTATTTATTTGTATCTAAATGTTACAGTAAGCAATATATTTTAATTTTCTTTCCATTTATTTATTTCTCCGAATAAATACATTGAAAAACTTCCATCATTTGAACAATTTCAGACAATTACCCATCACTAGGTGACAGGTCAAATAGTACCTACTGTGAGGGTTGCCATTTGCAATTGCCGCTGTAAGGAGGTCGTTAACGGAGTTTCAGATTTCCACCTAAAAAGTATGTCCATTTCAAACCGCCAAAAATAGAATAATATTTATCCGTGTTCTACCCAAATTGGTCATGTTTATGAATATAATAAACGCAACATTTGCAATACCACCCAGAACATTGTTTTGCAAAATCCTGCGCAGCATTGCACTGCACTCGTCATCCTGAGACAATTAGCTCTTAAGTCTCATAATGCCATTGCCCTTCAAACCAGAACATTGTCAATGTGCCAACCCTACCACTCACAGTCATAAACTAGTTAAAAATGTAACGTGCAATTTATGTTCACACTATTATTATTCACGAATAGACAATAAAATGTACGCAACAAAGTTGTCTGATTATCGTCAATAGCACGCCCAGCGCAGCGTGGGCCACAATTAAACGGAAAAATGTCGAGTAATTCAATTGTGCGTCATGGCTGTACTGTCATGAGGAATGGCCATCGGCCTTTTCTTTGCAGCGTGATCGACACGTTGACAGGGTAAGTTTTTGAACTGGTATCCCTGTGGCAACTAACCTTCAAAAGGACTTTTTGGCGTGAAGTGAAAAGTGATACAGTTCGATTTTGTTTTATTTTCCAAACAAGTGTTATGTCGAGTGATTATGTGTAATATCGGTGGAATATTAACTATTATGTGTTCGTTAACGTGCACGAGTGTAGGCAAATGAAACAAAATAGAGAAAACATTGCTTTTTATGTTCTCCCAAAAAGTCCATGGAAAGCTTGAATAAAGTTCCACCACTTTATTGAAGCACTAAGAGAGGGTCCGGCTTGTTGCTGATGACCCTCATTCTCAACAAAAGTATATAAAGTATATAAGTATAAATGGAATATTAAAATATCAAATTAAAACTACGTAAGACATGGCGGTATGGCCCTAGAGACTTTAGCATGCATTAACGGGCGAACTACAAAAAAAAAACAATATTTATTAAATAGGCACAAAAGATGCACTTTGAACGTTATATACACATTATACACATCAATTAAAATAAGTATAAAAATTATAACTTAAATTATCATGACTGAAAAAAATAGGTAAGCATGTCTACCCATATCTTTCCTATATTTAAATTAAAGTCCGGGCCCAGAAGAGTGTGACTCTATCAGTCTTAGAGTTAGGTATGTATACTCTAAGCTACCAGTGCTTCGGTAATATGCCCGCTAGAGAAGATAGAGCACTAAGAAACTCTGCGGAGATGTCTCTTTTATAATCTTTTCAAATGTCTAAAATATAATACTTAACAATGAGGTATAAGTAACGATTATCATAACACAATGTCAAACTAGAAGTGCGAGTGAGATGTCCCATAGTCATAGTATCAGCAAAGAAAACTAAATATTACTACGTACAGAAGCGACACTCCCACCCCCCCGCTAATTTGTCGTCACCCGCAACAGCCGTAGAGCCGGCTGACTATTTGACTATGAGATATAGACGAAACATATTGAGATAAAGACGGAGAACGGCTGAAGATGGTGGAGCTGACCAGGATCTGACCTGACTGACGGAGGTCTGCCTATCTCTTTTAAAATGGTTCGTTATTGTTATGTGTATGGATGCAAAGAAACCAATGCAAGAAAGGGCCAGCGTGGCAGATTATGGCCAATACTCTCTTTATGAGAGAAGGCCCGTGTCCCAGCAGTGGGAACGTAATGGGCTGATGCTGATATCTATTATCTGTACCTAATTCTAGGATCTCGCCACGTTCAATATGAGGTAGGCAGAAATAGGAAACGCCAGTAATTCTCCGATGGACATATATATATTTATATATACATATCTACATATATTATAGTTTTATTCTTTAACAAAAATTATACTATTTTCGGAACAAGAATAGTATGTAACATAAACCACAATGTTAAAAAAACCTGATTGTAAATGACACGTAACAGTAATTTATTTTATTCTTAAATATTATTTTTTTATTTAACTGAGTGACGAGACGAGCTTGTCGTTCACCTGATGGTAAGCGCCACGCCTGCCCATAACAATAGCCGTGCCACCCAAAACATTGCGTAAGACTGCATTGCACTTATCGCCACGAGACAAAAATTAATATATATGTTTATGATATGTCTCATACATGCCCAGTAATTTCACTGCGACACACAATTTTTTTTTTCTAAATATCTGCCTCTTATTATTATTTTCCACTTTACACTTGTCTACCCGCCCGTACCCCGGTGGCCATTATTAATAACCTCCCTAATTAAACATAACGCTAGGTTATGCGACGCTCGATTATAATTTCTCTTTAGCTGACCCCATCACTACTACCACTCACTGTAAGCATGGGTAACTCATTACTATGCTGTGGTCGGCTAGTGTTGTGACCACAGAAATCTAAATAATAAGGTACTGAGATTTCTGTGGTTGTGACAGACGCTTTTGGGGATTTTCACATCCCTATAGTACTGAGTGGCAAAGGTACCCTTCACACAGATTTTATTTTATTATTACCACTTTTTTATTAAGTCACTTTCTTGTTTGTCTGTCTGTCTGTCGTTCTGGGAGGAATCTTGCAACTCAAATTTTGAGCACTTCCCGATTAGCTACCCAGCTGAAGCTTTCAGGGTATCAGTAAAATAGGCTGAGTAGGTTGAGCAACGCTGCGGTTACCACTTGGATGGGTGGCTTTTAATGTGGTAAGTAATATTTTATTTATTTAAGCCAACAGTTGGGACAGTCGCTATGCCATGACAGAGCCCTTCTGGCGGTCTATACCTCCGTCACCAGGGCTGGACAGATTGACCAAACACACCAGAAATAAATTATTTTTCAAAAAAAACTAAACCGACTTCAAAACCACAAATGGCACTCAAAAGTAAAAAATAAATTAATATAATTAACATAAGCGCTACCCACTCATATATTTGAAGTCGGTGCCAGCCAAGTCTAATAGGTGGCAGATAAATACTATGTATATAGTAAGTACTACTTGTAGGTAGTATCTATCTACTACCTTTTAGACTTGGCTGGCACCGACTTCAAATATATGAGTGGGTAGCGCTTATGTTAATTATATTAATTTATTTTTTACTTTTGAGTGCCATTTGTGGTTTTGAAGTCGGTTTAGTTTTTTTTGAAAAATAATTTATTTTACCCTTTTTAGTGAAAAACAAGTTTTAAATAAATTAATTCAAAAAGTTTTTAAAGACAAGCTTTTATGATCTAGAAGCCACATCATGACGAAGTTTAAAACGGGCTATCACAATTAAATGCATGTACAAAAAAATTTCATGTCTGTCCTATATCTCTGTTGAGGAGTTCCCTCGCCGGAAGTCAATCCTGGGTGTATCTGCCATGTCGTGATGGAATTTAGAACAGGCTATTATGGTTAAATCCATTTACGAAATGTTGTGTCTGTACTATTCACCGTTGAGGAGTTTCCTCACCGGAAGTCAACCCTGGGTGAAGCAGGTGAAGCAGTCGAATACAAACCTCCACCTTTAGAAAGTTGGTTACGAAAAAAACAAGAATCGACTTGAAGATTAAACTTATATTTTTTGTTTTTGCTATTTTTTTCAAAAACTACTGAATGAATTTCGATAAAATTTATATGGGACCACCTTTGAAGTATTACCTACCAATCAAAAAAAGAATCATCGAAATCAATGCATAACTGGCGGAGTAATCGCGTAACAAACACACAAAAAAAAAAAAAAAATAAAAAAAAAAAAAACATACCGTCGAATTGTAAACCTCCTCCTTTTTGAAGTCGGTTAAAAAAAGGCGTAGACACAGACTAAATAATAGTACACAGAAAAAATCGCTTCCCATCAGGTGAGATCGTGGTCAAACGCTGACCCAGTCAGATTTAAAGAAAGATAGTAATGCACCTCAGTTTCTTGCCGTATCTTCTGAGTAGTGGTTCTTTTTCTTGTGATGCCAATACTGAATAAACCAATTTTAATTTGATTCGATCAGATTTGAGTAACGTAGGCTTTCCTGGGATATGCTTTGTTTTTTTCGCTTTGCCAGTTATTCAGCCGCCAAGCAGTAGTGCGCAAACATTACTGTGTTCCGGTTTGAAGGGCATTGTAGCCAGCGAAATTACTGGGCGTTATGAGACTCAACAGCTAATTGACTCAGGGTGACGAGCGCAGTGTAGCGCCGCGCAAGATTTTGCAAAACAAATTTCTGGTTGGTGCTGTTATTGTTATGGACTGGCGTATTGCTTACCTTTAGGCAAACGACCAGCTCGTCTCGTAATACAGTTACATAAAAAAAAAAAAGGCACTAGCGCACCAGAGGCGTCACTAGTCGTAACTCCCAATCCAGTTAGTTTGCGGCGACAGTGATGAGTACTTAGTAACTTAACTTACCATCAGATACAGTGTTCAGTTACCATTAACAGTCGAGGCTAATCGTGATATCTCATTAGATTCACATTTGACCATGTCACGGGGAGAGCTGTGCTAAATCAAAGGCCACGGTCATCGTGCCGTACTCAGGTGCTACGAGTAAATAATTGCTCGACACAAGTGGAACTAACTAAATAATTAAAGAAATGCGCCCAACGATCACATACATAGATTCTGGCCTCTAACTAGGATTCCCTGTATCTAGAGAACCAGAAACTATGAGGTCCCACAACACCCAGACCCGAAACAAATGCTTGCGCTTTTTCTCTTTGCACATACATACATTTGTCCCGTCGCGGGAATTGAACTCGCTACCTCAGGGGTGTATGAGATTTCAGCCAACCTGCTCAACCACTACACCGCAGAGGCTGTCAAATACATTTTTAAGAAAAATAACCCACTTTCTGATGTATGTAACTTCGAAGTTCGAGGTCGACGATGAAATTTATATGGGACTACCTTGAAGCTATACTGACCACAACGAAAAAGAATTTTCAAAATCAGTTTATATATGAAGGAGTAATCGCGTAACAAACATACAAAAATAACCAGCCAAGTGCGAGTGAGACTCGCGCACGAAGGGTTCCGTACCATTATCTATAAAAACGACAAAAAAATCATGTCTGTTGTATGGGAGCCCCCTTATATATTCATTTTACTCTGTTTTTTACTATTTGTTGTAATAGCGGCAACAGAAGTACATTATCTGTAAAAAATTTAACTGTCTACCTATCACGGTTCATGAGATACAGCTTGGTGACAGACGTACAGACGGACAGACAGACAGACAGACGGACGGACAGCGGAGTCTTAGTAATAGCATATTTAGTTTTCTTTGGTAATAGGTTCCCATTTTATCCTTTGGGTACGGAACCCTAAAAATGCAGTCAAATTGAGAACCTCCTCCTTTTTGAAGTCGGTTAAAAATATATGCAAGGTATTTCTCATACTAAACACATGTTCTTCACCTTTAGGGACTCGTACCTAATCTATTCTGTATATTCTATACTGAGATAATCTATGACTGTCCTGTAGTAAATCTTAGACGTCGCATATCTTATATTGTTATAAATATATTATATTTATATAATATATGTATTGTAATATGTAACCTTTTGATTTTACCTACATCATTTTCAGAGCAGAAATCCGCTGGGCTTGAACTCCAGTGCGTCGGCTCGAAAGCCGCGCGATTTGACTTCGCCATAGTTGATAAAGACGTCATCTCACACGTCTCATATAGGCCGAGAGCTAGCGCACGTCTCGTCCGCACCAGCACGCGTCGGTCATTATTAATTCTAAACGGGCCGAGCGGCCGCCCGTCGCATACGAAACAGAGATTTCTGACGGACCGTCAATCGTGGCCGGTCATAATTGAACGCTTTAATTAACGTAATTGTGCCCGGAACGCGGATTACCTGATGCAAACTGCCGATTAGACAAACTGCTCTTCCATGTTTATTGTATTTGGTGGTAGCCATCATATTGATCCATACTGACTTCGATCAGGACTAACATTCACCATATTTATGTTTACCAAAATGTACCTACTTGTTTAAAAATACACTATGGTTATAAACACACAATATCGTAATAAACTGTTGCCATTTGTAAACATTTGATTATTATTTCTTTTTTTACCACGTTTTTCTTAAGTTGCATTCTTGAGGAGTGGTGTGATGACTTGTGCCTAGGACCTACCAAATTATTTTTTAGCTTTTTGTACATTATCTATGTAGGGTGCGTAGCAGTGTGCGCCCCACAATCTCTGAATAGTTAGTTAGTTGGTAGTAGTAGTTTAAATAAATTCACGAGCTGAAGGATGTCGGTTTATTTAGTTGGTTGTGAGTACAATAGTTAGTTAAAGTTAAATGAATGTTGATGGCACGGTGGCGTTATGAGTACTGACGTTAAAATAATATCGCATAGGTAAAATGCTGACCCGCGGGAATATGTATGTACTTGAAGTATTGTGCGGTTTGCACAAACCGTACAATCTACATCGTCATATCTTTCTTTTCAATAAAATGTGTTGTGGGTTTTTTATGATGTACTGTATTCTACTAGTCAAGTTATTTCATTTGATACTCATATTGAGGGAGTTTAAAAAAAGAATCCGCCATATTATGGTGGCGACCATCTTGGATTGACAATGATACTGAACAAACATAAATTGCACTGTCATCAGAACTAAAGGTGTGTACCACATTTGAAATCAATCGGTCAACAGGAAGGGGATGAAATTTTAATTACTAAATATGACCCAAACAGGGCAAGCTAAATAAAACCGTTCAATTATATTGAACACCTTTGCTGATGCTACTTGTTTCCCTTGGAGCTTTAACAAATACAATCAAGTGGTTCATGTAGGCACAAAGACACACACCATAACACGTAATTATGCACTAAGGCCCTAACCACACACGCTACTTTTAGCATCCACGATTGGCGTTTTTGCGACTTAGTACCACAGTAGCGCGTTTTATCGATAGCTTATTACTTTTAACATCGCTGATCGGCATCTTTTCGATCGCAGTTTTTAATTCGCCAATTGTAGCCCTTGTTTTTATAAAATTATGTGGTCTAATCGCGCAAATGTGGTCAATCGACCCTATACTTTCATAAAAACATCATACTTTCGATCGCAGCAACTATATCGCGCGATCGCGAGTTTAGCAATTGCTACTTTTAGCAAGCGCGGTGTGAGTTTTCGATCACGGCACAGAAACGCGCATTCGTGCGATTCCATCCCAGGAGAATGAAATCGCTGCCATCGAATCGTCGACTGTCGATGCTAAATATATCTAATACGGTTTAAACGGAACATACACAGTTCTAACTTGATACTGTAGCATACTCTTTCAAATTACAATAAATACAGAAAAATACAGGATCATGTTTCAAAACAAGTGCAAGTTTAATGTTTAAGTAAGATTTATTAGCAAAATAATCAAATCAATTGTGGCATTGTTTTAAAATGGCAAACATGAGGAAGCTAAATACAACACAATACAGTATGCGTTATATCGAAGCCTTAAGGCCGCGGAAGGTATAGAAATAAAACAAAGGCTCGTAGGCGGGGAGCTAGAGGCAAATTACGTTTATGCATTATTCGTGTCTTTTCAGAGGTATTCTACGAACAGCACCGTTGTAATCATCAATCTGATTAGCAGCAAAGTTATTTCAGAGAGAAAAAGATAAAATCCGCATAACATTATCGACCATTATATCAACTTATTTCATATGAAGAAGATAGATAAAACCAGAAGTATTGCCTTAAAAAAGGCTTTAAAAGTTTTGCTGCTTTGTTAATGCTAAGTTTATATCAGGAAAAGGAAGGGTCAATAAAATATGGAAAGGAGTCGATTAACCCCTTAACTCTAGTGCTTTTTCAGGTTAATTCGCGGTTGCGGAATATCAAGCCTACACGAGAGAAGAAGTGGTAAGGATCTGTGATTTCATCTCTTGGCCTATATATTACGCCGCCGGAATACGGGTGCACTCGTTGGGGTTTAAATTGTATTTAAAAAGAACAAGACGGCTGTAACGTTGCTATGAAATGGAATCTTGCGGTATTTATAAAAATAAGCGTTGTGGGTCCGTATGAAATCATAATACATTCTGTAACAATATCGAAATAGAAATGTTTAGACTTAAGTCCAGCACAGGAAAGATTTTCTATAGACTAGACATAGTTAGTTTACGGAACTGAGTTATGATACGATCGAGTCAATCGCGTGATGGTAAGCGCCACGCCTGCCCATAGCAATTGCAGTGCCATCCAGAACTTTAATATCTTAACATGTACTGCGCTCATCACCCCGAGACATCAAAAAATTAAGTCTCATATGCCTAGTAATTTAGCTGGCTACGAAGCCCTTCAAACCGGAACAGAGTAATGCTTGCGCACTACAGCTTAGCGGCAGAATAACTGGCAAAGCTGTGGTACCTACCCAGACGGCCTTTATGCCATTATATATACCCATTTCTTTCCCATGCCCAAATTGAACTCAAATTGAAGTCCGGGCCCAGAAAATAAATGCGAAAACTGACTAGCAATGCTTTGGAAATACGCCCGCTAGAGAAGGTAGTACTACGTCAGTAATAGCAGGCCTAGCGCACTCCGCACTGTAGGTACGAACACCGACGGCGGGTCGCGCGTCGTTACACGTGCCGCGTCAGAAGAGATAAGAGCTATGCGATAGAAAGAGAGGCGCTCTGTAGGTTAATATGACTGGTAGGTATGCAGCGCTTCGCGAGATGAATTGAATTTTATTGCGTCGTATCAAAAGTCGCTATTTGTTTAAATTTCTTTGCAGAGTGATGCTTCTGTCCCTTAGTATTCTGTGGTAATAGTTAGTATTCTTTGGTAGCACCAAAAAATTCTGCGGGATGTCTCTTTTTGACAATCTTTTAAAATGTCTCAAAATATAACCCTAAACAATGAGCTTATACATTATAACGAATTTATATTAAAGAGTCAAAGAGTTCGATCAATTTCTTTTAACCACACACACACACATATTCACCCTCATATTCACGAAAGTACGACCCGCTTTCATCGCAATCAGACAAACATGACCAGCCACGACCCGGATAGAAAACTGCAACCGGAGCCTGATCGTGCGACAAATAATGCGTACGCTAATCACGTCATCAGTCGTGTAAATGTAAAGGCCGCGACACACGGTCAATTATGTATCGACGTGCATCGGAGCGCATTCGTACTGCATAAATAACCAACGAGGCTGCTGCGTTTAGACGGCGCACGTGGATGTTCCCTCATGCGGACGGATCAAGGACGGGAGCGGCCTCTAGTGTGGGACGCTACTTGCGTCGACAGATTCGATTCTTTACGCAGAATAAGGCTGCAGCGGCTAATTCGGCCGAGCAGCTCCAGCGGCGGAAATATGCTAACCTCGGTAGCGGTTACATATTTGTGCCGATTGGTGTGGAGACTTTGGGTCCGTGGGGATCGGGAGCTCATCGTAATTTCAAAAGTCTGTCAGAGCGCCTGATCGATGCGACGCGTGACCGAAATGCTGGGACTTATTTGGCTCAACGTATCAGTATTGCAATCCAACGGGGCAATACTGCCAGCATCTTGGGTACGCTGTCAAATGGTAGTGATTTGGAGCATTTGAGCTATCTATAGGCTATTGAAAGAAAGAAAGAAAGAAAGAAAAAACATTTATTTGACGACCACAATCATAACAAAATAAAGAAACACAAGAAAACATAATTATAAAAAGAAAAAAATAAATAAATATATAAACAGTATGAAGAGTTAATTATGCCTAAAATTACGTATGTGGTGCCAAAAGGGGCTTTCACTCAGCACAAATGTCAGGTGTTAGTGTTTTGACACCCGACGCTGGTTTTCAGCTAAACCCCATGGCGTGCGGATACTTGGCTTCAAATTGAAAATAGATAAATGCACTATTATAAATAAATAATGGTCTATTAATGGTCTATGGATTGTCCAATTGCTTCTCCTTGTAAGTAGTTAGTTTAGTTTTAGTAAGTAGAGTGTAGAGTTGTTTTCAGTAATAAAGGCGTTCGCCCGTTGATGATAAAGCAATACGTCTGTCCATAACAGTGGCAGCGCCACCCAGAACTTTGTTTTGCAAAACCCTGCGCTGCGCTGCTCTGCGCTCGTCACGCTGAGACAATAATGCCCACTTAGTACTATAAAAAAGCCTATGTTCTCCTTAATCCGTTCCTTCACATCACTATACATTCGAAATAGGCACAAGGGACTCGTCCCTCTATGTTCCTGGTTATCTTCGAGTTAAAAATTTACCAGTACCTACCTACGGGATAAATTAACATGCCTGCGACGACTCTTAATTTGATTTGTAAGGGTAATCAATAATAGGGGATCGGACAGTAATCGAGAAAAAATCTAAAATGTAGTTAGAACGAATGTTCGTCGAACCAGAAAAATTCAATCAATATTTTTGTGAAATAATAATGATTTATAATTTTAAATCAATAAATAATCATCTCAAACGAAACAACAATCACAGCGCATGACGTCATTTGTAGGCAAATGCCGTGAGTCAAGCTTGTGTTTATTTTACGTTTTTGCTCTTCACAAAATGTATTTTTGCTAATTTTTTCGTTCCATTACTGCAATATAGTCCCAAAACTTCACAAAACGTATTAGAATCTCTTTGCAAGTTTTACTTCGAAGAGTTTGTCGTTTTCTAGCTACATATGACGTCACAAGTTTCGAGGTGACGTTTTGCACGGCAATATTTGAAACATCACATTTAAACATAGTTTTAGGTACTTTTAGAGCGTTATTTAATTAAAATTGTATTTTTCATGGCTATATATTTATTGTTGTTAATTTAAAACACTTTCTGAAAAGTTGTCCGATCCCCTATTTTGTTTGTATTGATTTGTACTGATTTTACCAAAGCACAAGATGTTCGGAAGAGCCATTTTGACGAAAATATACGAGTACGTAAGGTCTTCGGTGTAAAATAGGGCTAGGTAGACACCCCCTTATTTTACAAATGTACTTCAATTCAATTAATTAATGTCAATAACAAAGCAACGTCACTACAATAATAATTTATGTATCTTATGAAAAACCAACATTTATTTGGTTCACTTACAGTAACACCTAAAACAATTTAAGGGACAAAACGCACCTTTGCTACGTAGTATTACAGTTTTATTCTAATAATAATAATAATGTTTCTTTAATTCAGACACAGGATCCATAGCACATTTAAACTGTGTATGGTATATCAATCAATCAATTAATATCCCTTTATTCAGTTTTAGCTCACAGACACACTTATGAACGGCAAAGTACATTATTTCTTCACAAAGTATATAATTACATAATAAATAATAATAAAATTCATTTATTTGTCTCACAAATAGGTAGGTATAACTTATTTAAATTAACAAAACAATAGTTAAAAAAATTTAGGCCTAACCTGTCGTTGTTAGAGACTGGTGCCTGAGGTAGGTCCTTGAAGAACCTGTATACAGGTGTATATTATTTGTTCTGTGGCTTGAACTGTTTTTTTAGCCGATGTTAAGAAGTAGCGAAGTAGTGAAGTGATCCCGTATAATGTACTGGCACTGATAGGTAGGAAGTTATTTATGTACTATATGTAAATACGTACACATTGTACATAAGTACATACCCAAGATGGGAGAGGACGAGAAGATCAAAGTTAATGGAATCCGCGACGCCCAACAACCTGTTCATTTGCAAAATTTTATAATTATTGTTGTTACACATACTGGTAACTTTTCCGTGCGCATTTTACCACGGCATTTGCATATTACATTTTGGTATTGTCCTCAGTTTCACATATCGACATTCGAGTCTGTTTCCAAGGCAAATGGCTGAATAACAAAAAATCCTGATTTTTGTTGAATTATATCATTTCTGCCCAATCAGGGCTATTATTGTTCTAGTCATCAGCTGGTTCGAAAAATGTAAAAACATAGTTTCAACGAAAAGTCGGACCTCGACTGGCCTGAGGCCTGACTGTCAATAGGTACCTACAAGTTTTGGGTGTCGCCAAAAATCACTCACGTTCATTTATTTGGCAGCATGAATTAAAAAATAATAATGTTCCTCATTAATGTAAATGCGAAAGAGCAAAATCCTAACAATATTATCAATGCGAAAGATTTTCAGTCAGTTCAATGGATTTTGATTCAAAATCAGTTCAGGGTAAGGGCATATTATTCTAAATATTTGGTAAATTCATAATCGGACCCGCGAGCAGATTAAAAGGAGCCCAAACACTATTAGTAGTTTACGATTATCCATCAAGGAGATCCATTGCCCACCCTCCGTCTCCATCATCAGATCACCTGGCTGTCACCTTAATATTGCAGTGTCATAGGACTTTGACAAGTATGCAAAATTTCAAACTCTGTAGCATAAGAAGAACTGGTTCTGATTCAATTAGCAAGATTTGACCCAAACATTGCAAATTAAATAAAAGCTTGTAAAAATGATTTTAATTTTCTTCATCGCTAACCTTGTCATTTTAGGGACATGATTTTCTATAAGTAATTGAAAAAGCCCTCAGATATAGGTATCTCGTAAACCTGTATTAAATCAGTTATAGGCTCGGCTGTAGGCTATGTCCTTAATTCTAGAGGAGGCACCGAAATCCGTTAAGTGGTTTTGCAGCTTACTCCCAACCTCAGACATCCAATCGGGGGGTTTATCTTTATTGTAGGCTCGTTTTGTATGGTAGCTATAATCAAAGTTCAAAGTTCTTTATTCAATTTTGGCATCAAAGAGGCACTTATGAACGTCATTTATTACAATGACTCTACCATCGTATCGGAAAAAGAAACACTACTCAGAAGAGACGGCAAGAAACTGAGGGGCTTTTTTTTGAACTCTTGTTACAATATTTTATGTTTATCTTTAACAATTTGAATTTCTTATGTGCCAGTTGGTTACTTGGCAGATGCGGAATGTTCCAAGGATATTTGTTCTCTATGTAATTACTAACGGTGCAGTATGCTTCTATCATTAGAATATTTTTTACAGGCATTCATTAAGTTAGTCCATAAAGTGCATTAAAAAGGTTTTCTAGCTGAACGTGTTTTTCAGTAAGTTATTATATTTTGGCAGTTTAGTATTTTAAGCAGATATTTTTTTCGGATAGTTATATTTTTTTTACACATTAATTACCGAGAACGGGTAAACATTAAAACGTCTAATATTATGATAGGTATCTTCTGTGCAAAAGTATATTAACGTCATAGAAATTAAAGCCTTGGAGCTTTCATATCCGTTCAAGCCTTTGAAGAACTCTCTGTAGTTTTACCCTCCGTAAATACACAAACATGGGGTCAAAAGACACCGTCACGGCCGGCGCGCGGCGGCGGCATTGCAGAGACGTAGGCGGTGGTTCTTCGTCGCGACGCGAGGTCGTGTCGCAGTAACTATTAAATAATCAGTGGTCGTGTCACTCATTTCTACAAGTCACTACACAATACTACGCATAACGCTACGTATCGTGATTTTCACTGCTATGTCGTATGTTCGTAGGTACTTCATCATCAGCTTTACGTTCCCACTGCTGGAAAATGGGTCTTTTCCTTACAAAAAGAGGCTGTAATCCGCTGGTCCCAGTGGGGGTTGGTTGATGTCACAATGTAGCAAGAATCACAATGTTCAACGACATTACATGTTTAACTCTTTGATTCTAAGATACTTACCGTACATGACCATTGGGTGCGGGCCACCGGGATTCGCATTACGGTGCGTCGTCGGATCGAAAGTTGCACGAGTTTCCGCTGGACTAATCGTTTTCATGTTTATATTTACGACGCATTCATGATTGAAATAAATGGTTCACTGTCTGTTCTTTTGTCACCTTATGTGTCGTTTCATACATTATTAGAATTCCTAAAGTTATGAACTTTAGGTATTCTCCTAAGGTAGACTAAACTCCAAGATTTTATCGTATCACGACACGACAACCATGTCGCGCCCTAGTGATATGTTTAGCCCTCGCACATGTTGTTTTGTTACGTCCAGCTTTTACAGAGACAAATGCACTCGTTTCGGTACAAACCCAGATACTTTTTTGAGACGATATGAATTTTATTTGGCGCGGCTCCTAAATGGATATTGGATAGGATAAACGCGGCCAGTACTTATGTACTTGTCTATGTCTTTTTGTCTCTCTCTCCCCTTTTATGCCGATGCATTCGCGTGGATTTAAAGTCATGAACTAGGTTTACAAGAATGTGTTTGAACATGGATTATTTTCTTATTATCTTTATGTAGCTATGTAAAGGTATATGGCATGTTGATATATTTGGTATGTATTGGAATGTTTGTTTAAGTATGTAGACATTTATCATTGTAATCTAATTGAACACCGCCGTCTACTCCTTTTTTCGATACTGACCATCCAAAGGTTGTCTGGAAAAGATCGCTTTAAGTGATAAGACCGCTTATTGTACTACCATACCTAGTAAGGAATATTGGGCTTTTATTATTTATTTATTTTGTAAACTGGTGTGCAATAAAGAGCTTTTTTATATTTGTATGTTTGTTGACGCCGCCACATATTTTTATCGATGACTAGCGACCCGCCCCGGCTTCGCACGGATATCGCACGGAAGCAATTTATATGGTGACATTTTTTGACTTTTTTTGTCTTTATTCTAGGAAGCATCCTATTTTTGTTACAATCTAGCCATATTATTAGGCTAATAAGTAATTTAAATTGAACTTAAACTGATACATAACGATTACGATTTTGACGACTTGATTACAAAACAATCTTTTTAACTATACACAAACGTAATTAGAATGCATTGTACAAATACGCCATCTGTCAAATAAAACTTTAAATGACAGTGAAAACCGTATCGAAATCCGTTACTTGGTTTAGAAGAAGCTTAGAAAAAGACGTGGGGACGCGGATAGCGATTTTGTTTTAATCGACTTTTTTATGTAACTTTATGACGAGACGCGCTGGTCGCTTGCCTGATGGTAAGCAATACGGCAGCCCATGACAATAACAGCACCACCCAGAACTTTATTTTGCAAAATCCTGCGTGGCGCTGCACTGCGCTCGTCACCCTGAGACAATTAGCTCTTGAGTCTCATAATGACCAGTAATTTCGCTGGCTACAATGCCCTTCAAACCGGAACACAGTAATGCTCGCGCACTACTGCATGGCGGGTGAATAACTGGCAAACTAACTATTTAGAGAAGTATGGCCACTATGAAACTTTTAACTTGCAGTGACGTCTAAGACCTATCTTGACCAAAGAGCTGGAAACGAGTAATTCCAATTTTGAGCATACCCTTGTAGCACTACTTACTCTATAACTCTACCTCTATACTCTTCTCTACTAGAGAAAGTTACAGACAGTAAAGACAACAGAGATGCATCCACCCCTAGCCTCCTCTATTATCCTCTCTGTCCTCTGTCCGGATACGCGGACGTCTGTAATAGAGGTCGTCCTCTGTCAATCCTTTTGTCCACGCCGGAACAGGGACGTTTTTAGTTGAACTATACCGCTATTACATGTTATACAGTTATAATATCAATTGTGATAATATTATGAAACGTTCCATTTCTCTTAATTAATAACAAAATATAAATTCTCATCTCCGTGTATTTGGTATGTCGCCCTGTAGGAAATTAAACAAACCATGATCTTTGTAATGAAACAGTTAGGATGGATATGCTAACTTTATATGTCAAACGTGACATATAAAGTTGGCGTATCCATCCTAAGTTAATCTGGAAGATATCGCTGTTAAGCGACAATATCGCCGCTAAGTGATAATATCGCCTACATAGCAAATTTTCATAATTAACAAAAACAAATATGGTGCCCAATAAAGTTTTTTATTTACACCAAATATCATAACGTTAATAACATAGATGGAGTCTATTGTTCTAACCAGTATTTTCATACAGTCCAAGCAATCTCTGTCACGATCATAATCGGTACCTACCTATCTGTTTATGGAAAAGCTGAATTATAGAATATAGAAAAGTATAGAAGCATAAAACCGTTAACTGAGGTGCCGGTATTTACCGGTTATACAGTCCTTGCATCGCAAGTTGCAGGACGCATCAAACATAGGAGGCAGTCAGGCTTGCGATGAAAATTTCAATTTCGCAGTTTCTACGGGCCATCGAAAAATTGAAAAAATTGCTGTGGCGGGCAAACATCGATTCAATCAAGAAAAAACTCAATTAACCAGTTCATTTTGGTCCACGTATTGAAGGAAAACTGATACTATTTTCCCAATCGATATCCCAATTTTTGTCTTGTTTCTTAAACTAATAAGTGTAAGTACCTATAACTCCTACCCATTACAATTTTAATATTTCCTTCTACGAGAAAACCGAAAACTATTTTTTTACGAAGATTTTGACCAAAGAAATGTAATCACTACTTAGTATAAAACAAAGTCGCTTTCTCTGTCCCTATATCCCTATGTATGCTTAAATCTTTAAAACTACGCAACGGATTTTGATGCGGTTTTTTTTATAGATAGAGTGATTGAAGAGAAAGGTTTATTTATATGTATAATAACCGTGCGAAGCCGGGGCGGGTCGCTAGTTTTAAATAATTCAACAAAAGGATCGCTTTATGCTAATAATTATCATTATTACTGTCATCTTCATCAGCTTATTAAGTTCCCATA
Organism: Petrophora chlorosata; assembly: GCA_951640565.1. Lineage (NCBI taxonomy): Eukaryota > Metazoa > Arthropoda > Insecta > Lepidoptera > Geometridae > Petrophora > Petrophora chlorosata. The sequence continues at coordinate 2,812,305 of OX621188.1, forward strand.
CTGCTCCCTGCAGTAAGCCTTAGTGTTTCTGCCATATTTAAGAATTACCTGTATTTTCTGTAGACATAATAAATATCAAGAAAAAACCTATACCGATGCAATATAACATCATATTAATGTTGAATGAAGTGCAACCTATAACATGTTTAGTAAGATAGTAACTTGGCGGACTTGTAGTGTAACTTGGCGGAACTTGTACTGATACATACTGCTACACATTCTGTGACATTTAAATACACTTTTAATCCATTCCACAGTATAATTGCTAGCACAAGTATCCAATCCAAGTTATAATTCAATGCGTAAGTTATTCTGACCTTTCAGAAGTTTTCAGATTTCCGGTGGGATGTTTGTGGGAGGCAGAGGCTGGTGTCGTGGTGATAAATTCCATGTTGGCCGGTGACTGTTGCTCGTTGCTCGATGATCGGTGACTGTTGCTCGTTGCTCGATGCCTGTCACTCGATGCTCGATGATTGTCGCTCGATGCTCGATGATTGTCGCTCGATGCTCGCTGCCTAATGCACGTTGCCTTGCCAGTAACCAGCCTCTGTCCCCGACCTGTTTAAAATTTTGATATCATTATCATCATTCAAAATGGGGGAGCGCTGTACATATTAAATATTATTGACAAAAGAATCTATATTATAATTACGTTTTAAACTATATTAAGCTAATCGATAGGCACATTTTATTTAACAATTTCAAAATATTCGTCTAAAGTGTAGAAACAATGTGTTGACAGGAAATGTTTTAGTTTATTTATGAAATATAAATATTCTTGTTCATTTTTAATTTCTACCAGTTGATCCTGTTCAAAAATATTGGCTTTTAAAGAAAAAATATATTATTGCTTTAATAATAAGTTAAAATAAAACACTATATAAGATTAACATAAAATCCGTCATAATTACACAGGTCTCATCATCTCTAAATCAAAATTAGGCAAAGAGGCCCCTTAGACTAAACTCGATGGGGTCTAACCTCGATCGATATCAAGTTGCGCAAGCAATTGCTTGGCTAAACGCAATAGATGTGCAGTTGCGTACATATGGATCAAATAATTGAACGCGCATCTAATTGGGGTTTTGTGAGCTCTATTAGTAACCCCTTTGAAGGGGACGATACGATTTCTTGATATAAGTTTCTATAAAGAAAGCTTTGATTTTTGTTAAGTAACTCATCGAAGGCAGAAATGTGTTACGTAAGACATTTCTGCCTTCTATGTGTCAAATTCAACATCCTTAAAAATGATGAGGCATGGGCATGGGCGTTGAATCTTTTGGCATTTTTCATATTTGCCTAGAGTTCGAATTTCTAATTCGTGTTGTTTTCAACCAGTTGTTTCATTGTCATCGTTCGTAATGCACGTCAGCATTTTTTTTTTACTCTTAATAGAACTATGTTTGGCCACTATCTTGCCTGAATTAAAATCAGCATGCATTAATTCAGGTGCGTCGGAATTGTAATGCGCATCAACGTCTAAGGTCTAAGGTAAATACCATAGAATTATAGTACACAAGCGGATCACGGATCGGTGTCGGAAGATCTAACAAAGCTCTCAACTATCAGAGGTCCGACCAGATCGGAAGGTGGTCACGCGGGGTGCCCCAATTATCCCCGACCTAATTGAATTCTCGTGTCAGCCCAAGACGTCGCGTCGTCCTGACTGTCCGACAAATCGGCCCGACCGGCGGACAAGTCGCCCTGACTGAGACAGCACCTAATGGTATTAAAAATCAGTTGCTATGCTCTCACATACTTACCTATTGTTGGTTTTATAAACAATTGCACGCAGTGACAGGTTTGTGTATTGGTAGCTTTGATATACTGTTAGTAATTAATGACATAGAAGACATAGTTGCATGGAACATTCCGCTTTTGCCAAGTAGCCAACTGGCACATAAGAAACATAATATTGTCAATAACAAACATATTGGAACAAACGTTAAACAAAAGCCCCTCAGTTTCTTGCAGTTATATCAATCGTGGTCTTACAGGACTTTGGTCAGAAGATGCCGCCAAAATTCATACGGAGAGAGAGAGATAGCTACATAGCTACTCTCTCATCTCTGGAGTATTGAACCTTGCTTAAATTATCAACAGACTACAAATCTACAAAATTATAACTGGACTTTATTGTAGCTACTAGCAACCGTCCGCGACTTCGTTCGCGTCGACATAATAAAGCACAGCCTATGTCACTCAGGGATACGCGTTAAGACTGTTCTAATGAGATAAGCATACTATACTGTTCGTAATTACATAGAAGACAAAGATGCTTGGAACATTCCTCTTTTGCAAAGCAGCCAACTGGTACATAAGAAAAATAACATTGTAGAAACACAAAAAATATTAACAAAATCTCTAAAAAAAATGCCCCTCAGTTTCTTGCCGTATCTTCTGAGTAGTGGTTCTTTTTCCGATACGGTGGTAGAATCTTGTGATAATTTGAAGTTCATAAGTGCGTCTGTGATAACAAGCATGAATAAAGAGATTTTGAGTTTGAATTTGAGTTTGAGTTTGATAATGTAAGCTACATTATCCCTGAGTGACATAGGCTGCTGATTATCTCTGAAAGAATTTTCAAAATCGGATCATTAGCTCTACAAACATACATATTTACGTACAATTTTACCTTTTGATAATAGACTAGCTGCGCCCCGCGGTTTCACCCGCGGGTTTTCCGGGATAAAAAGTAAGTGCTATTCCAAGTCCTTAAGTACCAACATACCAAATTTCATCAAAATCGGTTCGGTAGTTTTTTCGTGAAAGAGTAACAAACATACATTCATACAAACTTTCGCGTTTATAATATTTGTAGGATTCTACATGGTCAGTTACAGCGATATATTCCCTAAGTTTAGAAGGAGAAGGTTGAAAATAAATTTGACCATTTAGACCCACGGGGTTCCACACGTCCCTATGTCAGTCACGACGATCTTGGCACGATTATCACGTATGACAACTGTGACAAATCCACGATTCTTTATAGTCATGACAAATTAAAATTCGACAAGTCTTGTTTTTATTTGATTGTTAAATCTGGATACAACGCGGCAAGAATATGTATGATCACGGCGAAAATAGAAACTAAATCGAAAGTCATAGGGTTATCTCTAACTAGCACCCGCCCGCGACTTCGTTCGCGTCGACATAATAAAATATAGCCCATGTTACTCAGGGATAATGTAGCATTCTAATGGTGATATATTTTATGACATTCGACAAATATTTTGGATCTATTATAAATTATGTACCTATTGATACGTAAGTTAGTTTTCTTTGCTATTGACGTGGAAATATTGTTTGACATATATGTCAAACAATATTGATTTGTATTAATATGATTTATTCTGTACTAGCTGCGCCCTGCGGTTTCACCCGCGGTTTCCTGGGATAAAAAGTAGCCTATATGTTTATCCAGGGTATAAGCTATCTCCATACCAAATTTCATCAAAATCCATGCAGTAGTTTTTGTGTGAAAAAGTAACAAAGGTACATCCATTCTTACAAACTTTCGCGTTTATAATATTATATTATATATACATAAAATATATATATATATAGTAGGATTTTAATTATTTGTTTATATATATATATATGTATATATATATATATATATATATATATACATATATATATATATATAAACAAATAATTAAAATCCTACTATATATATATATATTTTATGTATATATAATATAATATTATAAATATATATATATATATAATACATATAATTACATATACATACAATATATAATTACACTAATTAACCAACTAAAATATATAATATTTTAGTTGGTTAATTAGTGTAATTGGCTGTAACGCTGTACTAGTTAATATAAAAAATAAATAAATAAATCATTTTTGAAATCGGTCCAATAGTTTTTGAGTTTATTCGTTACAAACATGCAAAAATACAAATCTTCTTCTTGGACATGCCGGTTTCCTCACGATGTTTCCCTTCACCGTTTTTAACTTGAGAAAGTCAGTGGTGCGGGCCAGCGGGATCCATCGCACCCGAGTTCGAACTCTTGTGCGTCGGATCGAAAGTCGCACGTTCTCCCACTGAGCCACACTGGCTCTCCACTTTCACCTCTCATCTTTATCGTATGGCATCTAATGACTGGGAAAATAAATACAATCCTATTATCTTTCCGCAACCGCTCCAAGCCAATATTTGACTTATGAAAGGCACTTGTAATAAACTGCGTAGCATTGCATCGCTCATGTTGCAGGCAGACAGTCGTGTCCGTCGTTTCAGGAAACGCCTAACTATAATTTTTTCAATGTTTTGCATTATTTGTACAAGTAAGTAGGAATAGAGTCTACACTAACTGCTTTTACTTCTGTTTTCTTTTGTTTTTTAACCCCCGACGCAAAAATTAGGGGTGTTATAATATTAACCACTATGTGTCTGTCTGTGGCACTGTAGCTCTTAAACGGGTAAACCGATTTAGATGCGTTTTTTTTTTGAAAGCAGGTTTCCTAGCGGTGGTTTTATCGAAGAGACATGTTTTATCAAAATCGGTTCAGCCGGATTTTTCCTTTTTATAGGTTTTTATGTCGGGGGTTTTTTAAATTTTAGTATATGTTTTTTTTAATTAAATTAAATGAAATTGCTTCATAGTCATATGCTCGAACCTTACAACTAATTTAGTTGGTTTACGTTGAGCAACACCCAGACACGAAACAAATGCTTGCGTTTTTCTGCACAAACATGTGTCTCGTTGCGGAAATCGACCCCGCAACCTCACTGGTGTATGAGATTTCGGCCACCCTGCCCAACCACTACATCAAGGAGGCTGTCGAAGTAACGTTTACAAACTGTAAAATGATATTACATGACATTTACATGTAAATACTGTAGTAGTCTTATCATTAGTTATCACAATCTCAATGATGATTGTCGCCCCTGGGTGACGCAGTTTTATTGTCCGTCCAACGTAAAAATAAATAATTGACCAGACGTTTCCCCGAACGCCCGACGTTCCGTACCTCCAATAGCCGTCCTGCAGACCCCAGCGAGGCCCTAAGTAGGGCACGGAGCATCCTGCACGAGGGACCCTGCAAGCAGGGCACTCGCCTCCACAGTAATCAATATAGAGTTGCATTATTTACCCACAATATAGCACTTGACGTTTGATCTCAGTTACTTTCTAGCTTTTATTCCCCGGTTTGAGAGGTAATAAAACATACTAATAAATAAGAGTGAACAACCCTTATCACTTAGGGGTATGAAAAATAGATAGTAGCCGATTCTCAGACCTACTGAATATGCATATAAAATTTGGTAAAAATCAGTAAAGCCGTTTCGGAGGAGTAAGGTAACTAACATGTGACACGAGAATTTTGTATATACGATTTATTTGTACATTTTATATTAAAGGATTTATTATGTATATTATATTTTTATGCTGTGTATTTTATGTAATGACTATAGTATATGTATTATATTTATTATAATGTTAATTAATTAAAAAAAATTGTTGATCTCATATTAGGTCCGTAGTAGGGTTTTCAACTTTATATTGTACCTACCTTTACTATGCAATAAAGAGTTTGTATTTGTATTTTGTATATATATTTTTTGTCTACACTCCTCCGCTTGTGGATTGTCTGGAAGAGATCGCTTTGAGCGATAAGACCGCCCATTGTGACGCTAGTATTAAGTTAATTGTTATTTTAGTGTTAATTGTTTCTGTATCAGGATGTTATAATAAAGAGTTCTATTCTATTCTATATTATGAACGGGATATTTGCCATTTTAATGATTTGTTTAGAGTTTTAGATATTTCGTCACCGTTCGGCAGTCCATTCATGGCGCTTGTAACGGTGCCGAAATATCGAAAACTTAAAACAAATAATAAACATGGTAAATATCCCGTTAATAATATATACAATAGACGTGTTTGTGACCATGATGGAATATTTTGAGGTGAGGGTTGACACCGTATGGTTTATGGTAAAATCTTCTGTTGCTGATTTTGTGCTTAGTTGGTATCTCCAGGTACGTAGTACTATTATTTATTCTGTGCTTCAGGGGTGTGTTTTCTGTGTTAATCGCATAGAGTTTACATTACCTAGTTATATATACTCTAAGGTTAATCGTGTATTTCGTTTTTCTCACGAAATACACGAATAACACAGATAACCAGTGCGCGCTTGAGACTTATGACGTTTTAATTTCTCTGGAAATAACCACATTGGAGTTAACTACGGCGGAGTGCCAGAATTTTATTTCGGGTGTGTCTATGGCTATAACCACAGATATTGAAAGGGAGATCAGATCTGTATGGCTATAACTAATAAAAAAAAATATTTTATTTTATTTAATATGTCGGCAAACAAGCATACGGCCCGCCTGATGGTAAGCGGTTACCGTCGCCTATGGACATCTGCAGCACCTGAGGCATTGCTGATGCGTTGCCGACCCTTATGGACTCTAATAATTCCCTTTTTAAAGAAGTCCATGTTGTAGCTCCAGAGAAATACCGACGAAGGTAGGTCGTCAAACATGGTCAAAAATGGTTGTCAAACTCTAAATTCTGTATTTCATGTGCTCAATAGCTGTTGTTCTCTATGATTAAATAATCCAAGTGTCCTGGAGGGAGCGGCGCAAGCCAAGACGACAAAGGGCGGCTCCAGGCGGCTCTAGTTCGATTACTTCGGACGGTGCAGGAGGCATGGAAGTGAGACTTCAAAGGTAGAGTAGCCGATAGATAGATAACCCCTTTATTGTTAAATACATAAAAGAAAAACAAGTTCATTTCGAGCGAGTGTGGCTCAGCGGGAACTCGTGCGCTTTTCGATCCGACGCACCTGGGTTCGAATCCCGACTCGGCCCTGCACCAATAACTTATAGTTAAGTGCAGATTTTGCACGCTCGCTCTAAAACGGTGAAGTAAAACATCGCATCTTAGGTATTTAGCTGTCTGATGAAGGTAGAGTAACCGATAGATATAAATAGATAGGTAAACCCTTTATTGTTAATTATACCTTAAAAATAGGTACCTACATGGGAAACAGGTAGGTACATTTCACAGTAATCAGCATAACAGTCTTTTTATCGCCAGTCCTAGCGCAGTCCGCACTGTAGGTACGAAGTTACAAGTACATAGCCGGATACCGACGGCAGGTCGCGCGTCGTTAGACGTGTCGCGTCAGAAGAGATAAGAGCTATGCGATAGAAAGAGAAGCGCTCTGTAGGTTAATATGACTGGTATGTATGCAGCGCTACGCGAGCTGAATTGAATTTTATTGCGTCATAGCAAGAGTCGCTATTTGTTTAAATTTCTTTGCAGAGTGATGCTTTGCTCCCTTAGTATTCTGTGTTATCGCTCAAAAAGATCTCTTCCATATAGACCTACTTAGGTATTTAGCTATCTGATGATAATGGTTATAGGTACTAGTATGTACCTAATAACAAGTCATGTCATGGCCATGCCATGTCTAGTGTGTTGTATACATGTAGGTATATTTCGCTTCCGCCACAAAAAAACTAATAGTAAAAGCTCCGGCTAAGAACCCTACTGGCAAAAAAATACATAAAAGTCAACAAATTGTAACAAAACTCTAGGAAAATGTCCTTACCGGATCTTTTTAACCGACTTCAAAAAAGGAAGAGGCTCGCAATTCGACGGTATTTTTTTTTGTATGTCAGTTACGCGTTTTCTCCGCCAATTATGAATTTATTATGATGATTCTTTTTTTATTTGGTAGGTCATGCTTCAGAAGTGCCCATATAAATTTGATAGAAATAGATTCAGCACTTTAAAAAAAAATCTAATACAAAATATATTAGTTTAGTCTTGAAGTCGGTTCTTGTTTTTTTCTAAAAATTATATGACAGTTCTTTTCCGGTTATATTCCTTATATTCTTATATTATATTCCTATCCTTCGTAAGATCAGTAATATAATCAGTAAGATAAGTATCCTTATAGATATTTATATATAATTGAGATATTTATATATAATTATAATTTATATATAATTGAGTGACGAGACGAGCAGTTCGTTCACCTGGAGGTAAGCAACACGCCTGCCCTGACAGCTGCAGCACCACCCAGAATATTGTTATACAAAATTCTCCGCTGCACTGCACTGCGCTCGTCACCCCGAGACAATAGCTCTCCTACAAACTACCTAGTACTTCCATAGCAGTTCTACCCGACGAAGTTCCGGTATCAAGGCACTGGCACGCACTGCACAGTACCTATTCAATATTAACGCTACCACGCCAGTCTCAGAACGCTTAAACTTTAATCATGTCGACGACGGTCTAGCCTCAAATATACTCAACAGCAACAACCTGATTGTTGAAATTTTGTGCATATTAAACTGCACATTCTTCGCACAATAAACGCCTAAGTTTTTATACATAGCAAGGATACATAGCTAAGCAAGCATGCGTGTGTATTGCGCAGAGTGCGTAGTAAGGCGGGTTTAGGACTTCATCGCAAAACTTACGTACATACGAAGATTGATCCTTGAACCAAGGTGTAACTGTATTATTTGTTGAGTGACCCGCCCCGGTTTCACAGGGATGCAATTTTCTAAAATGGTGTAATTTTTTGACTAGTTGATTACAAATACTTTTTTTTATGTAACTAAATGACGAGACGAGCTGGTCGTTTGCCTGATAGTAAGCAATACGCCATAACAATAACAGCACCACCCAGAACTTTGTTTTGCAAAATCCTGCGCGGCGCTGCGCTGCGCTCGTCACCCTGAGACAATTAATTACTTAATTAGAATATATTGTATCCACATAACTTTCCGTTAATCTCTAAATGACAGTGAAAACCTTATCAAAATCTGTTGCGTGGTTTAGAAGAAGTAAGCGGAGAAACAGAAATAAGGACGTGGAAAGAGACTTTGTTTTATACTACTTAGAGATATTGAGTAACCAAGGGTAAGCTGGTAAGATGTAAATTGTCGAATTTAGCCCGGGGCCACAATTCACTATGACAACTTGGCGAAATCACGTCGATTCCTTGCTTCGAAATCACGTCGATTCCTCCATTAATAAACGACAAATCTATGACGCATTCATATATTCATATATATGACGCGTCATAGAGAATATTAATTTCGCAGTTGTCGTTTATTAATGAAGGAATCGACGTTTTCTTGAAGCAAGGAATCGCCAAGTTGTCATAGTGAATAATATGATTGTGCCCATATGAGCAGAATCATACCTAATTTAAAAAGTTGGTTTATTCGTTGAACATTTTTAGAGATTTTAAAGAGCAATTCTTGAAAAGCCGTACATTCCACATTGTATACATTATTATATTCCCTAAGGTCAGTGCTGGCACTACACACTTACATAAAAAAATCTTTAAATATCTACCTCCCAAACTGCGAACACACACCGACCCAACTAACTCCAATTCCAATTAGTAACATGACCCGTCCATTTTGTCTATATAAATTAGCGTACAATATACATATAGGCTCGTATATATTATATGTGTGCGGGCGAAGGCAAACCCGGGCGCGCCTATGACGCACGGACGGACAAACACACTGCGATGCCAATAAACTATTACTTTATTGTGCCACCACCGCCCTCAATTATTACCTGCTGTTAAATATTGGCGGAGCGGTGCCGCTTTGCTGCTATTTACCTGTTTATATACGTTTGATATGTTGAATCGGCATACATATAGCGCAGTCGAATAATTCATTATACTAGAACAAAGTTCAAAGTTCAAAAGTTCTTTTTAACCGACTTTAAAAAAGAAGGAGGTTCTCTGTTCGATTGTCGTTTTTTTATGTTTGTTACCTCAGAACTCCGTCATTTATGAACCGATTTGGATTTTGCGTTGGGTTCAGTATAGCTACGAAGTGGTCCCATATAAATTTCATCGATATTTGAAATTGGACGATACATTGAAGTCCGTTTTTGTTTATTTCTAAAAATTTATTACTTAAGTTTGGCATCACACACTGAACTAACATGACATATAACGTCAATATTTAACCGCGTCAAAAATAGGAGGAGGTTCTCAATTCAGTTGTATATTTTTTTTTGTTTGTTACCTTAGAACTAAGTCATTTATAAACTAACTTTGAAAATTCTTGTTGGGATTCGCGTTGGGTTCAGTAAAGGTTCAAGGTGGTCCCATATGAAATTCATCGATATTCGATCTTGGACGTCGAAAATAAATCAGAATTACAAATACAAATACAAATTTCTTTATTGCAAAAATATGTGTTACGTGTGGTTGTTGTAACTCTGCCTTTTGTTTTAGTTATTAAAACTTTGTTACAAAAGACAGCGTCTTCCCAAGATCAGCCTGTGTTTTTACAATAGTAGAATATTAAGAACTTAGTATTTGAAATCGGTCGGAAATTTGAAAATTGAAGTTGTTTTTTTTTGTTATATTAAAATAACTCTACCACCGTATCTGAAAAGAAACACAACTCAGAAGATACGGCAAGCAACTGAGGGGCATTTTTTTATTATTTAGAACTTTTGTTACAATATGTTATTCTTTTTGTTTCTTAATAAACCAATGTACCTATAGGTTCAATATTTGAAAAAGAAATAGGACTTGCATTTTTCTTTTACTCGGCAATCCAACAATAGTCAATGCATGATTCAATGAATAAATGTTCGGTGAACCATCGGGGAGACGGGTCTAAGCAGCCGCTAAACTGCCGTCTCTCTCTAGGTCTATGTGCTCCATCTTAGGCCACATCATCACATCATCATCATCATCTTCATCTCTCAACTCGAGTAAAACTAAGAATATGTCCATTCACACTAAAAATAGTGTGAATGGACATATTCTTAGTTTAACAATAAGAATATTGTCGTACGTATATTGTTCTTGTGTTATTTACGATAAGTTAGTTCTTTCCGAAAAAAACACAAAACTATTAACGAAAAAACTCCTTCAAGAAACCTCTTTGTAGTGCAAGAAACGTCTCAATATAATATATAATGATAGAGGAATACCCATTCCTCCACGATTTCTTACACTACAAAGACGTAAGAGAGCTTTTAACTTAATTTTTTAGCGAAATCACTTTTATCGTTCCATCTCTTTCACACACCATGGAACAGATAAAGCCTACGGTATATCATCAGGTCCCATTACCTCGCAGACAGAGGAAGTGAAGCCGGGAATCCAATATTATATGGAAGGGGCCGGAAATGAAATGCCGGATTGAAAGGGCGAGCCTCGGAAAACGCCTGTAACTTCTAAGTATATGAAGACAAGCTGCACCCCTCGGATTTACCCGCGTTTTCCGGTATAAAAAGTACCCTATGTCCTTTTCCAGGATCTAAAGTACTTACACACCAAATTTCATCAAAATCCGTTCAGTAGTTTTTGCGTGATTGAGTAACAAACATCAATCCATCCATCTATATCCATACATCATCACGAACTTGCGCATTTATATTAGTAGTATTTTAGAGCTGATTTGCGGCCCGCGGTTTCACTCGCGAATGAAAGTATCCTATATGTTATTCTAGAATCTACCAAATTTCAACAATGTCCGTTCATCCGTTGCGGCGTGAAGAGGGAACAAACACACACACATACTCATAATATTGGTGGGATTAGTTTATTTTTATTGAATTGTGTAATGAGACGAACAAGTCGTTTGCCTGGCGGTAAGCGCCACGCCTGCCCATAATAATTCCAGAGCCATCCAGAACTTTTTATACCATAAAAGTATTGCGTATATAGCACTGCATTGCGCTCATCGCCCCGAGACACCAGATATTAAGTCTCATATGCCCAATAAAGTATGCCCAATAAATAATTATGCCCAATAAATAATAGAGCGAGTGTGGTTCAGCGGGAACTCATGCGCCTTCGATCAGACGCAACTGGGTTCAAATCCCGACTCGGCCCTGCACCAATGACTTATAGTTAAGTGCAGATTTTGCACGCTCGCTCTAAAACGGTAAAGGAAAACATCGTGATGAAACCCGCTTACGCGCTTTGGAGTGGTAGGCTCTGGCCGTGGTTGTAATACCACCCACCGAACAAAGCCATGCCGTCAAGCGACCTAGTCGTATTTCGGGATGATGTTCGGTGAACCATCGGGGAGACGGGTCTGAGCAGCCGCTCAACTGCCGTCTCTCTCTAGATCTATGTGCTTCATCTTAGGCCACATCATCGCTTCACATCAGGCGCGATAGTGGCCAAACATAGATCTACTAAGGGTAAAAAAAAAATAATTTCGCTGGCTACAGTGCTCTTCAAACCTGCACACAGTAATGCTTGCGCACTACTGCTTGGCGGCAGAATAACTGGCAAAGCGGTGGCACCTACCCAGATAGCCTCCCGCATCTGAGAGACCTACCACGAGTAAAATTAGTGTGATAACAATAAAATTTTGAAACAGATATTTGACAGGTGTATGAATGAACAATTAGAAAAAATTCCATGGAAGAGAAATTTCTCAATATATCCTCACATTTAAAATGAGATCTATAGAGATATGAATATGTCTACCGTAGCCAGGAAAACATGTGTAGGTGGGGCTACACGGATGGTTTATGCGAGTGTGGTGTTTCTCCCCAGACTATGGCCATAGTTAGTATTCTTTGCTATGGCACACCTTTTGTTCTGCCCTGCGTGTCCTACCACCTTTACATGTGAGGACCTGTTCGGTGCCACCACAGAAATCTAAATAAAACCTTTTTATTTCTGTAGGTGCCACGGACAATGCTGTGCTTGTGCCTGAGTACTGGTCCAAAAAATAAAGAGCCAAACGATCGATTCGCTAAGAAGTTTATAAATAGATCCATCATAGATCATGGATCTAGAGAGAATGATCTAATTTTTCAGACTTGAAGCGTAGATTAGAATAAAACATCATTGCTGGGAAGGGCTGAGTGGTAGCTAGTCCGACTTTCGATCTGTAAACTTCAGTTCGTATTTCAAGTTCGGTGTTACCAAGGGCTTGACTGAAATTTGATAGGTGTGTGCAAATTTGCACCTTCACTACATAGTATAAAACAAAGTCGCTTTCTCTGTCCCTATAACCCTGTGTATGCTTAAATCTTTAAAATTTCGCAACGGATTTTGATGCGGTTTTTTTTGATAGATAGAGTGATTGAAGAGGAAGGTTTATATGTATAATAACCGTGCGAAGCCGGGGCGGGTCGCTAGTTTGTTATAAATAAATGTGAAGGAAAACATTGCGCTATATGTGTGTCCAAGAATCAACAAATTCGAACTTCAGTTATAAGCCTGCTGTTGGCCAGTGTGGTCTAACATCTAGAAATATGACTATTGATTAATAAGTATTATTCATCGGACAGTGTCTGGCTGCCGTGTAGCAGTTACCATACCTGAAGACGAAACAGAACACTCTCAAAATAGACTTGTGCATGGGCGTTAAAACTTTTGCCTTATTTGCCTAGAGTTTAAATTTCTAATTCGAATTGTTTTCATCCAGTTATTTCGCTGTCATCCTTTAAGTATTATTTAGTATACTAGCATACGTGTTGGTTATTTTGAATCTTTTGTGTGTATATGGGAACTGACCTTTTGGGTTTCCTTGTAGCTGATTTGCTCGCTGATCGCTCTGTTAGCCTTAACCTTGAAGGATCCTGTGAACAGAAGAATTCATAAGTTTAGAAAATATTGTTACCTACTACTAATAATGTTACTATCTAACAATTGGAAAAATGGCAGCTAGCGTCGTTTAATTTCTACTCTGATTTTCTAGTTACTAGTTATACCTACATAACATTTTATTACTTTGATTGATACGAGTACAGATCAATATGGCTTTAATTGTGTTTCTTTTGTAGGCAAGTACCTAGGTACCAATATATTATATAAAATGTATGTATATCCCCTACAGGTTCACAATAAATAAAGCAACAGAAAACATGAGCTTATATTGCTTAACCCAACAATTTACCTCGCCCCAAGGCCACTCGATACCAACAATTACTTCAAGTACCCGCGCTTTAAACCGTAAAATTCCAAAATCAAATCCGACCACGCGATTGGTTAAGAAACGCGGGTACCCACGCATTCTACCCCCCTATTGGTTGATGGCAAACTGATATAATTTAAAATATTGTCACCTCGCGACGTCGGTTCTCTCCTTATTGCAAATTTATTTGCGTGGGGAAGGTTATTTAATTTGCTCCCCGTTAATACACAGATATTGGATGCCGCGGTGTATGTAAATGTATATTATTATATTGGAGATAGAAATACAGAAAAATGCCGAATATGGGGGTGATTATAGGTACATTTTATAGGCGTAGTGAAGTGGTAAAGGTTGGCAGAATAAATAAAACATATAAAGGACGCGAGTTCGATTACCGCATCTTCCGCCCGTCATTGGGGGTACCGCGATGTCTAAGCTATTTCCGCTCGGATGTTCTCTAGACTTCACACCAATAGCACTGAATAGATAATAGCACTACAATAGAATATGAAAAGGGGCACAACTGAAAATAAGCGCTCTATAATGGCGACCATCTAATATTAACTCTTTTGTCTATGTACTTATAAGATTATTAATAAACGTATTTTCTTTCTTTCTTTCTTTACTGTAGGTATATAGCTCGCGCATCACATTCTGAAGGATTTTCACATGTGTTTGAAGTTATTTTTGATTGATGGATCTTGAATGCGCAGGTTTTATTAGTATCGAAGGCAGGAAAGATAAATGAGAACACGGTGTTTTTATTTTCTCACAACCTTACGATTGATTTGAAGGGAGAAACATTCCTTGCTGGAAATAAGGTCGATTAAGGCCATATTGGTATTTTTTTTTGAGAAAATTACATTTTTGTCTAGCTATACCTTTTTTAAAATAAAAATATATTTTTTTCTTTTTTCTCAAATAACACCCGATGTTAAGCCTGTGAACAATTCCACAACTTCCTTCAACTCCCTCTCTTCAAAGGAAAAGGTACTCAGAAGGTCCTCGAATTTTGCCACACACCCTGTATATTATTATAGATCTATGTTTGGTCATTATCTTAAAGATGGAGTTATTATTTATTATTGTACCTTATTCGTATTTTTACTTTTAGAGGCCTTGGCTGCGCTAGTAAAACTGTCTCGGCTAATGACATCATAAGTAACAAAATTTAAGGTATTTTAATTGGTAGGTATGTATTATGTGTATCCATATGAGGTTTAAAGAGAGATGATGGTAGATAAGTAATTCATGCCAAGCCAGTTCGTCTTCTTTAATGTCGCACGGTTTTTTTTATTTTGTGGTTCTTGAACCTTCGGATTTCGAGACTTTAGTTATATTCGCCGGTTTCTGATTGAGAAAGACGGGTACAAGTTAAAATCGTTGGTGAAGGTCCCAACTGAGATTTGAACATTCTCGACCACATTCACTCTTAAAATAATGATTTAAATCAATTAAAACTCCTTTTGCACATACATATTTAAAATACTTTCATCCATCTGAAACTTAGATTCAATGTTTTTATTCAAGACTGGCTTAAATTAATTTACACTTTAATCACTACACACATAAAGACTATTTTACTTCCCTGCAAAGTTAAGGGCAGCGCACATTGTGAGAACCTTAGCCTGACATCAATCAGAACTCGGTTTTGACTCGGATTCGTATTATTTGCCGATATTTATGAGATAGAATTACACGTTAGGGCCCGGAGCAGCACACGATCGTGCATACCTATCTTTATAAACGCTTAAAATAACGTATTTTGATATGTCAAGAGTTGTATATTTTTAGATGATGGTAAAATTTTGTTGTGTGTAACAATTTTTTGAAGTGAAGAATTTTTGTTTCTTAGCAATAACTCATGCTTGGCTAAAGTTTAACAAACTTTTTAGGTAGGTATTAGAGATGGGCCGACTATGACTAGCCGACTAGCCGACTAGTCGGTTGCTTTAACTCGGTACTTTTTACTCGGTAATTTCGTGGTGGCTCATTTTGATTTAGTTAGAGCGTTTCCTGTACTAAAGGAACCGAGTTCAAACCCCGCTGCGGCAAAATATTTTGCATAGCTAAAATGTTTGTTAAGTTAGCATTATCTTCAAAAACCACGGTTTAAGTTACTGATAGCTGTTACTTAGTTTGAAAAACTCAGTAACCCTACATAATGACCCCCAGACATTGGGGTCTTCAGCTAAATTTGGCCTAGCTGTGATGTAACTGTCCATTTTATTTTAATTTTTAGTCAATTGTAGTGGTTTTAGTAGGTTCTTTTTATTTATGTTTTTTATATAGTAGAATTTGTTTCTAAAATGACAAAAATAATAAAACAAATATTATAATCATTAAATAAATTGCCTCATAGAAACAACAGGTGACCAAAGAGCTGGCGCTTACCTCGGCCAACGAATTAGTCTGGCCATTCAACGAGGTAACGTCGCCAGCTTATTGGGCACCTTACCCGCAGACGGTGACCTAAATTCAGTTTCTTATCTTTAAAATTATTTTTTGATCTTATTCTTAAACAGGGCTCTAATCTTTCCGCGGGTATGATACCCAATGTCCTTATGGCCTGTCCTTTTCTAAATACCATTCCAATCCCATTTTTTTAAAATATACATAGGCTGACGAGATGAAATCTTTAAATTACCTATTGCAAGAAACCCTTTCCAATATTATTGTCTGATAATATAAAATACGATACGTAGTTAACTGTAATTTGAAGTAGATATATGTACGTTTCGCAAGATATCCATGCGAAAAATTAAAGTAGGTATACCTACTTACCATATTCCCCGCAGGAAACTTGTGAATTGAAATTAAACGAAAAATCTGCGTGCCCTGGAGTATCCAATATTTGGGAGTTAAACCAATTTGAAGGGTGACGGAGCACTTAATAGGCGTCAAACCGCGAATCGAAGCTTTTTAGGTGAGGGGGCGATGAAATAAAATCAGCTATACCTACTGTTATACCATTTTGTTATACCAATCGTTTGGAAACCGCTACAACGTCAAACAGTTAGAAAATCGCTTGAAAATTGTTTGAAATCAGTAAGTGTACTTGTGGTAGGTCTCTCGTATGCGGGAGGCCGTCTGAGTAGGTACCACAACTTTGCCAGTTATTCTTCCGCCAAGCAGTAGTGCGCAAGCATTACTATGTTGTGGTTTGAAGGGCATTGTAGCCAGTGAAATTACTGGGCATACGAGACTGTCTGTACATACATACATATGTGTACATCTGTCTCGGGGTGATGAGCGCAATGCGGTGCTACGCAGTGCTTCTTATGGTATTAAAAGTTCTGGATGACACTGCAATTGTTATGGGTAGGCGCTTACCATCAGGCGAACGACATGCTTATCTCATCACTCAGTTCCATAAAAAAAGTGATAAGTGAGTGATGCGATGTATGCGATTCGCAAATTTTGAGAGCGATTCGGAAGCAGCTCATACAATTTACTACTAACATTTGAGCGAGTTAGTAAGTAATAGAAGAGTTTAGCGGACCGGTAAATAAATGATAAATAAAAGTAAAAAGCATTATAGAATAAATGCGGATTGAGATCCACCGCACCTGTGTTCGGATCCCGACATTTGCACTCTCGCTCTAGAAACGGTGAAGAACTTGAGTAATTTAGTATTTTTGAATTAAATGTGTAAAGTAAGCGACACTAACACATGTCAAGTCTAGCCAGCTGCAAGGCTGACCGCTTTGCCAGTTATTCTGCCGCCAAGCAGTAGTGCGCAAGCATTACTGTGTTCCGATTTGAAGGGGCATTATAAGACTAAACATTATGTTGACTGGGCATTATGGAGACTTAACAGATAGGTTAAGGCAGTGGCGTAGCTACCGGAGGGCGAGACGGGGCAGTGCCCCGGGGCCCCCAAGCTCAGCGGGCCCCTCGGGCTCTGACTTACAAACTATAAATTGAACTAGTGAACATTTCGCCCACATTCGGAATATAAATAAACCAGATTCCAGGAACGCGACGAATCTTCTTGAGTACGACGAATCTGGATTACGACATATCTGGAGTACGTCGAATTCGGAACACGACAAATACGAAACAAACGATTTTAAATAGTTTAGTTGGGGCCCTAGTTTATATTTTGTCCCAGGGCCTTTGGTTACCTAGCTACGCCACTGGATTAAGGGTATTCTGTGGTTAAGGTCTTAGATAATTGACGAGCGCAGTGCAGCGCCGCGCAGGATTTTGTAAAACAAAGATTGGGGTGGTGCTGTTATTGTTATGGGCAGGCGTATTGCTAACCATCAGGCGAACGACCAACTCGTCTCGTCACTCAGTTACATAATGAAATAAATAAAATGATCTAAGTCCAACAATCAACAACAATGCAATACAACGAAAGATACATTCACTTTCCCATGGCTTTAGGTCCACATTTAAATAATAGGATACTTATCTACACCCATTTTAGGTGACGAGATTGTGGGAACCTTTCGGGAGGGAAATATCGAAATATCTCATTGAATTATGGCCATGTACCATGTACTAACTTTATCTATCATCATCATCAGCCCATTACGTTCCCACTGCTAGGACTCGGGCCTTCCCTCGTATAGAGAGTATAGGCCATAATCCACCACGCTAGCCCAGTGCTTGGTGGATGTCACATGTCCTTGAATTTTTGTGATTCATTCTTGGACATGACGGTTTCATCACGATGTTTTCCTTTAACGTTTGTAGAGCGAGTGCTAAGTTCGCACATGACTTAAGAAAGTCAGTGGTGCGGGACCAGCGAGATTCGAACTCGGGTGCATCGAATCGAAAATCGCACATGGTCCCACTGAACCGCACTAGCTTCAACTTCAACATCTACAATGAAGTAAATTTTGTGTGTTTAATATAGGTAGTGATAGTAATTTTATTTTCTTATATACCACTTTTTAAGCCACTGTTTAGTACTATTTGTCTACCTTGTAATGGGTAATACTCAGGGCGGGTTAGCTGCATGTGTCTAAAAGTTTCCAAAAAGCTAATAAATGCAGAATAAATAATTATTTTTGAGGTACCTAAGTAGATATTGCGATAACCATCCCTGTCGAAATCTTAAGATGAGTCATCATCATGAGATCATCAACATAGTAAGAAATACTATAAGTCTTTATTTTTCAAAAATTATGTTGAACCAGTCGGGCTAAAAAATAAAAACTAAACCATCAGTGCTTATGATTCAAATCTTTCAATTTTATTATGCTTGCAACCGCTTATCTGAAAGTCGTGGCTTCAACGGCACAAGCTCCCTCATTAGGAATTATAAAAATATAATATCAAGGTGCTGGCAACATTATATTCTGCACAGAAGTCGATACGCTGCAAAAATTGTTATGTATTAAAGAAAGATGGAGTCGCACTGTGAGCGGGTGTGGCCGCGGGCGCGCGGACGCTTTCGTCGTGTGTTGGTGAGCCAAAAAACCCTTGGAGGGCCGAAGGTTTTTTAGGTTGAAAACTGTATCCATACATACTGTTATTAGACAAAATGCTATCACGACCTAATCGAACCCCGACGATACTCTACACCGTCAATACCTTAAGCCGACAAGACTTAAGACAAGACACTATGTACATATTACAAATTTCTTTATTGCAAAAATATGTGTTACGTGTGGTTGTTGTAACTCTGCCTTTTGTTTTAGTTATTAAACCTTTGTTACAAAAGACAGCGTCTTCCCAAGATCAGCCTGTGTTTTTACAATAGCAGAATATTAAGAACTTAGTATTTATACCTGATTTATAATTTAATATTAACATGTAAGAATTTGTGAATATTATTATATATATTGTTCACAATATATTATTTTATAATATATTGTAGTTTAGTTTAGTTTTTCATCTATTTAGCCTTTTATTAAATTAGATTAACGTGTTCATGTTTTTTTTAATGGTAGAACAATTAGACACTATGATATTTAGAATACATTGTACTCCAACAATATGTTGGATTGGACCATAGTTTATAGTACACCTGTTTTCATAATATGGTATAGAAAAACTTACTGAACCACGTTATAAGCATTAAAAAGAAAACCTCCCAAGTCTCAAGTGGCCGGTTTATTGATTCCTTACTGAGGCTGCAGAAGTAGAAAAATATCAAAGAATTACTTGTCTTTTGCCATGTCGCCAGCAGTATAGACCGACCTAAAACAATGATCTAAATTGGTAAGTAATAACATTTTCGAGTTTTGTGAGCAATTACAGCTACATATTTTTTATTATTTTTTGTTTTAAGTTAGTATTTACAAACTATCTCTAGCAATACATAGTCGTGCGGATTATAGGACCTTAAGTTAAAATATAGTATAAAAAAAAACATTCAGAAGCGTTTTTAATTCTGATCCACATTTGTTCTATCCAATTTTTCATAATCCTCGTCCCTGTACCAAAGTACACATTCTACCTAACATAACGACATAAAATTTGGTTGTTTATCTTTGCGCCTTTGCGTACAAGGAGCAACTGCAGTTCAACTGATTTGTATACTAGCTGCGCCCCGCGGTTTTCCGGGGTAAAAATTGTTTGTTACCACGTACCTCCGTAACTATTAATCCGATTTTGATGAAATTTGGAATGCAGATGGTTTTGATTCTGGAGTAACACATAGGCTACTTTTCCTGTACGGTGGTTTTATTTTACTAGTTATATATAGAGATTATTACTTAACTTAATAATAATGTCTTTTTTTACATAAGATAAATCTATTACGTTTGACCACCATCTCGCTCATGTTAAGCGATGATGTGGCCGAAGATGGAGCACGTAGATCTAGAAGATGCCTATTCATTCTGGCCTTGAAGATACCCAGATTGTAGTTATCAGGAAACAGGGAAGACGGCAAGGAGTTCCATTTTATAGCAGTACGCACTATGAACGTGGAACCAAAACGCTTTGTACGAGTTGGCGGAATGTCTACTAAATAGAAAGTGAAAATGAGAAACTGGAAATGGGGATATTTGGATAGCATCAAGGTGACGATGATGTCGGGAATTTGTGATAACCTGGAAATTATTGGTAGATATTTATATGCGCCGTGTTCATTCTGTTTCTTGTCGCACTATAACCTTGTCAGATTCTCCCCAAGCCAATTTAGACTTTATTCCTATACAAGATTCCTACATGTTTGGGCTTATTAAAAGTTTTTATTTAACTAACAATGTTTGTTTGGGACTATTATGTAGGTATTCTGTGGTTTGGCTCAAATCTTGTAAATTGAATCAGAACCACTTCATCTTACGAAGTTGAAATTTTGCATACTTGACAAAGTCTGATGACAATGCAGAATTATGGTGACAGCCAGCTGATCTGATGATGAAGCCGGAAGGTGGGTAATGGAACTCCTTGAGGGAAAATCGTAAACTACTAGTGTTTGGGCTCATTTTAATCTGCTTGCGGCTCCGATTAAGAAATTGTTAAAAGCTTGTCTTGAAAAATATATTCATCAACAAAAAGTTTTTTGTTTGAGATCTTTCATTTACCAAATCTTCACCGGGACGACACTATTGCACTGATGAATGACGTAGTCGACGAGGCGCCTATAAGCTCTAACCGGCACCCAAGAATACTAACTATCCGGCACTCTGGCTAGGACAATGTTTAGCTATATGCTATGCTTTGCTGCTTACATCTCCACCATTAGTTTCGCAAGCTAATAATCGCAGTTGGTACGTAACTGTACTAGCAAATGGCATGATTTAGCCGTTAGTTTTTCCTCGAAAATAAAAAAAAATATAAAAAAAATCATGGGTGCCGAGATGGGACTAAACCTAGCAAATAACATAATATATTTATATTGTAAATCACGTGTCTTGTCTCCTCCTTTGCTGGCCGCGAGCAAGCATTCGATACATTACTGCTATATTATTGATATTTAATACTGATATATTACACTGCGATTACTGTACTATTCCGACAAGAACAATATTAAAACGGGCGGCACTCGCATTTTTTTGTTGGTAATGTGGAGAGAACAGCCCCCAACCCATATGTCCCTCAAGCGCCAATTGTATATCGTGTTGAGCTCAGATTAAGGTATAGCTTCACTGCAACTAATGAGATGCGGTCCAATTATTGTCAATTTAGGCAAGAAATCGAATTAATCTCACAAATTTACACCAAAATACGACAACACAAGTTGAGATAGGTAAACTTTATTTGACAATATATGGCATCATAAGACTTTGTCGCGGTTATTTTACACCCTAATCTGAGCTCAACACGATATACGATTGTCACTTTAGGGAGATATGGATACGGGTGCAGTACAATTTGACCGAGCGCGGCGACGTGCTTACGCCCGTCATATTGTTTATTTATTTGCTTAAGATAAGTACTACAACTTACATTTATCTGCACATCACACTAGGTACCGATAAAATAACTACTGAAATAAATGTAGATAGATAGATAAACACTTTATTATTCACCTTAAAAATAGAGATAAAGTGCAAATGTAATGTTTACAGTGGTGTAACAATGGGCGGTGTTATCGCTTAAAGCGATATCTCTGCTCTTCCAGACAACCTTTGGATGGAGAGGAATAACGAAACATACACAGACGGTGGTGATAGAAAATATAATAGACATACTAAGGGCTTACATATGATATACAATATATAATCTAATTTAATAATCTAATTACTTAAATATATATGACTATATAAATAAACTTATATACCTAATTAATATACATACATACATACATACAATATATAATTAACATACATATTATACAATCAAAAAGTGAACGGTTATTAAAAAAAAATAGAATTCCATAGCAAAATATAATGATAAATATTATGAAGTGGATAAATATAATTTCCTAACACGTTCTCTGAAAGTGGCCAGTGATGGGGAGCGTTTGAATGTAATACGACAAAACTTACCAACCTCTATAATCCTCGATAATATAAATAACGAATTACGATGAGGCTATCTATAATTTGAAATATGTGTAGTAGGTACCTAATTTTAAGTTCAAAACTGTTTGCATTTAACCATATAGTTCTGTTGATTTGAAGGTCCACATAAATAAATAAATAATAATGATTTCAATAAGTATTTACAATAAACCATATATCATTTGTTAAAATAACAAACAAATACGTAGGTGCAAATTTCCTTTCTTCTTTCTTTCTTTCTAATATTTTAGATCACAATCATAAATCAATATTCAAAAAGTCAAAACACAGGTTTTTAAATATGTGCAACAAAATTGTAAATCGTATTGTATCTGTAAACCTTTATCTATACATATAATAAAATCGTAGAACCCAAAAAATCTCTACATGGAAGATATTAAAAAAAATCAAGCAGGACGACTTCAAATGAGTAACTAAACAAATTAAAACAGTTTTTAAAATGTTTGTTTGTTTGTTTGGACTTCTATTACTTAAGAACCACTAATGGGATTTTGATGGTGTTTCCACGAATATGCTTAACTGAACCCTGATTCTAATATAGGCTATCAAAATTTTGAAAAATCTACATATGGGGGGGGGGAATTAATGGGGGGTGAAGTTTGCATGGAAAAAAGTTATTAGATTGTCCTAGACCCTTGAAACTCAGATTGAATACTTATAATTACAAATTAATAAATATTCATTTTTCAAAATTCAGCTACTTTAAGCGATGACGACAGAAAATAGATAATATTAGTCTGACTTTGAAACGCTGCGTGAACTACGAAAATTAATGAAATACGTAGGTGTAAAATTATAATTACATAAAAAAAATCATGGTAGAAATATAATTTCAGCGTTTTTTTTCAACACTTGAAAATTAGTTTATGCAATAGAAAGTATGGCGGTAAAATTAAAACTCGCAAACAGTAATTTTATGAATATACGAATGCACCAGACCAGTGAATAATGTTAAAATATTTTTCTTTTCCAATTCGCTTAGGTCGACGTTACCTGATTTATGATTGGTATATCAGTAGGTACCTCTGAAGCGGTGTGGCGAATTTTGGCTTCAACCGTCCGGCTCAAACCGCCCAAAAGCCTTTTAAAACCCTCTCCAGACTGTGGTCTGAGGTATGTGTGTCAGAAATGTGCTTCTGGTGTTTTTAAGGATTTGTCAAGAGGATAATTCTGCAGAAACTTTAATGTACGACGAAGTGCCTTTGTTCAATGACAAACAAATTGATCTATCTAACAGATGACGACGCGATATGGTGGGGCACCAAGTGTCTTTAAGAAGCATGCTTTTTTAGACAGGACAATATACACTGTCCTGTCAATACCAGTAAAAGAATGCTACTAGAACAGTAGATAGTGTTGAACGCCGTACGTTCCATGCAGCTGCAGATTAAGGCGCCTCCTGAATGACGACCAAATTTGGAATGAAATTTTAGCAAATGCAGTCGTGATACTTTACGACGTATACGCCATTTGTATGCCGGATGT
Organism: Petrophora chlorosata; assembly: GCA_951640565.1. Lineage (NCBI taxonomy): Eukaryota > Metazoa > Arthropoda > Insecta > Lepidoptera > Geometridae > Petrophora > Petrophora chlorosata. Next base: position 2,836,647 of record OX621188.1, read on the forward strand.
TGGTGTTTTATGGGCTTTCGAGCTTTGTGAAACTGTGGGAGAAGCGTCTACACCATCTTGCCGAAGATATCCCGCCTATATTCTCTGAGAAACTTAGAACAGGACGTGGACGCATCAGACGAGAGGGAGATAAATTGTTGTCTTACTATGCTACAAAATGTTGTCATTGCTATCGGTGGCGATTCATTAGGCCGCGTGAATCCCGTAAAAATTAGCGCATCGAGTGCATCTGGGATTCCAGCGCTCTTTATTACGTTAACAATTGCAGGTTAAATTATGCTTCTTTAAAACTGGACCACTCCGAAATTGTGTAACGTAACTCGGCTAAAGGAAGTGTCGCTAAAAAGGAACCTGCTTAAGCGTTAAACTACAAATACAATCCTGTATGGAGTACTGTAGCCATCTATGGGGTGGGTCAGCCGAATACCAACTGGCAGCTCGGGAATCATTAGAACGTTGCCCAATTAATTTTATAAATAACAATGTGCTGGTGGAGAAGAAACTGACAAGTCTTAAACACGGACGGAAACTTGGGTGTCTGTAGCTCTTCTATCGACAGCACTTCGGTAAGAATTGCACTAACCGATCCCTTCTTCTCCTTTTCACTTAAGGACTTCCAGGCGAGGAGAGTCGTTTCCCCGTACGTACTTAATGTCCCACCGATCGGTACGAAGCGTTTTGCAGATTCTTTCATCATGCGGACTCCTTAAAGAGTAGAACGCTCTACCAGCTCTTTTTTCCAAATACCTATAAAGTCTAGAGTGAATAGGCATCTCATCTCATGGGCAACCATGCTCCATCTTCGCTTTCCATCAGGCGAGATGTCATCAAACAAGTGCCCATTTACCAATTTTAAAAAATATAAGTAGTCGACGCGAACGAAGTAGGGACATTTCTCTCTACAAAAAAAGACTCTACATCAGCGTTAAACTATAATCCACGTGAACGAAGTCGCGGGCAACAGCTAGTTGAAAATAAAAATAAACCTTTAAGTCCCATATAATTAGAACTATATATGCAGCAATCTTTATTTCTAATTTAATTTAGACTTCTTTGCCTTATGCGCTATTAGAAGACAACTGAAATATCTGAAAAATTAATATGTGCATCTCGTAATGCCTATCCAATGGTTTCCAATTCTGGAATTCTGTCACGAATTTTAGTAAAATCGTGAGACATATAAGTCGCCACCGCATTAATGGCGTATTTGCCGATCAGCAACCGACGTAGTGGGATCAAAGTGCAGTTCTTTCAACATTTCGCATTTGATCCTGGAGTACCTATTCTATCCTCAGATCGTGAGAAAGTAATATTATACATATCAATTTGTCGATGGATCGGCTTTCTCGTGATGCCCAACTGTTTATTAGATGGCTATACAAAGGGCCGGGCATTGGCGAGACGGGCGAGCTTCTCGCCCATATTTATTGAAATTACTTACAATTTGATTGTCGAGTAATAACCGACTGCAACTCGGTAGCTCGATTCGCCTTAAAATTAAATCGGGTTTTGTTTGAAACGTCTCGAATTAGATACTTTTATATGTAGACGATTTGCATGAATTACTGAGGGAACCGCGCCGCGCGTGCATAGGGAGATATTTTAAAGAGGTATACGGTAGCACTCCTTTTAAGCTTTTTTTACTTTACACATCAATATTTATTAAAACAAGCATGTTCATTATAATGTTGATGCTTCGAAAGAACTTAATAAGTTCACGTTTTATTTTTGAAATTGCCATTATTTGTTATGAGTCTGTTGACCTATATGAATAAGTATTTTTAGAACTAAGTGTATTTTACAATTGCGTCTCCGAATTTACACACCAGTCAGTAAAAATAAGGAATCAAATTATAAACTTTTACTATGTGAGTAGGTACAAAATTTTTTTGAATTTGATAACTTTATTTACTTTGAATAAAGGGTATGTGGACCTAATCTTATTTATGAAACTTAGGTCGACAAATTCGGCGAACTATACACCTACGTAAGTCTTAGTCGTTTTTATATTATATTTTATAAGATTATGTGCAGGTAAAAAACATACATAAAACGCATTATTTTAGAAATCATAAAACAACTTTTTCTACATATTTGGTAAGAGGCGAACGTTCGCGTAATTTCTTTCCACATGAAACACTGGTTTTACCTAATTTAATTATTCAAAAACATTACGACCAAACAAAACGTCTCACTACAAATCGGACCTTTCAGCAAGCCATGTTCCATTAATAACAAGCTGTCATGTACGAACATGAAAAAGTTGTCACAATTCCGGCCACGTGCATGACAAGTGCATGAAAAAGTCGTAATGTCGGCCGCTTACATGAAACAACGGCCCGGCACGGAATGCCTGAAGTTTACTACTTTACAGCCTGATATTAATAAAATGTCCATGTTAGTTCTCGACCAGCGGGGTCCAAGTAGTCTTGCCTTAGAACTTCGTACCTACAGAAATGTGTTAGAATTCAGCACATACGGACATTGTATTTTATCTTACGTGTCTTTTTCATTTATTTCTTTGTGGTTGTCAAATAAATTATATTCTTTCCTTCTTTCTTTATTTAAGGACTTTTCCTGAAAATAAGTAGTTCCATAAAACAAACATTAACCGCAAGAATAACTGATTATAGAAAACAAGTGTCGTAGAGAGTAGACAAAATCTATTAGATATCATACTAAAAGTAAAATATGCGAAAGATTGGCTGTTATAACGTTAGTTGACTTAAGTACGTGATAGTAATAAAAAGGAGAAATTACGGCTTCATAAGTACATGTGACTTTTATCATACATGGCCATCATACTTGTTACCTCGCGATGCCTCTTAGGGCTCCTCATCGTTTTAGGTAGTCCCATCGTCTACTCAAACTAATTTAAATGCTTAAAGCCAGAGATTTCTCCACTTCACAACCATAGCACTAAAAGCTATATATATGCCATCCATAATAAAACGGCTATAGAATCTAGCTTCTAGCCTACGGCTTGTTGAAAACCCCGACGCAAGGCGCAATTAATCACTTTGATAAACCCCACCAATGAAGGAAGGAAGTCAGCAACATTTATATTTTGTGTGACAAAATACCTAGCGGTTTGATCCGGACATAAAAACTCAAACAGGCCGACGGAGTAGGGCGGCGACTGGTCATGTTGATATTTACTGAAAGTGTCGATATTTAAAAACTATTTATGTACAAATCAGGCTATCGTGTTTTAAAAATGCTCAAACCAAGCCTTTATTTGTTTCACTACTTATTGTTTCTACATGCGAAGTCATCGTCGTTGTAGGATCTCTCTCATGCGAGAGAGTAACCCATCCAAAGTCACCCATGCAACTTTAATATATGGTTATGGATTATAGAGGATAGATGGTACGATAGTTGGTTGATGTGGTGCCCGCAACGTCTTTACGAATGACTAGGCGAGCTGCGCTACAAGCGCTTCGGAAGGATTAGTTGGTGAAGACGTACTCTGGACACTGTCATTCTTTTGCTGTCCGATTCAGCAAAGGAAGATGAGAACAACAATAAATAAAAAAACACCTATCGTGTTCCATATTGGTTACTATAAACAAGCAATTTTTTTATGAAAAAAGCGGGACAAACAGCAGACCGATTGTAAGTGGTACCGTCGCTTATATGGACATCTGCAACACTGACGAGAAGCATTACCGACCTAGTAGCGATGTGTCTTCCTCTTGAATGGTGCAATGTGAAGATATTGAAGAGACCAGACCAGAGACAGTGGTTATGGAGAGTTTTTATGAGCAGAAATTAGCCTAATTGATTTGAGTGTCAGTGCTGCCAGTTATGTCAGTGTACAATTCAGCTAATTAGTGTCAGAAAATTAAATATTTAATCGACAAACACCCAGGGTGTCAACCCCCACCCTACCGTTTCACATTCGAGGCTCCGCGTCGACGCTTATCGGAGAGTTTTACATTTTTATTGCAAGCGGATACGGGCCGAGTCGCCGTTATTATTTCTACCCGCGATTATTGTTAGAACACTGTTGGACTACGGACTGCTTTTTGCAGTCAGACTGTTGCTAAAGCGAATATTGGTGGTTTATTTTCTTTATTGGCTTCGCACGGTGTTGACAGTCAGCTACAATTGTGGTAAAGTAAATATTCCTTCAATATTAAATTTAAGTAAATATAATATCGATTAATTTTCAGTTGAACTCTATTTCTTAGCACTTCGTCTTCGTCACTTCTGCTTTTATGTTGGTTAAAAAACTGCTTCAAGATATTTGGATTTTTGATTTGGTATGATTTTTAGTAGTTAATTAAATTATGACACGTTGGCTATATCCTCAAATTCGGTCGATATTCCCCTCAATCTCAATAAATAAATCATTTTTAGTATTTATTGTTGTTGTCTAATAAAAGTAATAAGTTTTCTAATTGTTCTTGCTGAATTTAATAATTGTTTAGCTGTAAAATATAGTAGTTTGGTAAAAAATAACGATTATCATCATCATCATCAGCCTGTAGTCGCCCACTGCTGGACATAGGCCCCTCCCAATGAACGCCACTGGGCCCGGTCTTCGGCTCTTCTCATCTAGTTTCTTCAGGCAGCCTTTCGCAGGTCGTCGCTTTACCTGGTCGGTGAGCGTCCTACACTACGCTTGCCGATTCGCGGTCTCTACTCAAGGACACGTCTACTCCAACGGTTGTCCGTCCTTCGAAAATATATCAGACTTAGTACTTAACCCAGCCATTTCATCAACCATTATTTCTGTATACTATATACGTAGAAGTAAGTATCGAACAAAACATCGGTTCCCAAACTACCCACATAATACAAACCCCCTCTGAAATTCGCAACATTTTAAATAAATTCAAGCAAATAATAAAGCCATCGTCGAGTCCGGAACCCCACTGCTTCGTATAGATTAAGCGAGTGTAACCCCGCACGGCCCTCTCAGACCACAAGGCGTGCTCTGCGGGCCCCTAAAACGATTTTACAAATTATTTTACAACTCAACTTAATTTTAATAACATAACACTATGGCCTCCCACTGAGGATAGATACAAATACAATCGGTTGTTACTTTTTTCGTTGTCAATCTAATTTGAATTGTTACTTTTAATTGAGAACGTAAAGAGCTCTCTATGTGCAACGAAGAAATTGAAGTAATTACTCGTATTTATACGTTTTGGTCTCTCGTATGCGGGAGGCCGTCTAGGTAGGTACCACAGCTTTGCCAGTTATTCTGCCACTAAGCAAGAGTGTGCAAGTATCACAGTGTTCCGGTTTGAAGGGCATTCTAGCTAGTGAAATTACTGGGCCTAAGAGACTTAATATCTGATGTCTCGGGGTGATGAGCGCAAAATAATACCAAAGAAAACTAACCTAATACTAACACTAATACTAGTAATATTTAGATATTCTAATGAAAAAAGCATACTATACAGTTAGTAATTACATAGAAGACAAAGATGCATGGAACATTCCGCTTCTGCCAAGTAGCCAACTGGCACGTAAGAAAAATATTATTGTCAAAAACAAACAAAATATTGTAACAAAAGTTCTCAAAAATATGCCCCTCAGTTTCTTGCCGTATCTTCTGAGTAGTGGTTCTTTTTCCAATACGGTGGTAGAGTCATTGTAATAATTGACGTTCATAAGGGCGTCTGTGACGACAAAATTTAAATAAAGAAGTTTTGAATTGAATTGAATTAAATACTGCTAAACGGATTTTGATTTGGTTTTCAGGGTTTGGTAGCACTATTCCCAACTCAGATTATAGGGTATATTACATCAAAATCGGTTGAGTGACTGCGAAGATACAGTTTGACCTCTACGCGTACTACACGCGTTCTCATTATACTGGAGAGGTCTTGCTAAAATGGTCTTGAGAAAAAGACTGACGACCTTTCTCTAGCGTGCACGCGGAAGAAGTCGCGGGAAAAAGCGAGTAATAAATAAGAATCACCTTTGGCTGACGATTGACGTATTTTCTTACAAAAAGTTGTTCGTTGCCGTGGTTCCTTAGAATTTTCATCTATACTTAGATCTCTAATAGGTTTCTCCATTATCATTATCATTATCATCCCATCACGTTCCCATTGCTGGGATACATAACTTCAGTAGCTTCAGAGCATGGACTATAATCCTCAGAGAGGGTTGGTGGATGTCACTCACGATGTTTCCCTCATCGTTTATAAAGCGAGTGTTAAATCCGCATATAACTTAAGAAAGTCAGTGATGCGGGGCCAGCCGGATTCGAACTCGGGTGCGTCGGATCAAAAGTCGTACGTGCTCCCACTAAGCCGCACTCGCTCTACAAACCACATAGTCATTTAGGAACTATTTATAAATTGGTCAACATAGCTTTTCTACGGCTTTATCATCGCCGCGTTAGCCCAATTATGTTTCCACAGCTACCTGGGGCACGGCCCTTCTCTCATAGAGAGAGAACGGGCCATAATCCACCACACTGGCCCAGTGCGAATTCTGCGGTCCTCAAGATGTTTCCTACAACGTTTTTAGAGATCTGCAAAACTTATGTACCCCGACACCCATCGTCGTCAATGGTACACCTCTTGAAGTTGTCGAAGAACTACCTTGGACAAACAATACAGTTGAGTAGAAACAACTTCGAGAGGGAAGCCGACAAAAGAATTCAGCTAGGCTGGGCAGCGTTCGGTAAACTACGTCAAGTTTTCACGTCGTCCATACCACAGTGCCTTAAGACAAAAGTCTTTAATGCGTGCGTCCTACCAGTAATGACCTACGGAGCCGAGACGTGGACACTCACAGTGAGACTGATCCATAAGTTCAAAGTCGCTCAGCGAGCTATGGAGAGGGCTATGCTCAGAGTTTCTCTAAAAGATAAGATCCAAAGTAACCGACATAGCCCATAGAATTAACAAGCTGAAGTGGCAATGGGCTGGTCACATCTCTCGAAGGACGAACAACCGTGGGAGTAGACGTGTCTTTGAGCGGAGACCGCGAATCGGCAAGCGTAGTGTAGGACGCCCACCGGCCAGGTGGAGCGACGACCTGCGAAAGGCAGCCGGAAGGAACTGGATGAGAAGAGCCGAAGATCGGGCTCAGTGGCGTTCATTGGGAGAGGCCTATGTCCAGCAGTGGACGAATACAGGCTGATGATGATGATGATGATAACTTATGAAGTCATTAGTGCGGGACCTGCGGGATTCGAACTCTGGTGCGTCGGATCGAAAGTCACACGGGTTTCCGCTGAGCCACACTCGCTCAACCACGCTTTGGGCTAACCTATTGCACTTTCCAAGCCTCAATTCCAAAACTTTTGCAATATCCCACCGACATTTTAAAATAAATCGCACACGTCAAGGCTCGGGCCGACATAGGTTACCTAAGCTAAGACCTATCATTACATCAGAGTATTTATAAAACTCGAAATATAATTTCAACGTCAGAATGAATTTATTTATTGTAAGCAACGTATAATTTTTATCGTATTAAAGCGAGCGAAAGGGCTAGTTGCAAATAATATATACCTAGATGGGAACAATAAATATAATTTAAGATGGAGAGACGGACAGAGTTACTATAATTATAATAAGTATAAACTAAATATAGGTCTTATAATAGCTTCATGATCTTATGCATGCATTGGATTATAATAAAAATTTATCCAGGCATTTTTTTGTAGAGCAGATTTGATGATTAGCATGTAGAAATGACTTAGGTATACTTTTTTGAAGAGCGTGTGTGGTTCGTTGGGAGCATTTGCGACTTTCGATCCGACGCACCCAAGTTTGAATCCCGCTGACCCCGCACCAGCCACCACCACCTCTAAAAACGAAACGTCGTGAGGAAACCGGCATGTCCAAGAATTTATCACAAAAATTCAAGGACATGTGACATCCACCAACACGCACTGGGGCAGACCGTGGCGGATTATGGCCCATACCATGCTTTAGTATTCTGTGCCTATCCTCTCTCTTCGAGAGAAGGCCCGTATTCCAGCAGTGGGAACGTGATGGGCTGATGATGATGATAATTTTGTATGGAACTGAGTGATGAGACGAGCATGTCGTTCGCCCGATGGTAAGCGCCACGCCTGCCCATATCAATTGTAATGTCAACCAGAACTTTTAATACCATAAAAAGCACTGTGTAGGACTGAATTGCGCTCATCACCCCGAGACATATTATATGCCAAGTAATTTCGCTTATTTGAGGGTATTAAAAACACTATCAGTAAGTAAATACCTATTGATCCACTACTCTGAGTAGAATACCCGTGCGCTATAAGCTACGTACGTACGTGGTAAGCTACGTCATTTTCAATGTGAATACGAATGTACCCACGGAGCTTGGAAGGAAACCCACAAGCTAATAGCAGCCATTATTATTTCAATGATTCGAGCTTTTGATACTCTTAGCGCCATCTATCGCAAAACCCCAGAACGAAGTCGCCTACCTCGGTTGGATGCCACTATGCTAACCAGCGGTAGCAATAGAACGACAAAATCTATTTTGTGACACTAGATTAAAATTTGCAATAACATTTTTGGTATTTGTTCATAATGTGTTTTTGGTGCCGTAATCCTAAATTTAATATAGGTGCCTACTCATATTTTATAATTTATATAAAATACGAATTAGCCCCATCTGCTGTAAAGATTTCGGACTACTTAAGAAATAGCCCACCTCCGTAGTTCGTTTCGAAAAACACATTCACCCTCCGCGTATCTACTATTAAGTATTCTGTGCTTCAGCTCAATCAGCCTCTGTAGCTTAGTGGTTGAGCTCGGCAGGATGGACAGGATGACTCCTTAAAATTGAATGCAGTTTGATTGAATTTCAAAGATTTTCTTTCAATTACGGTAATAGAAAACAATAATAAGCTTATTGTTTTCTATAAAACTCTTGGTCATAACCATCGATTGTTATTCCTATGATATATATCCACATGTAAAATAATAATAGGTTTTCTTGAATATAAATAATATTAAAATAATTTCTTGAATATCCCTCTTAAAGTCATTGAAGTGTAATTTATTAAAAAAAATTGATTTTGTAAATACTAAACACATAAAAGCCATAATATTTTATAGTAATATTTTGTCATAATAATGCGATATTGCAATATCACCTGTAGTCGTCCACTGCTGGGCATATAGGCCTAATGAACGCCACTGTGCCACGTCTTCAGCTCTTCTCAACCAGGGCCCTAATTCACTATGACAACTTGGCGATTCCTTGCTTCTAAATCACGTCGATTCACGTCGAGGAATCGACGTTTCCTCGAAGCAAGAAATCGCCAAGTTGTCATAGTGAATTAGGGCCTAATAATCATTTAGTAGTCATCGGGGTGATAAGCGCAATGCAGTGCTACGCAGTATTTTTTTTTTAATGTAACTGTATGACGAGACGAGCTGGTCGTTTGCCTGATGGTAAGCGATACGCTAGCCCATAATTGTAGCAGCACCATCCTGAACTTTGTTTTGCAAAATCATACGCGGCGCTGCACTGCGCTCGTCACCCTGAGACAAATAGCTGTTGAGTCTCATAATGCCTAGTAATTTCGCTGGCTACTACTACTAATGGTATTAAAAGTTCTGGGTGGCACTGCAATTGTTATGTTATTAAGTATTGTTAATGGTTATCAATATGGTATCACTATTGAAGTTCGTTCTAAAACCAAAACTGGTTGCCTATATAAATAATCAAAGGGTCGGTAACATTGATGAAGTTGTATCAAAACAATAGTCAATTTACAGGGGCGCAATATGGGATAGGGATATATTGGTAGAGCACGTTAGGGCGAGTTCCTGAACAAAAACTGCCTCGACTAGTGTCTATGACGATATGGTCAGTCAATATTGCATCGTATTGAACCAGAAAAATAAATAATATGGTTTACATTTTTGAGTAGGGACAGGGACGCCCCGAAATGAGGTTGTGATATAAAACCAAACATGCTGATAAGTGAAAAATAAAATTAAATGCAATCAATTTTGCAGTGTGATAGGTCAGTGATCGCAGTTCATTTGGGATGATCTGGGTTGTGTTTGCCGCGCGCGAGTCGCGACTCCCGACGTCGAGGCGACGACGAGGCGGCAGTCGGCGGCGCGGCGGCGGCCTACCTGTCCCCTGACCGGCGCCGGCGGCGCAGCGCGGCGACCGACGGCGCGGCGCGGCGCGGTACGGGCGTCTGCGTCCCTTTCCCTCAAGGCTACCTCCCGGCAAGCCAAACAAACCCTTACGCACGCGTAATTAAAGTCGCTTATCATATAAACACAATACCTACAACACTTTTTTGAGTCATACCTGCCGCACAACCAACCGAGGCTTGATAGAAATGATACATACCTTCGCAATATAATACCTAAACTGCGCCTAAACAGCGACAAGTTTCAATTGACTCATCTTTGAATAGATATTGCTCGGCCCGTTTAGTTGAAACGAAACATTAAATTGAATTGCAAACATGAAACTCATAAGAAAGACAGATCAAAACCATATCAAAACAAGGAATATAAACAAAACACCGGTTATCTGTCAACTCAATGTCAAACGTTTGAGGGAGCAAACTAGCGTTATTATCGCGTAAACTTGTATCCTACTCACCTCTGGAGGTTTTTAACAATATTTTGATCACTATCACAGTCACTAAAACTTTATAATCACGTAGATAACGCAGAAATGTGTCAGGATACCGTCGCGGTGCGTCGGTCGGCGCTCGTCCCTGAGTTGTAACGGAATCGACGCCGGCGCAGGTGAGCGGGCGGCGCGCGACGGTGGCGCCGCGGCGACCCTACGAGGCAGCCAGACGCCCCCACCGCCCCCGTGCCTCGCGCATCCCGCACGACCCTAGAGTCTAGACCTCACGCCATGGAAATTAATGGAATACTAAATACGTACCTACTAATTTATATTACATCGGATTGCACCAGTGACGAACGAAGACGCGACGCGCGCGTAACGCGATTCGACGACGCCCTGATGAACGACGACGAACGACGCGACGACGTCACAATCTCGTACGCTTATTGCTTTTTCTGTATACTGTTTATCTTGCTTGCTGTGTGTACTTAGGATTGTAGATACCTATCTACCTCCTTACAAACTATTAATTGCTCTGTGCCTATTAAGTAATATAATGATCATGTAAGTATAACAAAGTCTTGTGCAATAGAATGACCCGCGGCCTCGACGAATATCAACCTGTAGAGCGAGCCGGCTTCCAGGCTGGATACTCAACGATGGACCACATTCACCCAATCAAACCACTGATGGAGAAGAGCAGGGAGTATAACCGGTCCATGTGTTTCTCTTTTGTCGATTATGTAAAGGCTTTCGACAGTGTCGAGCACTGGGCCGGGTTCCATATTCTCTCCATCGATCGTTGTAACATCGACAAGTGATAAGTGGATATCGTCCGTGAGCTGTACTTCAGGCGCGTATGCATAAATTAACTAGCCCTATACCTATCTATTAAACGGGGTGTGCGACAAGGCGACACTCTCTCGCCCAAGCTCTTCGCCAACGTATTAGAAGAAGTAGGAGTCAATTTTAGCGGCAGTCGCATGTCGCACCTAAGGTTTGCGGATGACCTTATCCTCTTGGGTGAAAATGTCGACGATTTGGCGCAAATGCTTTTAGAACTTCAGGAAGCATCTCTGAGAGTAGGCTTTAGGATGAACGTGTCCAAGACAAAGATTATGGCTAATCTTGTAATACCAGCAACCCATGTGCTCGTTGGTAACAAACAAATAGAAGTAATAGATGAGTACATTTACCTTGGGCATCGTTTATCCTTTGGACAGGGTTCTCAGATTGCTGAAATAAGTCGACGGATTCAGTTAGGTTGGGCTGCCTTTGGTAAGCTGGACGACGTCTTTAAAGCTAAAATCCCGCAATGTCGAAAAACCAAGACATTTAACCAGTGTGTCCTTCCCATACTCACTTACGGAGCCGAAACGTGGCCGCTCACAATGGAAAATATCCGTAAGTTAAAAGTAGCTCAGAGAGTTATGGAGCGAGTGGATTGAAATCAGGTTGGCGGATTGCGTGCCAAATGTCGACATTCGACGCATCACTAAAGTCGAGGATGTCGGTACGCGAATCGCCAAGCTTAAGTGGAGATGGGCGGGTCATGTGGCTAGGCGGGACGACGGAAGGTGGACCAAGACAGTTATCGAGTGGTGGCCAACAGAAGTGTGTGATCTAGGGGCAGACCATTAGCCATCGGATTATAATAAAAAATACGTCACTTAATACCAAAACCAAAAAACCAAAAACCAAAAACCATTTATTCGGCACACGACAAACAAATAATACAAAAAATAAAAACTTAAATAATAAACATATGCGCCGAATGGGCTCAGCTCAGCATAAAATGCCAAGAGTTTTACACAACTCGGCGCTGATTTTCAGCTGATACCCGTGTTGCTATAGGAATAATGAAAAATTGACTGTACTCATCAACAAAAAAAAAAAAACTTTACTTGTACATTTAAAATAATAATATCCTACAAAAAAAAAACAAAGATAATACACTACTTATAATAAACATACATATATATATATATAATATAAAAAAAGTGAGTAAAATGTACATACATATATAATAATAATAATAATAATAGTAATTAATATACATACTTACATAAACATACAATGCAAAAAATAAAAATGACTCGGTGAAATGTTAATACAGACGTTTAACCTGTATTTATATTTGTGTAAATTCATTTATAATTTTCTACGAACAAAAAAGTGTACGCAATAATTTGACCATGCAGCCGCCGCTCGTGTGACACGCGAAAAACGTTCATATCGCCCAGTTTCCTGGTTTCAAATGCTATTTTTTATAATTGACCTATTAATTTTATCTTTGTAACCATAATACCTCGATAGACAGATATCCTATTCATCCCATAACAATTGATTTCAAATTAAAATATGTTTTGTTACACACAAATTAAGGCAGTGACACAAAAAGTTTGGCGTCTCAGGAATGACTCAGGCCACCCAACCGCACTGCAGTGAAGCCTGCAACTACGCCCACTCTTAAAACTGTACGTTTAAAATTGAAGCCAAAGTCAATCAAGTAGTAGTTCTTTTTCCGATACGGTGGTAGAGTCATTGTAATAATTGACGTTCATAAGTGCGTCTGTGACGACAAAATTGAATAAAGCAAAGATTTAGTACGTCTTTGCATTGAGGAATGATAACCTCAATGCGTCTTTGGAATAAAGAACTTTTGATTGATTGATTGATTGATTCTCTTTGGTATACATCATTGAGGAATTACATACCTCAATGGTATACACATATTTTCTTTATTTATGACACTGACAGTAGTCAATAAAACAAAAATAAAAAATTCTACGGTCTGAGAATTATCTATTTAATTGTAGATATTCCAATAATGAACCGAATACGGGCACTCTTAGCCGGCACGCTCCGTCTTCGGCCCGTCTTCAGTAAAGTGGTGTCTCCTGCCCGCCTCCAGAAAGTTGACCATCACTTCCAAGGCCCACCGCAGCCATTTGATAATATGCCTTTTGATATTCCGAATCGGTTAGTTCTTACGCAATTAGTATAGGTACCTACCTAGGTACTTACTTAGTATCTACTACTAATTCAAGAAAATTCATGCCACAATACCAGGTTTAAGGCTTGGCCACACCAAATGCTGTTCGGTACGTGTGCAGAGCAGCTCATGTACGGTACTGGTCCACTACGTGACGTGTCTTTTTTTTTAATTTTATTTTTATTTAGGGGCTTGAAGTCGTTCAACGACTATGTCAGTCCCATAGTTCTCACCCACAACACACATCAAAACAAAATATAAAGAAATTATGTATTGTTCCTTGTCATCCTGTCCACGAACCAGTAAAGCAGCCTAGCTGCGTCAGAGGTTTGCGCGGAAAAAACTTCACACACATGGTCTGTGGGGACGAATGCCCCTGCGCAGTGACTCATCGATACTTGTTACCAAATCAAATACAAATCTCTTTATTCATTTTGGTATCACAGACACACTTATGAACGTCAAATTATCACCATGACTTTAACACACCAGTTGGCTACTTTGCAGAAGTGGAATTTTCCAAGCATCTTTGTCTTCTATATAATTACGAACAGTATAGTATGCTTTTCTCATTAGGGCAGTCGTTACGCGTAATTTGAATTTACTCTCTGTGAGCTACCAAAAATAATAAAACAATATAGCCATTAAGGTTTAGTTTTGATGTCTCGGAGTGATGAGCGCAATGTAATGCTATGCAGTACTTTTATATGGTATTGAAAGTTATGGATGGCACTGTAATTGTTATGGGCAGGCGTGGCGCTTGCCATCGGGCGAGCGACTTGCTCGTCTCATCACAAGTCTCTTCGTCAACAGTTCAATAAAGAAAAGTTAGTTGGCGTGGCGCGCACTATATTATACTTAACAGCTGCGTTCACGACTCCACTAAAAATACCTTCATAATAATATGTAAGAAGAATGTCTGATAGAGTGAAAAGTCCTGTGTACCTATTAAAGAAGTACCTACTATCTACAACCTGATTAACTCGTCTAATTATTTTTAATGTTTTTGAATAATGAGACGAGCAAGTCGGTCACCTGATGATAAGCGCCACTCTTGCCCATAACAATTGCAGTGCGACCCAGAACTTTTACGAAAGCGGTGGTACCTACCCAGACGGCTTCCTACATACGAGAGACCTACCACTACTGCTTAATTACTGTTTCGTTACTGCTTATTCTAGAGCAGTCGTACTTTCTAATAATTTTAATATTTTTTTTTAGCCGCTGTTCTTAATCCAGTCGCGTTCATTTTGTAAACAAATACAAACTACAAAGTCCCACACTGTTCTGCATTTTCCAATCCCACTGTGGTATCCAGAGCAACTAGAAGTGTCATTATTATCAGCCCATTACGTTCCCACTACTGGGATTCGGGCCATTCTCATAGAGAGAGTATGGGCCATAATACTCCACGCTGGCTCATTAAAGCTTGGTGGATGTCACATGTCCTTGAATTCTTGTGATTAATTCTTGGACATGTCGATTTCCTTCCTTCACCGTTTTGAGAGCGAGTATCTATGTATGTATGTATGTATGTGCATTTAGAGAGTCCATACAATACAGTGTCACACACACCGAACGTGGTACTGCCAGGCCTAGCGCACTCCGCACTGTAGGTACGAAGCTACAAGTACATAGCCGGACACCGACTTCGCGGGCGGGTCGCGCGTCGTTACACGTGCCGCAAGAGATAAGAGCTATGCGATAGAAAGAGAGGCGCTCTGTAGGTTAATATGATTGGTAGGTATGCAGCGCTACGCGAGCTGAATTGAATTTTATTGCGTCATAGCAAGAGTCGCTATTTGTTTAAATTTCTTTGTGGAGTGATGCTTCTGTCCCTTAGTATTCTGTGGCCATAGTAATAGTCGCTATTTGTTTAAATTTCTTTGCGGAGTGATGCTTCTGTCCCTTAGTATTATGTGGTACTGCATAGACCGCATTTGCACCACTTTTGCATCCGCACTTTTAATTTGTCACACCTTCTACTTACGATGCCTGCATCGCTCATCTACTGTAACGCGAACGCGACGCACACGGTTTTTTTCTATGTGGACATTCAGTGCGATATCTCACAAATTTCAAATCCTTGTTTGCTGTACTGCACGCACTGCATACGTATGAAAAAGTACACGCACCGCACCCAAGAGTTGAGTGTGACCCACCCTTTAAAAATAGACACCTCGCGGCGCGCAGTGGATTCATTTCGGAAATAGTTCTTTATAGGTCTATGCAGATCTCTATGGTGGACATAGTTCCTTTTGCCTATATGTATTATGAGCTCTTTCCCGCGACTTCGGCCGCTTGCATGCAGAGGAAGCCCTTGGTCGTCGTTTTTCCAAACCATTTCAGCAAGGCCTCCCCACTCGATGATAGCGCATACTACGAAGGGGTCAAACCGTATCTTCGTAATCACCCAATCGATTTTGATGTAACATACTTACCCTATAACTTATCAATACAATAAAATACAATTACACTTTATTGCATACCACAAACATAATTACACGAGAAAAATAGGAACCTTAACTAGGGTAATACAATTGGCGGTCTTATCGCATAAAGCAATCTCTTATAATCTAAGTTGGGACACCACTACGCGCGACCCGAGTGAGCGAAGCGAGCATGCCGCGGCTGGCGATGCGCTAGAAGAAGAATAAGCCAACAATAACTTACTAAAAAAGAGTTTTGTTATGTTTTGCTGAGTTTTGTTTTGCTATTGTTTTAATTGCGATATGTTAACTTGGCAAATGCTTTTTTGCCAAATGAAAATTTGCCTAAAATAGTCTGCGAAGTGATATTTAGGGAAAAAGTTTTTGCCCATATATTAGTAAACCTGCCCCCGTACCCATATGTCCCTCAAGGGCCAATCGTATATCGTGTTGAGCTCAGTTTAGGGTATAGATTCACTGCGACAATATTTTAGGATGCCATTTATGGGACAACCCATTAAGTTTATCTCAACTTGTAGTTAACTTATTTTGGTATAAATGAATGAGATTAATTCGATTTTTTGCCTGAATCGACAATAATTAGACCGTATCTTATTAGTCGCAGTAAAGCTATACCTTAATTCGACCTCAACACGATATACGATTGGCGCTTGAGGGACATATGGGTAGAAGCCCCCCTACCCATATGTCCCTCTGTTATGGTTCTTAGATATGTTTTATCAAAATCGGTTCAGCCGTTTTTTACTTTTTATAGGTTTTTTGTGTCGGGGGTTTATTAAATTTTATAGTTTTTTTGAAATTCGCTTGTCGTATGTAGTACGCGCTCTTATAAACTAGGGAGGTCTTACTAAGGACGCTGCGTGGTCCATGTGGACGAAATCACGGGAAAAAGCTAGTTTGTTTTATAATAGTATAGAATAGAAATGTGAAAAAACCAACCCAAATGTGGGAAATTTTGGACACTCAGCATAATATATTGCGGGTTCGATACCCGCGGGTCCTCGTGATTTCAGGTTCCCTAGATAAAGGGAATCTGGATGGAAAGGGTTTAAGATTTGATTGAATAATTTTCACTGGTTGGTGGAAGCATGGTTGTGGCCCTCTATACAGAGCCTTAGGAATGTTACAGGCTTCATACAATAAAATACACAAGTTGCCTGTTATTTATACAATTTTGAGAAAAGCCATATGGATATAAGGAGGGGAGGTTTTGTATTGTGCCTGTGCTAAGAATAAATTACAACGACGAAAGTAAATAAGGATCATGCAACAATACATCTGCATCAAATTCTTCTCTTGTGTGGGTGTGAGGCCAACCCTAGTGTCGGAGTTTTTAGAACGCCTGAAGGCCTCCGACATGGCCAAACGTTGTTGTTCCAAGACAACAGGGAATGATAGATCAACATACCCTCCTAAGCATGATAGCACCACAGAATACTAAGGGACAGAAGCATCATTCCGCAAAGAAATTTAAACAAAAAGCGACTCTTGCTATGACGCAATAAAACTCAATTCAGCTCGCGTAGCACTGCATACGTACCAGTCATATTAACCTACAGAGCGCCTCTCTTTCTATCGCATAGCTCTTATCTCTTCTGACGCGGCACGTGTAACAGCGCGCGTCCCGCCGTCGGTGTCCGGCTATGTACTTGTAGCTTCACACCTACAGTGCGGAGTGCGCTAGGCCTGGTAGCACTCAAATTTAAATACCACACAAACGGTCACCCATCCAAGTTGTGTCCACATGTGGAGCTTGATCTTAGTGAATGGAGCGCATTCTAATATCATAACATATTAATATAACCACATGCTCCCGCTGGAAACGTTTCGATGTACCTACTGTTTTATTATTACTTTATATGTATGATGTATTCTTGAATTGTGTACTTATATATCTGGAAAAAAAAAAATGATTCTTATCTTACATCAAATTTTTTTTTCAGGTATGTTGCCACACTATTATTTAGTGTGTTCTTCGGAATAGGCCTTTGGGCACCTTTCATTATCGTATGGTATTCAATGGCAAAGAGAACAATGTGAATTAATTTCTTTGTTCGAAAATAAAATTCTTTATCTATTTGTTTTTTTATTATAGTTTTTAGCTTATAAATCTAGTGTTAAAAGCTAGCAAGTTGTGGTGTTATGTTAACAATTCCATCAATCAAAATTAAAGGAAATAAAAATCTTTTCTCTGATACACTATATATTTAATAAAACAAACAAAATTGCTACATTGATTAAAGAAACATTCAAGGCCAGGACGGGGGCTGTCCCTCCTTCACAGTGCCGCCGTACAAGCAAGACTTATCACGGTACATTGTCATCCTAAGCGTTTCCTGATCGTCAAGAAACTTGCCGATGAAAAACCCAGTTATAGGGACAACAAACCAAATATAGCGAGGAGTGATACCGAAGATAGCCATTATAGTTTCTTCTGCTGCTCTTTCCACTTTCTAGTGTGGTTCCAGTCAAGGAAGATAGTTGAAACTGCCAATGTCGGGAACGTTATGCTCACCAAGTTGCGGCGGAGGAACTTTCTCAACGCCATAAACTGTAACAATAGAAGTAAGTTTTGAAGTTTAGAAGATTATTTTGTTGTAATACAGGTTTGTTAAAAACACTTGTTTCTTATATTGCACCTTCGGTAAGACAAGGCCATAATTGTTAAAACAAATTTTGAGTTTCTGGAAGAACAAAGTCACATTTTGTGTACTTATGCCTTATATATTATTAGAAAGAAAGAAAGAAATGTTTCTTTCTTTCTTTCTAATTATATATGCCTTATATGTATACGTTTCTTTCTTTCTTTCTAATGATATATGTCTTTGTTCTTCCAGAAACTCAAAATTTGTTTTAACAATTATGGCCTTGTCTTACCGAAGGTGCGAATTATGTGCGTATGAAAAGTTCTTAAATCATTACTGGATGACCTCTATAGTAAGATTGAAGGGTTATGTATCTGCAATCTACATACAGGCGATTAGGTAATACTGTCTTAGGCGCCAGTCCCACAACAAGAGTTTCGCGGTCACTGTAATTTAAGCTACGCAAGCTTACTAATTATCTACTCTGTGGCGACACCTTGAACTGACACGAGAACTTCAGAGCCGAGACATTTTGCTATGGGAACGGCGCCAAAAGATCTTCCGCGGATTCAATGATACTACACATTGAAGCACTGGTGGAGACCATCTTTGTTAACAATCTCATTTCATTGCAAGATGTAATTGTGGTTACATAATTGCATAGCATTTACCATGCAAAAATCACTCTTCAATCCGCAACCAAAAACTAATGGTAATAATGAAAATGAACTACGCGATAATACACCCAAATTACTTTGAATTTACTAAATATAAAGCCAATTAATGCACAATAATATATTTATTTTGGGATTTTTTTTGTGCAATTATGAGTTGCTAGGGAACTAGGATATTTTTAATTATATTACTGAATTTCTTTGAAATAACAGAATATAATACGTACGAGTAAAATGAGTAAGAATTATTTTTTATGAAAAACTAACCTAATTCCTATGACGGACGACAGAACCAGAGAGTCCAGAGTCTTAAGAGACCAAAGATAAAATATACTTTGTCTTTGCCAGAGACCACATAAGACTAAGTATTGTTCTCTATGACAAGAACACTTTTTGGCGGGAAGTGAAAAGTGATACAGTTTGATTGTGTTTTATTTTCTAAACAAGTATTATTTCGAGTGATCATGTGTAATATCGGTGGAATATTAATCATTACGTATTCGTAAACGTGCAGGAGTGTAGGGAAATGAAAAAAAATAGAGAAAATATTGCTTTTTATGTTCTCCCAAAAAGTTCATGGAAAGCTTGAATAAAATTGCACCACTTTATTGAAGCACCAGCATAGGCATTCTAATTCAATCGACTCGTTAGTCGGAAAATTCCGCCACGGAAATGTTTACGAAGAAAGCATGTAATGATAGAAAACGGATTTCATAGTAGAAAATTTGATAACGAAAAATCTCAAGTAATTCTGCATTTTAATTTCAAAACGTTTCGCTTAAATTTCAATAACACATATTTCAAGTCACAGATGTATACTTTTTGTACCTACTCCAAACAAAACTTTGTTTGAAGTAATTTTAAAACAAAAGTGCAAAGTAGCCTTGTAAATGTCAACATCTTACCAAACCATTGACTATAAAAAGCTAGTAATATGCCGATATTACTTGCCAAATTTCAGGATTTAGGATTATAGGTCAATGGAAAATGCCCTATAAGTTTTGATTCCCTTGAGTGTCAAAATATACGTTTTGCGCGGCATAAACGGCCGTATCTATTTTTTACGTTAACTTAGAAGTTTTATTTTTCACAGCTTCAAGGGACTGTGTACCTGAGAATATGGTTTTCATTTCAACTCGATACCTCCACGCGTCCCCGAGATTTTCGGGTCGTGACAGACAGACGGACAACAAAGTGATCCTATAAGGGTTCCGTTTTTTTCCTTTTGAGGTACGGAACCTTAAAAAAGAAAGGGTGGAATAATCACACAAAATAATACAAAATGTAATAAAAACCGGCCCCCTTCTAATACATGCAATTCCCCTGACGAAATCTTACACACTTCATTTATAACCACAATACACATAAACATTAAATATTCACAAATTATGTAAATAGAATACTACGAAAGTTGAACCGTAAATCGGTTCAGTCACTGTGACTAAAAATGGCCAACCCGGCCGAAAAGTGGAGCTACGTGACGTCATCACAAATACGTGGCCCATATACGAAGTAACTACTGCCACCTTTTTCTTTCATGAATATATTATACTTTATACTACTCGGGGACGCGTGGAGGTATCCAGTTGAAATGAAAACCATATTCTCAGGTACACAGTTCCTTGAAGTTGTGGAAAATCAAACTTTTAAGTAGACGTAAAAAAAAGATACGGCCGTTTATGCTGCACAAAACGTATATTTTGACACTCAAGGGAATCAAAATTTATAGGGCACTTTCCATTGACCTAGAACTATGAAATTTGGCAAGTAATATTGGCATATACTACATGTACAGGAAAAAATATAGTCTTTATTTAAAGTACATAATCAATCATCGATATTAAATATGTACCCACAAATTTGTACGTAGCCCTCGGTGGGAGAGTTCCACTCGCACTTGTCCGGTTTTTTTAAATGGTAGAAGTCCTCTATAGCTTTTATAGTCAATGGTTTGGTGAGATGTTGACATTTACGAGGCTACTTTGCACTTTTATTTTAAAATTACTTCAAACAAAGTTGTGTTTGGAGTAGGTACAAATAGTATATATCTGGGACTTGAAATATGTGTTATTGAAATTTAAGTTAAACGTTTTGAAATTAAAATGCAGAATTACCAACTTAAGATTTTTCGTTATCACATTTTCTACTATGAATTCCGTTTTCTATCATTACATGCTTTCTTCGTAAACATTTCCATGGCGGAACTTTCCGACGAACGAGTCGAATGAATTAGAATGCCTATGCTGGAGAAGGTCCAGCTTTTTGCTGTTGACCCTCATTTTCAATAAAAGTATAATAAATGGAATATTAAACTATCAAATAAAACTACGTAAGACATGGCGGTATGGTCCTAGAGACTTTAGCTTGCCCTAAAGGGCGAAATTAAAAAAAAATGAGCCAACGACAATACATATAAGGTTGCCAGACTACTGAAAACCATTATTAACTGGGAACAGTTCGATTTAGAGGGTAGTTAAAAAAATATTGTTGTCAGTCGACGTTTTAGAAATTCTTTTGTAGTTGAAAGTGTGATATTTTTAAATAATATTTATGATCGAATATCTTATACTTTTAGTTGGTTAAAGCTTGTGATCAGACTACTGTGTTGGTGAGTGAAGTTATGATGTTAATTTTAGCGGGTGAGTGCCGGAAACACTAGATGCACAAAACACCATATGCGTTGATAAAAAAATGTTTCACGTGTTCTTCGAATGACAGTGCAATAATAAGATAATACCTGTTTTAGATAAGTACTTAAAAAAATTACACATATAAAACAACACCTCTTACTTACCTGCAAACTCTCTACTACTTATGTATACTGAATATAAAATCACATTTGGTAAAATAGTGACTTTGCAAAAAGAAACAAAATGAAAGTGTTGGTGTAAAATGGCTTAACATAGTCATTACACATCAGTGTATACTTAGACAACGAAGTGAAAGATAAAAAATCAAGACAAAAGAATAGCTGAAAAGGTTGGTATTTTGCATCTTTTGACCATCTCTAAAACATAATATCAACACAATTATGTATATTTAACTGTAACATTACATTTGCATATCATCACTTATGGCAAGATATGTGTGGATAAAGCTGGTACTTAACCAAACTCTAACCTATGTCTTGTGTTCTTTGTTTCAAAAAACTAGTCACTGTTGAATAGACGTTAACATGTGAAGAAAACGCCTGTAGAGTTCAATGACAATATTGTATCTACAAATTTGTATTTGTAAGTTACTTTTTTTTTTTACACTTATTAGATCTATGTTTGGCCACTATCTCGCCTGTTGTGAAGCGATGATTTGGCCTAAGATGGAGCACATAGATCGGATCTAGAGAGAGACGTCTCCCCGATGGTTCACCGAACATCATCCCGAAACATGACTAGGTCGCTTGACGGCATGGCTTTGTTCGGTGGGTGGTATTTCAACCACGGCCAGAGCCTACCACTCCAAAGCGCGTAAGCGGGTTTCATCACGACGTGTTCCTTCACCGTTTTAGAGCGAGCATGCAAAATCTGCACTTAACTATAAGCCATTGGTGCAGGACCGAGTCGGGATTCGAACCCAGGTGCGTCGGATCGAAAGGCGCACGAGTTCCCACTGAGCCACACTCGCTCAAAACAAATTACATAAAATAAAGTTTTGTAGAAGATTCTTAAATCGAGGGTAGATTTTACAATAATTAGAATAAGGTTTACAGAGTACGTACTTTTATATATGTTTGATTAATGACGAAAGTCGTTGAGTGGATAATAAAATCACGATAAACTAATAGCCACCTGTTCCTGTCACCTGTTTCTAATACATGAGAATAAAGATGTTTTATTCGGTCGGTTTAGTGAAAAACTAACTCATGATATGAAAATAAAAAAGTTGAAAGACGTTGTGCATCAGTTGAAATCTTTGAGCGTCTATAACAAAGACTGAAAATACCTACTACTGTCACTACTTTCCCTAATAGTTGTTAGAATAATTTTTAGTGTATTAAATTTATTCACCTATTAATTTGAGGCATAAAATTGTCAAGTTCTGACGCAAGGCGAGTCCACCTGTCGGAATTGTACTACAATTTACAAAATACGTAAATTTGTTATTACAATTTAATAAAACAGTTTTCCTAACATAAAATGTATGTAAATTGTCGCCTGTAAAGAGAAAATGTTTTTTTAACAGAAATATGTAAAATTTTACATACAATTTTACAATTTTGTCAATTTTGATATCACGTGTATTTATTTTTTCGTCATACGCGTAATGTATATGTATATGTATATGATGCTTCTGTAGTGTTAAATCTTACCACGTATCACCAAGGGGAGGAGGGGGTTAAAAAATGCTAAAAAAACATCACGTGAGCTTCATGTCATCAGGTGGCTATTAATTTGTTCATTCTTGTTTGTACGACGAAAATAACAACTTAGGATCTGATGTCTAATGAGCGCAATGCAGTGCTACGCAGTACTTTTTACGGTACTAAGAGATTTGGGTGGCACTGAAATTGTTTTGGGCAGGGGTGGCGGTTACTATCAGTTCCATAGAATAATAAAATAAATAAACTGGAGGAGCTAGAGGAGCTGGTGCTGGTAAATATCAGCACCAGCTCCTCTAGCGGGAGTTGCAGTAATGAGAAGAAGTCGCAAGTTACTTGACGTTCTTTTTCAAATATAATAATTATTAAGTAATTGACAAAATAAGAATATACATACATTAAAACTCATTTTTTTTAAATCTAGATATCTTAAAGTTACAGTAGAAGGCTTTTATAGTTATTATAGTCAATAGTATCTAGTAGTACAGTATTGTAAGACTTGCCTGTGAGCAGTCTGGCAACCCTGGGTGCCATGCGATCATGGAAAAGCGACCAATCAAATCTGTGGACTGCCTTTGGCTTTGGAGTGCCTGCCTGGCCCTAGATAAAAAATTGTGCCTGGCTTCGTCATCGTGTGCAGATTTTTCATGTAACAAATTGTAGTGTGGGGTGCTAAAATTATGTTGATTTTAACGAAGTGAACAATAGTTTTGGTGATGTTGGGGTTAGGCTCCTTGGTATTTCGTGAAAAAACTGTTGTAGAACATAAGTTTAACGTAGTAATCCGTCAAAAATCGAGAAAGCTTCAAACGTGTTTGAAGCTTTCGGTTGTGCATTAATGGAACTATGACCCTGGAGCCTCTAAAGTTTAGCTTGTCGCAAATCAATTATCTGGTTACAAATCTAAATAAGAAGAACTTCAAGTCGTCTGTTCAAGAGTTGAATCAGGTAAGAAAGTACAACTGTAATGGTTCCTATTCTTTGTTTTCTGTTGGCGCCATATTGTGGATTCGGTCGTGAACAATAAACACGGTCCCTGGTTATCATCCTTGAGTAGCTGTTATTGTCACGCATAGCTGTAGGTCGATGCTTGCTCTATTTGTTGGCAAATTGTTTAGATGCGTAGCTCAGAGGCGCGAATCGTTGGAATAATCGCAGCATAGGTAGATACGTTGTCATGATGATTGCTACGGTAATTCCGGGCCCGCAACGGTGCGTTGTTCAACTTATATCGTCTAATTAAAAATGAATTGAAATTAATACTTGCAGACAGTGGAATAAGTAATTTTAGTTAACTGATAATTTCAAGCGACTTCAACATGCTAGGTTCAAACGGGTCAAATTGCTTTCAACACCATATATATTTATGTTAATATCAATCTTAAATAATATATACATGTGTAAATTTTATATTATATATTAACTTATTTTCTATGATAATATAAACAATAATTATTATTTAATTTCATGGGGAAGCGCAGGTGCCTATAAAGGTATATGCCTAGCTTAGGCATCTGAGGATTTTTTTTTATCTTTTTTTACACTTAATAGATCTATGTTTGGCCACTATCTCGCCTGATGTGAAGCGATGATGTGGCCTAAGATGGAGCACATAGATCTAGAGAGAGACGGCAGTTGAGTGGCTGCTCAGACCTGTCTCCCTGACGGTTCACCGAACATCATCCCGAAACACAACTAAGTCGCTTGACGGCATGGCTTTGTTCGGTGGGTGGTATTACAACCACGATCAGATCCTACCACTCCAAAGCACATAAGCAAGTTTCATCACGATGTTTTCCTTCACCGTTTTAGAGCGAGCGTAGCAAATCTGCACTTAACCATAAGTCATTTGTGCTGGGCCGGGTCGGGATTCGAACCCAGGTGCGTCGGATCGAAAGGCGCACGAGTTCCCGTTGAGCCACACTCGCTCTAAAGAGGCTCAACAACTGCTAGTGTAACTGTTGTGTTTGTATAATTATTGAGGCCAGTATGTTGTTTAAAAATGTTCTTTATATATGTGGCATATAAATAACAGTATTACTATTCACATTATTTATTTATATTCTTAAATGTTAGTTTTTTTTTATATAAGAATATACAAAATTATTATAATTATTATTAACAAATGATTTGGAGCATCGAAAATAGAAAGGTTATTAACTATTCATTGAAAGTCATGAGTGGTTTAGCAGTTAGACAACTAATAAATAAATAAATACTTTACTGGGCAGAAACAATGTTTACAACTATAACAGTGTAAACCCAGTATAAAGAGCAAATACTTCGATGGGTACATAAAGTCGGTTTAATGTGGCATCTATTTCTTGGGCTATAGAAACATACAAATTATACATTTCAATTTCTTATGTGAGTATTTTATGATATATGATATCTATCAGATAATGTGAAACAATAGCAACATTAGTGTTTGTTACTTGACTAATCATGACTGACCATGAAATAGTTTCAGAATGTGACATCATTGTTCTCTCACTCACACAAAATATTTATCTTTATGAACTGACTATTTACACTTAGTAGGTATATACATTATACATACATTATATACAGTTATGCCAAGTCATAGCCAGTTTGATAAGTCCGAATAAACAAAGCTAATGTTTGGCAATAACCAGAAGATTCTAGAATAGGTTACATCATAATATACTATGGTTTACGATGCCTACTTGCATCGAGAAAGTTCCAGATATCTTTGGAATGTACTGTAGCTCTGTGGAAGGTTTGAGAAGGTTCGAGATGTCTGTAGAATGTACTGTAGCTCTGTGGAAGGTTTGAGACGGTTCGAGATGTCTGTAGAAGGTTGGAGACATCCATAGAAAGTCAAGTTCCAAATGTCTATTAAATGCTCGAGAAGTCGGTTGAATGTAGAATTTTTTTTATTTATTTTTACATTGTAGAATGTTCATCATGCTTTGAGAACATTTAACTACAGTCATCAGGTATAATGAGGAAAGTTCTAGAGTCGACTAAGTAACATATAAATATGGTGCCAGTATTAAGTCTAGATTCATTGAAACTGAAAAGTATACTTGTTTGTATAGTAGTTTTTTTTTATTTTTATTTAATGTGTCGGCAAACTAGTAGACGGCCCGCCTGATGGTAAGCGGTTACCGTCGCCTATGGACATCTGCTGCACCAGAGGCATTGCTGATGCGTTGCCGACCCTTAAGGACTCTAATTCCCCTTTTAAAGGACTCCATGCTACGTATGTACTTACTGCACATTCGATTTCTTATATTTTTCTTTCCAATGTTGTTCGTATTTTACCTATTATATTCTTAATTCTAATGCCAATAATGTACATTTCACTTGCCCAGTGGAGCAAACAATGTTATAAGGCCAATAAATAATTCTATTCTACACACAAAAGTACACATAATATTATTAATGTGAAAGTTTGTGAGGATGGATGGATAGATGTTTGTTACTCAATCACGTAAAAGTTACTGAATTGATATGGATGAAATTTAGTATATAAGTAGGTCTTTTCGGTCCTGGTAAAGGACATGCTTATGTTTTATCTCAGGAAATTGCAGGTGAAACAGCTAATAGTGAATGTGCAATCTCTGGTTTCCGGTCTAGTTGACCTTAACTACTTTTATCCTGAACCCTAGCTTGTAACAATACCTTCCTCTATAGTTTATCTTATACGCTCTCTGGTTTCACCTGCGTTATCTCCAGATTAAAAGTAGCCTATGTTCCAAATCAGGGTATAAGCTATCCATGCATTGCACATGTCGCGGGCACGCTACGCGCTTCTACTGCGAATTTTCGCATTGGCAGTAGAAGCGCGTAGCCTGCGCACAGGCCTTCCATGATGTTCGCGTTCCATTGAATGTTGCAAAAAGTCTGTACGCGGCTTAATATAGTGTCTATGTCGCAGCCAACTAGCTGCCTGTTTTCAAAGTTTAACGAAAAATTGGGTGCAGCGGGGGCCCAACGCCGCGAACATGTATGTTAGATACGAATATAATGTAAGTAGATTATAATCCATCACTTCGATAGATTATAATCTACCGAAAAATAATGCGACGGTTCACAATCTTTCGACATTTTACAATCTCGCGTAGGATACATCTAAGTTTAACCACATGCCTAAGCATTGGCCAGCCAGTTTATTAAATGTTGAAATAGACGCTATTGCTGAATATCATTCAGGCCACTAATTGAACGGCGCTGTTTAGTTAAGAGGCTAGGCTGTTAATTGAACGGTGAATTGAGCTAGTTGGCAGCGACATCAAAATTATAAATTTGTATATTGTATATGTAATAATTTTTGTCATATAAATGACTAAAATTACACGTGTTTAATCAAGGTTAACTGCTGCTGCTGCACGGACTATTTCTATGAATATTCAGAAAAGAGTGACTATGATACAAAAGTAATTACCATTGGCATTATCGAGGTCACAAAAGTTCATGAAGTTAACTGTACTATTTGTGCGCAGTTGCGAACCCTGTGGCGTAAGACTAAATTGCGTAATCTATGCTACCCAGGTACATTGTAAATTGCGATTTAATTACATGCACAACAAAGCGTTTATCAAACGTTGTTTGAGCAGCGTGAGGGCATTGACTTTAGGATTGGTTGCCGTGTCATGCAAATATGTGTCCTCTTTTCTAGTGTTATAGGCGCGATTGCCCTGATTCAAAATAGTGCGTAGATACTTGCAGGGATCATTCCCGTGATCGGAAACGTCAGTCAGCATTACGTCAGTCAGTACTTGACCCACGTCAAGACGCGCAATAGAGTGCGTTGTAATGATACGATTTTGAGCATAACATGCGTGCGTGGAGCCGAAAGTTATGCTGTATATGCACTTTTGAATACGAGCATCTGTCACACTACACACATACACTTTAATCTTTATGCTGGGTAGGTACAGGCTTTTTCTCAAAGGCAGCAAGTACGGGCGATTGGCCATGATCCACACGCGAGCACAACGCGGATGGGTGGGTGTCTGTCCCTGAATTTTGCTATCCTTTAGCATAGCTGTTTCTTAAAGATATCCTTCGCCGTTTTGCAGGCAAATCAGCAAACTCTAAAACAAATATATTTCACAAGGCGATCTTGTCGCTAAATGCGAACTTAATATTTGTCATTGGTTCGGGCTAGGTATCGAAATCAAGTGCCTATTATCCAAAGTAGCACGAGGCTCGGCTATATAGCCGTTGTTCGCTTAAATGGTACTTATGGACGCCGATTAGCATAGTGGGTATCATTCACCCCCCCGGTCAGTGAGTTGAGCTATTGAAGGTTCTTACTCGCCATCGTAACCCCGATCGTAAGACCGATTTGTTTTCACTACATTCGGTTATGATAATAAATACTATGAACAAAGCGAGTGACCTAACGAAGAACATATTTTTAGTCGTTTGTGCATTATTGGTGGGGTTAAATATTCCATAATTTTTACAAGCTTTTATTTAACTTGCTATGTATGTAAGTATGTATGTATGTAACTATGTTTGTTCGGGGGAATCTTGCAAGCTGAATCAGAACCACTTCCTCTGGTCCTACGAACTTGAAATTTTGCATACTTGTCAAAGTCCGATGATAATACAATATTATGGTGACAGCCAACTGATCTGATGATGGAGACGGAAGGTGGGCAATGGAACTCCTTGACGGATAATCGTAAACTACTAGTGTTTGTCTCATTTTAATCTGCTCGCAGTTGCCCTTACGAATTTATTAAAAGCTTGTCATGAAAAATATATTTTTCACACTTATCTTGTTTTTTGTTGATATCTACGTTTATAGAATACTAAAACCACTATATTAATGGGTATTAAATTTGTCTTGATTGACATAAGTCACGTCTCTCTAATGTAATCCTCACTGGTAAATTCTCGCTATTTGGACGTCGATAGCAGAAACAAACCAACGAATGTTTGATCGTTCATGCAGAACTCCTTTTTTGTAAAATGTAATAGGCTTGAATTCCCTAGAAAGTAGATTTTTATCAATCAATTACAGTAACAGATAACAGATAAATAAATTCGACGTCGGCAAAAAACAAGAGTATATAAAGCTCAATCCAGCACTACACTAATGCCTACTCTACACGGTAGATAAAAGTTGTTGATCTGCCTTAGGTCTTTTAACTAGCCCGACCCGCCCCGGCTTCGCACGCGTATTTAACGGATATTATTATACAAATAAACCTTCCTCTTCAATCACTCTTATCTATTAAAAAAAACCGCATCAAAATCCGTTGCGTAGTTTTAAAGATTTAAGCATACATAGGGATATAGGGACAGAGAAAGCGACTTTGTTTTATACTATGTAGTGATAGTGATGTTTGGAATTTGATAGTTCACAGTCAGCGACATACTAGACAAGGAGTAAAAGTTTTACTTCATATTTATACTTGGCTAGGGAAAAATACTCGATTACTTTAGCGACAGTTGCAATGTAGAAAAATATAATAATGATGCTTTGTGATTTCGGCGTCAGAGGGATATGAGGACGCGACTGAGCTGAATAATACACATCGGATTATATGCATTCGCATATGCAAACCATATATCTCGATATTTATAGCGTTATTGCATAATTTGGTTTGTCTTGCCGATTTGGCCGAGCTTATTTTGGCCGTTTGAGACCGTAAAGCAAGTAGTTGATCAATATGACAGTTCTGAGGTTTGATACTGCATATTTTGTGTATTTGGCCCCTTTTTAGAGCATATTTCGCTAGTGCACTAACAAAACGGCAAAATATGCATGCATCGGATAGTATGCATATTATCCGATGTCTAATCATTCAATAAATGGGCTGTAATTGCACTCTAAGCCACTGTTCACATATTACGTGATGTTCGTGTTCCTGATTAAGTTAGTTCGAATACTTCGAATGCATGATATATTTGTACATCTCGCAAATATTTCACAAAAACAGCAGCAGTACTGCAATAGCTGGCTGTGGCCACAAATTATCTTCCGCTGTACAAACCAAGCTTAAGACCAACCAAGTCAAATGATACGCGAAGACGGTTGCCAAGTTTTTTAATAAAACTAGTGATTTGCGGCGTGCGCGAGCTGCTAAAGCAGCTCAGCAGCTAAGCTCCCTATCGATTACGGTTCTAAAGTTTTGTTTGCCTTGTTTGTTCCGAAAACAAACTTTTGTATGGCGGCCATCTTGGAAAATGGCGCAATCCAAGTGATTTTGTGGCGTGCGCGAGCTGCTAAAGCAGCTCGCGTGGGGGGTGTTGCATTGTTATAGGAGCTCCCTATCGATTAAGGTTCTAAAGTTATCCTTTTAGTTCTAAAAAAGACTTTTGTATGGCAGCCATCTTGTAAAATGGCAGTATCTAAAATTTTTTCGTAATCGTAATCTACGACCCAAAAAACCCCTTGATGCAAAATTTCAGTCGGATCGGAGCCACTTTCAAAATGGCCGCATTTTTTAATTTTTTCCAACTTTTCCTAATTTTTCCCATCGCCCTCTATGACATTTGGTCGAGCACCCTATACCTATCTCTGACCATTCAAAAGTTATTTACATTTTCATTTTGTATGGCGGCCACGTTTTTATCTACGCCAGCCATCTTTTTAAAAAAAAAATTCAGAAATGGCTTAAGGTTTTAGGCATATTTAATATTATTCAAGTGATACCTCCATCCGATTTATAGTTTCCGAGATCCCCTGAGCAGTTCCATCATGGAAACCACTTTCTGGTAATTTCGAATTTTTCGGTTGGTTTCAAAACATCCTCTATCCAACGGTACCAAACACTCCCCCCACCATAACGGCTAGTACCACTTCTATTTCTGTCAAATGTCAGTGGTCTTCCAGTTTTATATTATATTAATCTAAAATACACAAATCATGGTGTACATGTGTTCTACAGCAAAAACAAAAGAATGGAGTCCGAATATCCTCTCAAAAGAACTTCCATGATAATTCTTATTTCCAACTGAACCCGAAACGACTGTATTGATCCGCAACAAATAAACGCCTAGAATGACAGGCTCAGTTAGTGATTACTATATTTTTTCTCACTAACCAGGCTTTGATCACGATGAACAGTAATTCTAAAAAGGGCTTAAAAGGTTTAAGCCCTTTTTAAGACATACAGAAGTCAATACCTACGAAAAGAAATAAGTATTGCGAGACATAGTGTTACAGTGAAGCATTGCCAAGAATCTCGAGCTATTATTGACGATACACCACAGTATACGTAATAGTTCTTCAATCCAAAGGTGATTCAACTTTGCCTCGAGACAATTATAATAATATACCAATAATATCCTCTCGACGCCTTACATAGCCAATGAACAGAGAATCTTAAGGAAAGAAAGAAAGAAAAAAATGAGTTTTATTGCCAACACAAAAACAATTCGCACAATATTTATTTTTAGAAAATAATAAATTGACAATAAGGAGTAGGCTCAGCGTTGTTTTGTGTTCTGATTTTCAGCGTACCTCCTTGTTCGAAATCAGATGTAAGTTGAAAATAAAGTTTCAACATATCATATTAGGTATAGGTACATAAAAAGGGGTAACCCGTTTAGTGGGTGGCGAGTTACCACCGGCCTAAATATTTTTCTTATGAGGCAGGATTGGCAGGTGCCGGAATCTCATTCCATAGACCGGTTCTCATCCATTGAAAATTCACCTCAATAGCAAAACCATAAGTCATTTCCATATCTCCAATAATAGTCCTCGCACATATCGGGGGCGGTCTTTGATTTCATTTTCTTAATGATATACTCAGACGGTCCTCGGTAAGTGTTGCGTATTACATGTTTACATTAAATGTACGTGTAGGACCCTAGCCCCGCGCAAGCCTCCCAATGTACCTCAAGGTAGTCACAGGAAGACAGACAGACACATATAGGCGTCTCACTGGTTGAAGAGACTCGCAACGAAAGAAGAACATTCTTAGTAACAACAAATCCGTTCCGTTTATCATTTTTGTGATGTTGAAGGGTTGAAAGTCGACGAAATCGACGGTCGAACAAATTTCATTCATACGAGAAGCTATCAATTGTTATTTGGAATAGAGGTAGGATCCTTAAGTCGATATCATTGTTGAGTTATGGACTTCGAAGTGTACCAAAAACTGTTGAAACGCTTTTAGACGTAAGGTTTGGTTCGACCTTCGAAAAATAGAAAATTGTATTTACTCAAATAATTTTTTTACTATCCTATACTGTCCCACTGCTGGGCAAAGGCCTCCCCCAATTCCTTTCACCTATCTCGCTCCTGCGCCACCTCATACCAATTTTCTTGGTGTGCTTCAAGATCATCTCGCCATCTTTTTCTAGGTCGTAAATCGTAAATGTATATGATACTACCTTTGTCCCGCGACTTCGTTCACGTAGACGACAGAGTCCATAATCATATTTTTTCCAATACAATTTTAGTAAGACCTCAGTGTATGCGGGTACTACGAAGAGGTCAAGCTGTATCTTCGCAGTTGCTCAACGATTTTGTTGTAATATAACGATTTTGTTTTAATAGGTTAGCGGCCCCGCTCAACCACGTGTTCGACAATTTGTTGTCGTATGGCACATGCCAAACATTGGTTGCTGTATAAAATATACGAAATTGCCCTAAAAAGGCATGCCTCATCACCGAATATGGTAACAACGGTGTGCTGCACTATTACGCCATTCACGTCTTAAATCTCTATGTTTTAAGGAATCCAACCAAGGAATAAAATTTTCCATACAACGTTTAGAACTCTATTACACAGTACACAACTACACACCCCTTAGGGGTCATAGTTATGAAAAAATATGTGTTTCATTATTTATTTACTTTAAAGTTTATTTGTACCGAGTTTTGAGAGAATCGGACGAAGGAATAAAAAAATCCATACAAACTTTACCACTCATTTTAACCCTGTTTACCATAGTTTCTGTATTCAAACTTCAGTTGGCCTCAAAGAGTCTTTTGATCACAGTTAGAAATAGGATCGATTGGCAACAAAAAATATTTCGAGTTGATTAATCGTTTTTCCGTACAAAATGTATGGGGAAAGTTTTTGGAGATTTCTGTCATTTTTAGTACTCATACCTTAAATTGTCCTATACAGTATTTTGATCCCTTCAAGAAATAGGATCAGTTAACATAAAAAAAAACATTTTTGGTATTTTAGCATTTTTTTCGCTGACTGTACATTTATTCCAAAATCTGTGAATGCAGTTCAGAATATCTTAAAAAGTTATGGATGGTCTGCTAGGAACGTTTTCCTATATCTATAACAGTTAAGGTCTGCCCTTACTGTCCCATCTCAAAAATCCGCCCAGTAGATTATTGTTATTATATTATTACCAAATAATAATAAATACATAGATCAAAAGTATAAATATAATGGTTTTATGCATCTTCGCTTCGTTTACGAATGATAGTCGTTGACATTGAAAGGTGAAGGCGTGAATTGAATGTTTATTATTTAAGTTTAAATGAAAACAATTACTTCGTTTGCGTAGAATCAGTTATTTTTATGCAATTTAGATTACATGAAAAATTCAAAGACGAAGTATTTTGTTATTTCCAATGACCATTAGAAAAAACGTATTACAGATACTGAATCCACTCATATCATTTTATCGACTACTAGCGACCCGCCCCGGCTTCGCACGATTATTATACATATAAACCTTCCTCTTCAATCACTCTATCTATTAAAAAAAACCGCATCAAAATCCGTTGCGTAGTTATAAAGATTTAAGCATACATAGGGACATAGGGACAGAGAAAGCGACTTTGTTTTATACTATGTAGTGATTTATGATGTAATAGTATTACAACAAAATATTATTTTGTTGATGAGTGTAAATGTATTGTATTGCTATGTGTTGTAACAATAGTTATTGCTTCTGTGCGACGTCACGCTTGTATTGCTAGATTGCGAAGGATTATATTTATGTAGCTTACTAATGAACCGGTTCAAGAGCTTGGTAAGGTAAGCGACACGCATATTGTCCAAGGGCATGTCCAGATGACAAGCGAGCGCGCGATAGCAATTTAGCTCCAAAGTTACCGTAGGTGTTCGCATGCTAACGCGTTTTGAGTAAACGCGCAGTCGACGCGACGCTGAAGCGACGGACAGTTGTAAACGCGCGTTATCACGTGCTTTGAGATCACGCCAACAAAACAGTTGCAGTTCCGCTCAAAATTTAGATTTGTAATGTCAGCACTGCATTGAAATGTGCTTGTCAACATCAGGGCCCTAATTCTCTATGACAACTTGGCGATTCCTTGCTTCGAGGTCACGTCGCTGTCGATTCCTTAATTAATAAACGACATCTGCGCAAATTTGTATTCTCTATGACGCGTCATAGGAAATATATATGAATATATGAATGCGTCATAGAGATGTCGAATATTAATGAAGGAATCGACGTGATTTCGAAGCAAGGAATCGCCAAGTTGTCATAGTGAATTGGGCCCCTGCTTTGTCTCCATTGTCCAATAATATCGCTGGCGACACAATAATGCGATTGAATTCGAACTTTGAGGGCAGAATAACAGACCCCACTGGCTGTGTTTTGAGGCAGACGAGCTGGGAGTGTAATTTGTATATGTTCTGCTTGCGTAGATGTACAGTCGAACAAGTTTGTACGTGCGGGCTTTGCTTTTTTATAATTTCGTTGTCATCAACCGTTTGTATAATGACATCAGCTCGACCCTAAACTTGTCAGACTGTAGTGCCACGTGCGCCAACGTGAAATCGAGGTTAACCCACAGGATAACTTGATTATTGTATGAAACAAAATTACACCCAATGCGTAGGTTAAATGAAAGGATATAAGATAAGTAGCCTTATCAATGATACTTTTTACTTTTTACCTTGCCTATAAATATGTCTACTCTAATTAATATATGAGACCTCGGTATATCATTAGCAAGAAAATTTCTAAGTACCTGTTTATCTAACTAATTTCTGACTTTCTTACCCAACTAACCCATTAACTAATATCTAAATTATCTAAGTACCTACTAACGCCGCATAAACATAAATATAAATATATACACTACCGGTCAAAAGTTTGAGACCACTTCAAAAAAATTAAGAAAACAAATAAAAGTCAAAATATTTAAAACTTAATAAAAAACCGGTTTTATTCTTATGTTACACATATGGTTTAAAATCAAAATATAATTCAAGTTTTGACGAATACAATGATCTATAGAAAACACACACAAGATTAATTATACAGATTTTGCATCAAAATATCCCCCTTTGCATTTGATGACTCTTTGTACCAATCTTGGCATCCGAGCAATTAATTTATTAATTGTTTCTTGCGAGATATTTCTCCAGCTTTCTTCTAAAGCATTCCACATGCCCTGCTGTGAAGAAGGACATTGTTCTCGAACCTTTCTGTCTAGCTCTTCCCACAACAGCTCTATGGGGTTGAGATCGTGGCTTTGGGGTGGCCACACTATGTTTTCCAACACCGTGGTTGTAATACCACCCACCGAACAAAGCCATGCCGTCAAACGACCCAGTCGTGTTTCGGGATGATGTTCCGTGAACCATCGGGGAGACGGGTCTGAGCAGCCGCTCAACTGCCGTCTCTCTCTAGATCTACGTGCTCCATCTTAGGCCACATCATCGCTTCACATCAGGCCAGATAGTGGCCAAACATAGATCTAATTAAGCGTAAAAAAAACCTTTTCAGCTTGTTTCTCTTGCAAATAGCCCCTTCATAATTTTGAACTGTGCTTTGGATCATTATCCTGCTGGAAAATAAATCCATTCCCGATTAAATTCAGTCCGGAGGGAATTGCATTTTTCTCTAAAATATCTTTATATTGCTCCTTTTTCATGATTCCTTTAATAAGAACCAGATTTCCCATCCCATAGCCTGAGAAACAACCCCAGACCATAACTGATCCACCACCATGCTTGACAGTCGGGACTACACACTGTGGCATCATTTTTTCTTCGGCGGAACGTCGAACAAAAACCCTTCTTTTTGAACCGAATATTTCAAATTTAGATTCGTCACTCCAAAGTACTTTTTTGAAGTCTTCTTCGGTCCAGTCTCGATGGGCTAGGGCCCATTGCATCCGCTTTTTTTTATTCTGTGGTTTTAGTAGAGGTTTTCGAACAGCAACGCGACCAAACAACTTGGCGTCTCGCAATCGTCTTTTCACTGTAGACACTGACACAGGTTTTTCCCGAGATTTGTTGACTTCAACGCGAATTTCTGGGGCTGTTAGGCGTCTATTTCGCTTGCTGGTTACTACGATAAATTTGTCTTCACTAGAAGTCGTAGCTCTTGGCCTCCCGGAGCGCGGACGATCTTGATTACTGCCAGTTTGTTTGTACCGCACAATATGTTTGATAACTTGAGTTGAGATGAAATTTCACGTTCAGATTTGCCTTCATTATCAAGAGTAACGATGGCAGATCGCGTTTCAATACTAATTTCGCTACCTCTTCCCATTTTAAAGACGTCTTGACTGTAGAATTCACGAAATCAGACTAACTGCGGATATTCGTCGATAAACATAAGAATACCGGGTAATAATAAAAATGAATAATATTTTAGGAATTTAGGACAATTTCATTGTTATTTAATGTAATATAATAGAAGTGCCAGGTGCGGTAATGACGTCATACATTTTTTACAATTCGTTATCGGACAAGCTCTTCCTCGGAACTCACTGAAGTTTGGAAACAATGCTTGTTTATTGCCCTTTCCTTGGGTTATATACAAAACAATTAGTTTTTTGGAAATCTTTATAAGCCATAGAATATGCAGATGTGCAAATCACTATTTACCATTATATGTTTTACAAAATATTTACTAACAACAAAGGTTTTGATTAGTGGTCTCAAACTTTTGAGCGGCAGTGTACATATATCAATACTTACCTAACTAAGCACTATTGACATAGCCTAGCTATTGAAATAGAAAAGAAAATAATAGTGTATGAGTTCCAAGATTGCTGAAATAGAAATTCAATTTAAAGTTTTGCCTTGGCAAGTTCGTTGAAGAGTACGGTTACTCTCGCTGTGCGATATTGCTGTGTTTAGAGATGCCATTTCAACATTGTGCCTTCTAATTTTGGTTGTTTTATATATATTGTGTTTATGAATAAAATGGTTTTCTTCATAACTGATAAATATGAGTAAAGAGGAACAACTAGCTGCGCTGTTCATTTTTCCGAGATGAAATTATCCAATGTCCTATTCTTTAACTATTAATACTTCTGCTTCTTATTCTTCAATTATTCGAATTGTTATGAGCTGCCGTGGCGCTTACCATCAGGCGATATCAATATATCATACTATGATAAGTACTGTATAGCAATGCATTGCGCTCATTACCCCGAAACATCGAATATTTAATACTCATATACCCAATAATTTCCTTGTAAAATAGATTTCA
This sequence comes from Petrophora chlorosata, assembly GCA_951640565.1. Lineage (NCBI taxonomy): Eukaryota > Metazoa > Arthropoda > Insecta > Lepidoptera > Geometridae > Petrophora > Petrophora chlorosata. The sequence goes on from OX621188.1 coordinate 2,874,593, forward strand.
ATACAAACTGCACTTCATATTCAACTATACCTTTACATCTAGAAACAACCACCACATAATTATACTTGAAAACAACAAAGTAGTCCGTTCCTAATACAGTCAACCCCTCAAAAGTGTGGGAGCCGTCTTAATATTTGCGGTTTACCCCCTTTTATATTCGCCAAAAAACCGTCATAATGAGCGCAAATACGAAATATTTGGAAATATTTTCAAATAACCAACACGTAGTCATCTTAGCAAAGATCCCCAGGGTTGGCCACACACCCAAACGAGAGGAGGAAAAAAAAAAGAAGAGGCAACGATCTGTGCTGTACACGTGTCTGGGACCGGTATTAGAATCAATTCGCATTCCGCTCTTCGCCCCGCGCAGTATACCTTAACACTTGCATTAGTTACGTGGCTCTTACCCAGGAGAGGTCGTCCCGTTAACTTTTTTTTTTGTTTTTTTTTTATGTAACTGAATGACGAGACCAGCTGGTCGTTTGCCTGATGGTAAGCAAATACGCCAGCCCATAACAATAACAGCACCACCCAGAACTTTGTTTCCGGTATATATATATATATATATTTTTTAATGTTTGCCCGTTGGGGCAGTCTCTAGGACCATACCGCCATGTCTTACGTAGTTTTTATTTGATAGTTTAATATTCCATTTATTATACTTTTGTTGAGAATGAGGGTCAACAGCAACAAGCCGGACCCTCTCCTAGTGCTTCAATAAAGTGGTGGAACTTTATTCAAGCTTTCCATGGACTTTTTGGGAGAACATAAAAAGCAATGTATTCCCTATTTTGTTTCGTTTGCCTACACTCGTGCACGTTTACGAACACATAATGGTTAATATTCCACCGATATTACACATGATCACTCGAAATAACACTTGTTTGGAAAATAAAACAAAATCGAACTGTATCAGTTTTCACTTCCCGCCAAAAAGTCTCCGGAATATAATAAATTTAAACAAATAACAATCGATAGCCCATTTGATAACATATTCGATAGCGCTCTCGTATTCGGGATTTTCGATGGACTGTTGATTTATCGATCTTTCGCGTCATAACAGTTTGTGAAGCGCGAAACGAAGCGATACAATTTTTATAAACATTGTGTGTTACAAACAGGTGGGATTACAGTAATTATTAATTGATCTGCCTCGTTAGAAAAGAATTTCGAAAATGTTAAAAAAATTATATTGAAAATTAAATTTAATTTTTAAAGATGCAGGTAGGACGATTTGGTGTGGCACGTGTATTTTAATGTTCTTCCATTGTTAAGTGGGCCATGCTATAAATAGACTAGGCCCTGATAATCCTGGCGATAACATAGCCTTTGGAAATATGACAAAATATCACGTCGAAACTATAAAATAGACGTTCCTAAGCGCCGCCTGAATTAGCTCTCTACTTGCTAATGACATCTTCCAAATCAAAATATGCTTGACGTTTTTTTCTTATAAGATAATACTTTTACACATACATAGAAAAACGCCGGGTGACTAAAAATAACAAACCAAATATAAAAAATAAAAAGACTAGATCTGTATTGATTCATAGTATTGTACCTACCTTATTTTAGTTAATATGTAACGACTGTCCGAGGTCAGAATCGAAAACTAAATTTAAAATAAGTTATATTTTTAAATATCAAAATAAATAGATGTAGTGGCAAGTTAACGTTACAAAATTAAAATTACATCGACTACAGCAACAACTGTTTTTGTGTAGGTAGGTGGCTAATATAGTAAGTTCTCAAACCATTGCATATTTTGGGTATCCTACACTAACGTATGGAACATTAGATTCGTTCTCTGCATAGAATAGGATAGAATTATTTATTGTTCTTATAACATTTTTTGTTACACTGGGCAAGTCAAATTTACATTATTGGCATTAGAATTAAGAATTATACATATACCTACATAGGTAAAATAAAAACAACATTGGAACGAAAAATAAAAGACAATTGATAATACAACAAATCGAATAAGATTATCAATAACAATAATAAATCAAAGAAAATACTAATAATAATAGTGGTAGGTTTCTTGTATGCGAGAGGCCGTCTGGGTGGGTACCACCGCTTTGCCATTTATTCAGCCGCCAAGCAGTGGCGCAGCATTACTGTGTTCCGGTTTGAAAGGCATTGTAGCCAGCAAAATTACTGGGCATTATGAGACACAACAACTAATTGTCTCAAGGTGACGAGCGCAGTGCAGCGCCGCGCAGGATTTTACAAAACAAAGTTCTGGGTGGTGCAGTTATTGTTATGGGCTGGCGTATTGCTTACCATTAGGCAAACGACCAGCTCGACTCATCGTTCAGTCACATAAAAAAAAGTCAGAAAATTCGAATTTACAACATTCAAATAATTAAATGTTCAAATAATTATATTCCTGTGTCATATTTCTTGTTGTGACTCTGTTCCTGTTGACATAACCGAATGCATGTAAAATACGCTTAGATCAAATACATTATATCATCTTCATCATCGGGGACCATCTTATATTGAACTATGGACAGTAGTATTGATATCTTCAACTTCAACATCTTGCTGCTAAACGACCGCCACGTATATTTTAACTTTTAACTTTAATTATTTATAACTAATTCTAAATATGGATGTGCATTGTCCGAAATAAAGTGTTGATGGACATATTCTTAGTTTTACTCTACTTAGCAGTTAAATTCAAATTACTTATTAGCCTTATTAGGCTAGATTGTAATGTTAATGAAGTGTCATTATGTGACGCGACATTATTAAAAAAAAAATTCTACATTGTTGTTGATATTTATTAAACGTCTAAGACACACGGTAGCAATCAAGCCGCGACGTAGGTACATACGTCGCGTCGCGGCTTAATCTCATAACTCCCAGAAGAAGGACTTCTAAAAGGTCCGAAATCTGGTCGGAGTAACTTCGACGTTTAACCGTGAGTCTAAGCCGTTTTATAATAATTATGAATAAACCTCATGAAACTTTTCAAAATCTAATTCCTACATTTATAAAGAACGATTTTGTAACATCAAAAACTTTGTCGACAGCTTGTGAACGTGCATGGATTTGAAGCTGAAAGTCAACTGTTGAGGTGCCTGTTCACCGAGGCGGCGCGTTTGGCCTGGGACACAGACCGGTCCAGCTCCAATCCCCCGAACCTCCAGGCATCGGTGCTCGCGCAGCGTCTGACGAGCCTCCTCAACCACCCGGCGAATGCGACGGCCATTTGCCGAACGATCGACAACCCATCACGGACACTACAGAAGGTAGGTGCCACAGCTAACATAGTGTTAACTGACTACCTACTGACTAATAGTTAATAGTAGTTATATGATAAGCTCTGACAGCTGTTTTAGAAATGGTACATTTTTAAGTTTAATTGCAATGTGTAAGGTTTATTTTTAAATACTACCTTCATTACTTATCAAACTATGTACATAATGATTGCGTTGAATGGATTGTTTACCAAGCTTTCGGAGCTCATTTTATGACAACCAAACTTACATTTAAGAGGATTACCACCAGGCCGCGATTCGTCTTAATAGAATAGATGAGTTTGAGTAATGTTTTATTATTTATTATTATGGACTTTTCATAAACAACAGGTTCAAATATAAGTTTCTACATATTTTTTACAAAATTTAATCAAGTTTGATTATTTATTATTTAATAATAAGATCAAACTTCGTATGGTCTTGTATAGGTCTCGCGATGAAGTCCTCTTAATGTTAAAACTTTGCTGCACTTTTTCTGTACCATATTACAATAGTAACCTTCATAGCAAATAAAGAAATAACAGTGCATCAATAGAAGTCATCCACTAGCCATGATCCATACATAATGTTGCAGGATAATTGATGTTTTTAGTAAAAATCCTAGCTTAATGCCTAGTGGTAATTGCAAAAATCCGGATAATCTGTTGTCGCCAACGAAATTTTAAGGTTTTGATAAAAATCCCATTCCTCCAGTTATCCTGAAACATACTGTGAAAATTAAAAATAGACAACTTACTTCTAATAATAGATTTCCATTTTCCGAGTCTCAATAACTAAAATTTGCAGGTCTTCAAGTTGTAAGAAATAACCTCCTTACATATTTCTGTATTATTGAAAGTTGTATAGATATTGTCTTCATAATTATTAATTTCTGTCCATAATATTTTGAATATCAAAGTCATAATACTAAATCATATTTTTTTTAAATTTTAAATCTTGGGCAAAGCTTAGATTAACCTGTCAGTGACAAACTATCACCCGGGGTGATACCATAAATTTATTTCATGTGCCCGCTGCATTAACAGAAAGATTTCTATGCGTTTTAAGTATAATAAAATTTAATGGGCGAATCATGGTGAATATAAATATATAGTAGCCATAAATACTTATCTATGCTCATATTTATTGAAATGAAGTACACATGCCGTTAATGTTCATCAATAAAAGCCTAAATGTTACACAAATATGGGCCATTATCTCTATCTGTCCCAGTGCTGCTGGTCATTACAAGCTCTATACAATGAAAAAGAGATCTAATTCACTTAGCTCGGGTGAACAACTTGCTCGTTTTATCACCCAGTTACATAAAATAAATTTTTCAATTGATCTCAACTTGAAAACCCCAAATTATAATTGTTGAGGTGCACTAATCAATCACGTTGTTTAATTTTTTTTATTTACATGTATTGTGTAGCTGGCTTGTGGCCCGGTAAGTAAGAATTGACCATAAATGATTCTGTGTCTGCTGATGCCATTTCAAGACTCGACTACATATATAGTAGATCTCAGCTTGGCCGGTCTGGCAGAGCGAAGGTTCAAAAATTGTATGAATCTACACTCGAGAGCAATGAATCCGGGTCACTTAAAGAATCCTAAAAATCTCGGAAACTAAAAATGCTAGGTTAATGCAATAAATTGTATTTAATAGACAATGTAATACTCCTTAAATGAAGGTATTAAAACTTCTTAGTTATTGTAAAGTTATATCATAAAAAAATCAAATTTGAAAAAGGGCCACTTTCGAAGATGGAACTACGAAATTACAGCATTTGGTTTTGCTTTTGTTTGTAATCTGTCATTTATGTGGGTACATAAACCATGTTGATAGTGCTCTATATTCATTATTCAAGCTGAAATTATGTCGCTTACGCCTGAAGAATGCACCAGAATACTTACAATGCTGGAAACCGGCCGGAGTCAGCGCGATACAGCCAGGACTGTCGGTGTGTCGCTGTCAACAGTACAAAGAGTTCTCCGACGTTACGAAGAAACTGGTTCTAACCTACGCAGACCAGGAACGGGCAGAACCAGGTGTACCACAGCACGAGAAGACCGATACTTGGTGAACACCATGCTTCGAAATCGCTTTCTCACAGGAACTGAACTCACCAATCAGTTTCGACGCCTCGGAGGAAGTAACCCAAGTGCATGGACAGTAAGACGTCGGCTTGCTGAATCTAACTTAAAACCCCTTAGACCTGCAAACGGCCCTAAACTGGAGCGTGGGCATCGTATTTCGAGACTAAGATATGCCCAGAGCCACGTAAATTGGAGTATTGAAGATTGGTCAAAAGTTATGTTCTCCGACGAATCAAAATTTATGCTCTACAAGCACGATGGAAGACACAGAGTGTATCGAAGACCAGGGGAAAGATTCAAGCAAGCATGCATCGAAGAAAAAGTAGCCTACGGTGGTGGGTCTGTACTTGTGTGGGTCGGAATTTCTTCTGAAAGTCGCACAGAGCTGGTGATCATAGAAAACGGCTCTTTAACTAGCGTAAGATATGTGGAAGAAATCCTCAATGATCACGTTGGTCCATTTATGGTCAATTTAGGTGAGGATGCTATATTTATGCATGACAATGCCCGACCTCATACAGGTAGGATTGTGAATGACTACCTTCAAGAGATGAACATTACTCGTATGGAGTGGCCAGCGCGCAGCCCGGATATCAACCCGATCGGGCATGCTTGGGACGAGCTAGGCAGATGCGTAAAACAACGAAACCCTCCCCCAATCACGCTTCGTGAGCTCAAAATTGCTCTCACAGAGGAATGGGAGAATATTCCCCAAAATCGTATAAGGAACTTGGTGTACAGCATGCCAAACCGCGTAAACGCAGTAATGGAAGCACGAGGAGGCAATACGAAGTATTAAAATTCAAGAAAATCGTAATAAAGTTCAAAAATTTCATGTTTCCTATTTTTGTTTTAAGGAGAGATCAGCAGTTTTTTTCTTTATGTAATTTTGTGTTAATAAAATGTATGGTGACTCATATTTTTTTTACTTTCATTTAAGGAGTATTACATTGTCTATTAAATACAATTTATTGCATTAACCTATCATTTTTAGTTTCCGAGATTTTTAACATTCTTTAAGTGACCCGGATTCATTGCTCTCGAGTGTATTTTGTCCTCTAGTATAATGTTGCTGTTCAAACAGCCACTATGATAACCTTCACTCGGCCAACAGTCAAAGTAACCAGCGCGTTAGTTTTAGCTCTTGAGCTTACTTGCACAGCCACAGTTAGCACCGGAGTGCCATAGAAAAAGCTAACTTTATTAACCTTGAAATTTTAGACCAAAAGTTGTGCAAGTTTGCCTGTATTAAGTCTGTAGCTAGCTTAACCCGGTGACTGTTTGGTTGGGTCATTAGGACCCGGACAAATTATATTTGCGTGTATTTATTTCCGTAATGCTACTTTGCCAAACTTCTCAGTAGTTGGAGTTAAGACAGGCTTTTGTTTATTGCTACATCTCAAGTGATGTGCAACTGCGTTAGATGAATGTAGTGGTTATGATATAGGGTATTTATTTTATTAGGTATTTCTTCATAATGCATGTATTTTCCAAGGGTTTTGTATTTACATAGGCAAATTGTAAAAAAATAATTAATACTTAGTTAATTTTTAGTTAGTTTATTATCATTCCGGCTGAAGATGGTGGTATATGAGTTTACTAATAGGAGAAACCATGTTCGTAAAATGAAATATACATTTATTTCATGTTTCGATTTACCAAAATATACCTTCTGATAGATTGACCTGACTGTCGTGTAACAATTTTCTACTATACTGACGCCAGCAGGGTGATCATGTATATTTTATTTCAATCAATTTCAATAAGAAACCAGTTTCGATGATGGGTTTGCAATCACATAACCCATTTGTTGCAATCAAACGTCAACGAAAGCTCAATTGAAAATAAGTTTTGACAAACAAAGTTTATATCGATATATATACCATAGACAAGCGCCGTATTACACAGTAAAATTGAATAGATTGGGCGGTATACATAACGATTCATAGCACAATCTCGCTTTGTAAATTTGTCGAGCAATCGATAGGAACACATTGAAATCGAGACAAAAAATTACATGGTCGCATTTTATCGATTGAAATAATTTTCTATTGCACGTTAGTCCGCAACTGACTTACGTGATCGCCCTGCAGGTTAAAACTCGTAGTAGGAGGTTAGATAATCCCAAGTTATATAAATATCAGACTTCTTGAACATATTGGTCAGACGAGTAACTGAACTGTGCAATACGAATGCCCTTTGCTTTAAAATGGCGGTTTTTTGCTCCAGTGGAGTATAGTGATATCGTATCTAGGATAACTCCTGATCCTGAGGGCATGCATTTGTCTTTTGTCCAGTCAATCTTGAAATTTTCCACAAATCGATATTTTGTCATAAATTTGGTCATTCGCCAATCATAAGAGGCCTTTTGATGATTAATGATGGTGACGTTAAATTGTATTTCATCAGTGTAATATTTTGTCAACATAGCGTTTTGTTAAAAGAGTGATTCGTAATGGTAGCATTTTAAAGTGATTGTGCTGACAAAAGTGCCAGAAGTACCAGGCTGGCATATATTGCAAGTGGGTTTCACCGGATCAACAATAAAAAAGACACGTTTACTAAGGCAGTATTAGCACAGAATACTAAGGGACAGAAGCATCACTCCGCAAATAAATTTAAACAAATAGCGGCTCTTGCTATGACGCAATAAAATTTAATTCAGCTCGCGTAGCGCTGCATACCTACCAGTTATATTAACCTACAGAGCGCATCTCTTTCTATCGCATAGCTCTTATCTCTTCTGTCGCAGCGCGTGTAACGACATGCGACCCGCCGTCGGTTTCCGGCTACGTACTTGTAGCTTCGTACCTACATTGCAGAGTGCGCTAGGCCTGGTATTAGCTTAGTCTATATTTCACTATAGAAATGTCAGAATAACCCTTTATTTTTCGTTATTCCTGTCCCTGCACGGTTGTCTGGAAGAGACCGCTTTTAGCGATAAGACCGCCAATTGTTAAACTACAAATAAGATTTTATTGTTAGTTTTTTAATTATCTGTGTGTGTTTCAATAAAGAGTTATTTCATTTCATTTTCTATAACGGAGCGTGGTAGGTCTCTCGTATGCGGGAGGTCGTCTGTTTAGGTACTACATCTTTGCCAGTTATTCTGCAGCCAAGCAGTAGTCAATTCAATTTTCAATTTAAAAGTGCCTTTATTCAAATAAATTAACAAATTATTGTACATTCTAGTGTGGATTAAATCCTAGGAGTACAAGCTAGTGTATATTAAAAACGTTTTGCAAGCACAACACTTATTAAAACTTACAGCATGGGTTAAATACTTTATAAACATGAAGTTGAGGTGTATATTTTTTGTTATATAGTGACATTTACTTATGCAAGTTTTAGATTTAACATTTAATTTTTATTTTAAGTTTTAAGAAAATATCAGACCGGGGCGGTAGCTTAAAAAATTAAGCGCACGCGTCAAAGCAGGCAGTAGGCAACAAGAACGGAGAACGTCATCGTTAAACTAGTTTAGTTTCCGCGCAAGCGCGCGCGGTCGGCCGCGTTCCGCGCGCGCCATATCGCTCCTCATATCCCAAGATAATACGGGCTGGTATGGCGCGCGCGGCGACGACGTGCAGAGCGCGCACGCTTGCGCGGGACTGTACCTATTCATCGCACTCGAGGAAAAGGTGATGGGGTAACTTGTATCTACGATAATTGTCGATGAAAGAAAGGTTATTCTTGCGTGTTTTACATATGTTTTTAATTAAATCATTTCTGTTATTGGGATTAGTATGTAGATAGAATTTTTTGGAAAGTTTATAAATATAGGAGTGTATGTTAGGTAAACTAATTTGTATGTGGAGTTTGCGGAGGTTAGTTCGAAAAGGGGTGTTATAAGCGTATTTTAGTGCTTTGTTTTGTATGACTTGTAGTTTATTAATATCAGTTGGGCAAGTACTACTCCACACAGGACAAGCATATGTTATGCTCGGGCGAACTAAGGTAGTATATATACGTAGTTTAGTATGACTACTAAGGCACGAGTGCCTATTTAAAATAGGAGTAATAAGAGAGAGCCAAGCAGTCGTGCGCAAACATTACTGTGTTCCGCTTTGAAGGGCATTGTAGCCAGCGAAATTACTGGGCATATGAGACTTAATATCTGATGTTTCAGGGTGATGGGCGCAATGCAGTGCTACGCAGTGCTTTTTATGGTATTAAAAGTATTGGGTGGCACTGCAATTGTTATAGGTAGGCGTGGCGTTTACCATCCGGCGAACGACTAGCTCGTCTCATCACTCAGTTCCTTAAAAGAAAAAAGAATAAGAAACTTCCCCTGTACTTCGAGAATCGTATTTAGCATTTATTATTATTATTATTGCAAGTAGGTCTCACCTGATCAATAATTCAAAAAAGACTATCTTTACAAGGACAGTATTAGCTTGGACCATATCTTACTAGAGATATGTCAGGATAAGCGACTTCTCCTGTATTCCGAGAATGTATTCGTTCTTAGCATAATAATAATTTATGAATGAGCATGCATTGTATGTCTTATAGTCTTATATGAACGTTGTCGTACATTATCAATATGTACAAGTAATAAATGGTACTTATTATGTAATTCATATGTTTAAGCACAGAATACTAAGGGACAGAAGCATCACTCCGCTAAAGAAATTTAAACAAATAGCGACTCTTGCTATGACACAATAAAATTCAATTCAGCTCGCGTAGCGCTGCTAACTACTAGTCATATGAACCTACAGAGCGCCTCTCTATCGCATAGCTGTTATCTCTTCTGAAGCGGCACGTGTAACGACGCGCGACCCGCCGTCGGTGTCCGGCTATGTACTTGTAGCTTCGTACCTACAGTGCGGAGTGCGCTAAACCTGGTTTAAGTCAGTAAATACCAGTGCTAAGTAATATGAAGGGACATAATAATTATAATACTGCTGAACATCTATACGTAAATTGCATGCAAACATATATTCATTGTAGATTATAGATGTATTTACACGTTTATAGTGAAAAATCTATAAAATTACTATGAATTGGTCTGTTTGTTCCAAACATACGACTACAGAAGTATTGTAATGTTCTCAATATTAGTACTGCTTAAAATTCAAAATTATAGCAATAAATATACATATAAAATATTATATATTGGGGGAGGCCTTTGCCCAGCAGTGGGACAGAGTATAGCTAGGAAAAAAAATACATATAAATGTATTTGTAAACTGTAGTCTTCTTTCTCATGCGGGTGTGTGGTTACCCAAATATCAGAATCATAAGCCGCCCGAAGGCCTCCGACATGGCCGAATGACTTCTGTCCTAAGACAACAACCGGAACCGGCTACTTAACGTTAAACTAAAAAGTTAATTAAAAGGAAAACAATGCTTGGGTATAACTCTCGGTCGATTCAGTTTCAGAAAATTTACATTAAATTAAATAATTTTCAGCTATTGAAGCCTTCGAACACACTACTGAACCGCTTATCGAGACTGTTGAAGCTAACGACCGTTGAGGATGTGGCGTTCTCACTAGTGTTGCGCAAGTCTTCTACGAAATCGGAACTCTCGGCTGTTGCCAAGCAGCATCTCAAGAGGAGATTCTTAGATCTCGTTCAGTGCTATCTTGACGCAGGTATGCTTGCTTTAAGCAGATAAGTAGGGATGTGTTGATCGAGACATTTGATGATGTTAAAATGTTAAAATAATCTTTTTTTACAGAACGCGGGCAACAGGCAGAGCGTGCTGGACTTCAGGAATGCAGCCCTGAAGTTTTGCAGTCCCTGTTAACTAGTCTCGTACATGAAAGCTTTAAACTAGCCGCTGTGACGAAAGACTTATTCCAAAAACGACTCAGAAGTGATTTCCCTCGAGAACTAGTGCCCATAGTCCTCGCACCCCTACTGTATCCCGACGACACTCAGACTCCTCTGGAGGAAATGACCACACCTGACGACATGGCCACTGCAATGATGGAACATTCGCTAGCGGAAATCGTCCGTGACATCGGATACGCGTTCACAGCATCCGTAGAGGAATGCAAGAATAACATGCTCAATTTCGGCGCTCGAGAGCCGACCGCCATCGATGTGGCTAGAACCATATCAATGATGATCAGATACCAAGCCACAGAAGGTCCTCAATTGCAGACACCAGGAAACTTCTGGATGAGCCATGATAAGAAGGACGGCATGCAACACGGCATTGGTGAATGGAATGCAGAAGTTTTCGTGCAGACGCTCAAAGAAGTAGCGTCTAACCTTAATTGGAAAGAAGTGATACTGAAACTCGACCATCAAGAGTTCATAGTCCCCGACAGAGCGGCTTTCAGCCTGCTTTTCACCATATTGCGACTGGGCCTGCAGAGTGCGGGTTACCCTGCCACAATATTCCCCGTCGAATACTTGTGTCGCCACTGGTCGAACCTGGACGGACAGATGAGTTTGATTAGCAACATGCTCAAACACCCGGATATTTTCAGCATTGCAGACTATCCATTCCATCCGGTGTCGATAGATCTCCTCAAGTCACCTCCAGAGACCGACAACAAGGAAGTCGGGACGTGGCGGAGCTTATGCCTAGTAGAATTGCTGCTGTATGCGTCCGAGCGTGGTTACTACGTTCAAGTAAGCGAATTGTTCAAAATACCGATGCAGCATTGTCCTGACGTCTTACTTCTCGTCTTGCTGCAGATCAGTCCACCGATAACGCCGGTGAGGCAAGAGTTGTTGACGAACCTCATACCCATATTCTTAGGCAATCATCCCAACTCTGGAATAATTTTACATCACGCTTGGCATACACAGAACTCCAACATAAAAACGATCATCATGCACGCCATGGCCGATTGGTACCTCCGTGGCGAGTGCGACCAGTCCAAACTGTCTAGGATCCTAGACGTTGCACAGGATCTGAAGGCCCTGTCGTTATTGTTGAACATGCAGTCGTTCCCTTTTGTGATTGACCTTGCGTGCCTCGCGTCTCGGAGGGAGTATCTAAAATTGGATAAATGGCTCACCGACAAGATCAGAGACCATGGCGAGACTTTCGTCGCTGCGATGGTAAAATTTTTACAGAGAAGATGTCCACACGTTCTCTCTAATAAAGGACCCGAAGAACAACTGACGAAAGCGGCGCAGCTGCCGAACGAGACCATAGCCACGATGCTGGCATGTCTGCAGATGTGCATTCCCAACGTGCAACAAGAGCTGCAAGAGGCCACATACAACGTAATTGCAAACTGCCAGACGTTGATGTTGAGCAAGACTCGCCAGAATCTGTCGGGCATCGCGCGGCCTCACACGCGCGTCCTTGAGACTCCCTTCAACCCCGCCGGTCTCGGCGCGCAGTTGTTCACTCCACACGTCGACCCTATCGCCACGTTGACGCCAAACGTCGCGAACATGTCCCTAGGTGCTCCGGGTAATACCGCGTTCGCGATGCCTGGCACCCTTGGCCCGCTGGTCACCGCTCCGGGGTCACCTTCGCGGCTGATGGGCGCCGGCCCGAACAGTCCTTTCGCGATAATGCCGATACAACACAATCCTAATGTTGCGAACATCGGAGCGCTGGCCAGGATGGCACCCGCTCCGGCTATGGAAAAGCCGCGCATTCCTGACCCTATGCACTACCCTGAAGTAATGCACAACGTCGCCAAAGAGATAGAAGACGAGGCTAATGGATACTTCCAGAGGATCTACAATCATCCTCCACATCCGACCCTGTCCATAGACGAGGTCCTCGACATGTTGAAGAAGTTTCAGGATTCGCCGAATAAAAGAGAACGAGAAGTGTTCTCTTGCATGCTCCGAAATCTCTTTGAGGAGTACAAGTTTTTTCCGCAATATCCCGACAAAGAGCTACACATCACAGCTCAACTGTTCGGTGGTATCATCGAAAAAGGTCTAGTACCCAGTTATGTTTCGCTTGGTCTGGCGTTACGTTTTGTTCTCGACGCTTTGAAGAAAGGCGATGGCACCAAAATGTACTATTTTGGAATAGCCGCTCTGGATAGATTCAAATCACGTCTGAAGGACTATCACAAGTACTGCGAGCACGTCAGAGCCATACCGTACTTTAACGAATTTCCCCCACACCTCATTGAATATGTGGAATACGGACTTCAAAGTCAGGAGCCTCCAACGAAACCCCAAGGACCGGTGCTGCCAGCTTCCCTAGCAGCGATGCTCTCTCAGAATCCCGTAGTGACTGTCACAGCCCCTTACAGGTCTGTATGGTTTACAACTGATTTTATTTACTTTTTTTTATAACAAGTTAAGAATAAATGATTTATGTTAATGTGCAGTGACTTTGTTCCCAGATCCGTGGTGTGTACGCCGTCCATATCGGTAATATCAAAGATGACGACCGCAGGTTCGATGGCCAGCCGGCCGTCCATCGCCAATGCTACCAACATAGACACGCTGCTCACGGCGACTGATAAAGACTCTGAGAAAATCACGGCACCTCCTGAAGCCATTCAGGACAAGACCGCATTTATTTTCAACAATCTCAGTCAATTGAATTTGCAAACTAAATGCGAAGAGCTCAAGGAAATACTCACTGAAGAATACTTCTCGTGGCTGTCGCAGTATCTCGTGATGAAGAGAGCCTCCATTGAGCTCAACTTCCACGCGTTGTATTCCAATTTCCTTGACGTTCTTAAAGTTCGTGAAGTGAACAGACTCGTCACCAGAGAGACATACCGCAACATAAAAGTGCTTTTGCGCTCTGATAAAGGCATAGCAAACTTTTCGGATCGTTCACTGCTCAAAAACCTCGGCCACTGGCTCGGGATGTTGACGCTGGCGCGGAACTTGCCGATCCTTCACGTGGACATCGACCTGAAGGCGTTGCTACTGGAGGCATACCACAAGGGCCAGCAGGAGCTGCTATACGTGGTGCCGTTCGTGGCGAAAGTTCTCGAATCCTGCGCCAAAAGCATCGTGTTCAAGCCTCCCAACCCGTGGACGATGGCGCTAATGAACGTCCTAGCGGAACTCCACCAGGAGCCCGATCTCAAACTGAACCTCAAGTTCGAAATAGAGGTGCTCTGCAAGAACCTCAGCTTGGACATCACCACGGACCTGAAGCCGGTGATCTACCTGAAAGACCCGGAGAAGGTGAGGACGATTGAGTTCCAGTTGTCGTCCAAGCCGAAGCAGCAACAGCAGCAGCAACAGGAAGCTGTGGCGTCTGGGTCCGCGATGCCGGTGAACCAGGCCTTGGCGCAGCAGATGCAGATGATGCCACCGCCACCACAGATGATGCAGCAAGACGAGCTCGGAGCCACTGCGCCCACGCCGACTGGCCTCATGCAGAACGACCCGGCTTTCATGGGAGTTCTAGGCCTGCCTGAGCCGCGGTTCAACTACCTCGACGTCAACGTCTCTTCCACGTCTGCTTTCGGCCAGAAAATATACTTCAACCCGCACATCATCCTGTTCCAAAACTACCCGCATCTGAAGCAGTTCGTGAAGCCAGCGATCGAGCGCTCCATACAGGAGTGGATACACCCAGTGGTGGACAGATCTATAAAGTATGCTTTGACCACGTGTGAGCAGATAATCCGCAAGGACTTTGCTCTTGACCCGGACGAGGTGCGCATGCGAACATGCGCGCACCACATGATGCGTAATCTGACCGCCGGAATGGCGATGATCACGTGTCGAGAACAGATACTCAGCACTATCAGCACGAACTTGAAAGCAGCATTCGCTACAGCATTGATGCCAACTAACCCACAACAGGTATGTAAATTTTGTAATCCTATCAGTAAGCTAAGATTTTAAACTTTTGACTGTTATGCTAATTAAATAAATAAATAACGCCCAATGATCACATACATAGATCCTGGCCCCTAACTCGAATTCGCTGTATCTAGGAAACCAGGAACTATGAGGACCATGTTCCCACAACACCCAGACACGAAACAAATGCTTGAGCTTTTTTTTCTGTGCACAAACATTGGTCCCATCGCGGAATCGAACCCGCAACCTCAGTTATGTATGAGATTTGAGCCAACCTGCCCAACCACTACACCACAGAGGCTGTCTTTTTTATAATTATGTCTACTTGCTACCGCCTTGTGAGGCTTTTAGCTTAGTTTTATATCAATTAATGTTGACCATAACGCACGGTATGCATATATTAGTCACAAGTTCTTGGTAGCAGCCTAAAGATATAAACTTTAGCAAAATTAGTCAGTTCCCTGATATTTTGATATTGTTTGGCTTTATTACGCAGAACGCTAATCAAGGCTTGTTTTAGACGGACGTCATCGAGGCTGCCGGCGCAGTACTTGCGACAGACAACATGGAGCTGGCCTGCGCATTCATCCAGAAGACGGCTGTGGAGAAGGCTCTTCCGGAACTAGACAAGCGCCTCATGTCAGACTATGAGATGAGGAAGTTGGCCCGCCAAGAAGGCCGCCGGTACTACGATCCGATCGTATTGACTTACCAGGTAAGCTCGATTAGGAAATATGATCGCCCATCACGGACAGTCCATGACTAAGGAGGCTAGAGTGCGATTGTTAAACAGATGTTTTCTCATACTATAATATCAATTACTAGTGCCACTAGTATTGAAAATCACTGGTGACTATAAAAATGTTTATACTGTATGTACCAAAAAAACAAAATTATAAATTGCAAAAAATATTGTTTATTTTATATCATAGTGAAAGTGAATTTAGACTTTTTAGACATTTTTAATTTCAAGGCCTAGCCTAAACAGCAACTGAGTTTTATATAAGCTTCAGTCAATAATTGCTGCGCCCAACAGGGTCCATGATGAACTGTATTTTTATTTACCTACCATCTAATAACATTATGGATTGCGATAAAGAATTGAATAAATACCTGAATATTCCAGACGGAGAGGATACCCGAGCGGTGCCGCTTGCGCGTCGGTGGTCCAACTGACATGCACATATCCGTGTACGAAGAGTTTGCTTGCAACATCCCTGGATTCGTTCCGGTGAGGGACGCGGGCCTATTCATCCCGAAGCCGTCGACTCAGGAGCCACAGATGCCACAGCAGCTCACCTACAGCCAGGTATGTGGATATAGCCCGCTTCCTCAATAGCTCGGTATGACAATGGTATGGCTCCTGGGGCCTTACTCTGATTCGTAATAACAGTCTTCATTCCGTAGGATGAAAGGGACGCATAAGAGGATCTCGTTTACTTTGCACAAACGAATTAAAGAAAGCAACTCAGTAGACCCTCTGGGGCTTTACTCTGCTTCGTAATTACGAATCTTCGTTCGGTAGGATGAAAGGGACAGCGCTATGTGACAGGCATAAGAGTGTCTCGTTTACTCCGCACGAACGAGTTAAGGAAAGCAACTCAGAGTACCCCTGCGTCATGCGATATGTTGAAATTGTGCCGACATAATCCAGAAGCGGCCTAACTCGTCAGATAAAACGGACAATACATTAGTATGTACTGTACGTTTTATCTGACGTGTCAGATCCTTGTAGTCAAGGATCTGATAGGAAAAGCCATAATAGGAAATAATACATTCACATCATTAGTCATCACAAATCTCGCAGCTGGTTCTTTCAACCTATTGTCAAAATGTATTATAATTATAACGATAGCGCGTTATAGAATTATGAATAATATATAGCTCCTATATGTAGATGCGGGGAGTGATACTGCAGGGCGATACGATATTACGCCTAGATGATGTAGACTCAGCTTAGGGGTTGAACTACATCTGGCCGCACCGAATCGCACTTTCCTATGCTTCTATCCTTTTCTTTCACTTAGAACTGTCATTTACTAAAGCGATAAAAAGAGCGGGAGTGCGAGAGCCTCGTCGATTCAGCCCGCTTGCAGTCACACTTCCCCTCTCTTTCTCGTTCTATTAAATGACGGTTCTAAGTGACAGAAAAAGACAGAAGCTTAGGAAAGTGCGATTCGGCCAGATGTAGCTTAACCCTAAGAACGACTAGAATTGCGGTTTAACAATCATCACTTCTGGGTTCAATTTAATAATAATAATCGTAATAATCTTAAATAATTTTTTGACATATAGTATTGTACAAGGTTAGTATCTACTCCATAGGCTCCCCAACTAGTCGAAACTGTGTTTCGGGAACCAGAGGCTTCTCCCAATTTATTAAGTTATGTTTTTTTTATGGAAGTGATTTATGAGACGAGCATGTCGTTCGCATGATGATCTGATGGTAAGCCAGAACTTTTAATACCATAAAAGCACTGCATAGCGCTGTCCGATCTGATCCGAGACATCAGATATTAAGTCTCTTATGCTCAGTTATTTCGCTGACTACAATGCCCTTCAAACCGGAACACAGTAATGTTTGCGCACCATTGCTTGCCGGCAGAATAACTGGCAAAGCTGTGGTACCTACCCAGACGGCGTCCCGCATACGAGAGACCCACCACGAGTAATGTTTGCAATATGTCTTCTAAAATAACATATAATATATTATATCAAGTAATAAAACGTTTTGGTATATTTTCAGGTGATGAACCCACCTCAAGTTTACGGTACAGATGAGATGAGCGCGCTGATTTCCGCCGCTGAGATCTTCCTGTCTAACTGCTTGGGAATGTCCGCAATGGCAATGCCGGCCAGCAATATGCATTCGTTACTCGAGTGCCTTTGTCTCGCGCGGAGGAATAGAGACATCGTCTCTGGGTGCACGTTGCTGCAGAAGGTACGTCGACGAGTTTTTTTGTAATGGTACATGCGTAGAGGGTTTTTTGGCGCTTTCAAAACTGCGCATGAACCGTGCAAACGAAGCGCAGCGAACATGAAGCGCAGCGCACCGATGTGGATGCATCCCTTTCACACCTATGATTATAATTAAGTTTGTCTCTTTTCTGTATTGTGATGAAAGAATGAATGAACTCTTTATTGGTAACATCACAATACAGAACAAGAAAGTGACAGATTAAACATTTCTAAAAACCAGACTTTTATGCGCCTTTTGAGGTTAGGTCGGCATTGCATGCTGCAATAGATAGATAAATAGATAGATTTAGAATTGTCATCGAGTTACGAGCTCACTTGAAACTTTCAACCGGATAGCTAATCGGGATGTGGTCGAAATTTGAGTTACAAGATTCCACCCGTTACAACAGACAATAACAAAGAAATAATACAGTCATTTGGTTCGAAAAATAGTGGTTACCTAGAAAGTTTTCCGGGAGTTTTGAAAATTGATAATTTTATAAATTTTGATATACTCTTTGCGAATTTCAACTTCGCCACCTCGTATTTTTGCCGCTCGCGCCGCCATATTGGAAAAATGGCGCCTAAAAGCAGTTTTTGTCAAATCCTTTTTGACTTATTTTACGATAAAAAGTATTATATACAAAATGAAACTCGAGACAATTACCTACAATTTATGTAAATCCCTTTTTTTCATAAAGTCATTAGTTTTGGCGTACGAGTACCGCAAAATGTACTCCAACACTTTGCGGCGGTGGTAAAAAGTACCAATGCAAGACAAGGTTAAGTTAATTGCAAGTGTCACAATTAGCAACCTGTTTTGAATAATAATGGATGTTATAACAGTTAATTTGGTAATTCATTCGTTCATTCCTCAGGCCATCGAAGGTCTTCTGGACGGGCATCCTGGCGCGACGGCCGAGCACATCGAAATGATGAACCGCTACCGCGACATCCACCTCCGAGTCCTGAAGCTTCTGGAAGACGCCCGCGTGTATGGCCACGTGTGGACGACCAAGCAAATCACGGGCTTCCTCATCGAGTGCCGCGAGGACCTGAGATACAACATCGAAGCAGTCGATTGTCTCATCAGGAACCATCTCGTCAATATGCCTCAGGTACTTCACCTGTGTGAATCCAATACAATAATGCTTATTGCACTCCATAAAAAAATAAGGTACAGGAACTGGCTTACAAACTAACAACAACTAACAACGGGCGGACTTATCGCTAAAAGCGATCTCTTCCAGTCAACCTTTGGATTGAAGAATTAATGGAGCAAGAGAGGTCGGCGGTGCAAAAAAATAAAAATAGCTAAAAATATATTTATCCTAATTATATAACCTATACTTTTACCCTACGGTCATAAACACTTACATATTGTTATAACTTTGTCATACATAGTGTGATGTGTCTGTACCTGTCTCGAAGACAAATTAAAAATCGGTGTGCATTTGTGCGCGTAACACTCGTATTACAAGATGTATAGATGTGTGTGTAAAGGCTAGCAGTACAGGCTACAGCAAATGCAAAATAAGTGGTGTAGTCATCTTAACGATGTCTACATCACTTATTTTGCATCAGCAAACGTCTACAAATTATGTAACCCGAAAAAAAATAATTAAATCTTTATTGTTCCAAATTACCATTACCTAGTAGCCTTAAGTTTGACCTTATACTTTAAAGGAGCTGAATAATAACCCTCGATATAGACACTGGGTTTCACAACACAAATTATATATTTATTTTTTATTATTTATAGGCTTGCGTTTGACCACTATCTCACCTGTTGTTAAGTGACGATGCGGTCGAAGATGTAGCACACTTGCCTAGAAAACACCTGTTCACTCTTGTCTTAAAGACACCCAGATTAAAGCTATCCGGAAACAGATGCCGGCAGAGAGTTCCACTCCTTGGCCGTCCGCATATCACTGGTGGTAGGTTTCTCGTATGCGGGAGGCCGTCTGGGTGGGTACGACCAGCCAGTTATTCAACCGCCAAGCAGTAGTGCGCGAGTATTAATGTGTTCCGGTTTGAAGGTCATTGTAGCCAGCGAAATTACAGGGCATTATGAGACTCAACAGCTGTCTCAGTGTGACGAGCGCAGTGCAGCGCCGCGCAGGATTTTGCAAAACAACGTTACGGGTGGTGTTGTTATTGTTATGGGCTGGCGTACTGCTTACCATCAGGCAAACGTCCAGCTTGTCTCGTCAAGCAGTTACATAAAAAAAACAGGGAACATTACCTACTCACTTAGGTATCTCTACGGCCATATCAGGCGAAAGTGGCCAAGCATCTATCTATATCTATACTAATATTTTAAAGAGGTGAAGTTATATGTATGTTTGTAATTCTGGAAATATTAATCCGACTCTGAAAATTCTAAATTCTTTCATTGATAGAAAGCTACACTATTTCCAAGTGACAGAGTAATATATTTGATTGTGTCGACGCGAACGAAGTCGCGAGCGTTTGCTAGTAACCTATAAAAAAGAAACGTTAATTCAAAATTATTTTCACAGTATGACATCGCCCTTTCTCACATGATGGACAATGGGAACAACTACATGGCTCTTGCTTATGCGATGCAGCTCGTTCAACTGTACCTAGTTGATGATCGGAACAACCTTTACGTGAACGAATCTGACCTGTACCATACCACTGAGATGCTCGTCAGGATCATGACCCACTCGCGCCAGGCGCCGCCCGAGGGGCTTGGCTCGTTGATCGAAATGATCAGGGTCAATCAGGACCCTAGTGCGTATCTCGGAGAGCGCTCGCCTCTCGGTCCTACGGCGCACATCCATGCTGGAATCATGCAAGTTCGGGTAAGTTCGGTTTATTTTCTTTCTTTCTTTCTTTCAAATGTTGTTTAATACTTAGTTTACTGATACTCTGATTTTTAAGTTTTTTAAGAGCAACTTCATGCTCAAAATAGTATCACTAAATAGGGGATCGGACAACTTTTCAGTGTTTTAAATTAACTACAATGAATATATATAGCCATGAAAAATACTATTTTAATTAAATAACGCTCTAAAAGTACCAAAAACTATGTTTATATATTATGTTTTAAATATTGCCGCGCAAAAGGTCACCTCAAAACTTGTGATGTCGTATGTAGGTAGAAAACGACAAACTCTTCGAAATAAAACTTGCAAAGAGATTCTAATACGTTTTGTGAAGTTTGGGGACTATATTGTAGTAATAGAACAAAAAAATTAGCAAAAATACATTTTATGAAAAGCAAAAACGTAAAATAAACACAAGCTAGTTATACATCCTCCCGAACCGTCTGTATTAGATTAAGCGCTGACTATGCATAACCTGATGCAATTCTCAGATTTACGCCCACACAGTGGCACTTGCTTGCACCTTTGTATTGTTATTAAGAAAGTTAGATTAAATCGAGCCTCCAAATCGGCTACACGCTTTTTCATTTTTTATTTTAATTTTTAAAATCCTGTTTCCCCTACGTGGAAATTTGACTAGCTTGACTTACGATATTTGCCTACAAATGACGTCATGGCTGTGATTGTTGTTTCGTTTGAGATGAAGAACAGATTAAAAATGTCAGAATTATTTCATCATCATCATCATCATCAAAAATATAAATCATTATTATTTCACAAAAATATTGATTGACTGATCTTTCTGGTTCGACGAACATTCGTTCAAACTACATTTTAGATTTTTTCTCGATTACTGTCCGATCCCCTATTATTGTAGGCTTTACAGAATGGCTTTTTTTAAATGATGAAATTGGCTTACGTTTGTCAACAACTCACCTGATGGTAAGCGTAGTTGCGGTCTAAGGTGGAGCATGTTTGCCCAATAGGTACCTATTCTTCGCGCTTTTACAGTTGAGTAAGATCGAGGCATTATAAACTGGCCTAACTCATATAACTACTTCAATAAATTCAAATTCAATTCATATTCAATTAATATATTCAGTTTTGGCATCACAGATGCACTTATGAACCTACCACCGTATCGGAAAAATAACCGCTCAGAAGACACGGGAAGACAACAGCCTTTTTTTTAGAGTTATTTTACATTTTGTTGG
This sequence comes from Petrophora chlorosata, assembly GCA_951640565.1. Classification (NCBI taxonomy): domain Eukaryota; kingdom Metazoa; phylum Arthropoda; class Insecta; order Lepidoptera; family Geometridae; genus Petrophora; species Petrophora chlorosata. The sequence goes on from OX621188.1 coordinate 2,896,681, forward strand.
TTTCTACAATGTTGTGTCTTTTTGTAATAAAGCTTATACCAAATGTTCTACCCCACAGTCTCTGAACTACGACGACCCGCCTGGCCTCCAGGAGAAAACAGAGAATCTCTTCCGTGAATGGAGGAACGTTCTCCTCAGCCCGGTTACTGAGATCGAGCTCAATCAGAACTTCAATCTGTTTGTGCACCGTATGAACATGAACGGTATTCTCAAGTCTGACGACATGGTCACCAGATTCTTCCGCATAGGAACACAGATGTGCATTGAAAATGTGTATCAGCAACTGTCCGAGGACAGAATGAGCCCCCCTCAAGTGGCTCCGAAGAGAGAGAAATATTATTCAATGTGCGACGCGTTCATAAAACTAGTTTCGCTGCTGATTAAGAACTCCGCTGACGGCTCCAACCACACTCCCAAGCTGAATCTGTTGAATAAAGTAAGTTACATGCTCTGTTATTTTAATACAAACTCCCAACAGTTGGGTTATTTCAGTCGTATCTAACTGTATTTGACAATTTGACCCCTAACTGGGTGATTCGAATAGTTTGAGTTAACCATTGATAAAGTATAACTGTCTTGACCAACAACACTCCACAAATGTTAACAAAGTTCCTAGATAGCCCGTTCAATGTTAAATGTTGATTTAATGACAATTTCCAACTGTCTCTATGAATAAAACATAAATAAAGAAAGTAAAGAATTTGCAGTAACAGTTTTGTTTTCTTTCAGATCCTTGGCATAATAGCTGGATGCGTACTCCAAGATCATGAAGACCATGGCACAAACTTCCAGCAGCTTCCGTACCACCGTCTTCTGCTGATTCTATTTCTCGACATGAACATGGCCGAACCCGTAATGGAAACCTTGAACTATCAGGTGAAGCTTTAGACCTATCAAAAATATTCCCCTTACTCTTCACTTCCTTAAATAACTGCTTTTCAACTTTCAACATATTTATACTAACTTACATTGTTTTATATTTTGTTTCCTTCACAGTCTGAGAACACTGAATATAGAAACAAGATGTATTTATGATTCGGCCCTTCATAGCTTCCATAATTCACAGCAGCATTGGTCATTTTAGGGCGATGATTTCTTGACGTCAGTTCGCGTCAGACTGACTAGGAAATTTCCTGGTCCCTGAAATATTTCCTGGTCAGTGGCAAGAGGGGTAAAGGCGAGATTGCTCATACTTCGTGTCCAGTGGCTTCTAGGTTTTAGCTCATAAGATTCAAAATACCAACCCACTTTTCCACCTATTCTTTTCTACTTCGTTGTCTTATATTGTATTGATTCACTGACTAGATTAACCCGTTTTTCACCAACAATTTCAGTCGACATTAGTTTTTCAAAAGGTTTTGCAAATTTACAACTTTGACATTTGTTTGTTGACTTCATATTCAGCGACATTTACGCTACTTTTTCCCTATTCTAACAGCGGAACAAATATTTGAGTAAACAAAAACCCGCTATTGTAGTACTAGTTCCGTGAATGACATATATCAAATGACCCTAAATCCACCGCGAGACGACCTACCTCAATACACTCCACTCCTAGTGATTTTTTTTCAAAATGGCGGACGGCATATAATTAGGTATGCCAGGTTTAATACTAAAATGTCCGCTCTTTAATTTGTGTCAAATCTATGTATAATGATATGTATCTTATGTTAACATACGTACATATTTTATTAACTGAACTATCAAAAATAATAGCGCAAATATACAGTTATAGTAAAATCTCAATAATAAACAATTAAATAACAACCTTAAAATGGATCAACCTGTACCTTAGTATTCTGTGCCTATACTTAACGTCATTTCGTCCTTGTCACTCCTAAGAACAAGGACGGAAATACAGTCATCAAGATTACATTCGAGCGGTCCCTATCTATTGTTACGATATTTATACATATTATAGTCAATACTACCTACTTTTATAAAATGTTATTAGAAGTAAGTAATAGAAGAGGAATGCGACAACCAAGACAAACCTGTTAAAGGTTGGTGTTAGAAATGTAAGAAAAGTTGTAAAATTTATATAAATATTATTATTCGCTTTCATACATTTTTAACCGACTTCATAAAAGGAGGAGATTCTCTGTTCGTTTTTTTTTTTATGTTTGTTACCTCAGAACTCCGTCATTTATGAACCGCTTTGAAAAATTCTTTTTGCGTCGGGTTCAGAATAGCTACGAAGTGGTCCCATATTAATTTCATCGATATGTGACCTTGGACTTCGAAGATACATTGAAGTCGGCGTATTGTTTTTTTCTAAAAATTAATTTTTGTATTTTTATCGGCTGTCGTGATTGTGCCTGTTACATTCACTGCTGATTATGTTACTTGTTGCAGGTTCTCACTGCGTTCTGCCACACCCTGCGCATCATCCGTCCGGCCGTAGCGCCCGGTTTCGCTTACGCCTGGCTCGAGGTAGTCGCGCACCGCGCTTTTATCAACCGCGTATTGGCAGTCACTCCCCAGCAAAAGGTATACTTTTATGTACGTCATGCTGCGTACCAAAACATTGAACATAGATTTTAGAACTGGTCTTACTCCCAGATGAGGGCGGCTGACGGGGAAGCGGATGCAAGGTTTTCTGATGCCGCCGTCAGTCTTGTAAGACCGTTGATCATATTAACAGCTTTTAGACAGTATTTTCTATAATTTATATTTTTAGTCATGGTCTCAATTTGTTTTTTGACATGTAGTGGCGATGTCAGAGCTTGCCAGATTGGTCCTTGCTGCTGTTTTGTTTCCAGCTCTACGTATGAGCTGTGACAATGTCATCTGAAATATGAGCTGAACAGAGAATGGTTCTGGAACGGATTGTATTTCAGATTGCAAGTAGATTGATATCGGTCCTGAGACCTGCGTATTTGCGAAGTAGTTGATAGTGAATGCTGTGTGAATGCGCTTGAACCGCTTCAAAAGCGTATTTGCTAAGTTAAACAATTGTTTGCAGGGCTGGGGAATGTACTCCACACTTCTCATCGACCTGTTCAAGTTCCTGGATCCGTTTCTTCGCAACACGGAGCTCGCGCCGCCTGTCATGATGCTCTACAAGGGCACGTTGAAAGTGCTTCTCGTATTACTTCACGACTTCCCCGAGTTCCTGTGCGATTACCACTATGGATTCTGTGACGAGATACCTCCTAACTGTATTCAGATGAGGAACCTGATTCTCTCCGCGTTCCCGCGCAATATGAGGCTTCCCGATCCGTTCACGCCCAACCTGAAGGTGGACCTACTGGCTGAGATCGCGTTGCCGCCTCGCGCAGTCATCAACTACGCCACGATATTGCCTAACTCGCAGTTCAAGAAGGATCTGGATGCGTATTTGAAGGCGCGAGCTCCGGTCACATTCCTGTCAGAGCTCAGAAGCAATATGCAGGTGGGTCGATAAATATCATCATCATCATCATCATCATCAGCCCATTGCGTTCCCACTGATGGGACTCGGGCCTTCTCTCATAGAGAGAGTATGGGCCATAATCCACCACGCTGGCCCAGTGCGGGTTGATGATGGTGTTGCGATAAATATAATTATATATAAAATATAAATTGCTAGGATATTTTTTATGTTCTACAAATCCAATCCTATTAATATATAAATGCGAAAGTTTGTCAGGGTGCATGGATGGATAGATAGATGGATGTTTGTTATTCAATCATACAAAAACTACAAAAAACGGAATTGACGAAATTTGTAATGCAGGTTTAGTTCTTGGAAAAGGACATAGGCAACTATTGATTCTTGTAAATCGCGGAGAGTAACTACAAGATAATAAATAAGATTTTTATTGAAAAATATTTTTTTCAATACAAGCTCTTAACAAATTCGTAATCGGAACCGCGGGCAGATTAAAATGAGTCCAAACACAAGTAGTTTACGATTATCCGTCAAGGAGTTCCATTGCCCACCTTCTTCCGTCTCCATCATCAGATCAGCTGGCTGTCACTATAATATTGCATTGTCATCGGGCTTTGACAAGTTTGCAAAATTTCAACTCCGTAGGGTACTCGTAAGAGGAAGTGGTTCTGATTCAACTAGCAATTTGACCCAAACATTGCAAATTAAATAAAAGCTTGTAAAAATAGTTTTAACAACTTTCTCCGTACTTCCTAGGTGTTGAACGACCCCGGCCGCCGCTACAACAGCCAGCTGATGAATGCAGTGGTGCTTTACGTCGGCACTCAAGCCATCGCCTTCATCCGGTCCAAGGGAAACACTCCCAGTATGTCCACAATAGCCCATTCGGCCCATATGGACATTTTCCAGAACTTCACCGTTGATTTCGACTATGAAGGAAGGTGAGTAACGATGTTATATTATTAACACTATGTTTTATTATTAACCGATTTCAAAACTAGAGGATTCTCAATTCGATTGTATTATTTTATGTCTGTTACATTAGAACTCCGTCATTTATAAAATGATTTGTAAAATTGTTTTTGCTTTGGATTCAGTATAACTACAAGGTGGTCATATAAATTTAATCGATATTCGATCTTGAACTTCAAAGATACATCAGAATCGAAGTCGGTTTTATTTTGTTACTAACGACCCGCCCGTCTTCGCACGGTTGTTATACATATAAACCTTCCTCTTCAATCACTCGTATCTATTAAAAATAACCGAATCAAAATCCGTTGCGTAATTTTAAAGATTTAAGCATACATAGGGACATGTAGTGATAAACATTTTAATTTTTTTTTTACTCGCTATTTATGTCCCTCTGCAGGGCAAAGGCCTCTCTTCTCCTTCCATTCTTCGCGTTAAATTGTTATAAAATGTATTATATATTTTATATGAAGCATTAACGAATGCCAAGCAAAAAAATCAAATCGGAAACAAAAAATATACCTACGACAAATAAGACGACGTTAAAAATAAAAAAAATAATTCGACTCGATTTGGTGACCACCGTAGCTCAATTGGGCAGAGCCCTTCCCTTGCTGAGAGAAGATTGTGATGCGGGTTCAAGTCCCAGCCGGTGGTCGTTTTTTTTTACCGAAATACTTTGTTTTACACTACTATGTACGTCTATGTTGTCTATGTCACTGCTATATGTTTACAATATAATATGTATTTATGTGTACCTAATATATATGTATGTTTATATGTAGGCATTTAGAATGTTGCTATTGTATTGTAGTTTATTTTATTGACATTTTATGTTGTTATTATTATTGTAGACCTTACATCCCCGTCTTTAACATTTTGATAATTCCTCTCCATCCAAAGGTTGCCTGGAAGAGATCGCTTTCAGCGATAAGGCCGCCCATTGTAACTTGCACTTTCTTTAATTGTTTTTATGTAATGTCTTTAATTTAATGTTTGCAATAAAGCGTTTATCTATCTATCTATCTATCTATCTACTATTTTTATTACAAAAATGAGCAACAAGAACATCAAGTCGATCGCCAGATGTTAAGCGCCACAGTTGCGGTTAATTGCAGTGTCACCTAGAACTATCAATACCATGAAATGAATATAATGTATGCGTTGGACTGCATTGCGCTCATTACCCCGAGACATGAGATATTAAGTCATTTTAATCTGACACAATATATTTTCCTATTTATTATTTTCTATGTTTCTATTACGAAATAAGGCCTCTCAACATTATATGCCCAGTAATCTTACTACTAGTGGAAAAGCAGACGATACTCTTTACCGGCCAATTACAACCGCGCTTCCTCTGCCCCTTTCTTCTAATGTGTATTTCGTTACCCTGCGTTGAAGTTATAGTACTCCCGCCGGCCTCCGACATGGCTTAACTACTGACTTAAGAGGATATGGCACAGCCGCGGCCAGCGAGCACTAGGTATTTAAATAATGGTTTACGGTCTCGCAGAAAATGCGTAAATTTAATTAAATAAATTAACTAAATAATAATAATAATAATAATATTTATGAGGCGGAACTGGCAGGTGCCGAGGTCTCATATCATAGACCGGCTCTCATCCATTAAAAATTCACTTCAACAGCCCAACCATAAGTAATTTTCATATCTTCAATAATAGTCCTCGCACTTATCGGGGGCTGTCTTTGATTGTATCTTCTAATGATGCACTTAGAGACAGTCCCCGATAAGTGTTGCCCATTACATATCTAAATTAAATGCTCTAAGAGGCCTCTACGTGTTGGACTCATGTCCCCGCGCAAGACTTCCAAAGGACCGGGTGTATAACCCGTGAGAAAGAGCGACATAATAATAATAATAATAATTTAACTAAATTCGTATCAACTTCAGATTTTCGTTAAAATTAGCGTTTCGGGAGAAAACGTTTCTACCACACTAAATCTCTACCAAATTTAGTAATTTTGGTCTCAATTTCTTAAATGGAGAATAAACTAGGTTTGTAGGTTTTCCTTTTTCTAAGTTTATATCTATTTTTAAAGTTAACAGCTTCCAAACTTCAAAAAAAATGTTCGACTAAATATCGAGTTTCTTGTGTCCATTTATTCAAATTCTTTAGGAATTATCAAAAAAATAAAAACCTACAAACCTCAATAATGATAACATCTCTTACATGTCCAAATTTCATCGAATTTGGTTAATGTTTAGGGGTAGAAAAACGTTTTGTCTTTTTGTATGAAAATTTCAGCGTACCGTTCCCTCTTAAACGGTCTCTACGTTATCAAAGCGTTATCAACTTCAATTCAATTAATTGCATTATATAATGTTCTATTAGGTATTAATTATAAGTTTAAACAGTTCATTATAGAGGTCTATTGCTGGGCAAAGCAAGTAGAAGAGAGAGGAAAATGCATAAAACTTAATATTATTTACCTAAAATACAAAAACTTTATTTTATTTCATCATCATCCTTATCAGGCCATCACGTTCCCACCGCTGGGACACGGGCCTTCTCTCATAGAGAGAGTATGGGCCATAATCCACCAAGCTGGCCCAGTGCGGGTTGGTGGATGTCACATGTCCTTGACTTTTTGTGATAAATTCGTGGTTTCGGTTTCCTCGCGAAATTTTCCTTCACCGTTTTTAGAACTAGTGTTAAATCCGCACATAACTTATGAAAGTACGTGGTGCGGGGCCAGCGGGATTCGAACTCGAGTGCATCGGATCGAAAGTCGCACGTTCTCCCACTGAGCCACTCTCGCTCGCTGTTTTTATTTACCAAAACAGAAACTACGAGTACCGCGGGAGGCCTGGACAGATGAAGAAGTGTGTGATGTGTGTAGATGTCGTAGTTGCAAAAATTTCTGAACGATCATAAATGACTCAGTTTCTTCGTAATCTAGTGTTGGAAGCCGTGAAGTGGACAAGAGGTAGAAAATAATTATATAATTAGAAAATAGTAATATACCACCAATGACGTAACTCTTATTAAAATTCCAGATACCTGTTCCTGAATGCGATAGCCAATCAACTCCGCTACCCGAATAGCCACACGCACTACTTTTCGTGCGCCCTATTGTATCTATTCGCCGAGGCCAACTCCGAGGCGATCCAGGAACAAATCACCAGGATGCTCCTGGAGCGGCTTATCGTCAACCGCCCACACCCCTGGGGCCTTCTGATCACCTTCATTGAACTCATCAAGAATCCAGTATACAAATTCTGGCAACACGAGTTCGTTCACTGCGCGCCCGAAATCGAAAAGTATGACAATAAATTTCCTCCGTTATATAACTATATAGTGGAACATATTATATATAGGATATCTGGAAGAAGGGATCGTACTCAGGGCGCGGTGAGGGGAAAGCGTAGTTAAGAATTAGAACGTAATCAGAGTCAATTTCAAGTGCTCGGTCTCAATATATCTCTGTACACATTTCATAAACCTAACTCTTTCTCGGTGATTTTGGAAATGTAGATGTTGAACTCTTGGCAGCTATTGTCGAATGTAACATCAAAATAGCTTTGAAACAGGAATCTCGCTTCTCATAAACTAAGGAAACTTGGTGACGGTGCATGACTCAAAAGAGCATAAATTTATTCGTCATGTCTGTACAATTTGGTATATTGAAGCCGGCTCTCGAGCTCAGTAATAAAAAAAAAATAAAAAAAATTATTGGTTGACACCAGCAAGCTGTTTTTCAAATTTTTTAGTTAATGTTTTAAGAATTGTATAGTCAAAAATTCTCGATTACGTTATGATTCTAAGCATGTTCCTTTCTTCCAGACCTGAAGGGAAGATGCATGTGGTGTCCTTGTAACTAATTAACATTGCCTGATTGCTATAACTTTAACACTAGAACCGAACTCGGTTTAGTCCGCTTGAAAGTCACTGGACCAAAAGATTTGGAAACTTTATAACAACATACTCATATTAAAAAGACAACTTTAGAATTATCACCCACAAAATATCTGTTTGTAAATATTCAGCCTATAGTACCGCGACAGAATCACACCTCTTGCCACCTGAGCTTTTACAAAATTATTATATTTTGTACTACATTGTGTCTGATTACAACTAAAAGTTTATTACTTTATCGGCTTCTGTCATTTTTCCTTTTTTATATCTAGTTTTGACAATTGCGACGAAAATTTTCTAGAACGGCTTATTTTTATTCATTATATAACGTATTTTGTCTAAAACGCTGCCGGTTCTAGTGTTAAATTAATAATATTAACTCGATACTAATAAGATTTAATACGAAATTGAGCTTATAACTTTACATTATAAGATAACATTAGTGTTTTGAATTTTATTATGCAACTTCCTTTTATTTAACCCACGTTTTGACATACAACATTTAATAGAATTGATAGAACGCTAGGATTAGAATCATGACACTTCATACAGAGTGTAAGCATTCCCTCGGCATTAATATTTATTAAGAACTCAGCCTTCAACAGGGTACTTAACTGTTTTAGTGGCGAAGTTTTGTTTACGCTCATTCCGACTAACGCAATCATGGTGTTTGTAGTGCCATATCTATCTCATTTGAATCTCCACATTTGTTGGCATTTAGTTAGTACATAGAATATTAGTTATTGGGAGATTTAATGTAACACTGCTCCATGTGGCAAGGTTAAAGCAATACGACGCATGAATAGATTAATAAGAATTTGTTATATAATCTGATTATATTATGTAAAGTAATAACCCTCTGCAGTTGGCATTTTAAACATAAAACTCGCCTCTGCTTAAGTTTTTTATACCGAGAAACTTGAAGACTGAATTAATATTAGATGATTGTTGTACTACAAGTTCTTGAATAACGTGTGTTAGGGAGTGGGTTCTTCTCAATGTCTTGTTTCACGCGTAGTTAGCCCTTCCTCTTGGGTGTGTGGCCAACCCTGGTGTCGGAGTTTTTACACCGCCGAAGGTCTCCGACATGGCTTAACGGCTCCTGTCCAACAACCGGGACCGACGGCTTAACATGCCCTCCAAAGCACAGTAGAGCGATTACAGCCGGCCTCTAATTGTCTGTTTCTACTACTAATTAATATAAGTCACAGTCTCTTTACTAATTTGGTTACACTATCTTCAACGGTGAAGGCAAGCGTGTAGTGCCTCACAATCCACATGCATTTGTTTAAATACAATATAATTTCGGTCAATGCCTAAAGGTTGTAATGCAAGAGATATAGTACCAGATATTAATTACCAGAATACTTAGTTATAATATCAGAATGATCTTCGTTCCTGTATGAGCAAAAAAGTCCTTAAATTGATCTGCAGGGCGATCACGTAAGTCTGTTGCGAACATCGCATGTTGCGGACTGACGTGCAATAGAAATTTATTTCAATCGATAAATTGCGATCATGTAACTTTTTATGTCTCGATTTCAATGTGCTCCTATCGATTACCCGACAAATTCACAAAGCGAGATTGTTCTATGAAACATTATGTATACGCCCAATCTATTCAATTTTACTGTGCAATACGGCTCTTGTCTATAGTTTATATATCGATACAAACTCTGTTTGTCAAAACTAATTTTTATTTCAATTGAGCTTTCGTTGAAGTTTGATTGTAACAAACTGGTTACGTGATCGCAAAACCATCATCGAAACTGGTTTCTTATTGAAATTGATTGAAATAAAAGATACATGATCGCCCTGCTGGAAAAATCCGTCGGTATTAGCTTCTCTTGGTATATTTTCTTCCGCTGCTCACATGTGCCATTCATGAACCAATCACTAATATTCGTTCTTAGAACTTCTTTCTAATCCAAGTGACACAGTTAGTATCAGAGCTAAGGCTTTGGTTATTCACTAAGCTCATACGTATGTCGTGATATTTTTCTCCATCTCTTCTGCGATATGATCTTGTTTCTTTTTACCTACTTGTTTTGTTGTATCTTTAAGTTCTCATCTTACTATTTTACTAACTGAGTAATTATTATTATACAACACTTATTAATCACTTCTGTACTAACACTTTAGTTTAGTAAAAATAACGAAAACACTGAAAATGGAGACCTATCTTTACTAAAACGCTTTTCGCAAATAGGACATATTATATTGACTAAAAGAATAGAAAGAGTTGCCAAATGGAATGGTGCTATGGTTTTGACATTTGCATGTAAAGCGTAAAGCGTTGTCCTAATAGAACGCAACTAAGTGTTGCGAGTGAATTTTGCGCGTACGCGCGATTTTGATCGCGCAAAAACATACAGGCGCCGAACATTCACGCAATGGGGATGAACTTGCAAATCGTCCAATCGCTTTTTCGAGTGTTAAAAGTGTCCTATTAGCACAACTGACAACAATTTCGGAGATAAATGTCAATAACCAATCATTTTTATTTGCCCACGCTAGCTATTCATGTTGTCACTGGATTGGTCCGATTGAATTTCGTACGGTGCTTTTAGTGTTTTCATTATTTCTGTGTTTTTAATGTGTAATGACACTGCCGTACACTGCTGTAATTCATCGACATTGAGGGGAACTCATGCATTGACGTCACAGAGGGGCACTGATGTACAGTCACAGTACCAAACATACAGGCTGTTAATAGTGAGTGCCCGCACAACAGTCTTATCAGCGGTTTACTTAACAGTCCGTGCCAGATTAAAGAGTATCCGAGTGTATTTTGTGAACTAATTGTTGCTGATACATAAATTGAACGTGTAATGCTGTGACAACAATGGTTGTAATACATCAAAACCATGTAATATTGCGACTGTACATTATATTCTTGGGCTGTTTACCCAGTTCTAACACTAACCGAGCATGGATGAGCGTTGTGTTGCATTTCACTCTGTTTTAACCTGTGACGTCATCGGCTATTGACATTCACACGAGCGGATCTACGCAAAGAGGTTTGAAGATTTTGGCTTACCTTTTACGGCCATTTCCAAAACGGAACTACGTTGTCTACGTCTAATTTCTATTTATATCAATGGGTATTAAAATAAACAATAAAAAATGTGACAAAATATTCCTAATGTCACGTTTCAAGATATGAGTTATCAATGATTAATGGTAACATGAATATAAGATTTTTAATACCTATTCATTTATTTAATCAGACAATTGAAATGATTTTTGATAATATACACACAACATAACGTGTGACCCCGGTGTGTGTGTGTAATATGTCTTATTCGTATTGATGCCAGTTCTCGATATATCTAAGATTTATGCATGGGCGCCATTTTGAGTCACAAAATCAACATGTAGGTCGGCCAGGCTTTATAGCAAAATCTTCAAACTCCTTTGTGCAATAAATTCATTGTGCAATTTTATTGAATCACACATTGCACTTGTTGATCACGGCCCAATTTTCAACAAATCACTTAAACGATCAAAAATATTAAACCATGCTTAATATTGCACAATTGTATTATTCGTTTAAGGGCGCCGTTCCTCCAAAAGACCTGCTCAAACTACAGCACACTCTAATTTACTTGTGTTTAAAAAATAGTGTGACGTATAATCACTAAATCAAGCCCAGCGAACACTTAGTTCCGACCGAACCTGTGATATAGCTGTCCTGACATACTCAACCACTCTACCATTAAGGCTTTAAATCGCAACAGATTATGGCGAATTAAATATATTATGTTTATAATCATATTTTTGAAATTTAATCTAACACTTTATCAAAAATAAGACTAATGGACATCGTAGTTTTACATTCATTTACTAGTGAAAATTCGATTTTCCCGGAAATATCTTGTGGAAAATGTTGATTAATGTATAACTCTCTATCGTATAGCAATCCTTACGCAATAATTTTAGCAAAAAGATAATGTAAAATTGTATTTTTCTTAAATGTGACAATACAAGTCGAGCCTTTACAAGTCATAGATTACGACAACAAGACATTTTTGTTTTTTTATTGTAAATAACATCACATTCGCGGCTTTGAGAAATCATTGCTATTATCATTGCTCATGAATAAATCAATAAAAAATCCATTTTCATGTGTGAAGAATATATTATGCTTTGCCATCTAAGGCCAAATGCACTCGCATACAAGCCCGCTGTATGCGGCTTGTGCGTGCGACCTCGCCCCCCATTCAACTATAACTCGCCCTGAAAATACCTGCGCTCTTTGTTTGTATAGTATTGTATGACCGACTGTACTTAGTTCTCGAACAGTTTGGACCGTTAGAACCGTTTTACACAAATACTTTGGAGCTTCACTGGTCACTTACGCGTACTGTCACGTTACGTATTTGTAAAGTGGTGGTGTGGGGCTTTTTATGTGATTTAACCCCTTGGTAAATTTTGGTACGTTACTGGTGTGGAGGGGTCTTTTTGACAACGAAACAATAAGTAAATAATTAATAAAAAAAAATAACATTAGATTATTATGTTTTACGCGGTCGTTGTATGTTAAAACCAAATTATTTGTTATTTGTAAAAAGTCCTCTAATAAAAATACTTCTTTTATAGCTATATATATTAAATTAATTGCATTGATCACGATTTTACACAAAATTTTATACAATTTAAACGTTTTTTGCTGTTCTACGGCAAATGAGGGACATATTTCTATAACTTATCTGAAAAGTCTGATTCTGAAAAGTTGAATAGTTCAAAACAAATTTCTGTTCGATAGTAGTTTGGCAGTTGAACTGTTTAAAGCCAGTTAGGCCTCTGATACGGTCCCAAACGTTTATCACAAATGCAATGTGTGACATTTCGTATTATGAATAAAAATTAAATGTGTCGGATGAATAATAAAACCCGGGGTCAAAAAGGACCCGACGATACCAGATTAGGGCTTATAATGTTACTGAAACAAACCACGCATGTTTATGGTTACATCAAAAAATTACCTAATCCAAACGATTTATTTAAAACGAGTACATTTTGTGCACATTTCGCTGACAATTTGTGACAAAAATAACTCCCTACGACGAACGACAATAATAAAAATTTAACGTACCAAATTCGCAAGCTGCTTAACTGATTTTGAACGATTTCTGTGGGCTTTACTGCTGTATGCACCGTTATTGACTACATTTAGACTGATTTCGGTAGTGAATCCGAACGACCCTGGTATGGTCGGGCATTACCAATTATATAAATTGTAATCTAACAAGCATCAAGTATGTGGCAATCATCTAACTGAACAAACCACATGACATGTTTGCCTCTCTAATATTGAATGACTGATTGATTCTAACTTTGTTCTTTTTGTTTCACGCTTACCGTTTCATTTCAGTTTTGCTATGAGCAAAGTCTATGAAATGAAACGCAAGCAAACTAAAAGGTATTATCAGGGTTACCTTATTATTTTTTTATATGGCTGCTCGAATATTTCTCTTTTTAGACGTATTCGGCGTCTAACTGATTACAGTAGCCAGTAACCACTTTATATACCCAATGTGACTTGATTTCTCATTTTCGAGCCTTTAGCGGGACTATGGGCCTCACGAGGCAAGTGGCGTGCCACTCACAATAAATTGTCATGAGAGAGAATTAATCTTCGAGCAGCCGTAGTTTATGTTATTGCTTATGTTAGCTTTGCACGGCTAAACGGCTCGCTCAACTCTTGTCTTTTGTCGACAGGGACAGATAGTTGTACTCTCTCGCTCTCGCCGACAGAGATTTTTGTTATTTACAAACGATCTGGTATATCAGCGTATATTGAAGGTGTAATATGTTTCAATGTTTAAGTTACTGAGGTAACTATGGGTTACAACTTGTGTAGAGTTCCGCGATATACATTCTTGATATCATAACATTTATGACGTTCTATAATTAGGTAATTGGTATGTTAAGACTTGAAAACTTTATTGGAAACTAAACCTTAAAACTACGCACTGATGGTTTTATTTTTTGTGGGTACTACCATTTCAAAGTATGATGATGAATCCCCAAATTCGATTAGGTTGATTAGGTATAATAACGCGAATTAGGCGCTAACACACAAACTCGCACTGAGAATATCTTTGGCTCAGAGGTTCAAGTCCTTAAGTTAAATGGGGCTCGTTAAAAAACGCCCGTATGGGCTAGCCAGAACAAGCGGGGGCAAGGGATGTCTGGGGCAGAGAGATGCTCGACTAGGCAACTAAACAGATTTCCCGTGTCTCGATTACCCATAACTCACACATTTTCACTCGAAGACTTGTGTTCTGAGAGCACTTTCGTTTTCTGAGCATATTTAGAGCTTAAAGTGAATCCGCTATAAGGGGGAAGGCGTATTACATTGATAAAAATACAGCAAGTTGGAATTCAGCAATACGTAATACATAATTTCATTTTTTTTTTCAAATAAGTAATAGATAATTTCTTTTTGTTGCATAATAAACCGCTTGCTGTATTTTTCTCATGAACTCGCTACTTTATGATTGCACCGTTGTCGGATATTCCGCTAGTAATCACATGTAAGAGGCAACCGCATTGATCCCACGCCGAGATTTCTGACGAACTAAATGTAAGTTGTAACCTCAATTATTGGAGTGAATTGCTAAACAAAAAGTGTACTTCAATATGCGCAGTAAATAGGGTGATAGGATCTCAGGCATTGCTGCGCGCATCGATTTCGCTTCCCGTGTACCTACAAATGCACTGCGAACGACGCTCACATATTAAAAGCCGTTCGCGTTATTCGCTTGTTACATACATTACGACGAACCTTCGAACATCATGTACGTCAAACAGCGAAGCTTGGGGTCGTCTTTCTATCACCCTTCATAAGACAAGATAAATCCTTTGAAATGTGGCTCGTCATTAATGAATACGGTTAATGAGATTAAAATAACGCCGATGTAAGAACACGACCGAAGTCGACGAAATTAAAGTAGCAGCATATCATGTTTGACCTTGCAACTCGCATTTTCGCCCATAACACGCGTCTTGAGTCGCCCTTTCTCATTAATCGATTTCATGCCACCGCTTTTGTGGTTGCTGCGCTTACTATACATTGCTAACTGCCTAGCGTTTTCATCAATTCACTTGTGTCCGTTTGGCTGCAGCATGCCGGCTTGTGTGTTGTTAATGTTGTCTGTTTGTTGTGTGTTTGGTGTGTTTGTATTAATCACTGTGGTGTTCTAGGTTGTTCGCGTCCGTGGCTCGTTCGTGCATAGTGGACAAGACCGGGGCGGGCGGCGGAGAAGCGGGGGCAGCCGAGTAGCGGCAGCTTGCTTGGGAGTCTGACCGGCATGATGAAGATTATGTATTGTTCAAGACAGGTGAGTTATCTTTATCGTTGTTTAGAGTATGTTCTTCGTACATTGATACCGATGAACTTAAAATTCTCAGTATAGCCGTCGTTGTCGGCGATTAGGTAAACTTAGTTCTAAAGTAAGTTCTGCATCGGTATAAGAGTGTCAACCGAAGATGTGCAAAGCGAAGCGAGAAAGATTAAACTAATAGAATTGCTCAAAACCAAGAGATTTACAGCAAAAGAGAATCTACAATTCTCGCATTGGTTAAAATTTCCTCGCTTCAGTCAGCCCAGTTTCGGTGGACGCTGGCTCTAGGGTTGCCACTGAATTTATCAAAACGAGCTCGAGTCAAGTTTCAATGAGTCCACCTTCAATGATATTGAGCTAGGCGCAAACCTATTTCATATCAACTCAAACATTACCTTACCTACTACTTTACTGACTTGACAGCCTCTGTGGTGTAGTGGTTGAGCAGGTTGGCTGAAATCACAAACACCAATGAGGTTGCGGGTTCGATTCCCGCGACGGACAAACAAAATAAACGCAAGCATTTGTTTCGTGTCTGGGTGTTGTGGGACCATGGTCCTCCTAGTTCCATGTTCCCTAGCCAGGATCTATGTTTGTGATCTTAGGGCGTTGGGCGTATATTATCTGTAAAAGGAAGCGGTTGGTTTTAAATGTGTGAACAGTAAACTAATCCATGATAATTACTTTCAGACTTCCAACCGTTTATATTAGTGCCACCCCTGCCGCCCGTTCTAGCCCCGCCTCCCTACCCGCTGCCGGCTGCTGTTCTCTTTGGCAACTGCCCTCCTAATAAGATGCAGCCCTGGAATCTTCTCTTCAGAAACGCCAACAAAAACAACTTGTAATCGAACGAATCGCGCACCCCCGCTAACATACCCCTCTCCCAAACAGTGAACGACCAGCTTCAGCAGACTGTTGTGTATGTTTTATTATTATCAGACATCTTTAGTGTTAGTTTCAGTGAATGATCACGCTTATAAGCGCTACGAAAACTTACAGTGCAAAAACTATATTGTTACAGTGATATTGTAAAATTGTAAAGTGTTATCTTCCCTGCTAAAGGCTCCACTTGACGATCGGCCGTGGCAATCACTGAGATTGGTCCTCGCTAAATATGCCAATTATGGTTTATTAGAGTACTCTCTTGTGCTCCAACATCGGCCTATCGTGAAGAAGACCCTAAGTTGGATGAACTTATTGACTTTTGAAAGTAAATGTATCTTTACACCACCAGAGATTCACATAATAATTCCCTGGGAACATGTGACGACATGAGAATTTAATTGCATATTGTGTAAATTACTCTAAGCACTTGCTTGTCACCAGGCAATTTGCAACCAGTTTTTGCAGAATGAGTTTTGTACGATTACATTGGACAATGTAGCAATTAATTGTATGTTATTAAATTGTTAATTATTTAGGATCTCTCTCCAAATTATTAAAATCGTGGAGAAACTCATGAAACTTGACACGGTTTAATACGAGAAAATTGCGCCTTTATCTGCGCTTTTATTTAAAACGAAACTTTTCTATTTACTGATTTGTAAAAGATGTACTGTTCGCAGATAAGAAAAAAATTTATACGTCTTGTGTTCGCTTCATTGTCATTATATAATGTCCTAATTCGCTACTATTACTATAGTAAAAATAATCTGCTATAAATAACCTAAATATTACATAATGAGTATGTGTTGTATAGTAAAGTTGTTAGTCTGTTCTGGACTTGACTGCGGTGACCGTATGTATTTATATCCAGATATTTGTATACTACCATATAACCTTACACATGTAGTACCAAATCTTAAAATGTAATCTTGTATATGTTTTCTTAATTGTAAGCAAAATACACCCTGTTTATTATTTAAAACATATTTAAGTTACCTTGCATCGGAGTTTTCAAGGGTATGTTAATGGATTGTTATAAAAAAAATTGATATTCATTCATTGCATAATTCTTTAAATCATCATACAATATATGTGTAGTGTAGCAATAAACATGTTAATTAAATTATATATATAAAAATATGGTTCAAGGTTTTGTCATGTTATTGTCACTTCAAAGTCTGCAAGTGATTAAGTTTGCCGAAAACATATGACGTTTCTATTGTCTGCATTATGTTGTAGTGTGGTCGTATAACAAGGTTTTACTCTGAACTCTCGATTGATTTTTCATTTGATAATTTTTAAATGTGTGAGATTTAAGTATAAGCGGCAGGAAGCCAATCCGTCGACCGGTTCGGGAAACAGTGTAGCTGCATTTTAGCTGGTTCGCGAACCGACCGGCGGATGCCCAAGGCAGTTTACGAATTAACATAAGCGTCTACGCGTCTACGCGATGTAAGCTCCAATTTCGACTGATAAAGCCTCTCGCCACGTCGAAGGCAAAATTCATAATTTAAGATCCCATGTGTACATGCGGCTAATTGTAACATGTAATTTTTTTGTCAGTTTTCTTTGTATCGTTGTCTCTTATTATATGTTTTCTGCCAGCAATTGTAAACATGATTTGCTTTAATGAATGATGTGATTGTGGTTCGTAGCATGTGACAAGAGACGGTGTATTGGAGACGTCGCGTCTCGCTGTAAGTTAAGTCTTGAAACACATTTGTAAAGGTTTTCTAGACATTTCGAATGTTAATTTTAGGGTGGATTTAGTGTAAGGCCGCTTTCAGAGGGTAACTCGACGTCGCTAAGCGTAGCATCATTTCATTTCCGATGTGATTGTGTCGCTCGCCTTGTAACAAACATAAGTAATGTCTGAGGTGGAGCGACCATGAAGGTTGTAATGAATTTGTGTGACATATGTTTAAGCTTTGAAATAATTTTCATTAAATCATGTAGATTCATAAGTAAATTGTTTAGGTTCTCTATGCAATGAGATCCTGTACTGCCGAGTGAGTGAAAGCGGTCTATGTTTATGCTTAATATAATAATATGTTGGTCTATGTTTATGCTTAATATTCAGTAATTTATAAGTAAATTTGGATTTTCTAAAAACGAAATGTGCTTGTTCGTTTGACTTCATAAAGTATTTTTTTATCAATTTGCTGTTTTACTTACCTTAGTCATTCTGCAACGATGTACGTGAAATACATTGATTTTGTTTCCTATGATAATACAATTTACTCGGTAATTAAAGTTAAAATATAATATAGGTCTCTTTCTCCCAATCAATCTCAGGCAATCTCGCTGAGAATTTCAGAGTGCCTGTACTGCCTCGTAGGGCTTTGGAAATTGGCTTGCTGAAAGCGAAAGTTTGTGAGGATGGATGGACGGATGTTTGTTACTCAATCACGCAAACATTTTGAGAAAATTTTGATGAAACTTGATATGTAGATACCTGCAGGGATCATGTATTTTTTGTTTCAATCAATTTCAATAAGAGCCGTATTACACAGTAAAATTGAATAGATTGGGCGTATACATAACGATTCATAGCACAATCTCGCTTTGTAAATTTGTCGGGTAACTGGTTTCTCATTGAAATTGATTGAAACAAAAAATACATGATCGCCCTGCTGAAGTCTTAGAGAAGGACTGTAGACTCTTTTTATGTGTGTTTTTTGGTGGTCCTACGATTTTTATACCGGATAACGAGGAGCTAATACAGCCTTATATAGTTTTTAATATTGTCAAGTAGGTAGGTATTCAAAGGGTCCTTAAACGTAGGCAACGCACCAGTAATGCCCAAAGTGTTGCAGGTGTCCATAGGCGACGGTAACCGCTTACCATCCAGGTGGGCCGTCTGCTTGTATGCCTATTAGTCATATAAAAAACGTAGTCCTGTTTTAAGTGTCGTACTGCAGTGTGTAACAGCAATACAATAAACACTTTATTGCACACCAAATAACATAGACACAATTAAGACAGTAGATATAGACACAATGAAAAATGACATTATACACACAAAATACATCGTAGTATTGACGTACAATGGGCGGTCTTATCGCTTAGAGCGATTTCTTCCAGACAACCTTTGAATGGATAGAACAGGTATAAGGTCTAATGCGGTTTGTTGCAGCAATGTGCTTTTTTTAAAATACAGTTATTAAATAAGTAAGGGAACAGCCAGCCTGATATCAGAATGGCGGGTGAAACCTTAGTCTGAGCAAATTACTATTTAAGTGTGAAATTACTGCCGCAGCATTGTTCTAGCAATGTGATCTGGACACTGCGCAGAATGCTAAAAATACCTTGGACTAGCTTCACCTCAAACGCCAAGGTATACTTGAAAAGGCAAATCGTAACCGAGAGTTCTTGACTACCATTATGAGATAGAATGATGCCTTTTTCGGACATTTTATGAAAGGATCCCAGTACGAATTCCAAGGTTGAACCTCGACGGCAAGATGTCGGGGAAGAAAAGCCCAGGATCTCCAGGACGTAAATGTTTGGACGACATCAAATGGACTGGACTAAGCTACCGAGATCTCAAAAGCGCAGCGTGGGATCGCAAGAAATATTGTCTACTGACCTCCAAACTTCAATAAGAAGATGGTCCCCGATGATGATAATGATTTCAATCAGGCTGCCGAAGTATTATTGAAAATTGTGTTCTATTATAGTTGCTATTAATTTGTATCTATTTTTATTAACTGGGATTCCATTGACCGCATAATGTGGTTTCAATAAGTATAAGTGATAGGTACTTGCCGTTTGGGATGAGATTTTTTGATTTTGGTCAAGACCATGAATTGCTAAATCACAGTTACATTAGTCACCGTCGTCGATCCACATCCAAAAATCCTTTTTAAGTGGATATCAATGTGACCTCTCATTTTCGGCTATTTTCCATTCCATTATTTTTCTTATTCTAACTCGTAATGGTCCACACGAACGAAGTTGCGTGCACACCAGTGCAAAATAAATAACCAAATTCCATTTCATTTTATTCATTTTCAAATACAATAACATCTATACAATGGTATTTCTACGACTAAATGATTTCATTGTTATTATTGACACATGCATTTAAATTAAAAATAATATATATTTAAACACTTAAAATAAATTAAAACAAACATATTTTAAATCTATTGACTTGAATCGTTATAATGATCACATGGGAATTATAGGTAACTTAACGTTTTCATATAAATAAATTATAATAAATATTATTTTAAATTAATACGTTGTTAAAATAACTGGGTATATTATATACCTACATTGAATTATGACAGTGATAAAAAAAATTTAAGCACAATATATTTTGAAAATAAGCTCGATTTTCATTAGTTTAACCTATTCGTAGCTTAGCTTTATTCATGACATTGATGTCAGGGGTTTTTCATTATATTTTTTAGATCATGAGGTATATTGTGCTTAATTATTTACTCACTCATAAAAATAAACAAAAGTATAGTTTCAAACCACTTTTACAAGATAAAATCATCAATATTGTACACATTTATTTTATTTTTAATAATTTAATACTAGACCATACTAATTCTATTACGATTGCACTTTATAGTAGACTAATGTTTATTTACACATCTCGCCAAATATATAAAACATTTAGTTAGTATTTTGTTACTGAGATTTTTATGTATGTTAGCAACATTCGACAGTTTTCCACGTACTGTTTTAGATTGTTGATTTCCAATGGGAAAGTTAGACCAGGAGAATATATTAAGGAAGTTTTTAGTTTCATGCGTGTTGTGCATTCGGCTTCTGTTATAAAATAATGCTATTCCAAGTATTTTTATACATTTTATACTTGAACGTATATAATAAGGAGGACGTCTCGTCGGTCCGCTCGTTCGTACACAAGCCACACGTACACAATTACATAAGGCTATGCTGAGCGAGTGTGGCTCAGTGGGAGCATGTGCAACTTTCGATCCGACGCACCTGAGTTCGAATACCGCTGGCCCCGCACCACTGACTTTCTTAAGTTATGTGCGGATTTAACTTTCGCTTTAACAACGGTGAAGGAAAATCGTGAGGAAACCGGCATGTCCAAGAAATGATCGCAAAAAATTCAAGGACATGTGACATCCACCAACCCGCCCTGGGTCAGCGTGGTGGATTATGGCCCATACTGTCTCTATAAGAGAAGGCCTGTGTCCCAGCAGTGGGAATGTGATGGGCTGATGATGATGCCGATCGGCTGTCACATCAGCTTGACATCGGCCCTCCGTCCACTCTACTCACACTATTATTCGTTCAAGGTTTTACAGTTTTCTTTGGTTTTACACTATGTCAAAATTGGTATAGGTACGATTCTACATACATAATAGAGCTCGCACACAGGTTATGAAAATGCATGTAGCCGGCAAACTTGCTGAGCATGGCATAGAGCTGGAACACTGGCCCACCAGGGCCCTAATTCATTATGGCAACTTGGCGATTCCTTGCTCCGAGGAGTTCTTCATTAATAAACGACATCTGCGAAATTTGTATTCTCTATGACGCGTCATATATATGAATACCTATACGAATGCATCATAGAAAAGTCGTTTATTAATGAAGGAATCGACATGATTTCAAAGCAAGGAATCGCCAAGTTGTCATAGTGAATTGGGGCCCAGAAGTGAACATTGTATCTTGCTAAAAATGATTAGACATTTAAATAAAAAGTTGCTCCCCACCGACCTTTACCTACTATTAAATATCTTTGTGGGTTAGTTAAGGTTTTAAAAAGTAATTTCAGATCATTTTTGCATGCTGATGCGAGTTCATAGAGACAATATTTTTTGTTCACCTATTGAACTCACTACTTGGCTCAAACCTAGCCCGCTTACAAGCGCCTTTAGTTTGAATGTTCTCCGCTGCGGTTTGATTACTGACTAGATTGTAGGTCGTTGTCTTTCTGCAGAATTAGATTGTGAATAAGTCTAAATATATGATAAAAATCAAATTCGATTTGACGCTGTACTTATTTTATGTAGTCACATAAAACGGCGCAAGAAAAATTGAGCGAGATCATTAATTGTCAAGCATTTTTCTTATTTTCTCTCAGGTTCTTTGGAATAATTTATTCATCACGTATCTAATTATTAATAAAAAATAATTTAGTTACAGACATTAATAATACTGAGTATAATAATTATCATCATCAATTGATGAAGAAATAGTTTTTTTTAGTTTCGAATACTGTTAAATTTAATTTTGCAATAACTCCTTGGTTCTTAGTTCAAATAATAATATCACGATGAATGTGGTTTACTTTATACCTTTATTATTATTATGCTTAATATTATTATGGTCATGATCTCTCAACGGTCACAATCACATATGTTTACGAACAATAAATAGACTCATTTTAAAACAAACCACATATATAGCATTGTTCTACATAAAATTTTAGGATTTTTTTTTAGGAGCATCCTAAAAGTTTTTGTAGAACGTAATAAGTAAATTGTAAAGTATTTATTTTCCAATAATTACCTTAGTACTTGTTACGTTTTTTTCAGGAATCATTATTTTGTTTTTACTATGAACAACTAAAAACAATACTACCTTAATATAATACTAAAAACAATAAAATAAATAAATTTTAAATTGCAGTTCGATTAAAAAGTTATTGCAAAATTCACAATGAACGTAAAGTATCCGTAATTTTCACATTTATTATCATACTTCCAATAAAATTTTATTATTACCCTAATAAATAATTCTACTTAATAATAATGAGTATCTATTATTTACATTCTTTGATAAAAGACTAGCCTTGTGTACAGTGTTTCAAGACATTAAAACATTGAGATACACAAATATTTATATAACGGAAATAAATATAATCTTTGACGTAATAAATAATAATGTCTCATAGATGTAGCGATACTGAACCAACTTGAGAAACATTTACAAATCTCTTATGGGTTTTTAAAGTTTATATTTCTAAGAAAGTTATTACAAAAAGAGTTTTCATAAAAAAAAACAACTTAGGCCTGTGCCAATTCATCTGAAGAGTAAACATATATATAATGTAGGTACGTACCAATGATCTAAATACCTAAAGTGTGACAACAATCTAAATGAACTCGGCAAAAGTGAAATGCAACTTTTTTGTTTTGCCTATCTATGTCTGACAACATTTTTCCTATGTCGCGAAGTTTTTGAAAATTGATCCTTGGTATAAAAATGATCGGCTTCCCTGAGTAACAAGTAACAACATACTTAATCAATAGGCTTAGCTTACTATTGATTATTCTTTGGCCTAGTGTGAGTTTCTGCTACAAAGAATGACTTTACACGTGGTAGGTCTCTCGTATGCGGGAGGCCGTCTGGGTAGGTACCACAGCTTTGCCACTTATTCTGCCGCCAAGCAGTTTGAAGGACATTGTAGCCAGCAAAATTACTGGGCATATGAGACTTAATATCTGATGTCTCGGGGTGATGAGCGCAATTCAGTGCTATTTTTATTGTATTAAAAGTTCTGAGTCTACTGGGTATTCTACCATCAGGCGAACGACTTGCTCGTCTCACCACTCAGTAAAATAAAAAAATAAAAAACCGGTCAAGTGCGAGTGGGAATCGCGCACGACTTGGTTACAAGTCCAGACTCCTTTCACCTTGACAATGGCAGTGGCGCTCCACTTAAACTTCATTGGAATTCATTTAGATTCTTGCCGTAATACTTGTTTAGCTTCACATTTGATCTTTTTGAAGCATTACCTCGCACAATAGCATAATTATATAATTCCGGTTGACAATACTAGATAATAAAATTATAAAGAGCGACAACAAATCATCGAATTGTGGGGCCGAACCCTTAGCAGATATAAATTATTGGACATAATGTATTATTAAAAAACAACAAGAATAATCCACTTTCTCTTGACTTTATACATAAAGATTATTTTATTTATTATTTTTATTTCATTTCATTGTCAAAGATTAAAAATTAAGTAGATGAAAATGATTTCTCAATTTTTAAGAGTACAAGTATTTTATAAGAATTTAGACATTATACATTGATGGACTTAGACATATAGAAACTTGGTTAACTAACTAACTTGGTTAGCTAAACTAAAATTGAGACATCTGAAGGAGTTGTGGAGTATCTGCACACCAATACCTATGATGAAAAATTTTTCAGCTGTAGTCTTATTTTGTGAGGAAACTTAGGTACAGCTTTTAGAATACAAAATCATAAACTAGGTTTTGCAAACAATTATTTTTATAATGTAACATTTTTCTCTTCCATGTATGTACTCATACAATTTATGTAAGTATTTTGTTATGTCATCTCATCATGGAAATAGGAATGACAAAAACTCCTTTCATCTCATATATTTTTGTTTAATTACAAGGCAAACAATATACACTCGAGAATGTATTGTAGGGACATTTTCTAAATAATATTAACAAGAAACAATTATTAAGTGAATCTATTAAGTGTAGGTAGTACCAATACTTCATTTAAGTGACAGAATGACACTATACAATTAGTTTAACATAAAATAATATTGTAATTTAAAATAATATGCCAGTAGCATGATATAATTTATTGTAATATATATATATATATAAGAATTGGTTTAATAAATAAAATAATCAAGTATAATAATAAAATAAAATAATAAAATAAAATAATAAAATAAAATAAAATATAATAAAATATTAAAACAGTAACCATACATATTTTAGTTAAAACCATTTAATGAAAGCTTCTAGAGACGAGTTGGCACTCGCGCAGGCCTCCGGTAGTGTTCATGCATAGTGCGGGTAGGATCCGAGGTGTGACGTCACGTGGGGGGGTGCCATGGAGTGGGGGGAGTACAGGTTGCTGCCTCCGCTGCCCCAGTTGCCCCAAGACGCGGAGGGGAATATCGTAGCTGAAACAAACAAGTCTAGGTGATGTATCAGCCTTGATGGATGAAGGCACAGGGCAATAAAATAAAATAAAGGAAGGCTAAATCAAATGTCAAAGTACAAATCTGAAACGCAATGAAAATATGTAGTGTAATTCCGCTGAATATTATTACACTAGATATTTTAATTGCGTTTCAGATTTGAGATTAATTAACGCAACGTCACGCCTGATTCCACTAGCTTGTGAAAGTACGCTTTTTTCTTTTAATTTATTATATTCTGTTTGTAATTTCTCTGTAGCTAGCCACTAGCTAGTGAAAGTACGCTTTTTTCTTTTTATTTATTATATTCTGTTTGTAATTTCTCTGTAGCTAGCCACTAGCTAGTGAAAGTACGCTTTTTTCTTTTTATTTATTATATTCTGTTTGTAATTTCTCTGTAGCTAGCCACTAGCTTGTGAAAGTACGCTTTTTTCTTTTTATTTATTATATTCTGTTTGTAATTTCTCTGTAGCTAGCCACTAGCTTGTGAAAGTACGCTTTTTTCTTTTTATTTAATAAATTCTGTTTGTAATTTCTCTGTAGCTAGCCACTAGCTTGTGAAAGTACGCTTTTTTCTTTTTATTTATTATAATATTCCGTTTGTAATTTCTCTGTAGCTAGCCACTAGCTTGTGAAAGTACGCTATTTTCTTTTTATTTATTATATTCTGTTTGTAATTTCTCTGTAGCTAGCCACTAGCTTGTGAAAGTACGCTTGTTTCTTTTTATTTATTATATTCTGTTTGTAATTTCACTGTAGCTAGCCACTAGCTAGTGAAAGTACGTTTTTTTCTTTTTATTTATTATATTCTGTTTGTAATTTCTCTGTAGCTAGCCACTAGCTTGTGAAAGTACGCTATTTTCTTTTTATTTATTATATTCTGTTTGTAAGTCTGTAATTTTAATAACTTTTGCATTTTTATACTAATTATATAATCAACAATCTATCGTATAAATTATACGATAGATTATCAGCTACAGCAGTTAATTATATCGTATACCGTTGTAGCTGACTTCACACGGTGTCGGCAACGTACCAAAAATGTTATAGATATATAGACAGAGATAACACTTTATTGCACTTATAAAGAAAACAGAATTACAGTTGGTAATTATATTTTATAAGTACTTATTATTGATGATATAAGTATAAAATTGAATATGTATATACAAACGCTCTCTTTCGACATCACAATGGCTGCAATTTCGAATTGTTAAAAATGGCGTTGATTATAGACCAGAAACGAAAGATGGCCTTTGTAGGCAGTAACTAAATACTAGTTATATCCGTTATTCTAAATAGCCCAGAGTACATAGGTAATCATATTAGCTAAAAACATGCATTTTGTAGAATATGTAGATACACATAGGTAGGTAGGTACATATATCTAAATAAGTTCGCTTTGCTCGTCGATAACTGGAAAAAAAACAGCTGGCTGTGCTAAAATGGTTTCTTTAAGACGCGTATTAACGTGGTCAACTCAAACGAAGAAAGTCGAACGAATCGCCGAATTGACCACTTTGAATTTCTAGGCGAATTGCACCAGACACATTTTCGCGATGTATTTTGTTAAATTTAATTTACCCCTCCAACATTCCTTCGCTGACATTTAAATAGTGTTCCATTAAGTCAAGAGGCCCACCGGCTCTTGCCAATGACAACCCGTTTGGAGCGCTAAGCAAATGTTTGCGGACGCGAGTGTACCGTCGCATTACAGAATGCAGATTAACTCTGTACCCAACTGTACCCTGCGATTGAAGGGTGCATGATAACAGGCCACTTAGAGTGTCATGCTTTTTTAAATGGTAACTAATTTCGCTTTGAATTGTTGGTAAGAAATGGCTTAACGCGATATGATTGCTTAGAGTGGAAACCTCTACCCATCGGCATCGCGAGTGTAAATTCCTTACGATAACGTATAGCGCAGAATTCAGTGAGTTAAGTTAATTTTATGAGTGGAAGAACAAAAATAGGTATGCATATAGGTGTCAACCCGGGGTAAGAGATCTATGCGAAAAGTTATTTTATCTTCTTTCGTCGATAAACATTAGATGATTTCATATTGGCTCCCCCCACCGGCGAGCCACTCTGTCGGGGTTGGTGAGCTTAAAAACTGGACTTTATTTACTTGGCTGCTTGCCCGTGGACAAAATTTTTAATAGACTAAAGTATCCCGTACCTAACGGTTGAATTATAGTACCTTATAAAATATTATATCTTTAATTCTGTCTATGAAACCATTTTAGTACAAGAAATTCGCTTCCACAAAATTCGCCGCAATCAAAATATATTACCTGTAGAAGTCGGCATAGCTGCGTGTGGAGCCATAAACGACGAGAGCTTGGCCGAGTGGTGGTAAGAGCTCATGAACAAGTCACTCTGATACTTGTAGGCGGGGTCGCTGGCCGCTGGTTGCGTGGCCGCAGCCAGCCCTTGGAAATCGAACTTGTAGGCGTACCGCTTCCCATGAACTTTCGTCATAATATTTTTGTCGTAGTAGTATCTGCACAAAATCAGGGAATTAATACAACATGTTAAAATAATTGGTCGAAAATACTGGTCACAAGTTTTCGGTTTGTTCTGTTGCAATCAATAACGACAAACTCAAGGCAGCCGACAAGGTATATAGCAATTAAAGGAAGAAATATATTTGTAGATCACTATCCTCTCAGACTTCAATCAAAGCAATAATATGCACCAGAAAGACAATTCCGATGTTTCCTTTACTCTATATTGAGATAGAAGAAACTAGATCAATCTGGTTCTATCCTCTTCCTTTTCATGCCATAAACCTTGCAACACAAGCAGTAATCATTCGCAAAGGCTTTATCACATCGCGTTGCAAACATCGGGTACCCGTAAGTCGCCACGGCTCGCTCTGTACCCTGACATCGTTACCTGAGAGCACGACTGAGTTTGTCGTAGTTCATATTGGGTTTGGATTTCCGCTCCCCCCATCGGCGAGCCACTTCATCGGGGTCGGTGAGCTTGAACTCCCCGTTGGTGCCCTCCCACGTGATACAGCCGGCGTTGCTGGAGTCACTCAGCAGTTCCAGCAGGAACTGCCACAGCTGAATCTGCCCTGAGCCTGTAATGAGAAAAGTGTTAAGACTCTACGCAGACGGTCTGCAATTGGACTGCAATCTAAAAAATATAATATTATTAGTATAATAATATAATATTTTTTTAATCTGCAAGATTCTAGTTTGAATGCGATTTTTGTGCAGTTCACACGACTGCACGCCGTCTACATGTTAGATGTAGCTATTATAACTGTACGGTCGCGATGCATTTCTAATGCAATTCGTGCAAACGTTAGTTGTCGCGTTATCGGGGACTATTTTGGTGACCTATTGAACGGGTATTAAATAGAGTTTTTCATTTCATATTGGCAATGAAACGGCACAACGTCGCCGAGGCCGACCTAGAAAAAGATGGCGAGACGATGTAGACGCACACCAAGAAAATTGGTATGAGGTGGCGCAGCAGCGAGACAGGTGGAAGGAATTGGGGGAGGCCTTTGCCCAGCAGTAGGACAGTACAGGCAAGTAAAAAATTAATCGGTTACACCTTTGAACAAACTGTGACTTGTGGCATTATCAGTTCTAAATACATACTTATATTATAAATGCGAAAATGTCTCTCTGTGCATGTGTTTGCATGCAGCATGGCTCCATAATGGCAGAACAGATTTTGATGATATTTAGTATGTCTTCTGGAATAGGTTAGGTAGGTAGGTACTTTTTATCCCGGGTCTTGATCACACGGGTGAAGTCGCGGGACGCAGCTAGATTGTATAAGCGTCTTATGACGATTCTGATTTGACCTGCGCATTGCGTGCCACTCTTACTCACCAACGAAACGAACAGCCCCACGCTACCAAGCGAAAGTATCATAAAAATCGTATTCTTACACGGTTGGCAGGAACATAGGTTAATGGTTAGGGTCGGCCCCCACTTGTCGTATATTGGGCGGCTATGTTCGCCTCTCGCACGAATGGCTCCGCTCGTGCACTCGTGTAGAACGGACCTTAAGCGGTGGTGATTTTTTAAGGAAAAGTTTTTCTATAAAGTGGGATATCATTAGATAGTTCTGGTTGGCAAAAGCTGTTTCGGTTCGGACCTTAGGTTTATAGGTGTACCTACATATTCTCTGCTACATTTTACATTATAATGTTTAGCTTCATCTTGTAAGTAGTAAGGTTTTAGTAAATAATAATTTATAGTATTTTAGTAGTATAAATTTCTGATATAATGAGTTAAATTAAATTCTTAAGATATATAAGCAGTCGCTGCAGATTGCAGTAGCTACAGCCGCCAATCGGCGCCGCCCCCGGTTCCAGGAATCATGATTGTATTTAATTAAAAAAACTATTTTCCCGGTACAAATCCCACTTATCACGGTACAGGTCTGTTCACACGAGCGTGTATCGTGATTTATTCACCGCTGTAGCAACGTTGCACCGCTCGGCTCGCTTCGCATTGACTATTCGACGGGGAATCACGACATTGGTTGACCCGCCCATCGGCTATTTTCGCAAGAGTCACAACATTCGCAGCGTTCGGCTCACTTGGCTCATTGTACGCCATGGCTCATGCGTTTTATGACTCGCAATTAATGACTCGATCGCCAAAATATTGTGCGTAGGGGATGGATGTGGGAGAACTATTATTTTTTTGGTTCACTTGAGCCGCTTGATGAATTGCCTTTATCTTCCGATCGAGGGCAGTTAGTATATTATGGAGTTTCATTTAGATTTGCAGTGAAGTTAGGTAATGTAATTTATGTTAGGTACTGTTTAATTTAATTTTGTCTTTGTTTTTACTCAACTGAGCAATGAGACGTGCAAGTTGTTTAAGCGCCAAGCTTGCCTATAGCAATTGCAGTGCCCTCCAAAATTAATAATACCATGCAAAGTACTGCGTAACACTACTGCATTACTCATATAATAGAAATAAATAAATTAATACACAAGCCACGTTAGAGTATATAGAAAACGGACACTGCAGTATTAATACTCAATCAATGTGGTTATACCTTATAGGAGTTTAATATATTTGTTTAAACATAATATTTCACCCCCTATATGTAATTCTACCCGCATTGTGTACGCAAAGGTAAACGAAACGTCAGCTTTACTTTAATAACCGCGTGAAAAGACAGGTAAACACGGGCGCGGCGTGTGAACGGGCCTTAATTGCCAGGGCTGCCACGTGTCGGTAATTGTTTTTATTTCGGAATTGGCCTACAGATTTATAACGAAATTACACGCCTTGATACCAGGTGCAAAAGGGCGGTAGGTTAATATTCAGCCATTATTGGTCTTTTTAGTCATTAAATAGAAATTATCGATTTCGCTGCAAAGTGCATTGTTGGGTCGGTGTTTATTTGATAGGCTTGACTTGCTGCAAAAATGATGAAACTTTTACCTAGTTGTTATTAGCTTAGACTTTGCTAATTTAAGTATTACCTACTAGCAAGAAAATAGCATTTCACAAATGTCATGATATTATTTCTAATATTTCTATTCAGCTATATCTACTAACATAAAACATTATGTAGATTATAAAAAATGCGTCTGTAGGATTCATAGCATATTTTCCAACATTTTTACGAAGTTGTAAACACAAATATTCTACACAGCAGCCAATTCTGATTCGTTCGTATTAATTTAATACCTCAATATCAGCAATTAAACCAGCACTAGTTGCCAGCTACCGAACAATGCAGTAAAAACATTATTCCCATAAAACAGGTGCGTTGAATTGCGTGCCACTTTAGTGCTTAGCGTATTAACATTTCGAGGGCCGATCAGGGTTGATCAGACAGATAACGTGCCGTGACGTAAGGCTGTTCCCACACGACGTGACGCGGTGCCGCTGTAGATCGGTCGCGTGTCTCGAGCTTATAGCGGCAATTGTGACAGCCCTACGTGTTTTCGATGTCGTGCCGTGATTGATATTAGAAGCGATCAGATATTCTTATTAGTTTCGAAATTCACTTTTTTTTAACGCGATTTTTACAATGGTTCGAATTATTTTTAGCGTTCGTAAATAATAATAATAAATGTCTTTATTCAGTCGAAATTCAGTTTGGGTATATCGGAGATAGAACAATGTTTTTTTTTTGCGAATGCCTTTATTTCTGAAAACAAACTACACTCTACTTACTAAAACTAAACTAACTACATACAAGGAGAAGCAATTGGACAAACCATAGACCATTAAAGGCCTATAGATAGCTCAAATGCTCCAACCTACTACCAGTTGGCAGCGTACCCAAGATGCTGGCAGTATTGCCCCGTTGGATTGCAATACTGATACGTTGAGCCAATTATGTCCCAGCATTTTGGTCACGCGTCGCATCGATTAGGCGCTCTGACAAACTTTTGAAAATACGATGAGCTATAAATAACTATTAGAACTATTAGATATATTATTTAGAACTATTAGATAACAATGGTTGGTGTATTATAATATTTATTATCAACTACTTGGCAGAAGCGGAACGTTCCATGCATCTTCTATGTAATTATTAGCTGTATAGTATGCTTTTTCATTAGTATATTTTTACACGTAATTTGAATCTACTTTCTGTGAGCTCCGTTATACATTTTGGAATTTTCTTGTAAAAACGTATAGATAATCAGAGTCTACTCCATTGTCCTTTGTAGGACCCGTGAAGGGCACCGTCACCCTCTTACAAAGAATTACTACATGCCCCCGCTATCCAGGCATCCCGTTATCGGCATCTCGCGTGTGGCCACCCTACTTTATGCTACTTTTCAGGGCTCACCTACTCACCTAAGAGTTTGTGGAGTCATTTGTTGGTCACTCTTATTAGGTTTACGTAGAATTTTGTTAGGTTATTTGACTTTTTGATGGGGTAGGTGTTAATTAAATGTCCCTTGAGTAAGGTAAATGCCGACGATCGTCGCGACGATTACTTTGAAGTTTTCGTTTCTAAATTTACCTACATACTTTTGCAGCTGCGGATTGTCGTTAAAAATAAAAAAAATTAAGACAAGAATTATTTATAATTCTAAATTTTATTTTTAATTTCGTATCAACTTTAAGACAGGTACTTGATTTGACCAACAGGCACATAGGTAATTATTTGGGACAAATGCAGTCATTATTTTTATTATAATTTAGTAAGAAAGATAGAAAACATTTATTTTGACAAAACTGCACACGGTACTATGATCACAACACTATAAAGCAATAAAACAATTAATAATTGACATATTAGGTGCTTATGTACGAGAATCGCTGCCGTGCACAGTGACGACAAAAAAGGTCTGAACTCACTCGGAACATAATGCTGTGGATAAATCTACAACGCTGGTTTTCAGCTCAACTTTTACGGATAAAAGAGTTAAAACATCAAGAATCTGAGCCTTCTGACGCCAAAATAAACGAGGATAAATTGGCTAACGATAGGAATCACTCATTCGTGCAAGTAGGTTACCTGAATTCGCTAGCCGACTGCTTGTCGGACCGAACATCTGATATGGATCTGAAAAATGAAAAATATATTTTACTCAAATTTTCTAAAATATCAAAATATTGAATGCCTGGGTGGAATTGGGAATAAATGAAAACTACAGAAAGTGTGGATCTCTTGAGACCGTAAAAGGCTGATGATGATGATGATGTTAATTTCTGTGTATTTCCTTAACAAACCGACTACCCGCCTGAGGAAAGCGGTTTTCATGATAGTAATAAAATACATAAACTACATTATCGACTTGTCTTATCTTGTGATATTTTAATACGAGGTGGAAAATTTGGGCGTCACCTTGAGGGAAAGTACTTGAGCTGGGTATGGTGCCGATTAAATGAGAGAAGTCTGTTTTAAGGAATGTGAAACGGATGATGAAAATTAAAAAAAAATAAGAACTCTCTATGTGTTTATATGTGTTTGGTATCTATTCTCCCTCCAATTGAATTTTCCACCCTGAATATGCAGTATTGTCTCAGATTGTCTACTCGAAGATTATTGTCGAAGGTAACACAATGACAATACAGCTGAACGTCATTTAGCTGTTTCAAACAGTGCTGTTTTATAAAATGTCTAGTGGTTTTGTACAACACAATACGATAAGAATTGTAATATCTTTCTTATTGTGTAAAGTTATAGTACCTATACTCCGTCCAACCAAACTCGAATTAAAAACTCGATTAGTGATGTCCTAATTGCGATACTGATTCGATTTCTGAAAACAATCGACTTTATTTATGAATAGGTTTTAATCGATTTAATAAATTGATATTCCATTTTGCGCAACGTTTTGTATTGTTTTTTAGACATAATCAGATGTTTAAATGACTAAATTGCATGTACCTATTCATAAAAAATTATATTAATTATTTTGGTTGTTTTATTTGCTTTATTTGACTTTATATCTAAATATTTAACCTTTTATGATCGATAATAATTATGTAGAAATGAAAATATTTAACAATAACCCTTTATATTTTTTACGGAAAATTCACCTTAATAATTTTGGTGATCAATCTATGGTTTACAAAATATCGAACATAATTAGCACGTCTCGTCACTATTGTGAAAAAACAGTGCCCACAAAGTATTGCATTTTTTTACTATGGTTCATCACTTCATTAATTATGGAACTTCATAGGCGTGCATGTCAAAAGTTAAATAAATGATTGGACGGAGTATAGCATCTCAGTTTTCTCTCTGTCTTAATTAATAAAGGCCTAGTTCTTCCTGTTTTGGATTTGGACCACACAAAACTCTGCCACGTCTAGCGTCGCGTGGCCTAATTTAGAATTAATTAATGTCACTGCCAAATTTAGAACATGCTCTCAATTTAAAAAAGCATTTATATAATTTTATCCACCTACCCCTACTAGATCACCAAGACGCTACATCGCAGATAGCGTTGCCATGGCAACTAGGCTACAACAGTCGGGAAAAAACCCAGATGTACTGCATAGATTGCATTTCAAGTAGCCGTAATGAAGACTGGGGACCTCATGGATTAGCATAGATAGTAGGTGGCGACGGCTGCCAGAGAATTCTGGTGATACCAACTACCAGTTCTAATGCACATAGGTATACGTAGGTAAACCTATGTGCATTACATATATATACACATTATGTAGTGCCATTATATATACACATAGGTATACCTACGTATTCCTATGTGTATATATAAGGCTTTGGTGATCGTTCGTTCCCATATAGTTGTAACGGATATTGTAAACCAATTAATTGTTAATTAATATAATAATAATAATTATGGTTAAAGCACATTTATTCCTTAGAATTCTTTACAAGAATAAAACTTATAATATTATTATAAATTAATATAATATTAAAGCATTATTACTTTATTATAAAACCAAAATACAGAAATAATTAAAAACTAAAATAATAACTAACTTAATAATAGTGTTGCAATGGGCGGTCTTATTTAGAAAATTGGTAAACTTCTCCGGGTGCAAAATTTCTTCGGGATAACTGAATATTATTATTATCAGCTATGCGCATAGTAAAAATAGTTTTTTTTTAATCACATACATAGATCCTGGCCCGTAACTAGTATTATTTGTATCTAAGGAACCAGGAATTATGAGGACCATGGCCCCACAACCAACACCCAACGGTCATAGATATATTAGGTATATCATAAATGCCAGTGCTACGAATTTTCCTAGCACTGGCTTCTGCCAGAATAAAAATTTTTATTTATATCAATTTTTCAATTTTTTTTCTAAACTAACACCTAAACTAATAGGTTACTATCGAAAAAGGAAGAAACCATCTGGCTTCTATTAGGTACATATATATAGTAACTAAGTGGCGAGAAAGGCATTTTTTATGGTATAAGCTCCTACGCCTGCCTATGACATTAGTTGTTCCCCAAAAAACTACACTTTAACTACTTTTTAACCTATAAATAAAATAACGATTTGTAAGCTATTAAAGCGACCTCTGTGGTGTAATGGTTGGGTAGGTTGGCTCAAATCTCATAACCACTGGGGTTGAGGGTTTGATTCCCGCGACGGAACAAATGTTTGTGCACAGAAAATAAGAAGCGCAAGCATTTGTTTCATGTCTGGGTGTTGTGGGACTATGGTCCTCGTAGTTCCTGTTCCATCGATACAGATAATCCTAGTTAGGAGCTAGGATCTACGTGATCGTTGGGCGTATTTATTAATGAATATCACAAATTGATTACTAAACGTTATGAACATAATCGTCATCACAACTAGCCACACTCGCAGTTAGCCACTCAAAAACTTTCACTTAAAAAAGCACCCTACAATTTGATACGTTCGGGGCCTATGCAAATCACGGTCATAATTTGTGGCACATTCAAATTGAAACAAAGGCGCCCCTACCCACAGTTCGCGCCTTTTGTATTATTATAATAAAGTAGTAATTGTTAATGACACTTGAGCGTTAGCTCCCGG
Organism: Petrophora chlorosata; assembly: GCA_951640565.1. NCBI lineage: Eukaryota > Metazoa > Arthropoda > Insecta > Lepidoptera > Geometridae > Petrophora > Petrophora chlorosata. Next base: position 2,932,504 of record OX621188.1, read on the forward strand.
ACTATAAAACGGGGAGCTTGTGACTAATTCTCGACCCTTGGTAATTAATAGTAGTTACTGACGTCATTACTACTGATTCATGGGGGCCACGGTCACTTAAAGTAAGGTTAAGATCTCTTTTAGCTATATTTATTATTAACCTTCTTGTGTCCTATAGCAGGGTTGTTCCAGGTCTTTCGATTTTCTCCATTCTTCCCTTCGTCTATGTTAAAACATGCCAGTGCTAGTCAAAATCGCAAATATGGTTGTAGTTAGCAGTCCTATTAATAACCCTATCCTGTCCTACTTCCCATCCTACTAATATTTTAAAGACGTTGATAATAGTCTCTTAATGTGTGTGTGTACAACATCATCATCATCATCATCAGCCCATTATGGTCCCACTGCTGGGATACGGACTTTCTCTCATACAGAGAGTTTGGGCCATAATCCATCACGCTGGACCAGTGCGGGTTGGTGGATGTCACATGTCCTTGAATTTTTGTGATTAATTCTTGGACATGCCGGTGTCCTCACGATGTTTTCCTTCACCGTTTTTAGAGCGAGTGTTATATCCGCACATAACTTAAGAATGTCAGTGGTGCGGGGCCAGCGGTATTCGAACTCAGGTGCGTCGGATCGAAAGTCGCACGTGCTCCCACTGGGCCACACTCGCTCTGTGTGTGTACGTGACGTGGTAATCTACCACCGGAAACGTAACCTGGTGGTAGGTTTCTCGTATGCGAGAGGCCGTCTGGGTGGGTACCACCGCTTTGCCAGTTATTCAACCGCCAAGCAGTAGTGCGCAAGCATTACTGTGTTCCAGTTTGAAGGGCATTGTAGCCAGCGAAATTACTGGGCATTATGAGACTCAAAAGCTAATTGTCTCAGGGTGGCGCAGTGCAGCACCGCGCAGGATTCTGCAAAACAAAGTTCTGGGTGGTGCTGTTATTGTTGTGGGCTGGCGTATTGTTTACCATCAGGCAAACGACCAGCTCGTCATACAGTTACAAAAAATAAAACATAAAAAACCTAATCCGGCAAAACAAAGTTCTGTCCGTTTACTTTCGTACGCTAGTTTTTACTAACATTGACATTGGAAATTTGCATAATACATGATTGTGTTTGGTCTGAAGCGCTGTAGTAGTCTAGGTTCAAGGCTGTAGCGATACAATGGCTTCTTTGCAAACAGCTCAACTTTAAAACAAGTGGGCACGATTCCGAACCACAGGGGAAACGGCCAATCGTAACTGCAAATTGCTAATGTCGGACGGCTATATAGACTTCAAATTCAAATTCAAATTCAAATTAATTTATTGCGAATATGGGTAAATACACATGATGTTACAAATTTATAAGTTCAGCCATATTCTACCAGCAGGCATGCAAATATCATAAAAGTTACGTCAAACAATTCTAATCATTATTATAATTATAGTAGGTACACATCACATTCAAAAATAATTATTATAGACTATTTATCAATTATTATGTCAAATCATATTAAAATTCAAATAAAAATGTCACTAGTTAATATTATTCATTGGGAAACTATTCAATTATATAAATTCAATAAAATTTGTCATTTAGATATTCAGTAACATTATAATATACTTACAACCTCTGTATATTATAATGATTTTATCTCTATTCGATTGTAATTTTTTTTTTAATTTTATTTTGTTTGGGGGGGGGGGGCTAAATGTTTGTGAACTCCGTCATTTAATTTTAATTAATTATTTATTAATTTCAGATAATTATAATCCATTTTGTTAGTATCAGCTTACAGACTATGTTAGTGACTCTCTTTGTAAAAGTTTAAGAACCGGGTTCAGTATAGCTACGAAGTGGTCCCATATAAATTTCATCGATATTTGACCTTGGACTTCGAAGATACATTGAAGTCAGTTCTTTGTTTGATAAAACGTAAACTTGTTATGCAAATATATATTTTGGATTTTGTACTATCGTTTTTGACACGACTGCAAAAGTTGCAACATTTTGCTCCGTTAGTAGTGCCGTCTGCCGTAGCTCGGAGTCTAGCTCGGAGCTCAGAGTCCCTTAACTCTTCACATGAAAAATCTTGATCAAACAATTATAGACAAAACTTAAAAAAATTAAAAAGGTAAAAATTTGCGGTAAGTTGGTGTACGAAGTAATTAAAATAAATAATATAATGTAGTAAATACAAAGCTTCAAAAATATAATAGTATAGACATAATAATAAATACAAACGAATGAATACATATATAATGTATTTTATATTTTTTTTATGCTTAATGTTTGGCCATTATCTCGACTGATGTTAAGCGATGATGTGGCCTAAGATGGAGCACATAGATCTAGAGAGAGACGGCAGTTGAGCGGCTGCTCAGACCCGTCTCCCCGATGGTTCACCGAACATCATATTATCATCATATTGTTATAATCCACTGCAACAATCCCTTTTTGTCATAGAACATCCGATTTCTATGTACAATGGCTTACATGATATGTCAACAAGTCTGCATTGACAGGCCACCGCCACCGTTGTCACTTGTCAGTTAGCTAACGCTCGTTAGATTTCCCAAGCTAGATCGAAACTGTGATTAGTGCAAAACGCGCTCGCTCATGCTTTATACCAAGCCCAGTAATAACATGTTCCTCATGCTAGCACGAAAACGAAACATTTGATATAAATGTATTTTTGTTACATAACGTGTCTGATAATAGCACCCCCCACCCCCATGAAGGGTAAATCGTATCTAAATTGAGTTCTCGACTTTTTAAATTCTTTTTCATCGAATTCCGCACTTATAAGCGGCGAAACGAGTGAAAAGTGACGGTTCTCGTGCAAAGTGCGATTTGTACGTGTATCGTTGAAATACCTGAATACTTTCCTTGTTGGTGGAATGTTTGTTTTGGGCGGATAAATGGATATTTGAATGCGAAGGTAGGAGGTAGGTGTGGAGGTTTTGACGATTTGTTTGCGAGATTCTTTGCAAGTAGGCTTTCCTTTTCGTGTTTTTGTACTTTTAAAAAGAATTAAGTACCTATAAATATTTAAGTATTAATAATATTACACTATTCTGTTTAATCCCTCCTCCCCACGTTATCTTAAGGAACGCTTTGCTTTCCTTCACTTTTCAAACACTTATTCTCTTAGGTCATCAGAAAATCTGTCGCTTCAAACCCCTCCACATGGCAGCTCCTTCTATGACAATTCTTTCACTGTCCAAGCAGTTCGCCTGTGGAACGCATTGCCTGTCAAGATTAGGCGTGCACAGTCAATTTTTACTTTTAAGAAACAAGTCAATGAATTGTACCTGTCTAGCTAATTGTTTATTATTTTATTGCTATATTATTAATGGTAAGTATTTGTGTATATCTATATGTACATATATATTTATGGTTTATATATATATATATATATATATATAAACCATAAATATATATGTATATGTACATATATATTTATGGTTTATATATATATATATATATATATAAACCATAAATATATATGTACATACATATATATATATATATATATATATATATTATAATACTATGTATGTATTATACTCATATGATATTATATGATTTTACTAAGTAGTAATTATTATATAAGTACACCACCGTCTTTTGTCGTTTCACAAATCCTCTCCATCCAAAGGTTGTCTGGAAGAGATCGCTTATTAGCGATAAGACCGCCCATTGTACTAATTAAATTTTTAAGTTCTATGTCTATTTGTTCTTGTTATGTTTTTGGTGTACAATAAAGTGTTATCAATCAATCAATCAAATATTTAACGAGAAGAGAATAAGAATGATGAGTTATAATGAAATATTTCTACGTAAGTTTACTTTTATCTTTTCTGGGCCCCAATTCACTATGACAACTTGGCAATTCCTTGCTTCGAAATCACGTCAATTCCTTCATTAATAAACGACATCTCTATGACGCATTCATATATATTCATATATATGACGCGTCATAGAGAATACGAATTTCGCAGATACCGTTTATTAATGAAGGAATGGACGTTTCCTCGAAGCAAGGAATCGCCAAGTTGTCATAGTGAATTAGGGCCCTGGTGGTTCCAATTATGAATTTGTTAAAAGCTTGTCTTGAAAAATGTATTTTTCAACAAAAAAACTTATTTTGTTTGTACGTTTGTTATCTAAAATCGAAATCTACCGAACGGATTTTAATGCGGTTTTTTCTGCTCTTAATCAGTGTTTGATAGCCTACATCTTAACTTAAAATCTAGTTTAATTTAATACATATATGATTAAATTTTACTTTAGTTTATACTTATTTAATTAACTGAGTCAGTTAGAATAAGGTGCGACTTAAGGATTTGGGGATCTTTGAGTGAACACTAAGTAAACCTTGCTTTTCTCTAAATACTCAGAATACGCTAAATACTAAAAACTCATCATCAGCCCATCCCGTTCCCACTGCTGCCATAATCCACCATGCTGGCCCAGTGCGGGTTTGTGGATAGGACATTATTGTGTAACAATTAATGTGTACAAATGGTGGGTGCTGGGAGCGACTTGCTCAGTCTTATTAACAACATTTAAATCAAAATTGTTGGCGACAAGTGTTTCACGCATTTACCAAACAAAGAGCGGCGCATCAAAGCTGTCAAATTACCGTCCAAAGATGAAAGATGGAGTTTAGTTGCAACTCATCGCCGACTTATGAAAAGACAAGTTCTAGTCGAAAACACGTAATGGCTGTTAAATCGAGGGTGGTTAAAAAGGAGGGTTGGTAGGGGCGATATAATCGCCATGATTATGATGGATGGCGAGCGAGCAGAGCGGAATCGAGCGGAGCGAAGTCATTGATATGCGGAATTGATGATGGGAGTTAGTATTTTGACAAAGTAACTTGCTTTGATGTCTATTATTTTCATGCCTTTTGGAATAATATGATTGGCTGTGATTGGGGCAATTTCTGTTTGATCGAGCTTAAACATTAAAATCAACTACAAGCTTGACTTGTAATTGTTTGTTGTAAATTAATCTACCTACATACTTATACATGATGCTAGTTTTTTATTACATCAGACTGAGTCTGCGTTTGACCACAATCTCACCTGGGATGTGACGATGTGGTCGATGATGTAGCACACTTACCAAGTAATAACTTGTTCACTCTAGACTTGAACACACCCCGTTTTTTTTTTTGGATATAATAATCTCATTCACAGCTTTCGAGTAGACAGCCAAAACTTTATCTGAGTTCACAGCCGATACAGATCGCCTCTGTGGTGTAATGGTTGAGGAGTAGTAGGTTGGCTCAAATCTCATACACCACTGAGGTTGCGGGTTCGATTCCCGTGACGGGACAAATGTTTGTGCACAGAAAAGACCGCATTTATTTGTTTTATTAAGTATTATATATGTATAGGTCTACTATTAGTCATATTTTTGTAATTTATACCAAAATACGACAAATTCCAGTTGATGATAAAATTTCATTAGACAAGTAATATCACAAGTAATATTTTACAGTGAGAGCTAACTACAACTCTATTGGATACCAGATGCGTCAGGATTTTGTGTGACGGGGCTGTTTATTTAATCCAAAATCAGAACTTATCTTCATACAATAAGACTACTCCAACTTCCCCTTCAAATCGTCTCTAAATTCAGATATAAGAAAGATAGAAGAAATTCGGTTGTTCTCGTTCGTTTGACCTCTGCCGACCAAAATAATTTTCCTTCTTCCTAATTATTTAAACTAACTTCTCGACGCCAGATGTCTTAACTGTTAAGCATAAGAAAATCGATTCAAAAGACTTTTAAAAATGATCACTCACAGCGTCAACAAAATTGCCATTTCCTAAACTGCACAGGTCTCGCCTTGGCCCAAATATAAGTTGGAGTGACATCCGCTCTAGTTGGGAGCTATCTGTTAGAGGCCATTGTCATAGTCCGGTCGAAATTTAAGGGGGCTTGAGTTTTTGATAAGTTTTGTTCTAACTCACATACGAATGAGTTTGTAGTTTGAAATATGCATACAAGATTAAAAAAACCGGCCAAGTGCGAGTCAAACCCGCGCACGATAGGTTCTGTACCATTATCTATTAAATCGGCAAAAAATCACGTTTGTTATATGGGAGTTGTATTAAATATTTATTATATTCTGTTTTTTAGTTTTGTTGTTATAGCGGCAACAGAAATACATAATCTGTGAAAATTTCAACTGTGTAACTATCACGGTTCATGACATACAGCCTGGTGACAGACGAACAGACAGACAGAAGGACGGACAGCAGAGTCTTAGTAATAGGGTTCCCGTTTTACCCTTTGGGTACGGAACCCTAAATAATATTTTTATTAAAATTCGTCACCATCATTAGCCCATTACGTTCCTACTGCTGAAACGGGTCTTCTCTTATAGACAGAGTATCTACGCCATGATTGCCATGATCTACGCTGGCCCATTGGTGGATGACACAAGGCAATCAATGCTGTACACTAGTTTTTATTACCCTAATATATGATGGACACTAAAGTGTGCCAGTTTGTCAGGGAATTTGCAAAAAGATAAAATTATTTATATTAAAATAAGTCAGTATTTTTTATAACACTACAACAAATCAGTTTATAGAAACTTCCAACCTATTCCATTCTTTTTCTGTTTTGTCATCAAATGAAGTTAAGCAGATCCCATTAGGAATCCACATTGTCGATTCGACACAGCAGTCACCTGTGAGGTTCAGAATTTAGTTTCGTCCCGTGAACACTGAAATAGAATTGGCAAAACTGATTACGATTTCGATTTAGAGAGAAATTGGTAGGACGATCGGTCTGGCACAGCTCCTGTGCAAGTGCGACGCCGCGGGGCGGACGCAGGTTCTGGGGCCTTACTCTGAAAAAGTAATTGCGATCTTCGTTCTGTCGGATGAAAGGGACAACGCTATGCAACAGGCATAAAAGTGTCTCTTTTAGTCCGCGAACAAACGAACGAAAGCAAGTCGGAGTAGGCTTGAGTAGCAAGTCCCTGGCACGGGGCTCACGCAGCAGTAGTCAAAACACTTTGACAAGCGACCAACAACTCAACACATGTTTTTCGGAACTAAGTGTTCTCTCTATTCTATTACTTCTTAACAATCCACCTCTACATTGGTATCATATTGTATGTTTATATGTGCGAGTTTTCTTAGTCGTATCTATATATAGGTATATGATGGAAGACTAGAAGAATTGGTATTTACATCTGAGACCTACCGTGCTGCAGAGGGCACGATAAGCCATCGGTCCAAGTTGTTGTGGACAACAGTCGTTAGGCCATGACGGAAGTCTACGGACGGTCTTAAAACTCCGACACCAAAGATGGTCACACGAGAGAAGAAGAAGATAATGGTGAACATATTTATTTTACTTGACCAGTGTCGTTTTTTATTACCACTTTTTTGTATTACCCTTGTCCACAATTACTTTCGATAGTTTTAAGTTAGTAGCAAATAAAAATCACGATTCAGTGATCACCCCTCACCTGCATGCGCCCCTGTCTGAAGTTACGGGCATTTGTTTTTGTGTTCTGACGGTTGATTTGATCTGAGTCGTACGATTCGAGTAATTGCAAAAGGGCTCCGATAATATAGCGGATATTTTTGGATTTTATCAGCCGCTTCAAAGTAGAGGGCTTAGCCAATGAAGCTAGGAGCAATATTTTTAAAATTACCTTAAATACCAATTTTTTAGGAAACTTATTTATATAATTTACTTTTAGTTGTTGTTTAATTATAAAAAAATATTTATAGCAATGGTGCATATATTATTCTTAGTCTGTGGTAACGAGGAGATCGAGGAGCACGACGATGTAAAGGTGAAATAATTAATAAAATCAAGAAAGAAGTTAAAAAGCTGTTTTTATTCCAATCAATCGACCCCTACATTTATATGTGCATTTGTGCTTGTGTATGTCCGTTGTTTGTTGTTCTGCAGTTTTGTCAACTTTTTATTTCTTTCTTTGTACCGAAAAAAAGACACAAAATAATTTTGAGCAAGATTTGGGCAAGCAAAACAACGGTCGAACTCTTACGACCTATGAACGTTGACTCGCTCATCCCCCTAACAATAAATATCGGAGAAGACGTTATGTTTACCCACGGTATGTTTTGTTGACCGAGAATGGCGAGGCGGTGGACCGTCGCCGCCTGCAAACAGGGGTGCTAGAATGGTCACCAGTCACCAGTGGGGAACGGTGCGGGAAAATATGCTAGGCTCATGTTCAAGCAGACCATAAATATTATTACATTTCACATCTCAACTACTCTCCAATAATTAGTTATGAATAGGGAAAAAAAATAATTAAAATTAAATTAATAATGCGCCCAGCGATCACAGACATAGATCCTGGCCCGTAACTAGAATTCCCTGTATCTAGGGAACCAGAAACTATGAAGACCATGGTCCCACAACACCCAGGCACGAAACAAATGCTTGCGATTTTTTCTGTCACAAACATTTGTCCCGTCGCGGGAATCGAACCCGCAACCTCAATGGTGTATGAGATTTGAGCCAATCTGCCCAACCACTACACCACAGAGGCTGTCAAATTAATGAAAAGTCTCTGTTTGTCTACTTCGCTGTACCTACAATTTTTGTATATTAAGTTATTGTATATCTTTTTTAATATTAATAATATAATATATTTATGTTGAATAATATTATTAATTTAAGCTTAAAACTTTAGCATGCTACTCTGTTGGCGAAATGTGTCAGGTTGTTTGCGTTGTTTACATTACACATTTTACTTACATTTGAAGCAAATAATTTATATTCTAGTCTATTCGTATATGGCACTACATATTATTATGCATGATATAAATGTAAGTAAGAAAGAAAGAAAGAAAACCATTTATTTATTAACAAAAAAATATATATGTGCCGAATGGGCTAAGCTCAGCATAAAATGCCGAGAGTTTTACACAACTCGGCGCTGATTTTCAGCTGATACCCGTTTTGCTATAGGAACAGTGAAAACTTGACTGTATTTATCCACAAAAAAATTATGTATAATACTTATACATTTAAAATAATTAAATTCTACAAATAATGTAAAAGTACTTCATGCAGTCTTTAAAAAATTAGTTTCATTTGCTTCTGCTGATTCCTAAATTGAATGATATGCATGCAGATCTCAAATAAATTTTTGTTTCAGACATATGCATATTTGAAATAATTTGAATGAATTCAGGGGGAAATTGCATCCAATATACTTTTCTGGCTTTATATGTCCGCATCTGCGTGTAATTTTAAAAGCTGGGGGAGGGATTCGGGGGGTTCGCTAAAACTAGTAGACGCTTAGTAAAAAAGTCCCGAAAATATAAAGAATTATTTCGGATCGCCACCAAGTAGCATATATTCATTTGATTGGTATTGACCGTATGAGGTGTCGACAATACGAAAGCTATCATCCGAAGTGGCTGAGAGTCCTCAAGTAGTTTGGCTCTAAGTGAATCAGAGAACGCTCCGAACCCTTCGCACTACCACTGATTGGTGCCCGCCAAATGAACCTTACGATGTTAGCCTTTTCTACTGTAATTACGCACCATTACCAGCACTAATCTTTAGGCGATGTTAAAATGAATCCGTAATTCTAATACACTCTCTACGCCATCTCAATAAAGCTTAATATCGCTCGACGATTAAATCAGGAGTTTCGCGTACTGGCAGCTCCGATTTGGTTCTTACAGCTTTAGGTGAGAATCGAAAATTGCGTGTCGCGCGTCTTACGAACGGATAGTGCGTCTTATGTGTATGGGTTACGGTTTGATTTTGCTTGTGGGGGGGTTTAAGTGTGGGGTATAGCTGGAGGCTTGAACGAGTTAATGTGTGAGGCACAAAGGCCCAAATCACTGCCCTACGTGCGGCCGCCGGCAAAGAGTAAATTTGTATTCCAATTATGACGCCGGTACAGACACGCTGGCAATCGATTCGGGAGCATTTTTATGACGTTATAATGCGTGTTTGATTAACGATGTCTAGAGAACTTCATGATTTAGTACTTTGTAGAAATATGCATCCTTAAAGACATTTAGTGTTAAGACAGTTAAAATATACAAGTGGTCTGGACTGGTCACTCTAAATGCTACTGTATCTATATCTACATATTTATATATTACTCATATTTTCATGTTACTGATACCATGGACCAAATATACAAGAGGCTCAAAAGGTAAATCGATAAAAAGGAAGGTAACATTCCAAGTTACGCTTGTTAGATTGCCTAGATAGCGCAAATATGAAGAATGAGTTATTGTTTATTATGCACGTCTGAATTTTTTTTAACGCCATATAGATTTTTTTTTGGCCACTATCTCGCCTTATGTGAAGCGATGATGTGGCCTAAGATGGAGCACATAGATCTAGAGAGAGACGGCAGTTGAGCGGCTGCTCAGACCCGTCTCCTCGATGGTTCACCGAACATCATCCCGAAACACGACTAGGTCGCTTGACGGCATGGCTTTGTTCGGTGGGTGGTATTACAACCACGGCCAGAGCCTACCACTCCAAAGCGCGTAAGCGAGTTTTATCACGATGTTTTTCTTCACCGTTTTAGAGCGAGCGTGCAAAATCTGCACTTAACTATAAGTCATTGGTGCAGGGCCGAGTCGGGATTCGAACCCAGGTGCGTTGGATCGAAAGGCGCACGAGTTCCCGCTGAGCCACACTCGCTCTAAATAGTTTAATAGTTACCTGCGTGAATTGATTACGTGTGATGAAACATAAATATTTTCTTATTAGCGCAGAATACTTAAGAGTACCAGGTACAGAAGCATGACTCCGCAAAGAAATTTAAACAAATAGCAATTCTTGCCACAACGAGATGCAAGAGTTCAATGCAAATAACGAACATCTTTACTAAATAGAAAAGCTTCGATGAGCCTTCGCCACAGATTACTAAATAGTTACTACCTGCCAGTTGTTATGAATGGTCGGTACATGCACGGCACGATGATATAGGAAGGCGCGCGCGTGCGTGGCGCGGTGCAGTGCCGGTACCTACTAAGCCCAACAGACTGATTTTCGCCGCGCCTCGAATTGATATTTTTTTTTATGTTATTGCGTGAGGAGACGAGCAAGTCGTTCGCCTGATAGCAAGCGCTACGCCTGCTCATAACAATTGCAGTGCCACCCAGGACTCAATTCTATAAAAAGCACTGCGTAGCACTGCACTGCGCTCATCACCCCGAGACATCAGATATTAATTCTCATATGCCCAGTAATTTACTGGCTACAGTAATGCTTGCGCACTACTGCTTGGCGAGTAAGTTGCGAGCGTCTTACGCCGACTTACTAACTTTTTATTACTATGGAAGATAGCGCCTTCTAGCCTTTTTTGTCCGTATCACAACGAATGAGAGACTCGTTATCAGTCAAAACCGTCATTGCAAAATATTTATGCAATATCATCGATTTGTTACAATTAGCGACATCTAGCGCCTTAGCAGGTACTAAATATCAGGGTATGGTTCTTTGTATGGTCTCTGTCAGTTCTCTATGCTGATACTAAGACTATAGGACGTCTTCGCAATTCCAGTTTGATTTAATAAATATCTTTTGATTTTTGACTTTACCAACCTCTATTGCAATGATACTAAAGTGAATACTCGTATTTAATTTAGTTTTATAGGAGAAACCTATGCATTTTGGTTACTTATAAAGAAAGTTTAATGCTGTACCAGACAGGTGCGATAACTACACAGTAGTACCACATATGGTCATCCTCTGTGGTGTAGTGGTTGGGCAGGTTGGCTCAAATCTCATACATCACTGCAACCTCAGTGATGTATGAGGGTTCGATTCCCGCGAAGGGACAAATTTTTGTGAACGGAAAAGAAAGCGTAGGCATTTGTTTCGTACAGGATATTGTGAGACCAAGGTCCTCGTAGTTCCTGGTTCTCTAGATACAGGAAATTTTAGTTAAGGGCCAGGATCTATGTATGTAATCGTTAAGCGTAATAAAATTTATATGCTTATTCAGAGCAGTGTATAAATTCAGTATCATGTAAAACAAAGAAAGAACCTCCTCCAGCAATCCTATAGGTATCAACTCGGGTAATAGCTTTATTCCATAGTTAAGAAATCACGTAACAACAATAAAGACGGCAGCGAGCCCATAAAATAATAATAAACGGTTAATTAATCGATCTCAGTGCATTACTGGCAACCCTCGGTAGCTAGGGCGCGGTCCGACTGCAAGCGGTTGACGAAAAATGCGGATAAATGAACACGCAATGTTAAACATTATTTGAGCGTTTTTCTGTGGTGTAGTGGTTGGGCACGGTGGCTCAAATCTCATACACCGGAGCTTCTAGTTCAATAGAAATCTACAATAGTAGCGTAGGTCCTCTATAATTAAATATTATATTGTCATCGGAAGACTGAAGTGTGCAATAAGTTCTAAGAAAAATTTAAAAAATAACTGAATTCTTTTTTTTATTTTATTTTTCCTTTATTAGTTAGTTTAACTACGAAACAAAACTAAAGAAAATAAAATGTACTTTTTGTTTTAAAGTCAGCCAATGAAACGATACATATTTCACTAAAACATATTGTCTGGAAGAAATCGCTCTAAGCGATAAGACCGCCCATTGTACATCAAAACTACGTTGTAGATAAGACCCATTGTATGTTAAAACAACGACGTATTTTGTGACTTTTATTTTTCTAATTCTTCTTCGCTTCTTTATTTTATTTGGTGTACAATAATGTGTTATTGTATTGTATATTTTACTACATTATTAACTCACACTGGCTTCTCTAAGCTAAGTAAACTTGTATTACTTGTAACTTGTACTTGTCTTAGTAATGTTCTTCGGCCATTTTTAGAGCGACTGTAAACGCTCAGGTATAGGAAAAATAAGTTTAAAAATTCCATAGCTGATGTACGCCCAGAAAAAAATAAGAAGTGACGAAAACGGCACGGACGCCTGGTCTGTGAACAGGCAGAGCAGAGGGATTTAGACAGTTGGTGGCTTAGGCTGAGTCTGGTACTACCCGGGCCATCCGTTCCCGGGTGCCCAAGAGAATTATCCAGATTGTAAAAAAAAAAAATCTCATGTCACGTTTTGTAGGTCTGATAGTCGGTCCGATATTTTTCACTGTCGTTTGTCACCTATTTTGTGGCCAACTTCTTGCAGGACGTGTGCGTTGCAATATGAAACTCCGTATGTTTCATTTGCACCGACAAAAAAGTCGGTGACCGATTTTGTCTTAGTCTGAGAGCGAGCGCCGACTTTACTTGCGATGGCCCCCACTGCATTAGCCATTTGATTGCAATCGCCCTTCATCCCCCTGGAATTCAATAACGCCCTCCCGCTGATATATTTTGATGTTTCTATTTGTTAAGACGCATGGTTATTGGCTAGTAATTGTTTCGGAAGATCTATCTGTTGTTAGGGGAACGACGCTTTCTGATTTTTATGTTGTTAGAAAACGAGGTATTGTAGACCAAAGTTTTAAATGTATATTTTTAATGAACTTGATTAATTAATTGATTAAATATTGTTTGAAGAGACGAGCAGGTCGCCCACCTGATGGTAAGCAACGCGCCCGCCCTAAATATACATTAAAAAGCTTCGAGTAGACAGCCAAACTTTATCTGAGGATTTACGGGATCCAATCGCTGGATGATAACAATTTCCTTTTAAAACAGCTCATACAATAGGGGATCGGACAACTTTTCAAAAAATGTTTTATTAACTACAATGAATAATATCCATGAAAAATACTATTTTAATTAAATAACGCTCTAAATGTACCTAAAACAATGTTTAAATATTATGTTTCAAATATTGCCGCGCAAAAGGTCACCTTAAAACTTGTGACGTCATATGAAGGTATAAAACGACAAACTCTTCGAAATAAAACTTGCAAAGAGATTTAAATACGTTTTGTGAAGTTTAGGGACGATATTGTAGTAATGGAACGAAAAAATTAGCAAAAATACATTTTATGAAAAGCAAAAACGTTAAATAAACACAAGCTTGACTCACGGCATTTGCCTACAAATGACGTCATGCGCTGTGATTGTTGTTTCGTTTGAGATGAAGAACAGATTAAAAAGTCAGAATTATTAGATTTTATTTATTGATTTAAATATATAAATCATTATTACTTCACAAAAATATTGATTGGATGATCTTTCTGGTTGGACGAACATTCGTTCTAACTACATTTTAGACTTTTTCTCGATTACTGTCCGATCCCCAATTCCAGCTAGAATGTATTACTGCGAGTATAGATAGGTATGTTGATGTATTATTGCAATCATAAAGTTTTCAATGTCTGCAGTAGTTTCGAATTTTAGTATGATTAAAATACATCATTGTTCCGTTTTTGTTATGATATCAGCGTTTTAAAATATTAACAGACGTACAAGATGATAATGCTATAGGTGTAGCGTCATTTATCTTTATTTATGTTTAATATGTACAAAAATGCACTACCGTAGGTAAAAAAAAAAATAGTGAATAAATTAATATTTTTTTTCCATATCCGAGCCGAAGTCTGAGTACGGAAAATAAATAAAAGAACTACCTTTGGAGATCCTTTCGCTGGAGATAGCACCATATAATATACATATATTATATGATGCTATCTTCTCCAGGTCTTATCTAATCGGTCTCTCGTATGCGGGAGGCCGTCTTACTCGGCATATGAGTCTTAATATCTGATGTCTCAGGGTGATGAGCGCAATGCAGTGCTACGCAGTGCTTTTTATGGTGTTAAAGGTCCTGGGTGGCACTGCAATTGTTATGGGCAGGCGTGGCGCTTATCATCACGTGAACGACTTGTTTGTCTCATCACTCAGTAACAAAAAAAACACGATCACAAAAAATGGTAACGCCTTCCAAATTTAAAAGAGCAGCATCCATTCACGAGTATGACTCGTAGACCAGGGGGCCTACTCCGAGTTGCTTTCGTTCGTTCGTTCGTGCGGACTAAAAGAGACACTCTTATGCCTGTTGCATAGCGCTGTCCCTTTCATCCGACAGAACGAAGATCGTAATTACTTTTTCAGAGTAAGGCCCCAGGTATCACCCACTCAACCATATTTGAGTGGATCAGTTGAAAGAGTACACCGCAAGCAAAGAAGTTTTACTAAGCATTACTGTGAAACGTAGTCTACAGCATATATTTACAAGTATATTTCCTATTTCAAGAACCGCACTTAGTTGGAGTCTCACGCAATGTTCATACTAGCAAAATTGCCACGTCGATTCAAAATATCAATCAAATAAAAAAACAGTGCACCCTTTCAATAACATCAAACATCAAAAAGTAAATCGGGTGGCACCCGCCTGTGGAAACTAGTGATTTCTTTGGTTTTCCACTTGCCCTTGTTTGTGCGTCGGTCGACGAAGCCGTAGGGCTGCGATAGGACGCTATTCGATGCTAAGAAACGTGTTGCAGAGTCACTGAAATAGTTGCGTACGCTTAAACATAAATAGTACATACATTTTATAAAAAAAAACCGACTATAATGTATCTTCGAAGTCCAAGGTCAAATATCGATGAAATTTATATGGGACCTTTGTAGCTATACTGAACCCAACGCAAAAAGAATTTTCCAAATCGGTTTAAATGACGGAGTTCTGAGGTAACGAACATAAAAAAATACAATCGAACCTTCTCCTTTTTGAACTCGGTTAAAAAACCGTCTTCGATTCTGAAGTATCTTTGAAGTCCAAGGTCGAATATCGATGAAATTTATATGGGACCATTGAAGCTATACTGAAGCTAACAAAAAAAAAATCAAAATATTTGTAAATGACCGAGTTCTGAGATAACAAATAAAAAAACGAATTTCTTTTTTTTTAAATCAGTCAAAAAAGGAACAACGTCGAAAATATTTCTCAGTATTATTGTAAATTTTTATATTAAAATTTCTACCCTAATTTATGTAATAACAAACGTAGATCGGCTAATTTATGATAGCAGTCCTTTGTTATTTTGTGACATCTTTTTTTCTTTTAATTAGTCGAACAAATCGCTAGCTAACCATGACTGTAAAGTTTGTGACTCATCTCACCTGTAAAGTTTGTAAATCATCGTCATTAAAATGTTGATTTAATAGCAACAAACGAATATGTTAACAAATGAAAGTTTCCATTTTCATTTCCTCTAATGTTAAGACCTCTTACAATTATTCTCAATTCATTCGAAAGTATTGCATGCTCCGAGGCCGTAGTGAAACACGACAACACTGCGTCAACTTCATAAAAATGTCACCGCGTTTGTACTTTGTCACTATAAATATTCTAACATTTCCTTTGCACAAACAAGCTGTTTTCATTCTCTTATTACTGTAAGGTTCTATGCCGTGCCGGCACAAATGGGCAGATATTTGAAGGTGGTGTACGAAGGCGCCTTACTTGCGTTTATTACACGAAATGGTATGTTTCGGTCGCGTGAGGCACACATTCAATGTTGTCATACATAATATTGTATTAAATTGATTTATAAATTTATGGTAATACAATAAGTAAAGCCTACTTGAACTTCTCGCAAAGAAAAATAGAAAACGGGGTAATTCTGGTTTCCAGCGGACTTCGTTATTGCAAGTCGATTGCATGAATATATATACAACGTGTAACATAAATGTGTAGTAATAATTAAACCACGCATATAGAAGCTTATTAATAATTCAAGTCCAAGTGCAAATCACCAGAAACTTTTTAAAATCACAAGATATGATAATTTAAACATTTCTGGTAATCAAGTTCATTTCAACCCTAACAATCAGCTGATAAAGAGCAATGAACTTGTGACAAAGAATATTAGTGCGCCGCGTGTACAGATCTGACAAACAAATTTTATCTTCAGTTAGCAAAGCCAGCTGTCCTACCAACCTTACTTTACAACTAACTTTCAAGCAAACTGCTTTTTACGCGACTCCCCAAAAAAGGAATATAATGTTTTCGGGGTTAATGTATGTGCGTTTTTTTATTACAAAATGCCTCAACAGATTTGGATGTATGGGGTATCCTCGGAATCCTTAAATCATCCCAAGTGATAATGTTTTTGGCAGGGTATTTTTTTATTTTTATTAATGCTTACTTATTAATTACAGCATTAAACATCATCGCTCCAATTAACATTCAGGAATAAGGATCTAATCAGTGTAAACGCCTAATAAGAGCGAGCATGGCTGATGTTCTTAAAAAATACGTGAGGTCACCAACCACCGTAGGAATAGGATGTAAAAAACATCATGCATGAATTTCAACAGTAGGAATGTAATAGGCTGATAATGATGATTAAGACATTTCCAACATTTGATTTCATTGCATAGTAAAAGAGTGTTCGTAAGTCAGTAATCAATAAAGCGTCTTTACTTAGTCAGTTTTCAGAAATAAACCTGTTTAATCTTTGACAAAACGCGGCAAACACTAAAGCTATCAAACATTCGCCGCCGCTTCATGATTCGCTAGCCTTGTTTCGTATTGCACCAATCATAAAGATGTAATCCTAATAAATAATAGCCGCTGCTCCTCATTGGTCGAGCGGCACAAACAAAGTTACCTTCTAACGCCGCCCCATAAAACTCCACCGAAGAGGACCGTTTTCGTTTCGGAAATTCTTTTTAGGTTATTTCTGAATATGAATTCTAAGACGTCAAGTTGGATAAAAATTTGAAACTAATCAAGGCAAGGCTAAGTCGGGTACGTTCGCGGAGATTTTTTTGTATACCGGTTCCGGAACATGCAAAAAAACTATGGTAAAAAATACTTAAACCTATGTTTTTATTATGGTTTTAATGCATTCAAATCTGTCCAGGCAATAAGAAGTAATGGTGGAATAAATAAATACATACATACGTAAACCCTGAAATACTCCTTTTTGGGCAGTCGTGTAAAAATGTGGAAATACCCTTTTTTACGAGAGTTCCGGAACGGAAACGACCGAGTCCGAAGATCCGTTCAGTATGAAATTCCGGTATTTGAGACTCGAAATCAAGCCCTTGTAAAATGTTCGGCGTTTTCAAAGACAGAGCGCCTAGGCCACAAAACAGATAAATACAGAAGTTAATCTCATGTATGTACTTTTCATACATTTCATACCGGACGGCGCAGGAAGTTTTTGGGAGGAAAATTGATTGATTTAAAAATATAACTGTACACGATATCGACATAATTTTTTCGCAGTTACTATTATAACTGAATAAAGTTGTTTTGAAGACAAAACAAATGCGATTAGTTTACATTAACATCTTCCTCATTAGATTATTGAACACAAGGCTAACACAGCTTATACTACAATAAATATCTAATTTTAAATTGTAAAAATATGACAAGGCTAAAAACTTATGTTCGCTTGTTCGGCGCAGGGCTGGGGGCTGGGGCGCTTACCTACCTACCTAACTATTTTGTGTTACGTGAAAACAAACCATCAAAATACAAGCAAATACCTACTTACCTCTCTGAAACAACTGGTAGCTTAAAAAACGACAATTCACCGTTTAATGTTGAATTTAAACAACCGTCCACCAAACAGTTATAATAACCTATTTTTCGTTGCTCCATTTTTGCACAAAAAAGTTCACAGACGCGTGTCTCAAGCGGATGGCACTCGCATCCCAACTGTGCCCAGATATCGTGTCTGTGAGCGGTGTCTATGTGTGCGTTGCTCGAGCGCACTTTGTATGTATGTAGATTTCTGTACTAATCTGTTTTGTGCCTAGGCACAAAGTAGCTCGGTCAATGACCCGTACTACCGCGACTAGGCCACAGCTTGTTAGGATTGTCCAAAATAATTCAAATAAATAATTTTTAAACTTTGTATGGAAAATATAATAGTGTTTTTTTGGTTGTATATTCTGCCCAATGATTCATGACTAGATACCCATACACACCTTTCAGTATTACTACACATTAATGTTATTCCCTGTATATATATGTAGGTATTATAATATTGACAGTTTTCTTAGTTAGTCAAGGAAAACTTTTTTTTTTTCTATTATTTCGTATTGATAAAATCTTGACAGGTTCTTAGGGTTCCGTATACACCAGAGTTGATAAAATAAATAATAACGAAAACATAATTGTTTTCGTTATTATTTATTTATACCAGTACCTACTATTATTTTATATTAATGGGTATTCAAGCTCCCGTACTCTGAGACAACAGTTGATCATACACCCACGCGATAAAGAAAGAAAGAGGGTTCCGTAATCCATCCACCCTTATAAGATCGTTTTGTCCGTCTATCTGTCTGTCCGGTACCGAAGTTTCGGACAGACAGATGGACGCGTAATTTGTCCAACAATCAAAATCAAAAATGAAATTTGTCCAAAACTATGGGATAGGTAGGCCAACAGCTTAACGGTGTTTTGAATGAGTGGTTTAAATTAATATATTTGTTTACTACAACATATATATATTACACCCTCTCCTCCATCCACACCTACATAGCCACACACTCCCTCTGACATAGGTACATACACACACCCTCTCACACTCAAAACATTTACCTAATTTTAAGGCATTGCTGTAATTCTGACGGAAGAGTCCTGGCTTCTATAGTACGAGTTTCAAACCTAGTGCGGGACCAGGTGCTCCATACCCTTAAATATGTACCTTTGCCTCTAACCTAATAAACATGTTTAATCGTTTTTCATATTTTAATGGTGTACGGACCGTGAGCTGTTGACGACCATTATGAGACGGAAGGCTGCCTTTTTCGGACATGTTATGAGAGGATCCCAGTACCAATTTCCAAGGTTGATCCTCGAGAGCAAGATTCCGGGGAAGAAAAGCCCAGGACGTTCATGACGTAAATGGTTGGACAACATCAAAGTATGGACTGGACTAGGCTACCGAGATCTCAAAAGCGCAGCGTGGGATCGCAATAATATTGCCTACTGACCTCCAAACTTCAGTATGAAATTGCGCATAGCGATAAGACCGCCCATTGTTCTACCACTATTATTTGTAACTGTTAAGTTCTGTTTCCTGTTTTTGGTGATCAATAAAGTATTATTGTATTGTATTGTATGAAGATGACACCCGATGATGATGAAGGACCATGAGCTAGTTGCTCAGGCACCTATGATGGCTACCATGGGTACCGAAATCGATTTATGAGAGTAATGTCCTTCCCCTGCAATCAGATAGGTCTAGTGTCACATCGCGGCACGCGCTGACACGAGTGCAAACACGGCGGCCGAATGTTTTCTCATGAAACAGAGACTCGGTTTTGCCGCTGTTTATTCAAGCGTGGGTGAGACTTTGCTTAAAAAATCTAGTTAGTCCCAATTCGGCACAGCCGTCATTTGTCCAACGAAATTTTTGTCCATACAACAAATCCCAATCGGTACAGTTTAAAAAACAAATATAAACCCGACAGACGTTGTCATGTTTATGCAATATTCCAATAGAAAAAAAGCACTTATAGTTTCTCGTTATTTTTCCTATTGTCCGAGCAACTTTTCTAATTTTTATTTACTTTGAAACCTAATTCAGAGTATTAGGAACAATTAAAAAATCTATTGTCAAATCGGTCCAGCCATTTTCAAGTGATGCGCTTTCCAATGAATAGCATTTTTGATTTTTATTTATATGTATAGATAGATTGGCTTTGGTTTGACCATTATCTCAGATGGTAAGGAATGATGCGGTCGACGATGTAGTACGCCTGTCAAGATTTGACCTGTGATTTGAAAATGCCCAGATTGGTTACAGGAAGACGGACACAGGCAGGAAGTTCCACTCATTAGCGGTTTGCGTTGTGGAAGCGCTTTGTGCGCGCAGGTGTAGGTGTCGATAAAAGCTCAAAAAAAGACAACATATTTGAAATTAAACTTAAAAACCTATTACTAAGTAAAAATTATTATAGTTTAGACGAATTTTTTAAGGATAAATTTTGACGAAAAAAGTAATAATATATCGGTCCGCTTCTACTTATATTGCTATGACCTAAATTGGGTACATATGTGACTCCGTATTATAATATTTAAGATCCTTGCAACATGTATGATGCAATAAATGATTGAATATGAATATGTAATATCCACCATGTAACGGAGCCGCGTGGCCGTAAGTCTGGTAGTCCGATGATGAAACGGGGAGTGGGAGTAAAACGTACTTAGGTACACCCGACAAATTTTGTTAAACGAATAAAAAATAAAACTATTTAAAAAAAAATAAAGAACTATAAAAAATAAATATAAAATTTTAAAAATAAATAAATAAAGCCGCGGTAGCCGGTTAGTAAATCAAACTATGAATAATACTCACGTTAGTTTTAATAACAACATAAATAAATAAATTATACTATACAGTATAAAAATTATAAACCTCGACTTTGCCTTGTACATTTGCATTCAGGGTTGAATGTAAATGTAAAAAAAGGATTTCAAACAAACAACAGTGAAAATCGAGAAAAATCACATCTTTCGCACACAAAAGGCCGCGTCGGGTCCGACGAGATCATATGTTTGATCACAATAAGGCAGCGGACACAAATAACCTTTATGTACCCTGGCTAACTGACCGTGCGCGTGCCAGAAAATAGCGACTGCTTGGCGACCCTTGTGTGACAGCGCCTTTATACTTCGTTAGATACCTTGGACCTCGTGATATAATGCTTTCTTTTCTAGCGAGTTAGTTAAATATTGTCTATTAGGTACGTAACGGGACATGCTAGACAACCTGATGATACAGAATAAATAATAGTACAACATACAATACAGATTAGAATTAGAGCGAGTGTGGCTCGTGCGACTTTCGATCCGACGCACCCGAGTTCGAATCCCGCTGGCCCCGCACCACTGACTTTCTTAAGTTATGTGCGGTTTTAACACTTGCTCTAAAAACGGTGAAGGAAAACATCGTGAGGAAACCGGCATGTTCAAGAATTTTTCACAAAAAGTCAAGGACATTTGACATCCACCAACCCGCACTGGGCCAGCGTGGTGGATTATGGCCCATTCTGTCTCTATGAGAGAAGGCCCTTGTCCCAGCAGTGGGAACGTGATGGGCTGATGATGATGATGATACAATACAATACAATACAATACAAATACTTGTTATTGTATACCTACCAATAACATAAAAAAATGATTACAGATAAGCCTTATAACTAGGGTAGTACAATGGGCGGTCTTATCGGTTAGAGCGATCTCTTCCAGACAACCTTTGGATGGACAGTATCGGAGGAAAATAAGTAGACGGTGGTACATACACTCATTCAATGATATATATAATAATAGTAATATTTATCATATTTTATATTAAAGTTTGGAAATTATCGCCCGGAACTGACGTAACTAACTCCCGGAAGAAGGACATCCTAATTGTCCGAAACCTGATCGGAGTTATTCCGACACAATCATAACATGAGGGTAGCCGTTTATATTTATAATGAATATTTTATATTAATATATCATTTTGTTTGTAGTTATTATTATGTATTTACTATTATTAATTTATTAATATTTAGACAGCCTCTTTGGTGTAGTGGTTGGGCAGGTGGGCTCAAATCTCATATATCACTGAGGTTGCGGGTTCGATTCCCGCGACGGGGCAAATCTTTTTGCACAGAAAAAAAAGCGCAAGCATTTGTTTCGTGTCTGGGTGTTGTGGGACCATGGTCCTCATAGTTCCTGGTTCCCTAGATACAGGGAATCCTAATTAGGGATTAGGATCTATGTGTATGATCGTTGAGCGTAAAAAAACAATTATTTTTGAGGTTTCGTTTTTACTACTTGTTATCTGTTTTTTTATTATTTCGTACACCAACGTAAGCGCCACGCCTTCCCATAACAATTGCAGTACCACCATAAGGCTCGTTTAATTAATTAATAAAATATGATAAAATTATTCTGTGTTATCGTTTTTATTGAATACAATTTTATCTCACTAATTGTTGGTATTCGGTAGTTCCATGGCGCTAAGTTGTCAAACAAAACACCATGGCGATGTCAGCTGCTCAGCCGCAAGCAGTAGTGTGCACAACATTCTGTTGCCAAAATAACGGAGGTAAAACAACGGCATGGAGTCACAATTACTCACAAAAGTAAATTCAAATAGCGAGTGTGGAGCAGTGTGGCTCAGCGGGAACTCGTGCGCCTTTCAATCCGACGCACCTGGGTTCGAATCCCGACTTGGCCCTGCACCAATGACTTATAGTTAAGTGCAGATTTTGCACGCTCGCTCTAAAACGGTGAAGGAAAACATCGTGATGAAACCCGCTTACGCGCTTTGGAGTGGTAGGTTCTGGCCGTGGTTGAAATACCCACCGAACAAAGCCATGCCGTCAAGCGACCTAGTCGTGCTTCGGGATGATGTTCGGTGAACCATCGGGGAGACGGGTCTGAGCAGCCGCTTAACTGTCGTCTCTCTCTAGATCTATGTGCTCCATCTTAGGCCACATCATCGCTTCACATCAGGCGAGATAGTGGCCAAACATAGATCTATTAAGTGTAAAAAAAAAACTTATCGTAATCAAGAGGGCTATATCGTTGAGTACAGCTAGATTAACCCTCGCATACTTCATACGTGACTGTGGTACGTAATGCTCACTAATGAACTATCAGTAGGAGAACACCACTCGACTCCAGATATACCTAGGGTTGCCACCTTTTCACCGGTTTCCTCTTCGAGGGACGCGCCAGGACAAATATAAAAATATAATCATACTAGCTGCGCCCCGCGGTTTCACCCGCGGTTTCCCGGGATAAAAAGTACCTACATACCAAATTTCATCAAAATCCATTCAGTACTTTTTGCGTGAAAGAGTAACAAACATACTCTTTCTTTCTTTTTCTTTCTATTTTTTAAAGATCATGCCCAGCCAAAATACTAATTAGAAATATCATGACTGAGTGTTCTTGTGAAGTTTCAAGTACCCCTTTTTGTTCTTTTTTTTATGTAACTGAATTACGAGACGAGCTGGTCGTTTGCCTAATTGTAAGCAATACGCCAGCCCATTACAATAACGGCACCAACCAGAATTTTATTTTGCAAAAACCTGCGCGGCGCTGCACTGTGCTCGTCACCCTGAGACAATTAGCTGCTGAGTCTCATAATGCCCAGTAATTTCGCTGGCTACAATGCCCTTCAAACCGGAACACAGTAATGCTTGCGCAATACTGCTTGGCGGCTGAATAACTGGCAAAGCGGTGATACCCACCCAGACGGCCTCTCGCATACGAGAAACCTACCGCCAATTGATTGCGTTGATTGAAGCTTGTATATGAATTGTTAACAGAGGTTATTATGTTACAAAATTACGCGTCTCCTTTTTATACACTTCTTAACATTTATATACTGAATTCGTATTACAACAGGCTTTTAAAAAATGTTAATGCCGCCAAGCAGTAGTGCGCAAGCATTACTGAGTTCCGGTTTGAAGGGCATTACTACTATTTAAATACTACTATTGTGACGACATAAAAGACAGTTTTTAATGTAATGATATCTCTTAAAAGTAATGATAAAATGTAAAACTGATAATTATTAATTAAATTGTGTATATTATCCATTATTTATACATATGTGCTTATGTAGGTACATTTATTTTATTAATATAAATACATAATAACATTTCTTCATGAAGTCTGTTTAAAATATTTATAGCCAAGATTTTAGGTGATGGGACAACTTTCTTACAAATATATACAAATATATATATACAATATATATATGAATCAATCTTGTACCTACTTATTCTAATTGTGTTATTCATATACCTTAGTTTATACAATACATAAAAATTCATTCATATCATTAAGTTCATGATTATAATTACATAGCAATAACAATAAACATATAAAAGTATAAAAGTATTGTAGCCAGCGAAATTACTAGGCATTATGTGTCATGTCAAAAGATATTTATTAACTAGGGACAACAAATACACTTTTAAACTTAACGTTTAATTGTCTCAGGATGAAGAGCGCAGTGCAGTGCCGCGCAGGATTTTACAAAACAATGTTCTGGGTGGTGCTGCAACTGTTATGGGCATTATTATTACCGTATTGCTTACCATCAGGCGAACGAGCTGTTCGTCTCGTTAATCAGTTACATAAAAAAATGTAGCATTTACGAAAACAAAAGGGTGGTGCTGCAACTGTTATGGGCATTATTATTACCGTATTGCTTACCATCAGGCGAACGAGCTGTTCGTCTCGTTAATCAGTTACATAAAAAAATGTAGCATTTAAGAAAACAAAAGAGTGGGGTCAGCCTTGCGGCCTAGTCAACCTCAGGGTATTTATTATCGGAAGAACCGAATTCGTTACACCTTATACCTATTTATTTACATCAATATAATATTTACATCAATATAAATCCGGCCATCTATGACGACCATCGTCAATCAAATCCGGCCATGTATAACGACCATCGTCGAAACAAGTCGTTGGACGAAATGCCAAGTTAGACCAGCTTGACGGACTGGCTTCCCTTGAGGCCACGGACCCCACTCGAACGAAGTTCATTAGAACTTTTATATATAGCAATTGGCGCAGAAAATTTCGCTTGCGCGATGCAGGTTATTTCACTTTATTTTTATTTTGTAAGGTTTTCATTCGCTGTATTATACTTTTTGCAGCTGAATCTAATCATCTTGTTCGTATTAAAAAGTTTCAAGACTATATTTTATTAAATAAATCCATATTTTTGTAATTTTATCAAATTAAAAATGAAACGGATTTTCTAGCGCCATCTATGAATTCACAACGTAAACGTTAAAAGAGTTAAAAGAGTCTAAAGAGTCCAATCGTGCGGTCATGAATAAAAAAATTGATGATATATGAAATATATCTTTAGAAACTCATAAAAATACAAAAGCACAGATTTATTTACGACTCAAATAAAAATCAATATTATTTAAAACGCCATCTATGAAGACATAACGTAAACGTTAAAATAATCTCTAAGGAGTCCAATCGTGCGGTCAATGAATAACAAAATTGATGATATTTCAAATATATCTTTAAAAACTCATAAAATACAAAAACACTGATTTATTTACGACTGGCTTAGAATTTCTTTCCCTTTTTGTATATTTGTAAAGAACGTAATATGGCATGTGGACCCTCAAAATCTGTATATACCTAGGTATGTTATACAGTAGGCCTACAGCCCCAAATGTCAAGTTCTAACAAACCCGAATCCTAATATCCGAATGCATTAACAAGTTCGATGAGTTAGAAACAACTTCGCTTTATTTTATTTTATGAAAAATGTGGGTAGGTAATTTTACCAACATATTGAAGATCGAAAAGCAACATTGGTTTATTAGATAATACTTACCTACTTAAGTACCTTAATTTCATTTATTTTATTTATTACGTAGTTTAATTTTATACTTTTTCATTGGTATTAAATAATATGTAGGTAAGGTCCATCGAACAGTGCATTTTGAATATTTTTCTTGTTAAAAATATCAATAACAATTATTCATTAGGTGTCTACTAAATACATTATAAAATTACGATTTTTTTTGAACTGAATTCTATTTCTTAGGTACACACTATCTGCCTACGTCCAGCGGTTTTGCCCGCGGTTTTCCAAGATAAAAAGTATCTACATACCTCATCAAAATCCGTTCATCAGGTTTCAAGTGATTGAATAACAAACATCCATCTACACAAACTTTCGCATTTATAATATCAGTAGGATATAAATTGTTTCATCACCATCATCGTCAGCCCATTACGTTCCCACTGCTGGGGCTCAGGCCTTCCCTCGTAAAGAGAGTATGGGCCATAATTCACCACGCTGGCCCAGTGCGGGTTGGTAGATGTCACATGTCTCTGAATTTTTGTGATAAATTCTTGGATATGCAGGTTTCCTCACGATGTTTTCCTTCACCGTTTTTAGAGCGAGTGTTAAATCCGCACATAACTTAAGAAAGTCAGTGGTGCGGGGCCAGTGGGATTCGAACTCGGGTGCGTCGGATCGAAAGTCGCACGTGCTCCCACTGAGCCACACTCGCTCTAACTCTAACTCGCTCTTAAATTGTTTGTTCCTCTTCATTTCTTAATAAAACATTTTAGTAATATTTAGAAGAATATCACAGTCCCTACTAACATTATAAATGTGAATGTAAGTTTGTTTGTTACGCTTTCACGCTAAAACTACTTAACCGGTCGTCATGAAACTTTGTACACATATTCTTGGAGGTATTAGAAGTAACATAGGATACTTTTCCATTTAAAAAAATATTTTTTACGAAAGATCTAAAAATTGTTTGTCAAAAAATCTCAAAATCTGGCTAGATTCGAAAATAATTATAACAGCGCAGCCGAATACTTTTCTTAATTGTGACACGCGGGCGAAGCCGCGGGGCGCAGCTAGTAACTAATATTTTAAATGCAAAAGTTTGAATATAAGCTAGTGGGTTTTTTTTGTTCTTCACACCGCTACGGCTCAACGAGATGGCTTATACCCTGGATTAACACATAGGCTACTTTTTATTCCGGACAACTTCGGGTGAAGCCGCGAGGCGCAGCTAGTTGAAGTTATAAAAACGATGTTTACCTATGTAATTTTTAATCAAACATTTTAAACATGTTTTAAGCAGTGTTAGACCTAGCCCATACAAAAGCTACAACAGCCAGCGGGACGCAATATTCGAAGCTTAAGATCAATTGTCACGCTATCTCTGTCACGCCGCGACGCGACGACGCGACACTGCGCCCACGCCTGCACCACAAAATAGATAAGTACAGAAGTCAATCTACATACAAAGTGCGCTTGAGCAACGCACACATAGACACCGCTCACAGACACGATATTTTGGATCAGTTGGGATCAGTGCGAGCGCGAGTGCCATCCGCTTGAGACACGCGTCTGTGAACTTTTTTGTGCAAAAATGGAGCAACAGAAAAAGAGTTATTATAATTGTTCAGTGGACGGTTGTTTAAATTCAACATTAAATTGTCGTTTTTTAACCTACCAGTTGTTTCAGAGAGGTAAAACGAACCATTGAAATACAAGCAAATACCTCCTGAATTTGCTTGTATTTCGATGGTTCGTTTTAATGTAACACAGAACAGTTAGGTAGGTATAGGTAAGCGCCCCGGCGGCCGGGCCCCCGGCCCCGCACCGAACAAGCGAGCATGACTTTGTGGCCTTGTCATATTTTTACAACTTATATTAGATATTTTTTAATGTAGTATAAACGGTGTTCGCCTTGTGTACAATAATCTAATGAGGAAGATGTAAATGTAAACTAATCGCATTTTTTTTGTTTTTTTTATTAAGTTTATTCAATTATAATAATAACTGCGAAAAAAATATGTCGATATCTTGGAGGATTCCGCGTGAATGTATTATTTCGTATATTAACGTATCTGCAGTGTGTGATAATTTCAGATATGTTAAGTTTTTATACGCAGATAAAATCTTGCCGTATCTGCGTAGTGTGTGTGATACGCTTAAGTCTCAGATAAAGTATCCAGCTACTCGAAGGCTTAAGTCAATCAAGCTTAACTCCACCATTTTATACTGCTCGTGTGAAATACATAAATCTTCGTTTTAACCCCCGACGCAAATAGGAGGGGTGTTATAAGTTTGACCACTATGTGTCTGTCTGTGGCACCGCAGCTCTTAAACGGGTGAACCGATTTGGATTCAGTTATTTTATTTGAAAGTAGGTTTTCTAGCGATGGTTCTTGTTGTTGTTTGTCATGTTTTATCTAAATCGGTGCAGCCGTTTTTTGTGTCGGGGTATTTTAAATTTTAGTTTACTGAAATGCTCTTGTAAAAATCATCTTTACTTATAGCAAAGAATACTAACTATAGTGTACATAATAATTTAGAGATTGAAATATTAAAGTATGTAGGTAGTTATGAATTTTATTGTTGTGCTGTCTTATGTGACCTCGAACTATTTGTGAAAAGTATTCGTGTGTATTCATTCTATAGCAATTTCCAAAAATTCTTCATCATCGTCAGCCTATTACGTTCCCACTGCTGGGAAACGGTCCTTCTCTCATAGAGAGAGTTGCAAAGATTATAACTACTTAAGTTTAAAGATTAAATGTTAAATATTAATATACTGGATATCGTAGTATCTATTTAAACTAGAGCAACATAATAAATTAGCTTACCTGGCTGACGGAGATGTGTGTGTGCATCCAGTGTCGATTTGGACATCGCTGATAACGTATTCGTGCCATATCCTGGAACAAACAACTGCATTAGGATCTTCAGGAAAAATTGATAAAAAAATTGAGTTTTATCGAGTTATTTCTTTTTAATTAATTTTTATGGTACTTAGCGATGAGACGAACAAATCGTTCGCCTGATGGTAAGCGCCACGCCTGCCCATAACAATTGCAGTGCCACCCAGAACTTTTAATACCATAAAAAGCACTGCGTAGCACCGAATTGCGCTTATCACCCCGAGACATCAGATATTAAATCTCATATGCCCAGTAATTTTGCTGGCTGCAATGCCCTTCAAACTGGAACACAATAATGCTTGCGCGCGTGATGGTCTGAGGCACATCACGTATGCACTGCTGGCACACGGGCCTTTTCTCATAGAGATAGTATGAGCCATAATCCACCTCGCTGGCCCAATGCGGGTTGGTGGAAGTCAAACGTCCTTGACTTTTTGTGATTAATTCTTGGACATGCCGGTTTCCTCATGATGTTTTCCTTAACCGTTTTTCAAGTGTTATCCGCTCGTCAGGATGCGTAGGGTCGAAAGCCGCACATGCTCTCACTGCGCCACACTCTATTAATCGTGGTGTATAGTTTATTGTTAAATGTAATAATAGCTCACGAACATAGACTTCACCATCATGTAAACGTCGAGGCAATCTAGCTCCTCGGCCACACGGATATAGTGAGAAGACTCAAAAGAACTGAACCGTTTGAGTTAGTGTAGTGCTAGTGCTAGTGAATTAGTGTAATGTAGCAATTGTTACCCAGAAAGAAGACATGAACAAAGTGTCTTCATTAACTTTTTTTTTATTCATTCAATGTCATTACAATTTCATTACAGAATTATGTCCAAAGCGAAATTGTAGTCATGCATAATATTCATATCTAGTCAATAACAATAACAATATGAATTACACAATAAAATGAAACAAAAATAAAATGGAATGTCAAACAATATACAAAATTAAACAAATAAAATAATTGAATGTCAAAAATATACCAAATAGACACTAATAATAAGATAAGTGTTAATGGACACATTCTTAGTATTAAGCTATGTATCAGTTTAAGTTCAATTTAAATTACTTATTAGCCTAATTACATGGCTAGATTGTAACAAAAAAAAAAAAAAAATACAACCGAATAGAGAACCTCCTCCTTTTTTGAAGTCGGTTAAAAAATAGGAAGCGTTATGTATGATGCTTCCTAGAATAAAGACAAAAAAATAATAATAATGGTCTTTATATTCTTTATTCTTTTTATTCTTTGAACATTGAAAAGTCTCAGCAATTTGTCACAGTCCTTCCCCAATATTTCGTTTTATATTACTGTTCAATTCAATGTAACGCGGTTATTGTTTCAATCACACAATCAATAACAAATGTTCTGAGTGTTTTTCTTTAACAATGGACATTATAGGTATTAGAGGCTAATTAAAAGGAAGTAAGTGATGTGGTCAAAGTTTTGGTGATAATCATAATAATAAATCATTTATTGACATAAAGTATTACGAAGTTAGTAATAATTGACTCCATAGGCTCCCTAGGAAAAGTCGAAACTGTTTTTGAGGAGCTATTGGTTTCTCAAAGTTTATTAAATTATTTTAACATTTTTTATGAGCCTGTTTCGTCCCACTGCTGGGCAAAGGCCAAACAAAATAAATGTAGAAATGTTAATATTATGTCTTAATAAATGCTGCACAAAAGATTCATTTAAAGTAACTATATAATATAAAGAAATCAGAGTCAAATCGAAAGAAAAAGAAACACACGACTCATAAATCTAAACTATAAAATACTATACATAACAGAAAAAGATAGAAACGATAATGGGTAACATACATAATAAATAATATATATAAAATAATGAAATCAGGTGCGCGATGTCAGGGTTCAAAAGGTTCCGACTCAGCATTTATAAAACTAAGGTAATTAATACCTTAGCACTGATTGTCAGTCGAAATACGAAATATGAACAACTCGGGCCTTCCTTCGCATACCTACGCGTTCACCAAATGTGCTAAACCTCTCATTAAAGAATAATGTAGGGACCCCTTCCTATTAAATAGTTTTCACCAAATTGTTTTATAATTAACAGCGTTGCCAGAATTCAAAATCCATTCTACAATATTGGCCATTTGTTCTTTTTGGGGATCACAAGCCCGAGGGCACATGACAAATTCCCTTTCGAAATTTGTACTTTACATGTGAGACATAGGGTAGATTTTTCATTGTAGCGCTGAGAACAGAGGATTATTCTCTTTGATGCTCTCAATAAGATTTCACGGATAGTTAGTATTAGATCAACACTGTGGAAGCGAGGAACACTTTGATTTCGGTGTATTTTTGATTCCATGTTTCACGCTGTTTTGAACCCTTTGAGGGGCGATAGGGAATAGTGGCGCGTGTTACGGGTCTCTTGTCAGTTTTATAAGTATATTTTGGGTCGTATTGCAGTCGGTGTCATTTCCACAGGCGATGCTTTATGGTCTCGTAGAAAAAATTTCAACCAAAATCATGTCTTGAACATAGTCAGCCTCTGTAGTGAAGTGGTTGGCTCAAATCTCGTACACCGCTGAGGTTCCATTCCTGCGACTGGACAAATGTTTGTGCACAGAAAAAAAAGGGTAAGCATTTGTTTCGTGTTTGGGTGTGACCATGGTCCTCGTAGTTCGTGGCTCCCAATACAGGGAATCCTAGTAAGGGGCCGTGATCTATGTATACGACGTTAGACGAATTTAATTATAATAAAAATACAAGACTCACCACTCCTTAGTGGTCTGATTCGCTCTTACTCCTAGAGTATGAAGAAGCGCAGAGCCAGAAGCTCACTTAGGAAAACCTGACTGAAACGAGCTTATGAGGCAGCGTGGAGTGGAGCTGTATCTATAGCTATAGGTATATCTATGCTTATTTGCCATCCTTTTACATAAAAATACCATTATGCGTTCTAAAGGAACAAGTATTAAAATCTACGATACAGAAGCTCGACTTTTCCCTGTCGTGTCACCGATAGTGCTTTTACATCGAAGATCGCGTTACTTGATGGATATCCGACCGGCTTGATAGTGCGTGTGATTGGCAGCGCGCAAATAAACGGCGCAGTTTGATCGTTCGGATATCGCTCTTGTGGAGGGAGCTTATTTTGCCAACTTGTTTATCTAATTGGAAATTCCTTAAAATTAAATGAATTTAACACAGTCTGAGTTATGATGATTTTTAAAAAACTTCAAAATAATTATTTTTTGGAAAATAAACAAAAACCGACTTCAATGTATCTTTGAAGTCCAAGGTCACATATCGATGAAATTTATATGGGACCACTTCGTATCTATACTGACCCGACGCAAGAAGAATTTTTCAAATCGATTGACTTCGAAGATACATCAGAATTGCAGTTTTCTTTAATTATTTGTCTTGGCAGGTTGAATGTGGACTGGCGTTCGGCACTGCACATCTCGCTAGTGGCTAGAAGCTCATCCTCTGACATTTAACAAAATTAGAGTTTTAACAAAACTGGGCCCCAATTCAATATGACAAATTAGCGATTCCTTGCTTCAAAATCACGTCGATTCCTTAATTAATAAACGACATTTCTATGACGCATTCATATATTCATATATATGACGCGTCGTAGAGAATACAAATTTCGCAGATGTCGTTTCGTATTAATGAAGGAATCGACGTTTCCCCGAAGCAAGGAATCGCCAAGTTGTCATAGTGAATTAGGGCCCTGGTTTCACTCGCTCTTTCCTTCTTCACTGTTTTGGTCAATTTTGGTCTTTCCTATGAGATATAACAAGCCGTTTAAACCGGGTATTAACACAGTTCTTAAAGAGTTAATGGTCTACAACGTATCATGAACCTATCTTCGTCGGTGACGTCTCGTATGCTTGTTTGTCGATAGTTACATAAGTTTCATTATCAATTATATTCATTTGTATATTTCGTCCTTTTTTTGTTGTCAATTAAATGTATGTATTTTAGTATTTTTTACTTACTAAAAAAGGAGGAGGTTCTCAATGCGACTATATGTTTTTTTGTATGTATGTTACGCTATTACTGCGCAAGTTATGAATTGATTTTGATGATTATATTTGTTTGGTAGGTGGTTGACTGCAAAGGTGGTTTCATATACATTTTACCGAAAATGATTGGCGCTTTTAAAAGAAAATATACGTTAACACAAAATATATCTAGGTATACTGGTATAGCCTTGAAGTAGGGTTAAGTTTCTTTTTTTTAATAATCATTATAGATTTTTGCGATACAAACATTATAATAATGATAATAAAAAAGTCAAAGTAAACAAAACAAATGTTTTAGCGCGATAAGTCCCGTTTTATTATCATAAACTAAACGCATTTTCTTTCTTTCTACCAACAGTTTGTGCTGGACT
The DNA here is from genome assembly GCA_951640565.1 of Petrophora chlorosata. Lineage (NCBI taxonomy): Eukaryota > Metazoa > Arthropoda > Insecta > Lepidoptera > Geometridae > Petrophora > Petrophora chlorosata. Next base: position 2,966,017 of record OX621188.1, read on the forward strand.
GGGCATAGGCCACTCCCATCCGTCTAGGATTATTCTTATTCTACTGTTCATTATATAAATGACCAAGACTTTTCAAACACGCACAAACAAACTCAATTAAAACAATGCTGTTTTAAGAACAGATGTCATGGACATTGAGCTATTATTACTTTTTTTTTACGCTTAATAGATCTATGTTTGACCACTATCTCGCCTGATGTGAAGCGATGATGTGGCCTAAGATGGAGCACATAGATCTAGACAGAGACGGCAGTTGAGTGGCTGCTCAGACCCGTCTCCCCAATGGTTCACCGAACATCATCCCGAAACACGACTAGGTCGCTTGACGACATGGCTTTGTTCGGTGGGTGGTATTTCAATCACGGCCAGAGCCTACCACTCCAAAGCGCGTAAGCGGGTTTCATCACGATGTTTTCCTTCACCGTTTTAGAGCGAGCGTGCAAAATCTGCTCTTAACTATAAGTCATTGGTGCAGGGCCGAGTCGGGATTCGAACCCAGGTGCGTCTGATCGAAAGGCGCATGTGTTACCGCTGAGCCACACTCGCTCAAAATTCATTACTACGTAAATAATAGTTCAATGGTTATGGAACACTTTATCGTCGTCACTAAAGGATATTAAAAGCGCTTGAATCCCGTTCAAAATGGCGGGAAAACGGATTCTATCTGTGTGCGCTATCAACAAAGCGATTGGAATCTCGTTCAAGCTTTGATAAACACGTCTTCAGTGCTGCATTATTGCACTCTTTCCATTGTTTTATATAAAATGTGAAATTACTTGGCATTATGAGATAGGAGCTTTTGTCTCAGGGTGACGAGCGCAGTGCATTGTTGCGGAGGATATTGCAAAACAAACTTCTGGGTGGTGCTGCTACTGTAAGGGCAGGCGTGTTGCTTAACATTAGGTATCGACTTGTTTGCAGGCCTAGCGCACTCCGCACTGTAGGTACGAAGCTACAAGTACATAGCCGGACACCGACGGCGGGTCGCGCGTCGTTACACGTGCCGCGTCAGAAGAGATAAGAGCTATGCGATAGAAAGAGAGGCGCTCTGTAGGTTAATACGACTGGAGGTATGCAACGCTACGCGAGCTGAATTAAATTTTATTGCGTCATAGCAAGATTCGCTATTTGTTTAAATTTCTTTGTGGAGTCATGCTTCTGTCCCTTAGTATTCTGTGTTGTTTGTTTCTTTTGTTTACTTAAACTGTATTGCGTATTTAAGGATACCCTGTGTTACGGCTACTACGATTCCTTCCTCTGGACTACAGGAAAAATATTTAATGTAAAAGAAACAAAGAAACATTTATTTTGCAGTTCGGGTACATGCAAAATGTTTTTATTTTTTGTTTTTTTAGAAGGCGTAGGCTAGCAGAGCTAGTGACTAGCTTCATCCAATTAATAATTTCATTTCATTCATCTAGTCCTATGTGTCTCTATATTTTTAATTAACGAAGAATTTTATATGAAGTAGACACCACGCTCCTCACCCTTTGAACAAAGCGTTAGGTACTTCCAGTCCGCCTGGCCCAATGTCAGCCGAGACGAACAAACCGCCTTTGATGTAAAGCAATGAGTTATCTAAATTGTGGTCGCACACACCCCTGGTTCAATTTAAATAGCTGTTTATGAGATTTTTGAACGTTTGACAGCCGGGGGATGTTTTCATTGTGGTTTTGGGTGTGTCATTAATGGTAGTGTTTAGTTTACCATCGCGTGATGATAGTCGTTTGCATACGCCTTAACAAATTCTCAATCACTGCTATTAGACCCTTTACTTGGTAGAGCTTATTATTTTTTAGAAGCTTTTATTTAACTTGCAATGTATGTATGATTGTCCGGGTGGAATCTTTCAAGCTGAATTAGAAGCACTTCCTCTTATTCTATGGAGTCAAAGTCCAATGACAATGCAATATTATGGTGACAGCCAGCTGATCTAATAATGGAGACGGAAGGTGGGCACTGAAACTCCTTGACAGGTAATCGTAAACTACTGCTGTTTAGACTTATGTTAATTTGCTTGCGGTTCCGATTACGTATTTGTTAATCATGTTTGTTATTGATTATGTAATCTAAGTATTATTTATTTGATAATGAGATATGTTATTGTAATACTTGCCGTAGTTCTATACTTGCTACTTACTGTCAACTGTCAATCTACGTGTTAGTCTAGTTGTTATTCACTTGGTCTCGGATGCTGTCGTCCGCCCTCGTATAATTATTTTACTTTTAAATTTATTTAGTGTTTCTCAATATAAGTGAATTGTATTATGTTTTTGAGAAAATAAATGTCTTAAACCATAATTTGTTAAAAGCTTGTCTTGATAAAATATTTTTCAACTAAAACCTTATTACTCTTATGTGTGATCTATTATTGTCACTGTACTTTAATACTGCCTGAAACATATAAATAAATAAACTATTGAAATCCACATAAATAGGAACATAAATACATAAGTTCTCAGAGAGCTATGACGTTGTTTATCATCATCATCATCATCAGCCCATCACGTTCCCACTGCTGGGACACAGGCCCTCTCATAGAGAGAGTCTAAGCCATAATTCACCAAGCTGACTCAGTGCGGGTTGGTGGATGTCGCATGTCCTTGAATTTTTGTGATAAATTCTTGGATATGCCGGTTTCCTTCACCATTTTTAGAGCTAGTTTTAAATCCGCACATAACTTAAGAAAATCAGTGGTGCAAGGCCAGCGGGGTTCGATCTCGGGTGCGTCGGATCAAAAGTTGCACGTTCTCCCACTGAGCCAAACTTGCTCTTGAGCCACACTCGCTCTCTGACGTTGTTAAGGGTTGCCAAATCTTAAATTAGTAGATAAATCAGGGAAATGAAGAGAGGTCAAAATTCGGGTCCTGATTGTCCCTGTAGCAAAGCGCCCAATAATACAATAATTTCAACCGCCCCTGCGTCTATACAGATATTTCGAAATTGCAATCATCTCTGTCTAACTTTACCACACGAACAGTTTGCCGCAATACTGAGTGGGAGCTGCAAGCGATTTCGAAACTTATTGCAAAGGAATTAGGCGTTTGAACGTCGAGTTACTTTGTGCTGACTGTATTCCAGTTTTCACATCACGACGCGCAAAACAATAGGGTGCTTACTGCTTCCCTCCTGACGCCTGAAGCGGTTTTTCATCTATCTCCTGTCCCCTTCGCTCTTACAGGAGTGCTGTGGGTGCGAAGAGTGCGACGAAAGCCACTTTTAGCCAATTTTCTCCGTCGCCGCCGCGTCGACGTCTCATTGTAGCCTGCTTTGGCTGCTTTTGCTTTTGGAGCTTCAAATATTGGTTTATTTTTAAGCCCCGTTCTATTTTGAGGCAAAGTTTTCCGTAATGGTGATACTATATTTTTTTAGTGTTATAAATAAATCGATACCGTTTTGAGCACTTTTGACATAATAATTAATTTTTAGAAAAAAATCAAACACCGACTTCAAAACTAAACTTTTATATTTTGTTTTTGTTGATTTTTTAAAAAGTGCTGCATCAATTTTTGATAAAATCTATATGGGACCACCTCTGAAGTGTGGCTTACTAACAAAAAAAGAATCATGTAATCTAAATATTCTAAATCAATTCATATTTGTATTAAAACATACAAAAAAATACAATCTGATTGAGAACCTCCTCCTTTTTTCAAGTCAGTTAAAAAGATTGCTATATCAATAACGATATTAAAAGTAATTGTAAATATATATCTATAAAGAAAGACACAGAATTTGGAACTGAAACAGATATTTGGATAAAAATGTTCTGTTGTAATATATTCATTTAAGTTAGTAGTAATATTGAAAAACGCTATTTGTAATTTTGTACACAATAAAAATATTTGATGATATGTTTTTTCGAATACCAAAATATCACAGTAATTCCGTGGGCACCTAAAATGTCATGTCCCACTAATTGAAACAAATGCAAACCGCTCACACAAACTGACAAACATAAAGTTAACGAACAAAATCACCGCGGTGGCACCTCAGAAAGCAAAGTTAATAAATAACATTTAGTTTATTGCCTTGGTCTTAAGGACTGAGTAACCGAAAAATTAAAAAAAAAAACGTTATGACCATAATATATGTTTATATTGTGCTAGAGTAATTTGTTAATTGCTTTTTTATGGCACCGACTGATGACACGAGCGAGTCGTAGCAATTGCCACCAAGAACTTTTAATGCGATAGAAAGCACTGCGTAGCACTGCACTGCGCCCATTACCTCGAGACATCAGATATTAGGTCTCATATGCCCAGTAATTTCACTGGCTACAAGAACCTTACAAACCGGAACACAATAACGCTTGCGCACTACTGCTTGGCGGCAGAAAAAGTGGCAAAGCTGTGGTGCCTACCCAGACAGCCTCCCGCATACGAGAGACCTACCACGAGTTTTAATTTTAATTTAATTAAATCCACATTTGAAAACGATAACAGGAACTGAGATCACAGGTATTATTATCCTCATCGTGTGACATTTTCACATTTGACGAAGTAGGACAAGAAGCGGTATAAAACCGGTATAATTCAACCAAACCAAACCAAAACGATCCTTAATGTCAGGGGTTAGTTATTTAAAGTTCATTTGTAGTAGGGGTGGCCGGGCAGGGGTCGCGGGTCGCAATCACGGACACGCTCGATAAAATGTCGCGCGTCTTGGATACGGTTCGCTCGTCATGGTGGGATTCAATGGGGATTTTTAATTAGATATTAATGCAGATCTATGTTGAGAGTTGATTCAGTTTTGATTATGGGAAATATTTGCATAGCATTCAACATTTTGTTTTCAAGTTATTTTTACTGTTGAATTATTAGAATCATAATTTCTTATTTTAGGAGGCACAGACACAATTTGGCTCGCTGCTTTATCACAGTTAGCTATTTATTTCATAAGTTATTCGATAAGTTATGCATAATGTTTGCCTTGTATAAGAATCGTAGGAACCGGAAAAAAGTAATGGCAAAATTACTTAATTTACATTTATTCTACTATCTATATTTATTATGATATCTATTTTATATAGACCACGTATCTAACCTAGATACGTGATATGAATTAAAGCATAAAAGCAGGTAAGTAAGTAGGTACGTTATAATACCTATGCAAATGTTGTATACTTACAGTTTAGTCTTTTAACCGACTTTAAAAAGGAGAAGGTTATCTGTTCGATTGTTTTTTTTTTAATGTTTGTTACATCAGAACTCCGTCATTTATGAAACGATTTGGAAAATTATTTTTGCGTCGGGTTCAGTATAGCTACGAAGTGGTCCCATATAATATAGACTTCAAAGATACATTGAAATCGGTTTTTGATTATTCTAAAAATTTATTAAATGACATTTTATTATAATTAATTAATTAATTATACTTATTTGAAACTATAGTTTTATTATCGAAAAACCTAATATTCAATAAATAATTAATTTTATGGGTACTTGCAACTACGTTCGCGTCGGAATATTTATTCTGTAAGGAAATGTTTCAAAATTTAAACAACTTTCAGTCATTATGCCGCTAACTGGTATCAAATCCACACCTTAAATTAAATAAATTATATGCATTCCCGTACTCATTGATAACATACTGTTGTTTTCGAAGGTCCGCATATCGAGTGGCTTTAGAATAAAGGCGTTGATAATAGTGCCCAGGGGAGCATTCAAAATTGCTCGTAACGATTGTCTAGGGGCAGAAGTCGTCATGGCCCGGCGCTATGCCGCAACCTCCAGGGAATAGTGATAAAGCACTGATATCACTACATAACTGTGAAAGATTTAAAAATTAGGTAGTCTTTATATGATAATTTATCAATGTTGAACCATTTTGCATTATGCCAACAGGTAATTTTTCGTGCTTTTGTTAAATTTTATATTACTGGGGTATCGTTAGTAACGTTTTAAAACATGAGGTTTCTCTAGACATTACTGTTACTGTTAGCCTGTGTCGTCGCAGGTTTGGACAAAGGCTTCCCCAAATGACTTCCAGGCTTCGCGATCTTGCGCTATTGTATACCAATAGTCGCTAAAGGCGTCGAGTTCGTCCCGCCATGTCCTGCGCGGTCGTCGCGACGCCGTCGTGCTGTATCGGGGCGACACTTGGTGGTGATTTTGGCCCACAGCTCTTCTGGCATGCGACAGACGTGACCAGCCCAGTGCTATAATAACACATATATACATTCTCTAGACATAATAAGTATAAATAATTTTCGATAATTTATACACTAGATAAAAAAAAATGTTAAAATAGTTTAATATGATGGTATACATTACTTTAATATAAAGTTGTATAATAATAACTTAAAATTTTATTTTAAAGCTGACTATTAATCTGATTAACTCAGGTCCTCAACACGTTCTATCGTATCCATATCTTTGCTTCAGAATAGGGCTATCACCTTACGATGTAGCTTTCATCATCATCATCATCATCATCATCAGCCCGTCACGTTCCCACTGCTGGGACACGGGCTTTCTCTCATAGAGAGAGGTCTGGGCCATAATCCTCCACGCTGGCCCAGTGTAGGTTATTGGATGTCCTTGAATTATTGTGATTAATTCTTGGACATGCTGGTTTCCTCACGATGTTTTCCTTTACCGTTTGTAGAGCGAGTATTTAATCCGCACATAACTTAAGAAAGTCAGTGATGCGGGGCCAGCGGTATTCGAACTCGGGTGCGTCGGATTGAAAGTCGCACGTGCTCCCACTGAGCCACACTCGCATGTAGCTTTTACTAAAACAAATTTAAATTTTACAACGATCTTGACAGCGTATCCACTCGACAAAAGGACGCGTCTCTCAAAGCGTGCAACATAATAGCTCTGTCGCGTTCCGTCGCGCCGTAGAGCGATAATCATCAAAATATTGCATCACTTATCGAAATATTGTAAGTGTCAATCAAAGAATTAAGTTCGTATTGTTAAGTTGGCAGCGGCGCGTGTGCGGCGCGCGCCATCACGCTCGGCCGAGCGTCGCGTGCGGCGTTTTAGGGGCCCATTGTTTTGATTTTCGCGCGTGAAATGATATGACGTCACAGCGTGTAGAAATTGCCTTAGGGTGGGGTAGAACAACATGAAATATTGCGTACATGGTCGTGCTTTAAAAACATTGGCCTTAGTTTACTAGTGGCAAATCAGACGCAGAAAAACGAATCCAAGTTTTAGTGCCGAATATTTAGTCAATCGATATGCTTTTAATGTACATTACACAGGTCTATCAGACCACACAGGACAAACTTTAACTTTTATGACAAATGAAGCGAAAAGTTTACCGAAATACTATTATACAGAAAGAAGGGACTATGGATGGGAAAATGTAGAGAAGTTTCGTAATCACCTTAAAAGCTTATCTTTTCAGGAAGTGTATCAAAGTGTAGATTTTAAATCAGCCTTTACAATATTTCATGACACGTTAACGTTACTTTATAAATTGTGCTTTCCAATTTATAGAATACGAGTTTCAACTAAAGCTAAAAGAGTAAAATGGATTACAAAAGGAATAAAAAACTCATGTGCTACAAAAAGGCGACTGAGATATACGTACTATAAAAATAAAAATGTCATGACTAAAACCAACTACAGAAAATATGCAAATTACCTTAAAATATCTATGCGTATCTCCCAACAAAACATGAACAATCAAATAATATCCTCCTCAAAAAACAAATGTAAAGCTACATGGAATATCATTAAAAATAGTGAAAGATCTAACTTAAATTATAACATCGATAGAATTAAAGTCAATGACATACATATTGAAAAACCGATTGAAATAGCTAACACATTTAATAGACACTTTATTAATACAACAAATGACATAAATAGACAGACTGATTACATTAATACTGCAACTGCAACAGTTGAAAAAAATATCACAAACATTTTTCTACAACCTACAGACTTCTATGAAGTTAAAAAAATTATAGCTGGACTAAATAACACTAAAGCCGTAGGATATGATGAAATATCTACCCATATCCTAAAACTATGTAGCAATGAATGTGCCGAAATCATATCTTATCTCATCAATATGTCCTTTGAACAAGGCACCTTTCCAGACTCATTGAAACTTTCAATTGTTAAGCCTTTGCATAAAAAAGATGATAAATTAAATATCAACAATTATAGACCCATCACCTTAATACCCATATTATCGAAAATATTTGAAAGAGCAATGTATCAGAGATTATTTAGTTTTATCAATCATAATAGTATCCTAAAAAATGAACAAAATGGTTTTCAAAAGAACAAATCGACAACTTTAGCTAGTTTTCTCTTAGTTAAAAGCATCACAGAGTACATTAACAAAAATACCCCACTTTCAGTTATTTATTTCGACATGAGCAAAGCTTTCGATTTTGTCTGCCACAAGACTTTGCTAAAAAAACTTGAGTCTTATGGTATTCGAGGACTTGCTCACGATTGGATTCAGAGTTACCTAAATGATAGAATGCAGTGTGTAGAAATGAAAACAATTGGTAATGAAAACGTAATGACTAGTTTTAGATCTGAATTTCAACATAACAAATTTGGTGTACCACAAGGTAGTGTGTTGGGACCACTTTTGTTCCTTTTATACATTAACGACCTTCCGAACATAACTTCTCATAAATGCGTCCTGTTTGCCGACGATATTTCCATAATACAGTGCAACCTTAATATAACGTACCTCAATATAACGACTTCCTCGATTTAACAAATTCTTCGTAATCCCCTTGAATTGTCCATAAGAGTCAATATAAAATATACCTTTACATTGCGAACATTCTTTGCGTACAACCTCTTTATAACGAATTTTCAACTATCAAGAAAAAGTATTCATACCTCTAATTAACGAATTTTGCCAACCCAAAACCTTTATATAAAGTTGTTAATAACCACATCGTTAATTGTTTTTGATTATTAATGTAAGAAAAAAAAAATATTATCTACCTAATTGTTTTTAAATACATAGCAAATACATATAGTAATTTGATGAAAATGTGTTATCATTTATTAGTAGAAGTTGTTCGCTATAACAAGATAAGTACGTAATATTGAGGTGAATAAAACTATTCTTTTACCTCTTTATAACGAATTTTAGACCATCTAACCTCAACATAACAAACCTCAGTTCAACGAATTACTTGATATTACGAATATTTTCTTGTTCCCCTCCGATTTGTTATATCGAGGTTGCACTGTAATACCAAAAGATAAAACCATAGATTTTGAACTTGAAATTAATAAAACAATTAAAAATGTAGTAGACTGGCTAAACAAAAACAATTTAAGAGTAAACATTGAGAAAACTAACTTTATGCAATTCTACAATGTCAGGTCCAAACCTCTAAACCTTAATATTCAACATCAAAGTAATCCTATAAAAGAAACTAGAACTGCAACATTTCTTGGAATTACTATTGATCAACACTGTGACTGGAAAGCACATGTGGACAAAGTATGCTCAAAACTAAGTAAGTTTGTTTTTGCACTTCGTAGGTTGCACCTAGTATCCTCAAGACAAACATCTCTTATGGCCTACCATGGCTACGTGGCCTCAGTCTTAAGGTATGGACTTGTTATATGGGGAAATTCTGTGGATTTAAATCGGGCATTTATAGCCCAAAAACGATGTATTAGAGCTATTTGTGGTGCCGAACCCCTGGACTCCTGTAAGCCACTCTTTAAAGAGCTAAAGCTTCTTACTCTTCCATCAATGTATATATTTGAAATGTGTCTATTTGTAAGAAAGCACCCTGAGTACTTTAAAAAAAATAAAGATAATTGTAACTACCATTGTAGGTATCCAAATAATTTAGTGCTACCACAGTGTAACAATGCACTCTTCCACAGAAATTGCTTTGTGATGGCTATAAAATTATACAATCATATCCCAGAATATTTAAAAACACAAATATATTCCAGTTTTCGAAAAAAGCTATTACAATGGCTACTTGAGCATAACTTCTACGCTGTAAAAGATTTTTTCGAGCATAGGAAAGAAAAATTTGTACGACAGAAGTAGTTAAGGTATCATAAGTTTATTATTAGGTATGTTCTACGGGTAGTTGATTTTATTTTATATTTTATTTGATGTTACCAAACATTACTATTATTCGCATGCCAATAGGTAAGATATGTTGAACTTTTATTTTAATTTAAGACCTTTGTTAACCATATCTGAAGCGAAATAAATTGATTTTGATTTTGATTTTGATTTTTATTATATATGCGTTTACTCGTGGTAGGTCTCTCGTATGCGGGAGGCCGTCTGGGTAGGTACAGTCACCGACGTAAGTAGCTGAACTTTTACAATCTTTCAATCGAAAATAACACTGAAAATATACAAATTACATGCAATTTTTTGCAATTTACCTATTTGCACAGGATATTAACAGACTTTTTAAATGCAACATTCAAAGAAATAAGCCAAATATTGAAGGTGTAGTCAATCAAAGATAAACATATGTTCAGCTACTTTTGTCGCTGACTGCACCACCGCTTTGCTAATTATTCTGCCGCCAAGCAGTAGTGCGCAAGTGTGTGTTACTGTGTACCGGTTTGAAGGGCATTGTAGCCAGCGAAATTACTAGGCATAGACTTAATATCTGATGTCTCGGGTGATGAGCGCAATGCAGTGCCACGCAGTACTTTTTACGGTATTAAAAGTCGAGGGTGGTGCTGCAATTATTATGGGCAGGCGTGGTGCTTACCATCAAGCGAATAACTTGCTCGTCTCACCTCTCAACACCGTAAAAGAATTCGTATGGACTACCTATATTTTTTATACGTTTGTAGTAATTACCTTCCTATCAACCAATATCTTGTCAATCCTAAACATAATTATCGTTTAGGTTACCAATATGCGAATAACATTGGCAAATCCGAGGCATGAGCGAGTGTGGCTCAGGGGGAGTACGTGCTACTTTCGATCCGACACACCCGAGTTCGAATCCCCCTAGTCCCACACCACTGACTTTCTTTAGTTATGTGCGGATTTAACACTCGCTCTAAAATGGTAAAAGAAAACATCGTGAGGAAATAATGTTCAAGAATATATCACAAAAATTCAAGGACATGTGACATCCACCAACCCGCACTGGGCCAGCGTGGTGGATTATGGCCCATACTCTCTCTATGAGGGAAGGCACGAGTCCCAGCAGTGAGAACGTAAGGGGCAGATGATGTATGTAATGTGATTGGCAAAATTAAATAAATAAAGTTGTACCTAAATTTGTAAAAGTTAAATAGATATGAGAGATTGTTTGGACCCCTGAAATAGTTACTCTAGCTAGTGCTGACTTAATCAAAATGTATAAGCATGGTTTTAGACAAGTCTTAATCGGTCATATCAAATGTATCAAATCATATCAAATGTAAATCTCTTTATTCATTTTCGGCATCACAGACGCACTTATATGAACGTCAAATTATCACCATGACTCAACCACCGTATCAAAGAACCACTACTCAGAAGATACGGCAAAAAACTGATGGGTATACTTTATTAGAGATTATGTTACAATTTTTTTGTTTACAGTGCTATGTTTTTTATGTACCAGTTGGCTACTTTGCAGAAGTGGAATGTTCCAAGCATCTTTGTCTTTTATATAATTACGAGCAGTTTATTATGCATTTCTCATTAGAAAAGTTTTTACGCGTAATTTGAATTTACTTTCTATTATTTCAAAGAGATTTCACATAATGTCGCGGGGCGTAGTTATTGCTTTTAGCAGGTATTTACCACAGAAGGCAAGCATAGGACGACCTATCTACCAAGGCATATGGCTATTTTGACTTTCTTTCACCATTCATCATTTTGGTTTATAAAACTAGATCAATGCTTTTTTTGTGTAGGTATCATCTTGCACGTTCATTAGGACTGGATTTTATTTTGTTATTCTGTAGATATGCGAGTTTACCTCGCTCAAAAAGGCAGACCAAGTGTATGAGTTACCATACAATACAATACAATACAATACAATACAATACAATACAATACAATACAATACAATACAATACAATACAATACTGACTGACTAATGACGCGCGATTGAGTCTAAAATATTTTTATTTTATTTATTTTTATTTATTTTATAAGATGATTTACAGCTTATACATAAATATGAGTTACAAGTTAAAATAAATCACACTAATATTATAAATACGAAAGTTTGTATGCAAGTGTGTTTGTTACTTCTTTACGCTGTAACGGCTCAAAGGATTTAAGGGAAATTCGTAATGGAGATAGCTTATAACCTAGATTAACACATAGCTTTATACCGTAAAACTGAGAGTGAAACCACGGAGCGCAGCTAAATAAAATAGTCTTTGTAATATACTTAGTCTTGTAAATATAAATAGTCTTACCTTGTGAACCCTGTGACGTTGCGTGTGACCATGAGCTTTTGTAAGACGCATCTGAAAATAAAATATGTTTTTATGTATCATTTATAGTAAACATATCATATAACATATGTATCTATGTAAGTTGAAAATGTGACTCAAAAAACAGATATTTGTAAATTGTGCAAGAAAGTTACAAAGACTTTGGAAATACTTCAAACTTGATATCTCATATATAAAGAATCAACATCCTATTCAGTACAAAGACAAATGTATAGTTGCACTTGAGAGCCTCAAATCATATTTTCACTCGAGTGAAAAAATATCATTCGAGACTTTTCTTCACTCGAGTAGTACCCAAATGACTCGTTTTTTACGGGCGAGTGACTCGAGTGAAAAATATCACTCGAGCCCCATCACTAGTAAGTTCATCACATATATGTGGGCAATCGCTATTTCTGTATGTCAAATCGAAATGTGTCCCCAAGATACAGACATAACCTAGTTTGGGGCCCACCGATAATAATCTAACATTAAATTAAATCAGTTATGTGTAAATCTATTTATTTATTTTTTATTTTTATTTTATTTATGTAACTGAGTGACGAGACGAGCTGGTCGTTTGCCTGATGGTAAGCAATACGCCGGCCCATAACATTAATAGCACCACCCAGAACGTTGTTTTGCAAAATCCTGCGCAGCGCTGCACTGCGCTCGTCACCCTGAGACAATTAGCTTTAATTGTATTAGCCAATTTGCGTAAATTTGGAAAATATATTTTTCTTTTTACTTTACTTTACCTGAAACTCTATAGAAAGGCGCACAAAAAAGCTAAAGGTACGATACGTTGGTTGAAGCTAAACTTTAGAGCCCGAACATCGACGTAAAGTTGCCAATGTGTCGGTATTTTATAGGATATATCACGGAGAGTGTACGATGTAATTACACGAGTTAAGTCATCCATCTTCTACCATCAAACAACAAGACGTACGGAAACTCGGCATCCGTTTATGGTTGACATTCCTCCTGCCAGAACAAAGCGTTTCGCTTCAACGTTCATAATGCGAACCGCTAAGCAATGGAACACCTTATCAGCGTCTTTGTTTCCCGATTCTTATAATCTTCAAGTCCAGAGTAAATCAGTATCTTCTAGGCAAGCCTGATCCATCAACGACCGCGTCATTAATTTTCATGAGGTGAGACTGGTCAAATGCTTGCCTATCAAGTCATTAAAAAAATACTTTTACTTAGTAGTTATATACCTATTTCGAAATAGTGCATGCCACACCGAATGCTATACAATAGCTTGTCAAATCCTACTACGCTGGGTGTCTGTGTGTGTGATTGTTACTATTAAATAATATACATTTGATTAAATTACATTGTTTGTTTATTTTCCAATTATGTCAATGAATCAAAACGTCACAATTCTCTACATCTACCAAGTAGGTATATATCAGGGGTATATACATTGAGGACCTCAATGGGTATATATTAGTTACCATATAAACCCACAGCCACTACGGATTTTTAACCGACGCAAAAGGAGGGGTGTTATAAATTTGACCACTATGTGTCTGTGGCACCGTAGCTCTTAAACGGGTAAACCGATTGCATGCAACCGATGGCAGCGGTTTTTTTAATGTGAATGCACGTTTTCTAGCGGTGGTTCTTAGACATGTTTTATTGTCGGGGAATTTTTTAAATTTTGATTTATGGTTTTGATAACATTTGGTATGTCCTGAGTCCTGGAATAGGACATAGGGTACTCCCAGAAAAAAGCGATCAGCTCCCGACGGAGCAACTATAAACCGAATACTACGCAGGAGGAACCGCGCGGCGCCGCTAGTAAAGATATAATTGATTATGGAGTCATGAGAGACAGACGTGGAGAAACAGTGTAAATATAATGTATAAGTCATACAAATATTTATAATTTTGTCTGTAATAATTTCTTAAAAACCACCGTCCATCCAAATTATGTTAGTCATTTCTGTTCAAAGGTTGCCTGGAAGAGATCGCTTTTAGCGATAAGGCCGCCCATTGTAACACTTTCTTTAATTGTTTTTATGTTATGTCTGTAATTTAATGTTTGCAATAAAGCGTTCATCCATCCATCCATCCAACTGGCACAGAAGAAGAATAATATCATCAAAAACAAACATAAAATATTGTAACAAAAGTTCTAAAAAATATGCCCCCCAGTTTCTTGCCGTATCTTCTGAGTAGTGATTCTTTTTCCGATACGGTGGTAGAGTCATTGTAATAATTAACGTTCATAAGTGCGTCTGTGACGACAAAATTGAAATACAAAACTTTTGGATTGAATTGAATTGAATATGCTTATTTGTTTCATGTTTGGTGGTTGGGTATGAAATCCTGGTAAATGATCATGATTTACATTGCAAAAGTCAAAATCAAAAGATATTTATTATATAGCCACAAAAATGAACGTTATATACACATAATACAAATGAATTATAATACCTACGTTAAAATTGTAAGTTAATACGAGCATATATGTAATGACTTTGAAATAAAAAGGTTAGGATTTCTCCCCATATCTTTCCCATTCATTATTATTTTTTATTTTTTTATGTAACTGAATGACGAGACGAGCTGGTCGTTTGCCTGATGGTAAGCAATACGCCAGCCCATAACAATAGCAGCACCACCCAGAGCTTTGTTTTGCAAAAAATTGCGCGGCACTGCACTGCGCTCGTCACCCTGAGACAATTAGCTATTGAGTCTCATAATGCACAGTAATTTCGCTGGCTACAATGCCCTTCAAACCGGAACACAGTAATGCTTGAGCACTACTGCTTGGCGGTTGAATAACGATATTTGTATAATATATTAATTGTATAATATATTGCTTTAACTTTTAAAACTGTTTTTGACCAATGTTTTTTTGCAAAGCAAATTCAGCTGTTTTATTTTAAAAGATATTGAGAATACAACAGCTTGGTCGCAGAGATTAATTTCAAATTCATGAGATTGTTAAAAGATTCCAGTTTAAACAACATTTCAGAACTTGCAAGGGATGACTACCCCACTTCAACGGCTTTCAGCCACTTATGACACCTCGCCGCCGTCGCCCCTAAAGTGCTATCATCCCTGATGCATCCCTTAATAGCCGCTTAGAGGCTGTAAGGGTATGTGTGATCTCGACTCTGGATACTGTGACTGGTTTATTTCTATCAAATACACTTTACATGTATACACGTATGTATAAAAGTTCCTATAATTTTAATTGAGTAAAAGGTATATAAGATAGATAGATATATAGAAAGGGGGAAAGAGAAGGGGGGAGAAAGGGGAGAGAAGGAGGAGACAGGAGGGACACAGAGAGAGAGTGAATTGGCCGCCAACATGCGGGCAAGTGCGAACAGTGCGTCTTTGTCGAAATTTAGGGTATCCTTTTATTTGACTTCAAGTTGTGAGTATGTATTATAATGTATATTTTATTTATGTCCTTTCTGTTCAAAATTTGTCTGGGAGATAGGTCTGAGCGATAAGACCGCCTATTGTTATGCTGATTACTGTAAA
Organism: Petrophora chlorosata; assembly: GCA_951640565.1. Classification (NCBI taxonomy): domain Eukaryota; kingdom Metazoa; phylum Arthropoda; class Insecta; order Lepidoptera; family Geometridae; genus Petrophora; species Petrophora chlorosata. The sequence continues at coordinate 2,981,895 of OX621188.1, forward strand.
ATGTTCTTGTATTGCATGTACCTATTTTTAAGGTCTTTAACAATAGAATGTTTATCTATCCGTCTATGTATTTGTGTCCGGTGCATTTGAACGATTTTTTACATTATTAAATCATCATCCACCTTTTACGTTCCCAATGCTGGGACACGGGTACTTTTTCAGGGAGAGTATGGTTTATAATCCACCACGCTAGGCCCAGTGTGGGTTACCGGACTCGCACTTCTTGTTTGACATTCTGTTAATTTTAATTTATACCGAATTGTTCGATGTTATATTTCGAGGCACTTTAAAAGAGTTGAAAAACAAGACATCCCCGCAGAGTTTCTTGGTGCTATCTTCTCTAGCGGGCGTAATTCCGAAGCAATGGTAGAGTAAGTTTTCGCATTTCTTTTCTGCACCAGGACTTTAATTTGAGTATAGGAAAGAAATGGGTAAACATACTTACCTTTTTTTTTCAAGTCATGTTAACATAAGTTACAATTTTTTACATATCTTCAATTTTTATTTGTATCATGTGTTTATGACCTTTAAAAGTGCACTTTTGTGCCTATTTAAAAACGATATTTGACTTGACTTTGACTTTGGTTGTCACATGTCCTTTAATTACGTAGTGATTGGATATGCTAGCATTGCTCAAATGGAATCTGATGATTTACTGGTAGGGTAGGGTAGGGTCAATTAAGACAAAGTAGCTTTTTTTGAAAAACTTCACGTTTCTGTCTCACTTTACGTTAAAAAAAATTAAAAGCGGAGCTTTTATTTTCTCAAAAATGCATCCGAAGTTTCTTCAGAATAAAATTTCATCACTGCAGAGGAAAAGGTGGAGGGCCCAAACTCTTTTAATCTATTTGTTTTGAATTAATTTAAGTGGAAAGTATCAGAATGAAAGATAAGACATTTATTCATTATCAGATGTTTACCAATCTAGGGGAGATCACCAGCCAGATGGATGGTTGTTGACCAGAGTTGTTGGGAGATGTGGATGAGAAAAGCACAATACTGAAAAGGGCGGAGCATGGCAGCGGAGCAGGCAGAGCATAAAAAAGAGGAGGCCTATACTCGCCGGCCTATATATAGGTATATTTCAACGCCACGCCGGTTGATAAGGGCAGAACAAATAAAAATAAAGAAATTATATAAAACACTTCTCTTAAAACTTCCAAGATCGTGTTCTTAGAACAATGGGCTTTCTATATATCTAAGTAAAATATTCTAATGAAAAAAGCATACTATACAGTTAGTAATTACATAGAAGTCACAAATGCATGGAACATTCCGCTTCTGCCAAGTAGCCAACTGGCACATAAGAAGAATAATATCGTCAAAAACAAACATAAAATATTGTAACAAAAGTTCTAAAAAAATGCCCCTCAGTTTCTTGCCGTACCTTCTGAGTAGTGGTTCTTTTTCCGATACGGTAGTAGTCATTGTAATAATTGACGTTCATAAGTGCGTCTGTGATGCCAAACATGAATAAACTTTTGAACTTTCAACTTCTAAGTTTTCTAAAGTTGTGCCTATTTGTTAGTATTTGGTTTAAAGAAAAATATGAATGTGAGAATATAATTTTTCTTTTTTTCCAGACAAGCATTTGATTAAATAATAATGAAATTAATTTAATATCCTTCAACCTATTCTTTTTATATAACATGTATGTACATATATACACGGATAATATTAATAAGTAATTAGACATGTTGATTATTACATTACGAACATAATTTTATATGTGATTAGGATCAGTGAAAAATTTAATTGTTTGTTGTTTCCTACACCGGTACCAGAAAAATCGTAATTAGGGTAAAAAACAACAGGTTTACTGCTACATTGATAAAACTTTACAATTCGTAAAAATATGTTTCTGAATAATTTATAACAAAAGTTCTAAATAAAAATGCCACTCAGTTTCTTGCCGTTTCTTCTGAGTAGTGGTTCTTTTTCCGAAACGGTGGTAGAGTCATTGTAATAATTGACGTTCATAAGTGCGTCTGTGATGCCAAAAATGAACAAAGAGCTTTTGAACTTTGAATAGAATCTAGTTCAACAAGGAAAGGAAAGGTAGGTTAGAAAATATAGTTTCTATCAACAAACTATGCTGAAACATATGCATGTAACTATTGGCGTGATGTCCATATTAAGACTTTTTAGGCTTATAAATATTAGTGTGCAATAATAAAAAATAATAGGTACACAACAGAATAATGTTTAATACTGTGTATGAAAATTGACAAGCGTCCGTAGGTGTCAACGGAAAATTAAAAACAACTCAGTAAGAACTAATCCATCCATCCATCTTGTTTGTTTGGATTGTAATGTAACTTTGGTAAAGTTAATAATTTCAAAATAGATGCGTATATATTTAATTCAAAAAGATGTCGTATGTTCCGTGATTGGAATCGCAGTTTGACTCTACCTTAGACGATTACAGTCTACCTTACCGAGTACTGAACCGCTAGGTGTTTACCATTTTTACATCTCTCACCGTACTTACTACACCTCTATACAACCACCTCATTACGGACCCTTTACACCACACGACCACAACACGTCACACTGCACACACGACAAAAAACAATAAAATATATTCACCAGCGAAAAGCATAGAGAAGTTGGTAAAGGTGCCCGACCGACTGAGGTAGTCGGCGGAGCTCTTTATGTCTAGCATGGCTACGGAGGACACGGAGTCCGCATGACGATGAGACGCGGTGACGCGGCGCGCTCGTCTGCCGCGCCCGGGCCCGCACGGGGGCGGCCCGTGCCCGGACACGCCCCCACACGCCCCCTCGCACCTCCACTCACCACCCCGCCAATCGCACAACACTCCGGCTAATCTTTATCTCAGAAAAATAAACATGGTGGGCGGGAGATAATGACGCTATGACGGCACGATAATCAAGAGGCTTTGTGGCCCGCGACGCTCCGTTACCGACCGGCTTATCCAACGCCAGACTGTTTGGCGAAAATTGAACGCTTCGATATTTTTTTTCTTTTGCTCGAAAGGCTTTCATTAAATGCCTATTGAGTGCCAGAGTTGGCACTCGGCCGATTCGGCGACTGTTTGTCACGGGCGCATATTGTATTTTTTTAATTCGAACGCGCCGGTCGTTGGGACAATGTCCGCGCGGCGGCTATTGTGCCGGGGCCTTTATTTTTTGTTGTGAATCGGTCGACAGCTCGACCTTTCCTATCTTGATAATTGTCCATATAATTGGTCGGGCTTAGGCATATTGTGCGCTGAATTTCGGCACAATGGTTTTCAGGTGTTGTCTGGTCGAATGATTTTTACCATCCGTTGTGGAATTCATCTATTGTCTGGTTAAAATATTTATTCCGAGAGGGAAAATGACTGGTCTTGGACAGAGAAAAATAATCTGATTATTTTGATATATCTTTCCTGGTTCTGGATTTATATATATTTCATCGCTGATTAACATGGATTTTGTCAAGCGGTAATACTTATTACTTTGACAGGCAAGCTAATGGTGGCTAGTTATTGATACGGACACGTCCAGGGTCGGAGGTGCGTAGTTGCGTAGCTACCTAGTAGTTTATATAGCTTGTAACTTACGGCGGCACATCGCCAGTAGCTATTCCATACCTATCCTATTCTACTAATATTAATGCGAAAGTTTGTAAGGATAAATAAATGGATGGACAAATGTTTGTTACATTTGTATAATAATAATCTAGAATACCTACAATGCAATTAAATAATTAAATAACAATGTCATATAGGTAATTATTAGACCAACTTGATGCATACATAGATCCTGACCCCTAATTAAGATTCCCTGTATAATTCCCTGCAATGGTTCCACAACACCTAGACAAGAAACAAATGCTTCCGCTTATTTTTTTTCTGCGCACAAACATTTGTCACGTCGCGGGAATCGAACCCGCAACCTCAATTGTGTATATTTGAACTATAAGGTATCGTAATTCGCACGAGTTCCCGTTGAGCCACACTATCTCATGTTATAGTACTATTGTATATTCTTTGGTATTGTATGGTAACCATGACATTAGTCGTAGCTCGCTCGCGTAGCAGCCTTGTGTAGACGTCTTTTGTGCTACGAGCATCTGCGTAGTAATGGCTACGAATCGTTACAAATCACAATACATGTATATATATTACTAGCGACCCGCCCCGGCTTCGCACGGTTATTATACATATAAACCTTCTTTAATCACTCTATCTATTTAAAAAAACCGCATCAAAATCCGTTGCGTAGTTTTAAAGATTTAAGCATACATAGGGACATAGGGATATAGGGACAGAGAAAGCGACTTTGTTTTATACTATGTAGTGATATACCTAATATTAACTACAGGCGATGATATATCGATTGATAAAGTAGCGATGATGATGTTATAATATTACTTATTGACAGCCTCTGTGGTGCAGTGGTTGGGCAGGTTGGCTTAAATCTCATGCACCATTGAGGTAGCGGGTTCGATTCCCGCAACGGGACAAATGTTTTTGCAAAGAAAAAAACTGGCCAAGTGCGTGTCGGGATCGCGCACGAAGGGTTCCGTACCATTATCTATAAAAACGGCAAAAAATGACGTTTGTTGTATATGAACCCCTCAAATAATTATTTTATTCTATTTTTAAGTATTTGTTGTTATAGCGGCAATAGAAATACATCATCTGTGAAAATTTCAACAGTCTAACTATCACGGTTCATGAGATACAGCCTGGTGACAGACGGACTGACAGACAGACAGACGGACAGCGGAGTCTTAGTAATAGGGTCTCGTTTTACCCTTTGGGTACGGAACCCTAAAAAGCTCATGCATTTGTTATGTGTCTGGGTGTTTTGTGAGACCATGGTCCTCATAGTTCCTAGTTTCCTAGATGTAGGGAATCTTAGCCGAGTGGAGCGAAGGGGGGAGGTAGCGAGCAAAGCGAGCCGCCGACTTCCACAGCGAAGCGAAGGTCAAGTAGGGGAAGCGACATGAAAGGGTGACGAGCGATACTTCTGGTGGAGCTTACTTTGGTGATCTTGTAGACCCTACTCTACTTTGTAGCCAGCGAAATTACTGCTCTTTATGAAACTTAACAGCTAATTGTCTCAGGGTGACGAGCGCAGTGCAGCGACGCGCAGGATTTTGCAAAACAAAGTTCTGGGTGGTGCTGTTATTGTTATGGGCTGGTTTCTTAGCCCTCAGATTCCAGTTGTCTTCCCATCTAGACTCCTGGAACTTGGTCAGCTCTCTCCTCATCTTCTCTGCTATTCTGTTCTGTTTCTCATTAAATGGGAAGTCCTCAAGCCAGCTGACAATTTGTTTAGACAGTTCTTCACTGCTCTCAAAAGTATAACCATTAAGACGTATACCTATTATATATTGCGTATTGCTTACCATCAGGCAAACAGCCAGCTCGTTTCGTCAATCAATTACAAAAATAAAAAAATAGATCATTTACATCATCATTCATCATCATTATAATCATCATCATCATCATCATAATCATCATCATCATCATCATAATCATCATCATCATCATGATCTTTTTTTTTGGTGATTTACATTTACTATTTTTGGGGTTACATTTAACTATATCTGGTGGTTAGTTTAACATAACCCTTATAATAGTACCAAACTGCCTACATTCCAAAGTCATGCAGCAATGACCTTGCAGCCCGTATGTTAGCGGTCACGGCTGGGGTCAACTCAAAAAGTGTGTAAAGGGTTTTACTGCAAGTTAATTTACATACATAACTAACGGAACAAAGACATGCAATTTGATTTAGAAAAACATTTTGTACATACTTGTACCGATGCTAAGTGGAAATGTTAATTGGGTTTGTAATCATAACTGGGCCTTAATTCACTATGACAACTTGGCGATTCCTTGCTTCGAGGAAACGTCGATTCCTTCGTTAATAAACGACATCTGCGAAACTTGTATTCTTTATGACGCATCATATATATGAATATATGAATGCGTCATAGAGATGTCGTTTATTAATGAAGGAATCGACGTGATTTCGATGAAAGAAATCGCCTAGTAGTCATAGTGAATTGGGGCCCTGTTCTTATCAGTATATTTATACAATATCCATACTTATAATAAAAAAAACTGTAACGAGGTGGCTACTGTACATTGAAGATACTTTTTAATATCTATTTTTGTAAGAGTATTTGGGGGCAACAGAACCCAAAAATACAAATATAAAAAATTTGTCTGTCTATCTGTCTATCTGTCCGTCCGTCCGTCCGTCCGTAAATAAAAAAAAAATATAATAAAAAAAACCGACTTCAATTCTGATATATTTTTGAAATCCAAGGTAAAACATCAACAACAAAATGATTTTTTCTAATTGGTTAATATAATCGAATAATAAAATCGTATTGAGATCCTCCTCCTTTTTTTGAATTCGGTTTATCTGTACCAAATATCATAGCATAGCGTCCCCTTTCAGCCCTGTTATCATACTAGCCCCTTTCACCCTATAAATCCCTTGCGTAAAAAAAGTATATAGATAGGTATATAAAAAGAGGCTTAACTTTTGCCCGATGACCTCCAGACGGCATTGCGACGATATTGATTGATGTCATTACCAGGCTCTGACAGAGAATTTGGTTGAGTCAGCCCATGAAGTGACAAGCGTCTGTGGTGAAGTGGTTAGGAAGGCTGGCTCAAATATCATACACCACTGAGGTTGCGGGTTCGATTCCCGCGACGGGACAAATGTTTGTGCAAAGAAAAAAAAGCGCAAGCATTTATTTCGTTTCTGGGTGTCGTAGGACCATGGTCCTCATAGTTCCTGGTTACCTACATACAGGGACTCCTAGTTAATGAGCCAGGATAAACGTATTTAAAAAAAATGGCACAATCGTCTCGTGTGGATGTGTGGCGAAACTATGGTGTCGGCCAAATGGACAGCACTCGTTAGGCCATATCGGGGGCCTTCGGACAGTCTATTCTAACTCCGACACCAGACATACATAGACTGTTGTCCTGCACAGGTAGTACTGTGCAGCGTCAGTTGTTCTACGTCTCTCGTGTGGGCGTGTGGCCAACCCTGGTGTCAGTTTTTAGACCGCTCGAAGGCCTCCGACTAAGCCTATCGACTGTTGTCCTAAGACAGCAACCAGGGGCTTATTGTAATTTATCTTTCACTTCTATCGTGATACTTTTCAATTAGACATCTGAATATTCACAAACTTGAGATCGATAAACTAGATTTGATTAGAACTGATAACTCTTTATTGTTTCACCACCAGAAAACATAATAACAAAAAGAAAAATAACAAACGTAGAAACTAAAGGGTTCAATCGGCGGTCTTATCGCTCAAAGCGATCTCTTCCAGACAACCTTTGGATGGAGAGGACTTAAAGAAACAAATGTATGTACAAAGAGTACAAACTATAATAACATTATTGTCTATATTAAATATACATTATTATTATTATTATATCAACCTATTGTGTCCCACTGCTGGGCAAAGGTCTCCCCCATCTCCCTCCAAACATCTCTGTCCACAGCCACTTCCATCCATCCGGGTCTACATATACATTAATATATTATTTTAATTTATTATTGCTACACTCACGAGAATAAGTCGAGACACAATACATAATGTCAATTTCATATATAATATAAAAAAAAAATCATAAGTAAATTATAAATAAATACATAAACAGGCAGCAGTGAACTACGCAGAGAGATAAAATTTCTTTAGATGCTTTTTTAATGCTAGCGATTGTCATTGCGATAGTGACTCATTTTTGAAAGATGTTTGAGTAACATAATGCTAATTACATAGTACACACAATACATAATTTGCTATTTTTCAAAGAGACCAATGCCCCTGTGGGAACCGCTCTCGCGATCGACGCTCTGTAGTTCCCCATTCATGCACTACGCTAACGCCAGAACATTATTTATCACTGAGTGTCCCCTTCGTTATCTAACGGTGCGAACACCGCGGGCGGTCGCCACGCTCGTGTGAAAGATCCATAGAATATCGGACAACTTTTCAGAAAATATTTAAAATTAACCATACCTATATATGTAGATAGCCATTAAAAATAATATAATATAGTATATTAAATGTTGTTTCAAATATTGCCGCGCAAAAGGTCACCTCAGAACGTATGACGTCATATGAAGGCAAACGAAACGACAAGCTCTGCGAAAGCAAACTTGCAAAGTGGTTTATACGTTTGTGGGAAGTTTAAGGACTTTATCGTCGTCATGGAATGAAAAACATATCGTTTTGATTCAGATAAAAAACTAAAAATTAAAATAAACACAAGCTTCACACACGGTATTTACTTCCAATGAGGTCATGCACTGTGTTGTTTTGCTTGAGATAAAGAACAGATAAAAAAATTCATAGTTATTAGATTTTATTTTTGGATTTAAAAATATAAATCATTATTATTTTACAAAAATATTTTGATTGATTATGTGAATTGTGATGATTAAATGATTTGATTGAATGATCTATCGGATTCGAAAAAAATTCGTTCTAACTACATTTAAATTTTTTTTCGATAACTGCCCAATCCCTTATTACGTCGAAAAGCTATAGGTACTGACGGGGCAAACTTGACCCTATGGTTTTTCGCCCACGTCGACGTGGTTTTGTTAGTGAAAATGAGGTGAAAATTAAACATATGGATTTTTTTATATTACAACGCTCACGTCCTACAAAAAGTCGGTCACAAAAAAGGTGACGAAGAAAGTGTCAATAAAAAAGTAATTTAAGGTGTTTTTAAGCGCCTTTGAGGTTAGGTCGGCATTGCAGGTTAATAAATGGATTTAGAATGCATTGTCATCACCCGGCACGACAGACAGATAGACGTTTATACAGTTTATACAGACGCTAAATACAGTTTTACGGTCAGCAGTTTCACGAGTCAACTCAACAGTTTAATATTCGCTTTTTATTGGGCTAACCCCCCTGGCCGTCGACTGTAGGAACACTGTCTTGCAACATACAGTTTACGAACTAGTTTGTACGACAGATGTCCAAAATATTGTTAAACCTAGACTTCCATATCTTAAAAAAAATACAGATAGAAAGACAACCAAGAAAGTGACTTAATAAAATCATGGTAAAATCGGATCGATTATCGGACCTCCAAAAAGTCTGACGTTGACGGAGGCACTATGACCCACGGAACATTAGAGGGTTTTACCTAATACTTTCATTCTCGAGTGAGTTTTATTCTTTTTTTTAGTATTTGTTGTTATAGCGGCAACAGAAATACATAATCTGTGAAAATTTCAACTGTCTAACTATCACGGTTCATGAGATATAACCTGGTGACAGACGGACAAACAGACGGACGTACGGACAGCGGAGTCTTAGTAATAGGGTCCCATTTTCCCCTTTGGATACGAAACCCTCTTGTTGGACACTCTTTGACCATCTCATCTCGCACCACACAACTATTGCTAGAACAGGGCACTTCATCGATGTGGAATGGAATCCTCAGCATCTTGTTATCTCTGTACCAGTTGAATGACTAATAGTATATAGTACAATTAGCACGTCTTGTGCTCATGTTTATATGAAATATCATATATACATTTGTTAGCGACGCGAGTGCTAGATATGTATATAGATATAGGTGACCTTTTGCGCGGCAATATTTGAAACATAATCATATAAACATAGTTTCAGGTACGTTTAGAGCGTTATTTAATTATAATAGTATTTTTCATGGCTATATAATTATACCTATTCATTATAGTTAATTTAAAGCACTTTCTGAAAAGTTGTCGAGGGTCAAACCGAGAGGCATAGCTAGTATAATATTACTAATGAGACAGTTTGTATGTCTGTATGTTTGTACTGAAAGGGTCGATGAAATTTGGCACAAGGGTTGATTATTTTGTAACTAATAAAAAATACTTAAAAACCCAGAAAAACAAAAAAAAGTCTTAAGAGAACAATAGGGAATCGGGCAACTTTTCAGAAATTGTTCATAATTAACCATATTATATATGCATGATAAATAATATTTTAATTTAATAAACTCCTAAAAATATCTAAAACTATGTTTCAAATCTTGCCGCGCAAAAGGTCACCTTAGAACGTATGACGTCACACGCATGCAAACGAAACGACAAGCTCTACGAAAGCAAACTTGCAAAGTGATTTATACGTTTTTGTGAAGTTTAAGGACTTAGATTGTGATTTTGAAGGAGTTGCAGATAAAGGGCATTGGCTAGTGCATTATATAACTATACTATCTTGTGCACGGGTCTCCGTCCGCGTACAATTTGGTTTATACTCGTAGTTGTTCCCTAAAGAACTGTTCGTTTTTCGGGATGAAAGTATCCTATGTCCTATTCCAGGACCTAAAGTACCTGCACGACAAATTTCATCAAAATTTGTCGAGTTCAGGAGTTATGTGGTAAGAAACACACACACACACATACATACCCTGACTTTCGAATTTACAATATTAAGGAAAGTATTTGTACCTATATAAAAATTTCTTCAAAAAATTACGTCGCAAAAGAAAAAATAATACATTTTCTCGGCAATCAAAACTGAGATAACCCAATAAAAGGTATTCTTGATTTCGACAAGATTTCGCACCTCAAGGCAAATCGTGTACGTGTGTGTACGGACGGGCGAACGCTGCGCGCGTGTGTGCGTGTGTGAGCCATGATCGATGCGGGGGCGGTGTTGCCGCTCCGTTCACTTCCGGTGGCGCGACGTTGCCGCTTCTACCGTTAGGCGGCGTTACTGAAATCGTAGATTAGAGCCTACTTCATCATTTGATTTTAGTTTTCTTTAGTTGTGTTGTTTACTTGTTTGTTGTTATTTAGTATACATGTAACGTCAATTAATAAAACGCCAAGACTGAATAAACACGGCCAAAAGTAGAAGGGACCATGGTCCACGTATTTGGTTTTCTTAAGTGCTGGAAAATATATTTATTTTATTTTATTTATTTATTAGATGATCAACAGCTTATACAAGAATTTCAGTTACAATCTTAAGTAATCATAATATATGCTATTGAAAGATCTTCCTAATTATTACAATTATGCATTTTGCGCTCTCTAGCAGAGGATTCAAGTATGTATAAAGGGGAGGGGGGTATGGTTATTAAATATTATAATTATAAAAGGCGATGGGGAGACCTGTAGCAGTGGAAGACAATAGGTTAATATAATTATATTAATACGATACTTCGCCTGGTTAAAATATTTTAGCTCTTCAATGTTACAGCGCAATACAATTTATGCCTGGCTTACGTATTGACCCCCTGAAACTGCATTAAAATCCGCTCAGCCGTATCTTTGTGCATAGATGTTCAATGTCCTGAAAATTTCCAGTAGGACTCTTTGTTATTAAACAAATCTTCAATACACAAACATGATTATATTTTCAAACATAAAAGTTTAATGATATTTATATTACATTGATAGCCTCTGTGGTGTAGTGGTCGGGCAGGTTGGCTAAAATCTCATAACCACTGAGGTTGCAGGTTCGATTCCCGCGACGGGACAAATGTTTGTGAAATGAAAAAAAAGCGTAAGCATTTGTTTTGTGTCTGGGTGTCGTGGGACCATGGTCCTTATACTTCCTGGATCCCTAGATATAGGGAATCTTAGTTAGGGGCCAGGATCTACGTATGAGATCGTTGGGCGTATTCATTTATTATATTATTTATAGACGGCAAACGTAGTGTAGGGCACCCACCGGCCAGGTGGAGCAACGACTTGCGAAAGGCGGCCGGCAGAACCTGGATGAGAAGAGCCGAAGACCAGCCTTAGTGGTGTTCATTGGAAGAGGCCTTTGTCCAGCAGTGGACGAATATAGGCTGACGATGATGATAGAAGATGAAGATAGTATATCTCCTTAGATTATTATTGCAGATTTTATTATCTACACATTATTATTACTGTGATTATTATATTGTACATAGTGAATTATTATACTATTATACTATTATACATAGTGAACAGTCGAATAATTCACTTGTCAACTCTTCAAGATTGTAAACACACAGAGTTCATTGCGGGGACTATTGATAAACCTTGTTCGCAATGTGGACCGACATTTAGGAGAACTACATCCGTCCCACGCATCACACAAGGCACCAGTAAACTAATATTTAAAAATCCCCTGACACAAAAAACCTATAAAAAGTGAAAAACGGCTGAATCGATTTTGAGTAAACATGTCCAAGAACCACCGCTAGAAAACCTGCTTTCAAATAAAAAACCTCATCCAAATCGGTTCACCCGTTTAAGAGCTACGTACGGTGCCACATACACAAACACAGACAGACACACATAGTGGTCATAATTATAACACCCTTCCTTTTTGCGTCGGAGTTTAAAAATGACTACAACATCGGGATTCTGCGCATGTGAGGACCAATAAACTAGAAGTATTGTGACACGAGAATTTTATATATAAGAAGTGCCCTTTTTCGATTCGATGCACTGGAGTTGAAATCCCGCGTAGCTCCATTCTATTGGTTTGCCGTTATCTTCTTATATATAAAATTCTCGTGTCACAATGTTTACGTAACCTTACTCTTTCGAAACGGCTTTACTGATTTTACAAAATTTTATATGCATATTCAGTAGGTCTGAGAATCGGCTACTATCTATTTTTCATACCCCTAAGTGATAAGGGTTGTTGAAAACGCGGGTAAAACCGCAGGGCGCAGCTAGTAATATGAAAATTTTACACCTGGTCGAAAATGTTTAAGGAAAACATCGCGAAGAAATCGGCATGTCCAACCACCGCCAAACCGAGCGAAGTCAAGTGATGCCTGCGTGATGGAATAATTATTGTAAAATATTATGTCATACATTTTGTTTATTTTATTAATTAATTAATTTTATTAATTAATGTTGAAATTCCCGTTTCTCTAATTTTTATGAAATTTTTATCATAATAATTTAATATAGACATTTATTTTGACGATACTCACATTAGTTAAAATTAACATAAAAGAAACAGACAATTTGAATTTAATGAAATCATATTTTTCGAAATCTATTACGTTTATTTTGCACACCGTTGTTATGGTAGAATGTTAGGAATTATCATTATTATTTATCATCTTAATGTACAACATTCTGGCAATAAAGAATTTACCATTCATTTTGTAGGCAAATGCAATGTGCAACCTATTGTGATAATAAAGAATACATTTTCTCGTGGTAGGTCTCTCGTATGCGCGAGGCCGTCTGAGTAGTTACCACAGCTTGGCCAGTTATTTGCCGCCAAGCAGCGAAATTACTGGGCATATGAGACTTAATATCTAATGTAACGGGGTGATGAGCGCAATGCAGTGCTACGCAGTGCTTTTTATGGTATTAAAAGTTCTGGGTGGCACTGCAATTGTTATGGGCAGGCGTGGTGTTTACCATCAGGCGAACGACTGACTCGTCGCAAACACGAATGGAAACTTCTTGTGTTTTACATGTAACATGTCCTATACTATATAATACATTCACACCCAAACACACACCCAAACACACACCCTCACACACACCCTTACACACACCCTGACCCCAACATACACGTAACCTTGCACACTCTTCACTCAAACTCTGTTTTTAGTTGTTTACCTCAATGTTATTAAAATTAGTACTGCCCCCCAACTCATATGTCCCTCAAGCGCCAATCGTATATCGTGTTGAGTTCAAATTAAGGTATAGCTTCACTGCGACTAATGAGATACCGAATAATTATTGTCGATTCAGACAAGAAAACGAATTAATCTCATCAATTTAAACCAAAATACGATAACTACAAGTTGAGATAAACTTAATGGGACAATATATGGCATCAGGACATTGTCGCAGTGAATCTAGACCTTAATCTGATCTCAACACGATATACGATTGGCGCTTGAGGGAGATATGGGTACGGGGGCTGAAGTTCTCAAAAAACTAGGACCTGTTAATATGTCCAAGCCTCCCACTATACAGGCTTGCCCTATGCGGGGGGTAAGTACTAAAAATTATTGTTATTATTGTATTTACTCGTAAGTTCTTTTTTGGTAAATAAAAGGTTTGTTTTGAATTTGTAAACTTAGTGCCGGTACAGTCATAGGGTAACTCACTATAGTTACGCTTCAATCAAATACATGTAGGTATTGTAGGTATGTATTTGAATTGGAATGGAATATTTCCTAAGCCCCACGTCTGTTCACATTCCGACCAGGCTATATAAACTTGTTTGTTTCGTCGAATTGACAGCGTTATCCGTGTTTAATTTAAAATTAATACAGCCAGCCTGCGCGCCGGAAATGAGCTTAGACTCGAGGGGGCTCCAAGGGAGGTGGGGAACGGAGCAGGGGGATTGTACAGCCTGCGAATTAGTTGGAATCGACGATTTAATTTGTCTGCGGAGTTTTGAAATGTGATTTGGTTCTTTTCGCTCGTGGGCTTTTGATCTAAATCACGACAAGCAAATTCCAAATTCCAGTCGGAATATTATATTATAAGAGGCGTTCTGTCAATTAATAAATTGAAACTTTTGAGTTGTAAAATGTATGGATAGTGACTTATATGTGTATAAGGAGATGGTAATAATGATTCTAGAATGGTAATTAATAAAATAAATTAGAAACTTATAATAACCCTTATTTATGTCAATGGTGATCATGTCAATGTCGTTACGTTTCACAAAAAAAAAAGCGTATGTTAAAATTATGATTTATTTTTTTCACATATGTATTTAATTTTCATAATATACAGTATTATTATACAGTAGAAATGTAAGACAACAGTTATAACACAGAAATAACCCAAATATTCAGGAAAAAAGATAAAAGGTTAAAGTTATCGATTGTGCAATTACACAGTCGATAAAAACGGAACGTGTCTGAAGACAGACAAAAGCTATATTATCTGTGTAAAGCATTTGAATGAACACCCTGACGGCCATTATCTATTACCGTAATATCGATTGTTCTCGAGAATATGTATTTTGGCGCGCGATCGATATGTTTCATAGACATAGGATATGATATGATATTAAAATATCACTCATATATCACATTTCCGAGAATAGGCTCCCTGTTCGCGTCGCCCGCGCGCATCCACTCGGTTCGCGCAAATAATGCCCCTACTGCCAGGGTCATACGGTTATTCAACGACATGATCGCTCGACAACCAGATCTAGATATATTTAATGATAGGGCAGGCAGGTTCAGAAACGAACTTCTTGTTTACCTTAGTTTTGCCTTGTAACGTGTTGGACATAGTCTGTAAGTTGCATGTGTTGTATAAATATGTGGCGGCAACACTGCGCCACCACTTCATCAGAACTGCGCGGTGATTGGCTAAATTGTTGAACAGCCAATCACACGCCCGAGATTGTACATAGATGTAAGTCACAATGACAGCTGTCTGGAGAAGAAATGGAATACTAACGGCCGCCAGACAGCTAGGATTACTTACGGTGCTTCGGATAGTGTAAAAACTAACTAGTGAATTGTAAAACATTTGTGGAGTCAGAACAATACACCAAGTTAAGTCTGTCAAGAAGTGTTTTATTTGTGTACGCGTCCGCGTTGCAGCTCATAACTTCTTCAAATAAATCATTGATATCTCAATGAAATAAATAAATAAATGTACAGCTTATATATGAAGCGTGAGGAGACATCTGCATATACGGAATTATCTTAAGTTTGTACGACTACGGAGCGCCATTATGCCTCCCGAGGCCATTGTTGGCTCTGATGTGGAATGTGCGGGACGGCATTGTGGACGGAAACGCGGATTTTTCTACTATGCTTTATGTATGAGTAATTTGATCTTCTTTCCTTTGGAGTTAAGCGCTCTTTTGGAGCTAATCGTTCTAGAAAAAATTATAAGATTTACCGTGCATTTCATTTGAATTTATAAAAAACTTATTTCACTCGTCACCGCATACGAGAGACTTTTCTCGTATGCAGGAAGTCTTCTGGGTAGATAGAACCGTTTTGCCAGTTATTCTGCCAAGCAGTAGTGCGCTAGTATTACTGTGTTTTAGTTTGAAGGACATTGCCAGCGAAATTATTGGGCATAGAATACATAATATCTGATTTCTCCGGGAGACGAGCGCAATGCAGTGCTACGCAGTATTTTTATGGTTTTAAAAGTTTATGTGGCATTGCAACTTTTATGGGCAGGCGTGGGGCTTACCATCAAGCGAATCAATACTCAGTTCCATAAAAAAATATGCGGTTTTCGGCGACATTGCCGTGATGATACATTAAGCCAAATAGATATCAAATTTTGGTCATTTGTTACTTTGACAGTTTAAAATATACAACAATCTGGTCCCTACGGATTTGATTGTGAAGCCAAATTAGTCAGTAGGTATTATAGCGTTGCATACCTACCTGTCATATTAACCTATAGAGCGCCTCTCTTTCTATCGCATAGCTCTTATCTCTTTTGACGCGACCCGCTGTCGGTGTCCGGCTATGTACTTGTAGCTAGCTTAGTACCTACAGTGCGGAGTGCGCTAGGCCTGATTCTACAATTTATAAAATCGCGTCTGATCGAGCCGCGGTATGTATATAAAAATAAAATACACCATTAATTACAAAAGGCTGACAATTTGCGTCCGTGTGTT
Organism: Petrophora chlorosata; assembly: GCA_951640565.1. NCBI lineage: Eukaryota > Metazoa > Arthropoda > Insecta > Lepidoptera > Geometridae > Petrophora > Petrophora chlorosata. Next base: position 2,998,467 of record OX621188.1, read on the forward strand.
TTCATCCCATGGGCAACTTTATTATGACATTCAAGCTGATGTCTCAGTCTAGAATTTTCACTTGTATTCGAAGCTAATATAATATGCTAAAGATTTTTGTATAAAACCTCAGTTATGTTATGTTATGACTTACTTGATACCTGACATCTGATAGGTTGGTTTCTTATAGGTTCAAGAATACGATAACCCAAATACCAAAATATAAAAAAAAAACGAATTCCCGAACTAATCATGACAGGACACCAGCCCCCCAACCCATACGTCCCTCAAGCGCCAATCGTATATCGCGTTGAGCTCAAATTAAGGTATAACTTCACTGCGACTAATGAGATACGGTTTAATTATTGTCGATTAAGGCTAGAAGTCGAATTAATCTCATAAATTTATACCAAAATACAATAACTACAAGTAGAGATAAAGTTAATGAGGCAATATATGGCACCATAAGACTTTGTCGCAGTGAATCTACACCCTAATCTGAGCTCAACACGATATACGATTGGCGCTTGAGGGACATATGGGTACGGGGGCAGGCTTATGCAGTCTATGCATCATTTTAAGTCTCGTTAAACCGATAAATTAAAGAATCACTCGAATCGGTGCAGTAATTTTAGACCAATCTCTGAACATAGGTATCTATCTACACTATAATAAAAAAATACTATAATAAAGTGAAAAAAAACATACATATACACGTTGAATTGGGAAACTTTTCCTTTTTTTGAAGAGCTAGCAGATACCTACAGCACAAGTTTATTCTTAGTGTAGGTTCTGCGCACCAATTACTGTTATACACTACAAGCCCAGCTTATCGAAGATCAAAGAAAACTATGTTATATGTGTACAGTTTTGGTAATAAATATTTTTTCTATTTTTCTATTTATATTTTTGATGTTTGGTAAAATATATCGCTCCGAAGCAACTATGTGTTTTACGTCTAAAAAAAACAATTTTAACCGACTTGGAAAATGGAGGAGGTTTTCAATTATTATATTCAGCCCATATCGTCCCACTGCAGGCCTCCCGCCTTTGCCCTCAATTTTTAACCGACTTCAAAAAGGAGGAGGTTTACAATTAGACGGTGTTGATGTAGTTAAGGTTCAAACTATTCTAGATTTTTTGGGAAGTATTAAAATAAATGGACGTGCGTATCGATGCAAGTGTATTGAGCGACTGCTACATGTAAATCTATACAGTAGGTACGTAAGTATAACTATATATATGTAGGTTAGTAATTTTAGACAATAGAAAAGAATAAAAATTAATGTAACGAAATAATCACAACATACCGCCCACCAAAAGGACTGAAGGTCCTTTTTTGAACGTGTTACTTAAATATGTTTACATTAACACTGTATTTACAACAATAGGTACTCATAGTTAGATATAACATCATAGAATATTGTTCACGCATTAATAAAGTTTGGTTATTTTATGTAGAATCAATAGGTAATGGACACAATTTAGTAACAGTTCTTTTTGTCACTGAACCTCCACTTTTCACACTATATACCCTCGTAAATCCATCGCTTCCTGGATGTTTTTCGACTATACGTCCTAACGACCATTTTCCAGGTGGCAAATTGTCAGTTTTTATCAAAACTATGTCTCCGATCTTGAATTCATCCACCTTTTTAAGCCACTTAGGTCGTTGTTGTAGTCTTTAATCTAGCACAAATAAGGCATTTGTGAATGCATTTCTTAACCATTGATTTTCCTTTAACGATCCAGAATTTAGTGGACAGGTAGCATAACATTAGTTGTACGTCTCCATGAAGCGTTTTCTTATGTGCGTCAGCGACGATCAATGGTGTCAGCGTGTTTTTACTGCCAAGAATAATTGGATATTTTTTATCATGAGGTAAATTTGTATGTCTGAGGCGACCGCCCACCCTGAGAATTTGTTTTTCATCTAGGTAAGGGTTGAGGAATCGCAACGGACTTGTCTTTTTTACTTGTTTATCTGTCTTTAGTCTTTCTATTTCTTCCTTATATTCTTCTTCTTGAACTTTCTTTATGCAAAGAGTCAGTGAACTCTCTAACTCTTGTGTAGTAATGTCATTGTCTACATTTGATTTATTCTTGTAGTTTAAAAATCTTTTACAGTAAGTTATTGTTTTCAGTAATTCAGGTAAGTTATCAAATTCCTCAAATTTTGTAGTTATAGATTTTTCATGTTCTTCTATGTTAAGGTAAGTATTTATTTTTATTGTTTTCATTTCCATATCTGTTTTCATTACATCTGATTTACTAATCTTTATTTCTTTTTCAGATAACCAACTTGGGCCTCTCCACCACAAGTCAGCATTCTTCAGTTCAGATAGCAGCATACCACGTGTGGCTATGTCAGCAGGATTTTCACTGGATTTAACATGAAACCAACGATTGGCGTTCAGTGTTTCTATAATTTCGACAACGCGATTGGCTACAAATGGTTTCCATCTGTTAGGTTCACCACATAACCAAGCGAGAACAATGGAGGAATCTGTCCATGCAAACATATCTGAAGTTGGAATTCTCATAGCTTGTCCAATTTGTTTCATAAGCTTAGCGAGGAGTAAAGCACCACACAACTCCAGTCGTGGTAAGGAAACTGTTTTCAGTGGTGCTACTCTTGTTTTGGCAGCGATGAGTCTTGTTATAACTTTATTGTCTGTTGTTTCAGTTCTGATGTATACTACTGCCGCATACGCGAGCATAGAGGAATCGCTGAATCCGTGTATTTGTGATTTCTCTTTGTTAATTTCCATTGTGCCAAGCCATCTGTCGATTTGTATGTTGTTAACATTAGCAAAATCTGATTGAATCTGTCTCCATTCTGTTTGCAACGGTTCACTAACTTCCTCATCCCAAGTAACTCTTTCAAGCCACAGTTTTTGAATCAGAATTTTAGCCATTACAGTGCTTCCTGCGATCCAACCAAGCGGGTCAAAAAGTCTCTGTATGTCAGATAGAATACCTCGTTTCGTCATGGCATTTTCTGTTGTAGGTAAACTAAGGTTGTATTGAAATGTATCTGATCTTAGATTCCACACAATACCTAGTGCTTTGACTGTCCCGTCAAGATTCATGTCTACGTGTGCGTTGGTTGATCGTTTCTCTTCTTCTATGGACTTCATAAATTCAATGTTGTTTGATGACCATTTGGTAAGCTGGAATCCGCCTTTTTTCAGTATATCTGTGACGTCTTTAGCTAGCGATATAGCCGCTCCTGCTTCGTCAGCGCCATCAAGACAATCATCCATATAGAAACTGTTTCTGATTGTATGCACGGCTAGTGGTTTACCGTTTCCCTCATCATTTGCTACTTGATGGAGTGTTTTGACTGATAAATACGGTGCAGGGGCTGTTCCAAAAGTTACTCTGAGTAGACGGTATTCTTGCAGATCATCAGCCTCGTGTGTTCTCCATAGAATTCGTTGAAAATCTGTGTCATCTTTGGTTACTAGTATTTGGCGATACATTTGTTGTATGTCGGCCATGAAGCAGACACGTTTCATTCGCCATCTTATAAGAAGACTCCTCAAGTCATCTTGCAGCTGCGGTCCCACTAAAAGTTCTTCATTTAATGAAATGTTGTTTTTTGTGTTTTTACAGGATGCATCGAAGACGACGCGTGTCCGGGAGCTCTCCTTGTCGTTACGAACTACGGCGTGGTGAGGTAAGTAGACTGATCTTTTTGCATCTTTTTCTCTTCCAGGTATTATCTCCATGTGTCTTTGTTCTATGTAATCATTTATAACCTTTGTATATTCTCTTTTCAGGTCTGGTGATTTCTTAAATCTTCGTTCGAGTTGTAAGAATCTTTGTTTAGCTATCTCCTTTGTATTTCCTTCTGGTGTTTGTGGACTGTCTGTTTTGAAAGGTAATTTTACTACATATCTTCCGTCTTCGTTTCTAGTTGTTGTTTTATCGTAAATGTCTTCACACATCTTTTCTTCTTTAGTTAAGTGTCTGTTAGTATCTACTTCTACTTCCCAGAATGACTTTAGCATGTCATCAATGTCAACCTGGTGATGCATCACGATGTAAGTATCTTCTCTAGGTTTTCCATAGATGTCTCCAAAAAGAATCCAACCCAGGGATGTCTTTTGTGCACAAGGCGTACCTGGTGGACCTTTGATTAAATCTGGTTGTAGAATCTGTGCATATTCTTTGACACCCAGGAGCAGGTCAACAGAGCCTGGTGTCAAGTAGCTTGGATCAGCCAGGTTGAGCCCGTCGATGTGAGGCCATGGCTGTGCGACAATTGTTTTCGTAGGTATCTTTGTGGTCAGTTGTTTCGACATCACGTAGGCTTGAATTGGTAAGCTATAGTTTCGGTCCCACTGTGATCTTATGTGTAGCTGCGCCACATGTTTTATATCTGTTCTTGTAGATCCCACTCCAACAACAGTTCCTTTGATTGATTGCCGTTTTAGTTTTAGTAGTTGAGTCGCCTTCTCGCTTATAAATGTTGCTTGAGAACCTTGGTCTATTAGCACGCGTAGTGGAATGGTGTGGCCATCTTCATTTGTTGCTTCCACCACGGCGGTTGCTAATAGTGCTAACCCCTGTCTAGTTGTAAGATGAGACGCGATCATTGTGTTCACTTGAACTTCTTCCTCTTCTTCTACTACATGTTGTGAAGCCAGCGGTTGTGAAGTGCTTGATGAAGCCGCTGGTTCTGTGTTCTTATTCTCATGTAGCAGAGAATGATGACGTCGGTGACATATTCGGCAGGACATTTGTAGTTTACATCTCGATACTGAATGCCCTGGCACTAGACAGTTAAAACATAAATGTTTGTTCTTGACATATTCGTTCCTCTCATTAGGTTCCATTTTGATGAATTCCTTGCAATGACACAGCGTGTGGTTATCCTGACACATCACGCATTTCCTTTCTGTGGTTGGTGCGGCAACATGAAATGAACGCTCTTTGATTTGCTTAATCTCTCGTGTATTATTTGCCGTGACTAATTCCAGAGTGCGAAACTTGGACTCAATAAATTTCTTGAGGTCTTTCCAAGTAGGCAAAGCTTCAAAGTCATCACGGTAGGCATACTCCTCCCAGCTTTTATGTGTCTCTGGGTCCAACTTCTGAACCAAAAGATATATTATTATCAGATCCCAAGAGCTGGTGGGTATTTGTAAGTTATCCAAACTATTTAGGCATTCAGTCGTTGTATCCAACAAGCCCTTTAATTGAACAGCTGATTGAGACGTCATCTTCTTTTGATTAAATAATCTTTTCATAATAGAATTTAAGATTAAGCGTTTGTTACCGTACCTTGCTTGTAATATTTCCCACGCAGTTGTATAATTCGTAGAAGTCACTTGAATATGCTTCAATAATGCCTCAGCTTCGCCAGTAACACTAGTTTTCAAATAATGAAGTTTTTGTACATTACTGAGCGTTGTGTTTTCGTGCACCAACGATGTAAACAAATCCTTAAAAGTCGTCCAGCCGTCATAGGTTCCGTTAAAAGTTGGCAGGTGAATCCGCGGTAATTGCACGATATTACTTTGTGCACTTGTCCCTTCCAAACTTGTCTTCGCAGATAACTGAACTGATGGAGTTTCTGATAACGACGTGAGCATGTCTTTCAAGTCTCCTTGCAATGTGTTATACAAGTCTTCATAAATAAAAAACTCTTCATTCAAAAAGTATGGTAAAATTCCTTTTTGTTCTTTAGGTGTTAGCTTCACTAAATCTTGATGGGCGAGCTTCAATGACATCCAATATTGATCAATTATTTTTATACGTGCTTCTATGTAACCTTTCGTCAATCTTGCTTTAGGACACTTTTTGAGGTTAGCATGTGTTTTTCGTAGTAAATTAGCATTATCTTTCAACACGGCAACAATTTGTTCTTGCGTCGGTTCAGTAGAAGTCATCTTTTATGATCGTAGAAGGCGTAAACAATCACAAAAATGTTCCGTAATCACAATTATTACAACTGCATAAAATGATGTGTTTGCTAGGAATCCTTTGTTCTGTGGAATGCGCTTCTATTGTTCTGACGGCTCGGGTGCCGGCCGGTCCGTAGCTGGTTTGTCCGGTGAGAATGCGACCATATGTTGATGTAGTTAAGGTTCAAACTATTCTAGATTTTTTGGGAAGTATTAAAATAAATGGACGTGCGTATCGATGCAAGTGTATTGAGCGACTGCTACATGTAAATCTATACAGTAGGTACGTAAGTATAACTATATATATGTAGGTTAGTAATTTTAGACAATAGAAAAGAATAAAAATTAATGTAACGAAATAATCACAACAGACGGTATGTTTTTTTTTTGTGTGTTTTATTAATTAATTATATTAATTTATTTTTTACTTTTGAGTGCCATTTGTGGTTTTGAAGTCGGTTTAGTTATTTTTGAAAAATAATTTATCTCGCTTTACTTTCTTCGCTTTACTTTCCTTCCATTTCTCGCGGTCTTGAGATAGAATGGGCCAACGTAATAGGAATGTATCCAGCTCGTCTCGCCATCAGGTTTTCAATACGACTGTATTTTTTTGTATGTTTCTTACGCGATTTGTCCGTCATTTATAAACTGATTTGGTAAAATCTTTTTGCGTTTTATTGTTCAAGGTCCCATGTAAGTTTCATCGATATTCAACTTTGAACTTCGAATATACATCAGAATTGAAGTCGGTGTTTTTTTGTTACAAAATGTACCTATTATTGATGTTTGGTTAAAAACCTATACCGATCCGAAGCGACTTTGTGTTTCACCTCTACAAAAAATAATTTTCTTCACGCCGGGTTCCAAGCAGAACCGACCTGCACGTAGTATAGCGGATAAAGGCACCCATTGAAAAACTTTGCTGTGTGCGCTTTAATTAGTTTACAGAGACAGTTTGGGCAACTTCGGCCAACTTCGGCCAACTTCGGGGGGCTTCGGGCACTGCGCACGCTGCTTGATGGAAAAAGTTAATGGTGACGCCGGGGGGTGGCGTGAAATTAGAATGGGCTCCGTTGGTTTTGCTTTAGTCGACGATGATGATGATAAAATGTTATGTCTGTGTTGCCATGTATTTGCTTTTTATGTATAATAAGACATTACAAATGTATAATGGAATTTCCATTATACTTTTGTAATTTAAGTTGAATATACTGAAACTGGCCTACTATGAAGATGTATACAATAATATGTAATGATTATTATTAATTGCAATAAGATGTTAGGTTACAATTAGATAGACGTACTTATCACCGATTATGCATGTTTTATAAAATTATTTAACAGTCACTTTTTATTTATAATCATCAAATAATTGTATCATAGTTTAAATAAATTATAATACGTATATTCAAATAAAATTACATATTGATTTGAATATACACTGATTTAATGTTAGATTTATCGGTGGGCCCTAAACTAGGCTAGGCCTGTATCTTGGCGATCCATTTAGATTTGACATACAGAAATTGCAATTGCAATGGCTTGCATGTAATTATATTAATTATCTCTAGAGGTTTTTTTATATACATATAACTGAATGACGATGATATGATACAAGCAGGTCGTTTGCCTGATGTTAAACAATACGCCTGCCCGTAATAGTTGCAGCACCTCCCAGAACAGTCATGCAAAATTCTGCATAGCACTGCACTGCGCTCGTCATCCTGAGACAATAAGCTCTTAAGTTTCACAATTAAATAGGTTAAAGTACTAGAGGGTCAATGTTGCTCGGATTCATGCATGATGAAAAGAGTATTAGTCCGAAACAGTAATTTAATTTTATACAGAAAGAAGAAAAGAAAGATATGACTAGGTTGTGTCTTAAAAATACCCAAGCAGTATTGTATATGACGGTTTTTTTTTTACAAATAGTTGTCAGGAAACAGAGAAGACAATAAGTTCCATTCCTCTGCAGTACGCACTATAAACATGGAACCAAAACGCTTTGTACGAATTGGCGGAATGTCTACAAAATAAGGGTGATATTTGGCCGATCTTCTTCTCGTCCTGTGATGGAAAGGGTGGGTGGAATTAGGTCGTGAAGCTCCTGTGCACATTCACCGAAATGTATCCTATAACGGTTTCAGATAACCGCTGGGGTAGACGTGTTCCAGAGCGGAGACCGCGAATCGGCAAACGTAGAACGTCCTGCGTCTAGATGGAGCGTCGATTTACGCATGTTTGCTGGTAGTGACTGGTGAAGGAAAGCCAAAGATCGGTCTCAGTGGCGTTCTATGGGAGAAGCATATGTCCAGCAGTGGACTGATGTAGGCTGATGATGATGATGATGATTTTTTCAGTTTACTAAATCACTAATACGGTCTGCGGTTTCTAAATCCAAAATTGACTTAGTTTTTCGTAGACCGTAATAACTAATCTACTTAATTAAGCAAATGGCACGGTCGATTGCCCCGAACTACTGAGTCAGATAGGGCTTCGCACTCCATCTACTTCACTTAGAAGACACTTTTTTTTTATTGCTCAACTATCACATACATAGCTCCTGACCCTTAACTAGGATTCCCTGTATCTAGGGAACCAGGAACTACGAGGACCATGGTCCCACAACACCCAGACACGAAACAAATGCTTGCGCTTTTTCATGTGCACAAACAATTGTCTCGTCGCGGGAATCGAAGCCGCAACCTCAGTGGTGTATGAGATTTGAGCCAACCTGCCCAACCACTACACCACAGAGGCTGTGTGAGCTGTAATCTTCTATATTCCTATTGTAAGGTGCAATTATAGGCAAAACTCCTATATGATCAGGGCGTGTAAAAATTAAAACCTCTTAGATAAAGATATCGATACCGATTTGTATAATACCTCAACACTTCGCCTTAACCGATTGCTTAATGATAGGTTCTTTAACTGTAGGTAAACAATCTGTTCTATAAACCAACTGAGGTAACATAAGCGCCTGCATATTTTTGTTCCTGTCGTTATTACTTTATTATGGCATATTAAAAGGGCGAGTATCTTTATAATTTAACAATTATACACATTATTCACTTAAACTAACCCAGTTATGTATTAACTATTTAACTCAATCACTTACTTAATGACACAAACTGGGCAACCTTATATTGTTGTGTTCCTCCGTCTATGTGATCATTTTAAAACATTCTTGTAAGTGTTATACTCACAAAATATTTATTTGTGGTAACTTATAATTAGCTATTATAAACGATGATTAAGTATTATAAACCCTGTTATTTAAGATCCTAGGTGTTAGTTACCCTTTGAGAATAAAATAAAATAACTGTAGCGAAATAGCTCGAGAGTAGAAGTGAAAAAGAAATGCAACATGTAAATTAATTTCTCAGTTGAGATCCCATTTGCCCATACCAACTGCAGTCACACTCAACAATTACTACCACAGACAAACAAACACCCAAGTAGATTAGCGGTAACGGTAAGGTATAAAAGCGGGGCATTGTAGTCCCGGCCCGGAAGTGCCCCTCCACTCTTTCCGCTCGCCCCTCCCGCTCGCGTCGCTTGCCTCGCTCTGCCCCCAGGAAGCAGCGGCGCGCGTCGGAGACAGGAGTATCCTGTGAAGCCGGCACCAATATACGCTCGAACCCGGTTAAGACGATCACGGGCAATATAAATTTTACGCATATATAAGTGCCGTTGTTCATTGGACACGTAAGAGCGTTTTGCTGTCGGTGTCATCCGTTCACTGTTTATATACGAGTTTTCCAGTATTAGGTTTGTATTGGAAATTATATTTTTATTAGGTTCATGAGAGACATTCTATGGATTATTTTTTAATTCTACGATTTACCTTGCGCAGATAATATTCTGCTTAATGTTAGGTAGGTATAATGTTAACATCGGGTTGGTTCCTTTTTGAAAACTGTGTTTTTTGGAAACTTAATAATAGTTATTATAGGATGATAAGGAAAGGAAAATTACAATTTGTTTTTTTTTTTAATTGAGTCGGTTTAATCTCATAATATTATGTTTCTTATGTTCCAGTTGGGTACTTTGCAGAAGCGGAATGTTCCATGCATCTTTGTATTCTATGTAATTACTAACGGTAATATGCTTTTTTCATAAGAATTAATTATTTGTTTATAGTTTCCACACAATACGTATCGGTAATAGACTAAGATCATGCAATTTTTTTTATATTATATGTATGTTGGGCTGTAAGGTAGTTATTTATATGGGCCTATCTACTATTGTGACTTGTTGAAATAAACGATTTATAATAATAAATGCATTATTGTGCACAACAGACTTATTAGAAAAACTAATAAAATATACTTAACATACTACTAGCTGCTTTTTTTATGTAACTGGATGACAAGACGAGCTGGTCGTTTGCCTGATGGTAAGCAATACGCCAACCCATAACAATTTCAGCACCACCCAGAACTTTGTTTTGCAAAATCCTGCGCGGCGCTGCACTGCGCTCGTTACCCTGAGACAATTTAATTAGCTGTCGAGTCTCATAATGCCCAGTAATTTTGCTGGCTACAATGCCCTTCAAACCAGAACACGGTAATGCTTGCGCACTACTGCTTGGCTGCTGAATAACTGGCAAAGCGGCCCCCGACTTCGTGCGCATAGGGTTTGGCTATATCGCATTCACCGTAAAAATATCCTATCTCTGTTCCAAGTTTCATCGACAATGCGTTCATTTAGTTGTCGTTGAAATGGAAAGACGGAAGTACGTGGCTTGTCATTTCGACGGCCCTATGTGGAGCGAGGTGAACCTATTGTGGACAGGAATAAGGTCCCAGTAGTATGGCGCTATTGTTTAGGTACTTGACGTCACGCGCAACCGAGTCGTCACTATTGCGCTTTACGTTTCGTATCCAGAGGCTGCTGTTATAATGACAGCGGGTGTCAAAGTATTTTTAGTCGAGCTAATACTTGTCGAATTACGTTCAGTCGATACAATGACTTGTCGAACTATATTTTTTCGAAGTAAGAGTCGTGTCGAAATAATGAACTGTCGAAATTCAGAGCGACACCGCATACATAATATGTATGCGATGTCGCTCTGAATTTCACCAAATGAACAACCAGTTTCTACAGAGAAATGGCCAGTTCTCTTAGTTTCTATGTCAATTGTACAATAATCTTACCGATTTCCCGGCATTATCAGAGTACGAAAATACGCGTTGAGCCATTTCTGATCAGCGTCACTTAACCAGAGCATTCCGGATTAAAGCAACATTAAAATTGACCTTTAACCACAGAATACTAAGGGACAGAAGCATCACCCCGCAAAGAAATATAAACAAATAGCGAATCTTGCTATGACGCAATAAAATTCAATTCGCGTAGCGCTGCCTACCAGTCATATTAACCTACAGAGCGCCTCTCTTTCTCTTATGATGCGGCACGTGTAACGACCGCGACCCGCCGTCGGTGTCCGGCTATGTACTTGTAGCTTCGTACCTACAGTGAGGAGTGCGTTAGGCCTACTTTAACTTAGTGCTCAGAGCAGTCACTCTGTATATTAAATAATAATTAATTAGAATTTTTAAAGACGCTACACTAGTGTCGCATTTACTCATATAAACAATCAAATCAACATACTCTCGTACCTTTACCTCTATACCTAATTGACTCCCGGGATTATCACAATATCGAACGCTTCCATTCCTGACCCACTTCTGGGCAAATGGTCAGAGCATTCAGAATTGAAGCGGCGGCGAAATAGGCACTTCCTTCCACTTGCGTTTAGAGTAACAGCTACTGAGAATTGAGACGTCGCCGGCGTCCATTTAGACAGCAATGATTGACTTATTATAGTGTAAGTTCTTACAGACTATTACTGATTCTAGAGCTGTTAAAGGTGTTGCGTATTCTTCTTTTTCTTCCCTCGTCGTGTGGGTGTCTGGTCAACCCTCCGACAACCTGGTGATGGACTTTGTAAACCGCCCGAAGGCCGCCGACTTGGCCTAACGATTGCTGGCCTAAGACAACAACCGCGACCTACGGCTTAACGTGCCACGTAAAGCTCGGCACACAAACGGCCATCCACGTCGCGACCTCTACGGACTAGTTTTTACTGGTCGTACATTTATTACTAGTGGTAGGTTTCTCGTATGCGAGAGGCCGTGTGGGTGGGTACCACCGCATTGCCAGTTATTCCGCCGCCAAGCAGTAGTGCGCAAGCATTGCACTGTGTTCCGGTTTGAAGGGCATTGTAGCGAAATTACTGGTCATTATGAGACTCAACAGCTAATTGTCTCAGAGTGACGAGCGCAGTGCAGCGCCGCGCAGGATCTTGCAAAACAAAGTTATGGGTGGTGCTGTTATTGTTATGGGCTGGCGTATTGCTTAAGATCAGGCAAACGACCAGCTCGTCTCGTCATTCAGTTACATAGAAAAAGAGACGTTTAACCTATCTATCAGTCTTGTGACGAATGGGTAATCCGTTTATAATCGTTACATACGTCGAAGATCTGATCTAATTGAAATTAATTTCGACGTCATAGACGTTAGATTATAATAATGAAATACCTCAATAAACCTGTTTCTAACCAGCCCCCGTACCCATATGTCACATGTCTTGAGGGACATATGGGTAGGGGGGCTGAAATATGTTAAAAGTCAAAAGACATTTATTAAATAGGCACAAAAAAATGACTTTTAAACGTCATACACACAAATTACAAATTAATTAAAATACGTAAAAAAATTTAACTTGAAATATTATGACATATACCTATATATTTTACTGTGTATGTATGTATTGTACTCGTATGATATATGATTATCAAAAGTAGCTACAATATTTTGTTTTTTATTTGCTTTTTGGTGTAGTTATATATATACATATTTATTTATCTATTTTATTACATATAGGTATGTTTACTTTATTATGATATGTACTTTTTCTTTTGTTTTTTCTGGTACCTAGGTACCTAAATTATAATTATATTTACTTATTTATTATTATATTATTACGATTATATAGACTGTATATGATATTATTATTTTATGCTTATACTGGTTAGTTTGTTTATGCACAACACCACCGTCCCTTACAGTTTCTTTGGGTCCTCTCCATCCAAAGGTTGTCTGGAAGAGATCGCTGTAAGCGATAAGACCGCCCATTGTAACACTTTAGCTTTAATTATTGTTTTGTTATTTATTTCATGTTGTTGTGTAACAATAAAGCGTTATCTAATCTAATCTAATCTAATCTAGTTACAACATTGAGGAATGACACAGTTACAATGAAGCGTTATCAATCAATCAATCATGACTTTGAAAAAAAAGGTAAGCATGTCTAAACCCATTTCTTTTCCATACCCAAAATGAACTCAAATTGAAGTCAGGCCCAGAAAAGAAATGCGAAAACTGAATCATCCGAAACAACCGTACAATGTACAAAACAATACATTAGTAAATAGAAATACAAAAGATTAATATTAATTACACACCACCCTCTTTTACACCGCCTAACGCCCTCTGTCCTCTATCTTCCGAAGCTCACCCTCGGAACAGCGCCCTCTGCGTTAATTAAAAAGAACTTTATCGAGAGGAGTAACCCTGAGGGCGCAAATAGTCACTTTTGTCAAGGAATCTTTCCTTTTAGTTATTTGTGGGAAGGCACGATGGCGCTGCGAAAAAAGGACAAATAATATCTTTTGGGGACAAACGGGGTTTGGTTTCCAAATATGTAGGTTACAGATATGGGTGTTATCTCGTAGTGTGATTTACCGACGTGTTATCATCTGTGTCTACAAATATTAAAAATAGACTAGCCGCGAAAAAATGATTGGCTATTATTTTTTTCTGCGTTACTTTTTATATCTTCCGGATACTAAATCACACGTGATGCGAAATGAAAGGTTATTACCTAAGAGATGTTTATATAGTAATGTTTGTTCTGCTTGATATTTATTTGTCTACGTAACACCTATTCAATAGTTAAAAAAAGTCCAAATTACGAACAAACCAATTTTAATCCAAGTACTAGTGTGTAGTGCCGGGGAGTTACCAATTCCCCATTCACCCACCAGTGGGTGATATCAGTGGGTGCACGGGCATGACGCACAAATAAATACGCCCAACGATCACATAAATAGACATCATTTATTCAAAGACAAACTAAATATTTTAAAACGGTACAATCAAAACACATTACAAACACAACAAAAAAGCCATATGTTTTTTAAATCACGTACCTGCCTAATTATACACTCATCATTTTGCGTTCAGGCCTTCTTCTTCTTCTTCTTATCTGCCTTCTGTTTGAAAGTGAGCTGAGAATCCAACATTATCATGTAATCAATATACTTCTCACCCATAGGACAGTATCCTTGGTACCAGGTTTGGTACATTTGGGAATCGATGTCATCAGTATAAGTAGCGTCTTCAGTTTCCAAAACAGCAGACAGTATCTCGAAAGGCTGCAAGGGCTTATAAGACAACGCCGCCAATCTCTCACCAGACAACACAGATTCTACAGCTTTTATTATAGTATTTATATCATAGCCCTTCAACGATTGAGCTAAGCTGTGAACGTTGAACTCACGGTTCACCCCGTGGTACTTCATCAAGGTCTTTGTTAGTATAAACGATATGCTACCATAATCAGATCTCGGTATCATTACCGTAGACGGAAATGCTTTGTACAACGCCGGTTTTTTAGACAACCAGGGCTCTACAGCCGTACCGAGGATCAAAACCTTATCATTGTAACGTATCGGTTTAATTATACCTTTGAACAAATCTTTCTGCAATCGCGTTGGGTCAAACATCTTTTCTTCTTTGGGAACTTTCTTGTAAAACAATTTGTCAGCTCTGTCTACTAGAATGACGGTGGGTTGCATCAATTTGCTTATTTTGAAAACGTAGTTCATCATCATTTTCGTGTTTTTTGGACCGGGGAGCTTATTGTAGACATTCATAGGCGACAAGTCAATAAGAATAGAGTTAGTTTCAGTAGCGATGGCGTAGATGAGACTCCGTTTACCGGCGCCTTTAGGGCCTACAAGCAGCTGAGACCTAGCTGCGTTTTGACAACTGCATCCAAGAGTTAAAAGGCAACGAACTCTTACCTGCTCTCTCACGTCGCCTAAGCACGGCGGCGGGAACGATGGCGTCCACTGCACCGCTCTCATATCAGCAGCGGCAAAGTTCCGATCACCCCAGTAGTCATCCAGAGTTATCCTTGGGTATTTTCTCACTATACCTTCATCGACTAGCTTTTGAAACATACGCTCAGGGCTTATTTTATCTGGTTTAGGAATCTTAACTTTTTTAGGTTTCTTGCGCTTTCTGCTTTGTGGAGGTTTGAGGATACCAGCAGCTGCATAATCATTTTTCAAGGCATGCTGCAATATTTTCAATTCTAATTTCATCATTTCATCAACGATCGGTCGAAGGTCTAGTTGAATATCTTTGTAAGCATTTTCGGTTATGAGCTGCATAATGTAGCCCTTTATAGCATTTAGAGGCGCATCATTAGAGTCGATATCTTTCCATTCATTTTCATATTCATTCCAAGCCTCCTGAACGTGATGAAAGTGGTGGCCAATCTTAAAGTAGATTCCAGGATCACCGTCTGGGTTAAGACGAGATTTTTTGTAATCTAATAGTCGCTTTTTTTCTTTAATTTTATTTTCTGAGTCTATTCTCCGCTTTTCTTCACGAGCAAGTAACTTTTCTGCTTTGATCTGCTCTTTACTTTTGGGGTTTCCAGCTTCCGCTTTAAGTCTCTTTTGTTCTGCCTCATTCCATTCTATGTATTCTTCTATGGTAAAAGTTTCACCTTTAACAACTAGTATAGATCCTCCTTCGTCTGGCCATGGAAATTCATCAAATACTCGAACTTCTCTATACCACTCTTGAAGCCATTGTCTAATTTCTGCCGATATATCTTCCATGATATTGCCTTCTCTGAGTCTCAATACTCTTGATTTTTCTTTAACATTGGCTTCTAGCCATTGTTCATAGTATTTGCGCCTAAAGTCTCGCCTAACATTTTGCACCTTTTCTAATTGAGTTTTTGCTGACTCTGGCTTCCATGACGGCATTATCATGCCCAGTTTACTTTTAATTCTATAATCTCTATCATGATCTCTCTTTAGTTGCATAAACTTTCTGTAAACGAGCTGAATTAACGCTCCTGCTCTTTGCCTCAGTTCTTCCTTAGCTTGTGGTTTTTTAAGTCCAGCTAATTCCAAATACATATTGAGGTCCTCATTTGCTTTGTGGATCTTCTGTCTTATTGCCACTCTACTCCTTTCCATACGCTGAATGTTATTAATCTGTGTATTATATTCTGCTATACGTCTCATTTCTTCAAGTTGCTGTGGTGTATAAACGATTTCTTGTTCAGAATCGAATATGTCTTCACCCAATGCTAGTTTTCTCTTTAATTCAGCTTCTTTTTCTTCTGCTTTAATTCTCTCCTCTTCTAAACGCTCTTCTTCGGCTCTTTCTAATTCAGATGGCGTTGGCTCAGGGTCACCAAGGCGGTTACCAGCAAATATTTGATCAATGATGTACTGCATTTCTTGCTGTCTAATTTCGAATGGATAATAGAAAGGGCACATCACTTCAATGTCTTGCGGTTGCATGATCAATTGCTGTATGGCGTTGTCAGGATATGTAAATTCAAAAACTTCTACTTCTTCAAGAGTCGTTTTGAGCTCGAGAAGACGGCATGTAACGGCATCTAAAATCTTTTTAATGAATGGTCGTCTTTGCACTTGCTCCATTTGATCGTAGCAATCGCACAGTTTGTTGTAAATGTCACAGTACTTGCTGTATGTCCTAGACACAATTTCCACAGCAGTAGCTTGAGGTTTAACACCGACCAGGCTTGTTGCTAGCTCTTGAATGTGCTCATCTTCGGAGACTGCTACTTGGATTTTTTTTTTGAGCTCAAGCCATCGCTCATAGTATTCTTTATTTGCCATTATGAAAATATTATTTGTTCAGCATTCCAAATAACACCAAATAAAAATAAAAAAATACGAAATTACCTAATTTATAACATTATGACATGATATTATGAGTGACATGAGTGACATGAGTGACAAAATCATAGATCAATTGAGTTTCAAAGAGGATAATCATAAATCTATGATAAGTATAATAAAATTACAGGTCGATGAATAAAATATTTGTAATGCCGGGTTTATAAATGCGGGCCCTACGGTCAGAGCATCCCACCAGTTGCTACCTATATGTTTCGGCCGTAAATATTTTTAAAATTCGTCTACGGTAATGTCAGACGCAGTGATCATACTGCTTTATTCATACTTTGCATTCGGATTTACCTAACATGGGTTGACGCATCAACAAAAATTGCGGATCGACTCTAGACGAGAATGGCACAGAGCTGAGGTGAATGGCATGATATAAGAAAGGCCTATACCCCGCAGTGGGATGTGGAAGGCCGTGGGTGACGGAAGATGATTGGGTTACATGCAATGCCAGCGCATTCGGCAGCTGAGAAGTGTCATTGAGCCACCTTTACATACTATTTTATTTTATGGAACTGAGTGATGAGATGATCAAGTCGTTCGCCTGATGTTAGGCGCCTCGCCTGCCCATAAGAATTGCAGTGCCACCTTGAACTTAAATTATCATAAAATACACTGCGTAGCACTGCACTGCGCTTATCACCCGATACATTATTAATTGTCTTATGCCCAGTAATTTCGCTGGCTACAATGCCCTTCAAACCGGAACACAATAATGCTTGCGCACAGCTGCTTAGCGACAGAATAACTGACAAAACTGTTTAATTGTTGTAAAGTATAATGTAAACTGTGTAAATAAATTGTGATTGTTATTGTATTTTATATTATATGTTTATAATTAGTATTAATGGCTCATGTTGCCCTTCTGATATTAGTTCTGAATAAATAAATATAGGTATAATACAAACAATAATATAATAGAATAAATAAGTAGAATTATATTTTGTTGTATGTTTGTTTAGTCATTATCACTAAATGACTTTGTGAGTAAGTGACTAGGAATAAACTAACTCCACTCAAAACTTGTGCAGCGCCGTCACAGAGCATGTATCTAGTCTCAGTACATTACATGTAAGCATTAATAAATGAATAAATATTTGTATAATTGTTTATACCTATTGTAAAATAAAATAGCTAAAATAAACTTCAATAGTTTTGAGTTTTTGTTTACGTCATGAATGGTATTTTTTACATAGTAAACGGTCATTATGCATCGCATGTGATGGCATAAACAATGTTGCTTAAAACATCTCAGCAGGGTCCTAACTGCAGTGTTAATTCCACCCAATTTGATACGAGCTGGAAAGAGCAGGGCCACTGACAAAAGCACAGCCCCTGTGATACAATAAATGTTTAAGTGCGCCTCCGACCATTGAGTGACGGTGGATGCGCGTACGTTCGCTCGTCGCGGACTTCCGGCGGCCGACACGTGCCGGCCTGCGTGCGAGTGTGGAGCGAGGCGCGAGCGGAGCGACAAGCGGATCGGACAGCGGACTGGGCTGCATGCATGCAGTGGGGGCGCTGCGACAAAGCAAGAAAGCTTTGTGTGAGCAAGGCAGAGACCAGTATACACAGTCAGGTCATAAGTATTGTCACACAGTAAAAACTTTTCTTTTAGAATGCTGGCCACAAAAAAGTTTATTGAATTCGAATTTCGAATTGTTCATGAAAATAAAAATGTATACTTTTTAGAATTTTACTCATTTTTAAATATGGAGTGGACGCTTAAAGAAGACCGTGTTGCAGTTATTGCGGTGCATCCCTGCGGTTACGCGCCAATTAAAATTTTTAACATACTGAAAAATTTGAATATAACCAAAAGATTCGTTTATCGTACCATCAAACGATACAATGAAGACTCTAGTGTAGATGACAGGTCAAGAAGTGGTCGCCCTCGGTCTGTTAGGACTCCAGCAGTGATAAAAGCTGTAAAGGCGCGAATTCAAACAAATCCCAAACGTAAGCAGAAACTGTTGGCCCTTCAGATGGGGTTAAGCAGAACCACGGTGAAAAGGGTGTTAAATGAAGACTTAGGGCTTTGGGCATATCGAAGAAAAACAGGACATCGTTTAAATGCTCGTCTAATGGACCTGTGACTGAAGAGATGCTGCGCTTTGTTGAAGCGGTACGCGGGAAAAAAATATCGGGAAATTCTTTTTTCGGATGAAAACATTTATACCGTAGAAGAGAGCTACAACAAACAAAATGATAAGGTGTACGCACACAGTAGTGAAGAAGCGAGCAACCGTATTCCGCGTGTCCAACGAGGTCATTTTCCATCCTCGCTCATGGTATGGTTGGGAGTTTCTTATTGGGGCTTAACAGAGATTAACATTTTTGTGAGAAAGGTGTAAAAACGAATGCAGTTGTGTATCAAAATACAGTCCTGACGAACCTTGTGGAACCTGTTTCTCATACCATGTTCAATAACAGGCACTGGGTATTCCAACAAGATTCGGCGCCAGCTCATAGAGCAAAGAGCACACAAGACTGGCTGGCGGCGCATGAAATCGACTTCATCCGGCACGAAGACTGGCCCTCCTCCAGTCCAGATTTGAGTCCGTTAGATTACAATATATGGCAACACTTGGAGGAAAAGGCGTGCTCAAAGCCTCATCCCAATTTGGAGTCACTCAAGACATCCTTGATTAAGGTAGCCGCCGATATTGACATGGACCTCGTTCGTGCTGCGATAGACGACTGGCCGCGCAGATTGAAGGCATGTATTCAAAATCACGGAGGTCATTTTGAATAAACTTTATTGTCATAAGAATCTATGTTTTGTTAAGTTCATTTTGGTATATAAATGGTTACATAATGAATAAACTTGTTTAAATTATTTTATATTAAACATGTGACAGAATTTATGACCTGACTAGGTACATAGACCTACACGCCTTACACGATACCTTTCGATACGCACAACAGACCCCCCGACAAACCCCGGAAATGCGCCCTACCCCGCGATATTCTCCCGCCGCTAGAAGAAGACGAAGAGCGCAGAGGCGACAGCGACCATCGACAAAAAAAGTTCAACACAGAGTCGCTGAAAGGCGTACCGATTAACGGAGCAGCCACCAGTGGCTAAAGGGCTTACCCCTGGCTAAAGGGGACAACCTACCACCCAAGGAGAAGTGGAAGATTAACTGACTGACTGAGAAGTCTTGCCGTTTGTTTTGAGTTTGTGATTGTTTTTAAATAACATAGCTGAAATGTTGGGAATACAATTCAAAGCTTGATGAAGGAAATGAAAGAAAAGAGTTTTATTTTTATGTAACTGAATGACGAGACTAGCTGGTCTTTTGCCTGATGGTAAGCAATACGCCAGCCAATAACAATAGCAGCACCACCCAGAACTTTGTTTTGCAAAATCCTGCGCGGCGCTGTACTGCGCTCGTCACCCTGAGACAATTAGCTGTTGAGTCTCATAATGCCCAGTAATTTCGCTGGTTATTAAGAACACATGATAACTGCGAGTATAAAAAGACTAAACATAATATATTTTTGTAATCTCTTCACTTCTGGATAAGTTACGCAGATTTTATATATATTCCTATAGTTTATTTATTACTTATTATATATAAATCGCTTCTCCTCTGCTCTTGCACCAAATCCGCAGCGTCTACACCCAAAATGCAACGTAACAATGATTTATCCACCAACCCCTGTATTCATTAAGGGTGTAGAAATTTAAGCCATTTATTTTGTTAACTCTCTCCCACCAATAAACTTGCTGGGGGAGTGGGGTCGTTTGTAATCTTAATATTTGTATTGATACGACTACTGTATGTTTAACAAGTATAATGCGAAACCAGGACCAAGGATTAAGTGACTTGATATGCTAATACTTATGAAGTTTAATTCACTGGTACCAGGCCTAGCGCACTAAGCACTGGAGGTACGAAGCTACAATAGGAGATCGAACAGTAATCGAGAAAAAAATCTAAAATGTAGTTAGAACGAATGTTCGTCGAACCAGAAAGATGATCCAATCAATATGTTTGTGAAATAATAATGATTTATATTTTAAAATCAATAAATAAAATCTAATAATTCTGACATTTTCAATCTGTTCTTCGTCTCAAACCAAACAAGAATCACAGCGCAACGTCATTTGAAGGCAAATGCCGTGAGTCAAGCTTGTGTTTATTTTACGTTTCTGCTTTCTTTTTATAAAATGTATTTTTGCAATTTTTTTCGTTCCATTACTTCAATATAGTCCCCAAACTTCACAAAACGTATTTAAATATCTTTGCAAGTTTTATTTCGAACAGTTTGTCGTTTTCTACCTACATATGACGTCACAAGTTTTGAGGTGACCTTTTGCGCGGCAATATTTGAAACATAATACTTAAACATAGTTTTAGGTACTTTTAGAGCGTTATTTAATTAAAATAGTATTTTTCATGGCTATATTCATTGTAGTTAATTTAAAACACTTTCTGAAAAGTTGTCCGATCCCCTATTACATAGCCGGATACCGACGGCGGGTTGCGCGTCGTTACACGTGCCGCGTCAGAAGAGATAAGAGCTATGCGATAGAAAGAGAGGCGCTCTGTAGGTTAATATGACTGGTAGGCAGCGCTACGCGAATTGAATTTTATTGCGTCATAGCAAGATTCGCTATTTGTTTAAATTTCTTTGCGGAGTGATGCTTCTGTCCCTTAGTATTCTGTGGTATCCTTACTCGTGGTAGGTCTCTTGTATGCGGGAGGCCCTCTGGGTAGGTTCCACGGCTTGCCAGTTATTCTGCCGCCAAGCAGTAGCAAGCATTACTGTGTTCCGGTTTTAAGGGCATTGTAGCCAGCGAATTTATTGGGTATTATGAGGCTGAAGTGCTAATTGTCATAGGGTGACGAGCGCAATGCAGTGCCGCTGAGGATTTTGCATAAAAATATTATATAATGGTGTAACTGTAGGCAGTAGTGATAGATAAACTTTTTATTATTCACCTTAAACATAGAAAGTAGAAAGTACAAGTTAAATGTTTACAATGGTGTAACAAATGGGCAGTCTTATCGCTTAAAGCGATGCCTTCCAGACAACCACAACCACACGTGGCTACATATTTGAGCCTTTTGGGGTCGAGAGACTCAAGGACCGTGCCCACGGTCCTGCGTGGGGACCGCCGGCACATAAAATGTATGGGTATTACCCGTACATGTTCCCCTCACTATTTGTTTCCGGTATGGTCAGCCTATACACACTTGAGCTTAGGCGAAAGATGCATCTCGTTATGCATTATTACCTAGCCCTCCACAACAAGGTAGACAACCCTACTGAGGTCGCGGAGCTGCGTCTGCAGGTGCCTGACCGATACCTGCGCGGCGCTGACGCCGACCAGGCCCCGCGCCGCCGACACCGCCTGCTGGCGCCCCCGCCCGCGCGCTCCACTCTGTCCGCGCGCATAACCCCCACCGCAAGGGCTATAAGATCGCTCAACAACATGCTCGCTCAGCAACCAGATCTGGATATATTCGACAAAACAGGTAGGTTTAGAATCTTAGCGCTTGCCTATCTAAGTTCCGCAATGTAATGTTTTGGATCATCATCATCATCATCAGCCCATCACGTTCCCACTGCTGGGACTCGGGCCTTCTCTCATAGAGAGAGAAATGTTTTGGATATTTTCTGTAAATTACTCGTGCAAATAAATAAATAAATAAAGTTTGTAAGATATTTCAAAACTTCTGGTCGAAGCAACGCTTGACCAAAATGCTGGCCTATATTTTGGTCAAACATTAAGCATTGCCATTCAACGTGCAATGCTGCTAGCATATTGGTAACGTCACCCACTGGTAGCGGTACCTATATTAGATTAAGGTTATGTATGTATATAGGTATAGTTTCTATAAATTTTTATAAACTTCATTTTAAATTCTAGTAAATTTGTCATATATTTTTTTACCGGCTTCTCAAAAGGAGGTTCTCAATTCGATTGTATTTTAAGATTTTAAATAATTAGGAAGAAGAAAAATGATATCGCTCGGGCAGGGATGGAACCTGCGTCTTCGGAATACCGCCCCGACGCCTTAACCACTGGGCCACCAACCCTACTGCTCGAGCAACCAAATTTCTTCTATCCTTCTTATATCGTCTTACGGGGACGATTCTACGTCATCTGTCGTCAATGTTTACATTGATCAACCGAACAAGTGTAATATTACAATTAGCAACAAGTTCTAATGATAACACAAGCCCTATCAAATTTTTAAAATCTTAAGATTTTCGCCTAGCATGCGCTAATGCATTCAATATCAAAAATTTGATAGGGCTTGCGTTATCATTAGAACTTTTGTATTAGTAGAACCTAAAAATTCCTTAATTTATTCATATCAGCATTAATTTACAGCACAATTATGTTTCCCACCATTATGAATATCTTCATCGTCCACGGCTAATCCGTGCCGAATGCTCTGCGCTCCTCCCACCCGACTAGCGTGATGAATCAACGGAAACTAATGACAGTATGATAGACTGGCTAATGGCTTTGTGCGGAGATTCAATTTGCAGATATAGAGGGTTCATATCTTAATTTGTAACATTCTATAATCGAAAGTTGTCTGAAAGAGATCGCTTCATTTCCGTTGATAAATATAGAAACTTATATTTTTTCGTTTTAAATGTATTATTAGCACATGCTAGGCGAAAATTTTAAGATTTTAAATAATTGGAACGACGAAATAGTTTTTTTTTCAGTCAGTAGGTATTAAAGTACAACAAAGTAAACTTAACAGAGGCCCACAGAATATATCTATACCACTGGGCCACTGGGCCAACTTCTCGAGCAACCAAATTTCATAAATCCTTCATATATTGTCTTACCGTCAATGTTTACATTGATCAACCGAACAAGTCTAATATCGCAATTAGCAACATGTTCTTATGATAACGCAAACCTTTAATATTTTATATTGAATTCATTGGCGCACGCTAGGCGATCGTAAGATTTCGGTAGCCCTGTGATTAAGGCGTCTGGACGGTATTCCGAAGACGCAGGTTCGTCCCTGCCCGAGCAAAATCATTTTTCTCCCTCCTAATGATTGAATATCTTATAAATTATCTAACGTATACACAATATTTATTTACAGAACCAATTTACAATCATGTTGGAAAGATTAGCGAAATTACCTACTGGAGAAACGAGAAGAGATTTAAAAACACTCGTGACGTACAAATTCTGGCTCAAACATCCATCCTCACAGACATTCGCATTTATAATTTAAAAATGTGTTTCCATTAAATACATTCTGCTTGAACGTTATTTCCTCACGTCAAGAGAATATTAAAAACCGGACAGTTTTTTTTCGTTTACGAATGGACGAGTATCTCTTATTGTGGGAAGCGGCTGTCAACGCATCACGTTCGCAGTGAGGACAAGTTTGCGTATGAAAATTCGACGAGAAATTTATTAATTTAGTAGCTGCGCCCCGCCCTTTCACCCGCGTTTCCCAGGATAGGAATATCCTATGTGTTTTCCAGGATCTACAAAACCTACATACCAAATTTCATCAAAATCCATTCTGTAGTTGTCGCATGTCTGAGTAACAAACATCCATCCGATTTTAATGATCGAACAGATCAAAAATTTTAATCTTTTGCATTTAAATTTTATCATCCAACATCCATCCATCGTTACATACATTCGCGTTTATAATATTAGTAAGATTTGTCGCAAGTATAGCAGTATTGTAGTTATACAGTTTGTCTTTCAGTCAGTGTGTCTTTATGACAAGAGTGAACAGGTTTCTTCTAGGCGAGCGTGCTACATCTTCGACCGCATCGTCACTTAACAACAGGTGAGCTAGAGGTCAAACGCAGGCATATATGATTAAAACATATTCACTTATAATTAAGGTTTTTAAACTATTTTGATACGAAATATTGGTTACAAAATACAAACACGCGAAACTCACTTATTGTAACAGTAATTTTTTAAAGTCAGTTAAAACACTCAACGTCGAAAAACGACTTCCCACCACTTTAAAAGTTACATCACAATCATTACGACAATGCGTGACAATTAAGGCAACCACTCAACCCTGAATTGTTATCTCTCTCTGTATAATGGCATGAGAAATACAGTACCCCAAAAATCAGGGTTGTCTACGGTTGTCACCGCAAATTGGGCTGCGCGCGCGCATTCGTCACGCTACCATCCCTAACAACCGAGGGTAAGTATTTAGGAGGGTTGCCAATTTGTGTTATCATTATTTTGGTATTACCACAGAATACTAAGTATTACTTACTGAGAAAATTTTGCGTTCGTAGCGTAGCTCGCTTCCGTTCGTAACAGTGCTGGGTTAACCAACTTTCGGTGCGGTCACCATTGAATGGGTGGCTGTCTGTGTTGTATTTACATTAGTAGCACGGTAGTCCGTGCTTCGGAGGAAATGCACGCCGGTTGTTGTCTTAGAAGTTGTCCTAAGTGACGTCAATATAAAATGACACAAGTAAACATCCTTGCCCTCTGAAAAAGACCCAAAGTTCTGTTAAAGTTAAGTTAAGTTCTGTTAAGGTTCAAAATTGAATAGCTAAAGATAACTATAATTAGTATTTAGACCATATCTGAGGTCTTCGGGTGGTCTAACTCCAACATCATGTTTGACCACACCCACACGAGAAGGAAAGTAGAATGGGAAAGTGTTTCATTTTGTTGTCACATACGTGTGTACCTTTAACCGACGAAAAAACGAAGAAGGTTCTCTTCTTCTTCTTCTTCTCTCGTGTGGGTGTGTGGTCATCTCTGATGTCGGAGTTTTTCGACCGCCCGAAGGCCTGCGACATGACCTAACGACTGTTGTCCTCCAACAACCCAACAACCGGGACCGACGGCTTAACGTGCCTCCCAAGCACGGTATAGCTCCCAGATGTAAAATACCTCAGAAACGGTCAAAAAGGTTCTCAAGACACGTATTTTTTTACTGTCATCATCATCATCATCCCATCACGTTCACACAGGCCTTCACTCATAGAGAGAGTATGGGCCATAACCACGCTGGCCCAGTGCGGGTTGGTGGATGTCACATGTCCTTGACTTTTTGTGATAAATTCTTGGATATGCCGGTTGCTTCACGATGTTTTCCTTCACCGTTTTTAGAGCTAGTGTTAAATCCGGACGAAACTTAAGAAAGTCAGTGGTGCGGGGCCTGCGGGATTCAAACTCGGGTGTGTCGGATCGGAAGTTGCACGTTCTCCCACTGATCCACACTCGCTTTACTATCATACAATTCCCATATTCCCATGATCTTTCTAGTTCCCTCAGACCCCAAAAAAGCGGCGGTGCAGAGGTCTCTGAGACTAAGTGGCACTTAATTAGCGCGGAACATGTTAGGGCACGTGGCAGGTTTTAGCCACGGGTCCCCGTGGCCCATTTGTTCGCGAGAAGGTCCCTGTGGGCTATTTGTTCACGGCGCTGGATTGTCCCCTGGGCCATTTGTTTTGAAGTGTGTATTAATATGTGATTTAATAGTCCTTAGTTAAGTGCCAAATTGAAGAGTTTGTTAGTTCGTCGTATGTTTTTTGTTTTAAGTTACGTTTAGTTATTGTCGTAGGTTCTTATTGATGCTATGGTTCCTAAAGGTTGTGCTGAAAAGGATATTTTTTTCTAATAAATGATATACAATTTCATGCCTAAGGTTTCAGTAGGTATACAATACCAATCAGGGTACGAATTAAAAAAAAACTAATATATTACTATAGTATAGTATCATAATTATTCCGGATAGATAGATGGTATACGAAATTTAAGCCAACCTGCCCGACCACTGCGCCACAGAGGCTATCATAAAGTGGAAACCAAATGAGGGATGCTCGCGACTGTCAAACGTTTATTCAGTGGAGCGGAACTTCAAAGGCGGGCGGAGTGGTGGAGTGGTGAAGTGGTACAATTAAAAGTTACCTTTGTACCATAAAAGCAGTAAGGCATCATCGCGCTCGGTCGCGCGGTTTAACTGTACTACGGTTATGGGACTTACGACTCATTTGATATGGATAATTGGAAGCTACATCCATTGACATCCATTTAATTTTGAACCTTATATTGAGACTTACAAATTCAAATTTCGATTGACGTCGTCGGCCGTCACAGAAAAATTGTTTCAATAGTAGTAGTTTAGTCAAAGACCTACCACTTAATAGTATTTATTTATTTATTTATTTATTTATTGCAATCATTGTACATACATTATATTATTTAAGTACTTAGTTTAATGTGGCTCAGTGAGAACACGTGAGACATTCGATCCGACGCACCTGAGTTCGAATCCCGCTGGCCTCGCACCACTGCCACTGGCTTTCTTAAGTTATGTGCTGATTTAAACCACGCTCTAAAAACGGTGAAGGAAAACATCGTGAGGAAACCGGCATGTCCAAGAATCAATGACAAAATTTCATGGACATGTGACATCCACCGACCCGCACTGGGCCAGCGTGGAGGATAATGGCCCATGCTCTTTCTATTAAAAAATCCACAAAAAACTTAAGAAATTCGTGCGGGGCCAGCGGCATTCTAACTCGGGTTCGTCGGATCGAAAGTCGCACATGCTCCCACTAAGCCACACTCTAATGTCATTTTTATGCATATTACAATTCAATCAGCAGTGAAGGCAACGGGGCGTGACGTCATTAATCTGTGACGTCACGCCGGCGAGATAACTTGCCGACGGGACTCGCTTATTTACATAGAAAACAACTTAGATTCGTATGCAAATAAATGATGGCCGGGCGTATAAATTTATTCAAGGGGCGGTCGAGTATTTGTATATTGATTTGTATATACCCGATTAGATGAGATGTACTTGTATACTTTCAGGTGCATATAGTGAAAAACACTGAGGACATTTGGAAATGGGTGAGAAAAATGGATTTTTTTTTTTACCCTTAATAGATCTATGTTTGGCCACTATCTCGCCTGATATGAAGCGATGATGTGGCCTAAGATGGAGCACATAGATCTAGAGAGAGATGGCAGTTGAGTGGCTGCTCAGACCCGTCTCCCCGATGGTTCACCGAACATCATCCCGAAACACGACTAGGTCGCTTGCAGGCATGGCTTTTCTTATGGTATATTTGCTGATTTGACCCTGCTAACGCCGGGTACCACTTTGTGCTTGGCAGCGAAAGATAGCTCTTGGATACACCTTTCAGCTGTTAATAGTGTTTTTTTTTATTACGGGTTCTTTGTTGTGACAAAATGGTTGTTGCGTAGTAACTAGAAAGTTTGCCTTAAACTTGCAGCAAGTTTGCACACTTGCCATGGCAAACTTGGTGCAAGTTTTCATGTTTGCTACTTCAAACTTGCTGCACGTTTGAAACAAGTTTATATTGCTATCTGGGATACGTACATATAGGTTTACAAAGAGGAAGGGCCTGGTACTTATCTTACGGAGTTCGTTTCAAGCGCAACGCTCTAAAAATGATCTATTTATATTTACTGAAATAATAATGAGGTAAAGTTGTTTGACATATATTTATACGAGGTAATTTCTGGAATGAATAGAAAGCTATATTATCCCCGAATGACGTAAGATGTATTTTATGATGCGAATTTTCATAAAAATCCGTTTAGTAGTTTTTGCGTCATTGTGTATCAAACATCCATCCACCGTCGTCACAAACTTTCGCATTTATAATATTTTATATTATGTTATTTCATTTTATTATGAAAACTTAAAGCTAGGTTCAATACCTAATAGGTATGCAAGATATGATGGAAGGCCAATTAAAAGTTTTCACCATGAGTCATGTCCGTCATGTAAATTTTAATATTTTGTCATTCATATACTCTTGGATGTCATAATAACTCCTATTAATTAATAATTCCTTTAATGTTTTTATAAGAGAGAGTGAATGTGGCTCAGTGGAAACTCGTGTGCCTTTCGATCCGACGCACCTGGGTTCGAATCCCGACACGGCCCTGCACCAATGACTTATAGTTATGTGCAGATTTTGCACGCTCGCTCTAAAACGGTGAAGGAAAACATCGTGATAAAACCCGCTTACGCGCTTTGGAGTGGTAGGCTCTGGCCGTGGTTGTAATACCACCCACCGAACAAAGCCATGCCGTCAAGCTACCTAGTCGTGTTTCGGGATGATGTTCGGTGAACCATCGGGGAGTCGGGTCTGAGCAGCCGCTCAACTGCCGTCTCTCTCTAGATCTATGTGCTCCATCTTAGGCCACATCATCGCTTCACATCAGGCGAGATAGTGGCCAAACATAGATCTATTAAGTGTAAAAAAATGTATTGTCGTCACTTTGATTTTATGTCCTGGTAGCTTATAAATAATTTTATACACATAACGAGTGTACGTGTCGAGTGTAGTTGGAGCCGGGATTTAGGTAACATTAGTCGGTTACCGAGTCGCACTGAACGATTTGTAGGTCTTGCTAAATCATCTCGCTTTGTAAATAACTTAGAAAACTCTTTTACGAGTTTACATATATCAAATGTATGCTAGGTAGTATGAGAATAATGTACGTTTTGTATTAGTCTAGATATTATAAAGATACCTGCCTAAGGGTTATCTTTATGCTGAATAGGTACCTACTTGATCCCACTTCTGAAATTAAAAATCCAACCTCCAATTATTAGCAGTATTACGTACTTTATTCCCACGTCTCCACACAACAACCGATCAAGAAGGAAATTACTCACAAGAGCCCGTTATATATTTATGTTTAAAATACATTTTATACAATAATACGATAATATAAATCTTAAACACTACGTTTTAACTGAATAATTATTTTACAGCTTTTCCCTAAATTTATACAATAGAATATATAAAACAGATAAAACATCATTTTTTTGAGTTGCCATGTTCTTATGTTTCTATAATAGTAGCTTTTCACATTGGAAACAACAAACAAAATATTTCATATTTTAATTTAGAATGGATTTAGGGATATGATTTCTAACAGTAGTATTAGAATTTTGAGTATTTGATAGTGTGGCTTACAGCTATCCTGCTGTTCAATGTTGACAAGTATCGGTATAAGTTTTTCTGGACGGTAAAAAGTGTTTGCGCACCGCTCGCGTTACCCCATAAGATACGAGTAACAATAGGGGATCGGACAACTTTTCAGAAAGTGTTTTATATTAAGCACAATTAATATATATAGCCATGAAAAATACTGTTTTAATTCAATAACGCTCTAAATGTACCTAAAACTATGTTTAAATATTATGTTTCAAATATTGCCGCGCAAAAGATCACCTCAAAACTTGTGACTATGTTGTTTGGGGACTATGTTGTAGTAATGGAACGAAAAAATTAGCAAAAATACATTTTATGAAAACCAAAAACTTAAAATAAACACGAGCTTGACTCACGGCATTTGCCTACAAATGATTCAACGACGAACATTCGTTCTAACTAAATTTTAGATTTTTTCCCGATTACTGTCCGATCCCCTATTAAGGTTTGCGCAAAAAAGTAAAAGAAATAAAAACTATATTAATAACAGATATTATATAGAGACATAATGCCAACATATGAAAAGTATTTTTCATGGAGCATTTGTTTTAGTTTGAACGGTGAGGTGTTAAATAAATCTGTATCAGTGTAAAATTAATCTGCATCGTATTTATAGGATATGCCTTCATTGTGACGGAGCAGGAAGGAAATTCCTGTATCTAGGAGCTATTACTTACCTGTGCATTTGGAAGCCCGTAGAGTGTCTGACAGTGACGGGGTAGAGTAGCCCTTGCTGAGAGCCCCAGATAGCTTTTCCGTGCCTGCGGAAAAGGGGAATTTTCAGTCTTTTTTAACCGACTTCAATAAAGGAGAAGGTTCTCTGTTCGATTGTATTTTTTTATGTTTGTTACCTCAGAACTCCGTGGTTCATGAACCGATTTGGAAAATTATTTTTGCGTTGGGTTCAGTATTGCTACGAAGTGGTTTCATATACATTTCATCGATATTTGACCTTGGATTTCGAAAATACATTAAAGTCGGTTTTTGTTTTTTTCTAAAAAATATTTTTTTTATTACACATCGAGGTAAACATAATCTGAGCTGAGCGCTGAGCTTTTATGCAACTAAATAAACATTGACCCTTGGACCACTTCTGTAATTTATTATCTTAACTATTTTTAGCTGTGATGTGTTAATACCAGGGACCGAAATACCGGTTAAAATTGGTATCGGTACTACAAAGTAACGTTATAACTTCGATCATATATGATCGAAGCATCATAACTTAAAAGTATCTGTAAAATTTAAATACTGGTAGTACTAGGCACCGATATTTCTTACGGCAAGAAGAAGGGATATAACTTTAATTGATTAACATCTTTTTGTTTCTGGCTAAGGGTTTCCACTAGCCGTCACCGCACATCTTGTCTCGCTCGGCTAAAAATAAGTCCTTACATTCTGCCATGACAATGGTGTGCAATAACATGTGTTATTTATTATTTTAATTACATTAGATCTCATACAAACAAACTATTATTATAAAATGAATGTCAAAAAGCTTTAAATGTCATACAAATTAATAAATAATTAATGAAATGTCAAAATATTGTTAGTCTAATAAATGTCAAATTAGTGATCAATTTTTGAAATTAACTTGATTGTATAAAATTTAGCATTAACATTAATTTATAAATAAGAGTTTTTAAAAGTCATTTATTCATTTAAGTCATAAAAGCAGTTTTTCGCAAACCATTGAGTCAGTTTTCTTTTAAATTTTGCCAAAGGTAAGTCTTTAAATGTATTAGGTAATTTATTATACATAACCTTCTTGTAATAATTAATTATACTAATCAAACTAATATTATAAATGGGTAAGTTTGTATGTAAGTAAGTGTGTTTGTTCCCTCTTCAAGCCGCAACGGCTGAACGGAATTTGATAACATTTTTGATATTTTGATTTGGCATAGTGATACTCTAGGTCCAGGAATAACATATAGCACTTTTCATACGTGAAACCGCGGTATGCAGCTAGTAGATAATAATATAGTAGAGGTTCGATTCCCGCGGCGGGACAAATGTTTGTGCACAGAAAACAAAATAAGCGTAAGCATTTGTTTCGTGTCTGGGTGTTGTGGGATCATGGTCCTCATACTTACTAGTTCCCTACATACACATACAGGGAATCCTAATTAGGGGCCAGGATCTATGTTTGTGAATGTAAGGTAACATAATACACATATATATACATAGACAAATTGCTCGCAACGCGACACAACACATCAAATTGCTGCTGTTTCCAACAAGTTATTTTATATCGATTTCGGTAATAAGTTATTGATAAATTCGTCTATAAGCGCTCGCAGCACAGCTCGTCTGGCCGTTCGTAACTGATCTGCTAGGTTAAGCAGCGTTCGCAGCGGTCATAACATGGATGGGACCGTCTTTGTGGTATTTACATCTGAGTGCTACCGTGCTAGGGCACGTTAAGCCATCGGTCCCGGTTGTTGTCTTAGGACAACAGTCGTTAGGCCATGTCGGAGGCCTTCGGGCGGTCGAAAAACTTCGACACCAGAGTTGGCCACACACCCACACGAGTGAAGAAGAAGAAGAATATAACTAGGTATGTGATGTCAGACGACAACTTTCAAAAAGGTTGTTTTTATTAAATATTCTTAAAAAATTGCTTCAAAATCGCTTTCTACTATCACATGGACACTGCCGTAGACTGTGGACATCAGCAAGTTGACGTGTTGTGATATAGGCATGAAAAAGATAATATTGATGCGGATCATTTTAATGTTCATTTTGGCTGTTTTTTTTTTATTGACGTTCCACCTTACATATTTATCATTTGACATCCTAATTTTATTATTTAATAATAATAACTGTAACAAGCAACATCTTAGGAGGCTGCCTCGACCAACATCTTAAGAAGCTCTCGCTAGACGGTTGGATCAAGGGTCAATTGCAGAAGGCAAGTACTCCTTGACGCGGCGCGTTTTATCAGGAGGAACTGCCCATTTACTTGCCGACTGTACAATTTTATCGAAATCTGTGAAAAATAACTCCAAAATATATGAATAGTACCTATCCTAAGATCTTTTTCCTGTAGTTCTAACGGTTTAAAAAGCTACCCTTTATGTCCGATCTCAAATTTACACCCTGTATCATCATCATCATCAGCTAGTTACGTTCCCACTGCTGGGACACAGGCCTTCTCTCATAGAGAGAGTATCGGCCATAAGCCAACACGCTGGCCCAGTGCGGGTTAGTATCAATCGTCCTCTATCAATTTATACCTTTGACAGTTGTGGGACAACAATTTTCAAAAGGTTTATACAAACCAGGCATTACACATTAAGGTAATTAATAGCGCAATATTAAAACTTTAAGTTCAATTATTTACTATCTTAGATTAACACAACAAGTTCGTGCGTCACCAAGGGCCTGGGTCTACTCCGAATTGCTTTCGTTTGTTTGTTCGTGCGGACTAAAAGAGACACTGTTATACCTGTTGCATAGCGCTGTCCCTTTCATCCGACAGAACGAAGATCGTAATTACTTTTTCAGAGTAAGGGCTCTGAGCTGAACACCAGCGTTGTGGATTCTTCACTACATTATGCTGAGCACAGACCTATTTTGACTGCACTGTACTCGGCAGCGATCTCCATACACATGCTGTGATTGTTTGTCTTGGCCTTTAACTTGTTTTATTTTGTTTTTCAGATACAGAACTGAGTCAAAAATCACAGAGTTTCACACAAAAATTCCACAACCCAAATTTACAACACAATCAAATCATAATCCCCGCTGAGCCCCGCTCCCACGCCAAAAGCCAAACGCATCAAATGATCCTGCAATATGTTTATAGCTATTTATTTCTACAATAAATATGTTAGGGTACTTTCGACGGGTCACGGCGCCGGCGTCGGCATAAATAAAAAGGGGTCCCTAGGGGCCCCTGTCGCTATCATTACTGGTGTCTATCGCACAATTAAGTTAGTATTGTTTGTGGCACGTTTCCCATGAAATGGCAATAGGGTCAAAACTGGCAAACGTCGTTTATAATGATAATCGTTTGGGATGGGACCGTAAGCAAACATGAGTTTTGGTATCTGTTTTTTAAGATTGTGGGGTTATTGTGGCTTCGTTTGGGACCCAGCGCAGCTTTATAGTTGATTTCATGCTCGCTTTTAAACCGGCGAAGGAAAAAGCGGATTTTCTTTCATTTTCTCCCAAAAACTTGTCTCAACCCGAGGATAAGAGACGTTGGACTAGTGTGTACCTACTTTCGTTTTCTTGAGAAAATGCTCGTGTCCCAGCCCCACTGTTGGGATATTATCGAACTTTACTTAGTCGTAATTAAGTAGGTAGGTGTAGGCTGATGATTTGTGTCCCAAATGAAAATATATTGCTTATTTATAATGCCATCTTTCAATATTATGAGATGATTGATATTTAATAAATAAGTAGGTAATTTTAGTACCACGCTTTTTTCATAAAATACAAATTTTAATCTACTATTTGCATTGTCATCGAAAAGTATCAAATTACCAGTTCCATAAGTAATAAATAATGTTCTGCCATTAAAACTCTCGAAGCCCCTCGTGTTTGGATGCGCGTGCGCCGGTCCATACGCCATCTATTGTCGACCATCTCGAACTAGCGTTTCTATTATCATGTCTGATTTATAATTCTCGCACGAGCCGCCAGATTGTGCAATAATTGCTTATTTGGGGAGCTGTGGGAATTCAAGTGCGGGATTATCGTATCGCATCGCCTGGCGGTGCATCGCTAATGCTGGTAATAATCTTAGTTAAGTGTTTGGCAAACTCGATAGGGCGGGGGCTTTGATTTTTAATTGTTTAAGTCAATTTTGTAGGTGCTATAAGAGATTATACAGAGAATATTTGGTGCCGTCTGTTTCATGATATTTAGATTGTTAATGCGTTGACAATGATGTTTTTTGTCCACGACGGAACGAAAAAGGTATAACGCGTTTGTGCACTTTTCTACTTCTATATCTATCTATAAATAGGCTTATTATATTTTATATGAGATAGTTTATAGATAGGTTATAAATATTGTGCCAATGAAGTAAGGGGTAAATAAATCCAAATCTGTAAATTCAAGGGCATTGTAGCCAGCGAAATTACTGGGCAGGCTGAGACTCAGAAGCTAATTGTCTCAGAGTGACGAGCGCGGAGCAGCGCCGCGTAGGATTTTGCAAACAAAGTTCTGGGTGGTGCTCTAGTTGTTATGGGCTGGAGTATTGCTTACCATCAGGCAAACGACCAGCTCGTCACGTCATTTTGTTACATAAAAAAAAATAAAAAAAAATAAAAAATATGACCAGATTTAACAACAACGTCAAAATCCTATGCTGCTATTTTGATGGTAACATAATTATAGTAGGCGCTGCGCTTAAAACAGCCTTTATCAAAACTGTTTATTACGCTTATGTTTACAGTGTACTAGAATATGCCAGCAGTAGAAGAGATCGCTTTGAGCGATAAGACCGCTTATTGTTATGCTGATTACTGTGTTCTTGTTTTTCATGTACCTATTTTTAAGGTTTTTAACAATAAAATCTATCTACATATTTATCTCACTACACTTGTACTATTAATTATTATATACTATAGTTCACACTGTATATTGTAACTATAAGCATTTACTTTTAACTAAATCAGAAAAACACACCATATCACACACACACCCTATCGCACACACCTAACATTCTACTTAAAATTTTCCAAAGGATAAAAAACTAGATGGCACCACAGGCAAAATTAGATCGCGCAAGCAAGTCATTCGTCGCGATGTTCGACTAGGAATTGAATTGATTTACTGTAATATATTAAGCCGTTTTTACCTTAGTTTTCTGAAAACGTTTCCTATCACAATTCTCAGTGATGACATGTTAGATTGGATGTATTGGATATAATAAGTAAGTTTAGTGTGGTATAGCGTAGATAACTAGTCTTGGGTAGGACACGGTTTTAAAATGAGTTTGTAAGAGGTGCCTCTTTTTTGTACTGAGCCAGTACTGTGTACCGCTTCAAATGAGGCGAGGCGTTCGAGGTCTATTGAGCTCCTACGGTTCAAATGAAGCGATATCCGGCTTTTGTACTGGTGTCACACTTTTCCACTAGATAATGAATTAGGAACTACATGCGATATTACAATTACCTAAAATATCCTACCTACTATTATTATAAATGCGAAAGTTTGTGTGTGTGTGTGTGAATGTTTGTTACCACGTATCCCCGTAACTACTAAAGTTATTTTAATGAAATTTGGAATGTGGTAATTTAGATTCTGTAGTAACATATATAGGCTTTTTATCACACTCACAGTGACAATTATTATGAGTCGCTTATGCAAGTAGGTATTCATACTTATAGTAAGACATGATCATAAATTCTTAATGTTGAAGCGTAATAAAGTTGTGGTTATCTAAATAAGAAAAGTATAATAAATATATATAAATATTTATATGTATATATATAAAAATGAGAACATTTATTCTTTTTATCCATATTATATTTACCTACTATTAGGAGAATCCTAATATTATCTTTGCTGTATTCTACAAAGACGTATTATATAAAAATCTTTGGTATTCTACATATATAATACGACTTATTTAAGTATACCCAAACCCACTTACTGATGTAAAAGTAAAACTTGTCTACATATTTTGGATAGTTATACAACAGTTCGTATTTTGTTCGGAGTTTCAGGCGAACACGGTCATATTCGACGTTCATTCAAACAACATCGCATGAGGCAGTGACAGAGAGAAGAACAACATCACCATTGAGGAACAATGAACATCACATTCACCCTCTTTGTCATCTCCATCGAACGAAAATGTACTGTCGCGACTCTCCGGCTCGTCGCCTCATTGAGTAAAGAGTAGATAGATAGCGGGACCAATGAGCATGAGCGGGACATTCGTATTGAAGTCTTACATTTTTTCATTTTGAGCCGCTCTTACAATTTTCTGTCGCGTACGGGACAAATGTACTGGTTCATGTAAGTCCTACTCAACACTATAGATAACTAGGTACCGAACCCGTGAACCAAGAGCATTATTATGTATATATAGCATATGCGTGTATATATATAGAAAGAAAGACAAACCATTTGTTCGGCACACGAACAAAAAAAAACTTAAATAATAAATATATGTGCCGAATGGGCTCAGCTTAGCATAAAATGCCGAGAGTTTTACACAAATCGGCGCTGATTTTCAGCTGATACCTGCTATAGGAACAGTGAAAAATTGACTGTACTTATCCATAAAATTATCATACATTTAAAATAATAATATAGCATATGCGTATATATGTATAGTATATGCGTATATATAGATATAGCCTAACAGCCAGCATGACAAGGCCTCAGTCGGTATAAGAACGAACTGTATATAAGTATATCTAGATTCATTCAGGTTGCAGAGAGACTAATCTATGGCAGAGAGTTAATGGTTTGTTAACCCATTTACGCTTACCGTGCCCAAACGAGGACACTTTACAAAATACCCACATTATTTGATATCAGTAATCTGACTTATTACAAACGTTTATTTACGGAGTAAAATAGTGATTCTTTATGTTTAGTTGGCCTAAAATTGATTTTATTTATATATAAGTGGTTTTATTAGAAGTTTTGTGGAGTGGATGTGTGCACAATAATCACCGAAGAGTAAGTATTGTATTTGGAATATATTTTAACACTTTTTATTTTAATTTCTTTCAATAAGTTATTGATTTGATAGTCAACTACAAAATATCAGATAGATAGATAGATAGATAGATAACGCTTTATTGTCACACAACAATATGAAATAATTACAAAACAATACTTAAAGCTAAAGTGTTACAATGGGCGGTCTTATCGCTTATAGCGATCTCTTCCAGACAACCTTTGGATGGACAGGACTCAAAGAAACTGTGAGGGACGGTGGTGTTGTGTATAAAAAAAACTAACCAGTATAAAATAATAATATGATATACAGACTACATAATCATAATAATATATAATTAAATATAAGTGTGATATAGGTACAAAGGTACCAAAAAAAAAGTACATATCATAATAAAGTAAAAAATAAATAAATATATCTATATCTAAAATATATAAATAAATATAAATATATATACTATATTAAGGTTATAAGCGAGATAACAAACAGTTTTAAACAGATGAACAGAACTTCTGAGTAGCAGGCTGCAGTTACGTAGCTAGGTAGAATTTCTTGATAAGTAATTTGATAAAATTTAAAAGACTGTGGTTTTACAGGGTGGAGTATAAGGGTGTCCCCAAAGGGGACATTGGGCACATTGAAGATAATTTATTCGTTTTTTTTGTCCATAGGAAAGTTTGACTAAGTGATGGCGCGGAGGGCATTTGGTAGCTAGAATGAAGATGACCCTGATGCAGATATAGATTTAGTGGCACTTCTTCCAGATCCAAGTGTTCTGACAGATGAAGAAGAAGGCGATGATGATAATATTCAGAGGAATGATCTTCCACAGGCACAACCATAAGGCACAAGAGTGGTCAAGCATCTGCTCAACAGATTAGAAACCAAATGATTATCCGAATGATATTATTTCAATGAATGATATAAGGTATTCTTCGAAAAAAAAATTACGAGTTACGCATTGTTACGAGACCTACGAGAATCTGGATAACGTGCAATCGGCACTGTTCTTGAAAGAGGTCTGTCAAAGAGATGATGAAGAAGAAAAACCGTGCAGATATTGACTACAGATTTGATTCAGTCAATCAAATTCTGTTTTTTTGTGGCTTGACAACAGTGTCTGTAGGATGATGGGCTCAAACTACAATAGTGTTCTCCTGTTGGAGAAGGTAAAACGATGGAGCATTGATATTAGACAAAAGATCAATGTGGGCATTCCACATGTGTTTCAAAATTATAACAAGGATATGGGCGGAGTAGATCAAGCTGACCAATCGATATTTCTGCATCGCACAGCCATTCGGGGGAAAATGTAGTAGTGGGTTTTTTCCTACATGCTGGATTAGCAGTAGCTAATGCGTGGCGTTTGCACATTCCGACCAACGACACAAAGATAGATCAGCTTTAATTCCGCCGCTGCATTGCCCGCCACTATTTGAAACAATCTTAAAATCAACAAGGACGTCCAACAGCTTCTGGGGTGCAAAGTATATACTATATAGTATACTATATACTACAGACTTGATCTTGGTCACTGCTCCCAAAAAATAGCTAAACAATTGAGATACGCAGTAAGCCACAATAAAGCGCGTTGGCAGTGTAAAAAAATGCCTAAAAATATTGTGAGTTGAGAAACAGTATTTAAAAAATTTTCATACTCAATAAAACATTTTTTTTTACTTTTTTAAAGATTTTGTAATTATTACATATAAGTATTTCTAATTGTTAATAAACAAAAAAATATTATTTCACAGCTTACTTTCGTTTGGGCGCAAATGTGTTGGCGAATTATACGCTTTTGCGAGCGAGTGTGGCTCAGTGGGAGCACTTTCGATCCGACGCACCCGAGTTCGAATCCCGCTGGCCCCGCACCACTGACTTTCTTAAGTTATGTGCGGATTTAACACTCGCTCTAAAAACGGTGAAGGAAAACATCGTGTGGAAACCGGCATGTGTAAGAATTTTTCACAAAAAGTCAAGGACATGTGACATCCACCAACCCGCACTGGGCCAGCGTGGTTATGGCCCATTCTCTCTCTATGAGAGAAGGCCCGTGTCCCAACAGTGGGAACGTGATGGGTTGATGATGATGATACGCTTTTATAATAAACTACCTAATAAACTAATAAATTGCCATTGAGTAGATTCAAATAATTTGATAAATTTGAATTTTAACAGAATACCAATTTTCCTTCAATAGTTTCAATTCGGTCAACTCGCATTTAAATTTAGTGGTTTGGCCTTCAGATGTCTGGTGATGAGCGCAAAGCAGGTGCTACTTAGTGTTTTTATGTATATAGGTATTAAAAGTTTCGGGTGCCACTGCAATTGTTATGGGCAGGCGTGCTTATCAACAGGCGGAAGACTTACTCGTCCAAATAATCAGTACAAAAAAAAAGTGTTGTGCATAATTTTTTTTCTGCATTACAGCCTAAAACCAGAGACTTCCTAACACGGAATAAGTACAACAAAATACGGTACACAAGATTGCGCAGCTCGATAATCCAGTCCAGAGCACATGGAAGTCTCAACTAGTCACTTCCTCTAACTAGTCATGAGACTGACGTCCCGTCCACTAATGAAAACAAATTGTACATCCATACCGGCCCTTTTACACCTTTCATAGCAAACTCAGCTGTGACAGCCTCTGTGGTGTAGTGGTTGGGCAGGTTGGCTATTATCATACTTCATTGAGGTTGCGGGTTCGATTCTCGCGACGGTACAAATGTTTCATCATCATCATCCTGTAGTCGTCAATTTATTAGCCCCTCCCAATGAACGCCACTGAGCCCGGTCTTCGGCTCTTCTCATCCAGTTTCTTCCAGCCGTCTTTCGCAGGTCGTCGTTCCACCGGTACGCGTCCTCCACCACGCTTTAGGACAAATGTTTGTACACAGAAAAAAAGGGAAGACATTTGTTTTGCGTCTGGGAGTTGTGGGACGTTCCTAATTCCCTAGATACAGGGAATTCTAGTTAGGGGCCAGAATCTCTGTAGGTATGTGATCGTTGGGCGTATGTATGTACATATGTTAAATGAATTTTATAATCATTATACTCAACTAGTCACTCCTTTCACTGAGGCGGTAGCTCCTAATGAAAATAAATTGTACAGCAAACCCAGCCCTTGATACTAAAAAATCAATATGCATATCGGACCAGCTGTATGATTTATTGATATATATTTCATCGAGATATGATCTAAAGTGTTTCAACGGAATTGATGACAATTGTACGGTCAACGATAAAAGTTGCTGAGCATTTGTGAATCTTTGATTGACTGCACCTTCAATATTTGTATTACTTCTCTGAATGATGCATTTAAAAGTCTTTTAATATCCTGAGCGAATAGGGAAATTGCAATAATTGCATGTAATTTGTGTATTTTTGGTGTTATTGACAATTGAAAGATGGTAAAAGTTCAGTTACTGATGTCGCTGACTGTACCGACGGTTCGGGCTCACGATGCATGGGGTTCGGTAATAATTTTCATGTTAACAACTCTTGAGACCCCTCTTATACATTTTAATATGTTTCTCTTAATGACTGGAAGATTAGGGCGTTTGCAGTTATTTGTATATTATGGTAATTTTAGAGATTTCTTTGTTTAGTATTCTTCGTGCGTTTGGATTCGCATAAGTTCGAACTGGTACTGGCTGGTTTGAACAGGGTTCAACGTTTTGGTTACAGCTATTATAGCTCGTTAGAACTTATGTCTATGATAGAGATGTCGCTATTTTAAACGTTACTTAGCACGGTTTTCCACTAAGAAGAGTCGCGGGTATCAGCGAGTCCTCTACTAATAAAGTTATAATATTAATATATATTAATAAGGCCGCGTTCAGAACTCACCCAGTTAATGTAATTATTACCCTAACGCCGTTCAGAAATGACTCAGGTGAACTTTGACATTTACCCTGAGCCGTTCAGAAAACCAATTGGGGAGAGTAAAAGTTCACCTGACAGGTGAAAATATTCACCGATAAAATAGCGGGTTACGATTCTCACCTGTCAGGTAATAGTTGTCAGTTTGCAATACTTTTGCATTGATTTTTTTGTATATATTTAATAAAATAAGCGATTCGTGTATTTGAAGCAAAATTTAGCCAAAATAACGCAGTTAAATCTGATAAACAAAAGCGCGGGAAATCTCGATCTTGAAAATGATTGGTTTTGATTGGCTGGCTATTATTGTATTACTCGATGCCCGTT
The DNA here is from genome assembly GCA_951640565.1 of Petrophora chlorosata. Lineage (NCBI taxonomy): Eukaryota > Metazoa > Arthropoda > Insecta > Lepidoptera > Geometridae > Petrophora > Petrophora chlorosata. The sequence goes on from OX621188.1 coordinate 3,040,232, forward strand.
TAGAAAGGCGTTAGTTAATTTTTAACTTGGCATATCACTGAGATTAACGTGGATTAACTGACAAGTGAATATTTACCCATTTCTGAACGCGGCCTTAGGTATAAATGCAAAAGTTTGTGAGGATGGATATCCACCCATCCTCACAAACTTTTGTATTAATCATCCTTCAATCAAACATTCTTCCTTCCATCTCGTTTAACGGCACTCAATCTTTTATACTTAAGTTATTAAGTATTATGTCGTATTATCTCTGTAAGTGAATAATTGGACACAAAATGTTTGTTACTCAATCACGCAATACTACTGATAGGATTTTGATGCAATGTAGGTTGTACCTATGTAGGTTTTTTAGGTCCTGGAATAGGACTTAGGCTACTTTTATCCCGGGAAACCGCGCGTGGAGGAGCGGGATGTAGATAGTTATCAATAACTTAACAATTTTAATGTAATTTTGTAATGTGACTATGTATTGTATTCTATTAATTGTAATTTTGTGAGTCTATGTTACATGAAATAAACAAAAAAATGATGACTATCATTGAAAAGTTATGGATTACGCCATAATACGCCAAGCAGTAGTGCGCAAGCATTACTGTGTTCCGCTTTGAAGGGCATTGTAGCCAGCGAAATTACTGGCCATTATGTGTCAAAAATGTCAAAACATATTTATTCAATAAGCAAAAAAAAATGCACTTTTAAACTTGAGATCTAATTGTCTCAGGATGAAGAGCGCAGTGCAGTGCCGCGTAGGATTTTACAAAACAAAGTTCTGGGTGGTTGTACAACTGTTATGGGCTGGCGTATTGCTTACCATCAGGCGAACGACTTGTTCGTCTCGTTAATCAGTCAATTACATAAAAAATGTTAATAACATTTAAGAAAACAAAAGAGTGGGGCCGAGAAAGTCAGCCTTCCGGCTATTAGCCCGGCTGTTAGTCATACCTCTTAGGTATTATTATCGGACGAACCGAATTCTAATTAATGTTAAATCATGTTAGGCATGCAAGGCATCCGGTCATGCTTGAGACGACCATCGTCGAGACAACCATTGCTAGACATAGTAGTGCCACAAATTAGACCAGCTTGACGGACTGGCTTCCCTTGAGGTGACGGACCCCACTCGTATAACGAACACTACAACTTCAATACATAGCAACCTGCGCAGAAAATGTCGCTTGCGCGATGCAGGTTATTTCACTTTATTTTTATTTTGTATAGTTTGCATTCGCTGTATTATTCTTTTTGCAACTGAAAATGATCATCTTGTTCTTATTAAAAAAAAATAAGACTGTAGTTTATTAAATAAAGCCATATTTTGCAAGTTTCTAAAAAAATAATTTGACGGATTTCTAACGCCATCTATGAAGTCACAACGTAAACTTTAAATGAGTACAAGGAGTCAAAGCGTATGGTTAATGTATAAAGAAATCGATGATATTTCAAATATCTTTAGAAAGACACATTAACACCGATTTATTTACGACTGACTTAGAATTTCTTTTTTCTCTTTTTATATATTGTATATATATATAGGTGTGTTATACCCAGCCCAAAATGTCAAGTTATATCAAACTCGAATCCTAAAAGCCGAATGCTAGATTAACAAGTTCAATGAGTTTAAAGTTTTTTAGCTATTGGAGATCGAAAAGCGACATTGATTTATTATATAGTACCTTCCTAGTTTCATTTATTTTATTTATTGATTTTATACTTTTTACATTGGTATTAAATGATATGTAAGGTCCATCGAACAGTGCATTTAGATTATACTTCTTGCTAAAAATTTAAATAACAAGTATTCATAACTTACTAAGCGCATTATAAAATTAATGACGAAAATCTTGTACCTACATACCTACATACATACATACACTGCTAGTTAAATACAAGCTTGTGAAATAGGTAGGTAGGTGCTATGCCTAAACGTGACAACTCAAACAAATTCAAATTCACAATACATGCATTACAGTATATGTAATAGACACTATAGGTACCTACGAATACTAAGGGACTGAAGCATCACTCCGCAAAGAAATTTAAACACATAAGGCTCTTGCTATGGCGCAATAAAATTCAATTCAGCTCGCGTAGCACTGCATACCTACAGAGCGCCTCTCTTTCTATCGCATAGCTCTTAACTCTTCTGACGCGGCACGTGTAACGACGCGCGACCCGCCGTCGGTGTCCGGCTATGTACTTGTAGCTTCGTACCTACAGTGCGGAGTGCGCTAGGCCTGCTACAAGTACTCGTACGTGTAAGTATGTTGCAGTTTTTGTTTTGTGACTTCGATGTTCAATCTCAGATTTTGTTCTTTTCCTATAAATTCTTTCGTCGCAGTTATCAGCGCATCAAACATTAAAGAAAAAAGGTTTTCATTAAACGACCATAACGGAAAGCTTCAATCTTCACCTTCGGGCCAGAGACGATGCCAAGTCTACAAAGAGGGTCGCCACCTCGAATGTAATTTTTAGGGTTCTCTTTACAAGGAAAAGGTCAGTCAATCGATGAAAATGAAACATACGGAGTTTCATATTACAATGCACACGACCTACAAAAATCTATTAAATAATAATTAAGTTTTAGAAAAAAAAACTGACTTCAAGATTATTCTTATATTTTTTTATTTAGTTGATTTTTTCTAAATGTGCTGAATCAATTTCGATACATTTACATTACAAGTCGCGTGAATATCGTACTTTCTAATTCGTATCCTATTTCCTATTTCTATTCAAACTAATCTTATCCTAGCAACTAATTAACATTTGTAATTTATAATAAAACTAGCTGTGCACCGCAGTTTCAGTCGCGTGAGAAATCTTTTACTTTTTGCCGAATTTTCTAATTTTCTTTAAAAACATAAATTATACTATTACGAACAATGACGATCATTTTTCGATAGTAACAATCTAAGAGTTTTCAAGTCACAGGTACTACTATCTTGACAGACGTGCTACAATTGCTACATCCTCGACCACATCGTCGCTTATAGGTGAGATAGTGGTCAAACGCGAGCCAATAAAAAAGTAAAGAATAAAAAAGAAATTTAAAATACCAAATCGGTCCAGCCAATGGGGAGGCCGGCTGGTCACGTCAGTAAAATTCTAATGTCAGATTCTGTAGAAGTTACTGTTGCTTCATATTCAAACCACACGCGGTGTTGATGTGCGCTGTTAGTTCCTAAGTTTTTAACTAGATGGCGATAACAAACGAGACGCGTTTTCTAGATCGCGGTGACGAGTTTCGCACGGAACATTAGGGAACGTACCCATACTATGGGACCAATTTTTTGTTTAATTTTTCGACCCTCCTCCTTCTCGGTGATCGCCTGTGGTATATGCCAGGACCCCTCCCCCTCTAGTTTTGCAAACAGTTAAGCATAAAAAAAGTAATTTGGTTCATAAAGACGTATCGGCGCTTGCCGCGTAACGCCAAGAGTGCGTGCATAGCTCAAAAAACGCGAGATTTTCTTAGAGGATATTGACTACGTGACGAAAACCTTATACCTCCCCCGCCCCTGTGACCAAGCGTGGTATTTTGAAGACCCCCCCCCCCCATAACGGGTTACAGTATGGGTACGTTCCCTTAGGTTAGATTTTACTGTTGTAATAAAATTTGTAGCGCTCATAGCGTAGCTCGCATAGTCGTTCGTAAGAGATCTCCGAGGTTAAGCAACGTTCGCAGCGGTCACAACTTGCATGGGTGACCGTTTTTGTGGTATTTACATCAGAGTGCTACCGTGCTAGGGCACGTTAAGCCGTCGGTCCCGGTTGTGTTCTTAGGACAAAAGTCGTTAGGCCATGTCGGAGGCCTTCGGGCGGTCTAAAAACTCCGATATCAGGGGCCACACACCCACACGAGTGAAGAAGAAGAATAAAAATTGTCTTTGAAAGCAAATCGAATTGATTTTAATTGCCTAACCCTTTTGAAGCTCTCCGAGGACGTGTGTACATCAGCTTGTACACATTCAATTTAATGTTCAATTTAAGTATCACATACCCGTGAAAGTCACTTAGCCGCTTAAAAAAATTATCCAGATATAATGTACTTAGTAGGAAACAGCCCCCCTACCCATAGGTCCCTCAAGCGCCAATCGTATATCGTGTTGAGGTCGAATTAAGGTATAGCCTCACTGCGACTAATGACATACGGTCTAACTATTGTAGATTCTGGCAAGAAATCGAATTAATCTGATTAATTTATACCAAAATACGATGACTACGAGTTGAGATAAACTTAATGGGACAATACATGGCAACATAAGACATTGTCGCACTGAATCTACACCTTAATCAGACCTCAACACGATATACGATTGGCGCTTGAGGGACATATGGGTAGGAAGCTGAAATGATGTAATAAATAAATGTTGTAATTCTTAAATAAACAATTATAACTTCACAAGATTAGTGACAAATTAATATTAAATAATACATACCTGGTATTATCAAAATATCTAATAATGATTATAATGTGAATTTAACGTAGATAGAGAAGACTTGTATTGTAATCAAATCAAATTAGTAGTTTCTTCCTAGTTGTATTTCTCAGCATTTGCATTTCCAATTTGTTAGTTGAATTGCTAAAAGAACGACAAGCGCGATGAAAAGCGCAAGCAGGCTTCCTGGGGAACCTAGGGACAGCAAACTCGAACTACAACAAAATCGACTACCGTATCGTTAACTAAGCGCCCATCCCTACGCGCGTTCGAATATCTGTGACGCGAGCGCATCCCTACGACTCCATTACTGAGAGTGAACACCTCATTCGAAGAAGCGCGCGCTCCTAAATAAAAAAATCGAAAAATTAGTTATTGTGGATATTATTTGTAAATTGTGTAATCTAGACTTCAGTCGCAGTTGGGGACCTGAATAGTGGTAAGTCTGCTTTGTATTGTCTGTATTTTTAGTAATTCGACGTACATTGTATTTTTGCAAACGCTTTGGAATTAACATATTTCATCCCCTATGGTGCAAGAACCACCCTTCTTGCAACAAGACTTAAGTAACAATGTGACAATTTTATGAATAATATAATTGATTTAAATTGACAAATGTAAACTAGCTGACCCGGCAAACGTTGTTTTGCCATATAAATTAAAAAAAAATGTTAAGGGTGAACAACCCTTATCTATTTAAGGGGTATGAAAAATAGATAGAAGCCGATTCTCAGACCTACTGAATATGCATATAAAATTTGGTAAAAATCAGTAAAGTAACTGTAAGTAGTTCGGAGGAGTAAGGTAACTAACATTGTGACACGAGAATTTGATGATAATTAAACGACTAGGGATAAGTGACTAACTCCACTCAAAGCTTGCAGCGCCCTCACAGGGCACATGTAATTAATATACAAGACAATTCTAACACCTATATAAATTAATACAAAAGTACATTTTAGTATCATGTCACAGTAATGATTTCAATAACAATTAATTTGAAAAATTGACAATGTTGTTATTAAGATTCAATACCAATGTACTTATTAGGCAGTAAGATTGTTTTAAAGTTGTATAATTGTACCTATCTTCCTACTATGTATTTATTTACAGTAAATAAAATATCTTACTATAATATTATAAACGCGAAAGTTTGTAAGTATGGATGTACCTTTGTTACTCTTTCACGCAAAAACTACTAAATGGATTTTGATGAAATTTGGTATGGAGATAGCTTATACCCTGGATTAACACATAGGCTACTTTTTATCCCGGGAAACCGCGGGTGAAACAGCAGGGCGCAGCTAGTTAATAAATAAAATTAACACCAGTCTGGTACATTACGTGTTAGCATGATTAAATGTTTAAATATTTGTTTCCTTATATAATTGGGTGTTTGGAAGAGCAGCCCCTGTACCCATATCTCCCTCAAGCGCCAATCGTATATCGTATTGAACTCAGATTAAGGTATAGATTCACTGCGACAATGTCTTATGATGCCATATATTGTCCTATGAAAGTTTATCTCATCTTGTAGTTGTCGTATTTTGGTGTAAATGAACAAGATTAATTCGATTTCTTGCCGGAATCGACATAATAATTAGATCGTATCTCAATAGTTGCAGTGAAGCTATACCCTAATTTGAACTCAACACGATATACGATTGGCGCTTGAGGGACATATGGGTAGGGGGGCAGGTCACTGCCTATAACATTTGCAGCACCAACCAGAATTTATTCTGCATAATCTTGCTTTGCATTTTTGCATAATCACTGCACTGCGCACTGTTGTAATTTCGCTTGAAACAGTGCCCTTCAAATACAAACACAGTAATGTTTACACATAACTACAAAGGCAAAGGTGTGGTAGCGTAGTGGATTATTACTGCGACCACCTCAATAAAGTAAAAAAAAATGTAGGAACACCATGGAACCCAATAAACGAGTGTGTCTCGCACTTGGCAGGTTTTTAAAGCATTTTTCATTGCATTGTAATTTTTTTATGGCAAAAAGTATTGTCTTTGCGGACTCTCTTTGTCCCCCGTTTCTTTTGTCGTTGGCTCTCTGTGTGTAGGAAGGAATGAAAAAAGATTTTCAACTCTGAAATATAAGTATTTAAATCCCGTAATGGTGATAGAAGTTTAATGTATTTTTGTGTACCACTAGCTGCGCCCCGCGGTTTTCCGCGATAAAAAGTAGCCATGTACTTCTCCAGGACCTAAACTATATACATATAAAATTTCATCAAAATCCATCCATCTATCCATTTCACGACTTATGACAGCGATTTTAGAACTTTAATAATTATAATAACGTTTATTGATTCTTAAAATACATTGTAACAGTTAAACTTAAAATATGATACTTACACCTAGTATTTACAAAAGAATATCAATTAAAAACTAGCACTGGTCTGGTGGTATCATTAGAGAACCCTGAACCCCACACTAGGGTGACCTGTGTCGTAGGGTTCAGTCAGTTATATAAAAAAAAGGTTAAAAAAACTCTTGTTTTTGAACAGAACATACGTTGACGCATGCAATAGTATATGAGATAGGAATATTCTATTGTAAGTAGTAACTAAGAAAGCTCTCAATTACTCGTGGTAGGTCTTTCGTATGCGAGAGGCCGTCTGGGTGGGTGCCACTGCTTTGCCAGTTATTCTGCCGCCAAGCAGTAGTGCGCATGCATTACTGTGTTCCGGTTTGAAGGGCATTGTAGCCAGCGAAACTACTGGGCATTATGAGACTCAACAGCTAATTGTCTCAGGGTGACGAGCGCAGTGCAACGCCGCGCAGGATTTTGCAAAACAAAGTTCTGGGTGGTGCTGTTATTGTTATGGGCTGGCGTATTGCTTACCATCAGGCAAACGACCAGCTCGTCTCGTCATACAGTTACATATAAAGAAAGCTCTCAGCACCTAAAAAAACAGACATAATAATAAAAATATATCATGTTTATATGCCCATGAAGATATAAATATAGCTTTTTATTACCATAGTAACATTATTCTCTCGCAAAACAATGTAACTTAAGCAAAACGAGCTGTATTACACCGGACCATAATACAGGCACATCCAACAATTATCAGTTCATTTACGACCCTATATACTACCTTTATAGCCTCACAGATAAAAACACCGCCATTTGTTTTCGCTAACCGCCGAAAATCTCTTTAAAACGTGCATCGAAAATGCACCGGACTTTTTTAACCTGCGAAAATTTAAACTCCCCTCGTTAAAGCGGGGAAACCCCGCTACCCCTCCGGCTCCCGACCGAGTTTCTAAATAATGAACTGTAATATAAAACATTATTTTCACAACTACAATAGTATTTATGCCGCACAGCCTTCATGCGATGATCTTTAGGGCGGGGTTGGGCGGGTCGCCATGGCAACACGGGTATGTATCCTGCTCGCCCCCGATTCTCCCTTAGAAGCGATTGTCATCTGTGGAAGATGTTGCCCCCACCTTGCCTTTGTACCTAGGAGTGTCGCTTAATCTAAAAGGGTTCTATCTCACTTGTGCACGAGGAAAGAGACTCTATCTTGGAGTGTTACGCTTCGTTTCGGAGTGTTTGCGTCGGCGAAGAAGAAGCAATCGATATTCTTTGTGAGCATCCACGCTACGTATCGGATGGCACAATGCGTCGCGATATCTTTGTTGGAGGTGTAAAAATTTAAAGGCTGCTATGTACCTTTGTGCTTTATCGCGCCGTTTTGAGCTCGGTTTAAATATGGGTAGTTGGAAAACGCGTTCGGAATGAAGCGTTGTCGCTTTTTGAATGTTTATTTATGATACAACTTGGAAAATGTAAGATCGTCGTACATTTTAAGACTACGCTCTTGCTCGTAAATCTTACTTCTGACGCTATATGCGATCTCGTATATTTTGCCATCATGAGCAATTTTAATACATGTTTGCTGCGTGATTTTGTGGATAAGTATTCGAATTATAAAGACAAAATTACTCACCAATACTTTTTCCTTTGTCCATCGTTCCCAGCATGTCATCATTCCTCGACCTTCCGAATCCAAGAGTAGTACCTGCTGCATCTTGTCCCAGCTGTCCACCATAGAAGTCGCCAAATGCCGTCGCTGAGCCCAACAAGCCAGACCTGTCTTGCAGCGCTGCTTTAGCCTTCTCCACGCTCTGCTTGAGCTGTTCGAAGGTGGACTGGTGGAGGCGGTAAGGAGGCCACTCCGTGGCAGGCCAGGGCTCCTCTTTCAGGGCGCTGCGCTTCAGTTCTAGGGCTCCGGCGTAGGAGCAACTGCTTTCGTACATTGCAGCTTTGAGCCCTTGGAGTGCGGACGCACACCGTAGTCTGCGGAAGTCAACCCTGGGGAAGAGAGATTCAGTGCTATGAACAATACAAAACAAGTTACATTTTGATTACATATTGTTGAAATTTTTAAATATTTTGCAATGTGGAAGAAAATAATTTGGAGGAAACCCGAACGTACCACCGAACAAAGCTGTGCTGTCAACTGTCAAACGACCTATTCGTGTTTTCGGATGTTCGATGAACCATCAGGGAGACAGGTGTGAGCAGTCGCTCAACTGCAATTTCATAGATCTATGAGCTCAATCTTTAGCTACAGCATTGTTTAACCAATCAAGGTACTAGGTAATCAAGGTAGTACAGCTAAACCGAACAAAGACATTTCTGAATTTCGAATTCAGCCGCTATTTTATTTGATATTTTGAAGTGTTTATAGCTCTCAAAATATGAATGAGAACTTATTAAATAATCATGGGTTACCTCACACGATTTTCTTTATCGTGTAGTACTTCTTTCTCGACAAAAGTCAAACTAACCTACCTACATGATCCCTTTATGATTCCCCTTCTTTCGATTTAATTATTTGGAACAACTACTTCTTCATGCGCTGTGATATCAGCCCCTGGATCTACTTGAATTATAGTCTAATTTAAAAGCTATTAAACGTTCTTGATAACATCACCAATCCCACTTACCAACGACTACTAGTACGATAAATGCGAGGTATTTAGTGTTGTTAATATTGAATTAGTGTGGCGTAGTGGACTGATGGATGAAAGGAGCTGGTTCTGTTCCCGTAGTAGAAAACAGATCGAATTGTATCATTATTATTGTAATGCTGCAAATCATTTTGTTAATACGAAAGATTGTGAGGACAGATGGATGTTTGTTACTTAATCACGCTAAAACTACTGAACCTTTTGGTCCTGAAATAGGACACAGACATCTTATACCTGGGCCACAATTCTTTTAACTATTGATGAATGTATGGATGTTTGTTACTCAATTACGCAAAAACTATTTAACGCATTTTGATGAAATTTACAAGCGGCTACAAGCGTACTTTTAATCGCAGGACGCCGCTGGTAAATCTACGGGCCGCAGCTAGTTTAGGTATATGGAAACACAGGGCCTCAATTCTCTTGACTATGTCCAAAATATCATACTAAAGAAAATCACGATCGAACTAAATAGTGAATTGACTACGAAATCTATCAATGAACTGTCAATATTGTAAATTTTCAAACAAATGACTTGCGATACCGTAGTTCGATAGATAACAGAATCAGGGCCCATATGAGGACTGTCAGAGATTTACGTATCAAAGTTCAAAATTCAATAGTTCTTTATTAATTTTTGGCAACGTCAATTATTACAATGACTCTACCACCATATCTGAAAAAGAACCACTATTCCGATACGGCAAAAACAGAGGGGCAATGTTTTTTAGAACTTTAGTTTTTATTGTGATCTAAATAACTCAATTCAATTTACCTATGTACAAGAGCCAGAACAAAACTGGAAAGAAGCTTACTGTCAAGATATAGGTGTGTTTGATGGCTAGAGTCGCAACAAATTGTAATATTTAATTTTAAGTATAATAAATAATTATTAATACGTGAACTACAGTTGAACTAAATGTACAAAATATTAAGTGCTGGAAAACTACCAATATAATAAATAAAAATTACTTATCTTTAAAAACAACAAAAGAAGTTTCTAACAATTGAGAGGTGCCCAAAATGCTGGCGGCGTTGCCTCGCTGAACAGCGAGGCTGATTCTTTGGCCAAAATACACGCAAGCATTTTGGTCACGTGTGGATTCCACCAGCCGCCCCGCCAAATTCTTATGAATTTCCAGTGCTCCTGGTCCCTCTGGTTTAATTTTAAATTGTAGCATATTATATTATTGTGGTTATAATAACATTCGTTACGATTCAATCTAGATTGTAATGTGATTTCCTAGGTCCTAGTTGCGATATAGTATAAATATATATACGTATTTGCATTATACTTTATAGTCACTGAGGGGTCGAATCGCTTGAGAAGGGACCGCAATTGCATTTCATTGCCAGGAAATAATTGTCTAAAGTCCATCATTATCATCATCACCATCACGTTCCCACTATTGGGATACAGATCTTCTCTCATAGAGAGAGTATGGGCCATAATTTGAACCAGAGCGGGTTGGCGGAAGTCACATGGCCTTGAATTTCTGTGATAAATTCTTGCACATGCCCAATTTCGTTTGGACGTTTTTCTTCACAGTTTTCTAGAGCGAGTTTTAAATTTGCATATAACCACATATAACTTAGTCAGTGGTACAGGGCCAGCGGGAGCGAACTCAAGTGCGTCGGATCGAAAGTCGCACGTGCTTCCACTAAGCCACACTCACTTTTTCATGTCTTAAGTCCAACATTAGAAAATTATTGCCCTATATACAAATTACTCGGTTATCCAATATCAAAACACAAATACTCGAAATTGAAATAAAAACTATTTTTATATATGTAAGCGTTTATTAGTATACAATTAACAATTATTCGTGTATCTGCATAGCATGTGCATTAGAATGTATTCAAAACTAGTAGGTATAATGTCTTTGTTAATTCATATCAGCTTAAAGTATTGTCGGAGTAGATTAATATCTGAGTTCGATAAGGTTGTGATTGCGTTTTGTCTAATAATATGTCGGAACATAGTAATAGTATGTCGGAACACAGTTTTTGACTGTTCAACATTATATACTATTCCGACAACACTTCATTTCAACATAATCGGAATTAAACACCTCAATATATCAATTTATTTTTAATAACTTGAATATATATACAAAATATAAAAAAAATATTCTAAATGGCCTATGGTGGAGGGGGAAGTGCCCAGAACGCTGGCCGCATTGTCACGCTGAATGGCAATGCTGATTTTTTGACCCAAATATGAGCCAGAATTCTGATCACACGTCGCCGTCATCAGACGTTTTGCCAAGTCCCTATAGATTTCATGTAAATTAGATAATTGGTAAATGTATCTGCTACGATTTCATTTGCACTTCAATGGATTTATAATTTAATTATTTCAGGAAATATTCTGTATTTTCTGAAGTAATTCAATAGTATTAAATAGCCAATCCTCAGTATTATACTGTAATATGGCCTGAATCCCACCATGATGCAACACAATTTTCACAATCACAATTTTCATCAATTTAGAACAATTTGTGTATTAAGGGCGGTTTTTGTCGTGCCATTCCAGTCCAATGAGTTCAACCAGGCCTTCCTGAAGCATCCTGGACGAATTGGTACCTTACCTCATGTCTGACACTCTCTTCCTTTTCGGGCGCTGTTCCTTTTTCTTGGCCTTCTCCGTCGTGGCTGCTAGCACGTGGTATCACATTTCGTGATACCACTTCACATTTAGAATTCGAACCACACAGCTAACACGCAACTGATTCAAGATTACCGAAGTCAAGACAGCGTCATTTGAACGGCAGCAATCGATCGGCGACCGCGATCGTGCGTTGCTCATGACAGCGGCGACCGCCGACTGCCGCGCCTGCGACTGGCCAAATTGAAAGCATCCGGGCAAAGGGTCGTATGTCGTACAAGCAATTTATATCCACAGTTTGATTTGACCACGGACGCGAATTCGCTGTGACAACGCGTACGTTTAATTGGCCACCGGAACTTGTCTCATTAACCTGCTGTTTGTTATGTAGTAGTTTTCGTTAACGCGAAGCCATTGCGTTGACAGCGGTCATGTTTATGGGCGCAAACAGCGAATAGTTCGGTACTACTGTTGCAGCGGCGCGGCGGTGACGTTAAATGACGGTACTTGTGCTGGTAAATGTATTTGACACTTTATTGATTTATCCTATAGATTTATACCTATTTGTGTACGTTGAAGTTAGAAAAATAAAGATATTGATGAAGTTTCTAATTAACTTAGTAAAAACCTTGAGACGAGATTATAAAAAAAATGCGTCGACTGATATTCGTATGTACATAGATAGATGTACCTTTTATCTGTCACTTCAACACACATGTATATTTAATAGCAAGACACTTCGTTCCTCATATAAAAATAGGTAGGAACTATGCCTAAACATCCTTCTTCCACAAATTCACATGCACTATGTCACAGACATTAGGTACTACCATGCCTCCGCACTCCGCACTGTAGGTACGAAGCTACAAGTATATAGCCGGACACCGACGGCGGGTCGCGCGTCGTTACACGTGCCGCGTCAGAAGAGATAAGAGCTATGCGATTGAACGGGAGGCGCTCTGTAGGTTAATATGACTCAAAGAAAAAGTATTAAATATGACTGGTAGGTAGCAGCGCTACGCGAGCTGAATTGAATTTTATTGCGTCATAGCAAGAGTCGCTATTTGTTTAAATTTCTTTGTGGAGTAATGTCTTCTGTCCCTTAGTATTCTGTGGTACTACGTAAACTATGTACTAAATACTAATAGGTACGCAAAAAACTATTAGTAAGGATCAGGTGCCCTACGCTAAAACTATACCTAATAGCACAATGTGAACCACCCAGGTTCTTAAGTCCTAAGTCACACATCCGAGAGTGAACTAACTAGTGTATGTGGGCGCATCGCCGGCAGGATGTCTGCATTACCTTATTATATGCGGCAAAAACGAGCATCCTGCTGGCGGGATCTTGCCGTCTGACAGGTGCTTATCGCTGGATGAATTACGTGGTGTCGTTAAACTCTTTATTACACGGGAGCAGTGGGTTTTTGTTTGTATCCGAATGAGATCAAACGGTTGGTGATGGATCAAGCGTTGTCGTTAACGCGACTTTTTTATGTAACTGAATGTTCGCCTGATGGTAAGCAATACGCCTGCCCATGACAGTTGCAGCATCACCTAGAACTGTCTTTTGAAAAATCCTGCGCGACATTTCACTGCGCTCGTCATCCTGAGACAATTAGCTCTTAAGTCTTATAATGCCTAGTAATTTCGCTTGCAACAATGCCCTTCAAACCTAAACACAGTAATGCTTGGGGAGTACTGCTTGGCGGCAGAATAATTGGCAATTTTTTTTTATGCGCCCTTACCGCGCGAATAAGCGATGGGACGATTCGCCAGCTCGTCCCCATCTCGCGAATGTCAATTAGGACACTTGTTCGGCGCCTGCACGTTCGATCGCAGGTTTACGCGAGCAAAGTATCCCAGAGAAGTAGCCCCAAAATTGCGGAACCACATTGCCTTTCTCTGAGACACCTTTTAGCCGAGTCTAATGATATGGAACTTTCATAATGATACCAATCAAAAGAACTGCGATGACTATAATGATCAAATTATTGTACTATGTATTTAATTTGTACCTATATTAAAATTAAATAAATAAATTATTATTATTATATCGCTTTTTCTCACGGGTTATACACCCGGTCCTTTGGAAGGCTTGCGGGACATGAGTCCAACACGTAGAGGCCTCTTAGAGCATTTAGTTTAGATATGAAATGAGCAACACTTATCGGGGACTGTCTCTAAGAGCAACATTAAGAAGATGCCCTCATGCCACGTTGTTAATTTTCTTTCTTAAATTTAAGTTTTTTACAGTATTTCTATAAAAGTATATACAAAAATATTATAAAAATCCTAAACCTAGAGTGCCGCCGGCATGGGGGCAGGGCCCAAACTGCCGGTGGTTAGGGCTGCAGAGTGAGGAACCTCCTGACAATACGTGCCGTGTCAAGGAGTACTGCCTTCTGCGTCTGACCCTTGATCCAAAAATGGCTCTTCGCTACATTTTCATTCATTCTTTATTATAATACCGTTTGTGTGCTTAAATCGTAAGCTGTCATTGGTCAAAATTGCCAGACGTTCGACTTTTCTCCAAGTAGTCAACCCTCCTCCGGAGAGCAGCAACATATCACCGGCCTAATCGACCAGAAACGAACTACACTGACCGCGGGTTCACTTTCGACGTTCTAATAAAATGTGCGTTTTTTCAGATACGCAGTTTATCAAGTAGGTAGCTTTAGTTTGTAGTTAAAGTCAAAGTCAAATATCATTTATTAAATAGGCACAAAAGTGCACTTTTAAAGGTCATAAACACATGATACAAATAAAATATGTTAAATATTGTAACTTATGTTAACATGACTTTGAAAAACAGGTAAGTATGTTTACTCATTTCTTTCCTATGCTCAAATTGAAGTCTGGGTGCTGAAAAGAAATGCGAAAACTGACTCTACCAGTGCTTCGGAAATACGCCCGTTAGAGAAGATAGCACCGAGAAACTCTGCGGGGATGTCTTTTTTTCAGCTCTTTTAAAGTGTCTCGAAAATAACAATGAACAATTACGTATAAATTAGAATTAACAGAATGTCAAACAAGAAATGCGAGTGAGATGTCTCATAGTCATAGTATCAGTAATAAAAAAGTGTATATAAAATATAAGTAGGTATGATAGTAGCAGTTAGGAGTGACTAGACCAGACCAGTCCCCGCAAGCAGCGCCCGTTCACGAGTATGACTTGTGGACCAGCCATCAACCCCTCAACGAAAACGAAAACGAAGTAGAAAACGGTCCAAGAAGTCAAGACCTAGAAAAAATAATAAATTCTAACAAACGCTGGAACAAAAAAGTTCTTAGGTGGAAAAAGAATTGATTTTACCGAAAACAAAGGCAAATTTGGTGTGTTTAAGTGAGTCTGAGAAAGTACAAGCGACCTAGTCGTGTTTCGGGATGATGTTCGGTGAACCATCGGGAAGACGGGTCTGAGCAGCCGCTCAACTGCCGTCTCTCTCTAGATCTATGTGCTCCATCTTAGGCCACACCATCGCTTCACATAAGGCGAGACAGTGGCCAAACTAAGATCCTTTAAGCGAAAAAAAATTTACGAAATGTCTCTATTTGTTGAAAAAGAGAAAGAAAGCTTGCCTGAGATAATAATGAAAAATAGCCTGATCCTGGCCCTTAACTTGGATTCACTATATCTAGGGAACCAGGAACTACGACGACTACAATACCTAGAAATTAAAAAATACTTCCGCTTCTTTTCTGTGCACAAACATTTGTCCCGTACCGGGAAACGAACCCGCAACTTATGTGGTGTATGAGATTCGGCTAAACTACCGAACCACTACACCACAGATACAGTCGACCCTCTGAGGTCGTCCAAATGACTTTAGCCTCGTAATCCGTTGTATTAACAGGTTCCATCTGTATTATATGTAGGTACCTACCTACCTATGTATTATAGTGCAATTCTCTTTCGCACATACGCATTATAGTACTTCTGTGGTGTAGTGGATGGGTGGGTCAGCTCAAATATCATACACCACTGAGGTTGCGGGTTCGATTCCCGCGACGGGACAAATGTTTGTGCACAAAAAAAAAGCGCAAGCATTTGTTTCGTGTCTGGGTGTTGTGGGACCATGGTCCTCATAGTTCCTGGTTGCCTAGATACAGGGAATCGGGGATCCAACCATCAATATTTTTGTGAAATAATAATGATTTATATTTTTAATCAATAAATAAAATCAAATAATTCTGACATTTTTAATCTGTTCTTCATCTCAAACGAAACAACAATCACAGCGCATGACGTCATTTGAAGGCAAATGCCGTGAGTCAAGCTTGTGTTTATTTTACGTTTTTGCTTTTCATAAAATGTATATTTGGTAATTTTTTCGTTTCACTACTACACGTATTTAAATCTCTTTGCAAGTTTTATTTCGAAGAGTTTGTCGTTTTCTACCTTCATATGACGTCACAAGTTTTAAGGTGACCTTTTGCGCGGCAATATTTGAAACATAAAATTTAAACATAGTTTTAGGTACTTTTAGAGCGTTATTTAACTAAATTAGTATTTTTCATAGCTATATATATTCATTATAGTTAATTTAAAACACTTTCTGAAAAGTTGTCCGATCCCCTATTCTGATGTATCTTCGAAGTCCACGGTCGAATATCGATCGAATTTATATGGGACCACATTGTAGCTATACTGAATCCAACGCAATGAATTTGTCAAATCGGTTTATAAATGATGGAGTTCCGAATTAATAATATAAAAAAATACAATCGAATTGAGAGCGTCTTCCTTTTTATTAGGTCGGTTAAAAGAAAAATAAATTAGAAGAAAAGTGGTACATCTATAACTAGAACTATTGAGCAAAAAGTAGGTACCTAACCAACATTTATACAGACAACAAAATAAGTTAAAATAAACCGGCCAAGTGCGAATCTGACTCGCTCACGAAGGGTTCCGTACCATTATCAATAAAAAACGGCAAAAAAATCACGTTTGTTGTATGGGAGCCCCCTTAATTATTTTTTAGCATTTGTTGTTATAGTGGCAACAGAAATACATCATCTGTGAAAATTTCAACTGTCTGACTATAACGGTTCATGAGATACAGCCTGATGACAGACGGACAGACAGACAGACAGACCGACAGACAGACAGACGGGCGGACAGCAGTCTTAGTAATAGGGTCCCGTTTTCCTCTTTGGGCACGACACTCTAAAAAATAACTTTTCTGCTTTTTTGTGATTGTGTTAGTGAACAAAATTCGTCCAAACAGCCAACTCGATCCCGTATTTTGAACGATTTCTCCAAAGACCTGTTTAATCTCTGTCTTCAATAATCACAACTAAAAACATGAATTCAAATCATAACAAATGTACAGTCGAGCACAATAATTAATTCTTGGTTGATTTATGCGCATATTATACAAGCACCTCCGTGTACCGACTTACGTCTGAACGTTCCCTAGATTTATGCCTCTATGGTAATACGCTGGTGCTCAGAATATATTTCCCTCGTAAACACTGCGTTATCTTTTTATGTAGCCGACTGTACTTTTATAATGTTCTTAAAAAGAGTTTAGCTTGACGGGGAATTCTAGTTTTGAATGAAAAATGTATGTTGCTTAGTTATTCTCTGTGTAAGACAACGTTAGACGTGATTTAGAATTGTTGTTGCTTATAAATTATCCAGTCCAGTACTGGGTGAGAAGAGCCGAGGACCGGGCTCAGTGGCCATTCATTAGGAGAGGCCTTTGTCCAGCAATGGACGACAACAGTCTGATGGTGATGATAAATTATCATAAAGTCCATCGATTTAGTTACAATTCGTTTCAAATATGAATAGGATCGATTTACCAGTTACGCGTGGTAGGTCTCTCTTATGCAGCCCAGAAAGACTTCCGCATACGAGAGACCTGCCACGCTTACCACCGCTTTGCCAGTTATTCAGCCGTCAAGCAGTAGTGCGCACGCATTATTGTGTTGAATTTACTGGGCACATGAGACTTAATATCTGATCTGTCTCGGGGTGATGAGTGCAATGCAGTGTTACGGAGTGTTTTTTATGTTATTTTAAGTGTTCTGAGTGGCACTGCAATTGTTATGGACATGCGTGGCGCTTCTTCTGTCTGTGTGATCTGTAACTTTCACTTCTATGTTCGTAGTTTTTGAACTGAAGACACGAGAAGTTAGCTAGTAAACCGATCATACTCTCATTTTAAACGCGTTTTAAGTAATTGACCAGCAATAGGCTGATATCATTGGGAACTGAGGGTTGGAGAACTGCGCAAATTATGACTTGGCTTGCAGTTGCCTGTTTTATCCTAGTGTATTTTTCTCTATTCCCGAGAAAAAAAACTGTAAAAGGTTTCAAAAAATATTAAATTTTACAAACTCCCATTCCCATTGGTCAAAATCCTTGCTATATAATGCTCATGTAGTGATAGACAGCCGAAGGTATAGCTTTATAGAATAGGAAAAATACTATATTTTACAAAAAAATATCGGTTTACCAAAGAGCTATTATTATTATTAGGAGCCTGTTTCATCCCACTGCAGGGCAAAGGCCTCCCTACTCTCCCTCCACTCATCTCTTTCTATTGCCACGATAGACCAATCTTTCAGGTGTGTCTAGCTCATCCCGCCATCTCCTTCTTGGCCTGCCGCGGAGTCGCTTGCGATCGTGTGGGGTCCACTGGGTTTTGGCCCAGAGATATTCCGACAAGCGGCAGACATGTCCAGCCCAGTCCCATTTGAGTGTTGCTGCTTTTTGGGTCACATCTGCTATCTGAGACCTCGAGCGCAGTATGGTGTTTCCTATACGGTCAGTACGCTTTACGCCAAGAATACTGCGTCCCATAGCTCGTGGCAGACCTCTGATGATTTATCACAGAGATATAGCGATCCAAAATTAATCTTGTAACACACGTATCTTTATTCGTTTAAAAAGTAGAAAACATCTTTATCGTTCCATAAATAAGCAGAAAAACCGTCATATTTTCAAAAAGACGGTAATCCAACGCTAATGAAACATAACAACGTACTGATAAACTGTTGGCGGCAACAGTTGCCACATGCTTGCATGCTATTGCAATTGTAACAGTTTGGGAGACGCTGCTGGATTTAATTACACGTTGCGATTCATTTTCCGGACTACGATTTGAGTATGGGAAGGAAATGGTTAGACAAAGACCTTTAGCTTATTTTGTTTCAAAGTCAAGATATCTTAAGTTACAGTTTTTAAAGTACCTATTTTAATTGATTTGTATTATGTTTATGACGTTTAAATGTGCATTTTTTGTGCCTATTTAATAAATATTTTTTGAGTTTTGTTTAGGTATATGAAGCCGTGACTAACTATTGACCAATCCAATTCTCAATTTTGCAAGCCTAGTCATAAGGTGAATTTTGCAGAGGAATGTCATTGCAAATCCAAGGGGACCAAATGCCATATACTGTGACTTTTAATTTGATTCAGTATACTGACAGTTTATGGTAATGAAAAACGCCCCTTAACACTCCAGAAAAACAGAAATAATGTCAAAGATGTCTTGAAGATAAGCAAATATACAAGAGTGACTAACGATTATAACATTTACTAGTAAAAGGCATTTTCCATTACTATGAACGGTCAGTTTACTGAAGCGAATTAAAAGTCAGAGTACAGGCAGCAACTAGAGCTCAACTGTTGTTAAACAGCGCAACAGTTATAAACCGTAATTTCATAAGGCACAGGCCAGATGTCACTTTTAAACACAATCACGTTCAAAAATTTGTTTCGATACTTTCGATAGAAAAAAAATCCGTTAGTAATCAGTATGTCCAGTAGCTATCCAACTCATTCCATGTTTGCACGGTGCCAACACGCCTGGCCTCGGATGTGTAGAGACATCATAATAACGAAGTTATATGAAACGTTTACAGACCTTTACAAGTGTGGCGAACTCAGACTGTGGCCAGTTGTGAAGTTGTAAGTACTGCTTGTGGACTTTGGAAGTCGGCTATTGAACTGATCTGATACAGTACTACTTCGCTGAATTTAGCTGTTTTTTAATTTAACAGAGTAATGAGACGAGCATATCGTTCGCCTGATGGTAAGGCCCGCGCCTGCCCATAACAATTGCAGTGCCACCAAAAACTTATACCATAACAAAACTAGCATACTAATTTTTACGTATAGGTGGAAACTTGTAACTGGCCTAGTTATCTTAAACACAATTTAATTAAAATTACATGTCAATACATGTATATGTTAAGTATTATATATTAGTTTTCCTAATATAAATAAATACATCAATAAAAAGTACTGCGTAGCACTGCATTGCGCTCATTACCCTGAGACATCAGATGTTAAGTTTCATATGCTCAGTAATTAATTTCGCTGGCTACAATGCCCTTCAAACCGGAACACAGACCTGTGTGTACTGACTTGTGTCACTATCAGCAGGCCAAGCGCACTCCGCACTGTAGGTACGAAGCTACAAGTACATAGCCGGACACCGACGGCGGGTCGTGCGTCGTTACACGTGCCGCGTCAGAAGAGATAAGAGCTATGCGATAGAAAGAGAGGCGCTCTGTAGGTTAATATGACTGGTAGATACAGGTAACAATTTCGGCGTAATGGCAAGTCTCACTATTTACATTTCGGCATGCGTAATGGCTCTATTTTTAGTTTTGGCAATACAAACATAAGCATACTCGTCACTAAATAAGTATAAATTCCTATCCATATAACTGCTCTTTATCAACCTTACGATATCGAAAGGACACTATATTGAAGATTAGTTCTGGAGTCTTTTTCCAATCCAAATTTATAGTCTCGTAGATTCGCTCTACATTTTCAGGTAGTTAATAGGGGATCGGACAGTAATCGAGAAAAAATCTAAAATGTAGTTAGAACGAATGTTCGTCGAACTAGAAAGGTCATCCAATCAATAATTTTGTGAAATAATAATGATTTGTGTTTTTAAATCAATAAATAAAATTATAATTCTGACATTTTTAATCTGTTCTTCGTCTCAAACGAAACAACAATCACATCGCATGACGTCATTTGAAGGCAAATGCCGTGAGTCAAGCTTGTGTTTATTTTACGTTTTTGCTTTTCATAAAATGTATTTTTGCTAATTTTTTCGTTGCATTACTACAATATAGTCCCTAAACTTCTAAAACCTATTTAAATCTATTTGAAAGTTTTATTTCGAAGAGTTTGTCGTTTTCTACCTTCATATGACGTCACATGTTTTCAGGTGACCTTTTGCGCGGCAATATTTGAAACATAGTTTTAGGTACTTTTAGAGCGTTATTTAATTAAAATACTATTTTACATGGCTATATACACAGTCAGGTAATAAGTATTGTCACACAGTAAAAACTTTTCTTTTAGAATGCTGGCCACAAAAAAGTTTATTGAATTCGAATTTCGAATTATTCATGAAAATAAAAATGTATACTTTTTAGAATTTTACTCATTTTTAAATATGGAGTGGACGCTTAAAGAAGACC
Source organism: Petrophora chlorosata (assembly GCA_951640565.1). Taxonomy (NCBI): domain Eukaryota; kingdom Metazoa; phylum Arthropoda; class Insecta; order Lepidoptera; family Geometridae; genus Petrophora; species Petrophora chlorosata. Next base: position 3,061,735 of record OX621188.1, read on the forward strand.
GTGTTGCAGTTATTGCGTTGCATCCCTGCGGTTACGCGCCAATTAAAATTTTTAACACACTGAAAAATTTGAATATAACCAAAAGATTCGTTTATCGCACATCAAACGATACTATGAAGACTCTAGTGTAGATGACAGGTCAAGAAGTGGTCGCTCTCGGTCTGTTAGGACTCCAGCAGTAATAGAAGCTGTGAAGGCGCGAATTCAAAGAAATCCCAAACGTAAGCAGAAACTGTTGGCCCTTCAGATGGGGTTAAGCAGAACCACGGTGAAAAGGGTGTTAAATGAAGACTTAGGGCTTCGGGCATATCGAAGAAAAACAGGACATCGTTTAAATGCTCGTCTAATGGACCTGAGACTGAAGAGATGCCGCGCTTTGTTGAAGCGGTACGCGGGAAAAATATATCGGGAAATTCTTTTTTCGGATGAAAACATTTTTACCGTAGAAGAGAGCTACAACAAACAAAATGATAAGGTGTACGCACACAGTAGTGAAGAAGCGAGCAACCGTATTCCGCGTGTCCAACGAGGTCATTTTCCATCCTCGCTCATGGTATGGTTGGGAGTTTCTTATTGGGGCTTAACAGAGGTACATTTTTGAGAGAAAGGTGTAAAAACGAATGCAGTTGTGTATCAAAATACAGTCCTGACGAACCTTGTGGAACCTGTTTCTCATACCATGTTCAATAACAGGCACTAGGTATTCCAACAAGATTCGGCGCCAGCTCATAGAGCGAAGAGCACACAAGACTGGCTGGCGGCGCGTGAAATCGACTTCATCCGGCACGAAGACTGGCTCTCCTCCAGTCCAGATTTGAGTCCGTTAGATTACAAGATATGGCAACACTTGGAGGAAAAGGCGTGCTCAAAGCCTAATCTCAATTTGGAGTCACTCAAGACATCCTTGATTAAGGCAGCCGCCGATATTGACATGGACCTCGTTCGTGCTGCGATAGACGACTGGCCGCGCAGATTGAAGGCCTGTATTCAAAATCACGGAGGTCATTTTTTTGCCATAAGAATCTATGTTTTGTTAAGTTCATTTTGGTATATAAATGGTTATATAATGAATAAACTTGTTTCAATTATTTTATATTAAACATGTGACAGAATTTATGACCTGACTAGGTATATTCATTATAGTTCATTTTTAAGATTAGATTAGATAATGCTTTATTGTCACACAACAACACGAAATAATTACAATACAATACTTAGTGTTACAATGAGCGGTCTTATAGCTTATAGCGATCTCTTTCAGACAAACTTTTGATGTAGAGAACTCTATAAGAAACTGTAAGGGACGGTGTAAACAAAATAGTAATATCATGTACATACTACATATTCATAATAATATACACAATAATTACATATCCATACATACATATTCATAATAATTACATATATATAAGTAAATGAAATAACTGAAATCATTATAGATTATACAAACTAAAAGACTCGAAAAACCGAACTTTTGTTAGCTAAAATACATCCAGAATCATTTCAAAATTTTACTTACTTAATAATCTCTGAAACTCTAATTGTAGTCTGTTTCCATGACTCTTTTATAAATATAGGAACAATAATATTAATGTAACTCTTAAAGTAAAAAAGGAAAATATTTGATAACAAATAAACCAACTGATATATTCGAAGTTCAAGGCTGAATATTGATGAAATTTATATGGGACCACCTTAAAGCTATACTGAACCCAACGCAAAACGAATTTCCCAAATCAGTTTATAAGGACGGAGAGCTCCGCTTTTTTATAGTCGTTTTCAATTATTCCACGCTCAAATCAAAGACCAGGCTCAGAAAAGAAATGCGTAAACTGACTCTACCAGTGCTTTGAAAACACACCCGCTAGAGAAAATAGCACCAAGAAACTCCGTGGGGATTTTTCTTTCTGTCAACCTTTTAGCTTTTATAAAAAGATATTAATTTGTAATCAAAATAAAATATCAAACTAAAAGTGCGATTGAGATGTCCAATAGTAAAAGAAAAATAATTTGAGTAATTTAAAGATACAACAACAGCTATTAATTATATATCTATAAAGTAATTTAAAGAATTTTGCAGTGGGACGACCACGGCTAAATATAATAAAAATAAATTTAAAGATAGAATAAAAGGGTTGATTAGGTAATAGGCAAAAGCTAGTATAATATAAAACGGATAAGCGCGGCCGTCGCAATTACGCATGTTATAGAACATCGCATATGTTTTACGTGAATCCAAGATTATTAATATCTGTTAAATTTATAGTATGTTCTGTGAATTTTTTCACTTTGGTTTGGTTTAAAATATGCGTACTATATTCTTCTAACTAAGCTACTCGTTAAATAGCAAGTACTTAATACTCTTTTTTATAATGCACACCATTGAATATTATTAATTATTATTCCCAAAATGGTAGATATATAATTATTATTATTTCAAGAGTAAAATGTCATATTTCATTGCAGATCATTGCTGTAATCGCGGCAGCGCTGTAATTATTTTTTTCCAAAGTTTTCCAGTAACGAAGTTCGAATAGAAAATTGAAAAGGTTTCACAATTATTTTTTTATCTTTCTGTCAGGTCTTGGGGACCTGAGAAATACATCGCCAGCGGAAACGAAGCTTTTACCAAAAGGTCCCTTCAAAGTTTCAGTACAAAAGACTTCAACGCATTTGGCCTCGAAGCCCACTCACCTCAGTACCCCAGCATCCTTCAGCCTTCACTTCCAACACACGAGACCATCGCCGACACTGTCACGACACGGCACGGGTCCGAAACGAGACCGGGGACCGGCAAGACACTCGGAAGGGCCGCGAGTAATTTGTCGATGGAAAAAATAAACAGATCGATAGGTGAGAGCTAGGCGCGCGTCCGTGGACAGGAAACGGGGATAATACGAGTGAGGTGCTCCGTCCGGTGCTGGTGGTGCAGACGGCGCGCGGGGGCGGCGGGGGCGGTGTGGGGTGGCCACGCCCGGGGGGCGGGGCCAGCGTCCGCCTGCGCGGGATCATCCACGGGATGAAGGGCCCGGCTCCCGGCTCCCGGGTCCCGGCTCTCGGGCCTCGCCGTCCCTGGAACGGACCCATAGGGACGGATTGCTCGCCGCTATCACAGCCCGCAAGTAGGTGGTTAAGCGCTCGGTTACATTATTATGTAGGTTGATTTCAATCGCGGTTGAGCATCCGACCAGAAGGTCGAATTGTGTATGGATGTTTAAAGATGATACAAATACATATACAAAAACTCTTTATTGTATACAAATAACATAAAAAAAACTATTACCTACAGATAAACCTTATAACTTGGGTAGTACTTTGGGTGGTCTTATCGCTAAGAGCGATCTCTTTCAGACAACCTTTGGATGGACAGTTTTGGATGAAAAGGAGTAGACGGTGGTGTACAATAATTCATAAATAAATAATACTATTACACCATTAGATACCTACTTATATAAATATACCTAAATCCTAGTAAGTAAATATCGATATAACTAAAAACTAATATCATGGACCAAATATGCTAATATAGATAGAATAGAATAGAAAAGAATAGAATAACTCTTTATTGTAACACCAAAATACAGAAATAATTAAAAACTAAAATAACAACTAACTTAATAATAATGTCACAATGGGCGGTCTTATCGCTCAAAGCGATCTCTTCCAGACAACCCACAAGTGAACAGATGTATTGATAATAATCATAAACACAGTTTTATGATAGCATTAGGAAGCAGATGTACCTACTTAGGGATTTTTAACCATGTTTTGGAAAATGATACCTACATAGTATATAAATGAACAGGTATATTCTCTTGTCTAATCTTAAAACAATATAATCAGAAAGAACAGCACTCTTTCGCAATTCACGCTTCGGATGCCAATATGACGCGTGGCGCTTACCAACAGACGCAACGCCTTGCTGTTTTAAAAAAGCAGCGCTATGTAATTCGACCGATACTCCTACATTGAGACTGAGTTTTCAGCGGCTTAGCTCCTTTAGTGATCGTTGCTTATCTTACCATACCTTTTTTTTTTTTTTTTTTTTTTTTACGTGGGGAAATCCTCATGGATACCTCCGGGCACGGGCCCTTCGGTTATGTCAGACTCCGCCTTTCGGCGACCTACTGACTAAAACCCCACGGTTCTCCGTCTTCTGCCATGGTGGGGTGAGATGGGGTCGCGCTAGCATTCACCATCTCACCCCGGCAGATGGCCCGGTATCCGGGCCTCCGGCTGCAGCATTGCTGCATCCAGTCTTGCCCGACGGGGTGGCCGAGTTGACCCTCCCCGCCGCGCCGCCAGCCTTGCAGGCCGGCCATCCACCGACCCGAGGGTCCGCTGAGCCTCTCGCGAGGCTCCCCCGACTCCGCGGAAGATCCGCCGGCCTCATCTGCTGTGCTCTATGCTACCTTCATAGAGACACGCAGAGAGGCCCACCGTTCCCAGCTATTAGCCACGACCAACAAGATCCCACAAGGAGAAGTTATTGGCCGTGTTGACGGGGTGCACCGGCCCAGTCACTGCCGTTCCCCCCGGACGTATCCATAAGGGACAAGCAGTGACCGAGCACACGTGGAGGTTGCCGGGACTAGCACCCCATCTTACCATACCTACAATGTATTAGGTTTTTTGACACGACAATACCCCACGCATGTCCAGTAAGATTTTTTTAAGCTATGTGTCTGTAAATTATTAGGACAGACGGACGGAAGATCTTATAATTTTTATTTATGTAATTTATGAAAAAAATAAAGAAAGTAAAAACCCATTTATTATTCGGCAAACAAAAGCGGCATACAAAACATTAAAACATAAAACTTAAATAATAAATATATGTGCCGGGTTATTCCCAAAGTACTCCAAGAAATTTTCTCAAACTACTCCACGAAAAAAGTATCAAAAATATATTTTATAATTTAAGTTTCATCCTTCTCCATGAGAATATAAAAATGTTCTCAAAGTACTCCACACTACTAATTTCAAAAGGGTTGTTTAGGTAATAAGTTGTAGTATAATGAGTTCATAAACCGTATATTCGTTCTCAAATTACTCCAACCATTTCTGTTTAGTGATTATTAATTTAAAAAAACTGTTTTATGCTGCATCCTATATATACTCCAAAAGATAGTTGACGTACAGTCAGGTGCAAAACTGTTTATAAAAATATATTTAACCACGAGGAAAAGTTGGAATAAAATACAGTAACTGGTTTGTAATTGTTTACATTTATTAATATAAATTACATTTTATACATATACTAGCTGACCCGGCAATCGTTGTTTTGCCTTATAAATTAAAAAACATGTTAAGGGTGAACAACCCTTATCAATTAGGGGTATGAAAAATAGATAGTAGCCGATTCTCAGACCTACTGAATATGCATATAAAATTTGGTAAAAATCAGTAAAGCCGTTTCGGAGGAGTAAGGTAACTAACATTGTGACATGAGCATTTTATATATATGATGATGATTAGATTACATATAATTTTGAATAAATCAACCACAATATTTTGAAAAATAATTGTGTATCTGAATAAAAAGTTAAATTAACACTATAGTTAAAAAAAAAACATATGAGAACTTACCTAAAATAATAAAATACATCAAACGTGAATAATAAAAACAATTAAATCTCTTTCTAGCCCTAATTTTAAAATAATTTTCTAGAAATGTACCAATCAAAATAAAATCAAAGCCACTTTCAGGTCCGTTTGTAGAGTGTCGGCTTCTGTTTATAGCAGGAGTGTGTTCTATGATATTGCCTGTTTGAAGTGGAAATTTGCATCCTTTGGTTATGGCATTGGGAAATGTCTTGCTCAGAGCATTTATTTATTTATTTAACTTCGTATGTATGTTGCTCTTTATTGTAGTGGTAGAAAAATAAACTCAACTGGACATGTTAGAGTTTGACTCTCATTGCTACCCACGTCCACATGTAACGAATAGAGCTGATTAAACGGCATGGGACAACTCCAAAAGATTCCGTCCATGAAACAGATTTGACTTCGTTTTAAAATTCTTCTGCCCTCCGGGACTTCGATACTTGGTCCAGTGGCCCCAATGTTGTCAGAATGGTCCTTATACATACATTTGAATTTTTTTATAGCACTCTGTTTGTCCCGAGAATTCAACTGACTAATTAACCTTGATTATATAATGACCATAATCCGCTTATTACAAAAAAGGCAAGTGAATTGCACCTTACTTAAACATAGATAAACAATACTCTACTCTCCTCTCTCTCTAAACACATTGATCGCGCTATGCGTGTGAACCGATACTAGCGGCGCTTAAGATTGCGACACTGCTTTCCAGCTTGACTTTGGAACTGTCTCTTTCACACTCGTTTTAATAAATAGGTAATAAATAATGCAATAAAAATATGTGGTGTGACGAGGTTTACTCCAATTACTACAGACGTAAACATCTAACACAATAAAAAAAAAACTTTCGTCTGCATTATTTTGGTACAGTGCTTATAAATACTGTGACTGACTGTACCTTTTCAACATTTCATGGAGTAGAATGAAACTGAAAATGAAATGTTATTTTTATAATATCTAGATGGAGTAGTTAGGTATTTGATGCTGAAAAATCACTGGAGTATTTTGAGAATAAAACCAGCAACACGTGGAGTAAAATGCAAGTTAAAAAAAAAAAAATATACTAATATTTCTTTGGAGTAATTTGAGAATTAATGTATATTAATTATTACATATTAATTTATTTATCTTATTAGTGAAAACTTGACTGTGATAAAAAACGTCTACCCATAACAGGAGCAGCGTCACCCGGAGCCTTGTTTCGCAAAATCCTGCAAAGCACTGCGCTCATCACCGTGAGACAGTCTCATAATACCCAGTTACTTTACTGCCTACGATACCCTTCAGGTCAGATCACAGTAATGCTTACGCACTTCTGCTTGGCGGTGACCATTGTTCTACAACACCCAGACACGAAACAAATGCTTGCGCTTTTTTTTCTTTGAACAAACATTTGTCCCGTCGCGGGAAAAGAACTCGCGACCTCAGTGTTGTATGAGATTTGCACCGACCTGCTCAACCACTACACCACAGATGCTGTCAAAATTGCTGTAAAAAATATATTCTATATTAGCGTTTTCCCTATTCATACATTTTACTTGCCCCGATATCGTATCGGATAATGTGGAAACCCTCTTACGTCGCGTATGTGATAAGAAACAAAAGAACAAAGAAGTTAGATAAATTGGCGACGCGTCAAGAATACTTGTCCAAATTTTTATTTACTTACCTATTTTTTCTCTAATCTCTAATATAATTTCTCTAATATAACAAGTCGCTCATCCGCGTCTGTCTGTGTACTCGCAACTACATGATGGAATTTGATAAGGCTAAAAATGTATTGAAGGTTTTAATGTTTTTATGTATAATATTCACCCGTGCAAAACCGGAGAGGCTCTAGGTCTCTGATAATAATAATAACATATTAACCTTTTTTTTTAACGGTCAAATGAAATGAAATAAGTTTATTTGGCAAAAAACATAAAAAATATTTAACTAAAGATTAATACTAGGTATTGCCACAAAACGGCCCTACTCAGCATAATGCCGGCTGAAACAACCAGCGCTGATCTTCCCGGTGACATCACGGATCGTAACACAAGAGATAGATACAAAAAAACATTAAATTTATACTGGCAAGAATAATTTGCACAAAAACATAATACGCTTAAAACACAATACAAAATACAAGATAAAAACATAGATCTAGAGAGAGATGGCAGTTGAGCGGCTGCTCAGACCCGTCTCCCCTATGGAAACACGACTAGGTCGCTTGACGGCATGGCTTTGTTCGGTGGATGGTATTAAAACCACGGCCAGAGCCTAACACTCTATAGCGCGTAAGCGGGTTTCATCACGATGTTTTCCTTCACCGTTTTATATACCTATATTTATATATTTTTAATTAAATGCCTTTATTACTATTTAACTCTACACTTTACTTACTAAGACTAAACTAACTACTTACAAGGAGAAGCAATTGGACAACCCAAGCCTATAGATAGCCCAAATGCTCCAGCCCACTACTAGTTGGCAGCGTACCCAACATGCTGGCAGTATTGCCCCGTTGGCTTGCAATACTGATACGTTGAGCCAAATAAGTCCCAGCAATTTGGTCACGCTTCGCATCGATCAGGCGCTCTGACAGACTTTTGAAAAATACGATGAGCTCCCGGTCCCCACGGACCCAAAGTCTCAACACCAAACGGCTCAAATATGTAACCGCTACCCAATGTACTATTAATCTTTATATAAATATAGTAGCTCTCCCGCATCTTTCTGCTTGAATGTACCAAAAATCTATATACTTGACTCATTTTGATGAGGTTTTTGATACTTTCTTGAAGATTTATGAGGTTTAAAATATTCTAAAGTATGAATAGTTGTATTCTAAAATAGAGAATTTTTTGTATACCTAACGCTTACAGACCGATATACCGCCTACATTTCGATCCAAGCTAACACAGCCGTGAGGTGTAATCGGCTGAAGCTCACTCGCCACCGCACTTATCGCGTAGGAGGCCCCTCCCCGATTAGCCCCCCCCACTGAGCATCGCTAATTATCGTGTCGTGTGACAAGGGTTGAAGTGGCTGATATAGCCGTAAGTACATTGCCGTAATAACTAACTGTTTGAACAAGCTTTATGTACCCATATCTTTCTGGGTTGTGATAACGTGTTAATTCTGTTAATCACTTCGATTCTTTCACTATGACGTTTTAAAAACCATTCTATTGTTGAGAATAGATCACGTGGATATTATGGATCTACAAACATGGATTTTTTATTTTTTATGGAACAGATTAATTTATTTATTTAATCTTTATTTCAGGCAACATTTACATAAGTTACAGATGTTGTTTACTTATTCTACGGCGCATATAAATATATATTAATGAGAGCAGCGTCGTTTTCACCTGATGGTAAACGCCACGCCTGCCCATAACAATTGCAGTGCCACCCAGACCCTTTAATACAATAATAACACAGCGTAGAATAGCATTACGCTCATCACCCCGAGACATCAGATTTCATATTATTTTAAGCGCAGTAATTTCACTGCCTACAATCCCCTTTAAACCAGAACACAGTAATGCTTGCGCACTTCTTCTTATCAGCAGATTTACCTACTGGAAAAACTGGTCAATACTCAGACGGCCTCCCGCATACAAGAGACCTACCACCGCTAACAAAATAATATTCAGTTAACAATTAAGGTATCAGTTACAATTTTTACTAATATATCGTGACTGAAAAAAACTGGTAAGAATTACCCATTTCTTTCCCATACTCTAATCGAAGCCCGAGCCCAGAAACTGATGTTAAAAACTGAACCTACCTGTGCTTTGGAAATACACCCGCTAGCACCAGAAAGCTCTGCGGCGTTGTCTCTTTTTTAAATGTTTTAAAGTGTCTGAAAAATATCACAATTTACAATGAAGCAGTTGCAGCGGTGCAGTGGCTCTATCTGCACGCCACTGAGCATGATCCCCGGCTTGAGGGACTACACAATCTACACATAGGTAGTTCTAATTATAGTAGCGTAGCTTCATTATGCTCCTTAGAAAGTGCAACATTAATTTACATGTTGATCCTATAATTTTTAAACAACCGAATCGTATCAATAATACTTTATTTGATGCAAAATATACAGGAAAAACAATAAACAGAAGGTACAATAAGCGGCCTTATCGCTATGCGCAATTTCTTAAAGGCAACCTTCACTGGTGGTAGGTTTTCGTATGCGAGAGGCCGTCTGGGTGGGTACCAAAGCTTTGCCAGTTATTCATCCGCCAAGCAGTAGTGCGCAAGCATTACTGTGTTTCGGTTTGAAGGGCATTGTAGCCAGCGAAATTACTGGGCATTTGAGACTCATTGTCTCAGGGTTACGAGCGCAATGCAGCGCCGCGCAGGATTTTGCAAAACAAAGTTCTGGGTGGTGCTGTTTTTATGGCTGTCAGCATAATATTGCATTGTCATCGGACTTTGACAAGTATGCAAAATTTCAATGCCGTAGGATAAGAGGAAGTGGTTCTGATTCAACATGCAAGATTGGACCCAAACAAACAAACATTGCAAGTTAAATAAAAGCTTGTAAAAAAACAAAGGAGTGGCATTACCTACACCTTTATCGGCCGCTTACGTTCACGTGTTAGTAGTAAAACAAAGGTAAGGATGACGTGCGATATAATTAATTGATGGCCGATCGCTAACACGTATTGATTCGATAAGTACACATCACCTGGCGGTGGGTGCGGCTCGGCACACGCATCGCCTTGCCCTGCTCTCCCCTTTAGTGCTGTATTAGGTTTGTGGTAAACGATCAAATTGAGTTGACTGACGGTGCTATTTTTATGTGTTATAAATATACATATATATATATATATATATAATATATTTATACTTTAGCACAAAACAGTTTGTACATGGAGGACTTAATGCTAGCATTGTCCAGCAGTCATCCAGGACGTGCAAGAACAAATGGTAGCGGTGCAGTAAAGTGCGTAATGAGAAATTTAAAAATAGACTTAATTTGCCTAAACAAAAGTTACATACCTATGGCAAAGAAATCTATATATTTATGGTATGTAAAAATATATACCTACTTTTAATAAAACTAAACCACATAAACTTAATATATACTTATAATAAGCCTAATTATAAAATATATAAATATATATATATATATAATATTTTTTTATTATTATATAATATATACAATACAAACATTCCTTATTAATCACCAAAACAGTTTCAAGGTAAGCTCTACTATTAGATCCGAGTGCCGGCCGATGAAAAAGTCGGATGAACAGAAAATGCAGGTCACGGCGGTGAAGAGGCTGAATTGGTCTGGCGTAGTCACTAGAACAGATAAAATAAGAAACAAATATATCCACGCTACTTTTAAAGTTGTCTAAATACACGAAACACTAAGAGAAATGCTGGTACGGACACGTGACACGAGATGATGACCAGCTAAGGAATGGAACACCTTACCAGCGTCTTTGTTTTCCGATTCTTATAGTCTAGGTGTCATTAAGTCTCGAGTGAATCGATATCTAGGCAAGCATGATCCATCGTCGACCACGGCGTCACATTCATCAGGTGAAGCTGCGGTCAAATGCTTGCCTACTCGGTAATAAAAACAAAATATGAGTAGAAGAGTAATAAACATAGAAGAGAAAGAAGAGGCCGTGGACGACTATCAAAGAGCTGGTTCATTATCATCAGCCCATCACGTTCCCACAGCTGGGACGCGGGCCTTCTCTTATAGAGAGAGTATGGGCCATAATCCACCACGCTGGCCCAGTGCGGGTTGGATGTCACATGTCTATGAATGTTTGTGATTAATTCTTAGACATGCCGGTTTCCTCAAGATGATTTCTTTCGCCCTTTTTGAGAGCGAGTGTTAAATCCATACATAACTAAAGAGAGTCAGTGGTGCGGGGCCAGCAGGATTCGAACTCGGGTGCGTCAGGTCGAAAGTCGCACGTGCTCCCACAGCCACACTCGCTCGTACCTACCTACGTAAAATATAAATATGACTTTAGCGCTTTATATTTTTAAATTCATTTTACATTTACTATCTACCCCCGTACATATTATATTATTCAACAACAACCTCCAAAACAAAAACATAATACATACACATGCATATGTTTGTACATAATATTCAGCGGAATTACACTAGATATTTTCAATGCGTTTTAGATTTGAGATGAATTTTCGCAACGTCACGCCTGATTCCATCCTACTCCTACTAATATTGTAAACGAAAGTTTGTAAGAATGTATGGATGTGTGGATGTAAGTTTGTTACTCTTTCACGCAAAACCTACTGAATGGATTTTGATGAAATTTGGTATGTAGGTACTTTAGGACTTGGAATAGCACATAGGCTCAATGAGCGAGTGTGGCTCAGCGGGAACTCGTGCGCCTTTCGAACCGACGCACCTGGGTTCGAATCCCGACTCGGCCCTGCACCAATAACTTATAGTTAAGTGCAGATTTTGCACGCTCGCTCTAAAACGGCGAAGGAAAACATCGTGATGAAACCCGCTTACACGCCTTGGAGTGGTAGGCTCTGGCCGTAGTTGTCCACCCACCGAACAAAGCCATGCCGTCAAGCGACCTAGTCGTGTTTCGGGATGATGTTCGGTGAACCATCGACGGGTCTGAGCAGCCGCTCAACTGCCGTCTCTCTCTCAGATCTATATTATGTGCTCCATCTTAGGCCACATCATTGCTTCATATCAGACGAGATAGTGGCCAAGCATAGATCTATTAAGCGTAAAAAAAGACTACTTTTTATCCCGGTAAACCGCGGGTGGAACCGTGTGGCGCAGCTAGTTAGATTATATAAACATAAATCAAATCTCTTGTCAAAGCTGAGTTGACGGTAGGCTCGATCGTTTGTGATTAGCCTTACAAATCCATAAAACAATTCACGCTAAGAACATCGAGGGTTGCGGTGACCGTAATATGTGAGATCGATTTCCTTGTGCTAAAATTGCTAAAGATAGGTATTGTCGTTCAACAATCATTACATTTATTTATAAAAACAGTATATTATATAACATTTTTTATGGTTCTAAGACGATCAAGTCATTCGCCTGATTGTAATCGCCACGCCTACCCATAACAATTTCAGTGCCATCTAGAACATTTAATAACAAAAAAAGCAATTGGTAGCACTTCATTGCGCTCATCACCCCGAGACATCAGATAAATAAAATGCCCAGTAATTTCGCTGGCTACAATTCCCTTCAATGCTTGCGCACTACTGCTTGGCGATAGAATAACGCAATGCAGTGCTATTCAGTATTTTTATGGAATTAAGTTCTGGTTGGCACTGCCTGTTATGGACAGGCATGGCGCTTAGGTAATATCAGGCGAACGACGTAATGCTTGCGCACTACTGCTCGGCGGCAGAATAATTGGCAAAGCGGTGGTACTTACCCAGACGGCTTCTTGCATACGAGAGACCTACCACGAGTAAGCACATTTATAGAGTATGTACCTATATGCCACCGTATGATTTTAAGTACCGTCAGTTTATAATGAACCTAGCGAGATTGTCAACTAACGGAACATCGTGAACGGAAGATCACACAATCTTACTAATATTATAGACACGAATGTTTGTAAGAATGTATGGATGTATGTTCGTTACTCTTTCATGCAAAAAATACTAAATAAATGGGTTTTGATGAAACTTTACAGTAATATAGCTTACACATCAGAAGAACACATAGGCTACTAGCTGCACAGTAACGAAACTGAAATGCGCGCTGATTGGTTATCATGTTTCCTCGCTTCGCGCCTTAATTTTTTATTGGTCGCTGAGCAAAACAGATACCAATGACAAAAGTTTATAATTTAGCGGGCGAGGGTCATCATCATCAGCCCATCACGCTTAGATAACCAGTAATCAATCCAATCTAAGATCTCTTACGTATCTTCTAACATCCTGAACAGGTATCAAATCTATTAGTTAAATATTATTCGAAATAAACCTCGTTGCTAAAAATAACCTAATAGGTAAATTGAGCGGTCTGTATAAGTACATACTCAATACCCATATTTCTGGGTGCATACGTGCGCCCTATGAAATACAAAATAAGTAAAAACTTTACCCAGACTTTGTTGGTACACATCAAAATGTTTGTATCTATAAGTTTGTACATAAATATACCTACATGAAAGAAAAATCAATATGTAGGAGTTGCCAACGATACCCCAGCAGTACCCTCTATCGAAAGTTGGCGGAACTAAGTGTATAGCTCTGTTTTACAGACGCTCACCTAAAAGTAGTTCAAGTGTTACTCGCTAGGTGTCACTAAAAAGCAACTGATATTATTAGTCCCGGCTTCATTTTCGCGGTATTTGAAAAGTATTTTTTTAGAATATATCACACTTAGATAACCAGTAACCAATCCAATCTTAGATCTTTTACGTATCTACTAACATCCTGAACAGGTATCAAATCTATTAGTTAAATATCATTCGAAATAAACCTCGTTGCTAAAAATACCTAATAGGTAAATTGAGCGGTCTGTATAAGTACATACTCAATACCCATATTTCTGGGTGCATACGTGCGCCCTATGAAATGCAAAATAAGTAAAAACTTTACCCAGACTTTTTTGGTACCCATCAAAATGTTTGTATCTATAAGTTTGTACATATATTATACGTACATGAAAGAAAAATCAATATGTAGGAGTTGGCAACGATACCCCAGCAGTACCCTCTATCGAAAGTTGGCGGAACTGAGTGAATAGCTCTGTTTTACAGACCCTCACCTAAAAGTAGTTCAAGTGTTACTCGCTAGGTGTCACTAAAAAGCAACTGATATTATTAGTCCCGGCTTCATTTTCGCGGTATTTGAAAAGTATTTTTAAACGTAAAAAAAGTAAGTAAGTTTAAACTTAAGGTAGGGCAGCTGTTATTACAGGTAGGGCTGAAGTAAACATATTACTTGATCTGTTCTGGTCAATCGATTTGGTTTGCTTTCTTGACTTGTAAACATGTGTAAGTAAAGCTAATACTTAATTGTCGGGGTGGTTTAGATAAAAATGAAAAAGTAATCAACTCTGATTTATATTATCATTTCTTCAATCATATCGAATCCTGTGTTTCCATCTGTGAGGTTGTTCGTGGTTAATTTTCTACTATACGCTAGTAACTTTTCCGTCATAACTTAGCTTCACAGTACTTTGCTTATTATTAGGTGGTATTTTATTAAGGCTGGGAATTGCCCCACAATGCCCCTTCATTACGGCCCTGCACGACATACGTTAAAGTGCTCTCGCCGAGGGCGGCTTGAGGCAACTTAAACGTACCTACTGTATCTCGAGAGCAAAACCGGCTATCTTCCATCCTGCTTGCACCGGGTGCCACAATACTTTGGTCATATAGTCCGCAGGAATACCGACAACATGAAAAGGCTAATCGTGACGGGCAAGATCGAAGGCAAAAGACCAAGAGGCCGGAACGTTGGTTCGAGCAGGTGTCGTAGCAGCTTGAAATGCCAATCAACAATGCGCTCCACGAAGTTGAACATCGGAAATGGAAGGAGTCATAATCTTCAACAATGAGGGAACGACAGGAGTAGAAGGATGTGGCGAGTCATTTTACGTATGTAGTGTAAGCCTTGGCGGTCAAAGCGTTAAATACTCAAATATAGGCCACAATGTCACAACATAAATATTCTTTACCGGGACAGCCATACGTGTAGTCTCATCTGTAATGTAAAACGTACTGGCGCATAGAAAAATATGTACTGGCGTATCGGTTTGCTGGTTGTAGTGATTACAGAGATCATTTTCCGATGCGTTTTTCGCGTTATTTCTCTAACAGATACGGCCTTTTCATTCTCACAGGAGATGCGCAGACCGTTCCATAATTTGCAGTGCGCAGAATTACTTGTCTTGCTACTTTGAACCTTAATGTAAACGATGTAGCTCTTTGAGTTTCTGCAATCCTGGTAGCACAATCTTCCCGTCGGCGTCGCGCTGGCCCCGTAAATACGCTTTTCCTCACCGCTTCTGCGTAGAAGAGTATAATAAGATGATAGAGCAGGATGGAAACGATCTACCTAGAGAAATGGATAATATTCTGATATTCTCCATGTGTGTGAGTAAAAACCCTATTGTGCCACATCATAATAAAATTAATAGTAGGTACCTACAAGTATGTAACTGTGTTTATACGGAGTGTATGAGTATGTAGTACCAGGCTACTCAGAAAGTATTCCGAAAAAAGTTTTTATGTATGAGAGACTGGCCAGTTATAATCTATTTTGAAAATATGATTTTTTATAAGTGAACATATGTACGTTCCAATTTCAAAATTTCCCTCCACATTGTTTTCGAGCTAATTTAAATTATCGTGTCTCATTGAAAAATGAATATGGGCCGGAAACGTTTTCGCGCTATGATTTTTTACGATTTTAAGTGTCGCCCGAAACCGGACAAATCGTACGAATGGTACTTCAAATGTCATTCATGGATGAAGGCCCTTTTAAGGCAACCGTGTATCGTTTGTATAACAAATTCAAGCGCGGTCGACTAACTTTGGAGAATGGAGAAAGAAGTGGTCGCCCTTTGACGGCTGTTACGGAAGAAAACGTGCTAGCAGTGAAAAATATAATCCAAGACAATATTATCGTAAGTAATAGCACAGAATACTAAGTGACAGAAGCATCACTCCGCAAAGAAATTTAAACAAATAGCCACTCTTGTGCAGTTTTCTGAGAGTATCTGCTTTGCAATGACGACCAACAAGTCGTACTTAGATAGCACCAGACACTCTAGGCTGCTGGCGTTGATCTGAGGACTGGATGATTCTCACAGGGACAGTTGTACGTCGCCTTCTCACGGGCGACGTGATCCGAGCGTCTTTATATGTTTGCTCCCTACAATTAGATCGCTAAAATAGTGTAAGTACAGGGAAATTTTGTAAATAACATGTGTTGAACACAATCTACAAAAAAGTATTATATCAGCGTTAAACGATACGTAGTCCAGGCGAACGAAGAAGGGAAATTTTGCAAATGACATTTGTTATTGTACATAATTTACAAAAAAGTTTAAGCCTACCAATCAGCATTAAAATATAATCCACGCGAACGAATCCAGGCTAGTATGTTATATTCTAGAAATGTCATTACCAACTTTTTGCAAAATAAAACATCTGATTACTGAACCTATGTTATATCTAACACATAGCACATTTTTTAGCAAGCCTTTATTTAACTTGCTGTATGTATGTATGTAACTATGTTGTTTTTATTAATTATTTTATGTATTTTATGTAATGACTTTGGTTTATGTAGGTATATTATATTATATAACAAAATTATCTTAAAGTAACACCGTCCATATATATATCTGTATACATTCCTTCACTGGTGGGTTGTCTGGAAGAGATCGCTTTGAGCGATAAGACCGCCCATTGTGACATTATTATTAAGTTAGTTGTTATTTTAGTTTTTAATTATTTCTGTATTTTGGTGTTACCAATAAAGAGTTATTCTATTCTATTCTATGTTTGTTCGGGTGGAATCTTGCAAGCTGAAACAGGAAAACATCCTCTTGTACTAAGAAGTTAAAATTTCGAATACTTCTTAAAGTCCGATGACAATGCAATTTTATGGTGACAGCCAGCTGATCTGATGATGGAGACCGAAGGTGGGCAATAGAACTCCTTGACGGATAATCGTAAACTACTAGTGTTTGGGCTCATTTTAATCTCTCGCGGTTCCGATTACGAATTTGTTAAAAGCTTGTCTTGAAAAATATATTTTTCAACAACAAAACTAATTTCTAATAAAATTAACACTTTCCACATATCACAGAATACTAGTACACATTATTCAAAGATGCATGCAATACAATAACCTGTTCATCTTTATGCTACCCTGGTAGCAAGCTCACCTCCTACGCCCCCGCCACATTAGAATACGTGTGTTGTTTGCTGACTATGCACTTACGTTAGCTCTTATCACATTTCAAACAAGGTCTATAATCGATTTCAATGCCTCATTTTAATTTAGTACGAGTGCGTTATTTTAATTATTTATTTACATAACGTTACATTAATATAACTCATGCCACTTAACGCACTTGTTGTGCAGCGTTTTTCGGAAGATTTCAAATCAAATATCTAATTATTCTTCTACAAAATTGCACAAAAATACGCATTTGCACGTCAAAAAAAAACTAATTAATCTATATAATAAAAGAACAGGGTTTTTTTCTACAATCATCGCACAGCCAAAACCGCTTAACATAGAAACCTGAAAGGAAGAAACCTAGGGATACGACAAAATCATGGTATAATCATGTATGGTAAGGACCACTTCTCTGCGGTCCGACTAGCATTTACCCCTAGAGTGTATATAAAAAGCGCGGAGCCAGGAGCTCGCGAGGAGTACCTGAGCAGAACGAGCGCGCAAGGCCAGAACGAATCGAAGGGGAGAGGTGGCAAGCGTAGCGAGCCGGCGACCTCCCGAGTGGAGTGATGGTCGAGTGCGCGAGTGGATCGAAGGGATGACGAAGTGAGAGTTCTGGCGAGAGCCTATTTATTAAAACTGTACGTCGTATCCCTAGAGATTTCGTGAAATCCCTGGTATCCTCATTTCCCTGCGACATACCATATTTTTTCTGGAGCTACGACGATTGACTTTTGGCCAAAATACTTACATATACTTAGCCAAAAAAACTATTGACACATGTATTATTACGATTGTTTTGAATACCATCCCCTGATAGATTTAAACGGATGGTAAAATTTGTAAAGAAAATATATGTTTGTAATGTAAGTATTCTGTCTATTTAAAACGAGATAAGAGCTGAAAGAGATCGGAATAGAAACGCGATGAATTCGGGATAGGATTGGGATAGAAGCAGGACAAAATCGGCATAGAAGCGAGAGCCGGAAATAGCCAGGAGCAAAATGAATTATTTTATTAAGCGTACAAAGTCGCGGGCAACAGGTATGTATATGTAAATAGGATATTTAGGTTTCAAAGATTTCTGTAACTCAGGCTTCATGTATGTACATGGCGCCGGACCGGCGCTGCCGCCGCACCGCAAACTCATGTAAATGATTACAAACCCGGACCGGGACCACGCGCGCCACACCGTCCGTCCGTTTGTACGTATTACTGGTATTACGAATCGTAAAGGGTCCGTGGTGGTTCCCCCCAACGCCGTTTCATTTTCACCCGGTTTCTATAGTCTGTAATATGTTTCAAACTACTACGCTAGCATTTTGTACGTTTGATACTTGGTCAAAGAAACTATAAACACATGACTCACAAATGAAGTTAGGGCCAAAAAATTTTGTCATTATATCGGGACCGGAGTGGGATGACAAAAGAACAAAGAGGGGATGATAACGGTATAGGAGGGGAACTATAACACGGTAGGAGGTTCGCTAGGGAGGACGATAAAGGGTTAGTATCGGAATATGATTGGTAGCAGAGCAGGACGATAATGATATAGGAGCGTGACGGAATCAGGACCAGAGCATTACGGTAACACTATAGGAGCGGGAAGATAACAGGATGGGAGTGGGAAGGTAACAGAACAGAAGCGGTAAGGTACGGTAACGAGATAGGAGCGGGACGGGAACTGTAACGTGAATATGATGGGACGAAAAATGTTCGGATGCAGGATGAATACTCCACTACGCGGACGAAGTCGCGGGCATCAGCTAGTGTTAAAAATAAATTAATAGGACTGGGGAAATGTCTACTCGTATATGACATAAGAAAAGGGTATGTTAACTCATTTACATCCAGACGGAATTTCGGGAATATAAAAGAAATAAGAGGACTGACTACCCATGCTCCGGAAATACATCCGCTAGAAAAAATCTTTTTGAGTAAGTCTCATATTTATTTATGATTTTCTAGTTTCTTAATGCACAGACAATGTAGTTTTGTTAACTCAGTCTCCTATCCTTCTAATTTAGCATTAATCTCTGCTATGGTCTGCGTCTAGTTTCGGGGAAATATATTTAGTTTAAAAGCCAGCTGAAACAGACAGATCCAAAGAACTCAAATGTCTAGTGAATCCCGAAGAGATCGCGGGAACACCCAGACACGAAACAAATGTTTGCGCTTTTTTTCTCTGTGCACAAAAATATGCCCCGTCGCGTCGTTGCGTCGTGGGAATCAAACCCGCAACCTCATTGGTGTTAATATTTGAGCCAACATGCCCAACCACTACACCACAGAGGCAGACAATATAATTTTATGCATACAGAATTATTTTTCGTCAATATCGAGATTAACTCCTATTACTGATGGCATTTGATGAATTGCAACTAAAGTATGTACAGTCAGCTGCGCTGATATGTATACATTTCCAAGTTTTCAAATGTATATATTCTCATAACTTTCAAAGACAAGTGCACGCAAACATTTTTTTAATATATGTAGTCATCTTATTTGTCAGAATGTATACAATATATAAAAATTATGTATAAAGTGTATACATGTCAGCAAAGCTGACTGTACATAGTAAAATTATAATTTTTTTGTTTAATTGTTTTTACTGTTATAATTGTCTTTCGTTGAACCACAATGTCACCTGATGGTAAGTGACTATGCGGTCGGCGATCTAGCGCGCTCGCCATGATAGTACCTATTCACTCGAGATGTGAAAATTCCTAGATTGTAGCTATCGGGAAAGATTGATTCTGGCAGGGAGTTCCGCTCGTCAGCAGTGCTTATAATAAAAGTGGAAGCGAAGCGCTTAGTGCGTGCAGGAGGAATGTTCACCATAAGTTATAAATTACTAATAATTATATCTATTAATTACTAATAATATGAAATGAAATTTAAATTGTAACTTTATTTTTATTATAATTATTATGACTTGCCTTGTATAACGGACTTAGTTATATGGCCAATAAATAATTCTATTCTATTATAAGCCCTTGAATAACACGTCGTCGCCAATGAGTTTCTTGGCTCGCCTATCGTTTGAATCAAGTCTTTCAAGTTGGTACTTAGCTGATCCATCCCAAAGGTGAGAGCAGTACTCTATGCACGACCGGACTTGTGCTTGGTACATATCATAAAATTAATGCTTTGTCATACGTGTACCCTTATTTGTAACCAGAAACGTAATACCTTGCCTTATCCGCTTATCCTTATACATACAAATTGTAGTGCTCAGAGTAAATTTTCATCTGATTATTCGCTTCTCTACTCTAACATATACAGTCTTCTCGTTTTCACACAGGATGCGCAGTCCGTTCCTTATTTGCAGTGCGCGGAAATGGGTGTGGTGCTTTGCTATTTCGAACTTTAATGTAAGTGATATATTTTTTTGTGTTTCTGCTACCCTGGTAGCAAGATCGCCTGATCCGCGCCGCGCTTCAGGCGGTGTGATGTCGATCAGCCTGCGCGATCAGCTCTTTCCACATAAATCCCCACATTTTTCATGCAAGACAGAAAAAAAATCGGAGCTTCGTTGAATGGAATTTATTAGGTACATTCCTAATTTCTGATTCGGGGGTTTTACCTTATATCACAGAATACTGACTTTAATGCTTTTTAACTGATTTCAAAAAAAGGAGAAGGTTCTATGGTTTACTGTATATATTTTTTTATGTATGTATGTTCACCGATTTCTCCGCCAACTGTAGACCGATTTCAGAAATTCTTTTTGCGGTCAGTTCAGTATAGCTACGAACTGGTCTCAAATAAATTTCATCGTTATTTGACCTTGGACTTCGAAGATACATTGAAGTCGGTTTTTTTTTGGTAAAATGTATGAGTATACATTTTGGTTAATTATTTCAGTTTCTGACAGTAGTACCAAAAGCTTGACCTATAAATACTGACATACAATTTGTTTTCCGCCTAACGTGTGGTTCCGTGAAGTTCCTTACACGTATTGTGAATCACAGCCAGTTCCACGTTTTTTCAACAAATCCACGCTAAATACTTCTCTATTACCGATACAGCTTTCTCTTTCTAGCAGGGGTAGCGCAGTTCATTTTCTGTTCGTAGTGCGCAGAATGTCTTTGCCCGACTACATTGAACCGTAATGTAAGCCATTATCTCATTGTGTTCCTGCTACCCTGGTAACAAGTTCCCTCGATCCGCGCCGCGCTTTAAGCCGTATGTTATTTGCAAGAGGTTGACCACTGTTATTTTCTATTGGTAGGGGATACAACATGCTAAATAGAGATTTACTCGAGCGTCGTGGGCACCTACGAGTGTTGCATTTTGAAGATTAGATGGTAGAAAAACAGGTTATATGATATATAATTAATTGTATACTCTTTCACCGGTGGGGGGAGCATAAAAAAAAACACTATGCGGAAGGCCGTCTGGGTAGGAACCACAGCTTTGCCAATTATTTTGCCGCCAAGCAGTAGTGTGCAAACAATACTGAGTTCCGATTTGAAGGGCATTGTACTCAGCGAAATTACTCGGCATATGAGACTTAATATCTGATGTCTAGGGGTGATGAGCGCAATACAGTGCTACCCAGTGATTTTGGTATAAAAGTTCCGGGTGGCACTGCAATTGTTATAGGCAGGCGTGGCGCTCACCATCAGGCGAACGACTGGCTCGTCTCATCATTCAGTTCCATAAAAAAATTAAATTAGTGTATATGCCCTAGGTGTCTCTGATAACAATTACATTAATTAGTTTAATTCAATTAATTATATATTATTATTGACTTGTATACTGACATAACCAACTGGTACATGATTGTACAAATTTTAAATAATTTATTATTATTGACATGTAATTTTTATTATTAATAATTAACTATGGACTATTGACTATTGACTAACGGAGTTATTGCATGGAAGGCCGCATGGAAGGGGTGAAAATATGAAAAAGATATTCCGAGATGTCAAGTGAACACAAAAGAAGCTCCCTTCAAAAGTCTTGGCGATTCGGACGTAACGCAAGGTCGCGGTGGCTTTTGGAAAAGGTTAGATCTACTCAGCTTAGTAGTTAGTATTTCGATTGTGACTCCTTTTGGAAAAGCATTTGAATAAGTCGGAAATTCCTATACAATTGCAAAGTGCTTTTCCATCTGTAGACATAAACGTACCTACTTACAATTCAGAATTTCATAATAGGGAAAGTAGGCAAAAACAATGTAGTAGCGTATTAAAATACTTAGTTATTGTGTTATATTTATGTATTCAAAATTCATTTATTTGCATTAACATAAATAAAAACATAATTTGATCATGGGTTTTAATTAATGTAATAGATCGCTATGTAATTGGGTGTGCAAATTTTTATCGCAATATGTAGATAATAAATTAAATATAAATGTAAAATTCAAAACATATTTTTATTTAACAAACAGCAATATTTATGAGAATTAATTAATTTAACATATCAAAATTAATTAAGTACATGTCAACACCAAATTAAATTTCCATAGTCAATAATTAGCTTAAAATTAGTCATGTCAGGTAAGCAATTACAATTAAGTATCAGTTAGAAATTCTTTAATGGAATAAAATGCCTTGTCGATTAAATAAGAGTTAAGTTTATTTTTGTAGATATGAAAGGATTCAATTTCTTTTATTTCTTCTGGTATTTTATTATAGATTTTTATTCCCATAAAGTATATATATTAGTCTGTAAAGTATATACTCTATGGGCCTTTGTTTATTTTACTTTGTTGTACTTTAATACTGCCTGAATAATCGAAATAATAAATAATTTATAAAAAAATCACTTGGATGATTTTCAGCTGATCTGTTGCGTTTCTTTTATAACCAAAATATACTACCCAATACTGCGTTTTCATTCCCATAGGGAAAGCGCAGTCTCTTTTCTATTTTACAGTGCACGGTATTACCACAGTCTAACTGTGGTAATACCAAAGAATACTATAATCCGTCCAACCATTTCTTGAACTTTTGTCATAAGCACGCCGGTGAAGTTCCGTAATTATTGACGTGTGAACCATAGTGAAAAAATGCAATACTTTGTGGGCACTGTTATTTTACAATAGTGACGAGACGTGCTAATTATCTTCGACATTTTTGAGGCCATAGATTGATAACCAAAATTATTAAGGTGATTTTACCATAAAAAAATAAAAAGGATTGTAAAAATATTTTTATTTGTACATAATTCTTCTAATAATAATTCATTATTAATCTGGGTGTTTTAAAGACAAGAGTGAACAGGTTTCTTCTAGGCGAACATGCTACATCTTCGACCGCATCGTCACTTAACAACAGGTGAGATGGCGGTCAAACGCAAGCGTATAAATAATATAAAAAAATATCGATCATAAAAGGTTACATATTAAGATATAAAGCAAATAAAACAACCAAAATAATTCATATTATTTTTTATGAATAGGTACATGCAATATAGTCATTTATACATCTGATTATTTCTAAAAAATCAATACAAAACGTTGAACAAAAATGGAATATCAATTTGTTGAATCGATTAAAAACTTATTCTTAAATAAGACATAAGACATTAAGACAAAAGACAGTTATTTATTTGCAAATAAATTATATAAGGTGTAAGTAACATAAAAATAGTTAAAAACAGGTAACTTAAACATAAAAAATAGTTATATCAATTAAATAATAATTTAATTTGTTGCAAAACGGCCTCAACTCAGCGTTGTGCTGGTCGTATGATCAGCGCTGGTCTTCCGTTGAGGCCGCTTAAGGGTGACTTTAGCGTGAATATACATTGTTTAATATTTACATTTAATTAAGTTGCCAACAAGAATATCTAAAGAATAGCTTAACATTTAAATACATATTAATTGTGACAAAAAAAGAAAACTTTTTACACTTTATAGATCTATGTTTGGCTACTATCTCGCCTGATGTGAAGTGCTGATGTGGCCTAAGATGGAGCACATAGATCTAGAGAGAGACGGCAGTTGAGCGGCTGCTCAGACCCGTCTCCCCGATGGTTCACCGAACATCATTCCAAAACACGACTTCGCTTGACGGCATGGCTTTGTTAGGTGGGTGGTATTACAACCACGGTCAGAGCCTACCACTCCAAAGCGCGTAAGCGGGTTTCATCACGATGTTTTCCTTCACCCTTTTAGAGCGAGCGTGCAAAATCGGCACTTAACTTTAAGTCATTGGTGCAGGGCCGAGTCGGGATATACGGGCGATATACGGGGCGGGTCGCTAGTATATATACATATATATATATATATATATATATATATATATACTAGCGACCCGCCCCGGCTTCGCACGGTTATTATACATATAAACCTTCCTCTTCAATCACTCTATCTATTAAAAAAAACCGCATCAAAATCCGTCGCGTAGTTTTAAAGATTAAAGTATACGTAGGGATATAGGGACAGAGAAAGCGACTTTGTTTTATACTAAGTAGTGATATACACTAACTATTACGCTATTACTACGTAGATAGATAGAACTATGTTACAAGTAGGTATGTGAGAGTATGTCAGCTTTAACAATATTACGTTTTAGGGTTCCGTACCTAAAGGGGAAAACGGGACCCTATTACTAAGACTTCGCTGTCCGTCCAACGAACAGCCCTATACATAATATATATATGTATACTTTTATCCTGATATTCCCACGGAATCAAACTTATGCGGGTGAAACTGCGGGGCGCAGCTAGTTATATATATTTTTCTGCGTTTTGTTTCATTATGCCCAGCGCTGCGCCCTCGAGAAATGTGTGAATGAATATGTAGGTGAAATTCCAATGAAACAACAAACACACAAGGAGTAGCGCGGCGCGAATCGACGAGCTTGCTACCAGGACTGCATGAACTCAGAGAGCAAACGCAATTATTAAGGTTAAAGTAGCGGGGCAAAGTAATATGTAAGTAATGGGTAATAGACATTGAGGTCTCACACTATAGAGGGATAATTACGAAGTTTTCTGGCTTTGGCTCTTATAAAGAACGAGGTACAACTATTATCATATTGTCTCTATCGCGTAACCCATTTTCAACCGACTTCAAAAAGGAGGAGGTTTACAATTCGACGGTATTTTTTTTTGTGTGTGTTTGTGACGCGATTACTCCGCCAATTATGAATGGATTTCGATGATTCTTTTTTTGATTGGTAGGTCATAGTTCAGAGGTGGTCCCATATAAATTTTATCGAAATTCATTCAACACTTTTTGAAAAATATAGCAAAAACAAAAAATATAAGTTTAATCTTCAAGTCGGTTCTTGTTTTTGTTGTAACCGACTTTCTAAAGGTGGAGGTTTGTATTCGACTGCTTCACCTGCTTCACCCTGGGTTGACTTCCGGCGAGGGAACTCCTCAACGGTGAATAGTACAGACACAAAATTTTGTAAATGGATTTAATCATAATAGCCTGTTCTAAATTCCACCATGACATGGCTGATACACCCAGGATTGACTTCCGGCGAGGGAACTCCTCAACAGAGAATAGGACAGTCATGAATTTTTTTGTACATAAATTTAATTGTGATAGCCCGTTTTAAACTTCGCCTTGATGTGGCTGCAAATATCTTTTTTTTTTTTTTATATACAACGTGTAACATAAATGTGTAGTAATAATTAAACCACGCATATAGAAGCTTATTAATAATTCAAGTCCAAGTGCAAATCACCAGAAACTTTTTAAAATCACAAGATATGATAATTTAAACATTTCTGGTAATCAAGTTCATTTCAACCCTAACAATCAGCTGATAAAGAGCAATGAACTTGTGACAAAGAATATTAGTGCGCCGCGTGTACAGATCTGACAAACAAATTTTATCTTCAGTTAGCAAAGCCAGCTGTCCTACCAACCTTACTTTACAACTAACTTTCAAGCAAACTGCTTTTTACGCGACTCCCCAAAAAAGGAATATAATGTTTTCGGGGTTAATGTATGTGCGTTTTTTTATTACAAAATGCCTCAACAGATTTGGATGTATGGGGTATCCTCGGAATCCTTAAATCATCCCAAGTGATAATGTTTTTGGCAGGGTATTTTTTTATTTTTATTAATGCTTACTTATTAATTACAGCATTAAACATCATCGCTCCAATTAACAGTCAGGAATAAGGATCTAATCAGTGTAAACGCCTAATAAGAGCAAGCATGGCTGATGTTCTTAAAAAATACGTGAGGTCACCAACCACCGTAGGAATAGGATGTAAAAAACATCATGCATGAATTTCAACAGTAGGAATGTAATAGGCTGATAATGATGATTAAGACATTTCCAACATTTGATTTCATTGCATAGTAAAAGAGTGTTCGTAAGTCAGTAATCAATAAAGCGTCTTTACTTAGTCAGTTTTCAGAAATAAACCTGTTTAATCTTTGACAAAACGCGGCAAACACTAAAGCTATCAAACATTCGCCGCCGCTTCATGATTCGCTAGCCTTGTTTCGTATTGCACCAATCATAAAGATGTAATCCTAATAAATAATAGCCGCTGCTCCTCATTGGTCGAGCGGCACAAACAAAGTTACCTTCTAACGCCGCCCCATAAAACTCCACCGAAGAGGACCGTTTTCGTTTCGGAAATTCTTTTTAGGTTATTTCTGAATATGAATTCTAAGACGTCAAGTTGGATAAAAATTTGAAACTAATCAAGGCAAGGCTAAGTCGGGTACGTTCGCGGAGATTTTTTTGTATACCGGTTCCGGAACATGCAAAAAAACTATGGTAAAAAAAACTTAAACCTATGTTT
The DNA here is from genome assembly GCA_951640565.1 of Petrophora chlorosata. NCBI lineage: Eukaryota > Metazoa > Arthropoda > Insecta > Lepidoptera > Geometridae > Petrophora > Petrophora chlorosata. The sequence continues at coordinate 3,088,974 of OX621188.1, forward strand.
TTATTATGGTTTTATGCATTCAAATCTGTCCAGGCAATAAGAAGTAATGGTGGAATAAATAAATACATACATACGTAAACCCTGAAATACTCCTTTTTGGGCAGTCGTGTAAAAATGTGGAAATACCCTTTTTTACGAGAGTTCCGGAACGGAAACGACCGAGTCCGAAGATCCGTTCAGTATGAAATTCCGGTATTTGAGACTCGAAATCAAGCCCTTGTAAAATGTTCGGCGTTTTCAAAGACAGAGCGCCTAGGCCACAAAACAGATAAATACAGAAGTTAATCTCATGTATGTACTTTTCATACATTTCATACCGGACGGCGCAGGAAGTTTTTGGGAGGAAAATTGATTGATTTAAAAATATAACTGTACACGATATCGACATAATTTTTTCGCAGTTACTATTATAACTGAATAAAGTTGTTTTGAAGACAAAACAAATGCGATTAGTTTACATTAACATCTTCCTCATTAGATTATTGAACACAAGGCTAACACAGCTTATACTACAATAAATATCTAATTTTAAATTGTAAAAATATGACAAGGCTAAAAACTTATGTTCGCTTGTTCGGCGCAGGGCTGGGGGCTGGGGCGCTTACCTACCTACCTAACTATTTTGTGTTACGTGAAAACAAACCATCAAAATACAAGCAAATACCTACTTACCTCTCTGAAACAACTGGTAGCTTAAAAAACGACAATTCACCGTTTAATGTTGAATTTAAACAACCGTCCACCAAACAGTTATAATAACCTATTTTTCGTTGCTCCATTTTTGCACAAAAAAGTTCACAGACGCGTGTCTCAAGCGGATGGCACTCGCATCCCAACTGTGCCCAGATATCGTGTCTGTGAGCGGTGTCTATGTGTGCGTTGCTCGAGCGCACTTTGTATGTATGTAGATTTCTGTACTAATCTGTTTTGTGCCTAGGCACAAAGTAGCTCGGTCAATGACCCGTACTACCGCGACTAGGCCACAGCTTGTTAGGATTGTCCAAAATAATTCAAATAAATAATTTTTAAACTTTGTATGGAAAATATAATAGTGTTTTTTTGGTTGTATATTCTGCCCAATGATTCATGACTAGATACCCATACACACCTTTCAGTATTACTACACATTAATGTTATTCCCTGTATAAAAACTTGTTTTGCACTAAAAAAATAAAAAAAAATATTTTTCAAAAAAAACTAAACCGACTTCAAAACCACAAATAGCCACTCAAAAGTGAAAAATAAATTAATATAATTATCATAAGCGCTACCCACTCATATATTTGAAGTCGGTGCCAGCCAAGTCTAAAAGGTAGTAGATAGATACTACCTACAAGTAGTACTTACTATATATGTACATAGTATTTACTTGATATATTTGGTCCACGTCTGCTAGCTAAAACCCATAAGCTAATTCAACGTGTCCAAAATGCGTGTGCTCGTTATTGTTTTAATATTCCGTTGAGGGCACATGAGACACCTTACTTAATTCCTCCTCCATTTTGAAAATGATACACCGCCGAAAATTACATCTGGCTTGGCTTCTTTTTGGCGTGCTTAAGCATCAAGCTTAGAAAGTTTTAGGAACGAGTGTGGCTCAGTGGGAGTATGTGCGACTTCCGATCCGACGCACCCGAGTTCGAATCCCGCTGGCCCTGCACCACTGACTTTCTTAAGTTATGTGCTATGTTAACAATCACTCTAAAAACGGTGAAAGAAAACGTGAGGAAACCAGCATGTCCAAAAAATTATCACGAAAGTTCAAGGACATGTGACATCCTTCAACCCGCACTGGGCCAGCGTGGTGGATTATGGCCCATACTCTCTCTACGAGGGAAGGCCCGTGTCCCAGCAGTGGGAACGTAATGGGCTGATGATGATGATGATGAAGTATCAAGCTCCTATATTTTTATATAATAAGTTGTCATGGACCCTAGGCACACGACCCATGAATCCCGGCATAGAGCGGTACAGCTATCAACACAAAGTCATTTCACGGCCGCTTTTCGTGGTAGTTTCCGCTACTCAGCAACGAAGTGTTGGAACAATATTCCACCGCCCATAAGGAACCTGCAAAACTTCCCAGGCTTCAGAGTAAAAATTAAAATAAAATCTTACTGATCACCAAAAATCGGAGGAAACTCTAACGCATGATACTAGTGCCATTTAAAAGGAAACACATCACTCACATCCTCACAGACAAACACACACCCACACACACCCCCCCTCTCACACTCCCTCACGATCTATATCACTCATACGCTGGTATAATTGTAAATATGTAGTTCTTAAATAAATAAATATAATAATTAAACAAATTTATCTTCACAATCGCTCGTTTAGGGACTTTATTACATCGGTTTTAGGCTCGTAATCCGATATTACGCACTCGTGCTTTTATTTTACACTATAGCACTAAGTATATAAAATAAAAGATCACTCATTGTGGCATAACCATAATAGTTAGACATATGCTGTCGCGACACTTTTTGTAAATAATGATGTGTTCTGCAATGTCGTAGTACATTATTTTATTCATCAATAGTTTCCGCAGCGCACGCGATGTAAAGAATATTTTAGGTAATTTTTTTACTTCTTGGGTTATATTATTGGAGTTTTATATACCTAATTTTTTTAATATATTATAGCCTATGCCACCCGGGGATAGAGTAGCTTCCCAATAGTGAAATATTTTTTCAAATCGGTTCAGTAGTTTGGAAGCCTATTCAAAGCAAACAAACAAGCAATCAAATCTTTCCTCTTTATAATAAGATAATCTAACTAAGATAACCACACTAGTGCGGTAATTATTTTTTTTATAAAATAACAAAGAACTTTTATCCAGCTGAAAATAGTAGATAAGTACATAACTTGATTAAATAAATAGTATCCACTTCCGTAATTACAAAAAACGTCATTTATATTTACCAAATAATTCACAATTCAATTCACAACAAATTATGTTATAAATACGAAAATATTCCCTTTATTTTTTATTAATATCGGCTGAATGCGCGCGCATTAGTGTGCCGTGGCACGCGAAAAAAGGAGGAAATCTTGGCGCCATTTTTTGGTTTATATATACATATATATATATATATATATATATATAATAAAATGTAGATGGTATGTTATATTTATAATGAATATTTATGTCATAAACTCTCCCTGAAATAAATAAATTTTATTATAGCGAAATGCCATAATTTTATTTCTTATTTATACTTTAGCACAAAACAGTTTGTACATGGAGGACTTAATGCTAGATAGCATTTTCTACCACTCATCCAGGAAGTACAAGAAACAATGGTAAATTTTCACTATCTTGTTTCCAATTTAAATAAGTAAATAGGTACTTGTGCGCTGCAGTTCACACTACTACATGGGACCATGGGTACGACAAACGGTTTAAAGTATAGATACCTTGTTTAATCACAGAATACTAAGGGACAGAAGCATCACTCCGCAAAGAATTTTAAACAATTAGCGCCTCTTGCTATGATGCAATAAAATTCAATTCACCTCGCGTAGCGCTGCATACCTACCAGTCATATTAACCTACAGAGCGCCTCTCTTTCTATCGCATAGCTCTTATCTCTTCTGACGCGGCACGTGTAAAGACGCGTGACCCACCGCGCCTTCGGTGTCCGGCTCTGTACTTGTAGCTTCGTACCTACAGTATAGGTAACTTATTGTTTAATATACCTTCGAACCACTGTTTACAAAATATTTTCGAGTTAGGCATTTAGTTGTCGCGGTATAGTCAAAACGAGAAATGATTCATTATTTATAGTTTTTCCAACTTCAATAACTTATACGTACAATCCTAAACAAATATTGTTTTACTGCCATACGTGGACTTCCATCTGTGATCTGAAGCGTACTGAATGAACTGATAAAATACTACATTATCTGGATACGGCCCTTTCATTCGCACAAGCTGCGCAGAGACGCAGGCCTCATTCGCAGTCCGCAGAGTTACTGATGATCTGCTACTTTGAACCTTATGTATGCGATATAGCTCTTAATGTCTCTGCAACCCTGGTATCAAGCTCTTCCCATCCGCACCACGCTTTAACTCGTGCGTTGGCGTCGCAAATATTGGAGGAAACCTCTGCTCTGTCGCTTTTTACTATATCTTTCTACATCTACACAATTTATTCTGTCTGAGAAAAGGCTAATGTCGTAGAATTCGCAATTTGTTTTTCTATTTATGTTTTACAACAATCACATACATAGATCCTGGCCCCTAACTAGGATTCCCTATTTCTAAGGAACCAGGAACTACGAGGATCATGCTCCCACAACACCCAGACCCTAAACAAATTATTGCGCTTGTTTAAATTGTGCACAAAACTTTTGCCCCGTCGCGGGAATTGAAACCGCAACTTCAGTGGTGTAAAAGATTTGAGCCAACCTGCCTTACCACTACACCATAGTTATTCTGTGCTTTTGGTACTTTTCAAGTTATTTTTCTAAAACTGCCTTTTATTCTCAAAGTGGATTCTGAGACAATGGTTTTAGAGCAAATTCATTAATTATTTGCAGTGAGTTCACCTGCTATTTTGAACCTTAATGTCAGCGAAAGCTCTTTTTGTTTCTGCAGTCCTGGTAGTTACGGTGGTCCATTCGGCGCCGCGCTTTAGGCCGTGTGTTTGAAATGAGGAGCCTGCAATTTTTGCTTCTAGAAATTTGTAGCAGAGCTCTATTGCAGAAAAATTCAAGAAATTGTAAATTATTTAATTTGAATAAATTTTATCTACGCCGCATTAGGTAGGTTCTACCTACATATTATTATGATGATTTTGAAGCGCGAGTTGGAATCGGCTATTGAAAAATTAAACTCGCTAATTTAAAACTTAAATGAATTAGAAAAATTTTAAGCGGAGGAACTATGTATCTCTCGACGAGAGATACCTACTATTTCTTCCGTTGGGGTCGAAACTATGGGGCCGTGGGAGGCAAACGCGTGGCTTCTGTTCAAGGTGCTGTCCAGAGGTCTCTTAGAAACAATGACCAAAGAGCTGGCGACTACCTCGGCCAACGAATTAGTCTGACCATCATTCAACGAGTTAACGTCGCCAGCTTTTTGGGCACATTACCCGCAGACGGTGACCTAAATTCTGTTTATTATCTTTAAATTTACTTTTAATATTGTTGTAGGTTGGTTCAGTCGTTATCTATATCTGTAAGTAGGTAATTATTTTTTTGCAAACATGCATAGAAATATTGTCATTGTTTTCGAAAAAAGAACACGTGAAATTTCGAATTTACGGACAAAGAAAATCAAATACATTGCAGGAGCGTTTTTTGAATTTGGAACATTACAACGCTCCAGTAATGTTGTATGAAACGGCGGCGTGCTGGGGTTATTAAATAGGTACTCTTTGATTGGATCTCTTTTATTATTCTTGGCATACCAAAGTATGTAAGTCTCTTTGCTTAGTACAAAATGCGTTCACGTGTCTGTATATCCATAAATGCGTTTGCCTTTCGGCACATATGATAAATAGAAAATTGGCAGCAAAGCTGAAAATTCGTCTTGATTTGTTATTTGAAAGAAGAAAGAAGAAAGAAAAACCATTTATTCGGCACACGACAAACAAACAATACAAAAAATAAAAACTTAAATAATAAACTTATGCGCCGAATGGGCTAAGCTCAGCATAAAATGCCGACAGTTTTACACAACTCGGCGCTGATTTTCAGCTGATACCCGTTTTGCTATAGGAACAGTGAAAAATTGACTGTACTTATCCACAAAAAATATCTATACTTATACATTTAAAATAATAATATCCTACAAATAATGATAATATACATACATATAATAAACATATAATATGGAAGAATAAATAGTGAGTAAAATGTACCTACATAAAAATACGTATTCTCGAGAACAATAGATATTATGGTAGTAGATAATGGCCGTCAGGATGTTCATTCAAATGCTTCACACAGATAATATAGTTAATGTCTGTCTTCAGACACGTTCCGTTTTTATCGACTGTGTAATTGCACAATCGATAACTTTTAACTCTTTTCCAATATAAAATCATTTGTGCTAATAGTTTTGGTTATTTATGTGTTTTTAACCGACTTCAAAAAGGAGGAGGTTTACAATTCGACGGTATGTTTTTTTTTTTTATTTTTTTTTATTTTTTTTTTGTGTGTTTGTTACGCGATTTCTCCGCCAATTATGAATGGATTTCGATGATTCTTTTTTTGATTGGTAGGTCATACTTCAGAGGTGGTCCCATATAAATTTTATCGAAATTCATTCAGCACTTATTGAAAAAAATAGCGAAAACAAAAAAAAATATAAGTTTAATCTTCAAGTCGGTTCTTGTTTTTGTTGTAACCGACTTTCTAAAGGTGGAGGTTTGTATTCGACTGCTTCACATGCTTCACCCAGGGTTGACTTCCGGCGAGGGAACTCCTCAACGGTGAATAGTACAGACACAAATTTTTTGTAAATTTGTAGATGGATTGGGTAAATTTGTGGATGGAATGGTGAAAAATTTGTAAATGGATTTAATCATAATAGCCTGTTCTAAATTCCACCATAACATGGCTGATACACCCAGGAATGACTTCCGGCGAGGGAACTCCTCAACAGAGAATAGGAGAGTCATGAATTTTTTTTGTACATAAATTTAATTATGATAGCCCGTTTTAAACTTCGTCATGATGTGGCTGCTAGATCATAAATGCTTGTATTTAAAAACTTTTTAAATTTATTTAATTAAAACTTGTTTTGCACTAAAAAGGTTAAAATAAATTATTTTTCAAAAAAAACTAAACCGACTTCAAAACCACAAATAGGCACTCAAAAGTGAAAAATAAATTAATATAATTATCATAAGCGCTGCCCACTCATATATTTGAAGTCGGTGCCAGCCAAGTCTAAAAGGTAGTAGATAGATACTTACCTACAAGTAGTACAATACAATACAGTACAATACAGTAGTACAATAGTTACTATATACATAGTATTTATCTGCTACCTAATAGACTTGGCTGGCACCGACTTCAAATATATGAGTGGGCAGCGCTTATGATAATTATATTAATTTATTTTTCACTTTTGAGTGCCTATTTGTGGTTTTGAAGTCGGTTTAGTTTTTTTTGAAAAATAATTTATTAACTTTTTTACTGTATTATAATACTGTACATTATAAAAAGTAACAAAAAAGTTAACAAGCGCTTATTTGTTGCAATATCTCCTTTGTCAGCATTGAGTTAATAGGTAGGTACTTACATATTATTATCTCAAGGTTTAGGAGACACAGTCTAGGTAAGGATACCCATACCTACAAAATAGAAGAGGAAATCCTAGGGATGTATCATCATTGAAAATAGGTATAAAGTACTTAGGTTTTAACCTCCGACGCAAAAAGGAGGGGTGTTATAAGTTTGACCACTATGTGTTCTGTCTATGGCACCGTAGCTCTTAACCGGGTGAACCGATTTGGATGCCGTTTTATTTAATTGAAAGCCGGTTTTCTAGCGGTGGTTCTTAGACATGTTTTATTTTGTCGAGGGCTTATAAAATTTACAATACTATGATGCTTTATTGAATACCAAACACACAGGAAAACAACAGTGGGCACAATGGGCGGCCTTATCGCTATGCGCAATTTCTTGCAGGCAACCTTTGGATGGACAGGAATTTTAAAAGAAATATTGCGGTCAGTGTGGTGTATATTATAAAACTTCAATTAGGTATATGTAAATATGATATACTATTAAAAAATAAAACAAAAATAAATAAACTAAATACCTACTTTAAATAATAACAAAATTAATACATACATATAAAATAGATATATAGTCATATATATTTCTATATACATAACTTATGTCTTTATATCAATATTTTTTCTTAGCAGAGGTATCAGCAAATTAATTAGGTCTATCGTTAAATGTTTTAAATCCGTATTCCTCATTTCCCCTGGATTTATTCTCTCCTCCATTGGGTCCGCCGTCGTCGAGTGGCTGCTACATATTCTGCCTCCTCAATTACATCAGCCAAAAAAGCGTAAATAAACTCGTCGCCAGATATTTTTCTTAGTAATTTAAACCTGCTGTATTCTTTTGGTAAGTATAATTTTAATAACGTACAATTTTTCGTAGCTGTGTCTCTGTCGCACCTATTACATAGTAGTTATTTTAGTGACATCTTTGCATTCATGTAGTCCTGGTGTAGTTTGTCGGAATCATTAGTTTAATCTCGATTATTTCAAGATAAATCTTAAAAAAGTGAAAAAAATATTGTTGACCTTCCCTCCTTAGCTAAGTTAGAAAGTAAAAAAAAAATGATCACCTTTATTAATAAATAATTTAAAACTTGTTTTTAATTATGTTCCTACTAGTTAGCAGATTACATTGTATTGTCTTCTGTAAACTTTTAAATGAATGGCCCACCAATCAGAAGCATCTTATTTTTAATTAACTATACTACACTCGAGAGCAATGAATCCGGGTCACTTAAAGAATCCTAAAAATCTCGGAAACTAAAAATGCTAGGTTAATGCAATAAATTGTATTTAATAGACAATGTAATACTCCTTAAATGAAGGTATTAAAACTTCTTAGTTATTGTAAAGTTATATCATAAAAATCTCAAATTTGAAAAAGAGCCACTTTCGAAGATGGAACTACGAAATTACAGCATTTGGTTTTGCTTTTGTTTGTAATCTGTCATTTATGTGGGTACATAAACCATGTTGATAGTGCTCTATATTCATTATTCAAGCTGAAATTATGTCGCTTACGCCTGAAGAATGCACCAGAATACTTACAATGCTGGAAACCGGCCGGAGTCAGCGCGATACAGCCAGGACTGTCGGTGTGTCGCTGTCAACAGTACAAAGAGTTCTCCGACGTTACGAAGAAACTGGTTCTAACCTACGCAGACCAGGAACGGGCAGAACCAGGTGTACCACAGCACGAGAAGACCGATACTTGGTGAACACCATGCTTCGAAATCGCTTTCTCACAGGAACTGAACTCACCAATCAGTTTCGACGCCTCGGAGGAAGTAACCCAAGTGCATGGACAGTAAGACGTCGGCTTGCTGAATCTAACTTAAAACCCCTTAGACCTGCAAACGGCCCTAAACTGGAGCGTGGGCATCGTATTTCGAGACTAAGATATGCCCAGAGCCACGTAAATTGGAGTATTGAAGATTGGTCAAAAGTTATGTTCTCCGACGAATCAAAATTTATGCTCTACAAGCACGATGGAAGACACAGAGTGTATCGAAGACCAGGAGAAAAATTCAAGCAAGCATGCATCGAAGAAAAAGTAGCCTACGGTGGTGGGTCTGTACTTGTGTGGGCCGCACAAAGTCGCACAGAGCTGGTGATCATAGAAAACGGCTCTTTAACTAGCGTAAGATATGTGGAAGAAATCCTCAATGATCACGTTGGTCCATTTATGGTCAATTTAGGTGAGGATGCTATATTTATGCATGACAATGCCCGACCTCATACAGGTAGGATTGTGAATGACTACCTTCAAGAGATGAACATTACTCGTATGGAGTGGCCAGCGCGCAGCCCGGATATCAACCCGATCGAGCATGCTTGGGACGAGCTAGGCAGATGCGTAAAACAACGAAACCCTCCCCCAATCACGCTTCGTGAGCTCAAAATTGCTCTCACAGAGGAATGGGAGAATATTCCCCAAAATCGTATAAGGAACTTGGTGTACAGCATGCCAAACCGCGTAAACGCAGTAATGGAAGCACGAGGAGGCAATACGAAGTATTAAAATTCAAGAAAATCGTAATAAAGTTCAAAAATTTCATGTTTCCTATTTTTGTTTTAAGGAGAGATCAGCAGTTTTTTTCTTTATGTAATTTTGTGTTAATAAAATGTATGGTGACTCATATTTTTTTTACTTTCATTTAAGGAGTATTACATTGTCTATTAAATACAATTTATTGCATTAACCTATCATTTTTAGTTTCCGAGATTTTTAACATTCTTTAAGTGACCCGGATTCATTGCTCTCGAGTGTATGTCACAGAATAATTAATAGTACAAGCCCCCCTAGTAAATAGTTTCCTTCCACGGCAGGCAAGACAAAGAGATTACAAGACGTACTGAAAACGCCTGGAGGAGCTTTTGGTGGAGCATGAAGGAGCTAATGAAGGGTAACCTTCCAATGAGACTAAAGCGGAAACTCATGGACATGTGCATTCTCCCCGTATTGACCTATGGCGCCCAGACATGGTCATTGACAAATATTCAGAAGTCCAAGCTCAAGGTTTGCCAAAGGGCAATGGAGCGCAGCATTTTAGGTGTTAAATTAACGGATCGCGTTCGAAACACTGAGCTGCGCTCCAAGACTCAAATTGCCGAAGTAGCAAACAAAGCCGCAAAACTAAAATGTCACTGGGCTGGTCACGTCTGTCGCATGCCAGAACAGCTGTGGGCCAAAATCACCACCAAGTGGCGCCCCGATACAGCAAGACGGCGTCGCGGCAGACCGCGCAGGAGATAGCGGGACGAACTCGACGCCGACTATTGGTCTACAATAGCGCAAGATCGATCGCGAAGCCTGGAAGTCATGGGGGAGGCCTTTGCCCAAAACTGGGACGACTCAGGCTTACAGTAACAGTAACAAGCCCCCCTATCCAGAAGCACAAGATGTGCGAAGTCAAACCAATCCAAGAAGAAAATAAATATAAAGATACAGCCCTAACACGTAAGTACATCCTACATTGTACTATTAATATTAAGTCTACCGCGTCATAATGCGAGACATTACGAGAATGTATGTGTGGCTAATGGATGAATGTTTGTTACTCTTCACGCAAAAACTTCTCAACGGATTTTGATGCAATTTGGTATGTAGGTACTTTAGGACCTGGAAAAGGACATAGGACACTATTTATCCTGGTAAACCGCGGGTAAAACCGCAAATCAGTGCAGGCAGAATTATAAATGCTAAAGTTTGTGAGGATGTATACCAACTGCTACTGAAGACGTTTCTTAGCTTTTCAATGATGCAAAAACTAAAAAAATTTCAACTAAGTTAAACCCGACGATTCCCTACAGATTTCTATGATAAAACGCAAAACAAAAAAAGGTGTCCTGAATTGTGACTTTGTTGCACCAGGAATTATTTAGTTAAATGAGTTATGCCTTATTATTTAGGCATTTCAGTCAGGCTTTTTGCACTCGTCTACATCATTTGTGTCGCTTTAGCTCCAACGCACGTCATAATCTCGCAGGCGCGGGGGCACAACTGTCTAATCAAACTTTGTTGGCCCAAAACGAATGAAAAAATGCACCAATAACCAGTCCAGTACAGTCAGCGGCGGCCAAAAGGCCGCCGCTGACTGTACTTTGTAAACTTTGTTAAAACTTGTTTTTATTTCAATTGAGCTTCCGTTGACGTTTGATTGCAACAAACGGGTTACGTGATCACAAAACCATCATCAAAACTGGTTTCTCATTGAAATTGATTGAAATAAAAGATACATGATCGACCTGCAGATTACATAAAACGTTGCAAGAAATTTCACATTTTACCCTTAGAAGAGAGAAGGCGTATAGCTGACGTATAGCGAATAGCTCCGTCGACTGTCCTGAGCTGCTGCAGCGCATCGGTCTACAGGGCCCGTACGCCGCACTCCAGCGACCATGTTCCCTACATGTCCCCGGAGCCAAAACTAACTACAGGCAAATAGCTATCTGCTGCGAGCGAGCCGGTGTTTTAACGACTTGGCCGTACATGATATAAATATATTTAACACATCTGTTGGGAAATTAAAACGTCTACTTACCTATGACATTTTTAACCCTACAGAGGTCGCGCCTCAAAAAAGTACGTAAGTGGTCGCGTGGATTACATATGTTATCCATTTTAAGATGATAATAAAACTAGGATGTTTAAGTTGTAACGTGCTTATTTTGCTTTGAAATACAAGAACACAAATATAACTTACTATTTTAATGGAAACAACATAAAATAATTTCTTCTAAATTCTTTAAAATTAAAAATCACATACTTTCTGCTTATTCTAAGATAATAAAGGCACATTGGATTCAATTTGAGATGATAAATTAAATTCAAATCAATGAACAAATCTAATCATTGGTTTTTTAACTACAGGAACATACGTATTTAGAATGATCAGAACAGACAAATTTGTATCATGCTGTGCATGATCGGTGAGTACTTTTATTTCGTGATCTTTCGCAGTCGTAGCAGCGACCCACTGAACGACTATGTGATGTTGCTGAGGTAGATAGCTGGGTTTCGGCTTGACGAAAATCTAAAAAAATCTTTAATTTTGAGTACTAGGCTTCGTGGGAAAGGTTTTTGCTGTATTCTAAGGTGAGCTGATGGTTTCATCCATGCCATAGAGAGGCAAATAAGAAAGTGGCGGTGAGTAATATTTTCAAAGAGCAAATCGAAAGAATTTTCAAAATCAATGAAAAGATATCGTAAGTGGCCAACGTCTTGAACGTCATATAGCGAGCACATATTGTCCACCAGATCTACGCCGTTTATATCTATTCTTGTCGATTATATATGCGATATAATAGGTGATCATTTCTGGTTTTCGATGATGCTCTGTGCTGCGATCGATTGCCGCATCGTTATGGATCGTGGAAAGGATTATCACCACTTTAATAGCTTTTTCAAAATAGGAAACTATTGTGCCATGATTGTGAAAGCCAAATTTTGAGCTGTACTATGAATTTCCTCTTGCTACTGCAGCACGCCTTTGATCAATGGTATTTCTAGAAAAATAATGCATATTAATGAAAAATTTACATATTTGTTATCTAATTTATTATAATATAGTACACAGTATACTAAAAAATCATCTACATACCATAAAACATTGCATATAAACCATAAAATACAAAAGTAATAATAAATAGTTTAACAAAAATACCTACGTAATGGGTCGCGCGGATTACAATTGTAATCCGCGGACTTCGAAAGAGCTGTCGTGTCACAACCACAGGAGACCGGCGCACGCGCTGCACCGAGCGCACGCGCGGTTTATTCAACTTTAAGTACTACGAGTCCCAAAGGATTCTCACTTTTGGCTTTTCGGGAATACTGAAGTTTGCAACAGTGGATTACTATTGTAATCCGCGCGACCTCTGCAGGGTTAATCAAACTATTGATTGAAAAGTGATTGGTAAGTGGACCATAGATTGTATAATAGTTATTTTATGTTGTTTTGTTATATAACTGTTTATCTTTACTTGGATGCTTTTTGTTTTCCGTCCATGTTGTAAATAATCTGTAGCCTATATGTGGAAACTTGTAAATGTCCTTTAGTCAATATTTAAGTATCCTAGTTATTAGACCTAGATGTAAGTTTTCCTAAAATTGTAAAATAAAATAAAATACATTGATTTATCACTACAGATATACATACATAGAGATGACTTCTTAGGGAGGCTGTCAGCCAGAGTTAAAAAAAATTATAACGATAGAGGTACCCAGTTCTCAAATTTCGACTGTAACACTAAGTGATAGATTCCAAATTTAGAAACGTCTGCACTTTGGTGAACTGTGCAGCCCATGTTCACAACGAACAAACTGAATACCCTACTCAAGCTACTTTGAACTTTTAGTTGACGCAATACAGTTTAGAACACAAAATCAAATATGTCAAAAAACCGACTAACTCTTCCTTGTTTCTGCAACCCTGGTAGCTGTAACAATCAACTGTTACGTTTGTGACATTGAAACAAACGGAGCAGTGTTTCATATTCAAACAATGTGTATAGCGGTTCACCGTTATAGATACTGTCAATTAATCTGTAACGTTTGCAATCGTCATAGGTACTGCCAATTAGGTACTCTGCGACATTTGCAATCGTACACATACATATGAGATACTTCTGTTCTCTTGGTATAAAATAATTACAGTAGCTACGCGAATTGAAGGCGCCACTATGGCATTAGCGTATAAGGTAGTTTGGAAGGCTTCGCTACGGTCGTAGCCTTCGTAGCTTTCACGTAGCCATGTAGCAAGCTACAGCGACTACGAGTTCACAACACACGATTTGTTATTACTATGTCCGAAGTTATCCAAAGAGACCTACTTCCTACTAATATCCTATTTATATTATAAATGCGAAAGTTTGTGAGGATGGATGTATGGATGGATATATAGATAGATGAGGGCTGTTTGTTACTCAATCACGCAAAAACTACTGAACGGGTTTTGATGATATTTGGTATGTAGGTTCTTTAAAAAAACCCAAGATACCAATGATTTGCTGCTATTTCTGAACTACCGCATTACGCACGCAGCTACGTTAGCCATAAAGTAAAAGGAAAGGCGTGGTTAAAGGAAAACACGTAATATGTGTTATATAATAACATTTAATTATCATTTAATTGTCACAAATTGTATATTCTATATTACGCAAATAATTACGCAGCTGAAATATGAGCGAATGACCTTACGTCTTTAGTCAAGAGTAAGAAAATACATATAAATTACTAAACGAAGGAAATGCGCAGCGTATCAAAAGCTGTTGACCTTCAAAAGACACTGCTAAGGTCAGTTTCTAATATCGCTGAAGCCACTAAGGTCAGCCACTAAGGTCAGTTTCTTATGTCACTGAAGTAAGCCGCTAAGGTCAGCCACTAAGGCCAGTTTCTTAATACGCTGAAGTAAGCCGCTAAGGTCAGCCACTAAGGTTAGTTTCTAAAGTTGCTGAAAAAAGCCGGTCTTTTCTTAAGTGAGGCACTATTGTCAGTCGCTAATGATAACCACTAAGATCTGCCACTAAAGTCAGCCGGTAAGGTCAGCCATCAAAATTAGCCAAACAGGTCAGCCACTACATCAAAATTAGCCAAACAGGTCAGCCACTACCGTTAGCCGAGTAACAATCGTAAGACGTATCAATATAACTAAACCTGCATAGCTATAAGCATCAGTAGAGCTCTCAGTAAACCCTCGGCACCGGTGGCACGTGTTCCACCTCGTTGGTAAGAGGCTGGTCTCTCACCGGCCGAAAGCTGATGGTCACCTTCCCTGTAGCGAGGTCAGCGGTCGACATGCTGTGTTTGCGCCAGTGCTGATCCATCGGTTTCTTTTTCTGAAAGTACACACAAACGCTTGTCGTTTTTTAAGTCACGACGCAAAAAAGAGCGGTATTATAAGTTTGACCACTATGCGTGTCTGTCTGCATGTCTGTCTGTGGCATTGTAGCTCTTAAACGGGTGAACGAATTTAGATGCGGTTTTTTATTTGAATGCAGGTATACTGGCGGTGGTTCACAGACATGTTTTATCAAAATTGATGCGACCGTTTTTACTGCTAAAGGTATTTTGTCAGGGGCTTTTTAAATTTTAGTTAACTGAAATGCGATTGTTTTTTTTAATAATTAATTTTATAACAAATAAAAGCGCTTTCAATTCTGGTGTGTCTTTGAAATCCAAGGTCAAACATTGATGAAAATAAGATGAAATATATATGGGACCACCTTAAGCTATTCCTACTGAATCTAACGTAAATACATTTTTCCAAATCGGTTCATAAAAGACGGAGTAATTGCGTAACAAAAAAAATATATAATCGAATTGAGAACCTCCTTATTTGAAGTCGGTTAAAAAAACTGACTTCTTTTTTGATGTCTTTAAAGTCCAAAGTCGAATATCGATAAAAATTATATGGGACCTTGTAGCTATACTGTGTACTGAATGCAACGCAGAAACAATTTTCCTAATAGTTTTATAAATGACGGAGTTCTGAGTTAACAAGCAAAAAAAAGACGATTTAAGAACCTCCTTCTTCTTTAAGTCGGTTAAAATGGTGAGACGAGCATTTTGTTCACCTGATGGTTAGCAATTCGCCTGCATGTGGCACTTGTAGCGTCATCCAGAACCATGTTTTGCAAAATTCTGCGCAGCACAGCACTGATGCGCTCGTCAATCTGAGACGACAGCTTCAAAGTCGTCAATCTGAGACGACAGCTTCAAAGTCTTATAATGTGAAGCAATTTCGCTTCAGACCATTCAAACCTTGCACACAACTGTTGGTAGTTGAGTTAAAGTTAAACCGTTAAAGTGAATTATTAAAGCCTTTAGAGCGCATAAAGGTAGGACCAAAATTAACGTCCAATAATTATTACAATTATTGAAAGATGAAAGATTTTTTTACTAATTATTTATATATTTATGTTTGCTAACTATCGCACCTGATGGTAAGTGATGGCGTGGTCTAAGAAGTAACAGCTCGTCTAGAAGACACCTGTTAACTCTCGATTTGAAGACTCCCAGGTTGTAGTTGTCAGGAACATAGACGTTGGCAATGCGTTCCACTCCTTTGCTGTTCGTGAGATGAACGTGGAAGCCTAACCTTTTGTTCGTATAGGAGGGATGGCTCAGCAGTGGGATGGAAAAGCAGTGGATAAGATGATGATGACACCTCTGATTGGCCACCTTCAGGCGGGTAACATGGTAAAAAAATGACCTGATCTTTCGTTGACTTGCTGTAGTCCATCTCGTCTTCTCTCTTCGGGCAGTCGTCTCTGAAATGTGCTCCGCGGCTCTCGGTGCGGTTCCTGGCGCAAGCTACAACCTGTGACAGAGTAAAATAACATTTAAGACCATTTTTTTATTTTATGGTACTGATTAATGAGACATACAAGTCGTTCGCCTGATGGTAAGCGCCACGCCTGCCCATAACAATTGCAGTCCTACCCAGAAAATTTAATACCATTAGAAAAAAACAAAAACCGACTTCAATGTATCTTCGAAGTCCAAGGTCAAATATCGATGAAATTTATATGGGACCACCTCGTAGCTATACTGAACCCAACGCAAAAAAAAATTTCTGGTTCATAAATCAGTTCATAAATGTCGGAATTCTGAGGTAACAAACATAAAAAAAATAAAAAAAAAAACAATTGAACAGAGAACCTTCTCCTTTTTTGAAGTCGGTTAAAAGCTCTGCGTTTTACTTCATTGCGCTCATCACCCCGAGACATTTTTCGCTGGCTACAATACCCTTCAAACCGAAACACAGTAATGCTACTCACCTGTACAGCCAGTTGCAACATGTTCTGAAGCTCCAAAGTCTCGATTAGGTCAGTGTTCCAGTTGAGGCGGCGATCCGACACGCGGATCTGCTCAAAGGCTTTGAACCACTTCTGGACCTCTACATGACCTACGAAGTTATGTCAAAAGTCAAAATATATTAAATGGCTCAGAGGAAGACTACAGAGAGATAATTACGAAGTTTTCCGACCTAAAAAAGGATAGCTCTATACAACAGGCTCTTTTAAAGAACAAGATACAACTATTATCATTATTGTCTGTCTCTATCGCGTAACCCATTTTCGTAAGTTGAGCCATGTTATGTTATGTCAAAAATTGGGTCGGCTGGTGGTTTTTTTATTTGTGTTGTGGTATTTCTTATTATTATGTTAGTTAAGTGAATCTTTGTGAATGTGTACTAGAAAAAATATTGAATTTAATGTGAAACAATGGTCGGGTGTTCCATTCATGGTTGTAAGAACTAAAGTGAAAATTGTATTGAGTTTCCAAACGTTTGTGTTTTTCTTGTATTTATTGATGTTTTTCGGTAACTTTAATTTATGTGGATGTAACTATACATCGGGTTCGACTATGTAAACCTGCATTTGGCTTGATATATTCAGTTTTCGGTATTATTTTGTTAATTATTTTATTGTGTGGCCATCGTATAAACATTTCAGTTCCCATTACGTCGGGTAAAAATTGCATCTTTGTGTAAAATGTTAAATGTAGTAAAATTGTGCATTCTTAAATCATTTAATTAAGATATAGGTAATAAAAATAGTTAATGATTATAGTTTATATTTAATTTGAAATTAAAAAGTTAAAGTTTAGTAAGAAGAGAGTAGAATTGTCTTAATAGTAAAGGCATTCGCCTCTTATGTAAGAACATCATGTTGTAAATGAGTTCTTATTTTGTGTAATAAATTTATCTTACAGGTCCTTGCTGTCGATTACTATGGCCAATCATCCAATTCCATTGATGGATCACTATACTACAAAAAAAAAATGTAAGCAACGAATCTCGGATTTCTATTTAGAATACTTCGAGTGGTTTTTTTTAACATTGTGTTTATCTATCTACCTATATCCTAAGTATCAACTTCTGTTTTCTGTTTTGGTGATTAAAAAAGTATTATTGTTTTGTATCTGATGTGCTGTTGTCTTGTAAATTATGTCAAAATATTAGTTCATCTATTGTAAATTCTACCTGTATATAAATAATTAATGTATAAATTTTAATGTATCATGTATATTCTATGATTATTTTATTTACCTGACTGGTTTAATCTTAGAGAAAACCTAGTTAACAACAAAATATTAAAATTATTGCATATACGGCATAGATTTTCTTGCAAAGGAATTTCTCGAAAGGCTGTATACATGTATTATATTCATACATTCACTATGAAACCTGCCGTAAAAAATGTAGGTATCGCAATTTCATTCGTGCTCTGCGTTGTAGCGCCGCTACTATAACTTCAGAAAATCGTAGGTAGTTGGTCTGTAAAAGGTACGAAATCTGTACTATTAATCTGTGGCCACGCTAAAACGTATTTGTTACTCGGCCACCTAAAAGAGACCTTCACCTTTTGTTCTGTTTACAGGAGTAATCTATCATAAAAAGTAATTTCTAAATTTTTCGACAACATATGCATATTCCCTATTAATGCTGTAATTCGTAAATTATCGTTGTACTTATCTTTCGTTATGAGGTTCAGAATAGTACAGATGTCCTATCTTTTACAGACCAACTACGAACTTCTGAAGCTATAGTGGCTGCAATTATGTTCCTTGCGCAGAACACATTTAATTTTCATTCAAGCGAATCGGAGAATTTTTCATAGATATGGAAACACTCCAAAAGAACTGTCAAAAAACTAATGCTTTCCAAAAGTGTTGTCTGTCAACTGTCAAGTTCTCTATAGTGTTCTTCCTTTGAGTTAAATGGGCACAAAAAATGCACTTTTAAATGTCATATACACACAATAGAAATCAATTAAAATACGATAAAAATTGTAACTTAAAATATTGTCACTGATAAAAAGGTAAGCATGTCTACTCATTTCTTTCCCATACTCAAATTGAAGTCTGGGCCCAGAAAAAAAATGCGTAAACTGACTCTACCAATGCTTCGGACATACGCCCTCAAGATAGCACCAAGAAATTCTGCGAGCTAAGTGAACACATTACTAAAATATGTTATTTTAGTCTTCATATAGTTTATGGTCCCTAACTGCGAGTACTTGTATCGACAGAACCAGTAACTACAAAAGCAATGGTTCACAACAGCCAGTGTATTAGTGATTCTGTGTCCCAGTGTAATAATTGAAAACCATCGGCCATGTATTTTTGCGTTATTCCTCTCCCAGGACTACGGTACTACGGTACGGACTACGGTACGTAAGAGATTAGAAAGAAACTCTTAACTCAAAGGAAGAACCATTGAGGTCTCACACTATAGAGGGATAATTACGAAGTTTTCCGACCTAAATAAGGATAGCGCTATACAACAGGCTCTTATAAAGAACGAGGTACAACTATTATCATATTGTCTCTATCGCGTAACCCATTTTCTTAACATTGGTCATGACATGTTAAGTCAAAATAGTGGTCCGGCAGGGTCAGCTTGTGGTTTTTTAATTTGTGTTGTGGTATTTCTTATTATTTTTAAGTGAATCTTTGATAATGTGTACTAGAAACAATTTAGAATTGAATGTGAAAAAAATATTCGGGTGTTCCATTCATGGTGAACTGAAAATTGTACCGAAAGATTAAGTTTTCAAACGTATGTGTTTTTCTTCTGTTTATTGATGTTTTTCGGTAACTATAATTTATGTGGATGTAACTATACATCGGGTTCGACTATTAGAACCTGCATTTGGCTTGATATATTCAGTTTTCGGTGTTATTTTGTTAAAACAACATTGACCAGTTTTGTGTGTCAGTGCGGCCATCGTATAAACATTTCAGTTCCCATTACGTCGGGTAACAAATTCCATATTTGTGTAAAATGTTAAATGTATTAAAACTGTGCATTCTTAAACCATTTAATTAAGATATAGGTAATAAAAGTAGTTAATTATCATAGTTTTTATTTAATTTGAAATTAAAAAGTTAAAGTTTAGTAAGAAGAGAGTAGAATTGTTTTAATAGTAAAGGCATTCGCCTCTTATGTAAGAACATAATTATGTTGTAAATAAGTTCTTATTTTGTGTAATAAATTTATCTTACAGGACTTTGCTGTCGATTACTATGGCCAATCATCCAATTCCATTGATGGATCACAATCCTACAATAAAAATGTAAGCAACGAATCTCGGATTTCTAATCTTAATTAACGCCACATAGTGAGAACGAGTTCATAAACGTAGACTTCATCATCATGTGAACGTCAAGGCTGTTCAGGACACAAAAGGACAAACCGTTTCGGGTTAGTGTAGTGAATTGACAGTTATGTATAGTTAGTGCTGTCCAATACGGTGGTATGGTCAATGTAATAATTGACCTTCATAAGTACGTCTGTGATCTACTCCGACAGTATGACATTTAACTGAGACACTAAGCTATTTAGAAGACTTCAAGTGTTTTTTTTAACATTGTGTTTATCTATCTACCTATATCCTAAGTATCAGTTGTACTGCAGTCTTGTAAATTATGTCAAAATACTAGTTCTCCTATTGTAAATTTCACCTGTATGGAAATAATGAATGTATGTATATTGTATAATTGTGTCATATATTTTATTTGATTATTTTATTTACCTGACTGGTTTAATCCGAGATAAAACTTGGTTAATAACAAAATATTAATGATTGCATAAGAAGCATACCGTAAGGAAATGTAGTTACCGCAATTTCATTCGAGCTCTGCGCTGTAGCGCCGCCACTATAACTTCAGAAAGTCGTAGGTAGTTGGTCTGTAAAAGGTACGAAATCTGTACTATTATTCTGTGGCCACGCTAGAACGCATTCATTACTCGGCCACCTAAAAGAGACCTTCACCTTTTGATCTGTTTACAGGAGTAATCTATCATAAAAAGTAATTTCTGGATTTTTCGACAACATATGCATATTCCCTATTTCCCTATTCTTTCACTCTGGGGTAGAGAATAGTACAGATGTCCTACCTTTTACAGACCAACCACGAACTTCTGAAGTTATAGTGGCTGCAATGCAATGCAGAACACGTAACATTTTCATTCAAGCGAATGGGAGAATTTTTCATAGGTATGGTAAACACTCCAAAAATACTGTCAAAAAACTAATGCTTTCCAAAAGTGTTACGCTGTCAAGGACTCTATAGTGTCATTCCTCAATGGGAAGAACATAAGATTTAGTATAGTAAAAGATTGACCGAAAAAAGTTGTACTTCCAAAACAGAATGCATCCTTTTCTACTTATCACAAAAGTTACTTGGAATAAAAGAGACCACTATAGTTGCTCAATACCCAAAAAATACCCAAGTGTCTCCACTTTGCCTATATATACTTACTTATCAATTGGTTATACATTACTTTATTTATTGTATTATACTTTAGTGATATCCTATTTTCATACCGATACAACGTATCGACCTCCGGTCTTATAAGAAAATGTTAAACATTTTTTTTCTAAGACCGGAGGTGAAAAGTTCTTGTGTAAAGTTTTGAAGGAAGCGACTTGTTACGAATAACGGATTGTATGCTTGAAAGTAGTGTATGCTTCATGCACACTTTAGACTATCTCGTTTTTCGTTCGCGCAAGATAAAGCATACTTTAGCTATTTCACACCAGCCAATCTACATTCCGGTCCACGATCGAAAGTTTGCTTAGTCGATCGGGTGTTTAGTTCATCTTTTCCTTTTGATTTCCTGTGCGTTTGTATCATGCACGCGTCGGGCGAGATATATAACCCCTGGTGATACACCCAGTATCACCAGGCCTAGCGCACTCCGCACTGTAGGTGCGAAGCTACAAGTACATAGCCGGACACCGACGGTGGGTCGCGCGTCGTTACATGTGCCGCGTCAGAAGAGATAAGACCTATGCGATAGAAAGAGAGGCGCTCTGTAGGTTAATATGACTGGTAGATATGCAGCGCTACGCAAGCTGAATTGTATTTTTATGGGGTCATAGCAAGAGTCGCTATTTGCTTAAATTTCTTTGCGGAGTGATGCTTTTGTCCCTTAGTATTCTGTGGTATCACATAGAGGTGCATCAGGCAAGAAGCATCCACACCGACTACGACTGTGCACCGCGCAAGTTCGAGCGGTTCTGGATGGGACGGTGTGGACCCGGCTATTGACTTTTTAAAATACTAACTGCTGGAACGGAATAAATTAATAACGCACACTCTTTTAAAATACGTTGAATTTATTTATTTACTGTATACGCTAGTGGCGACATCTAACATCTAACCAATAAGAACGCTAAATATGCTTTTAAGATTGCATGACATACAATACAATGAAGAATAATTTCATTATTATTTATGATTATTTTAATTATTAATTACAGCGAGCACTACTATCAGTATTAACTAGGTATAGGTTGCGAAGCTCATTTTATAAGTCTCCGCTTCACAGGTATTTTCTGCAAACAAAAGAATATACTTATAAAAAAGAATATACAAAAGAATACACTAAATAAATGTTCAAATAATTTCTTACAATTGATTGAATTTTATTTATTATGTCAAGCAACCCAGCTTAACATACTGAAATTGAGCTGAATTACATTTTCCAAAAATTTAAAGTCCAATGATATTTAATGTTAAAAGTTAGTAGAGGGGGAGCCCTGCTCCCTTTCTAGCAATAAGTAATTTGTTCTTTTTTAGACTTGAAAAATTTTACCCGTGGGCCATTTTTTTTTAATAAGACTACAATATGTAATTACCTGTCGCGTATATACTTGCTGACTTGAGAACATTGTTGGTACTGCATAAGAATGCAGAAGCCTTTTTTGGGAACCTTCTAGATAACACGATTCGTCGAAATGCAAACTGCATACTCGAGGGTATTGAGTCGGTTCCCAATTTGACCTCTGCATGTTTTTTATCCATGCGTTTCGCAATTCTGCTAACACCGGGAACCTAAAACAAGGACAAGAACCTAAGTATTCTAAATATATTTAACATAATTAATTAGCTACAAGTATACATTTTATAAAAAAAAAACGACTTCAATGTATCTTCGAAGTCCAAGGTCATATACATATCGATGAAATTTATATGGAACCACTTCATCGCTATACTAATCCTCACTAAACACAACGCAAAAAGAAATTTCCAAATCAGTTTATAAATGACGGAGTTCCGAGGTAACAAACATACTTATTATAAAAAAAAACTATCAAATAGATAACCTCCAACTTTTTAAAGTCGGTTAAAAATGAAAAATATAGACTGCGAAATTAACTAGAACATAATTTATTCAAGTGTGGCACTTTCAAGTGTGCCGCTTGAAAAAATTGTTCTATTATCATATCTTTATTCATACTATGGTTGTGAATTTTACCACATCACTAGACGAGTACATGAAATGCCAAACACGTCGATCGGTATGCAAAAATCCGTGTTTATTTAGATATGGGAATTCTTCTGCTCGTCATGTGAAGCTAAAATAGCACCTAGTGTAACTTACATACTTTTCAAACGTACGAGAAGGCTAGCACATACAAATATTCGCATTAGGAGGTGAAATACACAAATCAGACTTACCGATGAAATGTTATAGCCCTTAGTTTATGCTTTAAATCACTGACGTGGCTCTTGCAGCCTACCACAACACACGCCATGGTTCATTTACTTGTTGTTTATTGCTTGATATAATGTTTTTCCCGCAAAATTCCTTGGAAAACACCAAAACCACTACACACAATAAAATACCAGCTGGTATCGACCAAACATCACCAAACGTCACACCCGTTGGCTGGTGGCCCGCAGGGTTTAAAGATGGTGCCATGCGCATAATGCTTTCTCTTTTTAACACATGCAAATGGCCTTTTGAGAAAAAAGAAAAGTATATATTATGTTTAATTGTTCATCTTTTTGCTTGAATTCTATTTTTTTAATACTTTTTCTTTGGGAAGAACACTATGGAGAACTTGACAGTTGACAGACAACACTTTTGGAAAGCATTAGTTTTTTGACAGTATTTTTGGAGTTAATCCATATCTATGAAAAATTCGCGATAGACCGCCAATAATTAAACTTACATTAGGTTTGTATTGCAATAAAGAATTATTTCATTTTATTATTTTGTTTCGTGTTTAAGTGTTGTGGGACCATTGTCTTCGAGTGTTTGGTTCCATACCTACATACGAGGGCTGCCTTTTAAGTTGTGTCGTTTGAAATAAGTATAGACAATCTAATAGATTATTTTCAAAGACTTCTCCGCGATATTTAATACACTTTTGCATGCGTTCATTCCAAAACATTTATTCCACTCCGAAGTGGGAGAAGTCAAATTGGCCGATTTGTATACGTCAACGGCTTCTTCGGGTGAGCTGAAACGTTGACCACGAAGACTTTGCTTAATTTTGGGGAACGTAAAAACATCGTTAAGGCTCAAGTCAGGGCTGTAAGGCGGGTGTTGTAAAATTTCGACATTTTGGGTTCTCAAAAACATCTTTGTATCGCGGGCGGTGTGTGAACTTGCATTGTCATGGTGTCAGTATCATACGTCTTGAGTTGTTTTTTCGAAACTCTGTGATGACTTGTGGCAAACAAATAGTGGTATACCAGTCAGCGTTAACCGTCTTTTTTTTTACGCCTAATATATCTATGTTTGGCCACCATCTCGCCTGATGTGAAGCAATGATGTGGCCTAAGATGGAGCACATAGATCTAGAGAGAGACGGCAGTTGAGCGGCTGCTCAGACCCCTCTCCCCGATGGTTCACCGAACATAATCACGAAACACGACTAGGTCGCTTGACGGCATGGCTTTGTTCGGTGGGTGGTATTACAACCACGGCCAGAGCCTACCACTCCAAAGCGCATAAGCGGGTTTCATCACGATGTTTTCCTTCACCGTTTTAGAGCGAGCGTGCAAAATCTGCACTTAACTGTAAGTCATTGGTGCAGGGCCGAGTCGGGATTCGAACCCAGGTGCATCTGATCGAAAGGCGCATGAGTTCCCGCTGAGCCACACTCGCTCTAAAGTCTTGCGATTTTCTAGTACAATAGTGGTGACATGACCACCCTTTGTCTCAAACGACGCAACTATTTTTTTAAGTGCTCCGTGAGCGTATGACTTTGGTCGGTTTTGGCTCATCTTGGAAGACCCAGACAAGTGACTGCTGCTTGGATTCTGGATCGTAAGTATATATCCAAGACTCGTCACCACTAACCATATCATAAACGTGTTTTCACTCTCCTCGGTTGAATCGCTGCAGAGTTTTGCGACACCATCTAACACGGGCTGCTTTTTGGTCGTCACTAAGCAAATGTGGTATCCAACGAGAGATCAACTTTCTTACGCCGAGTTCTTCGTGCAGGATTTTTTGAATAGTAGTCCCTGAAATGCCCACGGCTGCCTCTATTTCACGGTATGTCACATGACGATCTTCGACGATTAGCTGCCGTACGGCGTCGATATTCTCTCGCGTCATGGCGGTTTTCGGACGACCTTGACGTAGCTTGTCAGTGAAGCTAGACTGCCCACGTTAAAATTCTAAATACCAGCGTTCTACAGTTCTAAGACATGGTGCTGCATCACTAAACACAGAAGTGATCCTTCAAAGCACTAAAGTCTCGTTAATCCCCTTTGAAATTTGTAGAAAATCATCGCACGCATATTTTCCTTTGATATTTCAATTTTTACAACCTTTGAATAGACGCTACAATAAAACTATTCGACCGATCAAAAAGCATTATATTGTTTTCGAATTCTTAATTCAAAAATATGAAAAAGCCATATGTTTTTTTTTTTAATAATTGATGGAGGTTTGCTAACGACACGACTTAAAAGGCAGCCCTCGTATATCACAAAGATAGGGGCCAGGATCTATGTATGTGAGTACATGATTGTTATTGCGTGGAATGCGAAAATTAAAAAAATTCAGCATCTACTCGCAGTTTTGCGAAACTTGATACCAGGACTATATGTACGCAAGGATGATGTTGAGTTACTACATTTAAGTAACAACTATGTTATTGTGTGACAGAGACACCGCTAGGGTAACAGACGAGATAGATAGTGTCAAAAGTAATCACTACAGTCTTCGATCATATATACCCTAGATGCAACATTACCTAATGACACAATGCTCAAAAACGGCTTGTGTTTACTATACCTTCCTCCCCATTGAGATGTACCAGATGTAGTTTTTTTAGTCATTTAAATATTTTAATAATGATCAACCTGTACGCTAAGGTTTAGTTTTCATCAATGACGTAACAAAAACAAAAAAAGTTATTGCATACGCGGTGGCGTCTAATGAAATTCAAGTTTATCTTCACAAGTCTAACGCTCAAAATTACTTGCCCCATACGACTTTATTATTATTTCAACTGTAAAAACTGTGACAGAACATGGAATCCAATGGAGTCGTCTACGTGTTTGCTCGTATTGGAAATAATTAATAGCTGATATGATTAATACATTTTCTTGATGAAATTTGTAACTGTTATTTACTCTACATTAATGAACTAGCTAACTCGCCCTGGTTTAGCCCATTTTTTGTACAAGTTCGTAATCATACGATGAATCCGTTTTAAATTAATGTCTGATATAGGGGCTGATACTCGTGTGGAAGTCGAGAGATGGCAAAGGGATCTAAGGGCAAGAAATAAAATTGAAAATTATTACTTTTTTACTATAATCACATATATACAGAATATAATACAATATATGACTAAACTAACTACTTACAAAGAGGAGCAATGTGACAACCCATAGACCATTAAAGACCTATAGATAACTCAAATGCTCCAACCCACTACCAGTTGGCAGCGTACCCAAGATGCTGGCAGTATTGCCCCGTTGGATTGCAATACTGATACGTTGAGCCAAATAAGTCCCAGCATTTTGGTCACGCGTATACTTGACACTTTATGTAGGCCTATAGTACACCTATATTATACATGTCAAATTCGGCAAAATGGTCTGAGCAAACCACACTGGAGTCTTAAAATAGTCGTCACTTCTTTCTTCTTTTATTACAAAACGCCACTTCTCTCTTCTCTTTGTATCTCATTTTGAGGAAATCTGTAAAAATGTAAAACTAATTCCAGTTTACAGTCCAAGAAAAATAAAAGAATCAGGCGACTCCAATACACTTGTTCTGAATCAGGCCTTATTTGTCCTTGTTTTGCGTGTAGACGCTATTATGCGTGTGAAAGAGACAACTCCTAAGCAAAAATAAAAGGAAATAAATTCTTGAAATACTAATTTGGAGGCGATAACTAGATTATTTTAAATGTTAATCACTGTAAGTACTAGTAAAAAGTATAAAACTTACCGAAAATAAGAGATCTCATATTGTTTTCTCTTTGTAAGCGTGTTATTTTTGCAACTTTTCATAGAGCACTTAAGCATCGTTCCGCTTGACGATCGGCGCGACACTGACGGCGAACACAGTGCTTAGTATGAATGTAAGCACTGTTTAGTTTGGTTACTTTTGACGCGCTTACGCGGAATCTAGGGTATATATGATCGAAGACTACAGTAAGGCGTATCGCACACTACGCAGATACGGTAAGATTTTATCTGCGTATAAAAACTTAACTTATCTTAAAGTATCACACACTTTGCAGATACGTTAATATACGAAATTATACATTCACGCGGAATCCTTCAAACTGACTATACTTGTTTTTTGGTATTGATCGTATATACAGTGTGTTACAATGAGTTCGCGTTTATTGCTTCTGATTTATTAGACAGTTCCTCAGAAGTAGATTCTGATTTTGAATTTGATGCACGTGTTGCGTTAGAATGCGAAGAATTAAAAGGCGAAGCATTTGGATGGAAAGTAATATAGAACTTAAAAATAATCGAGGCGAATTTAATCTCTTCAAGGATCTATCAGATAATAAATGTACTATCTATTTACAAAAACCAAGGGCGACATTTATGGCGGTTCATGATTTGATCAAAGAGGATATAAAAAAATACTAAAATGCAACAACATGTATAAAGTAAAGATATATGTATTTGTGTACGCAGATAACATCTGACCATCTTTCGATATATGTCGGTGTCCACAGATACTTGACGAGTTATCTGCTTAGTGTGCGTCGCTCCTTGAGTTTAGTAAGTATAGAGAGCAATATTGACAAATACGCGCTCCAGATACAGATATTTTACCGTATCTGCATAATGTGTGACACGCTTTACACTTTGTATTGTATTTAAAATTCAAAGTTCACAAGATCTTTATTCAGTTTTTGCATCACAGACGCACGTATGAAAGTCAATTATTACAATGACTCTACCACCGTGTCGGAAAAAGAACTACTCAAAAGATACGGCAAAAAACCGAGGGATTTTTTGTAGAACTTCTGTTACAATATTTTATGTTTGTTTTTGACAATATTATGTTTCTGATGTGCCAGTTGGCTACTTGGCAGACGCGGAATGCTCCATGCATCTTTGTCTTCTATGTAATTACTAACTGTATAGTTTGCTATTTTCATTCGAATATTTTTCACACACAATTTGAATCTACTTTCTGTGAGCTTCGTTATACATTTTGGTTTGGAATTTTATTGTAAAAACGTACGCAATTGCCCATGAAGGGCTTATCCGTTTAACTGTATTTAATGTGCAAACATTGTTTTTTTCTGTAGGCACTTCACGTGACCCAAAACGCTGACCGTCATATTGTGGTTAGATGACGTCACCATTGTATTAGACAGAGATACTTTTCTGTTTATTTGTCTACGATAAAATAGTCAAGTCCACAAGAGTGACGCCATAATCATGGCGGGAAAGACTATTTTCGCGTCAATATAAAAAAAAACTGTTTTAAAAGACATTTCAAGGTTTCATTTTATAGAAATAAAAATGCCAGTCGATTATTAATAAATTATAAACATTGTAACACTTTTCAGAGTCATACCTATATTCTTTGTTTTTTGTGATAGTGAGTGATGAAACGAGTACGTCGTTCGCCTGCCCATAACAATTGCAGTGTCACCTAGAACTTTTAATACCATAACAAGCACTGCATTGCGCTCATCACCCCGAGACATCAGTTAGTAGGGTAAGGTTGCGATCATTGGACTAGCGCTTTCAATGGACCACTCTGATATTTCGAGAACGATCCGTTTTAAAAATCGTTGGTTCCATCGAAAAGCTAGCTTTATGTCCTGTCTCTCGGCCCCTTAACCGCCAGTGACGCCGTGAGCTTAGTTGAGGAGATATGCGTGTCGCTGTGTTTTACGGGCTCTCGATGTAAAATTTGCGTGTCACATAAATACAATGTAAGTACAGTTCTGTAAAGTATTTTAATGTCTTTCTTTTCGGCAGCATTCAGTACATATTGGTGTTGCTAACTATCAAATAATGTAATATGATACATTAATTATATTATTATTATTATTGTTATTATTGTTATTTTTGTTACATATTAGCGATTTGCCATCAATGGACCAGTGCAAGGTGCTTAGATTGAACCGGTCCATTGATAGCGACTTATAAAATTTTAGTTCTGAAAACTCATCTACCTATATATTTTTTTGTTTTAGCATGGCGATAAAAGGGCAATATTATTCCTGGAATGAAACCAGTATAAAATTACCGTTATATGATTTGGGCAAATGAGACTAAATGAGGCAAGGAAAATAAGAGACACTAAAACAAAGATTTAATGACTAAAATGTAATGGCTAAAGCAATGACAGCAATGGCCAAAGGTAAAATTGTTGTTTCAACAGGTGACCTGACTCCAAAACTAGAAGACTAGATTGTTTATACGGCATAACCAACAGATGTGAGAAGCTTTTAAGATAGTTGAAAATCATAGCTTGAAGCACAGATTTAATAAAGAGAAACAAACGGCTGAAATAGTATAGATGGGTTAATAAAGACTGTTATTTAAAGAAGCTTTTTTAATAATGTATTATTATTTTTCGAGACTACACAAATGCACCTTGAATGGACCATTAAGCCATGTTGGCCTAAGTCCAATGATAGCAACCTAAAGGTCCAATCATAGTTCCAGTGGTCCAAATAAAGCAACCATTATTAATTTTGTTTTTTCTCTTGTGTGACCCTAGGTTTAATGAAAAAAATCTAAAATGGTAGCTACGGGAATTTGCATGAAGGCCCATTCATTCAACCAATTCCATTTTTCCTAAATGTTATAGTATAAGTTTTAAGCCTGTTTAAAATTAAGTGGTCCAATAGTAGCAACCTTACCCTAAGTCTCATATGCCCAGTAATTTCATTGGCTACAATGCCCTTCAAACCGGAACACAGTGATGCTTTCGCACTACTGCTTGGTGGCAAAATAACTGGCCAAGCTGTGGTACCTCCTCAGATGGCCTCCCACTTACGAGAGACCTACGAGTAAAAAAACATGCTACCTATTATAGACATAAAAATGTTTGCCACCACAAAAAATCAGCTGATTGCATTGAATGTAAAAGAAAAATAAGCCACATCACCCTCCTCCAGCAGTTGGCCAGTCCGGAACACTCCACACTTGGTCTGCATAGTCTCCCTCAATACCGCTCGTATTTCGTGGGTGGGCGCGCAGCCGTTCGCATTGCGGATCTTTTGAAGATTGTCCAAACACGCGTCGCCAAGGTTCTGAATACAAATGTCGATATTTCTTTTTTTTTATGAAATTGAGTGATGAGACGAGCAAGTCACTCGCCTGATGGTAAGCGCCACGCCTGCCCATAACGATTACAAAGCCACCCAGACCTTAATACCATAAAAAGCACTGCGTAGCATTACGCTCATCACCCCGAGACATCAAAGTCAAAGTCAAATATCAAGGCACAAAAGTGCACTTTTAAAGGTCATAAACACATGATACAAATAAAATATGTATATTAAATATTGTAACTTAAGTTAACATGACTTTGAAAAAAAAGGTAAGTACTCATTTACTCATACTCAGTTACTCATTTCTTTCCTATACTCAAATTGAAGTCTGGGTGCTGAAAAGAAATGCGAAAACTGACTCTACCAGTGCTTCGGAAATACGCCCGTTAGAGAAGATAGCACCAAGAAACTCTTCGGGGATGTCTTTTTTTCAGCTCTTTTAAAATGTCTCGAAAATAACAATGAACAATTACGTATAAATTAGAATTAATAGAATGTCAAACAAGAAGTGCGAGTGAGATGTCCCATAGTCATAGTATCAGTAACAAAAAAGTGTAAATAAAATAAAAGTAGGTATATAATAGCATCTATAAATATATATAGTACATATATTAGTATATAGAGTGACTAGACCAGATCAAATATTAAGTGTTATATGCCCAATAATTTCACTGTCTGCAATGCCCTTCAAACCGGCACACAGTAATTCTTGCACACTACTGCTTGGCGGCAGAATAACGGGCAAAGCTGTTGTACCTACCCTTAGTTAGACAAAGTATCGATACAAAAGAGAATAGGACTCACATCTTTCAATTTTGGTTGCTTGTCGCCAGGCTTGGCGATCTTGCTAATATTGTCTGATATTGCTTTGCCGAAAATCACAACGTCTAATATAGAATTGGCTCCCAGTCGGTTGGCTCCGTGGCAATTACTGACAGCTTCTCCTGCCGCGTGGAGCCCTGGCACGACGCAGTCTTGTCCGTTCTGGAACTGTATTACCTGTAGGTATTTAAATTTTAATTAGACCCGGATACATTAATTTGCCACTTCATCTGAATTGTATGCCTAGCGTTAAAATATCATAAAGCGTTATCATTTTTGTGCCGCGATCTCTACTCTCTCACTCTTGCTGGACGCAAGAGTGAGAGTCCAACTCTTACTGGCTTTCCATTTCTATGTCTATTTTTTATATGTAAGTGTTGTAGAAGAGAAGTAAATTACGACGGGGCGACCGTTTTTATAGGGTCATCGCATTATTCCGGGGATAAGTGTAGAGGCGTTTGCGATGCTCGCACCACATTGTACTATGGGGAATTTTCCCCGCTTGAACTAATGTGTGCTAGGGTCTCATTTATGTTTCCCGTTTTTCACCCCTATATCCTTTATTCTGATAACGTGTGTCAATGGTGCCAATATAGGAAGCATAAGGCTAACGGTGTTGATCCTGAATGTCCTTACCTGTCCATGGTGGTTGATAGGTACACCGCCCATAGTGTAGTGTACGGTCGGGATGACCGGAATTGGTTCGAAGATAGGATCGACCCCAGTGAAGGTCTTGGCCGTCTCCGAGATCCCTGGCAGACGGCTGTGGATCGTTTCGGCACCCAGATGATGGAGTTGTAGGTGTATGTGGTCCTTTTTAGGTCCCACGCCTCGACCTAAGGTTAAATTCGGTTTATTAAACAAACCATAACCAAAAGTGGATTAAAATAGAGCCTGTCATCTGTTGGCTTGTAATTACAGTAATATTTCGACTAAAAAGCTGATAAAAAGGTAAAAGGTAACAGGGCAGGTTGATCGTGTGTCATTTTGTATTGTAAAACTTCATTCACCGTCACGAATTTCAGTAGCCATGGATCTGGAGACCACATCGCGACTGGCCAGATCCTTGGCTTTGGGAGCATACTTTTCCATGAATCGCTCGCCTTTGGAATTCACAAGGTACCCCCCTTCACCGCGACAGCCTTCTGTCATAAGGCAGCCAGATCCGTACGCTCCTGAAACAGAGTAAAATTTCATTTTGACATACCATCAAGCGAACGACCAGCTCGTCTCATCACTCAGTTACGTAAAAAAAAAGAACTTGCTAGCCCCGTTTTCCACTAGCCAAACGATTCTTACCAGTAGGATGGAACTGTATGAACTCCATGTCCTGAAGAAGTAGACCGGCCCTGGTAGCCATCGCGCAGCCGTCGCCCGTGCACGTGTGTGCCGCCGTGCAAGAGAAGAACATCCGAGGGTATCCGCCGGCGCAGATCACCGTGTTATTTGCTTGGAACCTGCTCATCATCGCCATCAAAATTATCATACGCCAATTCATTCTCACTTGTGATTCGCGAGCTCAAATTGTACCTTATTTATAAAAAAAATTAAGAGCTGTATATTTATGCAACCATGGTTTTAAGCAAACAATTTGAATTTGAAGTTGAATAATAGTTACAAAAAGGTATTTGTGAGAAACAAACGAAAAACTGGTGATAATGACATTGTAGGTACTAAAATATAATACTTATTACTGACGATGCGATCGTAACTTAGCTCGCCTATCTGTTAGTAACAGATGTGCTAGGTAAGCAACGTTGACAGCGGTCACTACTTGGATGGGTGACCGTTTTTGTGGTATTTACATCTGAGCGCTACCGTGCATTGGAGGGCACGTTAAGCTAAGCCGTCGGTCCCAGTTGTTGTCTTAGGACAACAGTCGTTAAGCGTTGTTGAAGTTCTTAGGGCGGTCTAACAACTACCAGGGTTGGCCACATACACACAAGAAAAGAGGAAGAAAAACTGACGCTGCACAGTACCTGTGCAGGCTGGTATCAGCCATGTCAAACGCGAGACAGCCCACAATTGCGCCGTCTTGGACGAGCACGTCCATCACAAAGAACTCGGCGAAGAGGTCAATGTTCGAGAATTTCGTACTGTAGCCGTACAAAGTATGGAGAAGCGAGTGCCCGGTCCTGGAGAAAACAAATATTAGTTTTTACCACGTTTTTATTAAGTCATTTTATTGTTTGTCACTCTGTCTGTCGTTCCGGGTGGAAACTTTTAGGGTAGCTCACAACTCGATGACAATGCATTAAAGCGCATGAAAACGTGGTTATTAGATTTATTTCTAATTAACATTAACTTGCTGGTTTTAATTTGAATTAGTGGCAAACAAGCAGCTCTATGGACATCTTCAACACCGGAATTAATTTATTTATTTAATTTGATTAATCAGTACGGATACACCAGTTACACTAATATTAATATTATTAATAAATCAATTAATACAGATTGGTGGTTTTTAATAGCTGCTGGCGTCCCTATACTTCAGTGTCATAATACTTATAATAGGAACATTGTATAATGTGAAATGATCTTTTTATTTGTTTTCCCTCAATTTAAACGATATCAATTCTATGGATTAGGTAAATGGCTTGTTGCAGTTCAATTCATGTTAAAATGAAAACGAAAAATATTTTGTTATTTTTACCTAAACAAAAGTTTTATAAGGGGGTAAATAGATGAGCTGAATTATCGATACGAAGTAAAGAATATCAAAATAAAAGAAACTACCCCATTACCGCATTTAGAATCCACAGTCGTATTATCAACATTTAATAATTTTAGCGACATCTGCCATGTGGCTTCCGAGACACTTCTTCTCTAGGTATGACTGTAGGGGGCAATTCATGAAAGTTCGTGAAAACATACCCACTGAGTTCCACAAATTTTCCATAGAGGGAGATGCTAGTAAAAGCACTTTTAACGTTATAGGGCTCTATTGCAGTGCTAAGTCGGCCATATGATACAATACGAGCAGGATGATACATGGCCCATTAAAGAAGAGGCAAAGCTTATCGTAGATATCGCCACTAGCATATTTAGTAAACAAACAAATGTCAAAAACGTAAACTTGCTAAAAGTAATGAAAAACCATTGCTAAAATTTTTAGTCAATATTTTTTTAGAAAATAGTTTTTTGAAAATTGGTTTTATCAAAAACAAGACTTAAACAAAGAAGCACAAGCTCAAATATCAAGACGAAAGAATTTCTGGAAAGGTCGGTATTTTGAGTATTTTAAGCATCTCCAAATCATGATGTTCTCCACACTTACTTATTTTGAACTGTAATAGAACAAGTTATAAGCATTTACAAGCACTGATCCTATAAAAAAGTCAGATACTCCGCAAGGAACACGGGATTGAGGCGCACGAAGCGGATACCACTACACAAAGCGGATACTACATCGTGTCGGTACGCAACGAAGCGCTGGCTGAGTAAATAATGCGCGACGCGTGAATTTTAGTTTCAAAAATATGCCATATTGCTTGTTCAAACATTGTAAAAAGTGCTTCCAGAAACCGAGACGAAAAGATGGGATATCGTTTCACAAGTAAGTTCAAATATACTGATTGATACTTTGATTTTATTTTTCCGTATAGTATGTTTAGAATAGAAACACAAAACCTCAACGAGAATCGGTTAGTGTGGCTAGCCTACATTGAAAGTAATTTACCTAGAAGTAAGGGTAAAACTGTATGTTAAATAGATGTGTGGTCCATAAAGGTCTGAAACTAGAGCTGGTCTCTTTCCAACTCCAGTGTCAGTTTTATTTAAAAAAATAATAGTATTTTGGTAATTTTCATTCATGTAAGATTGTTTATAATAACTAATTATGTTTGTTACCACCTGACCAATTTGAATGCGATTTGGTTAGGATTCTGGGCGGCATTGCATCTGTTATGAGCAGGCGCGGCGCTTACCATCAGGCGAGTGACCTGCTCGTCTCATTACTTAGTCGTATAAAAAAATACTTAATACGAAAATAAAATCAATTTGCCTTACTCTGAATTTTAACTTCATTGGTCATGATGAGTCACTGAGTGAGATTTTATTTTGTACATTATAAGTATAGCTAAAAGATAGATTAATCAGTCATTGTCATAATGATGACAAATATTTAGCTAATTATATGTCTATTAAATAAATACATACATCACTCTACTTATCCATTTACAATTATATTAATAGTATATACCCACCGTTCACTAAAGAATCAGTGGGATTTCTTTTTCTTACGCTAGCAACATTACACTCACACTGACGCATGTGTTTCTACAGTGTTAAAGACTGTTATCTATGTGTTGTCACGCACACATAGTTAGGTACCGGCCTTCACAGTGTTGTTCCCGAAAAGTGTATCTGACTTTTTTATAGGATCAGTGTCTACAAGTATATCACTATCACTTATGGCCAGAAATATGTGCTGATAAAGCTGGTACATAGCCTAGCATTAACAAATGACTTGTGTTCTTTGTTTCGACAAAATAGTCGTTTCAGCTACCTATGCTTAATCCTATCCAGCAATCAATATCTTGTTATTTCTGGTTTTGTACGACGAAAGCCCCAGCGCCCCTAGCGGGATAAAGTTGCAATCTTCATCACTATTATCAAAATTAAATGGTTTTAGTGACATCTACCTTATGGCTTCCGAAACACCTCTTTTCTAGATATGACTGTCGAACTCATGATACATCGTTAGAACATATGTACCTACTGAGTTCCACTGACTTTCGATAGAGGGAGACGCTAGTAAAAGCTCAAAAGCTGTTATGTTATGTAATCCATCTGCCGATCCTGTTTGTCACCGACACAGTCCTTTAGCAGCCAGTCCGTATGAGCAGATGCTTCAAATATATTCAACTAGATGTCACCATCCGCGAATAATGAGGTTTATAAGTGTTCCTTCTGAGTTTTTCCAAGATGATACGTACCATGCTAAGTCAGACCATATTCAAGCACAAGTGCGCAAAAATTATTGTGTTCCATTTTGAAGGACATTAAAGCCAACGAAATTACTGGGAATCACCAAAGTCGCGGGGTAACGAGCGCATTGCAGAATATATATATTATTATAAATACGAAAGTAACTGTATTTTACGTTTGTTATCATTTTACGACTAAATGGCTTAACCAAAAATGGCGAAAATTTGATGAGATACCCTGAACTACCATGGCATAGGCTACAGGGAATCTCTGATTCCCTGTAGCCTGAAGAACATGAGATAATTTTCATAGTTCACGTAGTTCCTGAGGGATCGCGATACAACGAAATCAGTTTATACTTGTGGTAGGTCTCTCGTATGCGAGAGGCCATCTGGGTAGGTTTCACAGCTTTGCTAGTTATTCTGCCGCCAAGCAGTAGTGCGCAAGCATCACAGTGTTCTGGTTTGAAGGGCATTGTAGCCAGCGGAATTACTGGGCATATGGTGATGAGCGCAATGCAGTGCTACGCAGTACTTTTATGGTATTTAAAGTTCTGGGTGGCACTGTAATTGTTATGGGCAGGCGTGGCGCTTACCGTCAGGCGAACGACACGCTCGTCTCTTCACTCAGTTCCTAAAAAAATATATATAACCAGTGCGAGCCGCGGCTACGCCAGCGGTTTTCCCATATTCTTTAGGAATTGCGCAACATCCTTTCTTAGTGCACGCTTACGTTACAAAAGGAAAATTCTCTCCTAATTTCATGTTTCAAGGTTCGGCGGTTTAGGCTGTGCGGGAACTGTTTATTTGTACTTAAAAAAATTAGAAGTAGCATTACAATTATTAAGGATCACCCGGTTTTTCAAGTCTTATGTTTGGTACCTGTCGGCCACAGCGCAGGTCCTCTTCGCAGGTTCCTTTCCGAATTTCTTCGTGCCACCTCCGAAGGCGCGCTGGTAGATTTTGCCCTCCTTAGTCCGGGAAAAGGGCATGCCCATATTTTCCAGTTCAAACACAGAGGCAGGGGCGCCCTGCGTAAGCCTCTGTATGGAGTCCTGCATAAAGATACAAAGGAAAAGTACTACAAGATTTTTATTATAAGTACTATTTAATATAATTATGATTATTAAATTATTCAAGGACAGCATCTGTGGTGTAGTGGTTGGGCAAGTTGGCTCCCGCGTATAAAATTAGTATTTCCGCGACGGGAGGAATGTTTGTGCACAGAATAAATTATTTTTCAAAAAAAACTAAACCGACTTCAAAACCACAAATAGGCACTCAAAAGTGAAAAATAAATTAATATAATTATAGTAGTACTTACTATATACATAGTATTTATCTGCTACCTAATAGACTTGGCTGGCACCGACTTCAAATATATGAGTGGGTAGCGCTTATGATAATTATATTAATTTATTTTTCACTTTTAAGTGCCTATTTGTGGTCTTGAAGTAGGTTTAGTTTTTTTTTGAAAAATAATTTATCTTAATTATACATTAAACCATCGCAATAAAGCTGTTTCTAGCTTGCGGTTATAAATAAGCTGTAATTCTTCTGTTCAATTTAATAGGGTCTTTTTCAAGCCTCGAACACGTTGCGTGTGCGGTTATTGAATGAATGGTCTCGAAGAGAGGTAAGAAAATGTAAAAACGTAATCGGTTCCGGTTACTCCAGGAATTTATTTTTATCCTCTCTCGTAAATGTATAATGGACTGTAGTCGTTTTCCCTGTATCGATTTGAGTATCCGGGTGCGATATTCTTAGAAGACCACCGTGTTTAATACATTTTCACAATTTAAATAATATATACAATTGTGTAAATAAAATATGCACACATCGTGTAATGCCAAGTTCACGGCTAAGAGTTACGTGTTCATTTTTATGTTACATATTACATACGTTTGCTAAAAGCGAGTATACACTAATCGAGGTATGCTACCGAGTTTCAAACAATTGCCCCCTACTTTGATTGTTTTGATCGTTGCCCATAGCGATTCTAATACGGAAGTTAGACCCGTGTGGGTGGGTGGCTTAATGAAGAAACTGGTAGGTATACATGTTACTATGCTGCTAGTGCTACTAGTGCCTCTGGAATCAATTAAGGCTTTCCAT
The DNA here is from genome assembly GCA_951640565.1 of Petrophora chlorosata. NCBI lineage: Eukaryota > Metazoa > Arthropoda > Insecta > Lepidoptera > Geometridae > Petrophora > Petrophora chlorosata. The sequence continues at coordinate 3,127,636 of OX621188.1, forward strand.
TTTCACCTACGCAAAGCGCTTTTATTAAAAACCTTTTAGTTTTTGTTGTCATTCGAATGCAAACTTTTACTGCATTTAACGGAGTATCACGTGCCGGGCGCCGTGGCAACGCATCGATGGTCGTATAAATAATGCAAATTCCCGCTTTGCAGTCCGGAGTCGGCATAGACGCGCCCTATGCGATTGCGGCACGATCCCTCGATCGGCATTGAATGAAACAAAGTCTCACCTCGGATCTATCGTATAACTATTTTAGAGTATCGACGGCTGAATGCGCGTAAATCACGGGCTATTTTTTCGTTGGAAACATTCTCAAAATAACTATGTATAAATACTATGTATATAGTAAGTACTACTTGTAGGTAGTATTTATCTACTACCTTTTAGACTTGGCTGGCACCGACTTCAAATATATGAGTGGGTAGCGCTTATGATAATTATATTAATTTATTTTTTACTTTTTAGTGCCATTTGTGGTTTTGAAGTCGGTTTAGTTTTTTTTGAAAAATAATTTATTTTAACCTTTTTAGTGAAAAACAAGTTTAAATTAAATTAATTCAAAAAGTTTTTAAAGACAAGCTTTTATGATCTAGAAGCCACATCATGACGAAGTTTAAAACGGGCTATCACAATTAAATGCATGTACAAAAAAATTTCAAGTCTGTCCTATTCTCTGTTGAGGAGTTCCCTCGCCGGAAGTCAATCCTGGGTGTATCTGCCATGTCATGATGGAATTTAGAACAGGCTATTATGGTTAAATCCATTTACGAAAAGTTGTGTCTGTACTATTCACCGTTGAGGAGTTCCCTCACCGGAAGTCAACCCTGGGTGAAGCAGGTGAAGCAGTCGAATACAAACCTCCACCTTTAGAAAGTTGGTTACGAAAAAAACAAGAACCGACTTGAAGATTAAACTTATATTTTTTTGTTTTTGCTATTTTTTTCAAAAACTACTGAATGAATTTCGATAAAATTTATATGGGACCACCTTTGAAGTATTACCTACCAATCAAAAAAAGAATCATCGAAATCAATGCATAATTGGCGGAGTAATCGCGTAACAAACACACAAAAAAAAAAAAAACATACCGTCGAATTGTAAACCTCCTCCTTTTTGAAGTCGGTTAAAAAATAAATGCGCCAGCATTTGTTTCGTTTCTGGGTGTTTTGGGACCATAGTCGTTATAGTTCCTGGTTCCCTAGTACAGTACAGTAAGTCCTAGTTAGGAGCGGGGATCTATGCATGCAATAGGCGATCCGACAACTTTTCAGAAAGTGTTTTATATTAACTACAATTAATATACATAGCCATGAAAAATACTATTTTAATTAAATAACGCTCTAAAAGTACCTAAAACTATGTTTAAATATTATGTTTCAAATATTGCCGCGCAAAAGGTCACCTTAAAACTTGTGACGTCATATGAAGGTAGAAAACGACAAACTCTTCGAAATAAAACTTGCAAAGAGATTTAAATACGTTTTGTGAAGTTTGGGGACGATATTGTAGTAATGGAACGAAAAAAATTGCAAAAGTGCATTTTTTAAAAAGCAAAAATGTAAAATAAACACAAGCTTGACTCACGAAATTTGCCAACAAATGACGTCATGCGCTGTGATTGTTGTTTCGTTTGAGATGAAGAACAGATTAAAAATGTTGGAATTATTGGATTTTATTTATTGATATAAAATATAAATAATTATTATTTCACAAAAATATTGATTGAATGATCTTTTTGGTTCGACGAACATTCATTTAGATTTTTTCTCGATTACTGTCCGATCCCCTATTGTTGGGCGTATTTATTGTATTACTGGGCTGCGCCCCGCAGTTTCCGGTTTTTTTACTAGAAGGTATACATAAACTGCACCTGATCTCCTAGCCAATCCGAGCCCTTGACGGTGTCGTAGAAGTGGTACTTCCAATCGTCCTCGTGCATACTCCCTAAAATATAATGAATGTATTAAAAACGCCAATATATTTTGGGGTTATGAGCGCAATTCAGTCCTGCGTAAGTAATGCTTTTTATGCTATTAGAAGGTCTGGATGGCACTGCAGTTGTTATAGGCAGATCTGGCGCTTACCATCAGGCAAACGACTTGTTCGTCTCATCATTTAGTTTTTTTTTTAATATATATATGACTAATAGGCAATCAAGCAGACGGCCCGCCTGGATGGTAAGCGGTTACCGTCGCCTATGGACACCTGCAACACTCGGGGCTTTACTGGTGCGTTGCCTACCTTTAAGGACCCTTTTCACCCTTCTTTTAAAGTACCCCATGTTATAGCTCTGCGGAAAAACCTTGGGTGATAGCCAATTCCATATTTTGCAGGTGTGCGGCAAGAAAGATCTGGAGAATCGGACAGTATGCGATTACATAAAAAATTAAAACTAGGTGAGAAAACTCACCTTAACAAAGATTCATTTGTTTTCTTACCGATAGCAGCGTTCATGCCGCCCTGAGCCGCAATAGTGTGCGACCTGGTAGGAGATAGTTTAGACACGAGTGCGACGGAGAACTTAGACTGCGCGAGGCCGACAGCCGCCCGCAGGCCAGCGCCGCCGGCACCGATCACCAGGCAGTCATGGGTGTGATGGTGTATGGTGAACGAGCCGTTGCGGTGATACACTGAAGGTTGAAATATAGCCTTAGTACTGAAGGTCCACATAAGGACGGCTCCTTTGTGACAATTTTCATGTAAAAATTTCCTCGCATTAACTTTTTTGAGTATTTTAGCGATTCTACTGAGCATATGAGACTTAAATCTGATGTCTCGGGGAGATGAGCGTAATGCTACGCAGTGCTTTTTATGGTATTAAAAGTTCTGGGTGGCTCTGCAATTGTTATGGGCAGGCATGGCGCTTTCCATCAGGCGAGTGACTTGCTCGTCTCATCACTCAGTTCCATAAAAAAGGGTAATCGTCTAACTCGAATACAGGCCTACTCCGAGTTGCTTGCGTTCGTTCGTTCGTGCGGCCTAAAAGAGATCGCTTTAAAACATGTCTTGTGATCTGTACTTGTCTGTGGAATTGTCAAACTTTTCTACTACATTTTTACTTTTTCTTCATTTCTTTTTTTTTCTTTTCTTTCTTCTTTATTTTTAAGTACGCGTCCCAATCCCTATCCCAATCACGATCGCTAAAAATGATCGATGTTGCGGTTTGAAAGAAACTGAAACAGTATTGACCACCATAAAATTACCACAAAAAGCTATCGATACCCTACTACCTATTTATCTTGCCTTTCGTTCTGCCACTCATATACACATCTTTTTAGTTTTCTACACACATACATACTCTTTTCACACATTTATACGCGCACTCATAAAACATAATTGATATATATTAGGTCCTTACATTTGAAATTAGCGTTTTGTCGTGCTGACCACTTTGATCTGAAATATCTTCTCTTTAGTTAAGAATTCCAAATTCAAATTTATGAATTCATTTAGCTGGTACATTTGAGTTTTGAAAACAGTTATTCATTTATTTTTTCCTCATTATTTTTTCTTTGGCGTCGCTATTGTGCGGTAACAATGGAAAACATGAAATATCGGTATATAAATTTACGAGTACGAGTTCTACCGTGGCATCAGTGCAGTGCTGCAGAAACAGCTCGAAGGATTAATGATGTGTACGGCACTGGTGTGGCAAAAGAAAGCACGGTACGTTTTTGGTTTCAACGTTTTCGTTAAGGAAATGTCGAACCCCGTGAACGGCCGGAGACCAAAGTGGAAAATGAAGAATTAAAGGCTTTTGTGGAAGCAGATCCATCACAAAACACTTTAGAGGTAGCTGCAGGCTTTGGGGTAAGTGATTAAACTATATTAATCCACTTGAAGCAAATCGGGAAAATAAAAAAAAACTTGAACGATGGGTACCTCATGAATTGAGTGAATCGAACTTGCAAACACGCGTCGACTGCTGTGTTACTTTGCTCAACCGACACAATAATGAAGGGATTTTAAATCGAATCGTTACTTGTGATAAAAAGTGGATACTGTACGATAATCGGAAGCGCTCGTCGCAATGGCTGAACCCTGGAAACCCAACCAAATCCCGCCCTAAACGAAAATTGACTCAGAAAAAGTCACTTGTCACTTCTCAGCTTTGTTTTTCTGTGTACACATATTTTTGGATTACAATCTAGACTCAAAACTCTATGATATTTAGTTATAGCTCTGTATTGATTGTAGTTTGTTTTGTGTATATAATAAACAAAATAAAAAATAAAAATACTTGTGAGTGCTTGGTGGACTAGCGCCGGTGTCGTTCACTACAACTTCCTAAAATCTGGCCAAACGATTACGGCAGATATCCATTGTCAGCAACTGCAAACCATGAAGGCAGAACTAGCTGTTAAACAACCGAGATTGGTCAATCACTCTACGCCACTGCTGCTTCACGACAACGCAAGACCACACACTGCACAACAAACAACCACTAAGTTAGATGAGCTACAATTGGAATGTCTGCGACATCCATCGTACTCCCCGGACCTTGCTCCAACATATTACCATTTTTTTCGGAATTCGGACAACTTCTTACAAGGAAAAAAAATCAACTCCGATGCGGCAGTCCAAACCGCCTTCAAAGAGTTTACTGATTCTCGCCCCCATGTTTTTTTTTTATAAAGGGATCAATGAACTACCTATGACATGGCAAAAGTGCATAAATAACAACGGTGCATATTTAATTAATTAAATTCAATTTACAAAAACAAAATTGACCTTATATTCCTCCCGTACAAAACGCCAATTTCATATGTAAGGACCTAATATATGTATTTTATTATTCTGCTCTGCACATTTACTTTTTTGCAAATTTTTTACTTTTTTGCTTTTGTTTATAAATTTTCTCGTTACCTAACAAATTATGTATTGTATAAAACCACTATACCAAACGATGGGAGGGCACCTGGCTGGTGACCTGTAATACAGGTTCTTATGAACCTACCACAGGCACCAGTCTCTCGCAAGACTAGGTATATTAGCAGGCCTAGCGCACTCCGCACTGTAGGTACGAAGCTACAAGTACATAGCCGGACACCGACGGCGGGTCGCGCGTCGTTACACGTGCCGCGTCAGAAGAGATAAGAGCTATGCGATAGAAAGAGAGGCGCTCTGTAGGTTAATATGACTGGTAGGTATGCAGCGCTACGCGAGCTGAATTGAATTTTATTGCGTCATAGCAAGAGTCACTATTTGTTTAAATTTCTTTGCGCCCTTAGTATTCTGTGGTATTAGTACGTAAACTAGCCATAGATTCTCAATATTGTAACACCTATTGTGAGAAAAAATAAATGAATTATTATTATTATTAAAGATGCTAACGCCTTCCAAATTTGACCTATCTCTAAATAGTATAAAACAAAGTCGTTATCTGCGTCCTCATTTCTGTTTCTTCGCTTGCCTACTTTTTAATTGCACCACGGATTATGATACTGTTTTCACCGTAATTTAGAGACTTTTTTAGGTAAGGTTAATATGTTCAAAATATTCTAAACAAATGTTTGTAAAGTTAAAAAAATCAATGTTTTGTAATCAAATTATCAAAAAATTACACCACTTAAGTAAAATTGCATCCTTGCGAAGTTTGAGCGGGTCGCTAAAATGTAATAAAATGTACTTTACTAACCTTTCAGAGGTAACCATAAAGACGAATAGTTACTCTTAAATGTTTCGCATATTCTCTGAAAAAGAAAAGTTGTTGACATAATCCGTTATTCTTTTTTCTAGGAAAAATCATAGATTATTCTAGAAACATTAATTATACCGGGCTGTTTCTCTATACCTATGCATCTCTATACCTCTATACCTATATATCACTTAAGCTAAAGGTTGCATTAAGATGGAGACAAAATAGAATAACTCTTTAATATAACACCTCAACACAGGCACTATAATAACAATTTACATAATATTAGTGTCACTATGCGGTCTTATCACTCAAAGTGATCTCTTCCAGATAATAGACAAAAATATATAGACGGTGTTAGTGAGCTAATTTTGAAGGTAGGTAATAGTAGATTGTATCATAAGGGAGCAATATAATATTTTTACGGCGAGGGCGCTTTTTTGAATCTTTAGTAGAATCCTGAACGTAGCGAGGGATTCAAAGTACGTCGCCCGAGCCAAAAATATATTTTGCGCCCGAGTGATACACTCTACTTTTCATCACCCACTATGAGAAAATAAAAGCGCCTCATATTTTATTGTAATATTATTATTTAATAAAACATAGAGTAACAACTAAATTGAAATTAAATAGTATCCTTTATTAAAACAACTAAAAACTCATATTTTTTTCATCCGGCGGCGTGACTATGGGCCGTCGTACCAGCCAGTCTTTATTCAAACAATATTTGCGTTCGATTTCTTTGGTGCTGAACACTAAGATGTTCCAAATTCAAAAAGTGCGCGGCAAAGATAATTGCGGCGCACTTATAAAGAAGATTAAAAACTCATTACTGCCCGCTAAAAGTTTCTTATAGAAAACACCACCTTTGGGTGCACATAAAGGCGAACCAAGTCGTCCTTTTCGAATAGATGGGATGAAAAAGTATTATACAATTCATTTACACCATTTTTCCAATTATCATATTATTTACATTATTTTTCAACTAATTATATGTAGCGCTCGTTGCGCAGGTCACCTAGCCGTTCGTAACAGATCTTCTAGGTTAAGCAACATTCGCAGCGGTCACAACTTGGATGGGTGACTGTTTGTGTGCTATTTACATCTGAGCGCTACCGTGGTCCCGGTTGTTTTCTTAGGACAACAGTCGATAGGCTTAGTCGGAGGCCTTCGGGCGGTCTAAACACTCTGACACCGGGTTGGCCTCACGCCAACACGAGAGACGTAGAACAACTGACGCTGCACAGTACTACCTGTGCAGGACAACAGTCTATGTATGTCTGGTGTCGGAGTTAGAATAAACTGTCCGAATGCCCCCGATATGGGTAAACGAGTGCTGTCCATTTGTCCAAGACAACCACTGGGACCTATTATGTTTAACGTGCCCTTCATAGCAAGTGCATTGAATATGAGACGTGCAAGTCGTTCGCCTGTTGGTAAGCACCATCTCATTACTCTACTTGCTCGTCTCATTACTCAGTTCCATAAAAAAGCACGGTAACTCTCACGTGCAACTCTCTCTCTCATGTTCGTGTCACGAACGGTCACGCATCCAAATGGTGACCGCAGCGACCGTTGCTTAACCTAAAAGATCTGTTACGGCTGAGCGAGCTACGCTACGAGCGCTGCAATATTTTAGAGCGGTGACTGCTAACGTCTACTGATAGGTACTTCAGTCATATATCATATATCAATCCATAACTCTGAGTTAATAAACGATGTCCACAATCTGAATCCCCAATCACCATCTTACCATCGGACAACCAGACGATCGGCACAACGTCTCATGATAGAAGTTCCGCCTATCCGTACTAAACTTTTCGAATCAACCTTTTTAGTGCGAACATCGAAGGAATGGAACCCCTTGCCGTTGTCTGTGTTTCCACTTAAATACAATCTGGGTGTGCTGAAATTAAGAGTGAACAAGTACTTACTGTGTGCTACATCTTCGACCACACCGTCGCTTCCCATCAGGTGAGATCGTGGTCAAAGGCTGACCCAGTTAAAATGAAATATCATTTTCCGCTTTACCCCTAAGCTCCGGACTCATATTTCGCCCGTGATGGTTTTTATTCGTAAACGTACGTTTAGCGTTAAATTTCGAGTTAAAAAATCGAGTGCAAACTTCGCTAAATGAAATTTTTCATTTTGAATACTTCAACAGGTAAACCAATAAACTTACTCTTGTTAACATTATTGTGTAAAAATCTTCCAAAGCTTCAAAATGTTTTTCTGATTTCACTTGATTTCACTTTGAGAAGTTCGACGGTTGTCGCACGCACGTCAACGTGACATTGTAATTTTCTTGGCGGCCTTGTCTGCATTCATCAAAGAGTCTATATAAGCATCTAGGTGAAAAAGATTTTAGTTTATATAGGTATTATTTGATTACCAACAAGTTTTATTTTATACTAACTTTTGCCCGCGACTTCGTTCGCGTGGACTACAGCAAATCGTTTATGCTGCGGATGTTTACCATTTTCCGGGACGAAACAATAAAAGTTTCAGGTAGTTGATGAATTCCATTTTAGCTTCTATCGGAGTAAGTCACGCCATTCAAAATATGATACTATACTTAAAATCGGTTTCTTATTGTTCAGAAAGACGAATTTCATGTTTTCCGCGTTCTCAGAATTTCTAGCTAAATTGTGTTTAGAAGAATTTAAGCGATTTTCTTAAATTCTTGAGCTTGACTTTCATTTAAACGACTAAGGCACCTCTTCACGTGCAGTGACAACGAAGAATGTTCTTCACAAAAAAGGCCCATTGCACTCTGCAGTCATCAAAGAGTCTATATAAGCATCTAGGTGAAAAAGATTTTAGGTTATGTAGGTATTATTTTAATACCAACAAGTTTTTTTTTATATGCATTCAGCATTAGCGCATCCTGTAACCACTGTCATTAACATTAATACTGTTGAAACAAATACATTAACACAGCTTGGTTGATAGATAGATCGATAGATAGATAGAGATGTTTGGAAGGAGATGAGAGACCTTTGCCCAGCAGTGGGACACAACAGGTTAAAAAATCTGCTTGGTTGAACATTGTCATTTTTCTTCTTCGTAATTATTTAAAATGTTACAAAAGAAATTGTCAATATAATTAAAAGTTAAATAAATTTTAAAATCATTCCCGTAAGCAAGAAAGCGACATGAACTTGTTTTATAGATGTCTGTCATTGTACAAAGCTAAGATACTTTGTCTTTGGTATAAAGCTTCTTCTCCAGTTGAAGAAATAGTTTTTATATGGTAAATTTACTATATATAGGAAGTGAATTATAGTGTGGTCTCCAGCAAAGATTTAATATAGTATAAATACTTTTTCTTTGGTCTCCAGTAGTGAAAGCACACAAAATATAATAACCTACCTTTGGGCATATAACTTAGCAAAGTCAAAGTCAAATATCATTTATTAAATAGGCACAAAAGTGCACTTTTAATCGTTATCAAGTAGTAAATGTATTCTTTGCTCAAGATTGTTGAAGTTAAAAGATTCACGAATGGAAAAAATATTCTTAATTTTGTAGTTGTCGTTTTGTAGTTACCTTCTTCCCTTCCGCTCACACAGGATAAAAACTAGGATACACCTTCATGGGGTACTAAATTGTATGCTTTTGGACATAGCGTTGCTTATTGCTAGTACCTTGCAAGTAGGTGCACGCATGCGCTATTTTTAGACCAGCTTCTGTTGCGTAGGTAGGCGAAGGAATTGCGGGAATTCGGTTTGTACTTCAAAATGTCGCGGACGTACTCCGGCGTAACGAAACTTAAAAAAAAACGAGTAATCCGAAAGCCATTTGCTCGTCAAACATTTTAAAATAATTTTGCTAGCCGACAGACGTTGTACTGTTCAAATCCAATAGCAAAAATCGCGTTCAGTTTTTCCCGAATTTCCCAACTTTATTTCCAAGAAAACCTCATTCAGTCTAGTAAAAAAGTTGCCTAGTCGGTCCAGCCGCTCTCAAGTGATGCGCTCTAACAAACAGCATTTAATTATTATTAATAAAGATAATATTTATATTTTATGAGGTTCCATAATAATATGTAGTTTGGTGTAGGTAGTATTCTTAAATGGCAAATAAAATCAAAAAATTTTTTTGGAAATCTTTAATTGCTACAAAAAAACTTTAACGTTATTAAAATCGTAACAAAGTTGTTTAAAGCAAATTTAAAATGTTCACATTCAATATAAACATTTACTTACGCGTTTTAACAAAATATATACCAAAAAAATATAATAATGATAAAGTATAATAAAAAAGGTGATAACTAAGTAAAAATTAAGTTAAGTCAAAAGATATTTATATAATTACATAAAACGCACTTTTGAACGCCATACACTTAAACAATTCAATTGAAATACGTTAAAAAATGTAACTCAAAAACTCATGACTTTGAAAAAAAAAGCTTGTCCACCCATTTCTTACCCATACCCAAATCGAAGACTGAAGTCCGGCTCCAGAAAAGTAATGCGAAAACTAACTCTACCAGTGCTTCGGAAATACGCCCGCTAGAGAAGATAGCACCATGAAATTCTGCGGGGAAGTGACTAAAAATTACTTCATCAACACTACTGGGCAGTTTCGTGTACATGTAAGTATTTATTTCTGTACCGGTTATTTTACCCGACTGAAGAAAAGGGCTGTAATTTTCACTGTAATTTATTTTGTGTGTGTATGTTTCTTACAGCCGAAACTTGGACGGTATAATTTCCTTTTATTTTACTGAATTAAGTCGAGCAAATCGTTCGCCTGATAGTAAGCACCGCCTGCCCATAACAGATGCAGGACTAGCCAGAACTTTGTTTTGCATAATATTGTGCGGCGCTGCATTGCGCTCGTCAATCTGAGACTAAGCTCAATACTCAATCATTTATTGCAATCATAAATGCATAGGTACATGACTTTTCACAAGAATACAAGGTGAAATAACATGTTCTTGACCCTCCAGGGTTGAAGCAATTGTAGAAGGAACGAACCGATTCATCTTAAATTGTAGAAGAAAGAAATGTCCCTACTTCGTTCGCGTCGACTACTTATGTTTTTTTAAATTTGGTAAATGGGCACTTGTTTGATGACATCTCGCCTGAAAGCGAAGATGCGGCCTAAGGTGGAGCATGGTTGCCCATGAGATGCCTTTTCACTCTAGACTTTGTAGCTATTTAGAAACAAAAAGCTGGTAGAGCGTTCTACTCTTTAAGGAGTCCGCATGATGAAAGAATCTGCAAAACGCTTCGTACGGATCGGTGGGATATTAAGTACATACGGGAAAACGACTCTCCTCGCCTGGAAGTCCTTAAGTAGAAAGGAGAAGACGGGATCGGTTTGTGCAATTCTCCCCAAAGTGCAGTCGATAGAAGAGCGACAGACACCCAAGTTTCCGTCTATGTTTTAGACTTGTCAGTTTCTTCTCCACCAGCGCATTGTTATTTATTAAATTAATTGGACAACGTTCTCGCAGCGTAAACTCGCCCCTGATGAAGAGCATCGGACATGCTCGAAACCTAGGTCGACTAATTCGACAAACTACGGAGTATAGTATAGGAGTTTTCTAATAAAAGTCTAGAAGAGGCTGTTGCGCTTTTCTACTGTAACCTATATTATCTTAGCATTAATTTATATGTCCCAATAAATCCACTCGTGTTTTCCCTGTTTGGTACTCATCTAGTCTTATTAAAATTATCAAAGAGAAAGAAAAAGCCCATAAAAAATGGAAAAAGTATAATAATCCGCTAGATTATAACGAGTTTCGGTTACTCCGAGCTCGATATCATCGCGTGCATAATGCTTGCTACAATAGATTCTTAACCCTAAGTCAAATATCTATTGCTCGTGATCCTAAACGCTTCTGGACTTTTGTTAAGTCAAAACGAGGACATTGTCAATATCCTACAAAGTTTACTCATAATGGTGTCAGCCTTTGTCGCGGTGATCATATCGCACAAGGCTTTAACGATTATTTCTATAACATGTTTTCACCTAAGTTGATCCATTATGATCATCATTTTAATATTCCACCGCAAAATAACTTCGTAGATCATGTTTCAACAGCACTTTTTACAGAAGAAAACATATTTAAATTAATTCATAAACTAATGTTATAAGTGGTGCCGCAGCTTGCAGCAATGGACTCGGACAATGCTGATGAAGTCACCGAAATATTATTTTATACGGAGAATATTATTGTAGTTCAAAGGAGGCGCAGTTAATTTAACGTGTATAACCTTCATGTATTCGTTTATATTTCATTCCGTTTGCGAGCGCCGATGTCAAAGAAGAAGTAAGGGTTTTTGGCATGTTGTCATCGGACGCTGTCAGAGGAAAAATTCTGTCTAGCCTTGATACGATAATTTACAAAAAGCATAGAAATCTGTTGGAATCCAAAAGAAGGAGCTAAGTATCTGTTTAAATGTTGTTTTATCTCGTTGGGGGCTTATTTATCTTGGTGTTGTAATGAATATTTCAGAGGTTCTTGAGAGATACAGTTGAATTATAAAATGTTGTTGGTTGTAATTTTAAATATTGTAAGGGTGGTTGTACAATACCGCGTTAATGTAACACTGGCACGTATGTGGATAATAATATGTTATGGTTTATTAGGAAGAATAATGTGGAAATATAATGTAAACTGATGGGAATGACCTTGTCTTATTGCATTCTGCTCTTATTATGATGCCATGCTAGTGATGTTTTAACAATTTTCAGAAGTGGGATCACAAAATGCCCAAGCGTAAACAAAAGATGGAAAGCTTTGGGTCGAGGAGCTTACTGGCCAAGACGATCCTGATGCCAAGCGCTGGCGACCTCGACGGTCGGGCAACCCTCAACCCACTACCACCGCTGATCACGGCTTAGTACCTGATGCAGTAGCTTTGAGTCCAGAGATTGTTCCGTATCAAGGAGCTGTATACAAACTTTAGTCTGGGATGCTGGTAAGGCTGTTCCACATTACTTCGACAATATTATGACAAAGGCTGAATTATACCTATATTCGATCAACAAGTCTAACCTTTTTACCAACCAGTGAATACACAAAATAAGCAGTTGTTATCATCCACACCGGGTCGGATAGCACTAAGAGCTATCTTATGCAGCCTCGGTTGAGAGGCATGTCGCGCACCTGTCACGCTCTCTGCCGAACTATGGTTTGACTTGAAGTGTGTGGAAGGCTGAGCTGTTGAAGGCTTTTTCATAGAATCTTGTCTACGCAGAGTGTTTAGCGCCTGATCCTTCACGGGAAAAGAGCTGAATAAAGTAAACGTGGCTCAGTATTTTTCAATGCTTTGCTTAACAGATTAGACCCGGGTTTAAAAGGAGTTGAGTGTATAATTGACAGTTTGTGCTTCCATATGACAGCTTCACGGAAATTTCACGACCCATACCGATTTGTACTCGAAGTTTTGGCTATGATGGAGGATAGACTTACATTTAATAATCAGACGTTAGACCCCGCACAGAGCAATCCAACGCTAATAATGATCCTTATTAATGGGAACCAAAGTAGGAATACTAGGAGACCCATCAACAGTTCCTTTGCAATGAATAGGGTCATATTGTTAGGGCGAGTCCCAATACGCAATTCGTCCGACCTTCTCCGACAAATGTTGGTCAAGCCTGGGCTAGCGTGACTCCGGGGATACCTTCATTCACCCCAGTGAATCTAATTTTTCCCGAGGTAAACGTACCATTTTTTGGTTGTCAATATCTACAGTGTCAATGTTCGAGCGTATTTTGATCCAGGTGCTAAAATGAATACTCAATACTCAATAGTTTATTGCAATCATACATGTATGTATGTAATGTAGCTAGCTTAGATTTCTCAAGCAGTTAAGCCTTCCTTTGATGCCTTGTGGCTACATAATATCTGGGTCGGAGGTAATACGGTAATACTATTCTAGCTAAAGAACGACACCGGGTGAACACGTCCTAGTACTTTAAATTTAGCACATCGTTGGTCATAGGTAATTTCGACATGCGTAATTCTCATGTAACCAATAGTAAACGACTCCAATGTAAAATCCATCGTCACTGGTATAACGATACAACTGCCATCTACTGAGTTATTAATGATAGATGATATCCGTTAAAACAACATCCGCGTATAAATTCGATTCAATGGAGATATAGTAGTTCCTCCTCAAACTTCGGTGGACTTTGATGTCCAGATTGTTTACGATTGGGTACGACAGGCCAACATACAACATTTGTCGAGTCCAGAACTTCTCATTATGATCTCAAGGACTACTCAAACCCTTTTGTACCTACTGTGTCTAGTAAAGATAAAGCGATACAAGTGATAAATCGTTCGGAAACTCCCTCATTATTAGAGCCAGGTACATTGCTTGCTAGAGGTCTACAGTGTATTGGTGCAGGTTATCAATTAATCCATGAGCCCTTGATTATGGAAAGACAAGTTAAGAGCAAATGGTTAAACATTGACGATCGATGTGAGGCAAACCCTGAAACAAAAAATAATAGAGAATATGAAGTTAATAGAGTTGCTATAAAACCATTGTGTTAATGGCAAAGTGACTACTGATTATGTGTAGACTACCGCAAATTGAACGGCATTACTGTGTAGGGCCGATATCTATCTTCTTCCAATAATATTGTAGAGCAGGTTGAGAAATTGGAAATTAAATAAACTGTTATTCTTTCTGTTCTATGAAGTTTAAGGATGCCCTTTGGCCTTGCAAATTCGCCAAGTGTCTACCAGAGACTATTGGTTACACAAAGTGCTAGCGTAAATTGATGATTTACTGACGCTTGCTGTCAGGAAATGGAAGAAGAGGTTCTCTAGACTTCACGCATAGTTTTGGCCATCGTGAGAGATGTCAAACTAAAACTGAATATATCAAAGTGTATCTTTCAGCAAAAAGACATTCAATACCTAGGGTAAGAGATAAATGAGACCGGTATTCGCCTGGCACCAAGAAATAAGAAGTAGTTTTAAAAAGTAAGGAACCCAAGGGGGTGTACTAATATCCATGAATTACGCATGTTCTTGAAGCTGTCCAGCTACTTCCGGGAATTTGTTAAGGGCTATGCTTTAATTGCTCACGACTTATAATACACTTTAGAAAGAACGTGCCTTGGGTATAGGGGAAACCTCAAACAAGATGCGTTTGATGAGCTGGAAGGTACTTTGCCCGTATTAGCTGTATACTACTGTAAGGCTGAGACCGAAGTGCATACAGACGCATCGAGTAAAAGCGTCTCGCTAGAATTTTGCTTTATAGAGACGGAGACGAGAGGAGACCAGTGACGTACTTTAGTGGGAAAACCTCAAGAGAGAAGGGAGGTTTTCTATCACTATTGTGAACTGGAATCTCTTGCCGTGTTGAAATCTTTAAAGCGATTTAGAATTTAATTGGCTAGAATTGACTTAAAAGTGTTAACTGATTGTGCTGCAGTCAGGTAGACGTATGTAAAGCCTGACTTGCTTTCAAGGATTGGCTGTTGGTGGCTGAGCATTCATGAATACAGGTTTACTATAGTACATCGGCTTCAAACGACGCATAGGTAAGCATGTCGACGCTCTATGTCGTGCTCCGGCTGATGATTCAACGTCACCATCTGTGCTAGTATTGGATCTTTTGGATTAGGTACTCGTCATACAAAATCAAAACCCTAAGGTCTGCGTCTTAAGAGACAAGCTTGGAAGTAAGGAAAACGATAAGGATGTACGAAACAACTAATTTTAATGGATAATTATGTTACCGGAATTGTTACAATGACCAGTTTTGGCTCCTTATTCCAAGTATTGCAAATGGAATATATGTACGTGGTTATTATAAAAACGTGGTCAATATGGAAAGCGTGAAGGTGGACTTCACCTTATCAAGAATAGTAACAAAGCTGAATACGTTACATAGGCCATGCAGGCCCATCATGTAAATTAAAAGAGGACATTCATACTTGGTTGTGGTAGTAGATTCGTTCACTGACTTCATTTGGGTAAAGGTATGAAAAATCACGAAGAACGCTGAAGTAATAGAGAGATTCATAGACATTTCTGCGAGTTTGGTTATACAAAGAGTTATTTAGGACTCAGGAACTGCTTTCACTAGCAAAACCTTCCAAGAATATTGCGTGAGCAACCAAATAAAACATGTAAAGAATGTTATTGCCTCTTCACGTTCTAATGGACAAGTGGAAAGATATTACATGACATTATAGATGCAATAATAAAATCACAAACGATGAGCGGGAATAAGATTTTTGTTTAGGCAAAGTTATGTGGGGTATGAACAATACTTTAAGTTCGGTAACAGGATTCAGCTATGGATGTTCCAAACAAGTTTTGGGTTGCTTCAAGGAATGGAATCCAATGAGATAGGGAACACTGTGCTATAGTTAAGGCGTAAGAGATAAAAAGTAACATTGATAAGGCCTCCCTACACATTATAAGACAGACGAACTCGTTTTATAGTAAACATTTGATACGGGACGAAATATGTGAGATGGTAGTTGAAATAAATGTTCAGTGGCCCCTATTAAATCGCGAAGTGTCTTGGGAATTATATATCTCGTCTCAGGGCTCAAGGTTTTGAAGGGTTATAAGGAGTTCACGGCAGTTGTGGCCTCCGATGCTCTGAGGAATTTTGTAGAAGGGAAAGACAATAATACGGTGTGTAATGGTAGTGAAGTTGATAGCACGGATAAAATTATGGGTTTGTTGGAAGGATGAAGAATAATGAATCATCATTATGAGATATTCATTATATTAGAGATAGACTGATATAATCATCTATAGTGAACTAATTTGTGCTTGTGTGTGCCGTTAGTCACCGGTAACGATTGTTGTGTGGCCGTTACTTACCAGGGGGCTTATCACCATCTCTTAAACAGTATTATCATAACCTCCTACGCATTCAAGTAATATGATTGTAAGCTTGGAATAAAACGCTCCTGAAACGTGATTGTTTGTAAAAGTTGGTGATAGGCCTGCAGTAACGATTGACTTTGGGCCGTTACTCATTGGTAACGATTGACGTTGGGCCGTTACTTATTGGTAACGATTGACTTTGGGCCGTTACTCATTGGTAACGATTGACGTTGGGCCGTTACTCATTGGTAACGATTGACTTTGGGCCGTTACTCATTAGTAACGATTGATTTTGGGCCGTTACTTATTAGTAACGATTGATTTTGGGCCGTTACTCGTTAGTAACGATTGATTTTGGGCCGTTACTCGTTAGTAACGATTGATTTTGGGCCGTTACTTATTGGTAACGATTGACTTATTTATTTATTTATTCATGTAAACTTCTTATTTCAGGCAATATTAAAGTACAACAAAGTTAAATTAACAGAGGCCTATAGAATATATACCTTACAGACTAACATACATACAGAAATATTACATTACATAAATAAACCACACACACTACTTCACAGGGTTCAGACTTTGGGCCGTTACTCGTTAGTAACGATTGACGGATATGATCCTCTCGCAGCTTCTTTTGGGCCGTTACTCATTGGTAACGATTGACTTTGGGCCGTTACTCATAAGTAACGATTGACGGTTATAAATTTCTTGCAACTTTTGTTGGGCCGTTACCTGCTGGTAACGATTGATACTAAAGGGAAGTTATTTATCTGGGTGATTCCTTAATAATGCAATATCAGTTAATTTTGTAGAACGACACTTAATAATTGATTCTCAATACTATTAAATCTATTGTTATAATAGTGTGGTCGTTGAGCCAATTATAATAGCTTGTTTTTTTTCTTAAAGTCATTGTCCCAAGATAGCAAGTCAAGTTGAGTAACTGTATCATGGAATAGGTAACCGACTCGAACTTTTTATTTGCAGGGACGCAAATAATGTCAGGATGGACGATTGTTATAAGTGGTGCCGCAGCTTGCAGCAATGGACTCGGACAATGCTGATGAAGTCACCGAAATATTATTTTATACGGAGAATATTATTGTAGTTCAAAGGAGGCGCAGTTAATTTAACGTGTATAACCTTCATGTATTCGTTTATATTTCATTCCGTTTGCGAGCGCCGATGTCAAAGAAGAAGTAAGGGTTTTTGGCATGTTGTCATCGGACGCTGTCAGAGGAAAAATTCTGTCTAGCCTTGATACGATAATTTACAAAAAGCATAGAAATCTGTTGGAATCCAAAAGAAGGAGCTAAGTATCT
Source organism: Petrophora chlorosata (assembly GCA_951640565.1). Classification (NCBI taxonomy): domain Eukaryota; kingdom Metazoa; phylum Arthropoda; class Insecta; order Lepidoptera; family Geometridae; genus Petrophora; species Petrophora chlorosata. The sequence goes on from OX621188.1 coordinate 3,145,430, forward strand.
GTTTAAATGTTGTTTTATCTCGTTGGGGGCTTATTTATCTTGGTGTTGTAATGAATATTTCAGAGGTTCTTGAGAGATACAGTTGAATTATAAAATGTTGTTGGTTGTAATTTTAAATATTGTAAGGGTGGTTGTACAATACCGCGTTAATGTAACACTGGCACGTATGTGGATAATAATATGTTATGGTTTATTAGGAAGAATAATGTGGAAATATAATGTAAACTGATGGGAATGACCTTGTCTTATTGCATTCTGCTCTTATTATGATGCCATGCTAGTGATGTTTTAACACTAAACACTAATAAGAGTGCGGGATGTGATAACATACCCCCTCTTTATATTTCTAAATGCTCACATTCACTAGCCCGGCCTCTCACATTTTTGTTTAATCTTTCAATTCACGAAGGCGTCTTTCCGAGTGTCTGGAAGCAGGCGCGTATTGTTCCTATTCATAAAAAGGGGTCAAAGAGCAAAATGGAAAACTACAGGCCTATTTCTATACTTAACTCATTTAGGAAGATTGTTGGCCACGCGGCTAGAGCACATATAATAAATAATATTTGGGAAATTTCAAGTAAAAATCGACCACTTCTTTTGACATGTGTAATCAACTAAAAAACAAAAAAATACAATTCCAATATCAAAAAACATAAACTAAAAAACTTCTAAGTTTATAAATAATATGGCCAGTGCGTCGGCAACAGGGCACGCCCCGGTGTGAAACACAAGTCCTTAGGGCTGATCACTGGCCAGTGGAATTAGGAGACGGGTTGCTCGTTTTAGTATACCGCCCTTTGTAGCCACTTCTACAACCCGTACGATCCCATCTTTGCCGGGATAAATCTTAGAAACTCGTCCACGTGGCCACGAGCCTCGTGGTAGGCTGCCATCTACCACTAGAACTAGATCGCCGCAACGCAGTGGTACAGACGAGTTTCCCGCTGCCGGTCTAGGTGCGAGACAGGGCAAAACTTCTCTCGTCCATCTTTGCCAAAAATGGTCTGCAAGTCTCAAGCCCTTTTTCCACTCTTGTCGGCTGTAGAGATCAGCATCAATGAGAGGGACCAAGGGTCGATCATTCGAAGAAGTCCCAAGAATGAAGTGGAACGGGGTGATAGCTTCTTCATCCTCAGGATTGATAGAAACGTGGGTAAGGGGACGGCTGTTTACCACCGCTTCCGCTTCCAGGAGCAAAGTATTAAACACCTCTTCTTTTGGGGCTCTCTCTTTTAAGGTTATGTTTAGGCTCGTTTTTATGCTACGTACGAGCCTCTCCCAACATCCTCCCATAAATGGTGCCGCTGGTGGGATAAAGTGCCAGTTTATTTGGTTGTTGGCTGCAAAATCATACATTTCCTTTATTTGTCGCGCCGCACCAACAAACGCAGTTCCGTTGTCTGAATAGATATCCGACGGGCATCCTCGTCGTGCTATAAACCGGCGAATAGCCATTAATGCGGAGTCACTTGTGAGCGAGTCTACTATTTCAAGATGAACAGCTCGTATCGTCATACAGGTGAACAATGCCACATAGCGCTTAAGTCTTTTTCGACCGGCAGTTATGGAATATGGTTATGGAATAGGTAACCGACTCGAACTTTTTATTTGCAGGGACGCAAATAATGTCAGGATGGACGATTGTTATAAGTGGTGCCGCAGCTTGCAGCAATGGACTCGGACAATGCTGATGAAGTCACCGAAATATTATTTTATACGGAGAATATTATTGTAGTTCAAAGGAGGCGCAGTTAATTTAACGTGTATAACCTTCATGTATTCGTTTATATTTCATTCCGTTTGCGAGCGCCGATGTCAAAGAAGAAGTAAGGGTTTTTGGCATGTTGTCATCGGACGCTGTCAGAGGAAAAATTCTGTCTAGCCTTGATACGATAATTTACAAAAAGCATAGAAATCTGTTGGAATCCAAAAGAAGGAGCTAAGTATCTGTTTAAATGTTGTTTTATCTCGTTGGGGGCTTATTTATCTTGGTGTTGTAATGAATATTTCAGAGGTTCTTGAGAGATACAGTTGAATTATAAAATGTTGTTGGTTGTAATTTTAAATATTGTAAGGGTGGTTGTACAATACCGCGTTAATGTAACACTGGCACGTATGTGGATAATAATATGTTATGGTTTATTAGGAAGAATAATGTGGAAATATAATGTAAACTGATGGGAATGACCTTGTCTTATTGCATTCTGCTCTTATTATGATGCCATGCTAGTGATGTTTTAACACTAAACACTAATAAGAGTGCGGGATGTGATAACATACCCCCTCTTTATATTTCTAAATGCTCACATTCACTAGCCCGGCCTCTCACATTTTTGTTTAATCTTTCAATTCACGAAGGCGTCTTTCCGAGTGTCTGGAAGCAGGCGCGTATTGTTCCTATTCATAAAAAGGGGTCAAAGAGCAAAATGGAAAACTACAGGCCTATTTCTATACTTAACTCATTTAGGAAGATTGTTGGCCACGCGGCTAGAGCACATATAATAAATAATATTTGGGAAATTTCAAGTAAAAATCGACCACTTCTTTTGACATGTGTAATCAACTAAAAAACAAAAAAATACAATTCCAATATCAAAAAACATAAACTAAAAAACTTCTAAGTTTATAAATAATATGGCCAGTGCGTCGGCAACAGGGCACGCCCCGGTGTGAAACACAAGTCCTTAGGGCTGATCACTGGCCAGTGGAATTAGGAGACGGGTTGCTCGTTTTAGTATACCGCCCTTTGTAGCCACTTCTACAACCCGTACGATCCCATCTTTGCCGGGATAAATCTTAGAAACTCGTCCACGTGGCCACGAGCCTCGTGGTAGGCTGCCATCTACCACTAGAACTAGATCGCCGCAACGCAGTGGTACAGACGAGTTTCCCGCTGCCGGTCTAGGTGCGAGACAGGGCAAAACTTCTCTCGTCCATCTTTGCCAAAAATGGTCTGCAAGTCTCAAGCCCTTTTTCCACTCTTGTCGGCTGTAGAGATCAGCATCAATGAGAGGGACCAAGGGTCGATCATTCGAAGAAGTCCCAAGAATGAAGTGGAACGGGGTGATAGCTTCTTCATCCTCAGGATTGATAGAAACGTGGGTAAGGGGACGGCTGTTTACCACCGCTTCCGCTTCCAGGAGCAAAGTATTAAACACCTCTTCTTTTGGGGCTCTCTCTTTTAAGGTTATGTTTAGGCTCGTTTTTATGCTACGTACGAGCCTCTCCCAACATCCTCCCATAAATGGTGCCGCTGGTGGGATAAAGTGCCAGTTTATTTGGTTGTTGGCTGCAAAATCATACATTTCCTTTATTTGTCGCGCCGCACCAACAAACGCAGTTCCGTTGTCTGAATAGATATCCGACGGGCATCCTCGTCGTGCTATAAACCGGCGAATAGCCATTAATGCGGAGTCACTTGTGAGCGAGTCTACTATTTCAAGATGAACAGCTCGTATCGTCATACAGGTGAACAATGCCACATAGCGCTTAAGTCTTTTTCGACCGGCAGTTATGTTTACAGGACCAAAATAATCAACTCCCACGTGTGAAAATGGACGAACGTGATGTGCAAGTCTTCCTTCTGGGAGATCACCCATCAGAGGTATCTGTGTAACGGTTTTTCGAATTCTGCAGAACTGACATCGAGTTGCGATTGACTTCACAGATGGTCGCAGGTGTAAAATATGGTATTTTTGTCGGAGCTCATTGACTACCGTTTCGTTACTTCCATGCGAAAATTTCTTGTGATAGGAGGCAATTAACAGCTGTACTACTCTATTGCGTCCATCGAGAACCACAGGTCGAACATCCTGTGTGGCTGGTACGTTTTTCACGGAGATGATGCGACTGGACAATCTCAACAAATTTTCACTATCCACAATCAGGGTGAGATTCTTTAATCTGCTTTGCTTTTGCAGTGGTTTGGAGTTTTTGATGCAGTCTATCTCTTCTTTAAACGAAGTTAGTTGCGAGCTTATCAAAAGGTTGCGCTCCGCCTTCGATATTTCTTCCGCTGAAAGAGCTGATAGCGAGCTTCTTACTTCTTCTTTCTTGTCAGTTAATTTTGAATTTTGATCATTTTTGCATAATAAAAGGGATCGAAATACTTTTGCGCAATCATAGATGCGAGCCGTAGCGCGAAGTAAACGACGCCACTCGCTAAATCGTGAGTGGTCCGCAACCACCGGTGAAGGAGATTGTAGCGGTCGATCAATAGTAAGTCCGATCAGCTCTCGATTACGTATTAGTTCCTCAGGAGCTGATGGGATCTTGGGATGCGCTGGTTCTTGTGGCCATTCTTTCGGATCAGATATCAGAAAACTTGGCCCAGAGAACCACCGTGATGTGATTTTGAATTCAGTTTGGCCTCTCGTAGCGTCGTCCGCGATATTTAAGGACGTTGGAACGTATCTCCAACTAGAAACATTCGTAGTTTCTAATATTTCGCCAACCCGATGGGCAACGAAAGTTTTGAAAGATTGGGCGTCGCTACGGAGCCATTTAAGAACCGTTAATGAATCTGACCAAAAAATTACTTTGTCAGGTTTATTTTTATGAGCGTCAACAACGTAGTTGGCAAATCGGGCTGCTATCAGGGCAGCTTGCAACTCCAATCTAGGGATAGATACCGGTTTAAGGGGAGCAAGTCTCGATTTTCCACCAATAAGAGCCAGCTTAACGTTTCCGTCATTGTATGAAATTCGCCAATAGGCTACACAAGCGTAGGCATATTTGCTTGAATCTGCAAAAACGTGAAGCTGCCTCTCAACAGGGTCATCCTGGCTCAGGTAGCAACGCGGTATGGTGCCTTTGGCAACCATAGATAGCTCACTGACCCAGTTTTCCCACTTCGAAATAATGTTAGTAGGAAGTGTGTCGTCCCAACCGATACCTAACCTCCAAATCTGTTGAAAAAGTATTCGACCCTTCAGGACAACAGGAGTTAAAAGGCCCAAAGGATCGTACACCTGCATCAACTGGGATAATATTCTGCGCTTGGTTAATGGGGTAGATTGATCTCTTAGACCATTCGAGAAAGAAAGCGTATCAGAATTTACATCCCAGAATATGCCTAATATCCTGACTTTATTTGGAACACTTAATAAGCCCTTTTGTGATACATTGGCAGCACAAAAATCAGGTGGGAGTTGCGAAAGTGCCTCTTTCTCATTTGAAATCCAAGATCTCATTTCAAAACCGGCTTTAGAATGCACTTTCACAACATCCATTGCAAGTTGAGCAGCTTCATCCACAGTTTCAAAACTTCCAAGGAAGTCGTCCATATAGTGGTCGTTAATAATAGCGTTGGTTGCAGCTGGAAATTCTCTCATGTGCTCCCTAGCGTTAAGATTCTTTAAGTATAGTGCTGTGCAAGGGCTAGATGTGGCGCCAAATATCATCGAAGACATTCGGTATACCGCGATTGGTTTATTTGGGCTATCACGCCATAAAAAACGCTGGGCATCCCGATCCTCCTCTCTAATTTTTACCTGGGGAAACATTTCTCGAATATCTGCATTTAAAGCTACCCTACCTTCCCTAAAACGCATTAATATGGCGAGCAATGGCGTTAATAAGTCTGGACCAGAAAGGAGCATCGAATTGAGGCTTACCCCCTGACAAGCTGCAGCTGCATCGTGCACAACACGAAGCTTACGCTTTTGTGGGTGCACCACGCCAAAATGCGGGAGATACCAGGATATAGACGAAGCGCGAGGGGGGGTAAAGCACAACTCGGCGTAACCCTTATTTATCATGGCATTGATATTGTTCTTATACGATTCCGCATATAGTTTGTCCTTCTGAAACTTCTTTTCTAGATTGCACAAACGAGAGAGTGCAAGATTGTAACTATTTGGAACATTTTGAATATTGTCTTTCCAAAGCAAGCCAGTCTCGAAGCGGCCTGAAGGCAGCCGTCGTGTTGTATCATTAAGTAACTTAAGAGCACGTTCATCATTAGAATTGTGGTACTCCTTTTTTTCGATACCAATGGAGTCCAATTTATAGTGCTCCTTAATTAAACTCTCCAATTCAGAATTTTCCTGAATATGGTACGCGTTGTTTACAAAATCTACCGGTGCAGTCTTACTACATGAAAAACCGTATAACACCCAACCGAGAGCGCAACGAACTGCTACGGGTTGTGAACGAGTACCGGAGCGTGTGGACTTCGAAATAGTTAAATGCCAATTATCAGCTCCAATAAGGAGCATAGGTTTGGCGTTATCATAGCAAAGCTCCACCGCTATGTCTGACAAATATTCTAACTTCTTAATATCAGCCGCTTTTACCGACTGAGAACTAATATTGAGATTTGGAATAGCACGAACTCGTTTTAAGCTATAGTTCACTTTGTCATGACGACCTTTTACCTGTATATCAATGAACGAAACTTCAGATTCTTTGGACAACCCACCTACACAATCTACACGAATAGTTCCCTTTGGTCCTGTCGCGCCGATCGCCTCGGCGAGCTCCTCATCTATAAGTGACGCAGTCGAACCGTCGTCCAGTAATGCGAACGTGTCCACACTACCTTTTGGCCCAGAAACTGTGACGGCAATCACCTTTAGTAATGGTCGAGTATGCTGCTGCTGTGAAGAGGAACAGCTGTGAGCCACCACGACAGCTTGCTCGGAATTCGCTGACAAAGATGGCACTGGTTGCGCGTCGGCACGTTCGGGAGCTGCTAGTAATGGTTTGTGTAGTAGAGTGTGGTGTTGTCGGTACTTGCACAATTTAACTTTGCAAGAGTTTTTACACGAGCTGTACCGGTGATAACCTTTTTTTAAACACCTACGACAAACTTTCTTCTCTATTGTCCACTGCCATCTGTCATCAACGGAAAGTGACAGAAATGTTTCACAGTCAACAATGTCATGCTGACGACTTTGACAGTACTCACATAATGTCTGGCACTCTTTAGTAGCCACCTTTTTTGAGTTACCATTGGCGTTGTAATAGGAACGATCCTCCGTGTCCGCCTCTGTATGGTCTTCCTCGTCCGCCTCCTTGGTGGAACTATGGTGTACTTTTACGAACTTTGACGTACCTTTTTTTGACGTGTCGTGAGATATGACAGCATCGGATGGGCCGAAACGCAAATGAATATCGGCCTGGTATGATAGGAAGTCTGATAGGAGCTCAAGCTTGAAAATGGATGGAGAGCGATTTATATACGCAAACTCTACCCATTTCTCCCCCATCATAGGAGTCAATTTTCCTAGTACAGTATTTATTAGCTCCGGACATGCCAAATACTCTAAGTGATCTAGTAGGCGTAGTATACTTACACAGTTGCGTATTTTACAGGCGAATAAATTAAGCTCCTTACCCTTGTGACTACTCAGCCTAGGCAAGGCTCTTACCTCCGCGACTACCTGTAGTACAATAGTCTCCGGTCTACCAAATTGTTTTTCTAAGGAAGCCATCACAACTTCTGGGTCATCTGTGGAAACGAGCAAGCCAGCCACGGCATCTAAGGCTGCTCCGCGAAGAGCTAGGTGTAACCTAGAGAAATTTCCTAGCGAATCGTACCGACCCCTGGTACGGTTGTAAATTTTCCTAAATATAAGCCAATCTGTTGGCTCACCTGTGAATATAGGTAATTTAAAATCACTCACCGATTTCTGCGACTGCTGTTGCGGTTGCTGCATCAAGTCGGTAATAATTTTTGCAAGCATTTGTATATCGGATGTTTTCTCACTAACTTTATTATCATGATGTCGACAATTATTTTGTGTTAGTGTGCCTAAATAACGTGAATGTGTAGTGTGGAAGCTGGACGCGCCGGGTAGCTCGGGCAACGCGCCCGCCGTGGCGGCATCGCTCGGGGCCTTGGAAGGCGGCGATGCCGACGGGCGTAAAGGTGCCTTCGCCGGGGTTGTAGGCAAGGCAGACTCGACCTCCTGCAATTGAATACACTCGTTACTGTTTGTTAGCCACTCACTCACCCGACTGATGCTTGCCCGACTGGAGCCCGCGTCTATTGCGGCTAGCTCCGCTCGCAGCTCAGCTTCATTAGCGGCGCGCTCTGCGGCTTGTATGCGCTCGACGGCATTCGCACGTTCCCTCTCTGCTTCGGCAATGGCCGCGGCACGCTCTCTCTCTGCTTCAGCGGCACGCTCTCTCGCTTCTGCGCTGGCGATTGCCGCGCGCTCACGCTCTGCGGCAATGGAGCGTTCCAGTTGTAATGTACGACGCGCGTGCTGCGCCTCGGCCGCAAGTTTTTGCGCTCTTAGGCTTTGCGCCTTGGAGGCGACGCTCCCCCGCGAAGATGTACATGCGGGCCCTGGTGCCGCTGCCGAGGCAGGGTGCACGGGCTCCGCAGCGGTTGCGGGGGGCGCAGGCTCTAATGGCTCCGAGAGCGTGGGTGTTTTTGGAGTTTGAGGGTTATCTTTACTTGAAGATGCTTGTGCTCTTGTTCTTGCCATCGCGGACGTAGGTTTTTTCACATACACTTTTCTTCTGACACCAAACTGTTGGCCACGCGGCTAGAGCACATATAATAAATAATATTTGGGAAATTTCAAGTAAAAATCGACCACTTCTTTTGACATGTGTAATCAACTAAAAAACAAAAAAATACAATTCCAATATCAAAAAACATAAACTAAAAAACTTCTAAGTTTATAAATAATATGGCCAGTGCGTCGGCAACAAAGATGTTAGAAAAACTAGTTTACAATACTATTTATCCCGTTATTATTAAAGGTATCCCTATACAACAACATGGCTTCCTTAGGAACCGTTCCACAATCACGAACCTCACAAAATTTTCTAAATATGTCTTGGACTCCATGGAGTGTGGGGGCCAGGTTGACGTGGTCTACACGGATTTCGAAAGGCTTTTGATCGTGTAGACCACGTCATACTCATTTCAAAGCTGAGCGGATTGGGAATTCAGGGCGATCTGTTGAGGTAGTTGAAATCATACCTAACTCAAAAAATTCATAAAATTCAAAACTCAAAATTCATTTATTTCATTTTGTAACAACTTTGTTTGTGAGACCCTAACTAATAAACTAGGCTGTAAGGCCTGTGCCTTAATAGTTAGTTTCTTCCCATTACGTTCAATTTCTTTTTGTTACACTAATTTACATTTATTTTTAACTTTTAGTAAATTAATTTAGCCTTATCATAAAACAATTAGTATTTTCAAAAGTTTTCGTCATTCTGTATTTAAGCATTATATCAAATCTGTTGTCAAGAGTTAAGATTGCAAAATAATTTAAAATTTAAATATAAAATGTATAAATAAAAAGTAAAATAATAATAATAAATAACACATGTCAACTACATTCATTATTGTCTATTACGATAGCGTCTATCTACCCTATTTAGTCATACATTTTTTTTCTTATACAATTTTAAATTAAATTATTAATTCATTTCACACCAATCAATTACGTTATCAACGTCAACACTCAGTTTTTATTTTGATAAACCACTCAAGAAAAATAAATGATAATAATAAGAATTTACAGTAGGTAAGTACATATAATCAAAAATTTTAAGCTTCGGTTAATTTCCCTTTTGTGATCTGAACAGTGTGTATGAGAGTATGAGTTGTGAGAGAGAGTGTTAGTGTATGAAACGTATGTGAGGGTGTGTTTATGTGTGTAAGTGTGTATGTCTGTGAGAAAGTGTGTGTATTTTGTATTATAAAAAATTAAAAAAAAATATATATATTTGTTAGTATTTTCAAAAGTATATATTTATTTGCTATTTAATCTTCCATCATTAATATTGTCATTAAAGCATTATTTTTAAAATATCCTCCGTTTCCTGATATGTCATTCCTTTTAGCCAACGTATCAAAGCTTCCTTGCACTTTACTAGAGAGAAGGGATATACACCAGCAGCGGTACTCGCTACGTTATACAAACGGGAGCTAAGTATTTCAAAATGTCTTCCACCTAGAGCAGTTCTGTGAGGTTCAATGGCACACACTTTGTCTTTCCTACGTTTGTCTTGGTTAAGATTAGGGTTGTATGGAAGCAATTTGTGTTTGCGCAGTACAACCTGCATAACAAACAGTTGTCTCACTGTAAGTACTGAGCACTCATTATATAGTTCAGTTGTAGGATATCTATACGGCTTGCTGGCCATTACTTTTAATACCACTCGCTGCGCTCTCTCAAGTCGTATCAGGTTGGTGGCATGGGTGCCACCCCATGCAGTGATACAGTAAGTAAGAATAGACTGAGCTAGCGCACAGTAATACTGTATTTAAGATGTCATTTGGGGCTGCTATTGTTAGTTTCCGAAAAACAAAAATGAGTTTCCTTATTCTAGGTATCAGATACTGTAAATGAACGTTCCAGCTCAAGGTGCTATCCAGGTAAACTCCCAAGTACTTGATGTCATCAGTACGTTCAATGGAGAGACATGTACATCTTGTGGTTCTATAAGCACCGCCACAACTGTGGGCTTGTATATTGAGAGTAGATGGAGAGGGTTGCGAGGATTTGTTTGGTGAGAAGGCTATATATTTAATTTTATCAATATTAAGAGTAAGAACGTTATCGGATAACCATTTCATCACCTTTTGTAAAGCTTTTTCGGCGTTATTTTGCGTTGATGTCCAATCTTTGCCATGTACAAGTAGAGCGGTGTCGTCGGCATATGTAAAGACTTTGCAGCTTGTTAAAGGCAGCTTACATAGGTTGTTAATATATATATTGAACAGTGTTGGGCCCAACACCTGTGGCGCCTGTGGCACTCCGTATGTAATAGGTTCATCAAGGCTAAGATATTTGTTAATTTTTACAAATTGTTTTCTCTCTGAGAGATAATCTTTAAAGATTTCAAGTGCATCCGCGAATCCCAATTCTCTCCATTTTTTGTAGTAGAATAGGAATGGGTACTGTATCAAATGCCTTAGATAAGTCAATGAAGATACACAAAGCTTTATGTTTGTGGTCAAGGTGACTAACGATATTATTTGTCAAATCTAATAGGTCGCAGTTGGTTGTACTTGGTGGTCATAGGTCTAACTTTGTTGACATACCATCAGGCGTCCCGCAGGGATCACACCTCGGCCCATTGCTATACAACGCTTACCTTTATGACATCTATACATGTTTGTCCAGCTCCGAATTCCTGATGTATGCTGACGATACCAAGATATTTAGAGTTGTCAAAACCAAAGATGATGCCCAAATGATTCAAAATGATTTAAATTCTCTAACAGACTACTACACGAGCAATAGAATAACAGTTAATAGTAAGAAATGTTCAGTAATATCTTTCACACGGAAAAGAAACCCGTTAATGTTTAACTACACTCGAGAGCAATGAATCCGGGTCACTTAAAGAATGTTAAAAATCTCAGAAACTAAAAATGATAGGTTAATGCAATAAATTGTATTTAATAGACAATGTAATACTCCTTAAATGAAAGTAAAAAAAATATGAGTCACCATACATTTTATTAACACAAAATTACATAAAGAAAAAAACTGCTGATCTCTCCTTAAAACAAAAATAGGAAACATGAAATTTTTGAACTTTATTACGATTTTCTTGAATTTTAATACTTCGTATTGCCTCCTCGTGCTTCCATTACTGCGTTTACGCGGTTTGGCATGCTGTACACCAAGTTCCAACTGTACTCCAAGTTCACGATTTTGGGGAATATTCTCCCATTCCTCTGTGAGAGCAATTTTGAGCTCACGAAGCGTGATTGGGGGAGGGTTTCGTTGTTTTACGCATCTGCCTAGCTCGTCCCAAGCATGCTCGATCGGGTTGATATCCGGGCTGCGCGCTGGCCACTCCATACGAGTAATGTTCATCTCTTGAAGGTAGTCATTCACAATCCTACCTGTATGAGGTCGGGCATTGTCATGCATAAATATAGCATCCTCACCTAAATTGACCATAAATGGACCAACGTGATCATTGAGGATTTCTTCCACATATCTTACGCTAGTTAAAGAGCCGTTTTCTATGATCACCAGCTCTGTGCGACTTTCAGAAGAAATTCCGGCCCACACAAGTACAGACCCACCACCGTAGGCTACTTTTTCTTCGATGCATGCTTGCTTGAATCTTTCCCCTGGTCTTCGATACACTCTGTATCTTCCATCGTGCTTGTAGAGCATAAATTTTGATTCGTCGGAGAACATAACTTTTGACCAATCTTCAATACTCCAATTTACGTGGCTCTGGGCATATCTTAGTCTCGAAATACGATGCCCACGCTCCAGTTTAGGGCCGTTTGCAGGTCTAAGGGGTTTTAAGTTAGATTCAGCAAGCCGACGTCTTACTGTCCATGCACTTGGGTTACTTCCTCCGAGGCGTCGAAACTGATTGGTGAGTTCAGTTCCTGTGAGAAAGCGATTTCGAAGCATGGTGTTCACCAAGTATCGGTCTTCTCGTGCTGTGGTACACCTGGTTCTGCCCGTTCCTGGTCTGCGTAGGTTAGAACCAGTTTCTTCGTAACGTCGGAGAACTCTTTGTACTGTTGACAGCGACACACCGACAGTCCTGGCTGTATCGCGCTGACTCCGGCCGGTTTCCAGCATTGTAAGTATTCTGGTGCATTCTTCAGGCGTAAGCGACATAATTTCAGCTTGAATAATGAATATAGAGCACTATCAACATGGTTTATGTACCCACATAAATTACAGATTACAAACAAAAGCAAAACCAAATGCTGTAATTTCGTAGTTCCATCTTCGAAAGTGGCCCTTTTTCAAATTTGATTTTTTTATGATATAACTTTACAATAACTAAGAAGTTTTAATACCTTCATTTAAGGAGTATTACATTGTCTATTAAATACAATTTATTGCATTAACCTAGCATTTTTAGTTTCCGAGATTTTTAGGATTCTTTAAGTGACCCGGATTCATTGCTCTCGAGTGTATAAGATTAACGAAGATGTCATCGAAAGAGTTACACAAGTGCGTGATCTTGGGATCTTCTTGGATAGTAAATTTATTCTAGATACTCATATTGAAATTATAAATAATAAAGCATATAGGAATCTTGGTTTTGTCATGCGGACTTGTTCTGTTTTTCGGAATGAACAATGCATTAAAAATGTTTACTACGCTTATGTTAGGAGTGTGCTGGAATATGGCTGCTGTGTCTGGTCCCCGCAATACGCTGTTTACAAGAACAGCATAGAATTAATTCAGAAGAAATTTATTAATTTTCTCAACTACCGTACAATGAGTTCATACCCATCATATGAGGCCAGCTGTTGTGGGCATGACATTCTATCTTTAGATGATCGCCGTACACTATTAGATATGCTATTGCTATATGACATACTACATGGAAACATAGACTGCTCAGATCTTGAGAGGGCGGTAGGCTTGTGTGCGCCACGCCGGCGTACGCAACACACCAAATTGTTACATGTCCCTCTGCATCGCAGAAACTATGCAAGTAATGAAACTCTTACGCGCATTTGTAGAACATATAACAAACTTTTTGACGACGTTGACATATTTTTGTGCAGAAACAAACATATCTTTAAACAATTAATTAAATCCAAACTAATTTCGAACGATGGGTAGGTAGATAGTAGTATGTATTCAATATCAATATAAAAAAGTATTGCATGTAACCTGGTAGGTAACGTTAATAGGTACAATGATTAATTTAATTTAATTTAATCACCACGTTCCGGATAGGTATAAAAATAAACAATTTTGTATTTCCCTCAATTTGATTGTCATTTAATTTTCAATTTTCAATTTAAATCATCTTCAATGATGTGCTTTGGGATATCTTACTTAATATCTCAGCTTAATTAAATTTTGAACTTAAAACAATATAACTATAATGGTTGTAGTCATTATGCTCATATTAGCATTAAGGTATTGGTGCACTTATGTATGTATAAAATCATTTACGTCTAATTTAGTTATGTTTTAATTATGGTAATCTATAATTTGCCTTATTTGTATAACATGTACATGTATTTCTGATGCTATTTTTGTAACGCTGTTGATTGCCTCAATAAATAAATAAATAAATAAATATTTATTATTTGTTTAACTTGCAATGTTTGTTTGTTTGGGTCAAGTCTTGCAAGTTAATTCAGAAGCACTTCCTCTTATCCTACAGAGTTGAAATTTTGCACAGGTACTTGTCAAAGTCCGATGACAATGCCATATTATGGTGACAGCCAGCTGATCTGATGATGGAGACAGAAGGTGGGCGATGGAACTCCTTGACGGATAATCGTAAACTACTAGTGTTCGGGCTCATTTTAATCTGCTCGCGGTTCCGATTACGAATTTGATAAAATCTCGTCATAAAAGATATTTTACAACAAAAATCTTGGTCATATTATACTAAAAGTTTTATCTATTAACTTGGTTGGTATTCTAACTATTTGACAAATCGAGAAACGAAGGAATGATTATAGAAGTGGTTGACGAACTAGTATAGGCAAGTAGATAGGTAGGTAAATATTTATTAATAACAACAAGGAAATATCAAAAGGCCAAGACCGGAGTGACCGCGGTGCGCAGACACTTATAATATTTTTTGTTTTAACAAAAATATTAGGAGTGTCAAAGATATTAGAAGCAGTAACCGCGTGAATGAGGAAAGAAATATGAATAATATACGTGGTAAAAGTATGCATGAATAGGCAAGCGGTTTCGCGGCGAGTGGTTTCGCGGCGAGTGATTTCGCGGCGAGTGGTTTTGCGGCGAGCGGTTTTGCGGCCAGCGGTTTCGCGGCGAGCGATTCGCGGCGAGCGGTTTCGCGTTGAGCGGTTCCGCGGCCAGCGCTTTTGCTGCAAGTGGTTTCGCGGCCAGCGCTTTCGCGGCAAGCAAGTTCGCGGCAAGCGGTTAGCTAGCAGAACTATATACAGGGAATAACATTAATGTGTAGTAATACTGAAAGGTGTGTATGGGTATCTAGTCATGAATCATTGGGCAGAATATACAACCAAAAAAACACTATTATATTTTCCATACAAAGTTTAAAAAATATTTATTTGAATTATTTTGGACAATCCTAACAAGCTGTGGCCTAGTCGCGGTAGTACGGGTCATTGACCGAGCTACTTTGTGCCTAGGCACAAAACAGATTAGTACAGAAATCTACATACAAAGTGCGCTCGAGCAACGCACACATAGACACCGCTCACAGACACGATATCTGGGCACAGTTGGGATGCGAGCGCGAGTGCCATCCGCTTGAGACACGCGTCTGTGAACTTTTTTGTGCAAAAATGGAGCAACGAAAAATAGGTTATTATAACTGTTTGGTGGACGGTTGTTTAAATTCAAAATTAAACGGTGAATTGTCGTTTTTTAAGCTACCAGTTGTTTCAGAGAGGTAAGTAGGTATTTGCTTGTATTTTGATGGTTCGTTTTCACGTAACACATAATAGTTAGGTAGGTAGGTAAGCGCCCCAGCCCCCGGCCCTGCGCCGAACAAGCGAACATGACTTTGTGGCCTTGTCATATTTTTACAATTTAAAATTAGATATTTATTGTAGTATAAGCTGTGTTAGCCTTGTGTTCAATAATCTAATGAGGAAGATGTTAATGTAAACTAATCGCATTTGTTTTGTCTTCAAAACAACTTTATTCAGTTATAATAGTAACTGCGAAAAAATTATGTCGATATCGTGTACAGTTATTTTTTTTAAATCAATCAATTTTCCTCCCAAAAACTTCCTGCGCCGTCCGGTATGAAATGTATGAAAAGTACATACATGAGATTAACTTCTGTATTTATCTGTTTTGTGGCCTAGGCGCTCTGTCTTTGAAAACGCCGAACATTTTACAAGGGCTTGATTTCGAGTCTCAAATACCGGAATTTCATACTGAATGGATCTTCGGACTCGGTCGGTTCCGTTCCGGAACCCACTCGTAAAAAAGGGTATTTCCACATTTTTACACGACTGCCCAAAAAGGAGTATTTCAGGGTTTACGTATGTATGTATTTATTTATTCCACTATTACTTCTTATTGCCTGGACAGATTTGAATGCATTAAAACCATAATAAAAACATAGGTTTAAGTTTTTTTTACCATAGTTTTTTTTGCATGTTCCGGAACCGGTATACAAAAAAATCTCCGCGAACGTACCCGACTTAGCCTTGCCTTGATCAGTTTCAACTTTTTATCCAACTTGACGTCTTAGAATTCATGTTCAGAAATAACCTAAAAAGAATTTCCGAAACGAAAACGGTCCTTTTCGGTGGAGTTTTATAGGGCGGCGTTAGAAGGTAACTTTGTTTGTGCCGCTCGACCAATGAGGAGCAGCGGCTATTATTTATTAGGATTACATCTTTATGATTGGTGCAATACGAAACAAGGCTAGCGAATCATGAAGCGGCGGCGAATGTTTGATAGCTTTAGTGTTTGCCGCGTTTTGTCAAAGATTAAACAGGTTTATTTCTGAAAACTGACTAAGTAAAGACGCTTTATTGATTACTGACTTACGAACACTCTTTTACTATGCAATGAAATCAAATGTTGGAAATGTCTTAACCATCATTATCAGCCTATTACATTCCTACTGTTGAAATTCATGCATGATGTTTTTTACATCCTATTCCTACGGTGGTTGGTGACCTCACGTATTTTTTAAGAACATCAGCCATGCTCGCTCTTATTAGGCGTTTACACTGATTAGATCCTTATTCCTGAATGTTAATTGGAGCGATGATGTTTAATGCTGTAATTAATAAGTAAGCATTAATAAAAATAAAAAAATACCCTGCCAAAAACATTATAGCCTATGTCACTTGGGATGATTTAAGGATTCCGAGGATACCCCATACATCCAAATCTGTTGAGGCATTTATTGTGTAATAAAAAAACGCACATACATTAACCCCGAAAACATTACATTCCTTTTTTGGGGAGTCGCGTAAAAAGCAGTTTGCTTGAAAGTTAGTTGTAAAGTAAGGTTGGTAGGACTTTGCTAACTGAAGATAAAATTTGTTTGTCAGATCTGTACACGCGGCGCACTAATATTCTTTGACACAAGTTCATTGCTCTTTATCAGCTGATTGTTAGGGTTGAAATGAACTTGATTACCAGAAATGTTTAAATTATCATATCTTGTGATTTTAAAAAGTTTCTGGTGATTTGCACTTGGACTTGAATTATTAAAAAGCTTCTATATGCGTGGTTTAATTATTACTACACGTTTATGTTACACGTTGTATATGAACTAACCAGAAAGTAAGGAGATGTTTTATAATGATGACCCAAAGGTTACAGCAGCGTCCCCGAGCCGTGCTCATGTAGACCCTGGTGTAACTATTTAGAGAGGCAGTGGCACTACCTACTAGCACTACTAACTAGTAGTCGGGCGAGCAGAGCACGAATATGTGGATTGTGCGTCTCGTAAATTTATCGAGATTACAAAGATTACCACGTTTTGAGATATAGGACTCCTTTGTCACCACAGTTTACCGTCAAAAGTTATTTATTTATTCTAGGAAAACAAACAGCTTACATGTACAGTATCATAGCTAAAATAAATTTTGAGCTAAATTTATTTTAACGTATTATAGCTAAAATAAATTTTGAGCTAAATTTACTTTAACATATCATAGCAAAAATACATTTTGAGCTAAATTTATTTTAACGTATCATAGCTAAAATAAATTTTGAGCTAAATTTATTTTAACGTATCATAGCTAAAACAAATTTTGAGCTAAATTTATTTTACCGTATCATAGCTAAAATAAATTTTGAGCTAAATTTATTTTAACGTATCATAGCTAAAATAAATTTTAAGCTAAATTTATTTTAACGTATCATAGCTAAAATAAATTTTGAGCTAAATTTATTTTACCGTATCATAGCTAAAATAAATTTTGAGCTAAATTTATTTTAACGTATCATAGCTAAAATAAATTTTAAGCTAAATTTATTTTAACGTATGTGGTGACGTACCACATGTATGTAGTTAGGTATAGGTAGATAGGATTAATTTGTAAATGTTTGTAATAAATTGTATTATGTTAATGTCTATTATTTATCCCGATTAATAGTAAGACAGTTAGGTAGGTATACATAGCAAATAAGAATTATAATATTAGTTAAGATTTTTAAATCTGAAATAAAACACGCTGCGTAGAACTGTGACTTTCATTTGTAACCGAGACCTCCAACTAGTAACTGCTCTCCAGCCAGCGGCTCTGTAACCCTCACCGCTGTAACGCTGTAACCTGTAACCACTGTGATCTGGTAACCGACTAGTATCCTAAACTCGGGGTGCCTTGACGCAAACCTGTCGGGCACTCCATATTGGTGACCAGCCGAAGAAAAGGAAACACGCAAGGAAATCAAGCATCATGTCTGATAGCGAATCGATGTCGGAAAAGAAGAGCGCAATAGCTTCTGTCTCCCTGCAAGCGCGCATTCCACCGTTTTGGAGAGAAAATCCACGGCTTTGGTTTGCGCAATTTGAAGCGGTAATTTCTACCCAGAAAATCAGTGACGAACAGAAATATAATCTCGTTATTCCTGTATTAGACCGATCAGACATCGAGCAAATAAGTGATATCATACTGAAACCACCCGCTTCGGGCAAATACGAAGTGCTCAAGGAGAGGCTCATATCCGTCTACCAGGAGTCAGAACACCGTCAACTTCAAAAATTACTCAGCGGTTTAGAGCTCGGAGACCAAAAGCCCACACAGCTGCTCAGAAAAATGAGGGATCTCGGCGGCAGCACAATTCCAGACGACGCGCTTAAAGTCATGTGGATGAGCCAAATACCCACACAGATTCGCGCCGTGCTATCAGTTAACACCGATTCGTCGTTGAATGGCTTAGCCGCGATGGCCGATAAGATGATGGAGCACACGGAACAACCCTCGATCGCTGCTGTCAGCACTGCTTCTTCATGCTTCAGCACCAGTTGCAACGGAAACGCGCAGTTCGAGCTCATAAATAAACAACTAGAAAAATTATCGCTCGAGATTGCAGAGCTGCGCGCGAATAGAGCGGATGGATATCGCCGTCCCTCTCGCTCACGCGAGCGCTGGCGTTCTCGCTCAAAAACGCCGACTGATGGGAAACGCAGGACACCAGGAGACCCGGACTGGCAATGTAGATTCCATTTCCGATTTGGCGATAAAGCTAGACGATGCGAATCGCCGTGCGCAAAGAGGAAGCAGGAAAACTAAACCAGACATCGACCGTGGCGGGTGTCGATGTGCCTACAAAAAGCCACCGCCTATGCGTCATAGACATAAACACAAGAGAACGATTTTTAGTTGATGCCGGCGCAGACATATCTGTATTAGCGGCGAAAAAAAGATGCAACAGCCACTCAGCTTCCACGAATTACCAACTATATGCAACAAACAATACACCGATACGAACCTACGGAGAACGAATACTAGAACTCAACCTAGGTCTACGTCGAAGCTTTAAATGGACGTTCGTGGTCGCCGATGTCAAAACATCTATACTCGGAGCCGATTTTCTAAGAAAATATAAATTACTAGTCGATTTACACAACCGGAAGTTAATAGATGAAGTAACAGACATCAACGTGAATGTTTTCAAAGTAAAGAACAACGATCCTGCGGTCTTCATGATTAACCGCAACCATAGTTATCATGACATCTTGACGAAGTATCCTGATGTGCTCCGACCTCTGTCCACGAAGTTACCGGTGAAACATAGCGTCACTCATCGCATCGAAACAACAGGACGAATGATGAATATTTGGGGTGCGTTTAGGCAAGCCAGTCGTATACATTTTAGCTGGACAAAATTATTTATACGGAGCTCATGAAACGGCGTCATAGCTTTATTTTAAATTCAATTGACAGGTACAGCGTAACCAGACCAAAAAATACGCTTTTTGCTACCATTCATCATCTGACTGTTCACCGTACTACATCATTCATACTTCAGCTTTGACCGTGCTTTTTGCCTTGTAAACTATTTTTGATACAGCACTTGATGTAATATTTCTCTAGGCTTGATAAATTTATTAGTATACTCTGTATACTCAGTATACTCTTATTCTTTATTTCGCACTAGCTTGTACCCCCGACTTCTGTTAAAGCACGCAACCTCCGGAGTTGATATGCAAACTTTTTTGATGTTACAATATGCGTCCATTTTAAAAACAAGGTTGATATTTTAAAGCTGTCTTGTCTGAGTTGTCAATAAAAAAAATGTATTACTTCAAGAAAATTGTGTTTGCATGTATTTAAAATGAACAAATTATGTTCATTAAAACAAGAGTAAACAACCCGTAAGTACTTCGTCCACATAGAATTCGGTTTGTAGCTGTTTCCTGGGGAACTGTTCGTATTTTCGGGATAAAAATTATGTCCTTCGTTTAGTTTAAATAATAGCCAGTAATTTTCACATCTTGGACACTCTAAACGGGCTATTTGATATTTATCTAGTGTAAGTTTTATCCAAGTTGGCTATCCTAAACTCACTCCTGGATATTGTGATTTTGTTGACTTTTAAATGAATGTGTGATGTAGTGTCATGAGACCTCAATGGTGTAATGGTATTTTGTCAATCACGCGTCTGTCAGCGTCCGGATAGCGATCATACGTCATACTAAATAATGACTAACTACCATTGAGGTCTTACACTATAGAGGGATAATTACGAAGTTTTCCGACCTAAAAAAGGATAGCGCTATACAACAGGCTCTTATAAAGAACGAGGTACAACTATTATCATATTGTCTCTATCGCGTAACCCATTTTCTTGACATTGGTCATGCCGTGTTAAGTCAAAATAGTGTCCCGGCAGGGTCGGCTTGTGGTTTTTTAATGTTTGTTGTGTTATTTCTTATTATTTTCTTGTGAATCTTTGTGCTTGTGTACTAGAAACAATTTTGAATTTAATTTTAAAGTATGGTCGGGTGTTCCATTCTTGGTTGCAAGAACCGAAGCGAAAATTGTATTAACGGTTTAAGTTTCCACAGGTAGGTGTTTTTCTTGTGTTTATTGATGTTTTTCAGTAACTATAATTTATGTGGATGTAACTACACATCGGGTTCGACTATTTGAACCCTGATTTTGGCTTGATATATTCAGTTTTTGGTATTATTTCGTTAAAATAATATTGAGCAGTTTTGTGGTCAGTGTGGCCATCATATAAACATTCGAGTTCCCATTACGTCGGGTAAAAAATTGCATCTTTGTGTAAAATTTTAAATGTAGTAAAATTGTGCACACATAAACCATTTAATTAAGATATGATAAAAGTAGTTAATGACTAAAGCTTTTATTTTGGTAACTAAAGCTTTCCCCAAGCTTATAAAAATATTTGGATAGCGGCTACTGGAAGAAGAGATTGGGAGCCAACAAAACATTCGAAGATATGTTCAATACATTTTAATGACCATGAACTAAAAATTAAAGAAAAACGAACAAGACTAGTTCGTGATGCAGTACCGACAGTGCATGTTAGATTTATTATTTAGTTGTTTTTATTTAATTTGAAATTAAAAAGTTAAAGTTTAGTAAGAAGAGAGTAGAATTGTTTTAATGGTAAAGGCATTCGCCTCTTATGTAAGAACATATGTTGTAAATAAGTTCTTATTTTATGTAATAAATTTATCTTACAGGTCCTTGCTGTCGATTACTATGGCCAATCATCCAATTCCATTGATGGATCACAATCCTACAATAAAAATGTAAGCAACGAATCTCGGATTTCTAATCCTAATTAATGCCACATAGTGAGAACGAGTTCATGAACGTAGACTTCATCATCATGTGAACGTCAAGGCTGTTCAGGACACAAAAGGACAAACCGTTTCGGGTTAGTGTAGTGAATTGACAGTTATGTACAGTTAGTGCTATCCAATACGGTGGTATGGTCAATGTAATAATTGACTTTCATAAGTACGTCTGTGATCTACTCCGACAGTATGACATTTAACTGAGACACTATGCTATTTAGAATACTTCAAGTGTTTTTTTTAACATTGTGTTTATCTATCTACCTATATCCTAAGTATCAGTTGTGCTGCAGTCTTGTAAATTATGTCAAAATACTAGTTCTTCTATTGTAAATTTTACCTGTATGGAAATAATGAATGTATGTATATTGTATAAATGTGTCATGTATTTTATTTGATTATTTTATTTACCTGACTGGTTTAATCCTAGATATAACCTGGTTAACAACAAAATATTAATGATTGCATAAGAAGCATACCGTAAGGAAATGTAGTTACCGCAATTTCATTCGAGCTCTGCGTTGTATCGCCGCCACTATAGCTTCAGAAAGTCGTAGGTAGTTGGTCTGTAAAAGGTACGAAATCTGTTCTATTATTCTGTGGCCACGCTAGAACGTATTCATTACTCGGCCACCTAAAAGAGACCTTCACTTTTTGATCTGTTTACAGGAGTCTATCATAAAAAGTAATTTCTAGATTTTTCGACAACATATGCATATTCCCTATATCCCTATTCTTTCACTCTGGGGTACAGAATAGTACAGATGTCCTACCTTTTACAGACCAACCACGAACTTCTGAAGTTATAGTGGCGCAATGCAACGCAGAACACGTTACATTTTCATTCAAGCGAATGGGAGAATTTTTCATAGGTATGGTAAACACTCCAAAATTACTGTCAAAAAACTATTGCTTTCCAAAAGTGTTACGATGTCAAGGACTCTATAGTGTCATTCCTCAATGCTAACTACAAACAAAAGTAACAGCTTTTATAGCGGACGTAATTAATTGCGTAAATAGTTAATTATTAGAAGCTTTTATTTATCTTACAATGTTTGGGTCAAATCTTGCAACTTGAATCAGGACTACACTCATTAAGACCGTAAAATGGGTTGTTTTCAAAATAATGTTTTATTGTTCGTTTGAAGGCCGTGAATGTTAGTATTATTAATGCTATGGGCGATTTATTGTACATTACGATTTTATTATAAATTCCCTGATTCTGGACTTTTGTTAATCTCGTCTTTGGTAAAAACAATTTATCCTCGTTCCTTAAATTATGGGTTAGTGTCACTTTTTTTAATAGTAATTTTTTTTCTGTGTGGGTTTCTAGTAGGTAATACAATTCACACAACATTATTTTAATTAATTTACACGACATAATTTAAGTATTTTACATTATTTTGTTCAAATTAGTCATTAATAACAATTATTAGTTCTATAAAATGTCAGTTTAATAAATTAATCTTCGTACGTCTTAGATATAGGTTATTACTAACTTTAAATGTCAAATTTACACAATTTATAACTTATCTATTTAAAATTTAGGTTTTTTTTTATTACCCGATAGGCTAGCATTTGACCGCAGACTCACCTGATAGAAAGTGACGACGCGGTCGACGATGGATCATGCTTGTCTAGAAGATACCGATTCACTCGGGACTTGAAGACACCCAAATTATAAGATTCAGGAAACAGAGACGCTGGTAAGGTGTTCTATTCCTTAGCTGTTCGCATTATGAAAGTTGAAGCGCTTTGTTCTGGCAGGAGGAATGTTAACCATTAACGGATGTAGAGTTTTCGTACGTCTTGTTCGATGGTAGAAAGGAGATGGAGGAACTAACTCGTGTAACTCCGTCGCACACTTCCGTAGGTATTCATTTACAGAGTAAAAACAATTATTCAATAGCCAATAGTAGTTCTAGTCTAAACTTATTTTTATTAAGTGTTTACATTTCTTTTGGCAGTTTGTTTTAATTTTGTTTGCCATTAAAAAGGCACTTCACTTCACTTTTTAGGTGTTCTTCTTAAAGATATCCAATCGACATAAAGGTAAAAATAGTTTATGGTTTAGCCTAGTGTTTCTTGGAATAACTTCTGAATTCATATCAAAGAACTCGGGATAGTATTTCACAAACATACATACATATTTGATGTACATACACGGTAATAGGAGTATGTTGAACTTTTTGAAAATCGGTCGACAGCTATCGGTAGACCAGGCACGGCAAACTGCCCGGACACATTTCTTCTGCACTATAAATGCCCTATTTTTGTCGACAGAGTTACCCCACAAAAGAAATCCGTATGACAAAATCGAAGACGTAGCCATGGTACGCACACAGGGCAGATTCTTTTGACACTGAGAGACGCAATTGTCTTATAGCGTATACAAAACGGTCTAGTCTATCACTAGCGTTATCTATGTAACACTTCCAATCGCAGTTCCTATCAATTGTTATACCGAAGAACTTACACGTATCCACTTCTTCTACTCATTCATTTAGGTAATTAACATTTAATGGATACTGCCCCCCTACCCACATGTCCCTCAAGCGCCAATCGTATATCGTGTTGAACTCAGATTAAGGTAAAGCTTCACTGCGCCAATGTTTTATGATGCCATATATTGTCTCATTAAGTTTATTTCAACTTTTAGTTATCATTATATTTTGATATAAATGAATGACATTATTTCGATTTCTTGCCTGAATCGACAATAATTAGTCGCAGTGACGCTATACCTTAATTCGAGCTCAACACGATATACGTTTGGCGCTTGAGGGACATATGGGTAGGGTGCTGTTTAGACGTTTGAAATTGCATAATATTCGTTTTACTCATATTTTTAATTTATTTTGTTTTAACCAAATTATTATGTCATTTAATGTGTTGTTAATATCAGTATTTTGTTAATTACTTTTAGATTTCACAACAACAGCGGTATCATCAGCGTCCAAAATACGATTTCAGATTGATCATAGATTTTTTTTTAAACGGGCGAATGCCTTTATTACTGAAAACAAACTACATACACTCTACTTACTAAAACTAAACTAACTACATACAAGGAGAAGCAATTGGACAACCCATAGACCATTAAAGGCCTATAGGTAGCTCAAATGCTCCAACCCACTACCAGTTGGCAGCGTACCCAAGATGCTGGCAGTATTGCCCTGTTGGATTGCAATACTGATACGTTGAGCCAAATAAGTCCCAGCATTTTGGTCATGCGTCGCATCAATCAGGCGCTCTGACAGGCTTTTGAAAATACGAAGAGCTCCCGGTCCCCACGGACCCAAAGTCTCCACACCAAACGGCTCAAATATGTAACCGCTACCGAGGTTAGCATATTTCCGCCGCTTGAGCTGCTCGGTTGAATTAGCCGCCGCGCCAACCTTATTCTGCGTCTCCGGAAGATGTGACGGCGCCATGGTATCGACGCAAGTAGCGTCCCACACTAGAGGCCACCCCAACTTCCAGGGGATCAGGGTCATACCGTCAGGCCTTTTACCATCGTCACGCATAAGACCATTCGGTTCGAGAATGGCTGCAACTTTAACGCTGGTTAAAGCCCGGCGGATGATATCGTTAAGACTGGCGTGACGCGAAATTCGACCGGCACTTCTGGAACATGAGACACCGTGGTGACCGAGTTGATCAACTGCAGTACCAAACTGGCAACGATGGGCTTCATAACACCTTGCACCCAGACGTAAGCTAATAGCAAGACGGAAAGCAGATGGGTCTAATAAATTGCCAGTATTAAAAGAGGGGATAGCCTGCAACCAAAGCTCTGATTCCCACACAGAGACTGCAAGAAGGCGAGCACGATCTGCGACGCTAGGACACGTATCTAAAAGATGTTTCCGTGCTAGTCCGCAGAGCGGCCCATCTCACAGCCTCTGTGAAGCCAAAACTTTCGGAAATTCGGTATTTGGGCTTGCTATCTCCCAGGTATTCTTGGCCTCAGTCAAATAAGCTACATCAAAACTGCCTAAAGAAGGTGCAAGGATGTTTTCTATTAATTTGTACGTACCATGAACGGAGGACAAGAACGCCGGCAGAGCTACACTCGAAATTTTTCGTATCCCTAAGCTCCCTAATCTGATAGTTAAAGAGGCTTGCGACCAGACCCTGTCATCCATGTCAACATTCAAAACTGATACTAGCGTATTTTTTACAACGTTGTCCATGCTTGCAAGAAGCTCACTGTGTTTGCACAGCTGACAACATCGTAAATTATAAGTAAATTTTGGAACGAATAGACAGAATCTAATAATTGTAAACGCCATATGTGCGATAATTTTGAGCAATTTATCTGACGTGTTCATAAACTTTTGAATTTTGTCTTCTACAAAAGGTGAGAAAGATTCGTCTAATATCGGTGAACCCAGGAGACGAAGTGAACTTTTATCTACTAATTTGATATTAGGGGCCAAACTGTTGAAATTTTCCACAACCGAATCTTTATCCAAATAAGAATCGCAAACGAACAGTTTGCACTTTGAAAAATTTAGTTCCAAGCCAATTAGACGAAACTCGTCTATAAGTATACGTAAATCATTGAAAACAGTATCTACATCGCCTCCCAGGGTTCCGTCATCCAAGTACCAAACATTTAGTTTAGACTGGAGACGTTGAATTACTGGATGGATGGCAAGGCTAAAAATAACCAGACCAAGAGGATCACCCTACTGACACCCGACAGAGGATAAGAGGACGTCATCTTTGTAAATTAATTTTGTAGTATTGCCGTAGCATTGCCAAAGGAAATTATAAAGATCTGGAATTTTATCCTTGACTTGTGTCAAAAGGGCGCCCCGATCAACAGAATTGAAAGCATTTTTGACGTCCACCTTCAACAGCACCTCTCCACAATTTTGATCTAAAAAAGTACGAAGTGAATGAACGGCTGCCTCACAGCCTCTCCGCGAGCCAAAGCCAAGCTGTATGGGCTGAAAAAGGTTGGTCAAAGGAACAACCCTTTTCCTACAGCCGACTTTGGCCGCGAGGCGGCGATATGTGGTGCCAACAGCAATGGGTCTGATCCCACCATCTTTTTTATTCAAGGCACATAAATTTGCACCATATAGAATATCGATGATGTCGCTGTTGACTCGGCCTGACAACATCAGGTTTACTAAAGCCGTCAGGTCCCTCAAGAGGGCCTCGCCAACCTCGCCCAAAACTCCACATAAAATATCTTTTAGATGTTGAGGTGTGAGGCCATCAAGGCCTCCGGCTGAGCCACTCTGGAAGGACGTAACGGCTGCAGTAACGTCCTGTGCGCACACTTCCACAGCGACATCACTTTCTTGTGGTGGGTCAGGGAGGAGGAGATCTGCTACTGCAGGTGGATGTTTGTCACGAAGTGACTGAATTGTGTCTGAAGTGTAGGGGGCTATTGTGTCGCTAGTGAACAAGACACGTGCAGCGCCCTTTATATCATCGTCACTAATTTTGTTCTCAACTAACCTGAAAGTGGCCAAATCGTTTAGGGACTTAGAATTTTGATTAGGCCGCCTATGAGGCGGAACTATTACATCTGGGTCTAAAGGGTGCTCTTCCATTACTTTGTAGATTAGTTTTGAAGGGCATTGTAGCCAGCGAAGTTACGGTATTATGAGATGTCTCGGAGTGACGAGCGCAATGCAGAGCCGCGCAGAACTTTTATAACAATATATTAACAATGTTCTGGATTTTATTCCAAAGTTAAAGTTCCAAAAGAATAAACCTGATTTATTTTTGCATAAATAATACTCCGAGTGTTTCAGAGAAGTGCAGACAGCTTTCAAAAGCCGCATCAAAGTCAGACATATGCAGGCACCCTGCGTAGCCCAGCATTTAAATAAATAAATAACAAAACAATATGAACTTTCAGTCATTGACATAGGGCATAAAGTCTACTACAGGCGTCGGGGCTTTGCAATGGTTGTATGAGTTTACCCTGAGGCGACTATCAATCGGGAAAAATAGGGGAGTACATATCCACACTGCGTTGTTGGGGTTCGAACCGGTAATAAGTTTTTACGTAATTGGCTTGTTTTAGATGGAAAGGGTTAAAGAGATTATTTTTGAATTATATCTTTTGTTTTTTTACGACGTGCAGGTCGTTCATATGATGGTAAACAATATGCCTACGCCTGCCCATAACAGTTGCAGTAACAAGATCAAGTTAAAGTTCAAAAGTTCTTTATTCAGTTTTGGCATGACAGACGCACTTTTTTCATCTGTGACGCACTTATGAACGTCAATTAGGTATTACAATGACTCTGCCACCGCATCGGAAATCAGATTTTTTGTTGAAAAATATATTTTTCAAGACAAGCTTTTTGGCTGTCTCCATCATATTGCATCGGACACAGACAAGGCGACGATATTCCTAGGTATAGGCATAGATCTTAGTTGCTGTGTGGTCCTCATATCGATGCTCTATCAGGAAAACTTAGTTCTGCTGCATACGCGATTAGTAAAATTAGGCAATTAACGGATATAGCTACGGCTCGGTTAGTTTACTTTGCATACTTCCACAGCTTAATGTCATATGGCATATTGCTGTGGGGGTCTGCCGCGGAAATAGAAGCTATTTTTATCTTACAAAAGCGGGCGGTTCGCGCTATTTATGAGTTGGGTCCTCGAATCATTAAGAGTCTACAAATTAATGTATTAACTTTACCTTCTCTGTATATTTATGAAAATATAATGTGTAGGTATGCTCGTAAAACAAACTCAAACACAAATTTAAGGTGAATAGTGACCATAACAATATTAACATTAGAAATAAGGATAGAATTGCAATACCTAGATTTAGACTGAGTTAAACAAATAAGTTCTTCATGGGCAATTGTGTACGTTTTTACAATAAAATTCCAAAATGTATAACGGAGCTCACAGAAAGTAGATTTAAATTGAGTGTGAAAAATATTCTAAAGAAAAAAGCATACTATGCAGTTAGTTATTACATAGAAGACAAAGATGCATGGAACATTCCGCTTCTGCCAAGTAGCCAACTGGCACATAAGAAAAATAATATTGTCAAAAACAAACATAAAATATTGTACCAAAAGTTTAAAAAAATGTGCCCCTCAGTTTCTTGCCGTATCTTCGGAGTGGTGGTTCTTTTTGCGATACGGTGGTAGAATCATTGTAATAATTGACGTTCATAAGTGCGTCTGTGACGACAAAATTGAAATAAAGAACTTTTGAATTGAATTGAATTGAATTGGTCATCGGACTTTGACAAGTATGCAAAATTTCAACTTCGTAGGACAAGAGGAAGTGGTTCTGATTCAGCTGACATCGAAATTCCTCCCGAACAAACATAGTTAGATACATGCATAAATAATTACATACATACATACATAGATAGCAAGTTAAATAAAAACTTGTAAACTTTTTAAATTTTATGTTTGTATTTGAGAACATTATGTTTCGTAGGTCCTATTTAGCAGAAGCGAAAAGTCCCAAGCATCTTTGTCTCTTACCGAACTTTGACTGCAAAACTAAAATTGTACACGGTACTGCACGGCACTCGTCACCCTAAAACATTAATACTTATGTTTTATAATGCCCAGTAATTTTGCTTGAAACAGTGCTCTTCATACCGCAATACAGTAATGTTTGCACGCTACTACATGGTGGTCAAAGGTGTGGCGCAAAAGTGGCGTACCATACAAAATCTACCTATACAACAATTATACGGAACTCTGAATGCGCCACGTTTGACTCGCACTTAGTTTGTAGTAAATTAATCCGTAGGGGCCGGGCCGGTACCGAGATGAAAGCCCAAACGGATGGATCGAAGTTGATTTTAATCGAGATTGTTTTTAGATGCGTTTGATAAAAATATGTCGGGCTGTTAAAAAGTTATGAGCTTACTATTTATCGGAGTATAAAGTATATAGTAGGTATACATAATAATATATATACTTTAATTATGCGCACTGCTAACGAGTGGAACTCCCTGCCAGAGTCATTCTTTCCCGCTAGCTACTATCTAAGAATCTTCAAATCACGAGTGAACAGGTACTATCTTGGCAAGCGTGCTAGATCGTCCCTTACCATCAGTAGGACATAGTGATCAAACGCAAGCCGTAAAAAAAAAGACGTGTGGCACTCGGAGACTGCCGCGGTAAAGCTATTGCATAGCATTCGGAGTGGGGGGTGTTAGGTTATTTTCGTTACGGAATATCTGGATTCGGTCTCCACGCTCAAGGCCCGCGATAGAAGCTATGCAATAGCTTAAAAATGCACTCGTACTCATAACGCGAGTAAACCTCATCTGGATATCGAGCAACGCAAGCCTATCAGACTCGAGTTATACGATTTCTTTGGCTTTCCAAATGCTTAAACAAGCCTGGCAATAAGGGATCGGACAACTTTTCAGAATGTGTTTAAAATGAACCATTATGAATAGACCTATATATAGCCATGAGAAATAATATCTTAAATAACTAAGTAATCAAAGTATCTAAAACTATGTTTATATGTTGTATCAAATATTGCCGCGCAAAAGGACACCTCAGAACTTATAACGTCATATTAAGGCAAACGTAACGACAAGCTCTACGAAAGCAAATTTGCAAAGTGATTTATACGTTTTTGAGAAGCTTAAGGATTCTGAATGCGCCACGTTTGACTCGCACTTAGTTATTTGGTAAAAAGTTATCGGTAGGGGCCGGGCTAATAAATAAAAAACAGAAAAAAGAGTAAATCCGGCCAAAAAATTGTTTTGCTAACTGAAAAATTGCAATAAGTTTATTTTATTGGTCGTCATGGAATGAAAAACATATCGTTTGATTTAAATAAAAAGCAAAAATATAAAATATACACAAGCTTACGCAAACGGTATTCATTTTGAAATGACGACATGCATAGTGATTGATGTTTCGTTTGAGATAAAAAACTGTGTACTGTCCTTTGGCCAAAATATTTTTAGTCATATCACAGTCAAATTTCACTTCCCATAAAACTCATCGCCCTATTTTCATTTCCCAAATAATTCTTTAGCAAATTTACATTACGCATTTTATTCACATGGTCAAATTAATATTAAATTTGGTATCATTTTACTTTGTCAAATGTTATTAGGTCAAATGTTCAACATTCATATGTTTGTACATCTGTACACCTGACTAGTTCAAGACAATGTCATACAGGTACGACGAGGTGCGTGGCAAGGAGGAGTGTTAGGTTACTGGTGCGCCAGAAGAAGAATAAGCCAAAAGTAACTTGCCAAAAAAGAGTTCTGTTAACTAAAATATTGCCTTAAGATAAATAGATAGATAAGCACTTTATTGTTAAAAACCTTAAAAATAGGTACATGAAAAACAAGTACATTTCACAGTAATCAGCATAACAATAGGCGGTCTTATCGCTCAAAGCGATCTCTTCCAGACAACCTTTGAACAGAAAGGACTAACATAATTTGGAAGGACGGTGGCTTTTCGAAACAAATACAGATTAAAATAAAAATATTTACATGTATAAATATAATTTACATATATATGGATAATATATGAGATATACATATAAAAGCATAATATGATAATAATAACACATATAAATATATTAATATATGTATATATACTCGTATTTATCAACAAATCAACTTATATACACTCGAGAGCAATGAATCCGGGTCACTTAAAGAATGTTAAAAATCTCGGAAACTAAAAATGATATGAAAGTAAAAAAAATATGAGTCACCATACATTTTATTAACACAAAATTACATAAAGAAAAAAACTGCTGATCTCTCCTTAAAACAAAAATAGGAAACATGAAATTTTTGAACTTTATTACGATTTTCTTGAATTTTAATACTTCGTATTGCCTCCTCGTGCTTCCATTACTGCGTTTACGCGGTTTGGCATGCTGTACACCAAGTTCCTTATACGATTTTGGGGAATATTCTCCCATTCCTCTGTGAGAGCAATTTTGAGCTCACGAAGCGTGATTGGGGGAGGGTTTCGTTGTTTTACGCATCTGCCTAGCTCGTCCCAAGCATGCTCGATCGGGTTGATATCCGGGCTGCGCGCTGGCCACTCCATACGAGTAATGTTCATCTCTTGAAGGTAGTCATTCACAATCCTACCTGTATGAGGTCGGGCATTGTCATGCATAAATATAGCATCCTCACCTAAATTGACCATAAATGGACCAACGTGATCATTGAGGACTTCTTCCACATATCTTACGCTAGTTAAAGAGCCGTTTTCTATGATCACCAGCTCTGTGCGACTTTCAGAAGAAATTCCGGCCCACACAAGTACAGACCCACCACGGTAGGCTACTTTTTCTTCGATGCATGCTTGCTTGAATCTTTCCCCTGGTCTTCGATACACTCTGTGTCTTCCATCGTGCTTGTAGAGCATAAATTTTGATTCGTCGGAGAACATAACTTTTGACCAATCTTCAATACTCCAATTTACGTGGCTCTGGGCATATCTTAGTCTCGAAATACGATGCCCACGCTCCAGTTTAGGGCCGTTTGCAGGTCTAAGGGGTTTTAAGTTAGATTCAGCAAGCCGACGTCTTACTGTCCATGCACTTGGGTTACTTCCTCCGAGGCGTCGAAACTGATTGGTGAGTTCAGTTCCTGTGAGAAAGCGATTTCGAAGCATGGTGTTCACCAAGTATCGGTCTTCTCGTGCTGTGGTACACCTGGTTCTGCCCGTTCCTGGTCTGCGTAGGTTAGAACCAGTTTCTTCGTAACGTCGGAGAACTCTTTGTACTGTTGACAGCGACACACCGACAGTCCTGGCTGTATCGCGCTGACTCCGGCCGGTTTCCAGCATTGTAAGTATTCTGGTGCATTCTTCAGGCGTAAGCGACATAATTTCAGCTTGAATAATGAATATAGAGCACTATCAACATGGTTTATGTACCCACATAAATGACAGATTACAAACAAAAGCAAAACCAAATGCTGTAATTTCGTAATTCCATCTTCGAAAGTGGCCCTTTTTTAAATTTGATTTTTTTATGATATAACTTTACAATAACTAAGAAGTTTTAATACCTTCATTTAAGGAGTATTACATTGTCTATTAAATACAATTTATTGCATTAACCTAGCATTTTTAGTTTCCGAGATTTTTAGGATTCTTTAAGTGACCCGGATTCATTGCTCTCGAGTGTATATAAATATACACGTTGATTTTACAAATGTTTTCTTGCCAAATGAAAATTTGCGTAAAATAGTTTGCAATGTGATATTTTGGGAAAGTTTTTTGCCCATACATTAGTAAACCATAAAGAACAGATAAAAATGTCAGAGTTATTAGATTTTATTTAATGATTTAAAAATATAAATCATTATTATTTTACAAAAATATTGATTGATTCCAACTACATTTTAGTTTTTTTTCGATTAGGTACAGTCCGATCCCCTATTTCAACAACAAATGCAATGTAGGGAAATGACATAACGATAAAAAACGATTAATAAATAATCGATTTAAATAAAATAATAATCGATTTTTTGATCTATGAAGATAACGACGTTTGAATTAGACTTGACAGTCGACGTGAGTCGTATAACGTGTGCTCACGACGAACGGGCCATTTGTTTGCTGTGATGTTGGTGTTTTGTGGACTCTCGAGCTCCGTGTGACTGTGGGAGAAGTATTTGCTTCATCTCACGTATCAGACGAGATGATCGTAAATCGTTGTCTTACTAAGCTTCAAAATGTTGTCATTGTTATCTACCACTAGATCATGTATACCCCGTAGAATTTTTACTCTGAGTGCATCCGGGCTTCAAACGCATTCTATTAGGTTAAAAATTAGTTTCGAGTTCAAATTATGTTTCTTCAAAATTTAACGGAACTCGGCTGAAGCTAGTGTCGCTACAGAGGAACCTCCGGAACCATCGAGGCACTGACACTGACACTGACGAGATACTGACAGGCCGTAGCGCTGGTGAGTCAGTTTTCATATCACACATCCCCCTTATTCCAAACAAGTGTCATGTCCAATTCAAAGTTCCAGAACGTGCGTTCTGTGAGCGTCTGCCTTGCAATGACATCTACAACTCGCAGGACCAGACGCTCCAGAGCGCCGGCGTTGATCTGAGGACAGGGTGTTTCTCACATGGATAGCTGGACGTTGCCATCTCCCGGGTGACGTGACTCGAGAGTTTATACGCGCTTGCTCCCACAATCAGACCGCTAACGTAGTGTACAAGAAAATTTTGTAAATAACACGTGTTGTAGGTACATAATCTACGAAGAAGTATCTAAATCAGCGTTAAACTACCTATTTTCAAGTGAACGAAGTCGTGGGCAATAACTAGTATGAAATAATAATCGACTTTTAAAATAATCGATTACTTTTAACATCACTAACGCAAAACTCTTCCGCGTAATTTGGTCGCGCCCTTAATATAAAATAATAATGTAAATAAAATCGCGGTGAAGACGCCTGTAACCACAGCCATGCCTATAGGTATTAATCATATGAGCGCACGAATATTGAAGGAGACACAACGGCTTCTAAGAAAATCTTGTTGAAAGGCGTAAGTACATTACACAGATATGAAGCTTCAATAACGCTAGTCACATGTCCCAGGCAAAGGATATTAAAAATACAATGCCGCCAAGTCTAAAGTAGGTACACAGAGAATGAGAAACTGAAAAGTATCTCAGTTTTTTTTTAATAAATGTCGTCACTTTATTTTGTTGTCTTCCTTACTTGTCGGAGGTGTACTACGACGCGACGGTGACGATCGATTTTTAATTTTTAATTTTATTTTTGTATTTATATGAATGCTTGCTGTGCTTACAGCAGCGCCAAAGCGTACAACGAGCGAAATCTATCTATAAATACTTATATACCTTCTTACATAAAAACTAAACACAGTGATTGAGAAATAGCCACAAACGCTTATGCCGTCACGACTACCTAGTCGTGTTTCGGGATGATGTTCGGTGAACCATCGGGGAGACGGGTCTGAGCAGGCGCTCAATTGCCGTCTCTCTGTAAATCTATGTGTGTGTGTAAATGTATGTCTTAGGCCACATCATCGCTTCACATCAGGCGAGATAGTGGCCAAACGTAAATCTATTAAGCATAAAAAAAATATATTGTGGAGTTAGCGCCTACGTGTTTTTTTACTGAGTGCCATGTTGCCTTTTAGGTTTTATTGGCCGGTTTTGCTAAAAATAAATTTTAGGTAAATGTTTTTGCGAGACCCAACGCTTTCAGTGGCGAACATGTACTGCAATAGCGCTTTTAGCAACGTGCAATAAACTAACACTAGACGTGTTAGTTTATTGCGCGTTGCTAAAAGCGCTATATGAGCTGGCTTTTGCTTGCATCGCCGGCCGTCGCGACTGCTACCGTGGGCAACTTTGTTTGTGCATAGGTACTATGCTTAGCACATGTTTTATACTTTGCAAAGACACAGTTTACTATGTACACTGTTTCTGATAACTGTCCCACACTAGGCTCGAGGCCGCTCGGCGCCGTCTTCCATCTTCAGGTACCCATTCCGTTGTGACTTTTGCCCACCGATCTGGATGCATATATAATGCTAAAAAAATAAAACATAAAATTTAAAAAAATACAATCGAACAGAGAACCTTCTCCTGTTTTGAAGTCGGTTAAAAAATAGATATCGGATATGGTATACATGTTTATTGCAAGAGTACAGGGAAATAAGTATAACTACATTATAGTTATGATTACATTTTAATTTTATACGAGTCTTTCCGCCATCTCCGTCGAGACCGTGAAGCCGTCGGCCGTTGTTAGGAGACAGTTGTTATTTTGATCCAAATTCGTTCGACATGCGGCAGACAAATCTATACATGTGGTATATACATATTATCTATGTGTAGGTGTAGTGTGCTGAAGCGGTTTTTGCTATTTTATTTCAATACGATCTTCTGATCTGATGAAAAATGTATGGATTGAAAAATAAATGCATACAATAAAGCTTCACGTGCACGGCGAGGGCAGAATGGAATCTTCTAATTAGTTATTGTTTCCATTTTGCTTTGACCACCCTCCTATTCGACTTACTTATTTTTAGAGCTAAATTTCCTTTGAACGTTTATTACGTTCGTTGAGAATTCAAAATATTAAAGGACTAGCTGTTGCTCGCGACTTCGTTCGCGTGGACTAAAGTTTAACGCTGATGTAGAGGCTTTTTTGGAGATTATATACAACACATGTTATTTCCAATAAATCCCTATACACTATGTTAACGGTCTGATTGTCGGGAGCAAGCACGTAAAGTCTGTCGGATCACGTCACCCGTGAGAAGGCGATATACAGCTGTATGTATGTGAAACATCCTGTCCTCAACTCAACGCCGGCGGCCTTGAGCATTGTTGATCGTCATTGCAAAGCAGATGCTCACAGTAAAGTGCACGTGCCTGAATTGGAACCGAAAGTTGTTCAGGATAAGGGGGTGCGTGATATGAAAACTGACTCACCAGTGCCACGGTCTGTCAGTACCATCTCTGCCCCAATGAGGTTTCTCTGTAGCGACACTACCTTTAGCCGAGTTCCGTTACACAACTTCGGAGGGGTCAAACTTCCACGAAGCATATTTGAACTCCAATTTTTAACCAAATAGAGCGCGCTGGGAGTCCAGAGGCATTAAGAGCTCAAGAATTCTACGCGTTACACGCGGTCTAGTGAATCACGACCAATAGCAATGGCAACATCTTGTGGCATAGTAAGACAACGATTTACGACCCTCTCGTATGATAGGTACGTCCACATCATGTTCAATGTTCCTCTGAGCATACATGCGGGTGAGGCGGGATATCACAGTGGCACTGGGCTCGAGAGCCCACAAAACACCAACATCACAGCAAACAAATAGCGCATACGTTGTGAACTATCATATACGACTGCTTTTGCTAGTTTCGTCCCAATTTCGGTCGTCATCCAGGAGGCGCCTTCCACTGCAGGCTGTGTGGAGAGTAGGGTGTTCAACACCGTTTTGTCAGTTCTGAGGAACGCAAATGAAGTAGCGCCGCGGACAGACAGTCTGTATTAGCAACCGTAAATAGCAACATTCCTTGTTACTGATATGAACGGTGTGCTTCCTGCTCTTTGCTCGCATGCATAAACGTTAATTAAATTACTTTGCGGAGTCATGCTTCTGTACCTTGAACTATTAGGTATTCTGTGAATATACGTACAATTTAGAGGACACTGACACAGGCCGAAGTCCATAGGATTGAAACTTCGATCATATATACCCTAGATGCAACATTACCTAATGACACTATGCACGAAAACGGCTTGCGTTTACTATACATTCCTACCTATTGAGATCTACCAGATGTAGGGACATCCTGAGAATAATACAAAAAATGTCACAAAATCATTTAAATATTTTAATAATAATCAACCTTGTTGCAGTGCGCTAAGGTTTAGTTTTCATCAATAACGTAACATAAACAAAAAAAATATTGCGTCCGTGGTGGCGCCTAGTGAAATTCAACTTTATCTTCACAAATCTAACGCTCAAAATTTCTTGTCCCGTACGACTTTATTATTATTTTAACTGAAAAACTGTGACAGAACATGGAATCCAATGGAGTCTTTTACTTGTTTTCTTTGGTTTAGCCCATTTTTTGTACAAGTTCGTAATCATACGATGAGTCCGTTTTAAATTAATGTCTGATATAGGGGCTAATACTCATGTGGAAGTCGAGAGATGGTAAAGGGATCTAAGGGCAAGAAATAGAATTGTGAATTATTACTTTTTTTACTATAAATAACATATATTCAGAATATAATACAATACATGACACTTTATTGCACATCAAGAAAATAAAAAAATACAGAAGAAGGCTATATATATACAGGCTTGAAATAGTCGTCACTTCTTTCTTCTTTTATTACTAAACGCCACTTTTCTCTTTGTATCTCATTTTGAGGAAATCTGTAAAAATGTAAAACCAATTCCAGTTTACACTTCAAGAAAAATTATGTAATAAGGCGACTCCATACACTTGTTCTCAATCAGGCCTAATTTGTCCTTGTTTTGCGTGTAGACGCTATTATGCGTATGAAAGAGACAACTCCTAAGCAAAAATAATAGGAAATAAAATCTTGAAATACTAATTTGGAGATGATAACTAGATTATTTTAAAAGTTAATAACTGCTAGTATTAGTAAAAAGTATAAAACTTACCGAAAATACGAAATCCCATGTTGTTTTCTCTTTCTAAGCGTGTTATTTTTGCAACTTTTCACAGAGCACTTAGGCATCGTTCCGCTTGACGATCGACTCGACACTGACGACGAAAGAGTGCTTAGTATGAATCTAAGCACTGTTTAGTTTGGTTACTTTTGACGCGCTTATGCGGAAACTAGGGTATATATGATCGAAGGATTGAAACAACACCTAGACACGTAATAAATTTTTACGCGTTTTTTTTGTGCTCAAGCATTTGTCTCGTAGCGGGAATCGAACCCTTAGCCTGCATCTTGAATGTACCGGAATAAAAGGATTTTTGTCTCTACTCCTCAGGACTTAAGTCATGACATAAGCAAAAAATTCATTAACTCCTTTCAGAGCTAAGTAGTACTAAACAATCAGACATACACAAACATTCATATTCATAATATTAGTAGGATTACAATATTGAATTGAATGTTTGTTCAATTATTGTAAGTTGTTTTTAAGCCGCTTTTGTACCGGTTGATATTTTCCTTTTACCTTTGCAACACGATTTGCATAAAGCTCTGAACAAACTCGATAAGATAAATATGTTACCTATTGTACAAAATAATGTTATGACACCGTAAATGAAACTGTATAGAGTTTTAAATGTTTTGGCAACGGGATATTAGTCATTTGTTTGTTTAACAGGGGTGTAATCATTTATTGATAATAACTTTGATAAGTTCACTATTTTCTTATCGTGAATAATACCTAGCACAAAAAATAAAAATAACATAAGAATATACAGTGTTTTTGAGAAACATCTCTATGTCATACAGGTATTACACTGGGTTTCTTCCATTTACATATTTGGGACCTCATGTAATACCTGTATGACATTCAGATTTCACCAAAAAATTTTCAGTTTTCATGCAAATGTCAAAAATTATTGATACGTATTCAATAAAAACGCACCAAATCCAAAATGAAAAACATAAAATGTTTCAAAAATCGTTAAGATTTAAAAAAATACCTCAATATTACTTACCACGTGTTTCCTTTCGAGACGTCACTTCTCACTCTGATAAAGAAAATATAATAATAAATATTACTTCCTCAGCCAATCACAGCATAAAATGTTGGATATATACCTTGTCTATTAAACTAAAGTAAAAGTAGTCAGAAATTTCAACAGATGGCATTGTTATATTTTTTTCCGATCTATGTATTATGTATATGACGCCAGGCCCCAGGAGGTTAAATATATATATACAAAATATAATAAAATTACTCTAAAAGGCCTATGGTGGAGGGGAAAGTGCCCAGAACATTGGCCGATGCTGATTTTTTGACCCAAATATGAGCCAGCATTCTGGTCACACGTCGCCTCCACCAAACGTTTTGCCAAGTCCCTATAGATTTCATGGGTGCTCGGCCCCCACGGTCCTAATGTTTCTCTACCCCAAACGGCACAAACACGCAACCTCGGTCGAGATTTGTATACCTCCGCCAGCCCGAACAGTCGTTTCTGGAAGATGAGACGGAGCTAGGTCATCTACACAGGTAGCATCCCATACTAACAGCCGTCCCGTCTTCCAAGGAATTAGTGTTATTCCATCGGGCCTCTTACCGTCGTCACGCATCAGACCATTAGGCTCTAGGACTGATGATACACCGGCACTGACAAAGGCCCGACGGATGACATCATTCAAGCTGGCGTGCCGTGATATGCGACCCGCACTTCTGCTGCATAATAGACCGTGGTGGCCAAACCGATCCACCATTTCACCACAAGTACACCGGTGGGTCTTTGTTTTAAGTTTTCGATATTGTATAAATGTGAGTAGAGGTCAAATTTGTATGCATAAGTTTTATATCCGATTAAGGTTCAAAGCATCTATTAAATAGTATCAATCCTTTATGTAGATTAAAGTGATTAAAGTGGTGCCAAAACCATCAAGATTAACTGAAAATGGATATTTTGGCACAACATAGATCAGCTAAAAACTTTTGTAAATTTTGGAAAGCTACGGGAAAGCATGAGATTGGGCCTGGTCTCCCGGTGAGCGTAGGTGACGTAAGTGAGCCCGTGGATGTAGCTAATATGTTTATGGAACATTTTAAAGTGCAGTCCCCGCTGGGCTCATCAGCCGCGTCGATTGACACTGAGTCTGGATGTCGGGGAGAGGAGCCGCCGGTACTTTTCACTGCTAGCCAGGTAAGGAGAGTTTTGAGGAGGATGACCGGCGGCAAATCTCCTGGACATGATGGGCTTAGTGTTGAGCACTTGAGGCACGCGGGGGTTCACTTGCCGGGGGTTCTGGCCATGTTTTTCTCAATGTGCATGACTCACTCTTATTTACCACAAGATTTAATGAAGACCATCGTCGTGCCCATTGTGAAAAACAGGACCGGGGATATCTCTGACAAGGGGAACTACCGGCCTATATCATTAGCAACAACGATTGCCAAGATATTGGACAGTATGCTTGATTCTTACTTAGAAAAATATTTAGATTTGCATGACGCTCAGTTCGGGTTTCGGCCCGGACTTTCGACTGAAAGCGCAATCGTTAGTCTCAAGCATACTGTTCAGTATTATACTGATCGCAGGACACCGGTGTACGCCTGTTTCCTCGACCTCTCCAAAGCTTTTGACCTTGTGTCTTATGATGTGCTCTGGAGTAAGTTAAGGGACAGGGGTTTACCGGTGGTAGTGGTAAATATTTTTAAATATTGGTATGCTCACCAAACCAATTATGTAAGATGGGCTAATACACTCTCTGAAGCATATAGGTTGGAGAGCGGGGTGAGGCAGGGGGGGTTGACGTCTCCCAAGCTCTTCAACTTATATGTAAACGACCTCATCGTCGAGCTCAGCAGCATGCGCGTTGGTTGTCGAATAGATGGTGTTAGCATTAATAATATAAGTTACGCTGACGATATGGTGCTGCTGAGCCCGACGGTGGGGGGTCTCAGAGAGTTATTAAAAGTGTGTGAGGCCTATGTAAAGGCGCATGGCCTATTATACAATGTCAAAAAGAGCGAATACATGGTCTTTAAGGCCGCTGGTAAATGCCCCGATATTTCACACAACTTTACCCTAAATGGCATGAACATTAATCGTGTTACAAAATTTAAATATCTGGGGCATTACATTACCGACGACCTTAAAGACGATGTAGACATTGAGAGGGAGCGTAGGGCTCTGGCGGTCAGAGGTAACATGCTGACCCGCAGATTTTTCCGTTGTAATTTATTTATTTATTTATTTATTTATTTACTAAATTGCAATTGTAAACTTACAGGCTAACCCAAAGCGTTTACATTGTCATACCAGATACTTAAATAAAATACAAGACATATAGAGATGCTACTAATGGAGTCGGCATGTATGTCAGCATTTTGGACATCGTTAAGAAAACGGTTGATGAGCTTCACAGCCCTCGCCGTGGGTGCATTATGAGCATTACACGTGCGTAACTTGGGTGGGAGCGCTAACAACTGATGCCTACGTCGCTGACCAGCACGGATGTAATTCTGTGGCACAAAGTAGCTAAGCTGACTCAGCACTGAAGGATTGTCCACCTTGTTACGCATCAGCATACAGTAGTGGACCACGAGTAATAGCTTACGCCTAAGCTCCAGAGTGTCAAGTCCGACCATTCCTGAGACAAATAACGAAGGGAAAAGAAAAGGATAATACCCGTAACTTCTTTTATAAAGGTACCTGGCGAACTTTCTCTGTACTCTCTCTACCATGAGACTGTACTTTTTAGATCTTGGGTCCCACACTATAGAACCAAATTCAAGCATACTTCGAACATATGCGTTGTAAAGCATGACTGGGATGCTAATATCTCTGAACTGAGAGGCAGTTCGAGTTATGAAACCCAGAGTTCTGTTAGCTTTTTTGCAAATGGTCGTAATATGCTCGTTAAAGTTTAGCCCACTGTCCATGATGACGCCCAAGTCTCGAATTGAGTCCACCCTCTCCAGAATATTTCCCTCTAAAGAATACTGATGGCTTATAGGCGCACGAGATCTAGTGTATGTAACTGTTTTGCACTTAAAGACGTTAAAATGTAGGTTGTTTATTTTAGCCCATTCAGCAACCGCTTCTATATCCCGTTGAAGGTCGACACAGTCCGAAGCATCACTAACGCCATGAAATAGCTTCATGTCATCTGCAAACATTAAACACTTGGCCGTACTCAGTACACGGGGAAGATCGTTGATCATTACGAGAAACAGCGTGGGTCCCAAAGTCGACCCCTGACTGACGCCCGATCTTGTGAAGTAGTCATCAGAAAGGTAGCTGCCGAGTTGGACATATTGTCTTCGGTTTCTCAAGTAATCGGCCACAAAAAATAGAAGACTCTGAGTAAAACCAAGACAAGAAAGCTTTGATAAAAGAATGTCGTTGTCCACAACATCAAACGCCTTTCTCAGGTCGAAATAGGCGGTGTCTACTTGGACACGACAATCCATCTGGGATGTAGCATAGTCTACAAATACGATATGATTCGTAGTAGTAGACCGCGCACGACGAAATCCGTGCTGGGAGTCGTCGATAACATGACTAATTTGGGCGGTGATACTACGGTTAATTATAGTCTCAAATATTTTTCCAAAGACAGCGAGTACGGCAATAGGTCTGTGAGATTTAATATCAGCTGA
Organism: Petrophora chlorosata; assembly: GCA_951640565.1. Classification (NCBI taxonomy): domain Eukaryota; kingdom Metazoa; phylum Arthropoda; class Insecta; order Lepidoptera; family Geometridae; genus Petrophora; species Petrophora chlorosata. The sequence continues at coordinate 3,187,923 of OX621188.1, forward strand.
AGAACCACCTTTCGGCACCGGAGTCACTCTGCTAACTTTCCACCTGGTAGGATATAAGCAGGTCTGTAAAGAAAGATTGTAAAGGTGCAGAACAGGTAACTCCAGTGCACGAAGACAGTCCTTCACAAGAAAACCTGGTATACCATCAGGACCAATGGCTGAAAAACCCTTGAGGTTTCTGACGGCTTGACGCAAATCTGAAACAGTAACGTGGTTTAACGTCACACTTGGCATACCCGGATATGCATGAGCTGCTTGCTCAGCAGCTCGAGCGTCTAGCTGTGGGGCAGTGTTTAAGAAAATTGAGCTAAAATATTCAGCAAAGGCGTCTGCTGCCTCTTTGCCGATGACTTTCTCGTCATTGTAGATATATTCGCGGTGTTGTGGCATGTCTTTACGTCTGTTTTTAACATGAGTCCAAAAACTAGAGGGATTACGGCGTATATCGCGCTCAATAGACTGGGTATATTCATAGTAAGCAGTATTAGTTAAAGCCTTAACCTTTGTTCTGTAGTATTTGAACATTTCATGATTGAATTCCATTTTATTACTTTTAAAACGTTTCAAATGGAAGTATTTAATTTTTATATTTCTAACGATTTCCGGTGTATACCACGGTGGATAACTGTATTTTTGGGTCAAAGCATTCAAACATTTCTTAGTAGGTACATATTCACTAATAGTCGAAGTTAATTTTGAATAAAAGAGATCAACGGCAGGATCTACACTCGCTTGATTTAACACCTCAGTCCAGTCGATATCAGCAATCGCTGTATACAAACCATGAAAATTGGCCCGCTTGAAATTCCATCTAGGTATCGATTTGTTGGTTGTTAGTCGTGGTAGAGAACTTTGACTACAGGCTGACGATGCATAAGGCACAGATATCATTACCGTTAATGGCGGATGGTAGGCGTCAATCGGCACGAGCGGTTCGAGGCAACGTGTAACACACACTCTCTCAGTCCTAACATTTGATAAAACTAAGTCCAAAATACCACTATACTTATTACTGACTTCATTATGCTGCTTAAAATTACAATATTCCATAAAACAGTCAAATTGATCTTTAACATTATTGTTACAAGAATGTAAATTAAAATCACCAATAATAATAACATCGAGTAAAGTATATTGACAAACAACATTTTCAATGCAAGCTAAGACATCAAGATACTGCTTTTCCTTGCAATTGGGTGGCAAATAGACAACGCCTATAAGTAACTTAATATTTTTCCCAGTTATAATTGCAAAGAGCAGCTCTTTTTCGTCACTCAGGCCATCCACGTCTGTGATCAAACGAATTGAGTATGAATCTCTAACTGCTAGGAGGACTCCCCCCCATCCGACGTCGCCAACTCGATCCTTGCGAGCAACCACATACCCAGGTGGGAATATTTCGGCGTCATAAACAGAGCTATTGAGAAATGTTTCTGTTAAAGCTATAATGTCAGATGTGCACGAGCTCAGAATGTTGTTTTGAAATTTTGTAGTTTTACCTCTTAGCCCTCGCACGTTTTGATAATAGATATCAATATTCTTTGAAGCTTTACGACAGCTGTTCTTTCTGGTTTTTGGCACGAAAGCTCTGTCTCCAAGGCTTGACACAGACGTCTTCAGGCCAGTTCTCCGGTAACATAATCTTATCGGCTAATTTAGATGGCACACCGAGCTTGAATGACGCATAGCGCCCACGGGCCCGCAATGCCTCAGCTGTGCACACGTCAGTACAACATACAGATGACAAGTGGCTCAGTACTTGGTCCACTGAAGTTCCCAGTTTAACATAATATAGATGTAAGTATCTCCATCGCTCACAGGCTTCCAGTCCCATGGCTCCCGGGGCAGCAGTACCGCGCGTAACTCCAACAGGCGAACGGCGTCTCCTTTTCATCTCGATCCATTCACTATCAGCCGACACGCTATTAGGTAGCACGTTATTAGGTATATCTTGACGAGACTGTTCCGGTGCGGTAAGTACAGGGGTCGGTAGGGCCTGTCTCGAAGCATTGGCATCATTCCCTCGCGAAACAAGTTTTGACGCCAATTCATGCTGATCTCTATTACAACTCTTCAACCTTTCAGCATCACCAACTTCAGTAGCACTCTTTGCACTCTTTAACTTCTTGGTACTGCTAGCTTTTATAGTGCTCACGGTATCCACCAAGCAATTTTCAGGCTGTTTTCGTTGTGAGTCACTTGGCCGATCTGCTACACTACCTTCCAACGCTATCAAACGGTTTGTGATACCTCCAATGGCCGACTGAACAGCAACAGCAACCTGCTCAGCTACCAATTTGCTAATCAAGTTCGTGAGGCGTTCGTCGAGAATGTGCTGAAATTCTTCCCGCATCACTGCTCGTATGTTATCGAGACAGATGGTATCCTCCACGCACGAGATCTCATTAGCAACAGTGGAATCATGGCTTAATGGTTGACGCCGAGATTTTGCATTTACATAGCCATCTCCAGAAGGCGCTTGATCAAGGTGGGATCCTAGTATAATAGAATCGTCATCCTGGTTAGTATCAAGTATGTTACGCAGAATAGGCGTCTGCGGCGGGCTTGCTTGTGGTGGATTTATCGGAGCTCGGACCCCAGCGCTACGCGATGCGCCTACTGGAGTATTTACATTGCCCATTTTGGGCTGCTTGCTGATGCACCCAGGGCACCTCCACGAGCTCCTTTTGTCACCGGTCAAGGTACCGAAAAAGCGCGTTTCTGACACATTCGCGCACTCAAGATCGTATACGAGAGCGCAAATACTGCAAGTCAAGTACCGTCTCGAGGTAATAAGTCCACGGCAGCCAGCGCAAGAGAGTTCTGTTGAGGCCATAGCTGCAGATATATTAGTACTGGACGAAATAATGACTTACTATTCACGAAAATTAAATTAAATCTCCGGACGTAGTAACTACCGCTTAAATTATAGCTTCGCTGAGGTAACGCCACAGATTACACAGCAGTACTGCAGGCAACGGCGGTCGCTGGGCGCGCACAGTTTGACACAGAACTCGATCCTTTCCAACTAGCGGCACAGCGGACACTGTGCACGTACGTATACACAGAAACACCCTCGGTTCCAAAATTGTTTTTGAGAATTCTTTCGACACCGAGCATAAAGCAACAATCCAAAATCACCACTTTATCACTTGAACAGTACTTTACTGAATTTAGCACTCAGATAACACCCAATACAATTATAAACAATTATGCGAATTTATTTACAACGAGCGAAGTAAAAACGTCTGTATACAAAGCAAATGCGTTTTGTGTAATGATGAAGTCAAAGTGACGCTTTTTAAAGCATATTGTCAAAGCTTTTACACGGGAGGTCTGTGGGTCAGTCATACCAAAAGGTCGCTAGACGCCCTACGCGTCCAATACAATAACATCTTTAGGATGATGTTGGGGCTGCCCCGTTTCTGTAGTGCATCAGGGATGTTTGCGCAATTTCACACTGATGGCTATCACGCCATCATCCGCAAGAAAACTGCATCCCTGATCCACAGAATTCGGGGCAGTGCCAATAGCATCCTTAAGACGGTAGCGGATAGGTTCACCTCGCCGCTCTGGAAGTGTCTAGTTCGGCGGGGTTTACCTATACGTGTGTAATAATTCAATTTAATTTAATTTATTTTGCTATTACTTTTTTTTTTTTTTTAATTCTGAATCTTTGAATTTAATTTATGATTTTAATTTTTGAATTTAATTTAATTTTTAATGTTAATTGCTATTTTCAATTTGTAAGTCTGGCTTGATATTTTAATTGTAATTTTAAATTTTTAATCTTAATGTTTTATTTGTAAAAATATGGACTTGTATATTGTCCGAAATAAAGTTTTTTTTTTTTTTATTTATTTTTATCCAAAGTTAATTGCTATACCTACTCAATACATTGTTTCAATTTCAATTTAATTTTAAATTTACTATAGGGGATCGGACAGTAAACGAAAAAAATCTAAAATGTAGTTAGAACGAATGTTTGTCGAATCCGAAAGATCATTTAATCAATATTTTTGTAAAATAATAATGATTTATATTTTTAAATCAATAAATAAAGTCTAATAATTATGACATTTTTCATCTGTTCCTTAACACAGTGCATGGCGTCATTTGAAAGTAAATACCGTGTGCGAGGTCTGAGTTTATTTTATATTTTTGCTTTTTATCTAAATCAAACCGGTTTTTTTTTCATTCCATAACGACTCAAAAGTCCGTAAACTTCACAAAAACGTATAAATCACTTTGCAAGTTTGCTTTTGTAGAGCTTGTCGTTTCGTTTGCTTTCTTATGACTTCACACGTGAGATCGTGAAATAATGACAGCACAAAATAGCTTTGCATCATTGAGGTCTAGTGTCATTCCTCAATGCTTTGCATGAAATTACGCTTTACCTCTTCATTATTTATTATCTCCTAGTACTTTGTTCATAAACTTGCATTTTTTTTACTACATACTGGGTCTGCGTTTGACCACAATTTAGTAGTAGTTTAGTATTTAGTACGAGCAGGCGGAACTTCTACCATGTAGGGGTGCCGTTGTGCCGATCGTCTAGTTGTCCGATGATAGAATGGTGAGAAGGGGATCAGAGTATGCAGTTCTTGAGCACATTCTCCGTGGTGGTTTCTGTAAAATACCGATAAACTTGCGACTTCACGTCGATATGCCAGGCTTTGTAGTCTGGTTTCCACCAACGTGTCATCATTGATGAATCTTTTTGCACGTCTTTCGATCGAATCCAAAGCCTCAAGCTGGTACTTGGCTGACCCGTCCCAAAGATGGCAGCAGTATCCCAGGAGCAGGAACGGACTTGTGCTTGGTAAAGGTTCAGAAGCTGTCCAGGAGTGAAGTACCGCTTGACCAATGCCAAGTTTTTTAGCAGCAATTTTGGCTTTGGATTCGGTGTACAAACCGAAGTTTAGATTGGACGTGATATCAACAGCCAAACGCTCTTAGTGATTACCTATTGGTATAGATACACCACGGAAAAAAGGAGATAGGTGGAAAGGGCTCTTTTTAGCAGAGAATCTGGGTCAAATCTTGCAAGTTGAATCAGAGCCACTTTAGAATAAGAATTCTACGGAGCTGACATTTTTTTTTCTAACTATCAAAGTTGAAATTTTGATATATAGATAGATAAATAAACACTTTATTATTCACCTTAAAAATAGAGATAAAGTAATGTTTACAATGGTAATGGTAACAATGGGCGGTCTTATCGCTTAAAGCGATCTTTTGCATGCTTGTCAAAGCCCGATGACAATGTAATATTATGGTGACAGCCAGCTGATCTGATGATGGAGACAGAAGATGGGCCATGGAATTCCTTGACGGATGAACGTAAACTACTAGTGTTTGGACTCATTTTAATCTCCTCGCCGTTCCAATTAACAAATTTTTCACAAAAAGGAATGTCTTAAAAAATATATTTCTCAACAAAAATCTTATTTTTTAACTAGTTGATGTTACTATTTTAGTTTTAACTACTTGTTCGCGTAGTTTGTGTTTTTTTATGAAACCATTGGTTTTCCAGGAAGAAAGAAATCCGCTTATTCCTCGTACCCTCCTCCCACCAGGGAAGGTATTTTGTTTGTATTCTATGTTTAGCGTGGTGGGTGGACGGGGGGAGGGGGGAGGGGCTCCGACTCGTGGACCCACTACACTAGTGCTTCAATCAAAGTTAAAACTTAATTGATATTTAATCATACATGTTACAATAAAAATAAAACGCCACTCTATACCAAAATTTCATTATAATAACAGAATAAAGTAACAAAATAAGAATCACATGGTGTCATCAGAGTAGGGTGAAGGCCACAGCGGTGATGACCATAAGGATGAGTGCTTGCTTGCTGGTGGCACTAACCTGTTTCATATTCAGCCAGCGGCCCGCGTTCCACATAGTGAATCTGATGCCGTTGTAGTAGTGGAACGCGAAAGGCAGCCCCAGACAGAACTGCAGATCAAATAGAAAGACTTTACTACCATTATCTATACTAATACTAGCTGACCCGGCAAACGTTGTTTTGCCATATAAATAAAAAAAAAATGTTAAGTGTGAACAACCCTTATCACTTAGGGGTATAAAAAAATAGATAGTAGCCGATTCTCAGACCTACTGAATATGCATATAAAATTTGGTAATAAATTATTGAAAAAAAAAAACTAAACCGACTTCAAAACCACAAATGGCACTCAAAAGTAAAAAATAAATTAATATAATTATCATAAGCGCTACCCACTCATATATTTGAAGTCGGTGCCAGCCAAGTCTAATAGGTAGCAGATAAATATGTATATAGTAAGTACTACTTGTAGGTAGTATCTATCTACTACCTTTTAGACTTGGCTGGCACCGACTTCAAATATATGAGTGGGTAGCGCTTATGATAATTATATTAATTTATTTTTTACTTTTGAGTGCCATTTGTGGTTTTGAAGTCGGTTTAGTTTTTTTTTTAAAATAATTTATTTTACCCTTTTTAGTGAAAAACAAGTTTTAATTAAGTTAATTCAAAAAGTTTTTAAAGACAAGCTTTTATGATCTAGAAGCCACATCATGACGAAGTTTAAAACGGGCTATCACAATTAAATGCATGTACAAAAAAATTTCATGTCTGTCCTATATCTCTGTTGAAGAGTTCCCTCGCCGGAAGTCAATCCTGGGTGTATCTGCCATGTCATGATGGAATTTAGAACAGGCTATTATGGTTAAATCCATTTACGAAATGTTGTGTCTGTACTATTCACCGTTGAGGAGTTCCCTCACCGGAAGTCAACCCTGGGTGAAGCAGGTTAAGCAGTCGAATACAAACCTCCACCTTTAGAAAGTTGGTTACGAAAAAAACAAGAACCGACTTGAAGATAAAACTTATATTTTTTGTTTTTGCTATTTTTTTCAAAAACTACTGAGTGAATTTCGATAAAATTTATATGGGACCACCTTTGAAGTATTACCTACCAATCAAAAAAGAATCATCGAAATCAATCATTGGCGGAGAAATCGCGTAACAAACACACAAAAAAAAATAAAAATAAAAAATAAAAAAAAAACATACCGTCGAATTGTAAACCTCCTCCTTTTTGAAGTCGGTTAAAAATCAGTAAAGCCGTTTCGGAGGAGTAAGGTAACTAACATTGTGACACGAGAATTTTATATATATGATTTTAAAGAGTTAAAATTGTAAGTATGTTTGAAGGAGGTAATCTCTGGAACTACTGATCCGATTTCGAAAATACTTTCACTGATTGAAAGCGACTAATAATACACTCGAGAGCAATGAATCCGGGTCACTTAAAGAATCCTAAAAATCTCGGAAACTAAAAATGCTAGGTTAATGCAATAAATTGTATTTAATAGACAATGTAATACTCCTTAAATGAAGGTATTAAAACTTCTTAGTTATTGTAAAGTTATATCATAAAAAAATCAAATTTGAAAAAGGGCCACTTTCGAAGATGGAACTACGAAATTACAGCATTTGGTTTTGCTTTTGTTTGTAATCTGTCATTTATGTGGGTACATAAACCATGTTGATAGTGCTCTATATTCATTATTCAAGCTGAAATTATGTCGCTTACGCCTGAAGAATGCACCAGAATACTTACAATGCTGGAAACCGGCCGGAGTCAGCGCGATACAGCCAGGACTGTCGGTGTGTCGCTGTCAACAGTACAAAGAGTTCTCCGACGTTACGAAGAAACTGGTTCTAACCTACGCAGACCAGGAACGGGCAGAACCAGGTGTACCACAGCACGAGAAGACCGATACTTGGTGAACACCATGCTTCGAAATCGCTTTCTCACAGGAACTGAACTCACCAATCAGTTTCGACGCCTCGGAGGAAGTAACCCAAGTGCATGGACAGTAAGACGTCGGCTTGCTGAATCTAACTTAAAACCCCTTAGACCTGCAAACGGCCCTAAACTGGAGCGTGGGCATCGTATTTCGAGACTAAGATATGCCCAGAGCCACGTAAATTGGAGTATTGAAGATTGGTCAAAAGTTATGTTCTCCGACGAATCAAAATTTATGCTCTACAAGCACGATGGAAGATACAGAGTGTATCGAAGACCAGGGGAAAGATTCAAGCAAGCATGCATCGAAGAAAAAGTAGCCTACGGTGGTGGGTCTGTACTTGTGTGGGCCGGAATTTCTTCTGAAAGTCGCACAGAGCTGGTGATCATAGAAAACGGCTCTTTAACTAGCGTAAGATATGTGGAAGAAATCCTCAATGATCACGTTGGTCCATTTATGGTCAATTTAGGTGAGGATGCTATATTTATGCATGACAATGCCCGACCTCATACAGGTAGGATTGTGAATGACTACCTTCAAGAGATGAACATTACTCGTATGGAGTGGCCAGCGCGCAGCCCGGATATCAACCCGATCGAGCATGCTTGGGACGAGCTAGGCAGATGCGTAAAACAACGAAACCCTCCCCCAATCACGCTTCGTGAGCTCAAAATTGCTCTCGCAGAGGAATGGGAGAATATTCCCCAAAATCGTATAAGGAACTTGGTGTACAGCATGCCAAACCGCGTAAACGCAGTAATGGAAGCACGAGGAGGCAATACGAAGTATTAAAATTCAAGAAAATCGTAATAAAGTTCAAAAATTTCATGTTTCCTATTTTTGTTTTAAGGAGAGATCAGCAGTTTTTTTCTTTATGTAATTTTGTGTTAATAAAATGTATGGTGACTCATATTTTTTTTACTTTCATTTAAGGAGTATTACATTGTCTATTAAATACAATTTATTGCATTAACCTATCATTTTTAGTTTCCGAGATTTTTAACATTCTTTAAGTGACCCGGATTCATTGCTCTCGAGTGTATAAGGCTAGATTTTATATTTTATTATAACGTGAACAAAAATGCGGGTGGTTGATAGCAATCTATATACAATGAGTCTCAGCTAACCTTGAAAAAAATAAAACACTGATGTAATGCTCTTAAATAACACATATCCCTATCTCCTTTAAGGTTTTTGTCGATCAATTTAGACCCTGTATCGAAGGTTTTTTTGTTCAAGTTTAGTTTGGACTCGTTGTATATAAAATAAATGTGTCTTTTTTTGTCCCTATAAAGATAACAGAGGTAATAGGTACAGTTAATTGAAATAAGATGGTCATAAAAGTAACAACTCAGCATAATGCGCCATGACAGTGCGCTGATTTTCAGTTGTGCCCTTTTTTGTAAAGAGTAGTTGCAAATTAACTTATAAGTAGATATTTACAAAGAAGTAATTAATAATATTGTTACATGGGTACATATAAATTTACAGTTACATTTACTATTTATTTATTAAGCAGTTAAATTAGGTCAGTCAGAGTGGTACGTATGTCAATGAAAGAGAGAAAACAAAAAAAAAACGACATAAGGTTTTCTCATATGAGTGTCCACCCTCAGGGCAACTTTTGTTCGGCTAGTAATAGTACTTTTAATTTGTGTCTAAATGTAGGTTTTGACATTGGTTGTCGAAGAGGGGGTGGGATATTGTTTCAACCTAAGATTTAGTATAGTATTAGATTTACCGAAAAAAGTTGTACTTCCAAAACAGAACGCATCCTTTTCTACTTATCACAAAAGTTACTTGAAATAAAAGAGACCACTATAGTTGCTCAATACCCAAAAAATACCCAATTGTCTCCACTTTGTCTATATTTACTTACTTGTCAAATGATTATACATATATTGTACATTAGCGATGTCCTATTTTCATACCGATAAAACGTTTCGACCTCCGGTCTTATAAGAAAATGTTAAAATTTTTTTTTGTAAGACCGGAGGTGAAAAGTTCTCGTGTAAAGTTTTGAAGGAAGGGACTTGTTACGATGAACTGATTGTATGCTTGGAAGTAGTGTATGCTTTATTAACACTTTAGACTATCTCGTTTTTCGTTCGCGCTAGATAAAGCATACTTTAGCTATTTCACACCAGCCGACCTACATTCCGGTCCACGATCAAAAGTTTGTTTAGTTGATCGGGTGTTTAGTTCGTGGTTTCCTTTTGATTTCTCGTCCGACGCGTGCATGATACAAACGCATTGTATCATGCACGCGTCGGACGAGAAATATAATGTGATACACCCAGTAGGTATCACATAGAGGTGCATCAGGCAAGACGCGTCCACACCGACTACAACTGTGCACCGCGCAAGTTCGAGCGGTTCTGGATGGGCCGGTGTGGACCCGGCTATTGACTTTTAGACTGCTGGAACGGAATAAATTAATAACGCACACTCTTTCACAATACGTTGAATTTATTTATTTACTGTATACGCTAGTGGCAACATCTAACATCTAACCAATAAGAACGCTAAATATGCTTTTAAGATTGCATGACATACAATACAATAAAGAATAATTTCATTATTATTTATGATTATTTTAATTATTAATTACAGCGAGCACTACTATCAGTATTAACTAGGTATAGGTTGCGAAGCTCATCTTATAAGTCTCCGCTTCACAGGTATTTTCTGCAAACAAAAGAATATACTTATAAAAAAAGAATATACAAAAGAATACACTAAATAAATGTTCAAATAATTTCTTACAATTGTTTGAATTTTATTTATTATGTCAAGCAACCCAGCTTAACATACTGAAATTGAGCTAAATTACATTTTCCAATACTTAAGTCCAAAGATATTTAATGTTAGAAGTTAGTAGAGGGGGAGCCCCGCTCTTGTTCTTTTTGACCTCTGCATGTTTTTTATCCATGCGTTTCGCAATTCTGCTAACACCGGCAACCTAAAACAAGAACAAGAACCTAAGTATTCTAAATATATTTAACATAATTAATTAGCTACAAGTATACATTTTATAAAAAAAAACGACTTCAATGTATCTTCGAAGTCCAAGGTCATATACATATCGATGAAATTTATATGGAACCACTTCATCGCTATACTAATCCACACTAAACACAACGCAAAAAGAAATTTCCAAATCACTTTATATATGACGGAGTTCCGAGGTAACAAACATATTATAAAAAAAAACAATCAAATAGATAACCTCCTAGGAATTTCGTATGGCATGATTAAGAACATTGAATTGGATTTGGAGGAGAAAGATATGATAAATGTTATTTCAAGCGCTTGTGAACTTGTTGCCGTGAAACGTCTTAAACGTCGTAACCCGGATGGAACCGGATGGATAGAGAGTGAGACAGTGAGGTTGGGCTTTAAAGGATCTTCCTTGCCACCCTTTGTCAGCATTTACGGAATGAAACTTAGAGTAGACCCCTATGTTTATCCTGTTACGCAATGTTCGAGATGTTGGAGATTTGGCCACTCGATCAGAGCTTGCCCTTCTAAGTATGATATATGCCCTAAATGTACTAAACACCATGCGAACTGCGAAGCGACTATTTTTAAATGCGTTAACTGTTATGGTGATCATCGTGCGCTAGACCGAATATGTCCTTTATATCAGAAAGAAAAACGGTTGCGAGATATTATGGCCGAGTTTAACTGCTCATATAGGAAAGCCACGATGATATACGTAGCTCCAACTCGAGAAATAGAAAACACTCGCCCAGATGTCGAACTTGCAACATCTGTATTACCTGACATATCGCAGTCTCGAGACCAGAGTAAACCTTCGTATGCGAAGGCTGTAAGAAAGACAATAGCAACCAGTCACAATGAGGAGGCTGGACCTCTCAGCAAAAAGATACAGCAGAAGTATTATCGGTAAAATCGAGTAAGAAGAAAAAGAAGAAGAAAAGCAAGAAACAGACCGAAAATACAGATGATTGGGAGGCTTCCAGCGATGCGGAAACTTTACTAGATAATTATACTTGTGATGCGTCTGAAACCCAAGAGAAGACTACACGAGAAAAGAGAAAGAAAAGAAGCATGACATTTACCCAATTATTGAGTAAATTGAAAGTCATCATTTTTTCTGATGAGTACGAGGATTTGATGTGTAAGATTAAACATGGAATATCTTTATTTATCGAGTGGATATCAACTAGTTTGGTGCAGTACCTTTGGGATCTGCCTTCAAAATTTAATTTTGGTTAATTATGGATTTAGATTCCAAAATAAACATTATTCAGTGGAACTCACAAAGCATTAAACCTAAACTGGTGGCGTTTGAACAGTTACTTTCGAGGGAAAAGGTCCACATAGCGGTGCTTAGTGAGACCTGGCTGAATCCCATGACTACTGTAAGTGATTTTAAAATTAACGGGTACAATATTTTTAGACAGGACAGGGATGACTCTTATGGAGGTGTGGCTATTGTGACACATAAATCCATTAAGGCTCAGTCTTGTGCAGTTAGAATTTCAAATTCCGACATAGAATTAATTCAAGTTAAAGTTTTCAACTGTAAAAATATTGATAATATTATATCGGTGTATTGCCCACCCTCTGTACGTACTTCCCCTAGTGATTGGGATGATCTGTTTTCGCTGTTTACTACAAAAACATTAATTCTCGGAGATTTTAATGGTCACCATACGAGCTGGTCGAACAAGATTGACCCGAAAGGCACCCAGATATTTGATTCGCTAATGGAGAATAATTATATTACACTAAATGATGGCAGCGCTACTCGTATCAGGTTAGTGAATGGCGTTCTACAGGAATCGTCCCCGGACATTTCTGCAGTGACGTCAGATGTTGCATTGCTCTTTAATTGGTCCGTTATGAAAGAGACGTTGGGTAGTGATCACCTTGTCATTAAAATTAATATTTCTTTTCATAATAATTGCCCCCAATTTCTTAAAATAAGAAACTTTAAAAAAGCTAACTGGTCATTGTATACAAAACATATTCAAAACAAACTTTTAGACTTTAACATTCCCCATGATTTGCAAACAGGTTATGATACGTTTTTGAATATTATTAATGATGCTGCAGAGTTGTATATACCTTTAATTAAAATTAGTCAAGATCCTTCCCAAAAATTTACCCCTAAGCCTTATTGGAAATCTGAACTATCTAAAGCTGTAGCAGAGCGTCGCTTAGCGCTAAAAAAATTTAGAAAGAACCCTACCCCAAGTAATTTAAACGTCTTACAGCACAAAATTAGTAACAGCCAACGATTAATCAGAAAAGCTAAAAGTGAGAGTTGGTTTCAACTGTGTTCATCAATTAATGAATCATCCACAATAAGTGATATGTGGCGTAAGATGAGATGGATGAAAGGGTACAAGAGTCCTAGTTGGTATGTAGACGAAATAATGGCCAATAAACTTTTACGTAACTTAACGCCAGACTACGTTTGCCCAAAAGAACCTATTTTCTCTTCACATAATACTCAATTAGAAACACCAATTACTAAATGTGAATTAGAAAAGTCTATAAAATCAAAAGATACTTCACCAGGATACGATAATATTTCATATTCAATGATTAGACATTTACCTGATATTGGCAAAGACGTTCTTACATGTATATACAATAAAATATTAATTTTTGGATTTGTACCCATTCAATGGAGAAACATACGTGTAGTTCCTATTCCAAAACCTGGTCGTGATCCTTCGTCTACGTCGGCTCTTCGCCCTATTTCACTGATCTCATGTTTCTGTAGGATATTTCACTCTATTATAAACAAACGGCTTGAATGGTACTTGGAAAGAAATGATATGTTACACGTGGAAACTACAGGATTCAGGAAAACAAAATCCACTTTTGATAATTTAAGCAATCTTGTAACGAGCATTCAGCTCGGATTTGCAAAAGATCAGTTAACAATTGGGTGTTTTATAGATATAGATAATGCCTACAACAATGTTGATGTTGGTGCGTTGCTCCGTATGTTAGATCGACTTGGGGTCGGATCTAAAATATGCTTCTATCTTTGGACTTTTTTCAGAGAAAGATTTTTAAACATTCAATTATATAACACTTGTATATGTAGGAGTACAGGTAGAGGCATTGCCCAAGGTGATCCACTATCGCCGTTGTTATTTAATGTAGCGACAATTAATATTTGTAAATTTATCACAAATGTCAAAGTCTCTCAATATGCAGACGATTATGTCTTATATACAACATGTAAAAATATTGAAGAAGGTTCAAATATTATGCAGCTTGCTTTAAATCGCGTATCACGTTTGTTGACAGGCTTGGATTTGGAAATATCACCGTCAAAGAGCAAAGTGTGCATTTTTAAAAAAGGTGTTAACAGGCAACCTATAAATCTTACTATTAATGATATTCCTTTAGAACTTGTACATACTGTAAAATATCTTGGGATGTGGTTGGACCGGTCTTTACGATGGAGTAAGCACATTAATGAACTGTGTGCTAAAGTATCAAAGTTTTTAAACATTTTCAAGGTGCTGGCTGGATCTACTTGGGGAGTTCATCCTAAACACTTAAGACGTCTATATATTGCAATTATCAGAAGTAGAATCGATTATGGGAGCTTCCTTTATGATAATAGTTGTAAAAGTCATTTATATAAATTAGAAAAAATTCAAAATCAGGCTTTAAGAATAGTTGGTGGTTTTATTAAAACTACTCCGATACACGTAATGGAGAGTGAGTTAGGCCTTCCTCCACTACATGTTCGGCGACGTTATTTATGTGGCAAATTTTGGATGAAATGTAAATCTTTTGATAATAATCTGACTCTAAATATTTTACAAGATTTAATTCCATATAAAGATGGTCGGTATTGGCGTTACAAAAAGAAGCCTCTTTTACTAATTGTTCATGACTATTTTCGTGACCTCCGTATCCATTCTAGCCGTAGGCTGGAGATGTTTGCTATGAACACGTGGGTTAGTAGTATAGATTTGGGAACGATAATAAATATAAACATAGATAATTTTACAGAGGCAAAACGTCGGTACGATTCATCTTATCTTAAAAGGATATGTGAGGAGTTTATTGACTATCACTACAGTCAATACTATAGAATATATACAGACGGTTCCAAGGACGGTGCTTCGATGGGAGCAGCATTTTTAGATTCAGAATTGGACTTAAATATGAAATTTAAAATCTCAGAGAATAATTGCATTATGAATATTGAATTAATTGCCATACGTGAAGCTTTAACTTATATAAAATCTATTGATCATGATAAATTTGTGATTTTAACTGATTCGCGAAGCTCTCTTCAACATTTGGCTCGATGCACCTCGGCTGTCCGAGGCGCACCGATTGCCTACTCCGTCCTTGAACTTATTTTAGAACTTAAAATTGAGTCTAGAAAGTCTGTAGTACTTCAATGGATCCCTTCTCATTGTGACGTTGGAGATAATGATAAAGTTGATTTACTTGCTAAACAAGCTTGTAATGATGGTGTAGAATATGTTATGCTTCCATTTTTTACGGATTGTATTTATTTAATAAGAAACCAGTGTTATAATCTGTGGTCTGAATACTTTGATGAACGTTCCAAGGAAAAGGGGATCTGGTATAAGACCGTTCAGCCGCATCCTCCAAAGATACCTTGGATCGATAATAGTACATTAAATAGAATGGACATGGTTGCAGCCTTGAGACTTCGTTCCAGACATATCCCTCCGAAAAAATTCGCCTTTTTGATGCGCAAGGATCTGTCTCCAAATTGTCCCGACTGTGGAGTTCCAGAGGATATTTACCATATTCTCATGGAATGTGTGCGGAACGAGATCTTTCGGAGAAGTTCTGTCCTAGACCTAATGCAAGTAGGCGACTGTAATATTGTTTTGGCCTATCCGTTATCGGATAAAGCCAAAGCACTTTATAAATTATATAGAATAGGTATGCAATGTTCGACACAGTAGATGTCGAACATTGCATATTTATCGTTATTTATGTCTAGTAATTAATAATTTAAGATTAATAATAATATATAGTTGATTTTGTTAACTGAGCGGCATAATCGCATAGCGACTAAGCTCATTAATTAAAGAAAAAAAAAAAAAAACTAGATAACCTCCAACTTTTTTAAGTCGGTTAAAAATGAAAAATATAGACTGTGAAATTAACTAGAACATATTCAAGTGTGCCACTTGAATAAATTATGTTCTATTATCATATCTATATTCATACTATGGTTGTAAATTTTACCACATCACTAGACGAGTACATGAAATGCCAAACACGTCGATCGGTATGCAAAAATCCGTGTATATTTAGATATGGGAATTCTTCTGCTCGTCATGTGAAGCTAAAATAGCACCTAGTGTAACTTACATACTTTTCAAACGTACGAGAAGGTTAGCACATACAAATATTCGCATTAGGAGGTGAAATACACAAATCAGACTTACCGATGAAATGTTATAGCCCTTGGTTTATGCTTTAAATCACTGACGTGGCTCTTGCAGCCTACCACAACACACGCCATGGTTCATTTACTTGTTGTTTATTGCTTGATATAATGTTTTTCCCGCAAAATTCCTTGGAAAACACCAAAACCACTGCACACAATAAAATACCAGCTGGTATCGACCAAACATCACCAAACGTCACACCCGTTGGCTGGTGGCCCGCAGGGTTTAAAGATGGTGCCATGCGCATAATGCTTTCTCTTTTTAACACATGCAAACGGCCTATTGAGAAAAAAGAAATGTGTATATGTTTAATTGTTCATCTTTTTGTTTTACGTCTATTTATATACTACGTCTTTGGTTTCAACATTTAGTTGCCTGACAGCGGAAACTTCCTCGCGCTCAAACGGAAACACAGTAGTTTTGTGTATTTTAGTAACTAAAAGGTAATTTGAGGCCCTTGTTCTATAAAATTTTTGACTTGCTGACCACATCAATTTTTTATACAAATAGTTGCGGAATTTAAATATTAATAGATCATGGACAAGTGTTGCCAAATGAAGTTCTCTGCGTGCAGATGTATTCAATAATCCAGCTTTGTTAAGAAACGGGGTTACATGTGAACGCTGTGGTATATTGAAATTGAAATATTATTCATTCACTTACGATGAATGGCGCTCGCCCGCGAAGTTTTCTAAAAATGTTATTGCAACGTATGTCGAGAAGCGAATATCAAACCCGCAACATCCGCGGTTAAGAGTTTTGAGCCGACCTGCCCAACCACTACACCATAGATGCTGCCATTATGTTCCTTATTGACGCCCAGTTTAAGGAACGCATCGTTTTAGCTACGAATATCTGCTTCAATACCATTTTATACAAATCAGTGATGAGATGTGTACCTAGACCGTTCATCTGATGATAAGTAACAAGTCTGAACATAGCATTATCACCCAGAAGTTTGTTTTGCAAAATCTTTGTTTTGCAGCACTGCTCTGGGCTCATCCCCCTGCGATAAATCCTCTTAAATCAGTTAACAACAGGTGAGATAGCGGTCAAACGCAAGCCTATAAATAGTAAAAAATAAATCCTGTAATGCCCAGTTTCGCTTGACATTTTCGACCTCTTTTTAGGGCTGCCACAAATATGACAGTGCCTTTAGATTACGATGGGTCACTAGTCACTACTCGCAACTTAAGCCCATCCCACTGGAGTTTAAGTTTCCATAAATATGCCTAAAAGGCATTTAGGCATATTTATGGAAAACAGCGCCAGTTCTAAAAACTTTCAGTTTGACCCTCGTAACAAGACTTTCTCACTGTAAGGAAAAGATTACCTACCCTGGAGGTTCCAAAAATTTGCCACACCCTATATAGGATCAGCCGTACTATAGTTTTGTGGCTACCGGTTTTTTCATTTGTAAAGAAGTAATGTCACAATATGATTGTCCGTAGCTTAAAGGATGCGACGCTTGAATAAAGGACAAAGAAAGGCTTAGGATGATAAAAATCATAATATATCATTACTGTGTATCTATTGTGCAGAATTCGGTGAGTTGACTGATAAGGACGAATGTATATTATACAAGGCCTATTTTTATGGAGATTTAATATATGATTGTACTGAGTGATGAAACGATCACGTCGTTTGCCAGATGGTAAGCGCCACAGTTTCCCATAACAATTGCAGTTTACACAGAACTTATAATACCATAAATAGCACTGCGTATCACTGCATTGGGTTCATCACCCGCAGACATCAGATATTAAGCGGAACACAATAATGCAAATGTAGCGTTTCAACTAGCACTGTTGAACTGTCTGTTCATGTCGGCTCGAAGTTACTGTCAGTAAGCGTTACTACGTTACACCGCCGCCCCTCCAGGCATTATTGTATCATGCACTCATGTCTGGACGTTTAATTTTGAGCATGAAATGGTTTGGCTGGTTGCTTTGACATTGTGCTCTCTTTAAGTGTAAATTGCGCTTGTGTTATTAATCGTGTGGCAATTGCAAAGTTATATAAATGAATAAATAAAATGAATTTAGTTCAGGTTACTTATGACCAGTACGTTTTGGTATCAATTTAAATAACACAGAAAAATATTTTTTTAAGAATTGAGTGATGACACTTGTTGGTCGTTCGCCTGATGTTAAGCGTCCTACCCATAACAATTGCAGTGCCACCTAGAACTTTTAATACCGTAAAAATAACCGCGTAGCGCTGCAATGCGCTCATCACCCCGAGACATCAGATGTTAAGTCTCATATACCCAGTAATTTCGCTGGCTAAAATGCCCTAAAAATAAAAATATTAACATACCTATAAAAAAATTAAATCATATATTAAAACTAAATTTAAATGGATAAATCTAAAATAAATCAGATGTTAAGTCACATATGCCCAGTAATTTCGCTGGCTACAAAGCCATAAAAATAAAAATATTAAATTATATATTAAAATAGATAAATCTAAAATAAAATTAAAATTAATGTCAATAAATATTTAAATAATAATAATGAAATATAATTTTAGATCCGCATTTACTTATTCCTACATAGGTATATGTCTCTACCCGGCTCCACATGAGACATGTTTGTCACACATGTTATTTGAAATATTCACAGTTTATTTCCATTCACAAGTGTTTTATGACGAACAAAGGAGAAACAAAAAGCACTTAATTTATTTATTCTTTTATCTTACTACGTAAGGAAGGCTTGTCCGTTTTCAGTGTCTTTGAAAACCAGTGTTGTGGATTTATCCGCAACATTATATGCTGAGCTTAGACCTTTTTTGACGGCACTGTGCACGGCAGCGATTCTCGTACACAAGCACCTACTATTTACAAATATAAAAAAGTTAAATATGTACTAATTTTATAATTGTTTTTTTTTTTAATTTTTAAATACATGTCCCTAACTGTTACAATTTACATTAGCTGCGACTGCCTCAACTAAAACATCTGTTCTCGCAATATAATACATACCTAAATTTTTAAGTTACAGAATGTAGATTCTTTTTTTTGGCTTAAGTTCAAATTATATGTAACCAGCTATATATTACTAAAAAAAGCTGTGAATCTAAGAATAAATATATTTATTGCATACCAGTATATATATATTATAAGTCATTATTTATGTATGTTTATAATATAATATGTAATAATGTGTACCTAGTATATGTATGTTTTATGTAGGCATTTAGAATGTTGCTATTGTATTGTAGTTTATTTAATTTGACTTTTATGTTGTTATTATTATTGTAGACCTTACATTAACACTTTCTTTAATTTTATGTCTTTAATTTAATGTTTGCAATAAAGCGTTTATCTATCTATCTACGAGTTTACAAAATTAATAATAATAATAGCACAACATTCCTTATTATGGTAGTACAATGGTAGTACAATTTACCTAATTTATTGATTACTAGCGACCCGCCCCGGCTTCGCACGGTTTTTATACATATAAACCTTCCTCTTCAATCACTCTATCTATTAAAAAAAACCGCATCAAAATCCGTTGCGTAGTTTTAAAGATTTAAGCATACATAGGGATATAGGGACAGAGAAAGCGACTTTTTTTTTTTTTCTATTTATAGGCTTGCGTTTGACCGCTATCTCACCTGTTGTTAAGTGTCGATGCGGTCGAAGATGTAGCACGCTCGCCTAGGTTATAGCTATCCGGAAACACAGATGCCGGCAGAGTTCCACTCCTTGGCCGTTCGCATTATGAAGGTCGAAGCAAAGCGCTTGGTGCGAGCAGGAGGGATGTCAACCATAAATTGATGACGGCTTGCCGTACGCCTGGTCGTCCGGTGATAGATGCCAAGTTCATGCGATCAACCATGGCTTCTCTTCGAGAAAAGATCTGCACTCCACTGGTCCGTGAGTCGGATATATATCTCTCTACGAATGTGCTGTCGTCTGCATACCCAAAGATACCGGGTTTTAGCAGATCGTTAATATGCAGCAGGAAAAGAGTCGCAGAAAGAACCGACCCCTGAGGAACCCCGGCATTAATTGCCAATTGATTGATTGTTTTATACTATGTAGTGATTCTATCGTTACAAGTGTTGTTATTGTTGTTTTATCGTGTGCAGTTTCGTCAGAATAAATGATTTATTTCTTTCAGAATGTGACAGTACAACAGTCTTACCTTGATAATGAAAACGAGGGTGCGGCCTAGATCAAAGCTCTGTATTATTGACACGTAGGTTTCAACTCCATTTGAAAGAAACAGTGACCCTCCGCCCAATAACAGCGCGTAACCGGCTAAGATGACGCCTGAAAAAAATTGAAATAGAAACGTTTTACCTAAAATAAAACGCATATTAAAATACTAACCTACAGTATTTATACCTACGGTATATTTGCAGTAACAATGATTTTCATTTAATAACGTTATAGTTCTTTCTATCCAAAATAGAGGATTAAGGTTACGATGACTTGAATTTAAATGAAATTTCCAACCAGACTGTCTATAATTGATGCTGTCAGTTTTAGAACCAAATTAAGGCCAAAATATTAAACTATCGTCAGATCTCACACAGTGTTTAGGATCTACAAAATAACGTCAAGTCATGTAAACGTTTTCCAGAACAAAGCAGCAATAAAATAGCAGTATGTCGTGATGTTTGAAATTAATTATTTATGTCAATGGGGTAGCTTGAATGAATTTAGTTTGCTAATTACTTAGTCCCAAATTGGTGCTTTGGAATTCTCCGGATTTTATAGAGCGATGGATTTCATAATATGCTTTACAAGAACATGCGAACTTAACTGACTTGATGTTTCAGTGTTGCATAAGGTTGAAACAATAGATTTGTGTAATAGTATGGTGTTATACGGCAATTTATTAATTAAATACAAATCTGATAAAAACTGGGCCAATTGTGAGCCAGTAAGAATTTTCGGAATTTATTTCTAGACATTAAAATCCATCGTTTCCAAGCTACTTTGTAAGTTTTCAAAGTAGACTTACGCGATGAATTTTTGAGCAATGATAATTGATCAGAGTTCCTTAAATCTATCTCCTCAGACCACCCCCACATTTCCAAACTTCGAGAATTATGTCCTCGACTTTCGGTGGTGGGAGCCCCGTTGACGTGTCGATAAAATGTTTCTGAAGATCTTTCAGGGTTAGTGGCGCTTCTAGCGCTCGGGCTTTGATATCTGCTCGCCAAAAAACTTTTCTGCCACCGAGGAACTATTATTTGAAATATTCCTGTCTACTGATTCATGTGGGTCAGCACTTTGAGGACGAGGAATGGTGGTGGAAATACCCACGCAAGTGAGTAGTTCTATGGAACACTGAATACATCGTGAAATGATGCTTGATGGTCTTTCAAATCTCGAGTCACAACGTGAGCTGTTTTCGAGGCAAACAAGTCTATCATTGGGGTTCCCAACTTCACAAACACCATCTCCACACAGGTCGGTAGCAGGTGCCACTCCGGAGGTTGACGATGACGCGACAGATGGTCGGCATGATTGTTGAATTATCCTGGGATATGGTGTATGCTGAAGTGTATCAGCTAAAGTGTTCAATAATGAAAACACGTTGTTGTATCGTGTAACGGTCCATTTTTACTAGCGTCTCAGCTGTCAAATATTTTTTATTTCAGGGTAGCCAACAATATACTGCACAAATGGCGGCAAATTCAAATTTTGCGTTAATTTATTAACTCAACGGAAAAAGCTTAAAGGATGAAAATGAAAATTAAAATAGATAAATAGTAACTATATCAATACCTCAATGATCTACCGCCAAAAAGCACCGAAGTTGTAGTTACTACACCATGCATTGTGAAAAAGAGTGTCAGAAAAAATGATTTTCTTCCGTGTCATCTACTTTCTGTGGCGGTGTTTATTTGTTTTGATGCGTAAAATAACATAATAAACCTTTCAAAAGGTGAGAAATAACATTTGTTAAGTTAATATGTACGATAGATATTATAGTGGCATAGGAATGTATTGCAAAAATGGGTATATGATTTTTAGACGTCAAAATACATGAATATTAATGGAATAAAAGCCACTTCAATGGTCTATCGTAGACTGTCATTTGTTTTACAATCAGAATAAATAATGAATACCTGTAAACTAAAATTTAACAAATCCCCGACACAAAATTCTTAAGAGTGTTATCAATTGTTTCGCTATGACAGTTTTATGTAATTATGGGCCGAACGGCGCGTGTGTGCATAACAACACCGCATTTGCACCACGCATACATGCAAAAATTACTCTCAACGCATCTGCACCACGTATACATGCAAAAATTACTCTCAACGCATCTGCACCACGCATACATGCAAAAATTACTCTCAACGCATCTGCACCACGCATACATGCAAAAATTACTCTCAACGTAAACTAGCGACAAAAAACAATCTTGATCAATTTGGCTTCTTGACACTCCTCCTTATTTCTTATTATTTTTGTGTATTGTAAATTATTATCGATATTTTGTAGACGTGGTTCCTGTATATGTTCCTGTTATAATTTTCAGGATATTTGGTATGTAGGTAACATACGAAATTTCATCAGAGAGAAAAAAAGAAACGTTCGTTATCATCACAATTCGTTTCGTATTTTTGCGTGCTTTGCGAGTAACATTACTGGTGGTAGGTTTCTCGTATGCGAGAGGCCGTCTGGGTGGGTACCACCGCTTTGCCAGTTATTCAGCCGCCAAGCAGTAGTGCGAAAGCATTGCTGTGTTCCGGTTTGAAGGGCATTGTAGCCAGTGAAATTACTGGGCATTATGAGACTCAACAGCTAATTGTCTCAGGGCGACGAGCGCAGTGCAGCGCCGCGCAGGATTTTGCAAAACAAAGTTCTGGGTGGCGCTGTTATTTTTATGGGCTGGCGTATTGCTTACCATCAGGCAAACGACCAGCTCGTCTGGTCAGTCAGTAATATAAAAAAAAAAACAAACATAAGTCCAAACATCAACATTTTCACAAACTTTTGCATTTATAATACCTATAAGAATTAATAAATATGGAAAAAAGTGGTAACGTAGAAAATCAAACTTCTCAATATACATTTAAAAATATATTATATTATTTGAAAACTAGTCATTTAATAATTTCTCGAAGTGGCATTGATCTTCTTCTTCTGGGGTCTATTATTTCGGGTAGAACACATTCATTAAAAAATGTGTTTAATTTTAGAAACATTTTTTCGCTCCAAAACCTATCATCTTTTGTTATTTTCGTCACCTTCATTGGAAATTCCGAACACATCCACACAGCAAACAAACAAATATTTTTGTTTTTTACATGTAACTGTCACTGAATTTGATGATACCAGTCATGGTTAATGTCCAGGGTCATTTGGTTTCTGTGAAATTTGAAACACTTGTTTTTTGTAATATTGCTGTGTTTGCATCCATACCGTAGCATGTAAGCGGACATTTAATTTCTACTATTCCTTTTTCATATATTCCATCTGGTGAAGCTCCCAAAAAGCAGTGGTGTTCATCAGTGAAGAGTCCACATTTTTGTATCTTAATATTTTCTTGTCGGCTAAGTAGTTCAATCACCTTGTCTTCGTTTTCTTTACCATGTTTGAATGCAGTTACATGATGTAGTGAATAACTATATAATACTACATTATTGCAAATAGGCAATTGCAGGTCGAGTATGAGTTTGAAGGCCGAGCCGTAGGCGAGGACTTTACTAATACGAGACAGGCAATTGCCAAATCGGGAGTGGGATTTATGTGATTACGAAAAATAATAGTCACCTGTAGCTCGCTGAATGATCGACATTGTAGCGGGTTCGGTCATCTTAAAGATCTCCAAATGGGGCGACATGGGCCTCTTCATACTCATGTTCTTATAGTCGTGGTCGGTGTAGCACGGCTTTACGTAGGGCTTGAAGGTAATGTTGTGACTGCCGGTTGAGCCAGAGGACTTAGAGCCAACGGCCCCGCAAGACCCCTTCCGTGGAGGGCAGCATCCCCGCGCGTAGAAGTTGACAGGGTTGATGAATATTGGGCTTGTTAACTGTCCGCTGTGGACAAATATAGGTACTCCAAATAAATTTATCAAGTTAATATATCAACAAGTATACATTTTATCAAAAAGAAAATCGACTTCAATGTATTTTCTAAGTCTAGGGTCAAATATCGATGAAATTTATATGGGACCATCTCGTAGTCACCACTGAACTGGACGCAAAAAGATGTGAAGCAATGATGTGGCCTAAGATGGAGCACATAGATCTAGAGAGAGACGGCAGTTGAGCGGCTGCTCAGACCGGTGTCCCTGATCGTTCACCGAGCATCATCCCGAAACACGACTAGGTCGCTTGACTGCTTGGCTTTGTTCGGTGGGTGGTATTACAACCACGGCCAGAGCCTACCACTCCAAAGAATACCACTAAAAAGAAAGAATATATATACAGTGAAACAAAATACCTCCTCCTTTTTTGAAGTCGGTAGAAATAACCTTGCCTTTGCCTTGAGTGTGGCTCAGTGGGAGAAAGTGAGTTTCGATCGAAAAAAACGGTGAAGGAAAACATCATGAGGAAACCGGTATGTCCAAGAATTCATCACAAAAATTCAAGAACATGTGACATCCACCAACTCGCACTGAGCCAGCGTGGTGGATTATGGCCCATACTATCTCTATGAGAGAAGGCCTGTGTCCCAGCAGCAGTAAGAACGTAATAGGCTGATGATAAACCTTGCCCTTATATTAATGTAATAATTTGCAATCATTGTTACCGTTTGGTGAAGTTTGGTAAAATAATACTATATTATTATTCTTATTATATTATTATGAAGGTAACTGTGTACCACTGTATGCTAAAAAAAATTTTGAATGTAAATTACTTTATTATTAAAAAAAAAGAAAACTTCTCGAAATACCTCTCGAAATTTATCTGAACCGATTGACCAAGTCTGTGTCCGCAGGTGACGAGTTTGAGTTTTATGTTGTACATATTATTATTATGTCTCTCTTTCTCACGGGTTATACACCCGGTTCTTTGGAAGGCTTGCGCGGGGACATGAGTACAACACGTGTCCCCGCAAAAACCAGCGTTATGCATTATGCTGAGTTCAGACCTTTTTTGACGGCACTGTGCACGGCAGCGATTCTCGTACCTAATATTATCATTATTCATTAATTATATTGTTTTATTTTTTTATTGGGTTGTGATTATTGTTGTACTGTGTGCAGTTTTGTCAAAATAAATTTTCTTTTTTTTTACGCTTGGTAAATCTATGGCCACTATCTTGCCTGATGTGAAGCGAGATGTGGCCTAAGATGGAGCACATAGATCTAGAGAGAGACGGCAGTTGCGAGGCTGCTCAGACCCGTCTCCCCAATGGTTCACCGAACATCATCCCGAAACACGACTAGGTCGCTTGACGGCATGGATGCCTCTTAGAGCATTTAATTTAGATATGTAATGGGCAACACTTATCGGGGACTGTCTCTAAGTGCATCATTAGAAGATACAATCAAAGACAGCCCCCGATTAGTGCGAGGACTATTGTTGAAGATA
Organism: Petrophora chlorosata; assembly: GCA_951640565.1. NCBI lineage: Eukaryota > Metazoa > Arthropoda > Insecta > Lepidoptera > Geometridae > Petrophora > Petrophora chlorosata. The sequence goes on from OX621188.1 coordinate 3,213,687, forward strand.
TGAAAATTACTTATGATTGGGCTATTGAGGTGAATTTTTTAATGGATGAGAGCCGGTCTATTATATTTATTTTTATTATTATTATTTTAAAAATAGTGTTCCGTTTCTCTCCCACAACAGGAGGTGAAAATTGGCACGGGCCACAGCCAAGTGCTTGTATATAAAGAGAAATTAGTTCAGCAGTTTAAAATAAATTTTCGTACTATCCGACAAGTATTAAGGATTACGGCTTTTTGTAGAAAAATATAATAATAATAATAATTAATGCTTTATTGTACACCAAACAAGAAATAAACAAGGTACACGAAATATTCTTACAAACTATAGTACAACGGGCGGACTTATCGCTAAAAGCGATCTCTTCCAGTCAACCTTTGGATGGAAAGAACTAAAGGAGTGAGAGAGGTCGGCGGTGTAAATAAAAAGTAAAAAAGGACGACTACACACATAAAATATATATATAAATAAATAATATATAAATATATATATATATATTAATATATAGATATAGACACATATATACTACATACAATAAAGGAAAATACTAATAATTTAATTATCAGCAGCACTCTGGGAAAGGTAGTAACTTTTGACTAGGTTCTTAAAACTTACAAGTGTCTGTGCTCTTCTAATAGAAACCGGAAGCCCATTCCAGAGACGCACAGCTTGAACAGTAAATGACTTGTCATAGAAAGAAGTACCATGTTCGGGCGTTTTCAACTGAAGATTTTCTGATGACCTAAGGGAGTGAGAATTGGAGTAATGAAGGAACTGAAATCGTTCCTTCAAATAAAAGGGAGTGAAGGGATTGAACAAGACATTGTATAGAAGTGAAAGGATGTGAGTGTTCCGGCGAAGGCGAATGGGCAGCCACTTGAGCTTTGATCGAAATTTAGAGACGTGGTCAAATTTTCGAAGACCGAAAATAAACCTTATACAGTAATTTTGGAGACGCTCAAGTTTGTTCAGCTGGTCCTCCGTAAGGTCCAGAAAGCAGGCATCAGCATAATCAATGATAGGTAGAAGAAGAGACTGTGCAAGCGTAACTTTGGTTGCAGTAGGAAGGAAGTTGCGTAATCTTTTAAGAGATGCACCAGATGCAAACACTTTCCGACTAACAGCTGCAATCTGAGGACCCCATGAAAGAGAGTTGTCTAATATGACACCCAGATTTCGAACTTGGGTGCTGTATGGCACAGAGATACCACCGAAGTTAATTTGAGGGAGGGCTGAAAAATCAATCCTAGTAACCATTCTGGAGCTTCCAATAACAATTACTTGCGTCTTTTGGGGGTTGATTTGCTTTGGAGGTTATAAGTTGTTGGGGAGATACTTAGAGTTTTAAGACTTGGGTGAAGTGTTTTCGGTATTACGCCTGTGGTTGATATAATGATAGGGATGGTTTTTGTGGTGTTGACTCGCCTTCACAGGGTTCAAAAATTTCACTCCTTCCCTGTGTTTATTTATTTATTTTCAGAAAACTTAACAGCCAATACATGCATATGATTATTAAATTATGTTTAGGATAACTAGGCCAATTACAAGTTTTCACGTATAAGTAAGAATTAATATATCGATTTTGTACGCATGAGCAGTAACGCATACATTTGTAGGTAACAGTAGGACTTAAAAATAATAATAAATGCAGTAATTAAAATAAATCTTATTTTGAGAACAAGGAATTCAGAAGCCAAGCATTGTTTAAATGAACGCACACTGTCGAGAAGATGTCAAAAACAGTATTTTTCAAGTGGTTATTTATGAAATGTGGAGTTCTATAAAAGAAAGTGTTCTGATTGTAATTAGTCTTTGCAGAAGGAACAGCAAGGAGTGGTGTATATCGAGAACCGAATGCTCGAGCTCGTAGAGTAATTTTATTGAGTAGTTCCGAACTATCAATTTTAGAATTTATGATATTTAGGTAGAAAATTACATCTGCTATGTACGTCTAGTTTGAAGTGGTGGAAAATAATGACGCCTACAGCGTTGTTCATAATTTTCGTCGCGACAGTGGGAGCAAAACTGTACAAATTTTAGAAATGTATGTTGTATTATTTTAATACGTGATATGTGGCATTCGTAGCGATCTAGTATCTCCGGTATACTACCCTTACAGGCCAGAAGTCAGAACTCAGGAACAGTTCCTTATGCACCGTTACAACTTGGAGCCTACAGGACTTGAATTTAGTGGTCCTAGTCGACTCCAGCCTCGAAAGTCGCAATGCGAGGACAGGTACCCTGGATCCGTCCATGAAGTGTTTCTTTAATGTACTTCAACACTTCGTCCCCTGATGTTTCGGGGTTCAAGCGCATTATAAGGCATTTGACATTTATATCAATCAACTTATATGAAGATGCTGAAACTTGATCTGAAATTCGTTTTTAGATATTTTAACTAACAACAAAGATATTAAGCGGTAGGGGGACGCTTCGCTCCTTTCTAACAAAACGTCTTCTGTACGTAGCTGTGTCATTTTGTAATCCGCTACCAAAAATTTACTCTACCATTGTTGTTGCTATTTCTTTTTAACTCCAAAAGTTTAAATAGCCTTAATGTCACTATATATTGTGTGATTTGATTATTAAATTATTATTTGATTTGATTGTATTATTTTCAAGATTTTTTTATTATATTTTCACATTTGACCACTATTTTATGTTTATTTTTAATGACATTGAAAATCACTTACTTTTTCATAATCAGAATATGTTTAGACAGTAGACGAGGTTTTGCCTTGAAACCATACATCTAAAATACCTAACACATATGATACTATAAAAGTATTCGTTTTGTAGGTAATTTAAAATTTATAAAATTAAAAGCTGCGCCCTGTGGTTTTCTGGGACAAACAGTCTAGCATATGTGTTAATCCAGGGTAAAAGCTACCTCCATTCCGAATTTTACTTAAATCCGATCAGCCGTTGCAGCGTGAAGAGATATCAAAAGCACTTGTAAGTGGGTTACATACAAACTTTCGCATTTATAATAGTAGTGTGATTTTGCTCAGCCGTATTAACAAAGCATACAAGGAAAATGGTCTATGTCCTAGGTCGGTATAGTACAGAACGACCACCGCCTTTTTATGCAAAACCATGCAACAGTCCCAGGAAATGCCTATATGATTATTAAATTTCGACGAACGACAAAGCCCGTTTAAGATTTAATGCGATTTTGTGCCAACCGTTAAAGTGATTCGATTTCTGATCGCACTCAAAAGTCCCGCGGCAACGGACTTAATTAGGCTTAAGGTGAAATTCAGCCTTTGCGCTAGACATAACAAAACACCCCTTTAATCCCTCCACCCTCACAACAGATCTGGCGCTCCTAAATCTGAGTTTTATTGTTACCTCATGTCGACGCTCACAGGATGAATGGATCGTAAAGCCTGATCAGATGTACTCGTATTACTGGGCAATTGGGCATATGAGACTTAAGAGGGAACGGCACGCTGAAATTTTCGTACAAAAAGAGAAAACGTTTTCCTACCCCTAAACATTAACCAATTTTTATGAAATTTGGACATGTAAGAGATGTCATCATTATTGAGGTTTGTAGGTTTTTATTTTTTCGATAAATTCTATAGAATTTGAATAAATGAACCCAAAAAGCTCGATATTTACTCGTTTTTTTTTTTAAGCTTGGTAGCTGTTAATTTTCAAAATAGACATAAACTTAAAAAAGGAAAACCTACAAACCTAGTTTATTCTCCATTTAAGAAATTGAGACCAAAATTACTAAATTTGGTAGAGATTTAGTGTGGTAGAAACGTTTTCTCCCGAAACGCTAATTTTAACAAAAATCTGAAGTTGATACGAATTTAGTTAAATTATTATTATTATTATTATTTAGTTAATTTATTTAATTTAATTTACGCATTTTCTGCGAGACCTTAAACCATTATTCAAATACCTAGTGCTCGCTGGCCGCGGCTGTGATATATCCTCTTAATATCTGATGTCTCAGGGTGATGAGCGCAATCCAGTGCTACGCAGTGCTTTTTATGGTATTAAAAGTTCTGGGTGGCACTGCAATTGTTATGGGCAGGCGTGGGTGGCGCTTACCATCAGGCGAACGACTTGCTCGTCTCATCACTCAGAACCATAAAAAAAAGATCGTGGGTTAATTTACCAAAAAACTTAGGTTGGTACTATACTAGAGTAATTTAAAATTGTTATAGATTCCGTTAAAGTGTATCGAACAAAGTTAAAAAGTTCTTTATTCAGTTTTCGCATAACAGACGCACTTATGAACGTCCATTATTACAATGACTACCTCTGTATCGGAAAAAGAACCACTACTCCGAAGATACGGCAAGAAACTGAGAGGCGTTTTTTAGAACTTCTATTACAATATTTTGTTTGTTTTTGACAATATGATTTTTCCAGTGCATTTGTCAGTTGGCTGTGGCAGCAGCGGAATGTTCCATGCATCTTTGTTTTCTATGTAATTACAAAAGTTTGAGTGACCAATGGACCAATTCTAGTAACTCTGATAGTAGTGAAGATAGCGATTAATGACATTATAAATATTGCTGACATTCATATTATTGAATATACTATTAACATTTTTATTATATTAATTCTATTTTGTAATTTGCATGTATAACTTTTTGTGTTATAAATATAATTGGTTTTTTATCGTTTTTGTCACAATAAATAAATAAATAAAAATAAATAAACTGTATTGCATGCTTTTTCATTACAATATTTTTCACACGCACTTTGAATCTACTTTCTGTGAGTTCCGTTATACATTTCGGAATTTTATTGTTAAAAACAATTGCCCATAAAGGACTTATTCGTTTTACTCAGTCTAAACCTAGGTACTGCAATTATATCCTTATTTCTAGTGTTTATGTTGTGGTGGTCACTATTCACCTTGCATTTGTGCAGATTTTAACGAACATACATTATATTTTCATAAATACACAGAGAAGGTACAGTTGAGATGGTACCGACTCATAAACAGCGTGAACCGCCCGCTTTTGTAAAATAAAAATTGTTTCTGTATCCGCGGCAGAATTCCACAGCAAAATGCCATATGGCTGTGGAAGTATGCAAAGTAAACTAACCGAGCCGTAGCTATATCCGTTAATTGCCTAATTTCACTAACCGCGTATGCAGTAGAACTAATTTTTCCAGATAGAGCATCGATATGAGGACCCCACTGCAACTTGTCTATGAGTCTATGCCTATACCTAGGAATACCGTCGCTATGTCTGTAACGTCATAGTAACCAATTATTAAATAAGTAACATTATGTCACAGAAGATTTAATATTGTATTGATTGTTCATAATTATCATACCTACCACCTTTTTTCATAGTTAACCATAATAAATTTAATTCTGATGCATAAGTACTGATTTAAAATACTTGAATATTCCATTAGATTAGATAACGCTTTATTGTTACACACCAAAAAGAAATAAATTACAAAACAATACTTAAAGCTAAAGTGTTACAATGGGTGGTCTTATCGCTTATAGCGGTCCCTTCCAGGCAACCTTTGGATGGAGAGGACTCAAATTACCCATTATGATTATGATTATTTCCCATTATGAGGGTGCAAAAGCTTTGAAGCTTCAATTGACCATAATAATCTTCTGTTGAATCGGCATTATCTCATTTGATGATTTTGATCTCCACGATGATATGTGATAATGCAAGCAAGATATTTAGGCCTTTAAATAATTCAAATGAAGATACAAAGCAAGCTTAACTCTTGTGAAGTGGGAACTACACGTCTGTGCTGCGAGGTACGGTTTACGGTTTCAATAAAGAGTTATTTCATATCATATAATTGGACAAATTGCTACACAACATGGACATTCGATGCTGAGTTTGAGCAATTTCATTCAATTAAGGGCATCGAAATCCGGCGTCCATTTTATTATACCGTACTGCGGGTCTAAAAAGACCAAACTGAGCAATTCTGCGGAAAGCAGATTCTTTTATGAATTGCTTACAGATCCTTAGCAATTCCTATTTTTTTCGTAAAATGGTCAATCGAAAAGGTGATTCATCCACAATTCAATTCATAAGCCAAATCATATTTAGGGCAAATATTGCCAAATCAAAAAAGTGAAAACCGATATTTTACCGGTTATTCTTTCTCACATTTTTATTAGATATAGTTATTTTACGAATATAAACAAATATGATTAATGTTATTAATAAACAAATGAATTTGACCATCAAAACCAGTGCAAAATGTATAAAAAAAGAAATCAGTTTATAATTATTATTATATACTAGCTGAGCCCCGCGGCTTCGTCCGCGTGGAGATTGATGTGTCGCAAGTAAGAAAAGTAGTCGGCTGCTCGGCTGCGCTGCGTATGATTATTTCTGAATCTATCATGATTCTGTATTTGCGAACTCGCTTCAATTGTTAAGCACGTGTTCGACGATTTGTTCTCGTATATCCCGTGCCAAACATGGGTTGCCGTATAAAATATACGAAATTGCCTAAACAGTCATGCCCCATCACCGATTATTATGGAAACGACGACGGTGTATTGCACTATTACTTACGTCATTCACATCTAAACTCTCTATTTTTTTCGAACCATGGAATACAATTTTCCATATAAAGTTTATAACTCTAATGCACACCCCCTAGTGGTAATTTTGTAAAATTAAAAAATACATAATTCATTATTTACTTTATAGTTTACTTAAACCGAGTTTTTAGTAAATCAAACCAAGAAATAAAATTTTCCATAAAACTTTAGAACTCATTTGCACCCCTTACAGAGGTAGTTTAGAAAAGAAAAGTTTTTTACTATTTATTTTGTATTTTATTTGTACCGGGATTTGAGTGAATGAAAACATCATACACACACACTTTCGCATTTATAATATTATTAGGATTAGGACCAAACCAAGGAGATTAGGATTAAACCAAGTTAGGCCTCTCGTATGCGGCAGGCCGTCTGGGTAGGTAACACAGCTTTGCCAGTTCCTAAAAAAAATCCTAATCCTAATCCTATTAGGATTATATATATAGATTATATAGGATTTTTCCTTCGACTGGCAACAAGTGAGATGTCAATTTGTCTAATTTGTCAATCAACCACTTGTTAAAGGTAGGGATGTCAAGGGTGAAAAAAAATATCAATTTATCGATACATCGATATTTATACAAATATCAATATCGAACTCGAAATATCGCGAAAAATATGTCGATGAACGATATATAGGTCAAATTTTTGCGGTTTTAAAATAATAATGTATTTAGTTCATTCTAGCTCAGTAATATCAATAGTATTTTTTAAACAACGTGCATTACTTTAATATACGAAAATATTAATAAAAACGAAGGTTATTATTATCAGGCAAACCAGATTTGTCCGGTAGCGAAAGTAGAAAAACTCTTTTTCTTCACATGCTCTGCTGTCTGCCAGCTCCTATTGTTAGGAACCACCAGAATAAGGGATCGGACAGTAATCGAAAACAAATCTAAAATGTAGTTAAAACGAATGTTTGTCGAATCCGAAAGATTATTCAAGCAATATTTTTGTAAAATAATAATAATTTATATTTTTAAATCAATAAATAAAATCTAATAATTGGTCTAACAATTCTGTCATTTTTTATCTGTTTCGAAACACCAACATAGTGCACGACGTCATTTCAAAATAAAAACCGTGTGCGTAGCTTGTGTTTATTTTATATTTTTGCTTTTTATCTAAATCAAAACGATAGGTTACAGGGATGTTTTTCATGCCATGATAAAGTCCTTAAACTTCACAAAAATATATAAATCAAGCAAGCTTGCTTTCGTAGAGCTTGTCGTTACGTTTGCCAGTGTGTGACGTCATACGTCCTGAGTTGACCTTTTGCGGGGCAATATTTGAAACATAACATTTAAACATAGTATTAGGTACTTTTATAAACTTTATTTAATTTAAATATTATTTTTTATTGCTAAATAAATACATTATGGATAATTTTAAACACTTTCTGAAGTTGTCCGAACCCCTTTTACGACAGAAGTGAAGGCACAGAGGAAGCTGTAGGTGTCAAGTTTTTAATTACTTAATTTTTATATTCGCCCGTTTGTACAGGCTAAAGTCTCTAGGACCATACCGTCATATGTAGTTTTTATTTGATAGTTTGAAAACATTACAATGATTTCTTTTGTATTGTAACTGGTGGAACTTTATTCAAGCTTTCCATGGACTTTTGAAACATAAAAACTTCGTGTAGATAGTTTTTTATCTCAGCATAATAAGCAATGTTTTTCTCTATTTTGTTTCATTTGCCTACACTCGTGCACGTTTACGAACACATAACGGTTAATATTCCACCGATATTACACATGATTACTCGACATAACACTTGTCCGGCATTCTTACTTCAGGAGGATAAATTAGCTGGATGGTTGCTGGCTGCAGCAGTGCAGCTAAAAATCGTTTTAGAGACGATTTTCGACTTTAGTTATTTTGTATCGATTAATCGATTGTTGAAAAAATATCGATGTATCTTAATGACAGTTTCAAACAAAGGAAGACAAGTGACACAGTTTCAAAGATGGACTTTCTCAAGTGTGTCTCACGACACACTTGCACTTAGTCGCACTTAGACCAGTCGTGCACGCTTGTGCTTTACGTGCACGTAAAGCACAAGCGTGCACGACTGGTCTAAGTGTTTGTTGAAAGTACAACCATGGTTGTACTTTCAACAAACACTCATTAAAGATGCTTGCGTGCTTGTTTAGAAAGTGTTATAACCACTTAGGAAAGTAAAATAAGTTACATGGGATTACTTTCCACTCGTAGGTATCAAATATCCATGATATTTTGATAATTAATAAAATATTAATATTCTTGATCCACCATAGAGCGAAATAGCCAATGGAAATAGTAGTGAGAGACACGAGACACCATATTATTCAATAGAAGTTTAGTTACATATCACTCGCACGCATTGACTGGCGCCTCTGCCCATCCTTGTTATACACACTGCCTACTTGTGTAGTCGGAGAGTTTCGGAATCATTCGTGTGCCACCGCCTCCGTCAAATCATAGCCGGTCAAGAAACTGTTATGTATTCTGTGCCCCAGCGAGCCCAACATTGAGGTCTCACACTATAGAGGGATAATTACGAAGTTTTCCGACCCAAAAAAGGATGGCGCTATACAACAGGCTCTTATAAAGAACGAGGTACAACTATTATCATATTGTCTCTATCGCGTAACCCATTTTCTTAACATTGGTCATGACATGTTAAGTCAAAATAGTGTTCCGGCAGGGTCGGCTTGTGGTTTTTTAATTTGTGTTGTGGTATTTCTTATTATTTTTAAGTGAATCTTTGTGAATGTGAACTAGAAACAATTTAGAATTGAATGTGAAAAAATGTTCGGGTGTTCCATTCATGGTGAAGTGAAAATTGTACTGAAAGATTAAGTTTTCAAACGTATGTGTTTTTCTTGTGTTTATTGATGTTTTTCGGTGACTATAATTTATGTGGATGTAACTATACATCGGGTTCGACTATTAAAACCTGCATTTGGCTTGATATATTCAGTTTTCGGTGTTATTTTGTTAAAACAACATTGAGCAGTTTCGTGTGTCAGTGTGGCCATCGTATAAACATTTCAGTTCCTATTACGTCGGGTAACAAATTGCATATTTGTGTAAAATGTTAAATGTATTAAAATTGTGCATTCTTAAACCATTTAATTAAGATATAGGTAATAAAAGTAGTTAATGATTATAGTTTTTATTTAATTTGAAATTATAAAGTTAAAGTTTAGTAAGAAGAGAGTAGAATTGTTTTAATAGTAAAGGCATTCGCCTCATATGTAAGAACATATGTTGTAAATAAGTTCTTATTTTGTGTAATAAATTTATCTTACAGGTCCTTGCTGTCGATTACTATGGCCAATCATCCAATTCCATTGATGGATCACAATCCTACAATAAAAATGTAAGCAACGAATCTCGGATTTCTAATCCTAATTAACGCCACGTAGTGATAACGAGTTCATGAACGTAGACTTCATCATGTGAACGTCAAGGCTGTTCAGGACACAAAAGGACAAACCGTTTCGGGTAAGTGTAGTGAATTGACAGTTATGTATAGTTAGTGCTATCCAATACGGTGGTATAGTCAATGTAATAATTGACTTTCATTAGTACGTCTGTGATCTAATCCGACAGTATGACATTTAACTGAGACACTATGCTATTTAGAATACTTCAAGTGGTTTTTTTAACATTGTGTTTATCTATCTACCTATATCCTAAGTATCAGTTGTGCTGCAGTCTTGTAAATTATATCAAAATACTAGTTCTTCTATTGTAAATTTTACCTGTATGGATATAATGAATGTATGTATATTGTATAAATGTGTCATATATTTTATTTGATTATTTTATTTACCTAACTGGTTTAATCCTAGATAAAACCTGGTTAACAACAAAATATTAATGATTGCATAAGAAGCATACCGTAAGGAAATGTAGTTACCGCAATTTCATTCGAGCTCGAGTTGTAGCACCGGCACTATAACTTCAGAAAGTCGTAGGTAGTTGGTAAAAGGTACGAAATCTGTACTATTATTCTGTGGCCATGCTAGAACGTATTCATTACTCGGCCACCTAAAAGAGACCTTCACCTTTTGATCTGTTTTTGCAGGAGTCTATCATAAAAAGTAATTTCTAGATTTTTCGACAACATATCGCACCTTCGGTGCAACAAAGTCACAAATAGCCAAAACTGCAAAATTGAGTTAAGTATGCCAAATTGTCTTAGAGCCATGCCTATATTGGGGCAACAAAAACACCCGCGAAAGTATCGCAAAAATCTACTAAATGGCGCGAGTGCCTTTGTGGTTATTGGTGCATTTTTCCATTCGTTTTGGGCGAACAAAGTTTGATTAGACAGTTGTGCCCCCGCGCCTGCGAGATTATGACGTGCGTTGGAGCTAAAGCCACACAAATGATGTAGACGAGTGCAAAAAGCCTGACTGAAATGCCTAAATAATAAGTCATAACTCATTTAACTAAATAATTCGTGGTGCAACAAAGTCACAATTCAGAACACTTTTTTTGTTTTGCGTTTTATTAGAATAATTTTAGTAATTTGAATTAAACTTTTGACATGAAACTATAGAAAACACAATAAAGCATCAATTTTATAAAGATTTTAAACGTACTACAATTAGACATCCAGTAATAAGGCAATACATGCGAAAAAAATCTTCAAAGTCCTCTCCTGTAAAATTCAAAGCTGAGCTGTTGTGGCTTTGTAGCACCGAAGGTGCGATATGCGTATTCCCTATATCCCTATTCTTTCACTCTGGGGTACAGAATAGTACAGATGTCCTACCTTTTGCAGACCAACCACGAACTTCTGAAGTTATAGTGGCTGCAATGCAACGCAGAACACGTTACATTTTCATTCAAGCGAATGGGAGAATTTTTCATAGGTTTGGTAAACACTCCAAAATTACTGTCAAAAAACTATTGCTTTCCAAAAGTGTTACGCTGTCAAGGACTCTATAGTGTCATTCCTCAATGGAGCCCAAGCTTTTAGATTACAATATTAGCGCGTCTTCCTCTGTTTTGAAACTGTCATTGATGTATCTATATTTTTTCATCAAGCCTAGTTAAACGTAATCTACAACTACAATACGATCTCTCTTAATATAAAATACCCTTAGTTTTGTTCATAAGCAAATGCTTGAAGGTCCTGCTGGTCTTATTGGATGTGGTACCGCATGCTGAACCCGCATATGAGCTGTTGGTCAACTCAGAAACTTTAGACCAACAAATGCTTGAAGGTCCCGTTAGTCTCACTCCAGGCAATGATCCAGAACCAAGCCCAGCTGATACGCTAACCGATGCTGCAGAACTAAACCTCACGCCAGCAGTTTCTACAGCACCGCCTCTGCTTCGGCAAACGCGGCGAACACGAAACCGTAGTAAGTGAAACTATTTCCTTCACGAGGGCTCTGCAACTGTTAGACTGAACACTGTTAATGTGTAAAGGGGAAAAAGTTTTGAACTAATAATTTTATTGTTTAAGCTCGCCCGCTGGCTCCACTGGATGAGGCTCAGAGGATTCTGTCGCAGGTGGATATGCAGAGACTTGCATCAGATGCTGCTACAGCTCGTGCTCTCGACCTCATTGGACGAAACCTCGGCCGGCTTGCAGATGCAGTCGAAAGTTGTGTAGCCCGCATTTAACGTCAATCAAGGCTAATTTTAATATTATTTACTTTAATTTTTAAGAAATGTATTCAATGTTGCATAATTATGAACAATTTAAAGTTTTAAGAAAATAAAAGTAATATGTTTTAAGTTCAAAGTTCAAATTATTTATTACAAAATCAATGTACCTACAAAATAAAAGAAATTAGTCCAACAATTATGTCAGTCAGTGAGTAGCTAGGTTTCCCTGTACCTAGGGAACCAGGAACTATGAAGACCATGGTCCCACAACACCCTGACATGAAACAAATGCTTTTGCTTCTACATGATCCTCTCCATAACACGAGCGTGCAAGAAAGTTAGCATAAAGAGTCTGCCATTATTAACTTTATTTTACAAAAAGTTTGCGAAATTAATTGTCAAAAGTTACTCTCGGGTAACATCTAATGATTCTACTAAATGACACTTCTGTAATTCCTCTTTAGTGAACCATTTTACGAATATCCATAGAAAACTGTCAACCAGCAGAATTGATGTAAACAAATCGTATAAGAATCATATTGTGAATTCGTAGCTAGCGACCATTTTGCGATTTGTAAAGTGAATCATATTATGAACATATTATGATTCGTTTAAAGTGGCCTTTTTACACCTGCAGGTCCCTCTAACTGCTACTGCCATACCTATTCATACATTAGGTACTTATATTTTTCTGTTACTGGTAGTGTAACGGGTTATTCCGTTTCCTACAAATAATAATTCCTGTCACCTCCAAATTTAATTAGAATATTAATGTAGGTATAATTTTAATTCCGCCTGTCCTCCTAAATCTAAATCAGGTACTGTTAACAACAGAAACTTACCCTTAAGTGATGTCAATTTTCATATATTTATAACTTTTTTATTATAGGCTTGCATGACCTATCTCATTTTGTTACAACAGTGCCATTCCAAACTACACAAAATTTACTTACGCTAATAATTGACAACTCTTTTCGAAAAATAGAAAATGTCTGATAGAGACGGACTATTAATTTTCAACCAATGAGAGACAATATCTTTATTAAAAATTATAGTATTTACTAAAATTTATTAACAAATATTCGGCCAACTATTTAATTATTTATGATATTAATTTAGTTTATCTACAATGAGCATGAGAGTAACTGTTAATGAATAATTATTATTACATTTAGTTTAATATTAAATTCGATTGTTTGTGATACACTTAAAACTGTGATCGAACGTAATTATTGTTACAAAAGCAAACTGATCTTTTTCATTTAAAACTTCCGTGTTATAAAGTTGTTATCATAGCAATGATACTAATAACAACTATGATTAAGAGTTGGTTAACATTGCCTTTCATTTAATGAACATTCGCCTATAACAGATAACCAAAAGTTTGTATTCAATTTTCCGCGTATGTTATTCTTTAATGTAAGTATAGTTATAACGTTATCTACGTGAGCCGATTGATTTTTTTAAGCAACTGCTAGACATTCCTTTGAAGTGTCGAAGTTCAAATTTATCACATATAAATTCCAGATCTCATGATTCACTCCGACGGCTGTGGAAGTCAGCTTTTATATTTCTGCACAAATTGTAAGATTATGCCGATCAAGATTTTTAAGCTGACTGTACTTAACAACTTTTGAAGGAAAAATTAATAAAATAATATTTAATATTTGTATTTAAATATGTCGTGAACGAAACAGGAAACAATGTATGAAAATGTATTTTTCGAAAACAATGGGTCTTTGGAGGAAACGGAATAACCACTATGACTATGGGATATCTCACTCGCAGTTTGACATTTTGTTGATTTTAATTTATACTTCATTGCTCATTGTTATATTTTGAGGCATTTTAAAAGAGTTGAAAAAAAGAGACCAATTTTTGCTTGTCTGTTTGTTTGTTTGTTTGTGTCAAAAGAGACATCCCCGCTGAGTGTCTTTGTGTTATCTTCTCTAGCGCATGTATTTCCGAAGCACTGGGTAGAGTCAGTTTACGCATTTATTTTCTGGACCAGGAGTAAGGGAAAAAATGAGTAGCCATTCTTACCTCTTTTTTTTCGAAGTAATGTTAACTTCAGTTACAACTTTTAACATATTTTAAATTTGAATTGTGTTAGGTACTAGCTGCGTCCCGCGGTTTCACCTGCGTAAGTTTCGATTCTGTGAGAATATTGGGGTAAAAACTAACAGCTATAGGTAACCTATCAAGTTCCATCGCAATCGGTTCTTTAGTTTTTGCGTGGAGAAGCAACAAACATATTGTGTACATACTAACACAAACTTTCACAATTAGAGTAGGATTTTATTAATAGAGACACATATTAGGTATGTTTTTATGAGGAATAAAACTGCATTTTTGTGCCTATTTAAGGAAAGATATTTTATTTTGACTACTTGACTTTTGGAACGGCGTACCGTACTATATAAATCCTGAATTACAAGATGTGTCCTAATTAAAAACGTGGTAGTAAGGACCGCCATTTTTCGTGTTTATCCCTTATAAAGACCACGTAGGCGAACTTTCGTGAAGGCGGAGTCGAATTATATAACTACTACATAAGCATGCCTTTTGCGTGTGCATACGGTATTGGTACGCACCAGAGTGCTGTGTATGAATTATATAGCTGGAAATCATATAGTTTGTTAGTGATTACGATCTCGGGAGGGGGTCGAGGGGTTGGCTGTGAAAAAGATCAAACATTTCCATTCGTCGCTGAACGGCCGCCGCACGTTAGTTAACTATCGTTACTAGCGAAGCGGCACGCATTCGTCACCTGACGTTTGACAAATCGTCAGCAAGTTTTCAAGTGAGTCCGCGATGGCTTCCGGTGGGAAAGTTTCGGACAAAATCATAGTCCACTAACTTCTATCATTTCTTCAAGAGAAAATACAAGATATAGATGATGAGACCGTTGAGCAAATATATTTATATATATTTGCTCTATATCTATCTATCTATAAGTCTGGAAGAGATCGCTTTGAGCGATAAGACCGCCCATTGTAACACTTTGGTTTTTAAGTTTGTTGTTGTACTTTTTAACCGACTTCAAAAAAGGAGGAGGTTCTATGTTCGATTGTATTTTTTTTTTAATTTATTTTTATGTTTGTTGTTTGAAAAATATAATACAATATTTTTTGTATATCTACAATATGTATCATAACATGTGTATAAGCCCGAAGGGTGCAAATTCTGCACGTCACGGCGTCATGTTAGTTCTACGAGTTTTGAAATTTCGCAGTTTTTCATTCATGAAAAGTTCTCGTAAAGATTTTTCCACGAAATGTAAAAACCACAACGTGATAACCATGTAACAGCTGTTTTGTAACAAGGTCAATGACCTTTGCTCTCATCTTATGAGAACAGTTAATAACAGAAGGGCCACCAATAAATAATGTGCCTATTTTTGAGGTGGTATGCATCAAGGAGTTCCACTACCCACCTTCCGTTTCCATCATCAGATCAGCTGGCTGTCACCATAATAATGCATTGTCATCGGACTTTGACAAGTATGCAAAATTTCAAGTCCGTAGGATTAGAGGAAGTGGTTCTGATTCAACTTGTAAGATTTGACCCAAACATTGTAAGATAAATAAAAGCATCTAATAATTAACTATTTAGGCAATTAATTACGTCCGCCATAAAAGTTATTACTTCTGTTTGTAGTTGTCTTTATTTAGTATGGATGACGTAGGCCTATCATGACGTATGATCGCTATCCGGACGCTGACAGACGCGTGATTGACAAAATGCCATCACACATTCAATTAAAAGTCAACAAAATCACAATATCCAGGAGTGCGTTAAGGACAGCCAACTTGGATAAAACTTACACTAGATAATATATCTAATAGCACGTTTAGAGTGTCCAAGATGTGAAAATTACTGGCTAAAATTTAAACTAAACGAAGGACATACTTTTTATCCCGAAAATACGAACAGTTCCCCAGGAAACAGCTACAAACCGAATTTTACGTGGACGAAGTAGTTACTTACGGGTTGTAATTCCTCATGATTGAATGAACAAATTAACATTTCAAATACATGCAAACACAATTTCCTTGAAGTAATACATTTTTGTTATTGACAACTCAGACAAGACAGCTTACTTATTCGGTTAAAAATATGAGTTAGGGTTCCGCCAAAATTGGGTATATAATTTAGTGTTCCATAGCTAAAAAAAAATTGGGAACCGCTGGTCTATACGACTTTGCGGTGCGGCACCGGTCCAGCTCCGGCGCTTGTTGATAGTCGTGAATAGCAGACATTATATGTAGGTAAAATTCTTCTACTAATTTCCAAGGCAACATAATTGCATCAGCAAAGAAGGCTTTTGCAAACTGACCAAAAAAAAAGCTCCGGTGCAGGTCCAGCGCCATGTCCATAAAACCGGTCACCGCTAGTCAGAAAAAGGCCCTTGATAAGACATGCTATCTATAGGTGGCTCGATTTAAACAGCAAATTTGCCTTGCAACTGTACTCAACGTTATAAATATTGAATAAAACGGCTAGGACTCACGTAGTTTGTCGAAATAGTGGACCTATGGCGCGGCGACCATTAACGGTGTCGGTGGTGGTGGCTGGTGGAGTGGTCGCCGCGATCTCGCAGCGGAAACTCGTCCCTGATGAAGAGCATCGGACATGCTCGAAACCTAGGTCGACTAATTCTAATTCTAAGTCCTAGCCGTTTTATTAAATATTTCTAATGAATCAAACTCACGAAAACTTTCATACAAAAATTGCTAATCGGTAGGTACTCAACGTTGTTAAATTGCGTAATAACTCCAGTTTTCGTAAACCGATATTTATAAAACAAAGTTTGTTATGTAGCCTAGGACTCCACGAAACATTTTTTAGAATACCATCATGTCAAACCATCCCTTATTTCTACAAACTCTCAAGGTAAGTAATTTACCAGTATAAGCTAAGCCATGTGCACAAAGGGTCCCGTATGTTTCGTGGTTCAACTTATAGTGGACATGTATATTTTTTCCTAAATTCCGTCATAACTTCAATATTACTGGACCGATTTTGATGAAACAAAGCCTATGTGTAGCGCCGGAC
The DNA here is from genome assembly GCA_951640565.1 of Petrophora chlorosata. Classification (NCBI taxonomy): domain Eukaryota; kingdom Metazoa; phylum Arthropoda; class Insecta; order Lepidoptera; family Geometridae; genus Petrophora; species Petrophora chlorosata. Next base: position 3,230,926 of record OX621188.1, read on the forward strand.
TCCACATAACATATTACAAAAAACTGCATTCAAATTCGTACCCTAGTTTTTGAGTTTATCCCGGACAGACAGACAGACAGACAGACAGACAAAAAATTTAAAAACTGTATTTTTGGGTTCTGTTGCTACCATATACTCCTAAAAAAATAATTTTCAAAAATACCTTCAATGTACAGTAACCGCTTCGTTACAGTTTTATTATAAGTATAGATATAGATATAGATTATATATTTCAGAGTCTATTTTTAAATTATAATATTTAGCTAAAAGTTTTATTGTAATGCTATATCTGACAAATAGTTTAGATATATTCGCTTCTACTCTTTGTTAACAAATACATAATAAATATGTTTTATATTTATTTTGAGATTCAACATTTTGGGATTCAACTTCTTGGGAATTTAACATTGTGGTCCTAAAGGCTCTATTCTTAGATACACTACGTGTTTAGAATTAATTTCAAATATAAGAACACAGTTTTAATATAATGCTGTATCGTTCTACCAATCTTATTACAAAATAATACCTACTCTATAGATATATTCATGAATCTATTCTTACATAATACTATTTAGAATTAATAAGAAATTTAAGATCACAATGTTATTGTTATGCTGTATACTGTTTGTTTTTAAATATACTAAATAAACTCTGTAGATACATTCTAGAATCTATTGCTAGATTCTATTTACAATTAATTAATAATTTAATCGCAAAATGTTATTTTAATGCAAAGATATAAGAGTCTATTCATAAATAATACTATGTATTTAGAATTAATAAGTAATTTTATTGTAATGCTGTTATTTAGGCATCGTTTAACCAATCTTATTTAAAGTCTCTGTAGAAAAATTTAAGAATCCATTTTAAGATTATACTATTTAACATTCATTAGTAATTTAAGAATACACTTTTATTGTCTTCCTATAAAGAAAAAGAAGAATCATAGATTTTAGTCTTTTGTCAATGTTTTAAAATAGGGTACTCGTTAGAAAAATGTTTAAATGTTAAGAATACATAAAATTAAAAACGGTGAAGGAAAACATTGGAAGGACAGTTTCCTTCTGATGCTTTCCTTCACCGCACGTCCGAAAAATAATTACAAAAATTCAAGGGCATGTGACATCCACCAACCCGCACTGGACCAGCGTGGTGGATAATAGCCTATACCTCTCTCTATGAGAGAACGCCTGTGCCAGCAGTGGTGAACGTGATGGGCTGATGATGATGATGAACATTATACTCTACACTATATTTTTAACATCATGTTTTACCTGTGTACAACATAATATAAATTATTTCATTTGATGTTATTCAGTTGATATAGTTGTGAACGTAGTTCTAGAAGATTGAACCTTTGTTAGTGCAGTCAAATGTAGTTTCTAGGTTAAAAGTTTGTTAAGCCGCCAGTTTTAGAACATTAAAGCAAAGTTGGTTTGCATATCGCGTTTAGTTGCTTTATTGAAAACATTGTCCTTGCAACCTGAGTTCAGAATTAAACCTTTACATTTTATATTAGTGATACTTATAGGCCGACCGTTTAACTCGCGTATCGCCTGCGCGGTAAGAAGGGAGCGAGGGGAGATGTTAGCGGGTGGGTGAAAGGGGTGCGCGGAGCAGAGAGCTTACGTACTTTCCCTTATATGTGATTATTGTATATGTGATTGTTGGGCTTATTTATTAATTTATTTAATACTAAACATAATCTTCATCATATTATGTAGCCACAACTTGCTTTAAGCATAATAGCGCGTACAGAAGCATGCAAGCAGGCAAGCAAGAGAGCAAGCAAGCACACTGCGTGCGTGCTTGTTAGCTCTCATGCAAGCAAAAAAATACCCTTTACCTAATTCTATTCTATCACTGCTAACGGTTAGGTCCTAGTCCGACTGATTATTATTCTAAAATATCAATTATAATACTTTTTAAAGTTATGCTATTATAGAATATAACTTTTAAAATGAGTGTCCCTCCATCTTTACACGGGAGGACCTGTACAATGCCACGGACAATACTGTGTTTGTGGCGGAGTACTGGACTGGACAAAAGTAAAAAAATGTAAAGCTAAGTAGAAGAATGATAAGTACAACTTTATATACTTTGTTTTGATAACAATATTAACAGACACATAAGTTGTGACAAGATAAACTCCGTGGACGGACAAAGCCGTTGGTGGATCGGTCGCAAAAACAAAAAAAAAAGGGCGCAAACATCACAGAAGGTTCGAACGGCATTTTAGCTAACGAAATTACAGGGCATATGAGACTTAATAAAATAATAATAAATAAATAAATACACTAGCGATCTCAAATATAAATCTTGGCCCCTAACTACGATTCCCTGTATATAGGAAACCAGAAACTTCGAGGGCCATGGTTCCACAACACCCAGACACTAAACAAAGGCTTGCGCTTATTTATTTTTTCTGTGCACAAACATTTGTCCTGTTGGGGAAATCGAACCCGCAAACTCAATGGTATATGTGATTTGAGCCAACCTGCCCTACCTCTACACCACAGAAGCTGTCAACGCAATACAGTGCTACTCAGTACTTTATTTATTTCAGCAGGAATTAAAAGTTCTGGGATGCAGTGAAATTGTTATGAGCAAACGTGGTGCTTGCCCTTCCACTTACCACCCTTCAAACTGGTAAACAGTAATGCTGGCGCACTACTGCTTTGCGGCGGAGTACTTGGCAAAGGGCTGGTTCTTACCCAGATGGCCCAGCATACGGGAGACCTACCACGAGTGAAACTTTTTTCTGTTTTGCATCGTTTCGTAAAAATACCTCTTAAGAGATTTAAACTTGATTTTGGTATAAAAGGACCTATCATTTCGTTATTCGTCATTACCTAAGCAGAAGCTATAAAGGCACGAGCAGCACATTTCTTTTGAGAGTGTTGTATCAGGAACACAAAACTTATAGATATTATAGAATTTATTGGCTTAATTTATTGATGTTATAAAATTCCTCGTCTGGGTTATATTTTATGGTACCTACCGTATACCATATACCTACCGTACTAATAAACATATAATAAGTAACTCACCCCTTGAAAGAGTTGATCTTTAATATTCCGCCAATAGTTTTACAAGAACTAAATAAACATAACATCATATATTCAATTTACAATATTTTATATTTCTTTGAAAAATTTGATAGATTCGACAAAATTGTTATTTGATATATAGATGTCGCTGCGACATTTCCAGGAATTAAAAAAATCTAACTAGCACGGAAAAGTATTTAGTCAATTTAAATGAAGTTATATACCCTTATTAAACCTCAGATAAATTATTTTGGCTCTCTGCTCGAAGTATTTTACATATAAGTTATAGATACATTCAAGTTTAGTCTTTGTATGAGAGTTACTCCAAATTCTATTGTAAAACTTTCCGCCGCCGCCCACTGTAAAACTTTCTTTAATTGTTTTTAACCGACTTCAAAAGGAGGGGGTTCTCTATTCGATGGTTTTTTTTTAATGTTTGTTACCTTAGAACTCCGTCATTTATGAACCGATTTGGAAAATTCTTTTTTCGTTGGGTTCAGTATAGCTACGAAGTGATCCCATATAAATTTCATCGATATTTGACATTAGACTTCAAAGATACATTGAAGTCGGTTTTTGTTTTTTTCTAAAAATTAATTATTATGTAATTTATTTAATTTATTTTTTGCAATAAAGTGTTCATCTATAAATCTATCTATGTATCTATTAGTCATAATTAATTTATTTATAGCAGTCTTTGTACTTTCATTACATTTAATGGAAGCTTTACCACAGGGCCACAAGCCTTTAGATTTCAGGTGCTTCTAGGTCAGTTATTTTTTTTTAGCAGATGATTCACTTAATAAACGATTTTGATTTGATTTGATTAAACTTAAAATTAAAGCAGAGGGCTTAAAATGTGCTATTATAGTTGGTATGTAAATTGACCCTGTAAGAGTGTTTGCAATTAAGTGCGCGAGTATTTGGTCTTCAATTTGAAGGTGTTAACAGAAATATTATGCACTTCATGTTGTTAAACGAAGTTTCACGTGTGATACACTAATATTAAAAATGCAAAAGTTTGTATCTTAGTGTTAGTGTGTAAGTACAGAATACAGAATAGAAGAAGACAGAAGGGACAGAAGCATCACTCCGCAAGGAAATTTAAACAAATAGCGACTCTTGCTACGACGCAATAAAATTCAATTCAGCTCACGTAGCGCTGCATACCTACCAGTCATATTAACCTACAGAGCGCCTCTCTTTCTATCGCATAGCTCTTATCTCTTCTGACGCGGCACGTGTAACGACGCACGACCCGCCGTCGGTGTCCGGCTATGTACCTACAGAGTGGATGTAGCTTCGTACCTACAGAGTGGAGTGCGCTAGGCCTAGTGTAAGTTAGTTTGTTACTTCTTTACACTGTAACGGCTTAAGTGATATGAGTGAAGTTTGGAATTGAGATAGCTTATACATTTAACACATAGGCTTTTTTTCCTAGGAAACCGTGAATAAATCGGCGGGGCGCAGCTAGTGTAAAATGAATACATTTCTAGAATATTTATAAATGTTTTTGCATTTTAAATTTTAACAGTCTTACATGTTATCCCGGGAAATCGCAGGGCGCAGCTGGTTTTTATATAGATGACAAGATTTTGTCGTCGAAGAGTTAACAAGTACAAAAACTTACATTATTTAATAGGTATGTAAATTGACCCTGTAAGGGTCATACATACATATATACATATATACGTACATACATACATATACACAATAGCATATGTCTTGACGTCCATAAGTGCGTTTGACGTTCATAAGTGCGTCTGTGACGACAAAATTGAATAAAGAACTTTTGATTGATTGATTGATTGATGTAAGATATAAGACCTCTGCTCTAATTTAACTTAAATGTAATGAATGTGCAATGAATGCAATAAATGAATTATGAAAATTATGAGTGACTTTCGCTACAGAATAAATAATAAGTACTACCTACGTACTTTTGTGGAAATATAATTGAGAGTGTTATATGTTTTACTTGGAAATGTCTTTATTACTAAAATACGAGTACACCCATACATAACCAAGTCAAATTACTTGGTATGTGACCTAAAAACAAATGTCTTAGGGTAGCGAGCGCAGTGCAATGCCGCTCAATATGTGAAGGCAATAATGATACACTTCTCATAAGAAGAATCGAAACACCTTGCTAGTCTATGTTTTGTAAGGATTATCAGAAAAATGTGTATATTTAGGAATATATGTCAAATGTCGTTTAATAGTGAATAATGAGGTTTTCAAATCCTAATGTTAATTTTCTAAATTCAAATTAAATTTTCATAGGTTTCGTATTTTGTTTAACAAGTCATTTTTACCCTGTATGGAGTATAAAGGAAATTGATAAAACAACACACGTAAATGAAAAAAAGCTAAGAAACGTTTATTTAATAACTTGTATTCCCTCCCCTAGCTCTTTTACTGCTTCCATACGGTTCTTCATCGATCGGATGAGTCACGATCAAATGTTGTGGCATTCCATTCCATTCCTCTTGGATTGCATTTTGCAGCTGGCTAAGTGTTTCTGGGGCAGGATCTCTTGCACGAATTCGTCTCTTTAATTCATCCCATAGATGTTAAATCGGAATCATGTCCGGGCGTCTTGCTGGCCATTCTATGGAAAGCAAGACGCCCGGACAATGATGGAGATACCGACTTCGGTAACATAATCTCGTACGACACTCGCGGTGTGAGCCCTAGCAATTTCGTGCATGAATATGAAACCGTTGCCAATAAAATGTGCATAGGGCATTACGTGAGGCTCAAGACACTGTTCGATGTACCGATGACTGTTTAGTGCAGGTAGACGTGGCCCAGACACAAACACAAGCTCTGTCTTACCATCGGCGCTGATTCCTCCCCAAACCGTCCACGAACCGCCACCATAGCTGACCTTTTCTTCAATGCAGCATTGTGCAAAGCGATCTCCATCTCTTCTATCGACCATGTCTCTTCCGTCGTAACCATACAGCATAATTTTACACTCATCAGAAAAGAGGACTTTGTTCCACTGGAGGTATGACCAAGTTAGGTGCTCACGTGCAAAGTTAAGGCGCTCTCTTCGATGATCTGCTGTTAATTTCAGCCCATTTGCTGGCCTGTGCGGTCTGGTACCGCACGTTCACCACGACGTTCCTTCAATCTTCTTCTAATTGTAGAGTCACTTACAGCCACCCTACAACATGAAGCTGCTGCTGCACTTAAAAAGCATTAAGGCGTCGATTTCGTAAAGAAGTTGTTACAATAAATCGTTTATCTCGGAAGGGACCCGATTCCTGCCAGATCCTGAACGGTGCGTGAACAAACCAGTTTCCCGATAGCGTTTGTAGACTCTATGAACAGACGACAGGGTTAGATGCAATCTTTCAGCCGCAACACGCTGACTAAGTCTAGAATCCAGCATTTGGGCGGCTTCTGCGGGCAAAGTATCAATATATTTTAGAAATAAAACTTTCTCAGACGTCCCAAAGTCCTGTGGCTTTACACACACAGTATACAGAACACAGAACAAAAAGTTTTAAGATAACCGCAAATTTTTAGTTTCAAAGGTGAAATATACTCCAACTCTAAACACACATTTGTCTCAAAACAGTGAATCATTTCATTTATAGGATAAACAAATGAAATTCTAATTTTGAATTTTGAATTTTTGCTTATCACTGTAATGGCCAAACTGCCAGCTATACAATCATGTGATATTTTTCATGGCATGAAATCTCTTTTGTGTTAAAGTAGGTTAGAACCAGAAACCATAAAAACGGAAGTGTTTCGATTTTTCTGACGAGAAGTGTATTTATACGGCAGGCGGTCAACATTTTAATCAGGCATTTCTCAGAAAAAATTTAAATTAGATATATATTTTTAACCCGTAGATATAAAGCCGATGATGACTTTAATTGGTAAAGATAGCAAATATGTAGCAAAACTTAGTACTTTATACTTCTGGAAAATTTTCTCCCTTCATGCTAAACAAAGTGCCCACTTGATACTTAATTTTTAAATTTCTCAGAAAATATCATAGATAGCAATTATTTAAGAAAAGTAGCAAATAGTAGCAATTTTGGAAACCAATATTTATAAAATAATAACTATTATACTATTATTATTACTATTATTTATTTTTAATTTAGGTGGCGATGGCGTTGCAACTGTTATGGGCAAGATTACGTAGCATGAACGATCGGCACGTCTGGTCAATTCGTTACAATAAAAAACTAGTAGCTAAAGTCTGATAATGACTACAAATAAATAAAGTAAGTTATAACTGAAAGATTTCCTAATTGATTGTTCCTAGCTTGTCTGAAACACACAAGTGTTCGCTCGATATTTTGTCACAAATTTTTTTGCTCAATGCACATCTTGTTATCCAGATCAACGATATTACCTATTACGCGACGCAATTTAGGACAAAACTATTTTTTGTCCACTATAAGTTGAACCCCGAAACATACCACACAATTAGTGCACAAGGCTCATCTGAAACTAGTTTTTGCTTACCTTGAGAACTAAGCCATGGGTTGACAGTGAAGGGATAGGACGGGATCGGGATAGGAGTGGAGCGGAAGCAGGAGCAGGATTAGACTGGGATGGAAAATTCTCGGGAACAGATGAAATTAACTACGCGTACGAAGACGCGGGCAGGTTAATATTTTGTATAAGTTATGATTGTTATTAGTAAAATAGTAGCTAAATAAAAGCAAAAAATGAAACGTCAAATTTTAATTCAGCTTTGTAGGACTTTTGAGTCGAAGATAAAAGAACTTGAACTTCTGTGTGGCCAACATTTTTAGACGCGTAATTATGAAGTATAACACCACAGATCATAATAAGATGGTGATCTAGTAAAACAACATAACGTTCATTATAACCTGACCGCCAGGAATCTCATATAGTTTTGTCCTCTTACATTTTATTGATTACTAGCTGTTGCCCGCGACTTCGTTCACGTGGATTATTGTTTAACGCTGATGTAGAGTCTTTTTTGTAGAGAGAAATGTCCCTACTTCGTTCGCGTCGACTAATTATATTTTTTAAAATTGGTAAATGGGCACTTGTTTGATGACATCTCGCCTGATGGAAAGCGAAGATGGAGCATGGTTGCCCATAAGATGCCTATTCACTCTAGACTTTGTAGCTATTTGGAAACAAAAAGCTGGTAGAGCGTTCTACTCTTTAAGAAGTCCGCATGATGAAAGAATCTGCAAAACGTTTCGTACTGATCGGTGGGACATTAAGAACGTCCGGGGAAACGACTCCCCTCGCCTGCAAGTCCCTTAAATAGAAATGAGAAGAAGGGATCGGTTAGTGCAATTCTTACCGAAGTGCTGTCGATAGAAGAGCGACAGACACCCAAGTTTCCGTCCGTGTTTAAGACTTGTCAGTTTCTACTCCACCAGCACATTGTTGTTTATAAAGTTATTTGGGCAACGTCCTAATGATTCCCGAGCTGCCAGTTGGTATTCGGCTGACCCACCCCATAGATGGCTACAGTACTCCATACAGGATCGTATTTGTAGTTTAACGCTCAAGCAGGTTCCTTTGTAGGGACATTTCCTTTAGCCGAGTTACGTTACACAATTTCGGAGTGGCCCAATTTTAAAGAAGCGTAATCTAACCTGCAATTGTTGTCGATGCGCCAATTTTTACGGGATTCACGCGGTCTAATGAATCGCCACCGATAGCAATGACAACATTTTGTAGCATAGTAGGACAACCATTTATCTCCCTCTCGTCTGACCGTCCACGTCCTGTTCAAAGTTCTTTAAAGCATATCGGCGGGATATCTTCGGCAAGATGGTGTAGACGCTTCTCCCACAGTTGCACGAAGCTCGAAAGCCCATAAAATACCAACACCCAGCAAACAAATGGCGCATACGTCGTGAAGTATCACGACTGCATTTGCTAGAATTTCATCCCAAATTTGGTCGTCATTCAGGAGGTGCCTTAATCTGCAGGTTGCATGGAATGTACGGCATTCAATACTATTGACTGTTCTGAGGAATGCAAATGAGGTAGCGCCGCTGACAGAAATCGTGTATTAGCAGCTGTAAATAGTAGCAGGCTTTGTTACTGGTATTGACAGGACAGTGTATATTGTCCTGCCTAAAGCATGCTTCTTAAATACACTTGGTACTCCCACCATATCACGTCGTCATCTGTTAGATAGATCAATTTGTTTTTCGTTGAACAAAGGTACTTCGTCGTACATTAAAGTTTCTGCAGAATTATCCTCTTGGCAAAACTTTAATAACGCCAGAAGCACATTTCTGACACACATACCACAGACCACAGTCTGGAAAGGGTTTTAAAAGGCTTTTGGACGGTTTGAGCCGGTTTGAGCCGGATGGTTGAAGCCAAAATTCGCCACACCGCTTCAGAGGTACCTACTGATATACCAATCATAAATCAGGTAACGTCGACCTAAGCGAATTGGAAAAAGAAAAATATTTTAACATTATTCACTGGTCTGGTGCATTCCATAAAGTAATTTTATGGTTGCGAGTTTTAATTTTACCGCCATCTACTTTCTATTGCATAAACAAATTTTCAAATTTTGAAAAAAAACGCTGAAATTATATTTCTACCATGATATTTTTCATGTAATTATAATTTTACCGCCATCTACTTTCTATCGCATAAACTAATTTTCAAGTGTTGAAATAATTATAGTCTCTGTCGTGTAAAGATTCCAAGTTAATTTGTAAGATTTCCTGAAAACGCTGAAATTATATTTCTACCATGATATTTTTTTATGTAATTATAATTTTACACCTATGTATTTCATTCATTTTCGTAGTCTACACAGCGTTTGAAAGTCAGACTAATTTTATCTATTTTCTGTCGTCATTGCTTAAAGAAGCTAAATTTTGAAAAATGCTCGAACCCGTGTTTATTAATTTGTAATTATAAGTATTCAGTCTGAGTTTTAAGATTCGAGGACAATCAAATAACTTTTTTCCATACTAACTTCACCCCCCATTTAACACCCCCATAAGTAGATTTTTCAAAATTTCGATAGCCTATATGTATTAGAATCAGGATTAAACAAATTCCTGGAAATTTTACCAAAATCCGTTTAGTAGTTTTTAAGTTTAACGCTTTCAAACAAACAAACAGACAAACAAACAACAATTTAAAAGCTGCTTAAATATGTTCAGTTACTCATTTTAAGTCGCCCTGGTTGTTTTTTTTTCGAATATCTTCCATGTACAGATTTTTTATGTATGATATGTATAGATGTATAGATAGATTTACACTGAGCACAGTTGACAACATTAAGGAATGACACTAGACCTCAACGGTTGACAAAGGTAAGGTTAGTGTCATTACTCTGAGGGTAAGGTTAAATAGAATCAATGTCAAGGTGCCAGAGCTTTGCAAGTAGCGAGACAATAGGAATCTTCCTTGTACAGTCAGCATAAAATATGTATACATATTAGAACTACCATATTTTATTACGCATTTATAGTGTCGCGCTCTCGTAGTGTAGCTCGCATAGCCGTTTGTAACAGATCTGTTAATAAACTTTCGCCGCGGTCTTGGATGGGTGACGTTTGTGTGGTGTTTACATCAGACTGCTATATACCTACCGTGCTTCGAAAAGCACATTAAGCCGTCTGTCCCGGTTGTTGCCGTAGGACAACGGTCGTTGGGCTATGTCGGAGGCGTTTGGGCAGTCTAAAAGCTCCGACACCAGGGTTGGCCACACCCAATCGAGAAAGGAAGAAAGATGTATATCGCATTAATGTTTTTAACAACAAAGTATTTTTTTTAACGGGCGAATGCCTTTATTACTGAAAACAAACTACACTCTACTTACTAAAACTAAACTAATTACTTACAAGGAGAAGCAATTGGACTGTAACGTTATGGAGGTTCCCCGGCTAGCTCTACCTATGACCTCCGCACGTACAGTACCTTTCTGGGAGAGAGAGGGACTGGGAAGCTGTAATAAAAATTATGTTAATTTGGTGATACTTTTAATACAGTATATAAAACAGTGCTGCTGAGGAAAAGATCTTCTGGGTAATGAAAATTGTCGATAGAGGGAAATGAGAACGTATACTTTGTCCTGGGTTTGTTCTTGCTACTCCCAATCCAGGGGACGGTTGCAGCCTATCCTTAGGCGTTCGACGACGGCGAGTGGGCCTGTATTTGGGTCACCGACTTGCGAGTGGGCCAGTATTTGGGCCACAAACTGACGAGACTCCAACAACACTGTCTCAAATAAATTGGTTTTTAATCCTTGATATAAAATTATGGTTTTCCACCTTTCAACAAATCGTGAGAGCACCTTTCTCTCACGAAGCTCAAGTTCAAGTCCCCGTTTCTCATCTTTTTCCGTTCTCTGTCAGTTTATTAAATTTTGAATTCTGTTTTCTTTTCTTCAAGGCAATAAAAGTAGGTCCATTAAAAATAATAACAAATAGGTTTGATGAGTCATGAAAAATGAATGAAGATGATATGTAACACTACACAACTCATAGACCATTAAAGGCCTATAGATAGCTCAAATGCTCCAACCCACAACCAGTTGGCGGCGTACCCAAGATGCTGGCAGTATTGCCCCGTTGGATTGCAATACTGATACGTTGAGCCAAATAAGTCCCAGCATTTTGGTCGCGCGTCGCATCGATCAGGCGCTCTGACAGACTTGAAAATACGATGAGCTCCCGGTCCCCACGGACCCAAAGCCTCCACACCAAACGGCTCAAAAATGTATTTGAGTAAATCAAAATGAGATTATGGCATGGTGTGAAAGTTCCATAGGGCTAGCCTGCTATACTTGAACGGAGATCGCTTGAAGATTCCAAAAAAAAAACACAGTAATCAAGTAAATTAAAGTGAGAATGAATATTGTAATAAAATTGTATAAACAAAAATACCTTTTTTGTATCAAGATATTGCATTGGCGACATTAACGTCATCTAGTTGATTTGGATGACAAATTAAAAACTCTAACTTTTATACCGGCTTTTATACCGGCGCGGCGCGGCGGACGGTAGCGGAGTCGACCCCTACATACCTAACCTACACACTAGTAAACAGAAGCTTACCTATCTTATGTTTACGTTGTATGTGTTTACATTTATGTTATTTTATAGTTAAAATCTTAATGGCAGTAGAAAGCGAATGTGCGTACCAAGACAAACCTACTGTGGTTTTGTGGTACTACAGAAATATGTTTTGTATAATACGTTTTGTTAAATAAATAAAAATAAAAAACCCACACTTAGTATTCTAAATTGATTTTTATCTTTAACACTTGGTAAGTACATTATGGTACATTATTCCATCATTGGACTACCAGGCGCATGGCGATGCGACATCCATACATGTTAGACATCTCATCAGTACGACGAACAAAACGTTTTGCTTCCACGTTCATCTAACGAACAGCCAAGGAGTGGAACGAATTGCCAACGTTTGTGTTTCCTGACAACTGCAACCTGGGAGCCTTCAAATCCGAAGAGAACAGGTATCTACCAGTTCACTCTCGACGTCTCGTGTGATCGTGTCTAGAAGATTCTAGGCGAGTGTGTTAAATATTAGACCACATCATCGCTTACCATCAAGTGAGATAGTGGTCGAACGCAAACCTATAAGCGGTAAAAAAATATGAGTTAGTATTTTTTTTCATAGGTTACATACATAGTCTAGTGGTCCCCAAACTAGGTTAACCTGTATCTTGGGGACCTCCTTCCAAGATACATATTGTTTTATGAGAAAAATAAACGTGTACGTCCTCAATGGTGTACGTATTATTGATGCCAATGATACTTTTCTCTGTTGCACCTCTATAAGTTCAACTTAACTTTCTCAAGTAGCTTACATCGTACGTGGATACATTGATAGCGCACAATGGTGTCTAATGCTGTTCGTGGTTCATTGAATTGCAGTTCATAACATTTTCTAGCAAATGTAAAAGCGGCTTAGAGGTTCTCAATTCAATCGTATTTTTTTAATGTTTTTTTCCTGAGAAATAATAATTTATAAACTGGTTTGGAAAATTGCTTTTGCTCAGTATAGCTTTAAGGTGGTCCCACATAAACGTTATCGAAATTTGACTTTGGACTCCGAGAATTGAAGTCCGTTTTTTTGTTATGAAATGTATACGCAACGCAAAAATAATTTTCACAATCGGTTTAATAAATGACAGAGCTAAAACTACTAGGTCCGTCTGTATGTTTGTCATAAAAATATCATATATATACAATTGTACATATAACATAAGAAATATATCGATCGAAAACCAAAATTGAATACTATAATACTATAACACTATAACGTTAACTAGGTACATTATTTGTGTTTCTGAGCAACTTCGCAATCGAGAAACCAGACATTTGGAGTGGGAACCTCCTTTTAGGAATTACACCCCTTGTTCACCGAGTTTTATATTTAATCCCTTTGTGATGGCTACAGGAAACGACTTGAAATCGGGTTTTCCACAACACACAGCGGATATTTCTATACACATTTTAGTATCACGTGTCGTGTATGAAATACGACATATTACCTGTTATATTGGTATGTAAAAGTTATAGTTTTGTCTGACGGTTACGTAAAGAATTCATGGTCATCATTGTGGTTTCATGGTCTCTCTCGGATTGCCTGTATCGGATGCGAACTACGAGGACTATGGTCCCACAACACCTATATACTGAACATAATTTCGCAATTTTTTTCGGCTTACTCTGTTTAACTGACCACCAGATATAGTATAAAATATAACTTACACAAATACTTGTTATCCCAAAAATAGTCATTATCACCTAAAATATAATCTCCATTTTTATTTACAATGTTCTTCTAATATTTACCATCTCGTTATTCTACTTAAGTAAATTATAAATAAATAAATAAATGTTAATCCAAATATGCCATGAGCTCGATTTTTTTCGTACACAAACACCACGGGCGAGGTAGGCTCCACCAGAAGTCTCGCTCGTCACCCCTTTATGTCGCTTACCCTATTTGACCTTCGCTCCGCTGCGGAAGTCGCCGGCTCGCTTTGCTCGCCACCTCCCCCTTCGCTCCACTCGGCCTCGTAGGCTCGCTTCATTCAGGACCTCCTTCGCGAGCTTCTGGCTCCGCGCTTTTTATTTACACTCTAGGGGTAAGAGCGAGTTGAACCTCGGAAGAGTGAGGTGCGTCAATTCGAAGTCATTTACTAAATCTGGTGGTCATTTACTAAATTTTATCTGCCGATACAATTTTTTTGATAAAAGTGTATGGGATCTCAAAGATTATTTTGATGATCATTATATTTTTCCCCCTTTTTTCTGTGTACGCTTTGTCCGATTTTTTATTCCTTTTCTGTAGTTTCAAAAACATTATGATCCCCATTTTTATAACAACCTAGCTACTTATTAGGCTAATAAGTAATTTACATTTAACTTAAACTGGCAGATAGACGATGTGTGTGTTTCAATAAAGAGTTATTTCATTTCATTTCATTTTCATTTCATAGACTAATACTAAGAATGTTCCATTAACACTTTTTTCATTGTCTCTATTCAGGAAGACACTTTATTCTCGTGTTCTTTCTGGGTAGCACTTGTACTACATTTAACTAATTCACTATCAGTTTACACTAACTCAAGCGGCTTAGCTCTTTTAAGTCTTCTCACTATATTCGTGTGTTCGAGAAGCTGGATTGTCTTTTGGGTTTTCAGATTGGTTAGTAACGTCAATTTCCCGTGTTAGACGATGTAAGAAAAATACAGTTTGGTTGCTCGTGGCTTGGTGACCCATTGGTTAAGGCGTAGGGACGGCATTCCGAAGATGAAGGTTCGATCCGTGCCCAAGCCATATTATTTTTTCTTTTCCTAATTATTTAAAATCCTAGCGTCAATTTTATATAAAGTAAAAATCTGAAACGCCTTAAAAATATCTAGATAATTCCGCTGAATATTATGTGGGTTATTGTTGAATAATATAGTATATGTGGGGGTAGATAGTAAATGTAAAATGAATAAGCGAAGAGAATTTAATTTAAATATATATTTTTTTTTTAAATCCCCACTAACCCACATAATATTCAGCAGAATTACAATTTTCGGAACGTCACGGCTGAGTCCATTAGATTTACTATATAAAGTAAGCTTTATCGTTGGCCTTAGTTATAATTTATAATTTGTGTAAATTAATTATTTGTACAAGTTCAAAAGTTCTTTATTAATGCTAGGCATCACAGACGCACTTATGAACGTCAATTATTACAATGACTCTACCACCGTATCGGAAAAAGAACCACTACTCAGAAGATACGGCAAGAAACTGAGGGGCATATTTTTTAGAACTTTTGTTATTTTATGTTTGTTTTTGACAATATTAATTTTCTTATGTGCCAGTTGGCTACTTGGCAGAAGCAGAATGTTCCATGCATCTTTGTCTTGTGTGTAATTACTAACAGTATAGTATGCTTTTCTCATTAGAATATTTTTCACACTCAATTTGAATCTACTTTCTGTGAGCTCCGTTATACATTTTGGAATTTTATTGTAAAAACGTACACAATTGCCATGAAGGACTTATTCGTTTTACTCAGTCTAAACCTAGGTATTGCAATTCTATCCTTATTTCTGGTGTTTATGTTGTGGTGGTCACTATTCACCTTGAATTTGTGCAGATTTTTACGAACATACATTATATTTTCATAAATATACAGAAAAGGTTAATATAAAATAATTAGTGTATTAATAGTTAATACACTAATTTGTTTAAAGACTTCTCTTAATGATTTGCGAGGACCCAACTCATAATGTACTGCGGTGTTCCATTAGACCCATGTATACTATCAGCAGTCTTATAAGATCACTTGTCCATCCTGCAAGTCTGCTACCATAAGTTTATTTTGGAGCATCGTGCGTCATCAGTGCCTTCTTAATGAAAGTACAAAGTCTATAATAATTTCTATCTAAAACTCAAAGGTCAAGTCGATTAACTGCGATTTTAACGAAACCCACGTTCGCTTCTACCATTGGTGCTTGTTGCTTATATGCAAATGTTTTAGCACAGAATAGGTAATAGTCAGTGTTGTACAAGATACCCTATACGAAGTATCTGGAATACAAAATACAAGATACTTTCAAATTATAGTACATTATGGTACTAGTGTGTAATGTTCGTGATTACCGTTGAGGCGCCATTGAGACCCGAGCCGTTAGGTGAGGGTCGTAAGAGAGCCGAGGACGGTAATCATCAATACACACGTGTATCATACGACGTTTTTCAACACACTTGTGAATAAAATAACAATAAAAACTAATTTTTAACAGTGAAAACGAGTTGTGAAAATGATTAAAAAAAATTAATCAGTTTTCCTATGCGCGCGCATTGCGATCAGCCACAGACTAAAGGGATGAGGCTTCTTTTTATTTTCCGCGCATAGGGCTTGCGTCTATTCTGCCACGTACAAAATGGGGAATTTAAAGTTTTCTTTTATTACAGAGAAAACAAAATTTATATTTGAATGAAAGTTTTATTTATTAAACACGTACGAGTTAAAATTATCTATTTAAATAAGAAGTTGCATTAAATGAGCAAGCAATAGGAACATTAATTTATTTGTTCTATTAAACACGATCTTTTTTTGAATAAAAACTTTTTTAAGAACAAAGCACCTCAACCAATAAAAAAAGCAATAACTCACTAGTGAGTTATAGCAATAAAAAAGTCACAGTTTGATTATGGGTGTCATTCTGTGCCTAATTGCGGTGACCATAGAGCCACTTTATGAGCAAGTGTGTTGAAAAGTATTTCAGATACCAGATACAAATACCTTTCTGGAATGGTATCTGAAATACTAGATACAAAATACGTATCTTTCAAATACTTTTTAAAGATAAAATACTTTTGTAAGAATCATTTTATTGAATGTAAGTTTATTTTTTTACGTGAATTATTTACGAATATATCGCGATGATCGCGCAAATGTAACAAGACAAATATATTATTAAGGTTTTAATTGAGACTTAAGTAAAGCCAAACATTTTATTACTTATTTTCTTTAGTTTTAGTGATTAAGTGTACTTTATAATATAATTTCTAAATATTTGTTCATACTACAAAATGCCTAAAGTGGGACAATTGTGTTGGCAAAAACATTTGTTGGCGTTTGAAGGGATAATAGCTTTTAAAGTTACCTATGAATCCTACGATATTATGTACATCCCCTGCTCGTTACATTACACAGCAGAAACGAAACACTTAGCGTTTCGTTTAAACGCCAAACACGGAACGCATAATTTATCAAGCAGATCCAAAAAGCGCAATAAGATATCGCAGTTTGCTGTTTGCTATTGCGATAAGCTCGCGCAGAATTTTTTATGCTATATTATAGCATAAAAATATTCTGCGCCTTTAACACAGAATTTTGATATAACGCGTTTTTGTTTATGGAACTGAGTGATAAGACGAGCAAGACGTTTTCCTGATGGTAAGCACTACGCCTGCCCATAACAAATGCAGTGCCACCACGAACTCTACCATAAAAGCACTGCGTAGCACTATTGCACTACGCATTGCACTCATCACCCCGAGACATCAGATATATGCCCAGTCATTTCGTTGGCTACAATGCCCTTCAAACCGTAACACAGTAATGCTGGCGCACTACTGCTTGGCGGCAGAATAACTGGTAAACACATAGACAATTAATGTCAGCATAGAATCTTATCACATTTTGTGAATAAGTGCATAGCTAACTATTGGTAACTATAAAGTATTCTGTGCTATTACTAAAAGTATTTTAGAAAACATAGTATCTACAAAATACTAAGACACCAAAAAAGGTATTTAAGTAGAAGATACAAGATTAATTTTTTTTAAAGTATTTTAGATACAAGATGAAAATACCTATTTTGTATCTTGTATCTGTATTTCAGATACTTGTATCTTAAATAAGTCACATCTCTGGTAATAGTACTACAAAGCTAAAGGCTAAAATCTAAAATATTCCACGTAAATTAACGACGTGGCTTAAGTAAATCTGCACACACATGCACGATGCGTATAAGTCACATATGGGCGTATCCGAAAAAGTAAAATAAACGAGTTTCATGCCTCTCTCTCGTATTCATGAAGCTACTACATAAATAACAGAGATGGCTATAGCTTCTAGTTGATGATGTATGTTGTAGTTGTGTTGGTGCGAACGAGAGAGCAATACGGTCCAAGGACACATTGTCAGATGGCCTTCCGGTCCCGGGCATCAGCTGCATGGTTTTATGGATTTTGTGCAAACTAGCGTATAGGTTTGAGGGCGCCGCAGCACCGAGATACTTTGCGTATCAAGGTTACGATGAATCAGAAAATGCTCTGAGATGAAGGCAACAAAATGGGTAACTCTCATGTTTTCTTTTACTGGTGACAATTGATCTGGTTTTTTATAAACAAGTGGTTTAAGATTCAAATCAAATCAATTGCTTATTTGCAAGAATACTACATACAATAAAGGTCTTAAAACTAATTACAACAGTCATCAGCCTGCAAGTTTAATCTTATATATAAAATTCTCGTGTCACAATGTTAGTTACCTTACTCCTCCGAAACGGCTTTACTGATTTTTACCAAATTTTATATGTATATTCAGTAGGTCTAAGAATCGGCTACTATCTATTTTTCATACCCCTAAGTGATAAGGGTTGTTCACCCTTAACATTTTTTTTAATTTATATGGCAAAACAACGTTTGCCGGGTCAGCTAGTTTAATTTAAAATATTCTGTCATGCTATAAAAACATTCAATTGCAAGATGGTGCAAATATACTAACCTCGGTAGTGGTTATATATTTTAGCCATTTGGTATATAAACCATCAGTCTATGGGGACAGGGAGCTGATTGTATTTTCAAAAGTCTGTCAGAGCATCTGGTCGATGCGACGCGTGACCAAAATGCTGGAACTTATTGGAAGCATGTAGAATTTTATTGGTCAAAAAGGCATTTGCCCATTCAAACAAAAAAGTAGCAATATATGGCTCACACATAGTAACATGTGAAGTTAGATAAAAACTTGTTCAAAGTTCAAAACTTCTTTATTCAATTTAGGTATTGGTACTTATAAGCGTCAATTATTACAATGACTCTACCACCGTAGCGGAAAAAGAACCACTACTCAGAAGATACGACAAGAAATAAAATGAGGGGCTTTTTTTAAAACTTTTGTAACAATATTTTATTTTTTGACAATATTATTATAACGCCCAATTACGCCCAATGATCACACACATATATCCTAGCCTCTAACTAGTATTCCTTGTATCTAGGGAACCGGAAATTATGAGGACCATGGTCCCACAACACCCAGACATGAAACAAATACTTGCGCTTTTTTTTCTGTGCTCAGACATTTTGTCGCGTTACGGGAATCGAATCCGCAACCGTGTATGAGATTTGAGCCAACCTGCCCAAACACTACTCCACTAAGGCTGTCAAATTTATAGGATTACTAGCTGACCCGGCAAACGTTGTTTTGGCATATAAATAAAAAAACAATTTAGGGGTGGACTACCCATAACATTTAGGGGGATGAAAATAGATGTTGGCCGATTTTCATAGATACCGGATAAGCACAAAAAATTTCATCAAAATCGGTCAAGCCGTTTCGGAGGAGTATGGCAACGAAAACTGTGACACGAGAATTTTATATATTAGATATATCTTATCCAATTTTTATTTTATATTTCTTATTGTGCCAGTTGCTACATGGCAGAAGCGGAATGTTATATATGTAATTACTAGCGTAATGAAATAGTCAATAGTATCAAGCGGGAGAATTTACTTAGTGAAAAACGTAGGATAGACCCAATCTTTGACGTAGTTTTTTTAAAACTAGGAAGGTAGCTTCTTGAAAGATAGGCGCGTGTTCCGCGGGTCCCGTTGGCTGTTGGAATCCAGTTACTTCTCAATGTGCCACTTGTTGCTTACACCGCTCGAGGCTTTACTCGCACTTTTTGGGGCCGGCTAGCGAAATGAGCCTCCTACTTCAAACAATTGGGTGGAGTGGTTTGCTTCGGCGGTTTGCTTCGGCGGTTTGTTTCGGCGGTTTTGTTTGCCGTTAGCCACGAGCAGTGCGGGTGCGCGCACATACTTTTATGACTAAACAATTGCAAGTATAATAGTTCGAACTTCTCACCCTTAAACAAGTTTCGTATCCTCCTCTTAAAGGCATGCGTGGCGCATACCATCAGGCAAATGAGATCCTCGTGTCATCACTCAGTTTCAATCATAAAAAACGTAAAGTTGCAAGTTGCATTCAACTTGTACTATGCAATGCATGACCTTGAAAATGGAACCCGGCCATAACCATTTATATACAATAAATTTTAAATTTAATTAATTTCAACTAAGTACAGCTTAATGGAAATTTAAAAAAAATGAATAAACTAACATTCATCATCATCAGCCCATTACGTTCCCACTGCTGGGACTCGGGCCTTCCCTTGTAGATAGAGTGGGCCATAACCCACCACGCTGGCCCAGTGCGGGTTGGTGGATGTCACATGTCCATGAATTTTTGTGATTAATTCTTGAACATGCCGGTTTCCTCATGATGTTTTCCTTCACCGTTTTTAGAGCGAGTGTTAATTCCGCACATAACTTAAGAAAGTCAGTGGTGCGGGGCCAGCTGGGTTCGAACTCGGGTGCGTCTGATCGAAAGTCGCACGTGCTCCTACTGAGCCACACTCGCCCGGCCACAACCATTTATATACAATAAATTTTAAATTTAATTAATTTCAACTAAGTACAGCTTAATGGAAATTAAAAAAAATGAATAAACTAACATTATCTGCTCATAAAAAACTATCCACTCGCAACATCCTCAGTTCTTCGTAATTATGGCGCTTGCAACAGTGCCAAAATATCAAATTCAAACACATCAAATATATGGTAAATATTACGGATTATTAGAAATGGTGCTAAACATAGCTATGACGTTAGTAATCATGATAGTTTTTAAACTTATATTGACATAAATATAGTTATAAATAGATCACCTTAGTTAAACTTTAATCTGCAATTTTCAAGCATACGTAAATGCTATTTTTTTAACCTATTTGATCCCACTGCTGGGCAAAGGTCAAATAATAATATGGTAGTGAAATTTTTTTATATAAATTAAACTTATATTTCATATATATTTTATATACTTATATTTTTTAAGTTATTATATACCTACATACCTCAGATAAAGTATTTGGCTGTCTACTCGAAGCTACATACATATATATATGTATGTAGCTTCGAAAATGTACTAATAAAATGTACCTATAATAAAAAAAGAGATTAAATATATTTAATCTCTTTTTTCATTATAGGTACATTACATTTTTTACATTGACTTATGGCTTTTCTATTACAATTTTAGTGTTCTTACAACAGTAACTGAACAGTCACGTTGACTGGGGTAGCGTAGCATGGAGTCCTACGACGCAGCGTAGCATGCTACGCCGTAGCAGCCTACGCTTTTGCTGAAAACTACGTTGATACTATAATTTATATTATGTTCAATGCTATTGAATAGGTACTTTCTAAATCTACGTGCTCCATTTTCGGCTTCATCGTCGCTTAGCATCAGGCAAGATGGTGGTCAAACGTAGATTTCTTGAAATAAATAGAAAACATATCTTATACATATGGCATAAGACATAACTAACCAGTGCCAGCAGTTATTGAAGCTAGATTGTTTATGCGAAAAAGTGGCACGCGTAAGTGGCTCACAAGGTTTCAATAAGGTATGGCTGTGACTTTGTTTGTAGATATTATTACTTTATATTTCTTTGTCTACCTCTGCTAAAACAAAGCGGCAAACAGCAAACTTTTCGCTTAGTGCTTCTAAACTACCTACTTCAAAGGTTTGCTTCAAGGATGAATGGCAGATTTTTTAGGGATATATCTGTCTTGTGTTTCTCTAAATTCAAATTTAAAATTTCAATTAGTTTATTTCGCTACAAGTACATCGACCGGGCCCTGCCATCCGGGCTCATAGTGGGATTTCAAATTTAGTGGAGATTCGACCTGTTGAAATATTGACCAAAAAATTCTATCGATAGTCTTTTCAATGCTGATCAACTTTTGGTTTTATCAAGTTTTTCATAAAAATTAATTCTTCACACTTATAAAAAGTATTCCAGAAAAATATGTATAGATAAATAACTTTTTATTTTTTAGAAGTGATAGTTAGCTGACTTTGTTTCGTTCGATTAGATTAATCTTGATCTACATGCTTTAGCTACATATTATAATACATAATGATAACTATATGATACATATATTGTTTACATAATATAAAAATTGTAAAATTGTCAAAAATAAGAAAACTAGTTTTCATTGTCGTGGTAGTTTGTCCAGTATTATAAGTAAAGCTCTATATCTATGCAAGAACATGAATATAAATACAAAAAAAAATATACAAAATATCGGAACTTCAGTTGCGCCTTGCAGTCAAAGCCGCAAAGAATTTTTTGTCGTTATAATAAGTAGGATAGGTAATTACGATAACATAAGGTTTTAGTTTGATAAAATAGATATTGTACCATACAATTTTTTTTAAATATTTTTTAAGTTTGCAAGACTCGTTTTTATGAATAATTGGATAGAACAAATGTTAATCAGTATTAAAAATGCTATCAAAGCAATGTTTTGTTAGATATTTCAATTTAAGGACGAATGTCCACTTAATTTGAATTCCGGACTACTGTGCGGCGTCAGAAGAGGTAAGAGCTACGCGATAGAAAGAGAGGCAGGTGCTCTGTAGGTTAATATGACTGGCTGAATTGAACTCTATGGCGTCGTAGCAAGAGTCGCTATTTGTTTCAATTTCTTTGCGGAGTCATACTTCTGTACCTTGGTACCCTTAAGTATTCTGTGGTAATAGTGGCTTTATTCTGATAACAGTAATTAATTGATTTAATATCAAGGTTTCGAGAGATGACATTTTTTTAACTTTTACCCTTGGAGCGCTGCACAACTTACTGACCGGAGAAAATAATGATTATGAGGAAGTATATCCATCCATCCATCCATCCATTGACACCGCGAGATCAACATGGCCGTGATCGCACGGCCACATAATACCTAATAGTATTACACGGCTGAGATTTCAATAGATTAAATTAATTTTTCGTTGGATACGGAGGGAATAATCAAGTGTGTAGGTAAAGTTGTGTGCGTAAAATATATAAGTTTGTGTTGAAGTTAACATCGTTGTGTGCGTTAGACTAGCCTTGGATCAGCCCACACATTCGCGCAGCCGCAGTAAGTCACCTGGAAGCAATGTATAGGGGCCAGGCACGTAGAACCATTATCTATTCTTTAGCTGTTAAAAAGCTGCCGCGACATGCGAGCCTTGTATGGAATTCTCACCGCGCGCCGCGATCACCGAAACTACGAAAAGACAAAAGACTTTTCTCCATAGCTGTTTAATATTAGAAATGAAGTACTTGATTTTGTTACTTTAAACAAAAGTGATGGAATACGGCGGGTTTTAAACTTGAAGTCGTTTGATAAACATTTCTTAAATTTTATACAAAGTGTTTTAATTAAATTAGTGAAATATAGGTACTGCAAAAAACTTATTTTGTACAATCTTTAGACACTTTTTTAAAAGTTTTAAAAAATAACATCGAAATTGATATTGCTTTAAATAGTAATAGTTAAAAACAGGTGTATCTTGAAATCAATAGTGAAAATAAACTGAAAATAATATTAGTGACAAGCAGTGTACATACATTAGAACCATTTTAAAACATATACTTGGACTCAGAGTGTGGACTGACTTAGACAGAGGGCTGTTTTTGAGTAACTATGGCAACTAGTAAAGTAGTATATTCTAAAAAAGGTGTACGGTGTACTTTAAAACAAGAAAAGGATGAAGTTGAGATACAAAAAGTTGAAATAAAATATGACCCGTACGACATACACTATATTCGTAAGCCCAAACCCCAGCGATATTACAATGACGACTCCTTAGGAGAGAGAACATGTCCACACAGATGGCGCGTCGTGTGAGTACTACTTATGAATGCTACTTTTTTATTTATTTTACTAGCTTTTGTATTAGCGAGACACTGAAAACCGCAATGAAATTCGTTCGGCAGTTTCCAAGTATATAGATAACAACTACACACACAAATTACTCTCACTCACACACGCGTATACCTACTTCTACTTTTAACGGCCTGCATTGATCTATATCCTAATCTTAATCTTAATAATATTATAAATGCGAAAGTTTGTGTGTGTGATGTTTGTTACCACGTATCACCGTAACTACTGAACCGATCTTGATGAAATTTGGAATATAGATAGTGTAAGTACTGAATTCAAACATAGACTATGTACATTTTTAAAATCAACCGCCAAGAGGGTTGTAAAGTTTATATGGATTTTTTTTATTCCTTGGTTCAATTCGCTAAAAACTCGGTACAAATAAACTTTAACATCAATCACACTCGTATATTTTATTTTTTCAAAACTACCCCTGGGAAGCGTGCCTGGGAGTTCTATAGTTTGTACGGCTTTTTTCAGTGTAGTATACTTTATTCCGTGGTTCGATTCACTTACAACTCAGAACAAATAAACTTTAACATAAATTTTAAAACTCGTGCTTTTTATTATTTCGAAACTACCCCTAAAAAAGTGAAAGGGCGTTTTAAAGTTTGTATCGTTTTTTTATTTATTTTAGTTTTAATCATTCAAAACTCGGTACAAAAAAAACTTTAAACTAAATTAATAAAACACGTATTTTTTATTTTTTCAATACTACTCCTAGGGGGTGTGCAATAAAGTTCTAAACTTTGTACGGAAATTTTTATTGCTAGGTTCAATTCACTCAATACTCGGTTTAAATCCTAATCCTAATATAGTATGATATAATATAGAATGTAATATGTAATATAATATATAATGTAATATATAAAATGTACAAAAAAAAATTTCGCCGCTCGCCTAATGGCTAGCACAACGCTTGACCACAACAATTATTGCAGTGCCACCCAGAACCTGAATACCATCAAAAGCACTGCGTAGCGTAAATACATCAGATATTAAGTCGCATATGCCCAGTGATTTTACTGGCTACAACGTCATTCAAACTGGAACATAGTAACGCTTGCGCTCTATTGCTTGGCGACAGAATAATTGGCAAAGCTGTGGTAAAGTTTGGATGATATTTTTTTTATTTAAGTTCGATTCATTCAAAGCTTGGTACAAATAAACTTTACAATAGGTAATAAAACACATACTTTTTATTTTTTCAAGACTACCTTTAGGAGAGGTGCAAAGTAGTTCTAAAGTTTCCATTTATTTTTTATTTTTGTTCGATTCACTCAAAACTCGGTTCAAATAAGCAATATAATATAATACATAATGTAATACATATTATAAAAAATAATTTTATACATAATATAATCATCATCATAATCATCATCATTAGCCCATCACGTTCCCACTGCTGGGACGCGGGCCTTCTCTCATAGAGAGTGTATGGGATTATATTATATAGATGTCACATGTCCTTACATTTTTATGGATGTGTGTATGTGTTGGTTGTGTCTATGAGGTTGTGTTGTGTGTGCGTGTATGTGAGAGTGAGAGAGAAAGTGTATTTTGAGTAAGTGACGGTGAAACTTAAATTTAAGAGTTACTTATGTGTAAGTATGTTTGACAGTGTTATTTTACATGAAGGCCCATAATGTTTCCTCCTAATGTTTCCTCGTGGCTGAGGCTGCTCAACCAACTCCTAAGGGCAAGTTTATCATCTCTGCTATTGAGCTTAGATAGATAGATAGATAACACTTTATTGCACTTGAAAAAGAAAACAGAGTTTCAGTTGGTAATACATGATCAATAAGTACAATAGGCGGTCTTATTGCTAAGCAGCGATCTCTTCCAGACAACCATAGGGTAAGGAAAACAACACTTAAAAGAGGATAGTGTGCAGTAGATAATAAGTAGAACCAGAGCTTAACCAGAGAGAGCTTAACCAGATCTTTAACAGTTTTGCTAGCATTGTTGTACAGATAGAGACTTAGAGATGTTTGGTGCCGGTGGGCTAGCTTTGAATTGAATTTTTATATGTAAAACTCTATCCTTTCTTCTTTTAAGCTAATTTATTTGACTATTTGTGTTGATCCAAAATAACATTTTGTATAAATAAATGACGAACCGTCAGTACGCCGCAGTCCTTATAAAGCTCTACTGTAGGAAACTTAAATGGCCTCGAGGTTGCTACTTTTAATACTGCTCTCTGCACGCTCTAACGGTAACACGTGTGAACAACACGCACCAGCCCCGGATATATTGCAGTAGGTTAGAATAGACCTACAGAGTGCATTATACAGACTTATGATTAAAGCCCGATCTGCCACATCGCGCAAATTTTGGAAGACGTAGATAAGTTTTCAAACTCTGCTACAAAGAGTTTGTATATGATTTTTCCAAGTCATTCTACTGTCCAGGATAATGCCTAAGTACCTGATATTTAGTACGCATTGTAATATTGTGCAGTTACAATTGTTTGAAGTGCAACTTGAGTGTGCATTAATATCAAAATTAGAGGTTTTACCACGGGAGTTAATACATTTAATAAACTTGGTCTTAATAACATTTAAAGAAAGCAAAATATCACGCAACCATTCAGTTACCATCCTTAGACCTTCTTCAGCATTTGCTTGAGCCTCCTGCCACCTACTACCGATGAAGATTAATGCAGTATCATCAGCATATGAGAATATCTTTCCATTTTTTATTATTTGAGGTTACACAAGTCGTTTACGTACACTAAAAATAGGCTTGGGCCTAGTACGCTTCCTTGGAGTACGCCATAACTTACTGCTTGTTCGTTACAAAGCAAGCCACCAACTCTAGTCCTTTGGGTTCTCCCCTTTTAGTAATCTTCCATGAGGTATAGAGCACAATCTCGTATTCTTATAAGTTTCAGCTTTTTTACAAGTATGGATACAAAAAACGGTATCGAAGGCTTTGGCAAGGTCTAAAAATACTCCTACAATCTTGCTTTTCTTGTCTAGTTCGTCCACAATACTATAATTATAACACATTAAATCACTACATAGTATACAACAAAGTAGCTTTCTCTGTCCCTAAGTTAATATGGAATGTATACATAGGGAATGTATGCTTAAATCTTTAAAACAACGCAACGGATTTTGATGCGGTTTTTTTTAATAGATAGAGTGATTGAAGAGAAAGGTTTATATGTATAATAACCGTGCGAAGCCGGGGCGGGTCGCTAGTTATATAATATAAAATAAAAATATAAAATAAAATGAAAATGATAGTCTTTAAGTGATCGGCGTGTGGTACATCCGCCACGTCCGATGTAGGGGGCTGGAGTGCCAGTCTCGCACCGCAGCCACCAGGGAGTTATCGGAGCGATGCAGGGCGGTGCGCGTGACGGCCGACCGGCTCCTCAGCAGCGCCTGCCAGCAGGGCAATATAATTATAATTAGTTAACTTGGATACAGCAATCTCGGTGGAATGACCAGCTCTGAAGTCAAATTGACATGGGGAGAGAATATTAAACGTATCAAAAAAGGATATGAAACGCTTATTGACAACTTTTTCTAAAATTTTAGAAATAGATGGTAAAATTGAGATTGGCCTATAATTTTCAACACCGTCTTTCCTGCCACAATGTGTAACGTGTTTCTCTTTATTCACATAAACTGTATAGTAGGATAAAATAGTAAGATAAGACAGTGGAACAAGACAGTAGGATAAAATAAGTTTAGTTTGTTATGAATCTGAATTTATTTCTGATTAATTAACTGATATAGTTAGCGTTTTGGTGTTAGACTGTAAGCTTACTGTTGTAAACTAAATAAATAAATAAATAGTTGGACTTTACAAGAAATAATAAATACCTATTGTGATTCTTATTTTTCACATTAACTATAGGAAAAGACTGTAGTAAGATAGTAGAATAGGACAGTTGAATACGACTGTAGGGTAAGACATGTTTAGTAGGACATCACAAGTAACAATATGTAACGTTCCTTCATCCCCATTCCATCTTGAGACCTCCAGGCGAGGAGTCAGTCCACTCTTACGTTGTGCAAATACCACCAGTCCGTACAAAGCGCTTCGCTGACGCATTCATTATACTTCGCCGTTGCATCCTCGAGATTTATATAATTCACCAGGTAGTCCACTCCTTGAGCTGGGCATCAATCACAATTTTAGAGCTGTCAAAAATATAAAAAGCACAAAATGACTTATTTACAACTCCCGCACTAGAGGGCGCCACTAAGCTCTGTCACCTCATTTGATTTAGAGACAACAACATTTCGCAAAATCTTAAGGCCACAAAACAGGTTAAGTAAACTACTAGTAGCTACTTAATATTTGTAAGGGTTTGTGACAACAAATTAGGGCACGGGTGGGTTATTAGTATAAATCTCTTCGGATGCAACGGCTTGTATAATTGCGGTCAAACTTCATTTGGCAAGTTTGTTTAACCATCATCTTCGCCGTTGCATCCTCGAGATTTATATAATTCACCTGGTAGATGTTTAGAGCTTTTGCGAAATTTTCATGTTTCTCAGAGTAAAAATATTTATATGGGTAACACATATATGTAATATTTTAATAACAATTGTATAATATAAATTATGATTTAACATAATTTAGTTAGAATCATACACCGCTTTAGGAAAATAGTACTCATATTATCCGGCAGCTTATTTGATAAGGTCAATAGAAAACTCCGTAAGTAAGCTGCTAAGGTTTATGCATCACAAGTATGCAGAGAAAATCGCAGTGTCCTCCTGCACTGAAATCCTGTGTGCAGAGAAAATCGCAGTAACTAAACCAAATTGATTGAACTGTAACTAAACTGAACGCAAAAAAAAATTTGAAATCGGTCAACAACGGAGAAATCGGTGAACATACATAAAATAAAATATACATATGTATACAGTGGAACATATAACCGCCTCTTACTTGAAGTTGGTAAAAAGTGTTCCTCTTTTTCAGGTTCTACAGCTGCTACGATAACCTTTCATGTGCGAAACTGTGGAAATACATCACTAATTCTAGTAAGTGATAACATGGATTAAGAAAAGTTTTTTAAAAAATATAGGTCATTTTACATTCTGCATTTTAGGCCTTTTCACACTACGCACGTTTAAACGCGGTGAACACACCGCGAACTTTCAGCGTACACGATGACAGTTGGTTGTTAAAAAAAATAGTAGTAAATGAATAATCACAAAGGTATGCAATATATACAGCCCGATTACTCATAATCCATGTAACTAGCAAAATGAACTAAAGTCGATGGAACACGACACTGCGTCATGGACACAAGATTACAAGTAAACTTCATCGTAGACATTAACATCTCATGTACAATATGAGGTATTGTAGATGTTAACGCTTACGGAACGGGAAAAGAAAACGGTAAAAACATTTTTTGACGATGCCTGCACCATTTCGTCTTCGCACTGTCTCAGTATGCGGTGTTGTGTATGGCGGTATTTACTTCTATTTATTCTAAAAGATTCTACTTATATAATAGGTCAATTAAATGTATATTCTCAGGTGTGTATTCTTCTATTTGCAGGGGTGTACGATAAAGTATGTTGCGCCTCTTGCAAAACTGAGGATGTAATTTCCGTGTTTTATAAAGAAAAACCACAGGGACTACAAGATTTCGAGACTTATAAACCGATATCAAGGTCTGAAGAAGTACCGAACACATGGATTACACGGTAGGCACTGTACGCACGGCACTGCACGGTAATGTACTGTACTTTTCACTTACTACTTGTTTGTATTCCCGTAAACCCGTAAACGCCCGATAACCCCAGACCTTCGTTATTTTATAAAAGCTGAAAGTTTGTCAGCGTATGCTCCCAACACAGGTAACAACGATGGACCATTATGAAGTTTGGGCTACCGTGGCTTTGGCAGGTAAACGGTACTAAAGGTGTGTAAAATACCGATCTAGTGTGATTTTTTGGTATTACCTTCAGAATATTATTAAAAATCACGTCATTAATTAACAGACACTTACGTCATGGCAACCCCTTGCCAGACACCCTTAATGTTCATGAAATTATAAGTAATTCTACTAACGTTATGGTATAAAAGCTGATTTTTATATATAATACTTAGGTAATAATTAGATGATTATTAGGTAATAATTTTTCTGGCTAATAAGCCAGACATTTTTGATAGTTTTTGATTAGAATCATTAATGCAAATAAACTTTTTAAAGATTTGGTAACATGCTGACCCGCAAATTATCCCGCTGTAATAAAGAAGTCAAAGTGACGTTTTTTAAAGCGTACTGTCAAAGCTTTTACACGGGAAGTCTGTGGGTCAGTCACACCAAGAGGTCGCTAGACACCCTACGCGTCCAATACAATAACATCTTTAGGATGATGTTGGGGCTGCCCCGTTTCTGTAGTGCATCAGGGATGTTTGCGCAATTTCGCACTGATGGCTATCACGCCATCATCCGCAAGAAAACTGCATCCCTGATCTACAGAATTCGGGGCAGTACCAATAGCATCCTAAAGACGGTAGCAGATAGGTTCACCTCGCCGCTCTGGAAGTGTCTAGTTCGGCGGGGTTTACCTATATTTATGTAATGATAATTATTGTTTTATTTACATGTTTAGTTGCTTACTTTATTTACTTATTTTCAAACCTTTTAATTTAATTTGATTTATAACTTTAATTTGATTTTTAATTGTTAATTATTGATTTCAATTTGGTATTTTAAATTGTGATTTTGATTTTAATTTATAATTTTTGATTTTAAGTTTTAATTTTAATATCTTATTGTAATTCATAACTATGGATGTGTATTATCTGAAATAAACAATTTTTATTTTATTTTATTTATTTATTTAAAAAGCACAAATTTATATAACTAATAATCCGTGTAAATTTGTTAATAATTAAAGAATAATAAATAAATAATACTTGAAAATAGCATATAACATTATTTTAGCTGATGTAAACATGTACTAAATACTAAACAATACATGCGCAGTGAGGGATCGCGATAGACCTAACTCGCCATCTCACTCGCCCCCCATATATACTCAGAGTTGTCATTACTCTGAGCATATATATATACCAAAGACGAAGTATATTTTATCTTTGATTTAAACTGCCTCGCGCTCGCTCCTACAGCTACCCTACATGCTTGTCTGGCAAGGGGTTAGAACTATCAAAAATGTCTGGCTAATAAGGAAACATTATCTAATTATTACCTAAGTTATATATATAAAAATCAGGTTTTATACTATAACGTAGAATTACTGATAATTTCATGACCATTAAGGGTGTCTGGCAAAGGGTCTACGATTTAAATGTCTGGCAATGAATGACGTGATTTTGAATAATATTCTGAAGGTAAAACCAAAAAATCACACTAGATCGGTATTTTACACACCTTTAGTACCGTTTACCTGCCAAAGCCACGGTAGCCCAAACTTCATAATGGTCCATTGTTGTTACCTGTGTTGGGAGCATGCGCTGACAAACTTTCAGCTTTTATAAAATAACGAAGGTCTAGGTTTCACGGGATCTTGCTCTATTAGGGAAAACGCATAATATTTCAAAATGTTCACCTTATTACCTTCAAGCTAAAGACGACGTTAGTTATACGATGACAACGTCGGGTCATTTTATTAGAACTCATATAAAGAAAGTTCATCGGAAGTCATAGTAATTTTAAATTTGATTTTCCAGGGGCAAATATTGCCTTAATCAGGAGAGCATTGCAATGAATTTTAAAGATAGTCACCGCTTCACTGAGACACGCGCTACAGTCCATGAAAAAGCAAGTCGCCGCGGTCAACGTAGCATTCAGGAGCGCCTCGAACTCGACGAAGCGAACGTCAGCTGCAACGTTGAAGATCATAACCGCGGTTACCGTGGCTCTCAAGAGGTCGGTGCACTCGATGTTAAAGAACGTCCTGCACCTGGGATCTGAAGTCCTGCGAGACCCAGAGATCACGCCATCATGGCTTGGAACACGTCACTTCTACACCTAGTCACTGTCAGGTAAACTACAACTAATGTTTATTGCTTATAGTTCTATGTTTGGCCACTATCTCGCCTGATGCTCAGACGATCTTGATGTTGACTGTTGAGATGGCGAACGAAGGAAGGCAGTTGATTCACTGCTCAGGCCCGTCTTGGTGATGGCTCACAATTTACTATAAATCTACTCCAGGCACAAAGCATCTCTGGATTGGTTCACTGTGCATGCTCCAAACACGCAGGGTGCGGGTATGACTCCAACGACAGATCAAATGGTTTTTTATACCACTGAAAGTCGTTCATCCTGATGGCATACGAGTAACTTTGATGTGTGTGTGACAAGCGCATTGCCGCGATATTTTGCAAAACAAAATTCTGGGTGGTGCTGCAACTGGCAGGCGCTGCTTACCATCAGGTGAACCAGCACGTCTCGTCACTCAATTACATAAAAACAAAGCCTATAATTTTATTATTGAAACTGTGAACGTCACACTACGGAAGTAATCATCATTATGGTCTATAGGTTGTCCAATTGCTTGTCCTTGTAAATAAATAGTTAGTTTAGTATTAGTAAGTAGAGTTCAGTAGTTTTCAGTAATAATGGCATTCGCCCGTTAAAAAAATCATCAATTTAATCTAAAACTTTGATCGCAATCGTAATCTATACATATTTCTATAATAAAATCGTAGAACCCAAAAAATCTGTACTTGGAAGATATTCGAAAAAAAACAAGCAAGGCGACTTAAAATGAGTAACTAAACATCAAAACAGATTTTAAAATTTTTGTTTGCTTGTTTGTTTGTTTGGACTTCTATAACTTAAGAATCACTTATGGAATTTTGATGATATTTCCACGAATATGTTTACCTGAACCCTGATTCTAATATGGGGTATCTAAATTTGAAAAATCTGCTTTTTAAAATTTGGATTAAATGGGGGTAAAGTTTGAATGGAAAAAGTTATTAGATTGTCTTAGAACCTTGAAACTCAGAATTAATACTTATAATTACAAATTATTAAATACGGGTTCGAGCATTTTTCAATATTCAGCTTTTTTAAGCAATGACAACAGAAAATAGATAAAATTAGCCTGACCTTGAAATGCTGTGTAGACTATGAAAATGAATGAAATACATAGGTGTAAAATTTTATTTCAATTAAAAATATCATGATAGAAATATAATTTCAGCGTTTTAAGTAACTCTTAGAAAACAACTTGCAAACTTTACATGAAAAGACCTATAATTATTTCAACTGAAAATGCATGTATGCAATTGAAACTAGATGGCGCTTGGAGTAAAATTAAAACACGCATACTAAATTTTTATGGAGTGCACCTGACACGGTGAATATAGATAAACGTTTTTCTTCTAACTGTTACGTTTGATGTTACCTGTTTTTAATGGTACTGAGTGGTGAGACGAGCAAGTCGTTCACCAGATGGTAAGCGCTATGCCTGCCAATAACAATAGCAGTGCCACCCAGATCTGAGTCATTGACTTGACATCAGATATTCAGTCTCCTGTGCCCAGTAATTTCGCTGGCTACAATCCCCTTCAAACAGAAACATTACAGACGGCCTCCCCCATACGAGATACCTATCACGAATACTTACATGGAAAATATTGTCGGTATAGGTTGAAACGGTGTAGCAAATTCTGGCTTTCTCTATTCACGAATGTTACGCCACCGTCTTTTATTTAAACAAAGTCGTTCACCACCAAAATGATCGAAATTTTTTTTCGACCCGGAGTCCGTCCGATAACCCGCGCCATGGTCTGGCGAGGGTTATCTGACGGATTCCGGGTTCATTTCTAACGTTTTTTAGGTTTTTCAAGAGGGTGATTTTGCCAAAACTTTAAAGTATGACGAAGTGCTAAACAACGACTTAAACGACAAACAAACTGGTCCAGTTAACAAACGACGACTTGGTGGGGGCATCGGGTGTCTATCAGGAGCATGCTTTCGGCAGTATGTAGGTACACCCTCCATGCCAGTATCAATGTATGCTACTATTTACGGTTGCTGATACACACTGTCTGTCCGCGGCGCTATATCATTTGCGTTCCTCAGAACAGTCGATGGCATTAAACACCCTACTTTCCACGCAGCCTGCAGAGCAAGGCGCCTTCTGGATGATGACCAAAATTGGGACGAAACTAGCAAAGCAGTCGTAAGTGATGGCTCACGACGTATGCGCCATTTGCTTGCTTTAATTTTGGTGTTTTGTGGGCTCTCGAGCCCAGTGCAACTGTGGGAGAAGTATTTACCCCATCTTGCTGAAGATATTCCGCCTATGTTTTGAGGGACATTGAACAGGACGTTGATGTAGAGGACGACGGCGAGGATAGTGGTAATTCACTACCGTACCCCGTAGAATATTTGAACTCCTTGAGTGCATCCGGGCTTCCAGCGCATAAGATTAAAAATTTGGAATTCCAATTTATGCTTTTTCGAAATTAGACCCCGCCGAAGTTGTTAACTTCGGGGAGGTTAGTTGTGTAAGGATGTAAGGAACTCGGCTAAAGATAGTGTCGCTAGAGACGAACCTCACTGAGGCACTGAACCTCACTGAGTCAGTTTTCGTATACCTATTAGTATTAATCTCTCTCATCTCGAACAACTTTCCGTTCTAAATCAAACGCGTGCAGTTTTGTGTGAGCGTCAGCTTTGCAATGACGATCAAGAAGTCGTAAGACCAGACGCTCCAGGTTACGGCCGTTGATCTGAGGACAGGATGTTTCTCACAGAGACAGCTGTACGAAGCCTTCTCACGGGCGACGTGATCCCAAAGTCTTTACGTGTTTGCTCCCTGTACAGGGTGCTTTTTAAATAACATGTACACAATCTCCAAAAAACGTCTCTACATCAGTGTAAAACTATAGTCCACGCGAACGAAGTCGCGGGCAACAGCTAGTAAATAATACTAATAAACATTTTCTATTGACGTTCAATCAATGACTCTACCACCGTAACGGAAAAAGAACCACTACTCAGAAGATACGGCAAGAAACTGGGGGCATTTTTTTTAGAACTTTTGTTACTATA
Source organism: Petrophora chlorosata (assembly GCA_951640565.1). Lineage (NCBI taxonomy): Eukaryota > Metazoa > Arthropoda > Insecta > Lepidoptera > Geometridae > Petrophora > Petrophora chlorosata. The sequence continues at coordinate 3,266,050 of OX621188.1, forward strand.
TTTTATGTTTGTTTTTGACAATATTATGTCTCTTATGTGCCAGTTGGCTACTTGGGAGAACCGGAATGTTTCATGCATCTTTTTCTACTATGTTATTATAACTATTTTCATTAGAATATTTTTCACACGCAAATAGAATCTACTTTCTGTGAGTTCTGTGACTTATTTGTTTTACTCAGTCTAAACTTAGGTACTGCAATGTTATCCTTATTTCTAGTGTTTATGTTATGATGGTCACTATTCACCTTGAATTTGTGCAGATTTTTACGAACATACATTATATTTTCATAAATATACAAAGAAGGTAAAGTTAATACATGCATACATTAATACGTTGCGGACATTAATGTAAAAAAATTTAAATAATAAAAAAAAAATTTCAATCTATAACGCAGATACAAAATAAAAGTATCAGAAGCCCATAAAAATATATATCTCATATGTAAGTATTTGTTATACCTTTTATTAAATTTATTCACAGTATAGAACGAAAATCCTGTAGTATTTCTTAAGCAAATTCTTTATCTCTTAACTAATAACATATATATAATTCGATTTTCACTTTATAATAAACATACTTTTGTATTAGAACTCGTAGGTAAAGGATCTTGGAGCTTGAAGCGTGCCTAAATTTACCGTAAAATAAATTGCTCCTGACATACAGGTTGCTTTTGTTTTTTAGTGCTACTCGTTAATTATGATAACATTAGTGGTTTATCTCATTATAATACCTTTACTGATAATAACAGATTTTTTTAAGTACGTAGAGCTAAATAAGTGATAAATTGTAGTGGTGATGCCACGAAAACTTCAAAATTGAACAATAGGGTCATACCTTGAAACAACTCTATTAGGAAGAACTCACAAAGTTAGGGTAGATAATAAATAAAATAAAAAAAAAACGGTAATAAATTTTACAAATCTATTGTAATACTATGTGAAGGCAGTTACAGGGTCGGGGTTGCTACGCTCACACTGTGAATGTTGCTATGTTACTCAAGCACTTCACTGTCCTGCTATCGCCATCCATTCAGCAGCGCGCGTTGTAGACGCCGGGCCGTTGTAGGAAGGTAGATGAAGGAAGCAGGCTGCAATCGGTAAGCGGTAGGTGCCAAGAAGCAGAAGCAGATCTGCGCTCCGGAGCCGGTGCGGTGAACCCTGGAATCCAGGTAAGACCAGACATTTTAAAACTATCCCACTTTCATTGTTTGACTGCTACATCCTTGCACTAGCTAATTGAATGGCACAGCTAGGAGCAATGAGAGGTAATTAATGCAAAGATAGTAATCAATGATGAGGCAGTCATACAAAATCAACTAAAAGCTAATGATAATTTCTGACCAAGAATAATTGGTGACCATGAGAAAAAAAAAATGAGTGTCATTTAAATCTGAATGATAATATTTCTGTTATTCAATTAATCACCAGTTCGTCTAAATCATTGTCTGTTATATTCTAGTATATTGATTATGTTTAGGTGATTTACAATAAACACAATTTAATTATCATTCAATGGAATTTATGATTGAGCAGAAATGTAGATAAATAAAATACTTTAACCTTAAGATTATCGAACACATAAACGAGAATCATTCACATTTACAAAAATTACCGTTACTCAGATATAATTAAAATTTTATAAAATCAGGTAGCATTTTTAAAAGAATTAAAATCCCAGATCCTTCCCGCCTCAGACCTCATACCGCTAAAGATACCTATAAATCGTCTACTGCGCAAGTCAAACCACGTGTTTTGTCAAGTCTTATCTTTTGTGGCGCGTATTGTACAATGACATGACATTGTTGAATAATGCCGATCAACTTAAACTAGGTAGTCATAATACTTATGCAACACTCACCCATTTGGGGTATGACACAACACACGGTAGATATTTATTTAAAATATTTAAGATATTCTTTATATTCAATCATTAGTAATAAGTAGGTACATGCTCGACAATAGATCGGTGTGACGGCAGTGGCGAGACGAGATGGCGGCTGGCCCTCGTCACCGGCGCATGCACTCCGTGCCGCTACTTCACCCCCGTCAAACTAGTTCAAGCGACGGACGGCTCGCTACGGAATAAGTCGTCCCGCCTGATTTTATTTTAATAGATATAAATTCTAATTTCTATCTTAATAGATGATGTAGATATTGTTTTATTGTGTAACGAAGCCGTTACAACCTAATAATAAAGTCAAAGTCTGTAAATAAAACAAATTAAAAATATGAAAAACATTATAACTTTAGAAAAATGGTAAGCAAGTCTACTATTGTCTACCCATTTTTTTTCCATACCATAATTGAAGTCCGGGCCCGGAAAATAAATGCAACAACTGACTCTACTAGTGCTTCGGAAATGTTCAGCTAGAGAAAATAGCACCTCGTGTCTCAATAGTATCTCGTAGAATAAGGTTCGCACAAGGTTTCGGAATTCTAATTCGGATTCAGAAATCTGCGGCTTGTTCACTAGCGCTGAATCAAACGAATCAAGCATAATAGCTTAGGCGCTGAAGCATAAATAATCGAGTTGTCCTCATTCAACAGGTTTTCAGCAGCTCGATCCACGAACTCAACAGGTTCCCAAGCTCAACAGGTTCTCTTGTGTCTGTACTGAAAAAGTAAGTTAAACATGTTTAGAGATTAATGAATCCAAGATAAATCGATGCACTACCCAAAATGGAAGCCTAGCTGAGGTTTTTGAACTCCGTCGAATCGTACTTTGCAAAAGTTACTACTTAGTACCTACGCTTAATCTATGGTTAAATATGGAGATAACACATTTTATTTACAGATATTTTTGATACCAACCTATTGACCACGCCTTCAACCAAAATGTATGGAGAGACGTCACAAAGAATGCAATCTCTCCAACCTGGGCACGGTACAACGTTTATAAGAAGGCCATTCATTCCTTTGATCGACTCACAGACTTCACCTTTGGCATACCAAAACATCTAGAATTTAATTGGCATGCTCACATTAGTCATCATAGCATCTAGCATCGGTAAGTGTTATTTATGATGTAGTAATCTAAGGTAATGTTCCTTTAAATTTGTATTTCCATATTCATTCAGAAGAAAGTAATTTATTTTACTTAAGACCCTTTCTATAACTTCCACATAATTATTTACTTTATGACAAAAATCACCGCGATTTTTGTCAAGGACAATCCATCAAGTAGAAATATACAGTTGTGGGGATCAACAATCTGCTATTTATGCTCTTTGATTGGGTTAAAATGTAACTTTGACAACATATTATGCGATTGTGATTATTGGCCAAACGTAGGCTACTTTTAGCATCTGCGATCGACGATTTACGTTAGAGTATCAAAATCGCGCGTATTATAATAATAAGTCATTTATTGATTGCATTTTGTTATAATATACCTATAGGTCTTATAGTAGGTGGTATAATATGGTAGGTAGGTGTAGGTACATGAGCCCTGTAAGGGCGTTTGCATTGAGTGCGAGTTTTATACATTATTTATATAATATATTATAATTATTTTCATTAGAAAAAAAATGTCCAATTAAATTAAATTAATCTTATAGTTCAATAAAATGTCAGTATAAATAATAATAAGAAACATTTGTAGTCATTATATTTTTTTTTATCGGGCGTAGGCCTTAATTTATTACTGAAAACAAATCTACACTCTACTTACTAAAACTAAACTAATTACTGGTGGTAGGTTTCTCGTATGTGAGAGGCCGTCTGGGTGAGTACCACCGGTTTGCCAGTTATTCAACCGCCAAGCAGTAGTGCGCAAGCATTACTGTGTTCCGGTTTGAAGGGCATTGTAGCCAGCGAAATTACTGGGCATTATGAGACTCAACAGCTGATTGTCTCGGGGTGGCGAGCGCAGTGCAGTGCCGCGCAGGATTTTGCAAAACAAAGTTCTGGGTGGTGCTGCTAATGTTAGGGGCTGGCGTATTGCTTACCATCAGGCAAACGACAAGCTCGTCTCGTCATAGAACTTACAAGGAGAAGCAATTGGACAACCCGTAGACCATTAAAGGCCTATAGATAGCTCATAGTCATTACATGCATTGTTCATAATCAGAAGTACAAGCAATTGGACAACCCATAGACCATTAAAGGCCTATAGATAGCTCAAAGTCATTAAATGCATTGTTCATAATCAGAAGTACAAGCAATTGGACAACCCATAGACCATTAAAGGCCTATAGATAGCTCATAGTCATTACATGCATTGTTCATAATCTGAAGTACATTTAGTCATTTTAATGTACTTATGTTTTATTAAAGTTAGCTTGTCAGTTTTGACTTCATCTGCGGAATAATAACATTTATTAATTAGATAAGACTTAAGTTTTCTGCAGAATACGTTGTATCTAGTTTTGTTTTTAAGTACTCAGGGATTTGTTTGTACCTATATTGATACCAATCTAAAATTTGGACGTTTTCCTAATATTTGTGAATTTGTTGTAGGTAATATTAGTTTGTTGCGATGTCTTCTATTATAGTTTTTATTAATTTAACTATTTGATATAAAGACACTACGATATTTCCGTACGAATAGATATAGGTATATTAGCGATTGCGGATGTTAGAGCGATAAAGTTACCGCTTAAGATTAAGTTAAGATTGTTAAGATTAAGTTGCTGTACAGTAAGCGCAGCAATCAAATCAAATGTAGAATAGAATATAATAAAATAGAATAGTATTTATGTACTTCATTGTTTATAAATGTTAATGTATGTCGTACATAAATGGTCTTAAATAAACAAGTATAAATGAGAATGAACAGCTGTGTATTTTTTAAACATACCATATTTTAATAATTGTACTTGTCTCTAAAACACAAAACAAAACAAACGAGACAAAAAAGTCTACTTAGTTTTAAGATGCCTAGCTCTAACAGATTACCCTTTTTGACTTCGGTGTCAGAGGTTTTATTATACCTAATATCTCAATGAAACACTGGGGTGTGAAAATACAAATATTAATTTACGAGACAACTTTTCGAGTCGGTGTCCAGCAAATGAATGGCCTACTGAATCACGACAATCATGTTGTCCTACGACCACACTTTAGTTAAAATAAGTCATATGAACATTATTAAATACGGGAGTTGATAAATACAAGCGCCTGCACGTGAACATGTGTTAGCATTTGAATTTCTTGAAATATTTACAACGAACTATTCTGCATCATGGATTAGGCCTATAGGGGAAACCATGTAAAAAAAAGCGCGCCACGCATTCTACCCCTGAGGTGGTGAGGAATCGAATGCAATTTGATATTATTATTATTATTCAAATCTCGAGTGAACAAGTACTATCTTGGCAAGCGTGCTACATTATTGCTTACCATCAGGTGAGATAGTGGTCAAACGCAAGCCAATTAAGAACTTAAAAAAAAAACTTTCATCAAAACCTAGGTAAATAAAAATTCATTGCAATATGTGATAAGATATATATACAAAAATGCACCCCACGCCGGTGCAACCGCCCTGCGAATGTATAATAGATTTTAAACGTGTAATTTACTAATTTTGGTTTTCCTTCTCAATGTCCTTCCACAGGTTCACATATTTATCTAAGTGACCGTCACTACGATCCATCAGGCGGGCCTTTACTTGTAGGCACTCACACATATAAATATATTTAAAGTGACTAACAGCCTTGTGAGCGAGTGTGGCTCAGTGGGAGCAAGTGCGACTTTCGATCCGACGCACCCGAGTTCGAATCCCACTGGCCCCGCACCACTGACTTTCTAAAGTTATGTGCGGATTTAACACTCGCTCTAAAAACGGTGAAGGAAAACATCGTGAGGAAACCGGCATGTCCAAGAATTTATCACAAAAAGTCACGGACATGTGACATCCACCAATTCGCACTGGGCCAGCGTGGTGGATTATGGCCCATTCTCTCTCTATGAGAGAAGGCCCGTGTCCCAGCAGTGGGAACGTGATGGGCTGATGATGATGATGATGATGATGATGATGAACAGCCTTATCAGACTGCTGACCCCTTAGTACGGACCGGAGACAAAAAAATTATCCCCCGATTTTATCCACCTTTTGCATGTCGAAAGAGGGTAAAACAGGGGATAAATTGTTTTGTCTCCAGTCCGTGCTAAGGGGGCAGATTTGCGAACGTGTTCCATTTTTAACCGATTTCAAATAAGGACGAGGTTCTCAATTCGACTGTACGTTTTGTTGTTGTATGTTTGTTACGCGATTCCGTATTGGTGGATATTTTATTCCGTATTCTGCTGGTGTCTGTTTAAAAGACGCCACAAAAACGCTACGTATTCGCGACGAGTTAGCCGCGAGTGCGCAGCGTGTTTGCATACCTACCTACGCGCGTAATGTGACAAGGCTCTAAAACGTTATATTACATTTCTTAAATTAGTCAATAAAAAATCAGACTAGGAATCACTGTTCTTGCTTATTGTCGTAAACCAACTTTAGGTAATTTTTTTATGCAACTGCGAATTGAGCCGCGCCACACCACGCCTACTCATGCCTATATAAATTATATTTCCACACACAGATTTTAATTCTATGGAAAGTGCCTACTACCTAAATTAGTTCTGCTATCTGTATTCAAATTTCACAGCATGACTGCTACAGGAAGAGACGCAATCATTGCAGATTTAATGATAAATTAATTAACTCGTAATACAACAATGTACTCTCTCTGTGAGGGAAGGCCTGTGTCCCACCAATGGGAATGTGATGGGCTAATGATGGTGATAATGATAACGACGTACAACCTAGACAAATCAAATCTTTTAACTCTGCCAGATCTGCAAACTGCAGCTCTGCCGGTCCCAAGCCCGGATTAAAGAGGAGGGTTCAAAAAGATTTGTAAGTCCAACACAAAATGTAGGTATGCTGATCGCTTCAGGAGAAAGAGGAGTGCAAGGATAAAGTCAAGACCGTGGAAAGCTACTCAGGGAAGGTAAGGCGTATAAGGTAAGTACTATTATTCTATCACTCCGTAGTTCCGGAGATATAATTACATCTTCCAGGAACCCTTCTCCGTTTAGATAGAGGAATGCTTGTGACTTTGTAGAATATTTTTTTGGCGACAGGTGGCGACCGCAATTTATTGTTTTTTTAACTTATTATATACCTTGTCTGAGAGTTTTCAAGCACTAAATGATAACAATGGTGGGCAGATCATCCGAAACTCCTTAATTCTAGATATAGCTTATCTTCTTTTTCTTCTTCTTTCGGGTGGGTGTGTGGCCTACCCTAGTATTACCTGGTATTAGGACCTCGGGGTCATTAACACAATGCAGTGCTACGCATTGCTTTTTATGGTATTAAAAGTTCTGGGTGGCACTGCAGTTGTTATGGGCAGGCGTGGCGCTTACCAGCAGGCGAAAGACAAGTTCGTCTCATCACTCAGTTCCATAAAAAAAAAATATCTAGGGGTGGTGTATGTGTTTATGTAAAACACAATTAAATTCAAGAATTTAAACTGGGTCACAGACATGGCTATAGAAAGACCTTTGAAAGTTGTGGTATAACTATACCTGACTTAAATTATGTAGTCATATGCATGTATAGGACCCCAGATAGTAGTCTAGATTTATTTATTAAATGCCTGGAAAATTTATTACATAAACTCACTCTAAGAACCAGAGCAAATAAGAATAAAGTTATAATATTAGGGGATTTTAATATTAACCTATTAGAAAAAAATAGAAAAAGTGAATTATTTATAAATACTATACGATTATTCAATATGCAAGCTACTATAACAGAAGCAACTAGAATTACTGCCCATTCACAAACATGTATCGACAATATATTAACCAACATCAAACGATACAAAACTGAAATACTAAATGCAGGCATATCGGACCATACTGCCCAGTTAATCAGTGTGGCATCAAACTTCAGTTTTCAAGAAAAGTATTGGGTCATTCTAAAAAGAAATATAGACATATATTTAGATGTATTTAATAGGTACTTATCACAAATTAATTTCTCTGAAGTATATAATTGTGATGAACCAAATAAAGCATACAGTGAATTTATTGATTTGTATAATTTAATATTTCAATTGTGTATTCCTCTGGAAAGAGTAAAAGTAACTTACAAAAAAAACCCTAACTGGAAAACTACTGGCATAAAAATAGCAAGCAAAAATAAACGAAAAATCTATTTACAAATACAAAAAAGTAAAAATAATGATATATCCAAAGAATATAAAAAATACTGTAAAACTTTAAAAAAAGTTATATACACATCGCGAAAAATAGCTAATATTAGGTATATTAATAAAAGTGCTAACAAAAATAAAGCTACGTGGAGTTTAATAAAGCAGCATACATCCCAAACAAACAGTATCAGAACAACAATAGAATCCCTAATTGTAGAAAATGAGAATTTAGTGGAACCATCAACTATAGCATCAATAATGAATAACTACTTTATAGATCTTAATAAAACAAGTGATAATAACAGTATGCAGCAAAAATATATAAGCCAAACTTGTAAGAGTATTTTCATGAATCCAGTAACTGCGCAGGAGGTGATATATCGATACAATTAATCAAAAGTAGTATAGACAATATTGTAGAACCGCTTGTATTTATTATTAATTTGTCAATTGAAAATGGATCTTTTCCTAATGATCTGAAAAAAGCTTTGGTTAAACCTCTTCATAAGAAAGGCTCTAAAAAAGATATTCGTAACTACAGACCAATTGCAATTTTACCTAATTTTTCAAAAATATTCGAAAAAGTTATTTATATTCGAATAACATCATTTCTTTCATTCTACTCCATGAGATGTTGAGAACGTACAGTCAGTCACAGTATTTATAAGCACTGTACCAAAATAATGCAGACGAAAGTTTTTTATTTTTATTGTATTAGATGTTTATGTCTGTAGTAATTGGAGTAAACCTCGTCACACCACATATTTTTATTGCATTATATATTACCTATTTATTAAATCGAGTATGAAAGAGACAGTTCCAAAGTCAAGCTGGAAAGCAGTGTCGCTATTACTAGCGCCGCCAGTATCGGTTCACACGCATAGCGCGATCAATGTGTTTAGAGAGAGAGGAGAGTAGAGTATTGTTTATCTATGTTTAAGTAACGTGCAATTTACTTGCCTTTTTTGTAATAAGCGGATTATGGTCATCATATACATCAAGGTTAATTGGTCAGTTGAATTCACTGGACAGAGTGCTATAAAAAAGAAAAATGTATGTATAAGGACCGTTCTGACGACATTGGGGCCACTGGACCAAGTAACGAAGTCCCGGAGGGCAGAAGAATTTTAAAACGAAGTTAAATCTGTTTCATAGACGGAATCTTTTGGAGTTGTCCCATGCCGTTTCATCAGCTCTATTCGATACATGTGGACGTGGGTAGCAATGAGAATCAAACTCTAACATGATGTCCAGTTGAGTTTATTTTTCTACCCAATAAAGAGCAACATACATACCGAAGTTGAAGAATAAATAAATAAATGCTCTGAACAAGACATTTCCCAATGCCATAACCAAAGGATGCGAAGTTCCACTTCAAACAGGCAATATTATAGAACACACTCCTGCTGTAAACAGAAGCCGACACTCTACAAACAGGGACCTGAAACTGGCTTTGATTTTATTTTAATTGGTACATTTCTAAAATATTATTTTAAAATTAGGGCTAGAAAGACACTTATTGTTTTTATTATTCAAGTTTGATGTATGTATTTTATTATTTTAGGTAAGTTCTTGGTATGATTTTTTTAACTATCGTGTTAATTTAACTTTTAATCCAGATACACAGTTATTTTTCAATATATTGTGGTTGATTTATTCAAAATTATATTTAATCATATATTTAATCATCAAATATATATATATATATATACATATATAACAGCACCTGACTGTACGTCAACTATCTTTTGGAGTAGAATGCAGCATAAAACAGTTTTTTTAAATTAATAATCATTAAACAGAAATGGTTGGAGTAATTTGAGAACGAATATACGGTTTATGAACTCATTATACTACAACTTATTACCTAAACAACCCTTTTGAAACTAGTAGTGTGGAGTACTTTGAGAACATTTTTATATTCTCATGGAGAAGAATGAAACTTAAATTATAAAATATATTTTTGTTACTTATTTCGTGGAGTAGTTTGAGAAAATTTCTTGGAGTACTTTGGGAATAACCCCGAACAATAAGTCAGAGCAGATAGGTGGCGCCTCAAACGATTGGAAATTACATTACAATAAGCATTTACAAAATATTTTCTAAAATTTATTTCTAATTTATTAAAGCTAGTTTACAATCATTGTATTAAAGCCTTGAACATAATTAAATGAACTGTCTATTACTTATTGCTATATACTTATACTTACTTATACTTGCTAATTGTCTCAGGGTGACGAGCGCAGTACGGTGCCGCGCAGGATTTTGCAAATCAAAGTTCTGGGTGGTGCTGTTATTGTTATGGTTATGACGTATTGCATACCATCAGGCAAACGACCAGCTCGTCTCGTCATTCAGTTACATAAAAAAAAGTTACCTAGTAATATTTAATTTTCTTTGGTAGTACCATCAATGTTTTCATAGCCCAAACAATCCACATTAAATAACAAATTGAGTAATTACTGAAACTATACATATATGTATATATATATATATAGATATATATCTATCATTACTTTTTAAATTGACCTTATTGCATATAAACACAAGGAAAAATTTAATGTTGATTATAAAGGTTTCTCAAGAGTTTGCTGGAAGAAACCTCTTCTTAGGGTTAAGCTCGCCTTTGTTCATGTACTTTATAATCCACGATGTAAATTTTTTGACAGTGTACAATAAAAAATTAAAGAGTTTTAATTTCTCATACTCTTCAATTGTATTAATTTAATTAGATAATGTGTGTTTAATTGTATTAATATATTTTTTTTTATTTTTTTTATTTTACATTATTTATAATAGATTGCATAATGAATAGATTGCGAGAAATGGAAGGAAGTTAGGGAGGCCTTTGCCCTGCAGTGGGACGACACAGGCTTAATATAATAATATAATATAATAATAATAGATCAGCCGATACTATCTCAAGACCGCGAGAAATGGAAGGAAGGTGGGAAGGCCTTTGCAGTGTGACGACATAGGCAGAATATATTATAATAATAAGATTGTTATTGAAAAGTTGCAGTGATAAATTATTTAGACATATTGTACAACTTCTGTATGCCAGTTTCTGGTGGAACATGCAGGACTATTATATAACCGTGACATCATAATGATATAATACTATGTTTCATGCAAATAAACACTCTTCATTTTCACATGTTTTATACACACACACATATTTTTTAGCGTTATTACTTGTATGTACATTTTAAACTAAATAACACTCTCACTCACTGGATTTACCGTACCGAAAATATTGTATGGAGGTCAGTGATTTAAAATGTGATACCTGCGTTCAACAAATTTTAGAATGGTCGACCGCCGAGTTTATTCATTGGACTTAAGATAAAGTCATTTTATCCTTAAGATTTCAGTCTGTTTTAGGTCTGGAGAATGGAGCTAAGAAACTATTGTTTCAGTCAATCAGAAGTGTGGAACATCTCTATAGACAACGGCACAGAACTGGCACCACATAGCCTTTCCTACACGCGTTGAGTTGTACCTATACACTGCATTATCGACTGGCAGTCACATCACATCACGTGTCCTGATACAAGTATTGTAAGGCAATATAAATAAACAAGAATAGGTACGTATGTACAACGCTTGTACACACAAAGGAATACCTACACACATGTAAATATACATCGGTCACGAACACAGAGCAGTGGCGAAGACGCTCCAGACGATTTGGACTTCGTTCAAGAGACTACACGTAAGTTCCTTCATGTACTCATTTATTCATAGCTGACGACCACAATGCCAGCAATCCTATTCATCCAACAATCAACCATAATTCACTCACATTTTTATATCATACAGCGTTCAGTTAACAAAATCAATACACAGATACATACCAACTATAGTTTGACTATAAAATGATGACGCGAAATGGTTACCAAAAATAAATTCATGCTCAATCTTATATTTAGCGCAAGCGCTCGGACGAAGACGTGGCCGCCAGTCCGACCGGGATTTTGAACCGATCACTGATCGTTTTCATATTAAAAATAAGGAAAATAACTTTGAAGTGTATCTAACAACAAACAAAAAGCAGGGATGGTGGGCTGAGGGCTCACCGCGTCCCGCTCGTCTCAAGGTAATCGCGGTGCAAACGTCCAAAATTATCTGTGTCATAGTACACAACCTATTCACACCTATTTCCACACAGGCCCACGCAAACATAGCGCGTTTTCAGTCACCGATGCACGCATTGAAACGAAACGTTGTGTTCTTAGTTGACACGGTGATAAAGTGAACACTTTGCGGGGTCAGTCTAATTTACAGAAAAACATATTTATTTTCCGAAATTCAAAATTTTTAACATGGCTCCTATCTGAAAAGTAACACTGTTTACATAATAAATAAACACATTCTATTTATAAATTAAACATATGGAATCTGAATTTTCGCCAGATCAAGAAAAAGGTGAACCCGTGCCACCTGTACCGATAAAAACATATCAATGGGAAGATTTACGGAGAGCTCGTGAGGCTGGGGGGTACCCTTGGACTCATCTGCTTAAAGTGCCGCTCGAGGGCGAGATCACAGCCGAAGACATCATCAGAGAGTCGACACCGAGGAGAAGCATGTCGCGTGAGGTCTCAAGGTCGCGGACGCGCTCGCCGGACGGTGATGTGCAGCGCATTTTAAACCTTGACTCTTCACCGGGAAGCAGCCGTAGGTATGGTGAAGAAGGAGAAGACGAAGGAGTACACATACCTAACTTTTCAAAAGAAGTTTCATTGGATGTCGAAGAAGATGTGAATACAAGTGTTAATCCTAAACCCCAAACCAGCGCTCACTTAGTGGCACCTGTAGATATACCTAAAAATGTGTCTCCAAAAGGCATACTGAAACGCCGTGTACCAGAACAACAATACAACATTGGAGTGACCGAAACAAGAGAAAAAACAAAATGTTGTCATCCTCTAGTAAACAAAATAAAACACTTAGCTGACAAAACTTTACAGAAATTGGAAAAAAGTGAAAATGAAAAGTCACCTACCTGTAAACGTAAGAAAAATGATGAAAATCAAGAAATTAGACAGTTAAAATCATCTCCAGGGGCAGTTAGGCGCCAAAAGTTCAGTGCAATCAAACTTGGCGATTCAGATGAAATGAGCAAAACTATGAGTATCGAGACGCCACCACCAAGAAAAAAGAAGGAACATATTTATGAAGATATAGAAGAATCGAAAGGCCAAGATTCTGAAAAGAATCTTCAATTTTTACAGGAAGATGTAAATGCCGACGATGAGAGTAAAATCAATAGCAGTCAAGAAAATGAAACCTTGTCCAATATTGAAAAAAAATCAATTGCGTCTCAGGATCCTAGTTTGATAACAGAAGAAACACGTCTAAGAACCGAAGATCACGTCATGGAAATGTTACATAAAGTGGATAATGTAAACAAAGAGGCGGTGCTGTTAGACGACGAAATGGACCCTGACGAGCCCAATGTTGATGAAATTTTTCAAAATCAATTGGACGAAAGGGAGCCCAACAACGAGTCACCGAACATAACAATCACAGAAATTACCGACGATGACGCAGAAGGGCATGTAGACCACCAGCCACACTCAACCCCTATCGAATCATCCCCGAGCCCTAGTCCGCGTGATAATGGAAGACAGAATGACGTTGAACTCGCCAATAGTCAATGGTCGAAACCTAGCAGGTAAATATCTAAACTGTCCATTTATAATATCTATTGTAGTGTATCCACATCATACGTAACTGTGACATAACACTCACGTTTCAACACATGCAAAGCGAACGCGCTAGCTTCTGACTGTTTGTTAAATATAGCCTGGGTCGTACGTTCTTCCTGCACATTGGTAAGCTCTTTAAAATTGTCACCAGCGATCAGTGCTCGCGGCTGCTTTCACGTCTGTGATTAGTTCATTTACAGCCCGGCTTTGACAAACACGCTTAATGAGTCATTGTCTACGGGCAAATGGCGGTTCAAACTGTAGTTTCCGGGAAACACGTCTAATTATGCCGCGGTTTCGGTAGGCAGTAGTAATGAGCACGCTGCGGCGGTGGACTTCCGAGGGAGGCACTCCGTTAGAAAAGCCTGTGAGGCCGACCCGTGAGGGTAGCGTGCAACATTTCACTCCAGATGTCCGATGTGGTTGTCAGTTCTTTCAAAGTGACTCGCTGCTGCCTGAGAGAGTGAATCCAGTGGGTACTAGACCGATTTCGCGAGCCAGTAATGTCATTTCGTATGCGAGGTAAGTTTCCCCTACAATATTTTGATGGTTTTGTTGAAATTTTATGAATAATGCCGGAGACTGATCTGAGCATTCAAGTATAATGTCACGTTTGGGACAAGCATAGATGAAACGTTAAGGCGAGTAGCTTAACTCACTTACTGACTACTGGATTGCTCACTTCATAAAATATTACATTACTAGTGAATGCTCAGGTCAGTAACCACCTTAACATTACGACTTGCAAATAAATCTGACCGCCTTTAGCCCGGCGGCTGCTGCGGCTAAAACGAGCGCCAGCAGTTGGCCTAATTGTGACTCGAGTCTCTGAAGTTAAATATAACTCAAATGTTCTGCGACGAATCGCGATTTTTGCGACTTGCGTTTTTTTATTATATGCTCCTTGTTTGTTATTTGCGTACAGCGAATGAATAACTGGCATAAATCATTGCGTCAACACGTTCTTGCGAATATATGTGTTGTGATGTTGAATAGATGTAAAAAAAAATATCTTTGATGTCATTATTAAAGTATAATTTCTTATTTTCAGTGATCACGAATATGAAATTATCGAGAAACCACCGCCAAATATTATTTACACATCTCCAAGTGTAGATGAAAAGCCCACAATGGTGAAAACTGATGATGAGTTGTCAAGCACCACGTCGTTAGAGCGAAAGTATTTACAGCACACTTCAGATGATGAAGAGCCGGCTTACGAAAAAGAAAATATCCACCATGATGATGGTATCTCAACCGCAGAAGAACTCCAAAAGAACATCGAAGACAGGTTCTTTGGAAACACACCTTCGACGCCCTCCAGAACTGAGTGCGAAGTCAGTACGAGCCAAGTTGACTCCTCAGCGTTGGAACAGCTTCCTCTGAAACGAGACAGCAGGACCGAAAGTAAAATTCAAAAACGCATAAAAGAAGGAACAGGTAAACTGAAAACACAAGCTGGAAAATTAAAAACAAAACTACAAAACATAAAAGCAAACAAAATAACGATGCCAGAACTATCAAAACTTAGCTCCCCAGATCGATCTAAATTCAAAATGCCGGAGCGCCCTAAGTTTAATTTTCCGCAAAGACCACACTTTTCAATGCCTGACAGAAGAAAATTCAGTCTTCCAGACAGACCCAAGTTTAAAAAGATAAATATATCAGAAAAGTTAAATTTCGGTGACCGTAAAAAGTTTACCTTGCCTGAACGGCCAAGATTTAATGTTCCAGATATGCCAAAATTCAAAATGCCAGAAAGACCAAAAATAAATTTTCCGAGCCTAGGCAGAAAAAACAAGGTACATAATCAAGAGTATCAAGTTGAGACAAATGCTACAGGTTCGTCAACAGAGATTGAAGCAGCAGCTGTAGACTTCGAACCACGAACGTACCCGAGGTGGTTCGGTAAAAAGAAAAAGGCCGAGATACCCAAAACATCATCCTCGCCAACATTGAACCGTGAAGATACACCACCACCTACTTTCACTTTTACAAGAGTCAGCAAGAAAAGCGCCGAGGACCCTTCTACATTTATTCCTGATAGTCCTGAAGAGCCTCGTGAATATGGTAACTCATCTACTCGTACTGCCTCTAACGACGATATCCATTATGATGAAGGAAATAACACTGATCATAGGAAACAATTTGAGACTACCTATGACTTCGATACACTACCCCCTGAGTACATGGATGATGACCATGACCCAGATATAAATCATCACCACTCTTCCAATCCCGATATTTCACCGTCAAAACTAGATCACACACCTGTAATAACCCAAATTAATAACGACGAATTTTTCGTACGACCGAGAGGAATATCTCGTGAAAATATTCAAGTAAGAGAATACTTGAGCGACGAAACACGACAAGCGTTCAAGACTCCGAAGAACGTTCTCGCCCTCATGGGGAGCAGTTCGGAGGTGAACGACGACATTATGTACATGAACGATCCCGAAGCGGATCCAGAGTTCATCGACGAAAACGATCAGATGAGGTACTCCACTGAAGACTTAAACGAGAAAGACGACGGATACTATACATTCCCACCGGTGCGACCGTCGCGAGCCAAGCGAAAGAAGAAACCGGTAATTGAGGCTGAGGAAGAGCCCACTCCGTACATCGACGATAGTGCAGATCCCAGCATGCATTTCACTGATGTAGACCTCGGCTTGCAGGAAGAACATCTTCAACATGAGCATGCTACTGATGGCGTATTGCATGAACACGAAGACAGTGAGTTTATGAACGGCGACAGCCACCTTCATTTTACGCCTACGACAGATCTACATTCTATACATGAGTACGCCAACGATGACGTCATTCAGTACCCAGAAAATGTTCCGATCCAATCGCAGACTCTGCCGATGCCTCCCAGGCGCAAAAAGAGGTTTGGTAAGAAGGATCTGCATTCGTCTCTAAGCGACTTTAAGAGAGTACCAGTCGAAGAGATGTGGGAAGAACCACGCGACCACGAACATGCCGACGATGTAAGTATAACATCTATATTAATATTATAAATAAGTAAAGTTGTAAGTATGTTTGTAGGAACTAATCTCTGGAACTACTGATAAAGTTTTGACATTTATTCACTGATGAAAACTAAACTATTCCTGATTACTATAGGCTACATTTTATTAAGTCGATGCGGACAAAGTCACGGGTTGCTAGTATTCAATTATATTTGTTATGTTATAATGTAACACAGCATATTTTTAACACTAACCTTCGATATTAAATTTCCAATGATATTTTTAGGCTTATTATTTTTTATGTAGAGTACTTGTATGTGCACAAAATGGTTTTAGTATTATGTATAATAAATGTTGTAAGTACATTATTTATTATACACTTACACAGTATCTGTTCTATTAAGTTTTCTCTGCTGGTACCTAGTTACAAATAGCATATTATTTACGTTTGAAACGGAAACGTTAAGCTTTTCATAAATGATATCAGTTATTGTAAAAATAATAATACACGTCATCCGCAATCAAAGCGAAAGCATACAACATATGAGTAAACATTATGATATAATATGTGAAGAATACCTACTGAAGATTCAATGCGAATAATTGCCGTTGGCATTCGGCCAAGTGTTGGTA
This sequence comes from Petrophora chlorosata, assembly GCA_951640565.1. NCBI lineage: Eukaryota > Metazoa > Arthropoda > Insecta > Lepidoptera > Geometridae > Petrophora > Petrophora chlorosata. The sequence goes on from OX621188.1 coordinate 3,283,522, forward strand.
TACATTTGGACGAAACTCCAATATATTTTTGGAAAAACGTTCCGACGCGAATCGCGATTGTTGACCCAGTTAATAAGACTCATTTTTTGTTTTTAGAAGCAATGACAAACGTTGCACATAGTTATTTACGATCAGTTCGGTCTTTACAAAATATCGACTATCTATATTATTTATTTATTTTAACATTCATCCATTAGCTTTAATTAAAAATTAAGTTTATAGATGTTACACATAACCGTTAGGGTGCAGCAAATAACGGAACACATTATATATCATACATATTATTACATTATACACCTAAACAAACAGAAATTCAATTGAATAGTTAGCGTTATCTATCTAAACTAATCTAATCTAATAAATACATACATATTGTTATATGTAACATATTATTTTAGTATGTAAAGTTTCACAGAATTGCTAACTGTCAAAGTTTAAAAGTAAACAGATACCTAACAATTTTAGCACGGCTAATAAATCCGGGTCATACTTACCTGTCAACGGCCGGGCCCAAACTAAATAAAAATTAATAAAAGCTCAAGCATAGTTCGTTGTGGGTGTTGTGGGACCAGGGTCCTTGTAGGTCATGGTTCCCTAGACACAGGGAATACAAATAAAGGTCCAGGATCTATGTATGTGATCGTTAATTATTTTTATTATTATGCAAACCTGGAGATGCGCGAGTGTGGCTCAGTGGGAGTATTTGCAACTTTCGATCTGACGCACCCTAGTTCGAATCCCGCTGGCCCCGCACCACTGACTTACCATGACTACACATACCTTGAGAAATCAAGTAATGTGTGGATTTAACACTCGCTTTAAAAATGGTGAAGGAAAACATCGTGAGGAAACCGGCATGTCCAAGAATTAATCACAAAAATTCAAGGACATGTGACATCCACCAACCCGCACTGGACCAGTGAGGCGGATTATGGCCCATCCTCTCTCTACGAGAGAAAGGTAGTCACGCCACGCCCGGTGTTTCCATAAGATGTACATAGTCACAATTTTTTTATTAAGTTCTTAAACAAGCTATTCTATATAGTGTTGTCAACGGTCACCGAAAAAGCAGCTATGAATTTTTTACGTAAATTCATTAACATATCCCGCGGCATTCTACTCTACTCTTTATATTCTATATCTGGTAACGTTATATTGTTCATCGGTTTTCAGATAATCGTATATCGTACAGAGCATGAGTACATCGTGCCACGAGGCGAGCCGGCCACGGCGGGCGAGGCGAGCCCAGTGGCGCCGCGGCGCACACGCTCGCGCAGTTCCCGCGCCACCTCTCTTTGTGATGACGACCGCACCTCGCATGGCGCCGACTCGCTCACTCTCGACTCCCACTTGCCGCCCGCCGAAGAGCTCGGCTCGCACCGCGACATCCGCCACGAGAGTCCCGGCTACGCCACCGTTGACAAAGGCTCCTACGCCCCGCCTAAAGCCATACGACGCTCCATTAGTAAAACCCCGCCCGTCCGCCGCCGCAAAAGCAACAGCTCCGAACGCAAATACTACACGGTTGGCTCTACCAAGAACGATTTGCCGGATAGACCACCACGCAAGAAGTCATTCACCAGTCTCATGGCCCTCGACAGTTTCAACAAGCACTCTGATATCACTCAGTACGTCGAAATAAACGACGAGCCCGTCGAAGAGGTGCATAAAGATTTACAGTCTGGAGATGTCGTAAGTAAAATGAAAGACAGGCCGCTTCCGCCACCGCCAAGACCACCTAGAGGCTCCAGAAAGAAGAAAAAGGACAAAAATCTTGATGAGTTTACTTGTCCGCCGACTGATTACCCCATGGAGATGTCTCAAGCTTGCCCCCAAGAGCCTACAAGGGCAGAAGATGTTGTAGAGATTGAAGTTTCAACTCAGACGGATCCCTTACCGGATGACATCGAGTTCGAATTAGGCCTAGATGAAAATCTAGACGTTTCAATGTCCAGTTCATTAAGAGATATCGTAGACGAAGAGTCAATGTTACATCAGAGCCACAGTAGAATTGATGAAAGCTCTCGTTTCTCACGCCCTACGTCTAGGTCTGAGAGATCTATAAAACTTTCAGATCAAAAAATTACAGACCTATCAAAATCTAATGTTGGGCGCTCCTCACCAACAGTAATATTAGTGGAGAGACGAGTGTCGAGCCCGACGAGAATAAACGAACGCCAGGAAATGTTGACCGAAGCGTCGCTGACGGTGCAACACATAGACATCGACGAATCTCAGATTCCCGATGTGCCGCCGTTGCCGATGCCGCGTGGCATCTCAAGCACTGTTCATAGTTCTAAAAATATTACTCCATCGAGCGAAGAGCGAGCTCTCGAAAGGATGACTGACGCAAGTAGAGACGTACATCTGGATAATTTGGTAACACAGCGACTTCAGGTGAGAGATTTGGATGTGGGTCGGCTCAATGTATCCGAGCTACAGGCCAATAAAATTCTAGTCTCCGATATCGAAGGTATGACTCTACAAGTTGCAGAATTAGATTCGAAATCGGGACACATTTCGGTAAGCGGTATAGAGTTCTCACAAAATGTCATTGATGAAATCGTTAAAAAGTTCGCTGAGATATCGACTACTGTGCCAGCCCCACCTGCAGCTCCTAGTCACGAAAACCTGGTTGCGCCGGAACCACCTAACCAGAAAGCAGTGAGTATGGAAGAGGAAACGCAAACAGAACATGCGGAGCCAATAGTCGAATCCAGAAAAGAAACTAACAGTTCTTTCGAAGCGTCTAAGTCATCGTTCCCACCGACCCAACCGGACCCACCAGCTCAGCCGCCAGTGGCTCCTGTAGAAGACTCAGCGGCTCCTCAGCGCCCTCCGCCTCCCGAAATGCATCCATTGATGTACTATATGCAAGATATGCCTATACCCCCGCCGCATTTGTCTTCCCTATTCTCTCTGTCATTCCCTTCGCAATATCCTCCACAGTTCCCTTGCGGTCCTTGTCAGTTTAGGGAGCAACAGCAGCGGGCAACTGAGAGCCAGGAACCGGCACATCAACATATGCCACCGCAGCGGTTCCCTGAGGGCCAAATGGAGCAGGCACAACAGCAAATGCCGCCGCAGCGGCTCCCTGAGAGCCAGGAGCGCGCACATCAACACGTGCCGCCGCAGTGGTTCCCTGAAGGCCATTTGGAACATGCACATCAGCAGGTGCCGCCGCCACCAGCACGCCGCGTGAAGAGAAGGGCGGCAGTGCCGCGCCAGTCCGAGTCGAGCTCAGACGACGCCGACCGGGTGCATCCGTCACCGCGCAGGATGCCGCCGCCAGCGCGTACACATGAGCCAACCATCGCCGAGGCGGGCGTGCAGTTCCTGCGAGTATGCCACTCATCCATCACGCGGACTATCCGCAGCATGTTTAATGCCTTTATGTCGTACATAAGCGGCACGGAGGACAAACGCGACGTGCAGATGGCGCTCGTCATATTCCTGGTGCTGGTGGCAGGACTCATCATGTTTGGGCTCAGTGACAGCCGCGCCATCCACCACCACCACTGGGAGTTCTTCAACCCGCCCGACAGCAACCAGTGAGCTGCCACCTCATCGTTCGACACGGCTTTTATATTTTAACACTATGTTCACTATAGAACGAATAAGTTTAAATAGGCTGTCTGAACGGAACTGAGATTTTAATATTATTATTATTATAGGAGTAAATGTAAAATTAAATTAAGCAAGTTCGGTTTTGGTGTTGTCATGTGACATTTAACTTTGTTTATTGCAGCAATTGAGGTTGAGTAATTCTAGTCATAAAAATGTACATTTTAATCTCAGTTTCTTAAAAAGAAGTCAAATAAATGAGAAACGGTCTACTGTATGATACGAACGAAAATTAAGCATTTTGTGAAAACCACACTTTCCACTACAGTTTATTGTTAATGAAGTCGTAGAAAGTTGAATTGTTTCATACGTAGAAACTTATATTTGCTGTTATTTTAATGTAAGTAATTTCACAAGGGTAAGGAGAAATTGTTTTATGAATGTAATCTCCATGTGTTATACCTGCCTACTTATTACTGGTTATTTGAGACGCAGTTCGTTATGTCCTATTTCAAATTAATTATTGGAAATACGCAATACAGTAATCAAAGAAAGAAGTACACGCTAAGCTCAAAAAAGATCGTGCTCATACAGATAATAAAACCTAAGATTTCTTAAACTTGAATAACTTATTATGCATGATAATTTTAATATACGCATGAAATATTCCCCGATTTAGATAAGTTTGGCACCAGTAATTCACTCTTACCGGAAGAATACATTGTAAATTGAAAACTAACTCTCGAATTTAACTGAGTATTGAGTAGGTACCATTAGGATAATATAAATTATACAAGTAAACTTAATATAATGATCAACCATTTAAAATATTATGTTATCTAGTTTTAATATTATTAACCAAGATGTTGTGAACGTAGCGTCGGCGTTGGCTGGTGTTATGCATTTTGTATATTTCACTTTTTGTTGTGTAATGGATAATAAAGTTTGGAAATTATATTCGTGCTTATTTCGCCGACTACAATAGTTAGGTACTGTCGAATTGCACAGTCTTGTAAGACTATAGTAATAAAATAGTCTTTATAGGTAGGTACTCGTACTATGTAGGTAAGATGCCAGGTACAATTTGCCAAGAAGCCTTATTACTTTATATACTAAGTATATAAAATTCTAAAAACAACTGATTTCTTTCCGTAGGTACCTAAAGTGGTCCTCTTTCCAATGTGTAGGTAGGTAGAGTCATTGTAATAATTGATGTCCTTAAGTGCGCCTGTGAGGCCAAAATTAATCTAACTATATACCTAGGTAGGTACGTCTTTATTAATTTATAAACTCCTTGAAATTAACGAATAAGAGCTTTTGAACTTTGGTTCTTGTATGGAAACATATTAATACCTACCTGATAGGTTAGGAAGCTATCAGGTAGGTATCAATCAATTAATCCGTTACTGTGATTACTGCGTATTACTGCGATTTAACTTTCTTTTTGAAAACTATGTTATGGCACGAGAAAGTCGTTTGCCTGATAGTAAGCGCCACGCCTGCCCATAGCAATTGCAGTGCAACCCAGAATTTTTAATTCTTACCACAAAAAGTACTGCGTAGCACTGCATTGCTTTCATCACCCCGAGACAATAGCTTTTTAATCTTATAATGCCCAGTCATTTCACTGTTTATAATGCCCTTCAAACCGGAACACAAGTATTATGCTTGCGCACTACTGCTTGGCGGCAGAATTACTGGCAAAGCGGTGGTACCTATCCATACAGCCTCCCGCATTTCATAGACATACCACGAGTGGAGCAATGACGAAAAGTTAAAACCTCTTTAGTTATGAGGTCTCAATGTATATAATATTATTACATAGTGCTGCTATCTCTAATTTGGCAAAAAAACTAACTCAACACTAACCTAGGTTTTGACCATTTGGAACCAAGAAAGAATAGATGGCGGTATACTCAATTGAATATTTTGAACTTGAAACTTCAGTTTTAAAACTAAAAAATAGATGGCGCTATTCTCAATTGCAGTTCACATCCATTTTAAAACTTCTTAGTTATGAAACGTCTCAATGTTTTGTGATATTACATAATGCTGCTATCTCTTATTTGCCCTAAAAACAATAACTCAACACTAATCTAGATTTTGACCATTTGGAACCAAGCAAGAACTGATGGCGGTAAACTCAATTGAATAATTTGAACCTGTACCTTCAGTTCTAAAACTTTGAAATAGATGGCGCTTTTCTAAATTGTAGTTCATCTCTAAAAAAGATTTTTCTTCACCTGCTCGAAACGCTGTAGCCCAGCTGTAGGTAGTAATAGCGACGTGATTTATCCAAATAAAATTATTGAACTTAAAATATACTACATTTAAAAAAAATGAGGTAAGTCCGTATAGTTACCATGTATAAAACAGCCCATAAATTGCTTTGCAAATTGGTTCGAACACCGCTTAGATTGTAATTTATGACCTAGCTCATATAGCCTTTAGTACGCGAGGGTTTAGGTAGAGACCTACCTATTCGACATAAATCTAACGTAACTAGTGTTGACTTTGTAACTAATACCACAGAATACTTAATAGTACCAACTAGTACTCTAATAGTTATGGTGCTAAATTGCTGAACACCGTCCAATTCACACCTCTCACAAATATTTTTATTATTGACTAAACCACTTAAAAAAGGCAGTTCTCTATAAGATTCCAAAAACCCGAAATGTCTAACTTTACTTCAAGATCGACCCTTGATTTTTTAAATTTAGCTTTGCGGTTATAATAGGTAGCCTTTATCAACTTTTATTAAGTGAAGGTACCTAACCAAAAACTTCAGAAATAATATACCTAACCGCTACGCATGCGTGCTGCGTGGCAGGTATTTTTTTCTTTATGGCTTCGCACGTTTTACGCAATTACTGTATCACGTTTTATATACTTTTTTTCAACTGGCTAATGCCTTTGTTACCTACTGAAAACAAATCTACACTCTACTTACTATTTTTTTTTCCTAGCCTATACTGTCCCGCTGCTTTTCAAAGGCCTCCCCCAATTATTACTTATTAAATATTAATTATTAGGTACCTTAAGTAGTGTTATGTTAAGGGTAAATTAAGGTATAGCTTCACTGCGACTAATGAGATACCGACTAATTATTATCGATTCAAGCAATAAATCGAATTAATCTCATTAATTTATACCAAAATATGATAACTAAAAATTGAGATAAACTTAATGGGACAATAAATGGCATCATAAAATATTGTCGCAGTGAATCTATACCCTAAACTGAACTCAACACGATATACGATTGGCGCTTGAGGGACATATGGGTACGGGGGCAGTGTACAATAGTTACATCACTAACGACCAGCAACCGTACCCATATATAAGTGTGTTAATCATGTGTTTATGACCTTTAAAAGTGCACTTTTGTGCCTATTTAATAAATGATATTTCATAATAAATGATATTTGACTTTGACATATCTCCCTCAAGCGACAATCGTATATCGTGTTGAGGTCAGATTAGGGTGTAAAATCACTGCGACAATGTCTTATGATGCCATATATTGTCCCATTAAGTTTATCTCAACTTGTAGTTATCGTATTTTGGTGTAAATTAATGAGATTAATTTGATTTCTTGCCTAAAGTGAACACTGTCTACAAAGATTTGGAAAATTTAATCACCAATTTTAAAGCAATAGGCCTTAATTTGAATTTTTCAAAATGTGAATTGTATATGACAAATTCAGTTGACCATCAGAGCGAAACAATAGACCTTTTTCGAAATATTGCCCCAAACATAACACTTTTAGAATCTCGTTCACTACGTCTTTTAGGTTCCCCGATTCTCGATGAATCTTTACCAGATTTTGTAGAGGAAAAAATTCAAAATTTTCGTTCAATTTCGGACCGACTTTTTGAAATTAATACGCATAGGTATGGCTTATTTTATTATCAGATATTGCCTTTTTGTCCCCAAATTTATGTATATCTTAAGATGTTGTCAACTTTGGAATCACCCTATACTTTTACAACAGTTTGACAACGTTTTGAGGGATACTCTCACCGCCATACTTAACACGCCTTTCGACGATCGCACTTGGTGCCAGGCTTCACTACCGATAAGGTATGGGGGCCTCGGAATTCGCAAAATTTCCAGTGTATCATTACCAGCATTTCTGTCGTCAGTCTACAGTAGGTACACAAAATTTAATTGAAAATATCTTATCACCATCTTTGGCAAACTTTGAAATTACTTTCGTTACTGAAGCGACAGAGTCCTGGAAAATAGCTTGTCCCAATCAACTCTTGCCCAAAGTTCTTCGTTCTCAGAAGCAATGGGATGGGCCGCTCTGCGAGTTAGAACGTACAGATCTGCTCAACACAGCTGCTTTCTCTACAGAGCGTGCACGTCTTCTTGCTGTTTCACGCTGGGAATCGGGACTTTGGTTGCAAGCCCTACCATCAAAGAACATTGGAAGCCTTTTTGACAACAGCACATTCCGATTGGCAGTTTCCTTACGTTTAGGCGCGTGTTGCCAAGTCCCCCACCGGTGTACTTGTGGTGAAATGGTGGATCGGTTTGGCCACCACGGTTTATCATTCAGCAGAAGTGCGGGTCGCATATCAAGGCACGCCAGCTTGAATGATGTCATCCGTCGGGCCTTTGTCAGTGCCGGTGTACCATCAGTCCTAGAGCCTAATGGACTGATGCGTGACGACGGTAAGAGGCCCGATGGAATGACACTAATTCCTTGGAAGATGGGACGGCCGTTAGTATGGGATGCTACCTGTGTAGATGACCTAGCTCCGTCTCATCTTCCAGAAATGACTGTTCGGGCTGGCGGAGCTGCGTCAAAAGCGGAAAACCTCAAACGGCGAAAATATATAAATCTCGACCGAGGTTGCATGTTTGTGCCGTTTGGGGTAGAAACATTAGGGCAGTGGGGGCCGAGCACCCATGAAATCTATAGGGACTTGGCAAAACGTCTGGTGGAGGCGACATGTGACCAGAATGCTGGCTCATATTTGGGTCAGAAAATCAGCATTGCCATTCAGCGTGGCAATGCGGCCAGCGTTCTGGGCACTTTCCCTTCCACCATAGGCCTTTTAGAATAATTGTATTATATTTTGTATATATATTTAAGTTATTTTAGTTCAGATTTAGATATTTCTTTGTTATAGATTAATACATATACATACTGCATTTGTTGACGTGTAACAGTGTTGCCTAAATTGACAATAATTGGACCGCATCTCATTAGTTGCAGTGAAGCTATACCTTAATTTGAGCTCAACACGATATACGATTGGCGCTTGAGGGACATATGGGTAGGGGCTGGGGCTGGACCCTGCAGTATTAGGGTGTAGTAAAAAACTTATACCTAAAACAACTTTCTTATACATCTTATACATTATATATAACAAAAAATTAAAATTATACTTAACAAACTAGTAAATTATACTGAGCATATTATTATTTTCTTATTTTATTTAATAACATTCAAGTGAATCTCGGGGAAATATTAAGTTCTTTCATTTAAAAATCATTAACAGTGTAGTAGCATTTTTGTACAAGGAATTTCCTGAGTTTGCATTGAAAGGTTTTATCATTTGTTTCATTTTTAATCATTTTCGGAATTTTGTTGTAAATTATCAATAGCAATGTTACACTATTTATTTTGTTTCATTTGCTTTAATTCGTATATGTTTTCGAACATATTATTTAGGAGACCTAGACGTTACACAATATCACTCGAGCAAACACATTGCACAAAATTTAATTCCATCACTTTTGACTTCCCGCCAAAAAGGCAGGGTCTTAATTTTTTTTTTAAGTTTGCCCGTTAGGGCAGGCTAAAGTCTCTAGGTCCATACCGCCATGTCTTACGTAGTTTTTATTTTATAGTTTAATATTCCATTTTATTATACTTTTGTTGAGAATGAGGGTCAACAGCAACAAGCCGGACCCTCTCCTAGTGCTTCAATAAAGTGGTGGAACTTTATTCAAGCTTTCCATGGACTTTTTGTGAGAACATAAAAATCAATGTTTTCCCTATTTTGTTTCATTTGCCTAAACTCGTGCACGTTAACGAATACATAATGGTTAATATTCCACCGATATTACACATGAGCACTCGAAATAACACTTGTTTGGAAAATAAAACAAAATCGAACTGTATCACTTTTCACTTCCCGCCAAAAAGTCGGCCGGGTCTTGAACATTGACTCAGTTTTGACATTTGAAGTCTTTCATTTGAAGCATAATGAGGCGGCGCTAGAGTCGCATTCTTGAATGAATCGGCTCGGAAAAGGTCAAAGGACTTCCGAATCATAGATTTCCTTTCCACCGAATCTTAAACATAAGCTCGTGGTCTTGCCATAAGTTAAATTATTCTATATAATATAAATGTAGCTAATCCTCAGATAAAATATCCAGTCATTTGGCTGTCTACTCGAAAATCTAATCCGTTACGTTAAATAACTAAATGTGGTATTATGACGTTTACTACAAATGGTACCGTAGGAAATTAAAAAAATTAGTAAAATAACAACTCATTTCCGCCATAGTTATTTATCCACACTTTATGAGACTGTTTGTATAGGTTGAAGACATTTTTGAACAAGAAGTGAGCAATTAGTTAGATATAAATTAAGACAGTTGTTAAATCCATACCTACCTCAATAACTCTACATACAAATAATAAACATATAAAGTATAATATATAAAGCATATAGCCTTGCTTTTGTCTATGTCTTGTTCAAGTAAATAAAAAGGTACCTATTTATAGTGCAAATTTCAAGTAATAGAACATAACAAAATTCGAGTGAAAACATGCCCACTTTGTCATAATGACGGATAACAAAATTAAACATGTCTACGACCATCACGGACCATCTGATAGATTGGTCGTTGTTATTGTGAACGGATAGTTACCTAATATTTTATAGACCCTGTATATGTAGAACCGCACTCAAATGAGACCGAACTAAACGCCATACAAAACGTTAAAGCGCTGTGGTCAATCCTCATTAATAGGGGATCGGACAACTTTTCAGAAAGTGTTTAAAATTAACCATAATATATATAATAGCCATGAAAAATAATATTTTAATTAAGTAAAGTCCTAAAAGTACCTAAAAGTATGTTTAAATGTTATGTTTTAAATATTGCCGCGGAAAAGGTCACCTCAAACGTATGACGTCACACGCTGGCCTACGAAACGACAAAGTGCAAAGTGATTTATACATTTTTGTGAATTTTAAAGACTTTAGGGTCGTTATCATATCGTTTTGATATAGATAAATAGCAAAAATATGAAATAAACACAAGCTTCGCACTCGGTATTTACTTTGAAATGACGTCATGCACTGTGTTGGTGTTTCGGAAATGTCAGTATTATGAGATTTTATTTATTGATTTAAAAATATAAATTATTATTATTATTTCACGAAAATATTGATTGAATGATCTTTCAAATTCGACAAAAATCGTTCTGAATACATTTTAGATTTTTTTTTCGATTATTGTCCGATCCCCTAATATGTTGCTAAGTAAAATTGAGGATCAGAATCTTTGTGCGCAAGGAATTAGAACCAATGCAAATACATCTAACGCGTAGCCTCATTTTCAACCGACTTTAAAAAAGGAGGAGGTTCTCAATTCAACGGCATGTTTTTTTAATATGTTTGATACGCGATTACTCTGCAAATTTTATGAATTGATTTTGATGATTCTTTTTTGTTTGGTATGTCATACTTTTGAGGTGGTCCCATATAAACTTATCGGAATTGATACAGTACTTTTTGAAATAAAATAAAAAAAATAACAAATGTAAGTTTAGTTTTGAAGTTAGTTCTTGTTATTTTTCTAAAAAATAATTATCTTTAGCCCTATTTGGTACTCCTTACTCCTTTCTATAAAGCTCTACATGCAACCTTTTAATAGAAAAAATCAAAACATTAAAACGAAAAAAGAAACAGGTGTGCTAGCTAGTAATAATGTCATTACTTTGAGCGTGCTAGCTATTTCTTACATTCTTTTGTATTTTATTTCGTTTTTCTGGTTCCCAAAAATAAAGATATAGACGATAATATTTTACTTCAAAACCCAATCAATTCGATATAATAATTACCTAACGCGGTCACCGAGATGTCGAATGGCAAGAAAATCCGGAGAGTAGGTAACCATAAACGATCTGTCGTCTGTTGAATCTTATTTTTTCCTTATTCTCTTCCCTCTTCTTACTCTTGATTTTGCTATTACCTACCTTTTATTAGACTGTCTCTTTATTCTATTTTTAATAATAATATTTATAAGTCCCCATATTATGTCAGTTTATATACCAAACGGTGAAGTATGTAGGTAGGTAGGTACCAATAATTAGCATATCTGAGCAAAAGTTTGTGAGGATGGATTGATGTCTGTATGGATGGATGAGGTATATGAATAGACGTGTGTTTGTTACTCAATGTTAGTAATAATGAACTTAATAATTAGGTTTAAGATGAATCCTAAATATATACATATATATTAAATGAATTGCCTATAAAGTAAAACTGTGGTATTTAATTAACATCATATTTATTTATTTTTAGTCTCTATCACACTAGGTACCTAGTCATCTACAGCTACAGAAATTTAAATCCCTTGTTTGCTATGTGAATCATGGGTATAGTCCTAAACAGAGTTATGAATGTGTTCTCTAAATAGTTAAGTAGCGTTTTCGTAGTAGAGTTAATATTCTTTGGTAGTAGTAACATGAATGTGTAAGAGAGTGCGCGAGAGTTTGCGAGATACAAGTGCGAGCGAGTGAGGCAGCTATCGCTATCGAAGTATCGAGTATCGAGGTTCGAGGAGGGTCGGACCCGCCGCGCCCGCCCGTCAGCCGCGGTGCGCGGCGCGGCGGCTCTCGGCGGCCCTCTCTGTCTGTCATGTCACAACTCGCTAGCTTCGCTAGGTTGTCAGCCGTGATCAGCCACACTGAGTACCGATCTCCGAGAACTCCGCACGCCGCCGCGACTCGTTCTCTTATCGTGTGTTGTCACGTTTTACACACATAAATTCCAATTAAATCGTTGCAAAATACGTAAACATGACACGATAAAGGGCTGCTGAACAGGCTTTCAGCCGCATATTCGCACAAAGGACACGAGTATAGAGTTTAAGAAGTATTTTTGACTCGATTTTCGAGTCAGTTTTGTCCAGGTGATTTGAGATAAACCTCGTCCCAGATCTTGGTGATTTTCTGAAAGGGCCGTAACTTTTAATTAGTGTTATTTTTTTTGTGTTTTGTGTCAAGTTATGTCGACAAGATGTCGAGTATAAAACATTGCGGATTTTGTTCCCTTCTCAGTGGGCTAATGAGAAGGGCAATGTGTATCAGTTCCCGTCGGGGAAGCAGTGAATCGTACTACCGTGAGCTCGGAGACCAGGATACTCTGGTAAATATTTGTGTATCTCTAGTATCTTTTATTTGGTAGCACGCCTGCACGCTTATCCCAGCCATAGTAGCGCCAAGCACGCTTCGATCATTCATACTCATACACTTACAGTTAATAAAATATACCTATCTAGCCGCTCTGTGACGCTGCACTAGCGGTCGTGTTTACATGCTCTATGTTTATATACATCTTTAATTAGAGACTTAGTTATTACATTACACTGCGTCCACAACATTGCTATAAATCACACTTTGCGTCGTGATTTTTTGTAGCTATTTTTCTATGGGACATATTCATTGCCGAATTAACACAAGTTGTGAGTGTGAATGACAGAGTCAAGTGAAAGTAAAATTTCTCCTTGGTTAGTTATAGCTATGTGTGTATTACACATGCAAATAAATTAGCTATAACTAACATGGTTTATCTGTATTATGTGGCTCTAGCATCTTGGTGTTGTTTAGAGATTTTGAAATAAAGTATGTAGATTCATCATAATATGATGATTTATATCTACATTAAATGATTTATGTTGTCTTTACACACACAATTACACCAATTTATCTGTAAAAATGTGATAACAGTTATAATGAGATATTCTTTTATTGAAATTAATTGTTGTGCAAATAAATGTACTTGCATAGTACTTACCTATAATTAAACAATTATTTTTAACAACTAATTCACTAACTACAACTTTGGTAATTTCAAATGTAACTTGTAAAATAAACGCTATTGAAAATGAAGTTTTAATCACCCTAACTTCATTTACATATACAAACAAATGTAAAAGATTTCTATAGTTTAAGAGAGAGTGCTACGCACTGTTTTTTATGGTAACTATTAATAGTTCTAGGTGGCACTGCAATTGTTATATGCAGGCGTGGCGCAAATCAGGCGAACGACATGCTCGTCTCATCATTCTGATCCAAAAAAAAGTCATCATAAAATCCAAATGTCTAACACTAAATACTAACCTGTCCAGCTCTTGAATATTGTAACCAACAATGTTCCGTAGTGACTTGACAATTCATTTGCCTAAAGGGTTGACGTATAGGCCTTAAATATCTTTCAAATTGCCCTCAAAAGCTGTATATAATAACATAGAATTTTACCACAGTTTTTACACTCTTTTACTTTGTACTTTAGAGTATCAGCCAAACCAAGGTACGGCAATCATCATCAGTTCATCATGTTCCATCTGCTGCGACACAGACCTTCTCTCATAGACAGAGTACGGCAATGCAAAACAGGATTTAAAATGTAAAGAAAATTTTATTCTATTACCTCACAATTCTTTGCAGATTCTCTTACTTGTTTTCTATACTGTGTTACATTGATATTGAGTTCCATATCTGTGTGCCTATTCAATTTTGAGCGTACACTATTGAAAGTGGGGCCATACACTGCGAGGGGTCTTTACATCAGTAAGAGTACTATTGGATCTCTTACGAAATATGAATTAAGAGTTTGTTGTGTCCAAACTGGTTTATAAAACCCACTTCATAAGTTACAAAAGATCTGGCATCTTTAGTACGAAGTATTTCATATAAAGTATAGCTCTAAGTAAGAAGGTGGATGAAGGCAGATGTAAAATTTTGTAAGCCAGCATATGTATACATTTTCTGGTGTTAGTGCCTTTATAGGAATAAAACATAATTTTCATATTCTGCATTTGGTGACCTACATAATAAATTATGCACATTTTATCATAGTGATTTTCAGATATACTTGTTTTTTCCTTTTATCATAAAATCCCTTTTATAATAAAAGCAAGATACAGGTACAGATATGGGTTAACCTAGTTTGGGGACCAATGTGCCAATACACAACATTTTAGTAGCCAATTATTTTTTCAATAAACATTATTGTTATTTTTTCTTATAATTTATTTTTAAAATTTACATTTGAACAAAAAGGAAGTAACAAATTATAGAGTTTAAGTGCTATTTTCAGAAATACAATGTGTTTTTATAAAATGTATAACTATGTTTTACCTATTGGTAGATGTACAATCTAAATCATAGTGTGTGTGTACATGCATAAAAATATAGGCCGGTAAAGCCAATTTTATCAGTGTTGCTATTACATACTATTATATACATTATTCAAAATATTTCAATAATTTCGCTTTAAGCGATAAGACCGGATTGTACTATCATAATAAGGAGGAATTTTGT
Organism: Petrophora chlorosata; assembly: GCA_951640565.1. NCBI lineage: Eukaryota > Metazoa > Arthropoda > Insecta > Lepidoptera > Geometridae > Petrophora > Petrophora chlorosata. The sequence goes on from OX621188.1 coordinate 3,298,668, forward strand.
GCTATTATTTTTTATTTATCTTGTAAACTGGTATGCAATAAAGATTTATGTATTGTAATGATAGAGCGCAAAACATTTAAATTATATTTTTACTTTAAATTGGCTGAACGCACAAACTGTGTGAAGCCATAACAATGAAATATTTTTAAATAATAATATATTTTTTTGTTCTAGGCTCTACCAAATTATTGTAGCACTATCGGAATTAATTAAAGGCATAGGCCACAGGTCTCAAAGTTCCCTGCCCACTACACCGTAGCAAACTATAACCGTAGCGACACATACAATAAATATTCCTTCTACCGAATGAGAAAATGCCTACGAGCGGCGGACTAGTGCGGACCGCGGAGCGTGTAGGTACACGGTCCGCGGTCCGCACTAGTCCGCGCCATGACCGACTGCAGGTATAGCTCGCGAGAATATTTTGTAGGTGACGGCACGCTGCCACGCGATTTTGCCAAACCGATGTGTACCAACGGCCAACTGCGTGTGAAAACGTCGTCAAATTAAAAACATGTACAACAATAATTACAACCGATAGAAGGGGTACCGAACGTTTTCGGTCGTCGAACGATTAGTTGTTGAATCGGTTCTAGATGGCGTTAGTAGTGTTCGTCATGTTTCTTCCATGCCTGATAACCGATTCATAAAGATAAAGAGATATTACCGAAAAATAAGGACTCGCCCAAATATGATCTCCGAAAAACGAGAAACTTTATCAACCAAAAACTAGATTAGCCAACAAGGGATTTATAATAAAATTAAGATGTACAACGAACTGCCTATAAGTATCACAACCCTAAATCATAGGGGTTTTTAATTTTTTTGAAAGCATTCATTTTTATTCAATAAATGAATTTATGTCAATGCGCCTGGGAGAATGTTCTTTTTCAAATGTATATTAGTTTAATGATTCTAGGAAAATTGTTTTAGGATGATAATATTGTTATTTAGATTGACATTTTATTAATTTTAATATTGTAATTTTATAGTTGGTTTACGTAAGTTTATGTAATACATAAGACCTATATAGTGACGCTATAACAAACAATTATTAAAATCTTCGGCTTTTTTGAATGATTAAAAAAAGATGGCCGCTGCACAAAAAAAGCATGTCATCGAGAAATAATTAAATATGTAAAAAATTAGAACGATCGTAGGCCTAAATTCTTGGGTGCCGAGATGGGACTAAACCAAAGTCGGGCGGGTAGCTGGCGCTAGCGTAGCGTAAAACAATCGAATATATTGTTATTCATGTAATTCGAAACATTGAAGCGTTACACATTTATAAGTATTGATCAATATTACTTAATAAGTGATCATAGAATAATAAGAGGTTTTCGTTGTATAAATTAAAATCGCGTAACTCAGAGAAAGGCCGGCCTTGGAATAAAAAAACAACAGGGATAATCTGCCATGATTTTTACGACCGAAAACATACTCTACCTTAAGAGTTTTTGAAAGATGGACTGGGTTGGCTTACGTCAGCTTTGCTCAAACAGATTTTTCTTTCTCTTTTAAGGATATTCAAAAGATCCATAGACATAAGTAATCTCTCAGTCAAGGGTATGGGAGTTTTATTAAGAAAAACCCTTAGGCCTTCTTGCAAGAATTTCTTGAACATATTAAACAAACTAACAATTCAAACTATCAATAGTTAATAGTTATTTATTACTGGGCATATATGAGACCTAACATCTCATGTCTCGGGGTGATGAGCTATAATAAAATTCTGGATGGCACTGCAATTGTTATGGGCAGACGTGGCGCTTACCATCTGGATAACGACATGTCCGACGCTTCACTCAGTTCCATAAAAAAAATAAAGAAAAATAGATTAATTTATACTTTTAGTAGGTAAAGGCATTGTGCTATTAAGTATTCTGTATCTGTGCTAAAGTACCTATTGAAGTTTGAGGCAGATTAGAGGGAATTTTTTGGCTCTGTTTGAAAGTTCGTCATCTATAGACTTGAAAATTGCTGACCGGTTTCTAAGGTCCAAGTCCAAAAGTTCTTTATTCAACACAAACGCATATGTACGTTAATTATTACAATGACTCTACCACCGTACCGGAAAATGCGGTTCCAAGTTAGATTATAGAGTGTGTTACGTCAAAGGGTGACTACGATAATACAGCATTACCGCCTCGTAGTATGTACACGCTCTCATATATTAGGTCCTTACATATGAAATTGGCGTTTTGTACGGGAGGAATGTAAAGACCATTTTTTTTGTAAAATGTATTTAATTAATCAAAGTATGCTTCGTTGTTATCTTTGCACTTTTACCATCTCATAGGTAGTTCATTGATCCCTTTACTAAAAAAACCATGGGGGCGAGAATCAATAAACTCTTTGAAGGGGGTTTGGACTGCCGCATCGGAGTTGAATTTTTTTCCTTTTAAGAAGTTGTCCAAATTCTGGAATAAATGATAATCTGTTGGAGCAAGGTCCGAGGAGTACGGTGGATGTCGCCGACATTCCAATTGTAGCTCATCTAACTTAGTGCTTGTTTGTGCTTGTTTGGCCTAGAACGATTGACCAATCTTGGTTGTTTAGCAGCTAGTTCTTCTTTCATGGTTTGCAGTTGCTACTTTGCACCACACAGGCTGTCAAATGCTGGAGGTTGATTGGTTTGCAGTTGCTGACAATAGATATCTGCCGTAATCGTTTGGCCAGATTTTAGTAAGCTGTAGTGAACGATACCGGCGCTAGTCCACCAAACACTCACAAGTAACTTTTTCTGAGTCAATTTTCGTTTAGGGCAGGATTTGGCTGGGTCTCCAGGGTTAGCCATTACGAGCGCTTCCGATTATCGTATAGTATCCACTTTTCATCACAAGTAATGATTCGATTTAAAATCCCTGCATTATTGTGTCGGTTCAGCAAAGTAACACAGCAGTCGACGCGTATTTGCAAGTTCGATTCACTCATTTCATGAGGTACCCATCGTTCAAGTTTTTTTATTTTTTTGGATTAATACAGTTTTATCACTTACCCCGAAGCCTGCAGCTATCTCTGTAGTGCTTTGTGATGGATCCGCTTCCACAATAGCCTTTAATTCTTCATTGTCCACTTTGGTCTCCGGCCGTCCACGGGGTTGGTTCTGAAGGTCGAAATTTCCTGCCGAGTTGAATAGCGATAGGCTAGGTATGATTACGGATGTAGTTAAATATATGTTGGTATGAACAATGGTAGGACCTACCTCAACCTACCTACTTCACCTGACCTAACTCAGTGTTATAGCTTCGCATAACACTGCCATCAGCGAATCAAGTGCTAAGTCATCAATTGATCATTGCATTGTCATTGCGTTGCAAATGTGCCTGCTTGCACCTATTCGTATGAAATGTATACTGTAGGACTTTCATTCATTAATTTGTTTTGTGTGGAACTAGTGACCGCCCGCGACTTGATCTCCGACGCGTGGTATGTCGAATAAAAAGATCTCTTTAATCATATTGGCATCACAGACGCACTTATGAACGTCAAATTATTACAATGACTCTTCCACCGTATCGAAAAAAAAACACTACTTAGAAGATACGGCAAGAAACTGAAGGGCATTTTTTTTAGATTTTGTTACAATTATTTGGGTTTCATCATAACGAATGCCGAAATAAAACAAGGTAGATATTTCTTTTAACTAATTATTAAACAATATTTTGTATAGGTAATTGCATGAATATTATAATTATTATTATAAGTAGAACTAGTTATAAGTAGAATGTAAATTATATACACCAATAATTTAATAATTTATTTAAATAATAATTGTTTTTTTTTTAATTAAGATTATTACTCTCTGTGAACTCTACAAGTTTCATCAAAAGCCGTTTCGGCGCCTATTCTGGACAAATAAAACCAAGTCCAAACGGTTAAGTTTATATAAATATGGTTAAGTATCTAGTCTACCATTTAACTCGGCCTTGGCTCTGAGGTGATGAAACTGGGGGCCAGGTCCGTTAACTATTGAAATACGTTAGCGCAAGTAACTACGTTATGAAAATCGTTCTTGACAAATTTCGTAGTCTGCTTAGTATTTAGTTTGATCGCGGGCCGATGACTTGCTATATTTGTTTATGTAATTGAGTGATGAGACAAACAGGTCGTTCACCTGATGATAAGTAACATGCCGGCTAGATAACAGTTGCAACACCACAAGAACTTTGTTTTGCATAAACTTGCGCGGCACTTGCGTGTGTATCCTACAGCTCATTCTCTCGTAGAGATCTCGTACTGTGTGTCTTAGTCCCAAGAATGAGTAGGTGACGGACTGATGACGATGATTTGATGATCATTTATTGTGAAGACTGAACTGAAACTGCCACTCGCGCTGTTAGGAATTCAACATTTTGGGAATTCAACTATATTCGAAACTTAAATTTTTCGCCAATTAAATATTGTGACCTATTCCTAAAGGACTGCGCCGCGCGTTTGCACAGATATTTGAAGTTTCTCATCCATCCCTTTTACGTCGCCTTTATTTTTATATTTATTGATAAAGTGTTTAAATGTTGGTATCAAACACAGCATACTACACATCACACAGAATACTAACACAGTTGGCACAGAAAACTAAGGGACAGAAGCATTACTCCGCAAAGAAATTTAAACAAATAGCGACTCTTGCTATGACGCAATAAAATTCAATTCAGCTCGCACCAGTCATATTAACCTACAGAGCGCCTCCCTTTCTATCGCATAGCTCTTATCTCTTCTCACGCGGCACGTATAACGACGCGCGACCCTCCGTCGGTGTCCGGCTATGTACTTGTAGCTTCGTACCTACAGGGCGGAGTGCGCTAGGCCTGGTATTAGCTAAACAGCTAGTCAAATCAAAGTATTTCAATAGATACTCATTGATTTTGTGCAGAATTCTCAGGAATGGAAACAAGTAACCGTAATGATTAAGGACATCAAACAACAAGTGTTTCCTTATGGAATAAAAGACATCGGAATTATGTTACCATTGAAGAGCGGACAAAATAACCACTGAATAGGAAAACCCTGCTCTATTTTGCTTCATTGAACAGAAAAGTTATATTAGCTAATTTGTATAAACATCTAATTAAATTAAAAAACTGTAACTAAGCCACACAAATTGCTTTTTTTTTAATTTCACAGCTTTGTAAGATATGAATGGAATCGATTAAGTAATAAAATGATACTGAACACGTATTCATGATCCACGAAAACCACTTTGCATGCGGTTTATGAGGGCGCGTTCCAACTTATATTGTGGTATGTTTAATCGCGTTGTGATTTCGGAGTGCTGAGATATTTATCTTCACATTACCGTATGAAGTCGTAGGTAAATACTAGATGATCCATAATAAATAGGTATGATGAATCGTTATCAATCTATTGATGTGGGAAAAGAGGAAAGCCGCAAGTAAGACTACAAGTTTCTTTGATTATCTCATAATAAATAAATTATACGAGAAAGAATACCAGCAAGAATAAAGGAAAATAAAACCACTAAAAGTGCTCTAATTTTTAGCGAATTTATGGTTTTCGTATTGGTATATCCTTGCATCCGTCGGCCGGCACAGCTCTGCTAGATATGCACCCTGAATCTCTCCCAATCTCAAATTAAGTCTCGTATGCGCGTCGCGTCGTAGAGCGAGTGTGGCTCAGTGGGAGCTCGTGCGACTTTCGATCCGACGCACCCGAGGTCGAATCCCGCTGACCCCGCACCACTGACTTTCTTAAGCTATGTGCGAATTTAACACTCGCTCTAAAACCGAGGAAACCGGCATGTCCAAGAATTTTTCACAAAAAGTCAAGGACATGTGACATTCACCAACCCGCACTGGGCCAGCGTGGTTGATTATGTCCCATTCTCTCTCTATGAGAGAAGGCCCGTGTACCAGCAGTGGAAACGTGATGGGCTGATGATGATAATGATGATGATGATGATGATGCGCGTCACAGTCCTATCTTCGGCTCTTCTTTTCCAGTTGCTGCCAGGCTCCCTGCGTATATAGTCGCTCCATCTAGTCGTTCTCTATCTACTACGTTTGCCGATTCGTGGCCTCCACTCTAGAACACGTCTATCCCTACGGTTATCGGATCTGTTCCAATTATGACCAGCCATTTCAGCTTGCTAATCCTGTAAATTTAGTTCCAAGCGAATAACTTGTAAAATTGTACTTAAAGTACCTACTTAAATAAATAATTGTAATACTTTAACCACTATCCACTTTTATACGCGACGTTATAAGTGTATAATGGTTAAAGTATACGAGTTAAGAGAGAGTTGATTAAATAAATAAATATCCAAATATTTCAGCTTGCTAATCCTGTAACTTTAGTTCCAAGCGAATAACTTGTAAAATTGTACTTAAAGTACCTACTTAAATAAGTAATTGTAATACTTTAACCACTATACACTTTTATACGCCAAGAAGTCATAAGTGCAAGCAAAACAAACGACAGCAGAAATCTCGCATAATTCGTTGGAACATAATGGGCTGATGATGATATGATAATGATGATGAGATATGCGATCGATTTCCAAGTGTCACCTTCGATCGCCTTGGTTCGCGCATTGCGTTTCGATAGGAATCGAGTTCGCAGCGTCCGTTGGCGTCGCACCGTCGCGTGTCAAATTGTTGATACGAAATGTCAACCGGGATCCCATACTAATCGTGCGGTTCGTTTGGGCGGAACAAAGGGCGGAACGTGACGCCTTTAAAGACATTGTCAACATATATAATATATATATATATATATATGTTTATATATATATAAATGCACAAAAAAAAGAACTAGCATTTGTTTCGTGTCTGGGACTTGTGGGACCTTAGTTCCAGGTCATCATATTTAGAAGCCAGGTTATAATTATGTAGGTATGTGAACATGGGATGTTATACAATTTAATCTTTGCTAGTGTGAAGTGATTAGTAGCTACTTTACACGTTTGAGTACTTATCAAACTCGATAAATGGTGCGAAGGAACTAATTAGAAATACGCTATACTTAAGCTCGCACTAATGTTGCTGTTCATACAAACAAAGTACCTATCTCTTTCATGTTTATGATCGCCTAGTTCCCTAAGCAATCAGCAAGTTGCGTACTTACGGTATGGTTACGGAGTTGAAATTTTGCACGCTAGTCAAAGTCCGATAATAATGCAAAATTATGGTGATCTTTTTTTTTATTGCCGAATAGGCTAGCCTTTGACCGCAGTCTCACCTGATGGAAAGTGACGACGTGGTCGACGATGGATCATGCTTGCCTAGAAGATACCGATTCACTCGAGACTTGAAGACACTTAGATTATAAGAATCGGGAAACAAAGACGCTGGTAAGGTGTTCCATTCTTTAGCTGTTCGCATTATAAATGATCTTATTGATCTTGATTGATCTGATGATGTAGACGGAAGGTGGGCAATGGAACTTCTTGACGGATAATTGTAAACTACTAGTGTTTGAGCTCATTTTAATCTGCTCGCGGTTCCGATTACGAATTTGTTAAAAGCTTGTCTTGAAAAATATATTTTTCAACAATATCAACAATCATAACAATATAAAATATTATAACGGCCAACGCTGATTACATACATTAAACCAAGCCACTATCTAAGATTCCCTTTATTTAGGGTACTAGCTAGGACAGGTCTATAGGACAGGACTACAGGGTCTACAGGGTCTAAGGGTCCGACAACACCCAGACACGAAATAATGCTGACGTTTCTGTTTCCTTTTGACTTGACGTGGCTAACCGCTGCCTATAGATACTGTTGCTGTCAGAGAAGTTTCTATATATTCTAGGTTCGTCCTTGATTGGAATGTCCATAATACCTCACAGACCACTAAAAGGTACAGACTTATAGAATAAAATCGCGTCTAGGAGCCCTGTATTATATTGTGCTGTTATCGACGACCGACTGGACGGCTGGCAACCAAGGAAGTATGTCGACAGAGTAAAACACTATCCGCGGCTTCGCCTGCAGTCTCTTGGGAAGTTTGCTTATCCGAAACAAAAATCTAGACTGCAAGCAACATAATGAATTGAAAATATTTCTAGTACTTCGTGAGATTACCTTGTAGAACACATAAAACAGATTAATTTATTTAACTTCTATAATGTTAATTTTCATCTCAAGGGTCGAAAACCTATGACAAAAAGGCTAGGAATAATATTTTTTTATATTTAAAAGTTCATTCGCAGGGAAAGACAACTAAAAAACGCCTTCGCGACCTCGCGCCTGCCGATAAAGACCTATTAAGGTTCAAAGTTCACTTAACAGCTCATCAAATAATCATGTTGTGTTATGACTATCAGTCCACAAAAGCGTTTCAAATTAATAAGGTAAGTACACCGCGTATCGCCCAATTTCACATTTAATTTAACTTAGAGCTCCTTTCTTGAAGGAAGGGTCACGGCACATCAACTAAACTGACATTTTTGAATATGAACTTCCTCTTTCTGAAAAGCTTCATAAGAAACAATCCGATGTACAAACTACAAAGAACGAAACAAAATAGCAACAGCTAGAAGCGGTAGGCAAGCTTTTTAAAATAAAATCTTGTCAGGGCGTTAAAAACAAAAAGTCTGACAGCGTTTCATAACAGAACAATTAATTACTTTCCATATACCAAACTCATAATCATAGCCGCAAGCGAATTGTTGTGATAAAACAAAGATTTCATCAATATTTTGCAGCTATCTATACTGGGCACGTTCGTATATATTTTACTGTTGTGTTGTGGGTTCCGTGCCAAAAGATTGAATAGGAGGTTAGGGAATATCTATACAACATTAACTTCACTGTCGCCTGCCCTTTGTATTGTAACATATCAGGAACTATTCGTCATTTATATACTATGGTGCGAAGGCAAAAGAGGTAAAAGCGGCGAAATGCAAATCATTTTCATTGCCAAACAAGCTTTTACAATGACGGCTTGGATTCTTTGTTATAGAATTCTGTTAAAGGAATGGTTTACGCCTAATGTGTTCGGGTTCCGTAGGGTGACGATTTTGACCGGTAGTTCCCAGTAGCCAACACAGTCAACGCTATCAGTGGTTGCAGCTGGTATCGAAGGTGGCTAACATTTTTCCTAACATGACTCTAAATCTCAAATGATGAAAGCTCTTTACTTATTGACATCTTCTTCATCTTTCGAATTTTATAAAATACTAGCTTTTGCCCGCGACTACGTTCGCGTGGACCACTCGAAATTAGCTAACAGTTACGGAAGCAAAAAATGTAAGAATTCGCTTTTCGCATGACTTCGTACGCTTGTGTAAAGATATCTCAGCATTGCGATGTCACAGCACAATGAAACATACACCATAACAAACAAACAAACAGACAGATTTGTAGATTCGTGTTCAATACCCTCTAAAAAGTCGACCCCAGATGGTTTTTCAAATTTATCTTCAATGTACAAAATTGGCTCAGTTCCATTTTTATGATAGTATAGATACCGAACAAAGCTATGCCGTCAAGCGACCTAGTCGTGTTTCGGGATGATGTTAGGTGAACCATCAGGGAGACGGGTCTGAGCAGCCGCTCAACTGTCTCTCTCTAGATCTATGTTCTCCTTCTTAGGCCATATCATCGCTTCACATCAGGCAAGATAGTGGCCAAACACAGATCTCTTAAGCGTAAAAAAACCTCTATTGTAGCACGTTAGAAAAATGATCTTTTATTTATATCGTGTCGTTATATTTCTAAAAGAACCGCCATATTTTTAGCATGGTTATTGTATAGAACCCTAACCAGACGACGCAGTCACTGCGTTGCCTCATGTGCCATATGAAAAGAATGTCTGATAAGAACTTATTCATGAGACAGTTTGTCTGCTGCATTTTATCTCATATCGTCTAGTCAGGCCGACACACCAGCTCTCTATTGTTGTACGAAGTCACTATGCCACTTTCGAATGGGAAATATTGTTAGTAGGTGATATCGATGTCTGCGATCCAATAATGTAAATGAACGAAATTGTACTTTTGTACGCTTGAACTATTACAACAACGGAATACGATCCATCTTATGATGATATACTTGATAAAGGTCAGTTAACTAACTGTCACACGTCACGTCCATTCCTCAATTGATAAACGACACGTGCGAAATTTGTATTCTCTATGACGCGTCATAGAGATGTCGTTTATCAATTAAGGAACCGACGTGATTTCGAAGCAAGGAATCGCTAAGTGGTCATAGTGAATTAGGGCCCTGAATGCCGTAAAGCCATGCTATTGATCGCACTGTTGTCGAGTTTTCGCGTCAGTGGAAACTATCTAAAAGTGAAGTGAACTTTTGTTAATCTTGACACTTAAAGCCATCTCAAACAACGAGACTGGACTAGAGAAACAGCACTCGAACAAAAGTGTTCAGGTTTCAAGTGATGTTCATTGAGCAAGTGTTTCACTCATTTACATGGGAATGGTCTTAAGTTGAAAGGAAGTTACCTAGCTTTGTTTCGGTAATTGCGAAACTTCTGTGACCAAATTGATTGTATTTCGTTTTGCAGTTCCGCTTGCGGTCCGCCCGTGTTCCGTATGATATTTGAAGGATTTTTTAATTCATTCCATTTATGTATCCTCTATTATTTCATATATTTATTATTTCATTGAAAAATGTCACCTAGGTAAAATATTGAATAACCAGTAAATAAGATTGTCATCGCGGCCTCAGCCTAAAACAACGTTATAAGCTTCGTGCGATGTGTCTGTCTGTCCGTCTGACTGTTGAGAGAACGTGGCAGTGGGAACGTTGTGTTGATAACAACGTTTTCAAAATACGTAAGTTTCAGAGGGCTAGATAATGATTCTAGTGCAACCCGTGTCTAGACCCTACACTTACGCTCAGTAAATATAAAAAGAAATGTAAATTATGATGTCTGCATGAAATCTTCATTTCGAAACCTTGAAACACGTCTGAAAGAGACATATTTTTGGAGAGTATATTTATACCTAACGTCAATTGATGACACGCGTTATAATGGAATGGTTATAATAGATAGATGGATGACTCAGTCACGCGAAAACTACTGAACGGATTTTGATGAAATATAATATTTTAGTTCTTTAGGTACTGGAAAAATACCTGGGCTACTTTTTATACAGAGATAAAAAGCCTTAGTGTTAATCCAGGGTATAAGCTATCTCTATTCCGAATTTCACTCAAATTCGTTGAGCCGGCACAGCGTGAAGAGACAAACACACTCACACATATAAAACTTTGCATTTATAATATTAGTAAAGAATAGTAACTATTATATTAGTGTGATCGCTTTGAATAATCTGCCTAGACGGCTTAATAAGAGTCGAGGAGAGGTAGCTTTTATTTGGAGCAGTAATTAAAGCAAAGTTCTTTCGAAGCTGACATGATGACGTCAATATCATTGTCCATTACGTCTAGTTACCGATTGGCCTATTCTGTCCGATAATTCTAGACAGTCCCCATGGGTCTAATTACCGTTTAGTCCAATTCCCAAATAGTAAAATTCTCGTAGGCCTAATTACTATTTACTCCATTTTACCACAATTTTGCTACGTTTACCCAATATTGCCTATCATTAAGAGGTACTTTTTCAGGATTCAATTTGCATTTTCTTACTATACTACATATACCATAGGTAGCACTAACTTCGTAAGTGGAGTGGGTGGTGATAAGACCGATAACGCATGGTCATTGTGAGAAGCAACTTATTGGTCGCTATTTCAAGCGTCAATGTATATGAGTTTTTAACAAGGAACCAAGTGCAAGTGTCTTGATTGTTAAAAATAGCGTAGACGAGTATCGTGCTACACAGCAAGAAAAAGACATTTCCTTGTTAAAACCCAATATTTATTAGGTTTCCTACTAATCCTACTGTTATTGCAGTTTGTGTGTATGGATGAATGGATGTTGGTTACTCGATCCCGCAAAAACTACTGAACGTATAGTAAATTCAGCATAGGTCTGGTGGCTTGTGTGTACGCCGATTTAATCTAAATTTGTGGTTTTGATATGTCATCATAGTAGCTGTACCTTATTTTCAATAGTATTACTACTAGATTTTATAAAACTTTTTCAACCTCACTTTTCACTTTACAGACTATAGGTACCTATATAATTTGTTAAAAAAGGAACATGTAATTTGATCGTCATTTTAAATATGAGACCTTCTGACGGACCATTATCGTTGTAACGCATCGCCAGCTTCTTCAATTTATCAGTCTCATCTTACGGCCTTTGTCATCGCCATGTCTCACTGCCTGACAAAGGATTTATTAAGGAACTGCCTTACGTCTCAGAATAGATTTAAAGGGCCAACGACCTCTTCCATTGCATCGATTACGTCGCTCTGTGATAATTTTACACATGATAACATCACTTGTGTTCGATTTTAAAAATTGTTCTGTAAGATGCCGGCCGGATTTCATCAAAGTGCAATACTACTTATTGGTTATAACTAGAGGGTGACCTGTTCATTCCCATAATGTCATTTTTCATAAAGTTATTCTTCATACATTTCTCGTCATAATATATTGCAGTCATAATATTACGCACATAATTTGGTCATATTTTTTTGTGACAAAGTTTTTTTTATAACTGTATGACGAGATGAGCTGGTCGTTTGCCTGATGGTAAGCAGTACGCCAGCCAATAACAATAACAGCACCACCCAGAACTTTGTTTTACAAAATCCTGCACGGCGCTGCACTACGCTCGTCACCCTGAGACAATTAGCTCTTAAGTCTCATAATGCCCAGTAATTTCGCTGGCTACAATGCCCTTTAAACCGGAACACAGCACAGCAGTTATGGCTGTAATAAATTGTATTATGACGTAAAATTTTATAATTTTCAAAATTAGGTTTAAGGATGTCATGGGAATACATAGGGAATCAGGCTAGAGTGCTAGTAACTCGATACACGATAACTACAAACTATGACTTATAAAAACCACGATTAGTAAAGTTTATGATTAGAATGACGTTCGTGACGTTCGTATAATTTCGCATCGAGTGTCGACGACGCGACGACGTTGCGAATGAGATTGCTTACTGATCATTATTTTTTATTAGGACAAGTTTGTCGTGTGTCCACTCAAAGGCTGTCGATGAGTGTGTTTTATGTTGTGGCTTATTTGAAAATCACACCCTCTTTTAATCATATTTCAGTAAATCGGAACATAAAAAGTTATGTTTATGTCAGGCATTTTATATGGCTACTAGCGGCCCGCCCCGGCTTCGCTCGGGTATTTAACACCGGGATGATGTTCGGTGAACCATCGAGGAGACGGGTCTGAGCAGCCGCTCAATTGTCTCTCTAGATCTATGTGCTCCATCTTAGGCCACATCATCGCTTCACATCAGGCGAGATAGTCCTAACATAGACCTATTAGGCGTAAAAAAAAACATCATCATCATCATCAGCCCATCACGTTCCCACTGCTGGGACACGGTTCTTCTCTCATAGAGAGAGTATAGGTCATAATTCACCACGCTGGCCCAGTGCGGGTTGGTGGATCTCACATGTCTTTGTTTTTTTGTGACAAATTCTTTAACATGGTTTCCTCAAGATGTCTTCACCGTTTTCATGAAATAAATAAATTTAATTCGCAGCTGGTAAAATCTGTGGCCTCTAGTTTTAGTTAGTACATAATATAATGTCAAAAATTATGTTCGCTTTATAGCGATAATTTTATTTTGTCAGCTCGTGCCTGTGCGACATTTGCATACAAACTCAGTTAGTGCCGAAAGCCGGGCGACTACATGAAATTGTTGAACACCAGTACACAGTAATAAACATTGTTGTTTTACAATACAGGGTATTACTACTAATATATAGCTCTTTCTCACGGGTTATAGATACGATCCTTTGGAAGGCTTGCGCGGACATGGGTCTAACACGTAGAGGCCTCTTAGAGCATTTAGTTTAGATATGTAATGGGGAACATTTATCGGGGGTTGTCTCTAGGTGCATCATACCTATATATATATTATTAACGATATTTACTATATTTATTATTTGTTGCGCCATGATCACGAATGAGCTGAAACGGGTTTAAACATAGTAAATATCCCGTTAATAATAGATAGGTAGGTATATAACAGTAGTTAGTGACTATGACAGTTTAAAAACCTACAGATGTTTTTTTTCTTTTTACAGAAGATTGACGGTTCACAAGGATCTGAAGACTCAGTCGAAATCCGTAAGTATCACTTATTTCTAATACCTATTCGATTCGGCTAATTAAGTGCTTTCTCCAGTGACGATATAGGTCACGGGTGGGGAATCCCGTCTGGGGTCATAATATGCGTACCCTAAATTGTATAGTTAATAATAAATAAAATTGAAAATTATGGAAAACCCCACGACGTAATATGGGCACTTTGCAGTGCCATCGGGTGGATAAGACCTATCGAAGAACAATATCGAATCAGTTTTAAGAATCTACCGAAAACCGCATCGTAAACGGTATAAAATTGCACAAACGAACACTATATTTTACCTGGTACCAAAAAAAACTATATATATAAATATTACTACGTAAAGAAGCGACACTCCCACCCCCCCGCCAATTTGTCGTCACCCTCAATAAATCGGTAAAAAATGGGTAATGCCGTGATTGCATCACTCGGTTGTCACCGCTCGCTGCGAATGACTAATGAGTGAGATTCAAATGTTTATTTTATATGTGCGATGAATTGATGTTATTTGAGGGTGTTATGACCTTTTTGGATGACTACGACGACCTGCTTTACAGAGGTAGAGCAGGCCGGCTGACTATTTGACTTTGACATATGGACGAAAAAAAAGGAATGCGGAGAACGGCTGAAGACGGTGGAGCTGACCAGGACCTGACCTGACTGACGGAGGTCTACCTCTCTCTTTTTTCATTAAAATTTAATGTATTGACTTTGATACAATATTAATATACCTAAAACAACATGGTTCGTTATTATTCTGTGTATGAAAAGAAACCACTTACACAAATAAGAATCAGAGATTTTTTGGTTTTTTCGCGTCTCGCAGCCAAGCGATAGTAGGTCTGAAAGAGAAACACTTAGGTTGCTTACGTATAGCGTTGTCCTTGTCGCGCTCGATTCGTATTAGCTCATCCCTACAATAATTACGCACCGGCCTGTCCGCACAAAACGTGTGCGGACAGGCCGGTGCGCCAGTAGTAGTACTAGACAGTTAGCTCGGCGAATTTGTATGGTAACTCTTGCTATGACGTAATAAAATTCAATTCAGTTCGCGTAGCGCTGCATACCTACCAGTCATATTAACCTACAGAGCGCCTTTCTTTCTATCGCATAGCTCTTATCACTTCTGACGCGGCACGTGTAACGACGCGCGACCCGCTGTTGGTGTCCGGCTATGTACTTGTAGCTTTGTACCTACAGTGCGGAGTGCGCTAGTGCCTGCTGCTACCGAAAACCGCATCAAAATTCGGTAATCGGAAATTCGGTTCAGGCATTTCGAAGATAAATAGGAACATAGAAATACATATGTACAAACATACCTTACCTCAAACGCAGTTGATTGTATGTCTTACAAAGCTTAGTTGCAGTACCTTCGTAGGTAAACGGGATCGGGACCTTAAAATAGTTTTGCTCCAAGCGTTCCTAATTAAATTTCAGAAGCTACGAGGAGCTCTTTGAATAAATTGGACGCGTACTACTTTAAGACAAAGGGTTACCCTAAGTGCAAGTTGCTACTACTACATACCTATCTATATAAATATAGGTGCAGATTTTATTTTAGTGACTTTGAAAGTTATAGCAATATGGCGTCGAGACGGGACTCACGAATAGCTACACTTATTTTAGAAATAAGATCCGCTGATAGGTCAACGGTTTTATAATTCACCGTTTTTCACAGTTTTTACAGTTCGTTACACGTACATAGTCTTATATAGTAATTGGTGTACCATCGGGGAGACGGGTCTGAGCAGCCGCTCAACTGCCGTCGCTCTCTAGATCTATGTGCTCCATCTTAGGCCACATCATCGCTTCATATCAGGCGAGATAGTGGCCAAACATAGATCTATTAAGCGTAAAAAAAAAATCTGTCACAATAAGTATCACATTATTAGTGGTAGGGATTTTAGGATTAACTAATTTTTTTGTCAGGCCCGGCCGGGAGGAGGAATTCCCTTTTGGATAACGCGGAGCTTGATGTCAATGAAAGCATTGATTCCAAGTACCGCGGTTACGACTCCGCTGGTTTCCCAGCGGACCTACGGACTAAAATCTCCTCCCTCGGAACTTAACTCTTGCTATACTTTATGCAACATCTTTTACAATCTCATTACTATTATTAGCATCCAAGCTCTGCTATTTATATTTACCTATATATATATATATATATATATATATAGATTAAGAAGCGATAAATATTTTTTTAACAATTTATTAGTTTTCTCGAATTGATACTGCAATGTCAATGTTTTTACTCATACACAATTATTTTAAATGCAATATCTTGCGTACTCTATTGTTTGTATCATGAATAAAAATACCTACATTTTATCTCCATAATCTCTGCAGATTTGGAAGACTTTATACCTTTGACTAACTAAAGCGCAATGACAATACAAATCCGTTCACAAATAATTGAGTTTTGACAACATACGTATTATGATCATGTGATAGTACTTATATGCAAATTGCAACTCGTCTGTAAAAATGAAATGAACCTAATAAATGTAATAGTACATTGTACACCGAGGGGAGAAAACGATCTATTTCTGTTCGAGAGTATGTTTAAGCCCGACGCTCAGCGGAGGGCTTAAAGGATACTCGAGAACAGAAATAGAACTTTCTCCCGAGTGATACATAGTGCTTTATACTACACCTACGAGGAAAATAAAATACAATATTTGTCGTATTTGGCTCGAGACTTCTCAGGAAGTAAGTTATTTATGACTTCTTGGGCTGTATTTTTTATTTCTGGTGGCGTCATCATTACAAAATCGTCGCTTTCACTATCAGATGACATTTTGGAAAATTATTTAGAAAATTAAAAGCTAGGTACTGTTAAATTATCAATTTAGTTAAAACAAAATTGAACGCAACGAAATAAATTGCCGCGCTTTTTTTTTCGTATTGCAGAATAAGGTTGCCATCCTCATTTCATTAAAAATAGAAAACAAATAAAAACCGCCTCTTTTCTCTTATTATTTGATATAAAACCTTTTTGAGATTTGAGGTTTGTATGTTTCCCGCCTCTTTTTTCTAATTATTTCATACAAGACCTTTTTGAGGTTTGACGTTTGTGTTTTTTTTTTATGTTCGCTGCTAAAAAACAAAAGAAAGCTAGCCGGGCAGTAATGGATTTTCATACAACATTCCTGCCCTGCTTCGGAGGGCAGTAATGAAATTCCATATAACTTTTCCCGCCGCACATTTTTAAGGGAGAAATTACGAACGTTGTAACCCGTTTATGAACGAGTAATAAGACACTTTCCGAGTGGGTGTGGTATAAAAGTTATGCCTGTAATATTTTTTGCTTTACTAGCTGCGCCCTGCGATTTCACCCGTGGTTTCCCGGGCTAAAAAGTAGCCTATGTGTTAATCCAGGGTATAAGCTATCTCCATACTGAATTTCATCACAATCCATTCAGTAGTTTTTGCGTGAAAGAGTAACAAACATACATCCATACATTCTTACAAACTTTCGCGTTTATAACATTAGAAGGATGTACGCCTTCACCGGCCTGCAGTAGCTGCAATGCAACAGACACGGTTAATTTTATTTATTTCCAGTACCATATAGTGACATAAAATTACAATTAATTAAAGAAAATACATGGTCACAGTACATTTTAAATTACACCTCTGGGTGAGTACCACCGCTTTGCCAGTTATTCAGCCGCCAAGCAGTAGTGCGCAAACATTTCTATGTTCCGGTTTGAAGGGCATTGTAGCCAGCGTAATTCTGGGCAATGAGACTTAAGAGCTCATTGCCTTAGGATGACGAGCGCAGTCTATTAAATACAATTTATTGCATTAACCTAGCATTTTTAGTTTCCGAGATTTTTAGGATTCTTTAAGTGACCCGGATTCATTGCTCTCGAGTGTATATTGCAAGTATAAATCGAGCTCGCGTTTGGTTCTTATAATCAATCACTGGCCAGTGAACTGCAGCAAGCGGAAGGCAACTGAAGTCGTTACCGGATCTTCGACCCCGCAAACTGCATTCGATTTATAGCCAGCTTGAGGGATAAGTGACGAGCGGACCGTATATACATTTCTGATAGGATTCGTAGATGTGCTATAAAAATTGCAATAAAGTCGGCTATCTTGATGCTCCTACACGGAATATAAAAATTGCTGTAATTTTTTCTATATAAATCTTGCTAAAAATTTTTAGAAAAATTATAAAATTATAAAAAGATATAATTATAAAATAAGGTTTGCATAATTATAATTGCATAAATATAGACGGTGGTTGCAAATCGCAACCTAATATTGTGTACGTGTACAAATATTGTATCAATTTTATTTTATTTAATATTTTGTAAATTTGTTATTTTATTTAATTTGAATTTTACTTGTTTTTTTTAAATGTGATGTGCTATGGATCCTGTGTCTGAATTAAAGAAACATTATTATTATTATTATTATTATAAATCAATCGTAGTCGTAGTAGGTCTCTCGTATGCGAGAGGCCGTCTGGGTAGGTACCACTGCTTTGCTAGTTATTCTGTCGCTAAACAGCAGTGCGCAAGCATTACTGTGTTCCGGTTTAAATGGCATTGTAGCCAGCGAAATTACTGGGCAAATGAGGTTTTTTATGGTATTTAAAGTTCTGGGTGGCACTGCAATTGGGGTACCACTTACCATCAGGTAACTTGCGCCTGCTCATTGTAGTCTCGAGCCAGATCGGTATAGTTTGTTGCCAAATTTGTCGTCTACGCAAACTGCACTTCGACTTATGGCTTGCTATTTTTATGGCGCAATTGTTTTTTATTCTGAGACGTTCTCCTTAATTATGCATTGCAATATCAATTTACACTATCAACGTGGGAAATCGATAGACAATAATAATATAATTTCGTCATCTTTCCGCGATACGTACGTAAATATTATGTAAGTGGCGAGCGAGTAGATCTTTGATTCGCAATATACCCATTTCGTATCTTTGTATGGTCCATCTCTTTCGAAGCATCCTTCTTAAAATAGGTATATAGGTATTACAGAGGCTACGGTTCGCACAAATCGCAAAATACTTTTATTCCGACCCTTTCGTCAGGATTTGTTAGTCATGTTTACTATTGATGACAATTTCGAAAGCGGCAAAATCAATCAATCAATTAAAAGTTCTTTATTCATGTTTGGAATCACAAGCGCTCTTATGAACGTCAATTATCACAATGACTCTACCACCGCACCGGAAAAAGAACCACTACTCAGAAGATACGGCAAGAAACTGAGGGGCACGTTTCTTAGAACTGTTGTTAATATTTTATGTTAAAAAAATATTAAATAAAAATGTAATGCCAGGTTTCATTTCAAACAATAGCTATTCAACTTAAAACGGAATTGTAGCTTCAAGATCATCTAGGTAATTCAAAATCAGTTATTACGCAATTTACGTTGTAAACATATAAATACGTATTTACTAAAACTAACATGAAATTTCATGTCCTCGGGCAGACAGTTCTATAAATTGGCTTTGCATAAATTAGTTTTTGATTTAACATGTCTGTTACAGCCACAATACGGAAAGCCGTCAGCTGCTGCAGCTTGTATTTTGACTATTACACGGTATGTTCTTTCCACGATTAGTATTAAAAACCAAATTAGGTTTTTAGGTCTTTCACATACAATACAAAGCCCTTTGTTGCATACCAGTAATCTTAATACAATAACAATATTTTTTTTTGGTTAAAATATTTTTGTCATGACGAGCTTTTAACAAATTCGTAATTCGAACCGCAAACAGATTAAAATGAGCCCAAACACTAGTAGTTAACGATTATCCGTCAAGGAGTTTCATCGCCCACCTTCCATCTTCATCATCAGATCTGCTGGCCTGTCGCCATAATATTGCATTGTCATCGAACTTTGACAAATATTCAAAATTTCAATTCCGCAGGATAAGAGAAAGTGGTTCTAATTCAGCTTGCAAGATTCCACCCGAACAAACATACTCGTACATACATTGCAAGTTAAATAAAAGCTTGTAAAAAGTAAGAGCGTTTGTAGCGATCTCTTCTCTTTCTTTACTATCTCACACTTATATCGTTCAAACTTCGTCGTTGACGGATATTTGAAGGAGAACATTATCCATTGTCAAAGCCTGTAAGCACAGCCTATAGCATTCAGTACAGCCTATAGCATCAAGTGTTATGGTTATTACGAGTATGACTTATGCGCTTCGATCTCGAGTCTTAGGTGGAGATGACGTTGCTAAACACTACCTTGACTTAGCACTCCACTTTGATCTGGCACAACCTTGCTAAAGATAGTTTATGCTGTCAAAAATCTTGACTCTGCCAGTCTTACATATTATTATATTTGCTGCAAATCAAATAATGTCATTAGAATATTGACAAAAACAAGGGTTAATAAAATTCAAAACTGAATATTCCTTATTTTTTACTTTGCTCTGGTACTGTGATTGTGGGACATTTGCACTTTTATTGTTCAACATTTTGTTATTTATAAGGTATTAGTTAAATGAGAATGAGACCGACTAAATCATGATACGGGTATTTTGGAAATTTGAAAAAGATCTTCGCTTTACCACAGTTTTCGGTACTTAATTCTTTAGGGTGTGCTGTGTCTGAAGCAGCACCCCCGAGTAAGATTACTTATTTCTTGTCTGGGCTCGGACTTCGGATGTGGAAAGGAATTAATGATACGTGCTTACCTTTTGTTTTCAATTTCATTTCGTTGGTCGGTGACGGGTTTGAGTTATGAACTTATGACATTTAAAGTGTACATTTCTGTTGAGGCTCATTCTTAACAATGGGTATTTATCTCAGCTATATTTAAAGTAAGTCTCTGTAGTACATATTTTTTTTTTCATTTGTTTGCTGCGCAATACAATGCCTTTAACACAATACCATACTTTCCAAAGTAAATTGTGTTGGCAGCCCTCCTCACTTTATTTGTAGAAATTTGTGTATCAATAACATTGTACATAACTGTGTCGTTTACAAAATACCTAAATAAATAATAAATATAATGTGTTTGTCGTACGTATATGTTGTGATTTTATTAGTGGGATTGTTCGTAGTGCCGGCGGCGGCGTCGATACGGCATTGCCAAAAGTCATTGTTTTCGTTGCCCTCGCCAAAATCTGTTTGTTGTTCAAATAAAACATCGACGAATTTATTTAAGTATGCTTTCTTTAAAGTGCATAAATAATTTATTTCATAGTTGTATTTTTGTAATAATTTCTTTTGATTGCCTCGACGTGCCTAATTTAAAAGTATGATTACATCGTTTTTTATGATGATTGCTTGTAGTGGAAGTTCTGCCGAACATGGCTGAGTTCCATACATTGTTTACAAGAAATGTGAAAAATATATCTACAAATTATAACGCTTGTCATAAGTATACATTTATATATAGCGCTAGTGTTTACTTCACTCTTCGATTTAGTGCCAAAATCCGACGTCAAGGTAACTTGCGATTATTTTTGAACAAACCGCCCGTAATGCCCGCTTCAGTTTGAAATTATCACTACGGTCAGTGAAGTCATGTCCATCATGAGAGCTGCACGTTTTGTCTTATTGAAATTAGCTGTGTCATTTCATTTCGTCATCATCGTTAGCCCATTTCGTTCCTACTGCTGGGACACCGGCCTTCTCTCACAGAAAATAGGCGACAATCCACCACGCTGGCCCAGCGCGGGCTGGTTAATAAATATAATTAGTAAATATATACTTTTGTTCAGTTTCTAAAACTTTTTAGTATTCGTGTAGTAAACCATTTTCTTTTGCTGACAATATTAATTTTACAAGTTTTATTAAATGTAAACCTAAATTGAACTATGTTTAGTGAATAACACGTTAGCATACATTAGCAGCAATAGCACAGAATACTAAGGGACAGAAGCATCCCTCCGCAAAGAAATGTAAACTAATAGCGACTTTTGCTGTGACGCAATAAAATTCAATTCAGCTCGCGTAGCGCTGCATACCTACCAGTCATATTAACCTACAGAGTGCCTCTCTTTTTATCGCATAGCTGTTATCTCTTCTGACGCGGCACGTGTAAAGACGCGCGACCCGCCGTCGGTGTCCGGCTATGTACTTGTAGCTTCGTACCTACAGTGCGGAGTGCGCTAGGCCTGGCAATTGATACAACTTCAACATTTTTGCCTCGCTTCAATTTCTGGGCATCAGTTTCAAACTAATATCCGGACCTATCGCGTATGCAATTTCACTCTACGTATCCATTAAGCTTGTAAATTCTGCTCGCGATATTCCGGATTTCCCTTCACTGTAATTCGGTTACGCGATATGGGCATCGATCTAGCTCATGTTCTCAGGCCAGGCGCTCAGGTTAACTAGATATACAGTCACGCCGCCTCCACGCGCCTGATATCGGCCGTCAATCGGAAATGGTCGGCCAGTGCTCGAATTAGGTCAATTTCTACTCTTACCGCTTGGTTTTCACATGCTATTTTATACATTTTCCGCTGTAGTAATTTAGATGACTCGTACGTGCCCTCAATTGAGTCGGTACTGTTCCCCATTTCTCTGAGTCGGTAGGTATTTATACAAGGCTAACCGTACGTGAAAAACTGATTGCTAAAATCGTACCTGGTAGGTAATTGGCAACGAAACTTTCCAACTTTCGTTTTTCAATCGGTTACTATAATACAAGTGAGTGAATAATACAACTAAGTACACATAGTGAGTGGGTACTTGTTCTTTGATTGGGGTTTTTAATTTTTATTATCAAGTTTTTGAAAGTCGACGGCATTTGATACCTGCATAAATAAAATATCAACATTCTAATTAAATGGGAATGGCTTTTAGGATACTTTACTTTTCGGTCGAATTTTGTTCATATTCTCTTATTACTCACGCGTTTTATAAATCAGTATATAAACAACGATTGATATTTCTCTTGTGTTAAAAATGAGACAATGCATTTATTCTGGAATAACCTGTTTTTATTTACATACCTACATAGATCCTGGCCCCTAACTAGGATTCACTGTATCTAGAGAACCAGGAACTATAAGGACCATGGCTCAAGCATTTTTGTCTGGGTGTTGTGGGACACCCAGACAAAAATCCTTGAGCTTCTTTTTCTTTGCACAAATATTTGTCTTGCGCGGGAATCGAACCTGCAACCTCAGTGGTGTATGAGATTTGAGCCAACCTGCCCAACCACTACACCACAGAGACTGTCAAAATTATTATTTTAAAATTTAATATCCCAAATATGAGCAAATGGCATAGAATAGATAGGTGTACCCTTTTAAAACCTTTTACCTTTCCAAGTGCGGTCCTTCCATTGGACCCAAGAGAAACAGTCCCGTCAGAGAGTGCAATATGTTTAATATTTATTTTAGCGACAGGGGTAAAGACTACATACATATCAGTAAAAACAATTTTCCAATTTTTTTTGGAAGCTCTCTAATCTGAAAATGGTACCTATTGAGCTTTACTACTTGTACTATTAATTATTCTATGGCTTTACACATAAAAATACTTAAACATTTATTTTTTCTGGGTGTCTTTAAGACAAGAGTGAACATGTTTTTTTCGAGCGTTCTACATCTTCGATCGCATCATCATTTAACAACAAGTGAGATAGCGGTCAAACGCAAGCCTATAATTAATAATAAAAAAAAGAAAACTTATATAACTTAACAGTAAAGCATTTTCTGATAGAGGACCTGCAAATTAATTGTTATCCAAGAGGCATTAAGGTTTTCTTTCATTTGACGATTTTGTATTTATTTTTGAGTTTAAAAAAGTTCTGATGTCACACCGTTGCAGTCACCATATATTTTTTCGAAGGCACTGCAGATTTTTAAACGATGAACCCGAGTAAGTATTTTA
Source organism: Petrophora chlorosata (assembly GCA_951640565.1). Taxonomy (NCBI): domain Eukaryota; kingdom Metazoa; phylum Arthropoda; class Insecta; order Lepidoptera; family Geometridae; genus Petrophora; species Petrophora chlorosata. The sequence goes on from OX621188.1 coordinate 3,322,664, forward strand.
CGAGTTTCAATTATGGCTGTAACCTCCTATTGAGTTTTTGTTCCTACCAGCTTCAACCTATCGTATGTTCAGCGAATTTTTTTTGCTGACTCGTTACCAATCGATAAAGTTGGCGAAACGTGCTTGTTTAAATCTTGAAGCGTTGTAGCAAAATTTATAATAAAGGCAAGGTTCAAAGGAACATAATAATGTTTTTTTTACGCTTAATAGTATGTAAGATCAATTTATTGAAACCACGGCAAAGCAGATAGGTTCAAAATCCTAGAGCTTACCTTTATAAGATCCACAATGTAATGTTTTGGATACTAATATTATAAATGCGAAAGTTTGTGAGGATGGATGGATGGATGTTTGTTACTCAATCACGTATAAACTACTGAACGGTGTTGATGAAATTGGTCCTGGAAAAGGATACAGGCTACTTTTTATCTCGGAAAACTGAGGGTGAAATATTATCATTTTGAATTCATTTTACATTTACTATCTACCCCTATACATAAATTATATTATTCAATAATAACCTATATAATATTCAGCGGAATTACATTAGTAGGTATAGATATTTTTATTGCGTTTCAGATTAGATATGAATTTGTGAAACGTCACGTCTAATTCCATTAGATTTAACGTGAGATTTGCCAATGCTCTCGCTGGCTGTAAAAAAAACGAAATATGTGAATGCTGTTTAAAATAACATATGGATAGTCGTAAGAACGCTTGTAAGTCAAACGGTTCAAGTAGCTGCCCTTCATGTCCTATCTCAAATTTGCATTAATTTTTTATGGAACTGAACGACGAGACGAGCTGGTCGTTTGCCTGATGGTATACGCCTGCCCATAACAATAACAGCACCACCTAGAATTTTGATTTGCAAAAACCTGCGCGCAGTATGTCCTGTTTGTATGAGGATACGTGAAGGGATACTGTTGTAGACCTATCGTGTCCGGTTAATATGCTTGCTACAGGTCAATACTATGAGAATATACTATTTCACTGCTGATAAGTTGTTGTTAAGTCCTATTATTTACATAATTTTTCCTTATCGATTGTTTTATTTTCAGTTTGTTGTCGCCTTCATTTCAATTAATTATGCTTTTCGCACAAAGCTATAGGTACAAATGTAGGTATCTCTACGCAGTCCCATTTTCCATTTATGCTATTACCTGCGCCGTGCGGTTCCACCCGCGGTTTCCCGGCAAACATAACAGTGTTCCGATTTGAAAAGCTATACTGTTTCAAGCGAAATTACTGGGCAATTTATGGCGTTACAAATATGCTCTTAGGGTGAGTGCTAATGTTTCACGCTCAGTTCAGTGCCGCGGAGGATTTTGCAAAGAAATGCTCTGAGAGGTGCTGTAACTGTTACTAGCAGGAGTGTTGCTTATTATCATGTGAACAACCTGCTTGTCAGGTCATTTAATTAGATAAACGAGAACAAAAATGTTAAAATAGATATAATATATAAACATCTCTATAGAGAATTGTCCGTATATTGAAAGAGATTTTTCCAACGATCTAAAGGGTTGAATACCTACCTACTTGGAAAATGGATACGTTGAATCCATAAAAAGTTTCGTGAGAGCTTTTAGAGTTTCATTTTTGTACGTTAGTCTGTGTCAGCGTTTGTCCGCGATCTCACCCGATGGGAAGTAACAAGATGTATAAAGGGGCCCGATCGAAACGACGAATCGATATTGTATGTCGTTAATGATTTACTTCGAAGACGATGTTGGAAATCGCAACAAAAATCCATGCAATCGTGTATATCGTAACGATGTATCGACAGTGTATGGCTCTTAGCGATCAACGTTTCGATTTTTGTCTCAGTCCGACGTGAAGAAAACTTAGAAAAGTGTGGGTTAAGAAACACGCGCCGCATGCATTGCCTAGCGTGTGCGGCGTTTCCTTCTTTTTTAACCGACTTCAAAAAGGAGGAGATTTACAATTCGACGGTATGTTTTTTTTTTGTTTTTTTAATTTTTTTTTGTGTGTTTGTTACGCGATTTCTCCGCCAATTATGCATTGATTTCGATGATTATTTTTTTGATTGGTAGGTAATACTTCAAAGGTGGTCCCATATAAATTTTATCGAAATTCATTCAGTAGTTTTTGAAAAAAATAGCAAAAACAAAAAAATATAAGTTTAATCTTCAAGTCGGTTCTTGTTTTTTTCGTAACCAACTTTCTAAAGATGGAGGTTTGTATTCGACTGCTTCACCTGCTTCACCCAGGGTTGACTTCCGGTGAGGGAACTCCTCAACGGTGAATAGTACAGACACAACATTTCTTAAATGGATTTAACCATAATAGCCTGTTCTAAATTCCATCATGACATGGCAGATACACCCAGGATTGATTTCCGGCGAGGGAACTCCTCAACAGAGAATAGGACAGACATGAAATTTTTTTGCACATGCATTTAATTGTGATAGCCCGTTTTAAACTTCGCCATGATGTGGCTTCTAGATCATAAAAGCTTGTCTTTTAAACTTTTTGAATTAATTTAATTAAAACTTGTTTTTTACTAAAAAGGTTAAAATAAATTATTTTTCAAAAAAAACTAAACCGACTTCAAAACCACAAATGGCACTCAAAAGTAAAAAATATATACATAGTATTTATCTACTACCTATTAGACTTGGCTGGCACCGACTTCAAATATATGAGTGGGTAGCGCTTATGATAATTATATTAATTTATTTTTTACTTTTGAGTGCCATTTGTGGTTTTGAAGTCGGTTTAGTTTTTTTTGAAAAATAATTTATTCTTCTGTAGCCGAATCAAACTTACCGCCACATAGGTAAGGAAAAGAAGTTTTTTTCCATTTTAAAGGGCACGTATTGAATTATTTGAGCACGTTTTTATTGTTCCGTTTCAAACAAGTAAATGATCGATCGTAACGACCAATTTTTTCTTGTATGAAGTAGCATTTTTGAAGCGATCGATCGTTACGATTTTCGTCATATTGATTGAAACTATGAATCGTACCGTTTAGAGGGCCCTAACACTTTCCCAGTTAGCACTTGTTTACTCTTGATTTGAACACAGATTGTATTTACGAATTCCAAGCAAACGGAATCAGTATTAAATACACAGAAACAAAGTAGGGGAGACCAGGTATGAAAATAAGACGGGATGAACGTAAAAAATGAATTTTTTAACGAATTATGTTGACTGCATTGATGGTTGATTCACCAATATGCACCATTTTGGATCCCGATTTCCATTCATCATTTGTCCATCCCTGGTCTCCCCTACATTACATACACGAAGAAGACAAGCACGTAAGAAGAAAGTATCTAAGTTTTAAGAGCGAGTGTGGCTCAGCGGGAATTCATACGCCTTTCGATCAGATGCACCTGGGTTCGAATCCCGACTCGGCCCTGCACCAATAACTTATAGTTAAGTGCAGATTTTGCACGCTCGCCCTAAAAAACGGTGAAGGAAAACATCGTGATTAAAACCCGCTAACACGCTTTGGAGTGGTAGGCTCTGGCCGTGGTTGTAATACCACCCACCGAACAAAACCATGTCGTCAAGCGACCTAGTCGTGTTTCGGGATGATGTTCGGTGAACCATCGGGGAGACGGGTCTGAGCAGCCGCTCAACTGCCGTCTCTCTCTAGATCTATGTGCTTCATCTTAGGCCACATCATCGCTTCACATCAGGCGAGATAATGGCCAAACATAGATCTACAAGGCGTAGAAAAAAAAAAAAACTATGCACGCCGTAAGCGAACGACGGCCTGCCATAGGGAATGCCATCTGAATTCACCTGATTACATACACGACTCTTTCATTTCACCACAGTACATTGTGCTAGCTTTATAAAATATCCTGGTGAAATAACCTATCATGGGGTGTAGGGACTAGAGTGACGATGGTGCATGTTCCAATTGAATTACAAGTGGACCGCTGCAGGAGCAACTTAAGTAAATGGGGCTACATTGACCTCAGTGGGTCACGATGTGATTGCGGTGCTCCAACGCAAACAATGCAGCACTAGCTGTCTTTTCCTCAGTGCCCCAAAACCTGCACTTTACAATACCTGTATGATGCTAGTCCTCCTGCGATGGCAGGAGCCGAGCATTGGGTTAACATAATTCAGTACGTGTTATGTTCCATGGATACGAAGAAAAAGAAATTATATTCCAATGTATTTGTATATGTATTACATCTCAAAATAGCTAAGTTAAATGTCTGCAACGTATTGCAAAATGCTTCTTATAAATCTATGAAACGTGTACCGCGAGATAAAATACACATAACACCTCGACCTTTCCAGGGTAGGTGCGCGATACGGCGCGACCACTGGGCATCGATATCAGAAAGTTATCTTGTAGGTATTGGGGTAGGCACTAGCGATATCTGACTCCTAATCGGACGGAGGGAGACTCATCTAGCTGATTTATCGTTTGTACTGACTATGATTGGTCATTAACACTTACTTGTCTTGAAATTTGACGCTTGTTCAGCAAGCCAGCTGAATGAAACGTATTTACATGTCCATCTGTATATTTTGCACTCTTTCATTTAAAATGCATTATTATTTGAATAAGATGTTGCAAGGCTTCATCACATCATGGATTTCATTTTACAGCTTGCCGTCGGCGTCGTCACGTATAAATAGTCAGGTTATCCTGCTGGGACGTGCTTCGCAGATAATAATATAGCCTATTAGATAAAGAATCTTATATCGCGTGATATAATACCACAACACTTTTTTTATGGAACTAAGTGATGAGACGAGAAAGTCGTTCGCCTGATGTAAGGCGCCACGCCTGCCCATAACAATTGCAGTGCCACCCTACTGACCCGGACTGTCAACATTTCTTGGTGGATGTAACAAGTCCATCATATCATAATTCGATCATTACCTAAAATACCATATAGCAGTCTTTATAATTTAAGGAGCCGATAACATTAAGTATTCGGGGAGACGGGTCTGAGCAGCCAATCAACTGCCGTCTCTCTCTAGATCTATGTGCTCCATCTTAGGCTACATCACCGCATCACATCAAGCGAGATAGTGGCCAAACATAGACATATCAACCGTAAAAAAATCTCACTCTTTTAATCAAATAACTACTTAATTCCCATCCAGACTTTCTGTTTACGACAGAATACTAGCCTACTATACTATGCTAGCCTACGCCATGTAAAAAAGACAGAAAACAAAATCTTTTTGCATGTACCCGAACTGTAAAAAATAAATGTTTCGTTTCTTATTAAATATTTTTTCCTGTAGTCCAGAGGAAGGAATCGTAGTAGCCGTAACACAGGGTATCCTAGTACGGTTACTAACGACACTTCTAAGTGTACAAAATATATTTCACACGACTTTGTTTATGTCTATATATGAGTGACTAACTTAAAATAAGCTATTGTACTTATATTATTTTTGGAAATAAAAATAGTTATGATTATGATTATTCTGTCGTATAAAAGATTGTAATAAAACAGTTTTTTTTTGCATGGGCGCTGTTTCATACTTTTCATTTCTCTACATGAAAAAAGTAAAATAAAGGGACATAGTCCGCGCATTTTCATTCATTTGTTTTTTGTATACTGCCGGGCGCGCTTTACACCTGACCAGCCAGTAACTTTTTTCATGCAATATTTTCGTTTGATCTCTTTGGTCGCGGAACACTGACAATATTCATGTTTTAATTTAAAACCTCAGAGTAATTAATTACTCTGAGTTTAAAACCCATTCTCACTTCTCTGTATGAAAATCTCTTGGAGAAAGACCTTCTTTGCTCGCACTTATTGCAGAGATCAAATAAAAGTAATGATCCTACACTTTCTGTGTATTTACAAAAATATCGTGGCAGGATAAATGAGAAACGTCCAAGTGGGTTATATTAGATCGCACCCATAGCAGATTTTTCGTTCCTATGTATGGGTATTTTAAAAATGATATCATAGCCTTTTTTATCGACAGGTTAACTGGTGGTAGGTTTCTCGTATGCGGGAGGCCGTCTGGGTGGGTACCACCGCTTTGCCAGTTATTCAGCCGCCAAGCAGTAATGCGCAAGCATTACTGTGTTCCGGCTTGAAGGGCATTGTAGCCAGCGAAATTACTGGGCATTATACAGCTAATTGTTTCAGGGTGACGAGCGCAGTACAGCGCCGCGCAAGATTTTTCAAAACAAAGTTCTGGGTGGTGCTGTTATTGTTATGGGCTGACGTATTGCTTACCACCAGGCAAACGACCAGCTCGTCTCGTCATTAATTTCCAAAAAAAAAAGGTTCAGTGACTCGGTTTACTATTCGGCCCGTTTGGACGACGTAATGAAATTCAAATAAAATATTGCCTTGCCTGCCGTTCGTGGCGTATTGAACAGCTGCTTGTGTTTATGTTTAGTTTTCCTCATCGCGGGTTCCCGTTGATAAATTCAAATGGTTTGTATGTATGTCATGGTAAGTATGTATAACCATTGTTAGCAGTTTTTTATATATATATATATATATGCTACTACTAGTTGGCACCCCCAACTTCGTCCGCGTAAAATTAGATTTATAAATAGTGATTAAAGAAATGCTGAGTGAATTCGCAAAGGTTGTATTAGTTCCGTGCTATTGAAATATAAAATAATTACAGGAAAGTTAACTACACTATGTAACATGTAATGATAGATAAAAGGTGAAGTAATTAAATAAAATTTTCCATTTCTATTTTTGAATTGAATTGAATTTGAATTGAATTGAATTGAAGCATTACTGTGTTCCGGTTTGAAGGGCATTGTAGCCAGCGAAATTACTGGGCATGTGAGACTTAATGTATGAGCACAATGCAGTCCTACGCAGTGTTTTTTATGGTATTAAAAGTTCTGGATGGCACTGCAATTGGTAAAGGCAGGCGTGGCGCTTACCATCAGGTGAACGAATTGCTCGTATCATCACTAAGTTCCATAAAAAAATATTATATAAATATTATTTTTACAGAACTTTTTTAATGATAATAAAACCAACGAATACTAACTATTATCACAGCTATTACTTCACTATCACTACATAGTATAAAGCAAAGTCGCTTTCTCTGTCCCTATATCCCTATGTATGCTTAAATCTTTAAAACTACGCAACGGATTTTGATGTGGGTTTTTTAATAGATAGAGTGATTGAAGAGGAAGGTTTATATGTATAATAACCGGTCGACGCCGGGGTGGGTCGCTAGTACGTAATAAAATTAAGAAAATCACTGAATTTAAGTTGAGTTAAATTGTGTCCATTTTAACTGTAGCTTCTACATAAGTTTCGGTTTCGGCTTCGCCTTAAATCAGAGGAGGAGCCGAATATTCGGTTACTGTTTCGGTTTCGGTTAAAAATCGTGTTTCGCAAGACACTACTAAACACCTAACAAAGGGCATGAAAAAACAGCAATCGTTATATTTATTTATTTCTCTATAAAAACCACTGTCGCGCTGAATGTTTCATGAACGCTCGACCAGCTTAATAGAATATATTTACACCATAATCGCACTCGACCTCGGCCTATAAACCATAAATTATAGTTTATCTCGCCTTACCTTAATAACTAGCTAGCGGATATGTATACAGCGTATGTAGGTACATACACAAAATCTCGCGGTCAGTTATGTCGCGGTTGCTGCAATCAGATCAACTATGGGATTTGACTTTTACTACCTGCCTGGCTTGAGCAATTGCATACATTTAGGTTGGCTCAAATTTCATACACCACTGAAGTTGCGGGTTCGATTCCCGCGATGAAACAAATGTGCACAGAAAAAAGTGCAAGCATGTTTCGTGTCTGGGTGTTGTGGGATCATGTGGCATGGTCCTCATAGTTCCTGTTTTCTTAGATACAGAGAATCTAGTCTAATCTAGATACGGGCCAGAATCTATGTAAAAAATAAATAAAAAATTCAGCAGGCCCTGGTCAGACAAAAGACGATCGAAAGTTGAAGCGACTCAAGTCTTATGGTGTCGTCGTCTTGTCTGACGAAAGTTTTTCGTCGATTTGAATCTTCCGTTCTTTAACTTATGAAGAATCATTGATACGAGCTGAGTTGGGATAAGAACTCCGGTGCGTAGAATTAAAAGTCGCAGACGCACTAGCTTTCTAGGCCAGGTCAGTATACTATAAGTAAACATAAAGTATTCAACACTGCTGCCAGAGATAGCTAGATCTACACCAGTCTTGGTGTCCCCGCATGTCGCCGGTCTAGTTTGTTATATGGCGAGACCTGATTTACTCGGATTAATTATACTTATCTACCCTAGTTTCGACATACAAGTATATCCGCCACAGCCGAGATATTTTCTGATGACAAACGTCTTAAGAAAGAAATAATTCCGTGGAAGACACGTCGTCTTTTTGAGCTATAAGACCGCCTGTCGTCAAGCAGTTACTGTGAAATAACTCGTTTTAGATTTTTAAATATAAGAAGCATAAAGAAAAATGAAATTGCTTAGGCAGGGCTCGAACCTGCGTCTTCAGAATACAGTCCCGACACGCCTTAATCAAACTCACCGAGCAACTAAACTTCTGCAATTGATTTATCTAGTCGAAATACCCGTACACGTAACGATCAATCGTAGCGATTCATTTGTGCAAATCGATGTGTGTATAACAAAATTGATTGAAAGCGAGTATGGCTCAGTATGAGCACGTGCTACTTTCGATCCGACGCACCCGGGTTTGAATTCGCACCACTGACTTTATTTATGTGCGGATAACAATCGCTTTAAAATGGTGAACACAAACATTGTGAGAAAACCGGCATGTCCAAGAATTAAGCACAAAAATTCAAGGACATGTGACATTCACCAATCCACACTAGGCCAACGTGTTGGATTATGACCCATATCCTCTCTAGAAGTTCCGTCCCAGCAGTGGGAACGTAACTGATTACTATGATAACAAAATTTGTTTCCGATTAAAATAAACTTATTTACTTAAGTACATAATGTTAGTACGTAAGTATATTATTTTGTAAATTAGATTTACTTTTATAAGTGTTTCGAATCTGTTGGCAATACTTAAATGCCTTCAGGTAGTTATGAAGCCAAACTCGAGCTAAACTGATGCAGGCTTTGATCAAACTCAGTTTGTTTTGGAAAGTCTTTGGGGAGGCAAAACATGAAGTCAAAGGTAATACTCAAATATATGTACATACATACACAAATATATGTACATGTACAAGTATCAAAGGAGATTAAACCTGCTCTGTTTAAATATTCCTGAAGGCAGCGATAATAGATTGTAACTTCGAGGGCAATGACACGACACACGAACACAAAGAATCTTTCTTTCCCTTCTCTACATTCTTCATGCAGTCTTGTCGAATCAAGTAGTAAATACCAATAGTTACTCGTAGGTATTATTAGTATAAACTTATGAAGTAGTCAATCTTCCGCTATCTTTGCGAAAGCTAACTTTAAAGTCAATGACTCTTTACAAGAACAAAGGATTTTTAACTTTACTACATTCTTCACGCAGCCTTGTCAAATCACGTAGTAATTACTAATAGTTACAATTATTACTGTATGAAGTAGTCAAACATCCGCTCGACGTTGGTCTTCTTGGATTCAGGTCATTCGGTAAGACACAGCCATTTGAAAGGGCTCATGACGGGCACCTTTGCTTGACACTGTGCTTACCAAATTTATCACTACATTTTCATAATGCTACAGTATCATCTGCGAGAGCTACCGATTTCTTATATGCTTATAATCTCGTCTCCTGACCGTCGTCATCCTCATGTCGTGTTCGTTCTTACGATCCTGCCCGAACAAATTTTATTTCTGAATATTGAGAATTTCTCTTAGCATGCGATGCGTTAGAAATTACCCCATTAATACTAAAGTTGTGCAATGTTAGGTGCAGTAATAGCAGTTCATATTCTCTACAAGCCGATTTAAACGCGTTGACCTCCTCTTTCCCTGGCTCGCAGACTAATAAGTGTTGTTTCAAGGAATAATAGGCAGATTTTCCATGTACTTCATGGTAAGACATGGCGTGGCTCGCAGGTTGTCGCTGGTCATCTTAACAGGTAATGAACGCGTAGAGTCGAAGTTCGTACGGAAGATCCCAAAGTATCGCCATGGCACGGGCTGCCTAACAAATATCGGTTGGCCTATAAACACCTTCCAGTGACTATTAAGTACATAAAACAAAGCTGCAACCTGTAGAATGCCATTCTCATGTTTCGATAACATAAATAAGCAGGTATGGCAGGAACGGATATATATATTACCAGTGGAAATAAGACTTGCGATGTCTTTACTTGATATTTATTTCTGTTGTGTGTATTGAAATGAAATAGTAGGTACCTATGTATTGTGTTATGAGTTAAAGTTATGGAAATTATGAATTTTTCGAATCTGATTAACGTTTAACACCTCACAAATACGCTAACATACAATTAAAACAATCTGGCTTACATTTCAACTAAAACGACTCTTAAATCCAAAACGTATTCCATTTCTTAATAATAAATGACAAACTAATCATACGTGTCTAAATTTAAATAACAACACTGCGGATTAATGTAGGTCGATAGATAATAATCGATAATATTCTTGTAATCCATAATTATCTTACCCGTGGTGATTTTTAGTACAAGATAATTGAAATCTATAAAAAAACTTACTTATTGGGTGACTGATTGAGTGACATACTCACTCACGTACTCACTCGTCACGCAATCCCCAAAACTATAGGGCTTACAAGATTGGAATTTGGCACGTATGTTCCTATTAGCTTCCAGGTGCGCACTCAAAAATGACTTACTAAAATAGAATAATCAGGGGCAAAGCCGCAGAAAACCAATCGTATGTGAAATTCGCAGAATATGTATGAACAAGCACGTAGGCGCACTGTGTAGTTGAAACAAAACATGCCACAATTTTTATCGCTTCATGTTTGTACGTGTATCTACATACTATTGTTGCATTTCGTGTTAATTAATATCAATTTAAGATATCAATGTAAATTATTCGGTTCGCAATTAATGATTACACTCATTATTGTGTATCATGATAACGCGCCAAGTTGTAATATTGACATGTAATTGACTAACGAATGCCTTTTACTCATTAAATATAGAAATGAAAATAAAACATGAGTGGTTTGTAGTGGGGTTAAGCGTCGAGCCTACCAGTCGACAAAATAAGCTCAAACATCTCTGTATTTTTTGTGCAATCCAGTTCACCAAGTTACGGTGATATACTTCTTTGTTTTATCTAATTAATGGCATTGCGAATAAATGGCCAACTTAATGATTTACGACTTGCGTGCGCGCAATGAAAGAAGTTGAGCGATTAGACAGTTTTTTTTTTACATGAAACTGGGTTTGTGTTTAACTAAAATCTCACCTGATGGGAAGTGACGATTTGGTCGAAGATGTAGCACGCTTAGCCAGTAGATACTCGTTCACTCTAGATTTGAACACACCCAAATTGTATTTATGTGGAAACACAGACGGCAAGGCATTCCACTTCTTTAACGTTCGCACTAAAAAGGATGACTGAAAACGTTTAGTGTAGTTTCAATACAATCAGCGGAACATCTTTCTCAGCATGCAATGCGTTAAGCCCGAATAGAATACCAGTCACCTATTGCCTCCTTCTTTTGTCGTTAGGGTGTGTGGCCTCCGAAGCGCGGTAGCGCTCATATGTAAATACTACACAGTTTTTTGTGGTGTAAGTGTGTGAAATTGTCTGTTATGATTGTGAAGCCTAATTGTTTATTTTAGTCTCGCCCGTAATCCCACGCTGGTGATCTGATATGTCGGAGGATGAGTGCTTGGCCACTCAGACAAAGTTTTCCTGGATCGTCCATTCCTTCAAGATAGTACAGAATAAGCTCTACTCTAAAGGTATTTTCTGACCTTATGAACTACCAATAAAAAAGTTAAATCAACTTTTTGAGAATTCAACATTTTGGGAGTTCAACATTATGGTTCTAAAGGACAAGACAGAAGGAGAAAAGGCGGATGTAATTAGGTGATAAGGATGATAAAATGCTCTCTTAACAGTGTTGCACTATTTTAGCGTAGGGCAAATATAAGGGTAGACACCGCGAATGTTTCGTAAGTGAGGGACTGAGAGGGCCTGGTATGTGCAGACTTGTTTTATAGTCTTTGGAACCCGAACTGGTGAAAAGAACCCTTCAGCCGTCAATTTTGACGCCCATTGCGTTATGTTCTTCTGATTGATAGATTATCTCCCTCGAAACTTAGGAGTACGCGATAATGTTTTTATCGCTATGATAAGCAAACTATAGTAATCTGAAGAACTTGGATTGAACGAAATCCTACAGCGTTCATGTCTGCAAGTGAGTGGCTACTCGAAAGTATAAGTTAGATTTAATACGGCATCAATACCAACACAATATCACTAGATATTCTAGATATTATATATACTAGATATTAGATACTAATCTACTTGAGCATCGTAGTGTTATCAATACAAAGTCTAGTGTGGCCAATCGGATTGATTAATTTGTGCGACTTAGGTTCCAGCGAAGGCAGTGAGTGTAGCTGGCCTCGTTAATCCCGATGGCCCCGCACCATTGACTTCTTAAGTTATGGTCACAGCTGGGCACCGTTAATCAAATAGTCCTGCCGGAACAAAGCGTTTCGCTTCAATTTTCATAATGCGAACAGCCAAGGAATGGAACACCTTACCAGCGTCTCTGTTTCCCGATACTTATGATCTAGGTGTCTTCAAGTCCAGAGTCAATCGGTATCTTCTAGGTAACCATGATCCATCGTCGTCCGCGTCATCACTTTCCATCAGGCGAGACAGCGGTCAAATGTATGCATATCAGGAAAAAATAAAAAAAAACTTATCGATGTAGCCACTATGGCGCCACGTAGGTACTCCATTACCCTTACTCTTTCACTTAGCAGGGGTGTCCATCGTCAAGTCAGTGTTCCTACTGTGTCTAAATAATCGTATTTTTGTTTTTTTTAATCGCCCAACGTTCACATTCGTAGATCCTGGCCCCTAACTAGGATTCCCTGTATCTAGGGAACCAGGAACTATGAGGACCATGGTCCCACAACACCCAGACACGAAACAAATGCTTGCGCTTTTTATTTATTTTCTGTGCACAAACATTTGTCCCGTCGCGGGAATCGAACCCACAACCTCAGTGATGTATAAGATTTGAGCCAACCTGCCCAACCACTATACCACAAAGGCTGTCAAATGTGTGGCTGGCTGTGAATGAGTTGCGAAGCACAAAAAGTATGTATATTCGCTCAACACCTTTTTAAAACTTCCAATAATTTTCCACACAAATTGACCGGAACGGAACAGCGAACAATTCATCGATTTCCATGGTCGGTAAATTGTTTTGCAAAATTCTACGAGTGTACTGTAATAAGGTTAATCTAAGGTATCTGAGTAGGTATATATTTACATAAATACTGTTTATTAATAAAATAACATCTATTATAAAGGTTCTACTTAAGTACCGGATAGCAGCCAACCTTTGCTAATGTTCACTTTCGTAACACGCTGTATAATAAATATAAAAAGGTACATGTACAGCAGAGCAATCGAGAAATGAATACCATGAATTATACCCAAACGAGTATTAAGTACCTATTTAACGTAAAGTTAATTATTACTTATGAATTATGTAACTTGTATATTTATTAAAAAACATTTAAATGTGAGACCTCTTGTGTAAGTGCTCTAAAGGTATGAATGTTTTAAATTAGTTATCATTATATAAAATATGATTACTATCACAACCACACACGCCACGCCTTTGTAGGGTTAGGTAGATTAAAGAAAACTGTTGTTCAATCATATTTATCATTGTTTTTTTATTGTACTGAACGGTGAGACGAGCAAGTCGTTCGACTGAAGGTAAGCGCCACGTCTGCCCATAACAATGGCAGTGCCTCCCAGAACTTTTAATAGCACAAAAAGCACTGCATAGCATTGCATTGCGCTCATCACCCCGAGACTTCAGATATTAAGTCTCATATGCCCAGTAATTTCGCTTGCTATAATGCCCTTCAAACCGGAATACAGTAATGCTTGCGCACTACTGCTTGGCGGCAGAATAACCGCCAAAGCTGTGGTAGGTACCTACCCAGACGACCTCTTGCATACGAGAGACTAAATATAGTCATTGTAAACTATAAACCTGTGACAGGTGTCATCGAAATCACGCACCGTATCATCAAGTACCGTATTTTGCGACGGTGAATGCACGCAAGACAAATGTCATACTTTATGCTATGACCACACGAATAGTGACGTCCTCGGGTCATCGTAAAATAACAAGTTATCGATTCTCTTCGTTATAATAACGAGTCATGAGATTGGGATAATGAGATTGGGAGCGTGATGTACAATATGATAACATACTATGTACCTAATCAAGAATTATTAACTTGCAGGATTGATCAAGCGACTCCGGGTCTGATTTTGGCGTTGACGATGATTTGGGCTGTGTACCTTTATAACAAGAATGAAAATGTGTAACGCGTTCCTTGTGTTTGATTTAATTGAAAAATATTCAATTACATCTTAACAAAATATCAATATAGATATAGAGCGAGTGTGGCTCAGTCGGAGAACGTGCGACTTTCGCTACGACGCACCCGAGTTCGAATCTCGCTGGCCCCGCACCACTGACTTTCTTAAGTTACGTACGGATGTAACACTCGCTCTAAAATCGGTGAAGGAATACATCGTGAGGAAACCGGCATGTCCAAGAGCTTATCACAAACATTCAAGGACATGTGACATCCACCAACCCGTAATGGCCAGCGTGGTGGGTTAAGAAGGCCTGTCCCAGCAGTGAGACGTGATGGGCTGATGATGATGATAAAAATATCGATAAATATAAAATTTAATATAATTTTCAAACTGTAGAACCCTAATGAACATAATGGTATGATTCCGATACCGGCCGGCAGCAGCGACACGCGACAGCGACACTTTCTTAGAAAACGCCGGCTGCATCTGTCGCTGACACCACGTGACTATACATTTTCTATGGAATTTAATGGAATCAGGCGTGCCGTTGCGAAAATTCTTCTAAAACTCCTTGCCGTCTTCTCTGTTTCCTGATAACTATAATTTGGGTATCATCAAGGGTAGAGCGAATAGGTACGTAGATTTAGAAGACTAAATCTACGTGCTCCATCTTCGGCCACAACGTCGCTTAACATCAGGCGAGATGGTGGTCAAACGTAGATTTATCACAAGTAAAACAAAAAAAATACAAATCTGAAACGCAATGAAAATATGCAGTGCAATTACGCTGAATATTATATTACCTAATATTGAATATTATATTATGCTTTTAACGTGGTGGTGACGTCGAGACTTGTGGTAGTGTAACTGTCAGAAACGATTACAAATTAAATTTTGCCCGCGTTCATTCACATGCCTGTCGCTTCATATGTACCTATGTAATCGGCTTAATGGATCATAACGGTTGTTTCCCTCCGTTGAGCTAAAAGAAGTTGATCTTCGCAAATCAAAAATATATTATTATTATTATTATTATATTCTTTATTTCAGATTATAAATCCATAAAAATGTTAGTAAACACAGCACACATTCTTAAAAACTATGTTAGTACACAAAATTATATATAAAATAAAACACAAAAAGACAAAAACTCACATAATAAAATTATTGAGACACCAGCATAGCTACAGGCCTTAGAATAGCTAGCCAGTGTCTCATGATGGACGAAAATATGTTTGTTGCAACATCGGTCAGAAGGCTGTTGGTGCTCCCGCGCAAGCGGCTTACCAAGGATGCAGTTCTCTTTCGCATGATCGCAAAGAATATATTATATAATATATAGTGTTTTTCAGTACAGAGACGATTCACGCTGTCCAGAACTGTAAACGTTTTATGACGTATCGGGATATGTTTGCCGGTTTGCCGTCGCGTTGCCTCAATAAATATAAGAACGGCATTTGTAAATGGACGAAAATAGTTTGTGGTGACACATATTTTTTTAACCGATATTCACAAAAATATTTTCAAGGTAAACACAGAACGACATGCGATAGTTGTAATATTTTCACGAATATAATAATATGTTGATTTGATATTGCGCTTTACGTATAGATTTAAAACAACTAGAAACTCAAAACTCTATATCACCCTTCGTGAAAAAAGTATTCGTGTGTAAAAAATGTAGGTTTGATCCTCCTCTTTTTGAAGTTGGTTAAAAGAACGGAAGCAAATTCATATCCTCGGTGTCGACTGCAGAAATCGAAATAATAAGATATTTCTGTGATAAGGGAGTTGCTTTCCCATCTTTGCCGTGACCTAGATGGCATGGCGCTAGCCTTTTTTTTTCACTTAATAGATCTGTGTGGCCACTATCTCACCTGATGCGAAGAGATGAACTAAAAACCAATTTTTCATATCTATATTTATACGACTTCACTTTATGGTTGCGATTATAAATTATTATAAAGTTCTTCGATCAAAGGAATAGGAAGGAAGGTAAAGGAATTAGTAAGCTTAAGTGACCGTAGGCTGGTTATATTTGCTGCAGAACTTATAATCGCTGGGGATCTACCCCATGTAGAGTAGACACCATGAATCGGCAACCGTAGTGTGAAATGTCTCGCGATTAGATGGAGCTACGTTCTAAACTTATAATCGCTGGGGATCTACCCCATGTAGAGTAGACACCATGAATCGGCAACCGTAGTGTGAAATGTCTCGCGATTAGATGGAGCTACGTTCTACGCGGGGAGCTGGTAGTGACTGGAGAAGGAAAGCCGAAATTTTATAATGAACTGTCTCAGAAAGACGTCCCATTAACATTACAATCTAGCCTACTAAGACTAATAAGTAATTTTACTTTGACTTAAATTGCTAATTATAGTATAACTAAGAATGTGTCCGCTAACACTTTTCTTACAGTCTCTATTAAGGCGAAGACACTTTGTTTTTGTGTTATTTACGGGTAGCACTAAATTATGTATGGCTACTACGAGCCCCTGTCACTTCACTATACTAACTCAAAAGGTTTCGTCCTTATGAGTCTTCTCACTAGTGAAAATGATGATGATCAAAATTCATTCTCCTGTTTACGGCAAATCTTTAATATAATTCTTAATATCTGATTTCTCGTGGTGATGAGCGCAATGCAGTGCTACGCAGTGCTTCTTGTGGTATTAAAAGTTCTAGGTGGCACTGTAATTGTTATGGGCAGGCGTGGCGCTTACCATCAGGGGAACGACTTGCTCGTCTCATCACTCGATTACATAAAAAAATATCTACATATTTTTAAGAACGCCATTATATTCTAGATTTACATCCAATGTTACTTCATACAACGTATATAGTTCTAGATAACTGAAGCTTACCTAGGCCTAGCCGCTGATCTCTCCTTTGATCTCCTAAATAAATGTCCCGTCTCTCGTGCACAGTAATGAACTTATTGGCCCCTTGGACGTAAAGGCCGTTAGTTTATTCAATCAATGTATAATCTCCGATATCAGAGACTTCTAGAAAATCGTATGCGTAACGCGTATGCGCGTCCGCGCTTTACCTTGCGATACGTAACATGATTACCCTTTGCATAGGTTAACTTGTACACTTAGCAGCAATAATAAGTAGGTACAAGTATCATAGTGGTCAGGTCAAATCAAATCAAATTCTTTATTGCTACAATTTTTGTACACAGTTATGATAATAATCATAATTCCTACAGAAAAGAGGTCGTTGTCAATATAATGGGTTACCAGACCACCAATAATATGCAATTATAGGTGACTACCGCGTTTAATTCAGGAGCCACCTGAAGTAGACGTGTAGAGTGTAGGAAGTAGTTCTGTAACGGTGACGCGAGTTGACTATATTTCATCGTTGTTTCTCATGTGATGGGAACGAAAATGTGGTAAAAAATGTGGTGTGTGTCGAAAAACGAAGATGTAGCACGCCTGCCCAATAGATACTCGTTCACTCTTGATTTGAACGAAGATGTAGCACGCCTGCCCAATAGATACTCGTTCACTCTTGATTTGAACGAAGATGTAGCACGCTTGCCCAATAGATACTCGTTCACTCTTGAACGCACCCTGATTCTATTTATGTGCGAATATATAGACGACGGCAAGGCGTTTCAGTCCTTCGACTTTCACACTAAAAATAATGATCCCAAACGTTTATTACGAATAGGCGGAACTTCTAGCGAGTGTGGCTCAGTGGGTGACTTTCGATCCGACGCACCCGAGCTCAAATACCGCTGGTCTCGCACCACTGACTTTCTTCAAGTTATGTGCGGATTTAACACTCGCTCTAAAAACAGTGAAGAAAAACATCGTGAGGAAACCGGCAACGCCAAGAATTAATCACAAAAATTCAAGGACATGTGACATCCGCTAACCCGCACTGTGCCAGCGTGGCGGATTATATGGCCCATATTCTCTTTATGAGCGAAGGCTCGTGTTCCAGCAGTGGGAACGTAATGGGCTGATGATGATGATTTTGTCGATTGTTCTAACTATATAGTAGTCCGATGGTGGAATGGTCATGGGGGAACAGATTGTTCACAATGCTCCATGCTCAAGAACTGCACCTCTTGAGGACTTTCCGTAGTGTATTATTCAATAAAGTTCATATTGATGACGCGAGACTTCAGTTGGAAATTAGGTAACGTATAGTTATTGTCGCTGACTGTACAAGGCATAATAAAGTTAAACTGTTGCGCCCTGACGGCGAGTAGAAGGTCACAGAGCAATACAATTACTAAACCAAGCAAAACTATTAATGTGAAGTTACTTTGAGAGCCCGTGGATCACACAAAGTAAGGAGCGTGTTCTGCAATATAATTATTGACGACGATGTCTATGTAACTGGAAATACGACGAGTAGGTTTTTAAAAACAAACGAACAGGCTTCCTCTTTCTCATTCACAAGCTATTTCCGGCGACTTGGTCTGCATGGTCAACAGAAAAAGGATAATTTTAAAAATTATCTATGATAGGTTTTTATTGAAAATTTGTCTCTGTGATGAATCGGTTGGGCAGGTTGACTCAAATCTCATACACTATAGAGATTGCGGGTTCGATTCCCGCGACGGCACAAATGTTTATGCACGGCAAATAAAACGCAAGCATTTGTTTTGTGTCTGGGTGTGGTGGGACCATGGTCTTCGTAGTTCCTGGTTCCATAGATACAGCTCATCCTAGTTAGGGGCCAGTATGTATGCCATCGTTAAAAATAACTACAACAACATACGCTTGCATCGGAATCAGTTACGTGGTAAAACTAGAGACACAACATTCATTGTTATACCTACCTACACACCACACTATGGTAGTGTATAGGAGTGTGTAGGTTGCTGGAACAAGCTTTTTTTTCTTTTTGCCTGTTTGATCCCACTGCTGGGCAAAGGTCTCCCCCATCTCCCTCCATGGATCCTTCTCCATTGCGATCTCAGACCAGTCACTCCGGAAAGCTTCCAAATCGTGCCACCAACGTTTTCTGAAATATGGTTAGATATTGAAAAACATAACTAACATACGACATGATCTTATCGTTGCGGGCAAGAGCTAGTACAAACTAAAGTTATTTAAGACCATTTATTTGCTCCAAATATCTTTCAATGCAATCCAATCAAATGTCAGAGCTGCTTGCCGTTCCGTTCTGTCTCAGCTGGTACTAATCTTCATTAGTATCTTCATACTATCAAAGAAAACGAAATATTACTACGTAAGCGACACTCCCACCCCCCAATTTGTCGTCACCCGCAATGCATCGATGAAAAAATGGACAATGCCGTGTTTGCGTCACTCGGTTGTCACCGCTCGCTGCGAATGACTAATGAGTGAGATTCAAATGTTTATTTTATATGTGGGATCAATTGATGTTGTTTGAGGTTGTTATGACCTTTTTGGATGACGACTACGACCTGCTTTACAGAGGTAGAGCAGGCCGGCTGACTATTTGACTTTGACATATGGACGAAACATATTGAGAAAAAGACGGAGAACGGCTGAAGACGGTGGAGCTGACCAGGACCTGACCTGACTGACGGAAGTCTGCCTATCTCTTTTTTCATTAAAATTCAATATATTGACTATGGTACAATATTAATATACCTAAAACAAAATGGTTCGTTATTGTTCTGTGTATGCAAAGAAAGCACTTACATAAATAAAATCGGAGATTGTTTGGTTTTCCTTCCGTTTTTTTTCGCGTCTCCCAGCCAAGCGATAGTAGGTGTGAAAGAGAAACACTTAAGTTGCTTACGTATAGCGTTGTCCTTGTCGCGCTCGATTCGTATTAGCTCATCCCTACAATAATTACGCACCGGCCTGTCCGCACAAAACGTGTGCGGACAGGCCGGTGCGCCAGTAGTAGTACTAGACAGTTAGCTCGGCGAATTTGTATGGAGTGTCGGGGGTCTGATACTATTATGCTAATGAATACACGTAATAAGCTGTATTGTAGAAGATACTAAGCCTTTTCAATAGCCATCTAGCAATCACGGCTGCATTAACCTGACGTCTAAGTCTCCATGAGCTTCCAAATCGTCACGCCATTGCAATCTAAACTTTGTCATATTCATTTATTTATTTACAGTTGTCCACTACACTTACAGTTATGACCAAAGCGTGTAGTGGGCCAATTACAAAATATGTTTTGTACCAACTAACGAAACTAATACAATAAGTAAGGAGGTAACAAACATTAAAAAAAATACAATCGAATAGAGAACCTCCTCCTTTTTAAAGTTGGTTAAAAATATGGGTACTACCATAAATTAGTTGAAAACTGTATCGTAGGTTAACACTTGTTTGAAGAAACCCCTTATGTTAAATTTATAAAACTCGAACGGGGACATTGAAAACACATGATTCAATATAACATTTTCAGATTGTGAGGTTACTACTGGCACCGGTTGTTTCCTTTTCTGGCTGAGAGTTTATTTTATTTTGTACCATTGTCCGTATTCCGTCGTAATCGTTTTAACTTCTCTCGCCTTTTAAGAAACTTGAAGCCGCTTATGAAATAAGTATAAAATACGGCAAGGAAATAATAAGTGAATTTTTCGCTACGACGCGACGGGCGCGCTTGTTGCGGTCGCCGTCGACCACGATTTGCTGGCTTTACCTTTCATCTGAGCCCACTATTGTTATTGTGTTGAGAGCCGAATTTTGTTTTTGATCTTGAAAAATTAACAGCTTTTTCCGATACGGTGGTAGAGTCATTTTAATAATTGACGTCAAAGTGCGTCTGTGATGCCAAACATGAATAAAGAACTTTTGAACTTTGAACTTTGAACACATTTTTACATTTTGTGTTATTGAATACTGCATCTTATCATAAGTTTTATTCCAGAACCGACCAGTCACTAAATCACATTTCATCAAAATTCGTTTAGCCGTTGCGGCGTGATGTCTCCTTATAAATACTCCTTATATTCATGCCTACATTTTTCTCTTGCACAGTCCCTTTATTAAACTCATTCTTAATTAAACCAAAGTCTGATAACTTCACCTTACGGAGGACCAGGTAAATACACTTGAATGAGCATAACTTTTTTATCACGTTCATATTTATGATCTCTGCATATATATAAACATTTCTCAATTTTGCTCAATTTACTTCCCATAAGGCCTCGCCTGAATACTTATATTGTACTCTCCCAACTTTAGAGTTGTGTACTCTAAAGTACGATTCCTTCAATCCTATGTACCTAAAATATTTTTAATTTAAGTGGTTGGTCTTCCGTATGCGGGAGGCCGTCTGGGAAGTTACCCTAGCTTTTGACATTTATTCTGCCGCCAAGCAGTAGTGCGCAAGCATTACTGTGTTCCGGTTTGAAGGGCATTATAACTAACGAAATTACTGGGCATATGAGTCTTAATATCTGATGACTCGGGGTGATAAACGCCATGCAGTGCTACGCAGTGCTTTTTATGGTATTGAAAGTTCTGGGTGGCACTGTAATTGTTATGGGCAGGCGGGGCGCTTACCATCAGGCGAAAAAAAAGTGCTCTCAGGTAACCGGAAAAATTATTAAAAAACTCCAATGCACAGTGTTTATTTTAGCGTTGCAGTACCGTAAACGATTTTATTTATTATGCTCGCTACCTATTTTGCATATGTGCTATTTTTATCACGACTTTAAAGCCTGCAAACTAAAATGACCTTCCAGTGAAAAAAAAAAACAAACAACATGCGCGATGAAATAAATTCAAAGGATATCACATTTTAAGGACGATTTGATTACAAAACATTGAATTTTCTCTACTATACAT
This sequence comes from Petrophora chlorosata, assembly GCA_951640565.1. Lineage (NCBI taxonomy): Eukaryota > Metazoa > Arthropoda > Insecta > Lepidoptera > Geometridae > Petrophora > Petrophora chlorosata. Next base: position 3,344,907 of record OX621188.1, read on the forward strand.
AAAATTAATTACAATATAGTGTGCAAAAAAATCCGTAAAAAAATCTCGAAATGACAGTGAAAACCGATTTTGATACGGTTTTCACCACACCGTTGCGTGGTTTAGAAGAAATAAACAGCTTTCACATTTATCAGGAAATTCTTAAAATTCTGGTAGAAATAGCATCAAAATCCATCCAGTTGCTTAGAAATACCTACAAAGTGAATAAATATAGAGACGTGTAGGTATGTATAGGAGACTTTGTTTATACTACTAGCCGATACCCACGACTTCGTTCGCGCAGAGTTCGGTTTATAGTTGTTTTCTTAGCTGTTCATTTTCCAGGATTAAATGTATCCTATGCCTTTTTCTAGGAAGTAAAGTACCAACGAACCAAATTTCATCACAATCCGTTTAGTCGGTAGAGATATCAAAGATACACACACGTACACTTTTGCATTTATTTTATTAGTAGAATTGAAAAGAGTATGTAGCATTAGTTATTGTAGTGTAGTGAGAAATATGATAATACTTAGGTACGCTGCACCTTCAAAAATACTGTCCAGGAAAGCTTTTTTTCTGAAACTTCTAGCCATGTCTATAAATAAAGAGATTCGCGTATATCCATCGCAACACATCCGTTAAATAGGTGTTATAGGATGTTATAGTTTCGGCTATAATGAGCGATGAACGATCGATGGTCATCTTATTAATTGATCGATGCCCGATTAACGTAATTGTGTCCCCGACTGAGGCTAGGAATTATTGAGGTGTGGCAATCACAGATGTTTGTAGATAATTCATGCGAAACAGAGAGTTGTGATTCAATTAGTTTGTTTAATAACAACTGTTTCAGTTAGAGATGGGATTAGGTACCACCGCTTTGCGAGTTATTCTGCCGCCAAGCAGTAATGCACAAGCAATACTGTGTTCCGGTGTGAACGGCATTGTAGCCAGCGAAATTACTGGGCATATGAGACATAATATTTGATGTCTCGGGATGATCTCGCCATGCAGTGCTACGCAGTGTTTTTTTATGGTATATATATAGTTCTGGGTGGCACTGCAATTGTTATGGGCAGGCTTGGCGCTTACCTTCAGGCGAAAGAATTGCGGGCTAAACCCAAGAAAAATTCTTCAAGAAAAGAGTCTTGCGAGTAGCATGCTCTACCTCTCGGGCACACTCTCCTGTAGCAGATAGAGCAGTTATAATTCACTTCGATACTCAAATCGCGGCCGTTAAAAGGATCTTACAATGCACTCTTCATTGTGTCGTCACACCAAGAGCTTGCGTAATTCTCATAACTATTCTTAACCCCGCAGAAAACATAGGGAAGTGTAAATTCTTCCCGTCCGTGTGAATATTAGCCGCGGCATCTCGATATAGCTAACCGTGCGTCACCTACGAAAAAGACTACTGCGACATCGATAATAATTATAACCAACATTTATATATAATTAAATATGTAACTGATATAAATATACACTTCCCGAGAGTCGCGCACTATACTGAATTCGTGCGCGGCATTTCAAATAATCTGGAATATATTAGAACACTCGTAATACCTATAGTGTTTGGTAATATCAAATTTGTGTCCGTTAAATTTTACAGTCTATGCGAAACCGTAGCTTATTTCTCAAGGCAGCTTGTATCCAAAGGGAGTTTTTCGGAAAGTGAAACAGGTGATGTTGTATCTCTCCTGCCAGAGGCATCTGGCCTCGCTTCTTGGAGGCATCTTCATCTATTGGCAACGGAAGGACATTAGATAATTTAATCCTAATTTAACAAGTGGTTCTCGAGGGGTCGCGATATAAGCAAATCCCACAAGCACGAAGTCGTGGGCAGCGGCTAATAGGTCATAAAGTCACAACAAACTTTAACCATGGCCCGTGTCAACACTAGCTTGTGCATTAAGCACAGGAAGGGTGTGACGGGCAGCCACCGGAGTAAGACCATATTCGACCCGTTTTCCATACTCGGAACGTGACACTATATTGAAATGGCTATTCAGAGAGCGATGTACTACAAACAAAATGACAGCGGACGAAATTAAATGAAGCTTAGCTACGCCCCGCGGTTTCCCCGGGATAAAAAAGTAGCTTATATCCTTTTCCAGGACCTAAAGTACCTACATGTTCACTAGTTTTGGTGTGATTCTATCCATCCATCCTCCGCTAATTATCCCTTGAAAACGCGTTCAGAACTCATGAGGGTATACCGTAACGCGAGGTTTCATATCATATGAACGCACTGAGAACAGTAGAGAGCAAATACCAACCGCTACAATACCTATATTGTATTACAAAAGCACAGCGACGCAAGGTCTCTGCAGAATTGTCACATTCTTTCCAACTCGCTCCCGAATATAGATAGACCTCCCTTTCCAGCCAAACTACATGACACATCCCGCATATTTGTTTGTATCCGACGTCTATGAATGTCATTGGATCACAAAAATATCGCAGCCGTTATAATATCTTCAGTTCTAATTTTAGCAAACGTACGAAATTATCGCGCGATGGAGTGCGAGAGATCGTTCCAGCGAGATACGTCTTCTAATAACTAGATACTACTTAGACTACACATCGTTTGTCAGTATCTGTTTTTTTTTACGCTTAATAGATCTATGTTTGGCCACCATTTCGCCTGATGTGAAGCAATGATGTGGCCTAAGATGGAGCACATAGATCTAGAGAGAGACGGCAGTTGAGCGGCTGCTAAGACCCGTCTCCCCGATTATTCACCGAACATCATCCCGAAACACTATTCTTGTATATGACTTGATATGAGCGTCAAAAGTGGCCGAGGGTAGTTCAATCAAAGTTTACGCTTTGTTATCGGCATCTCTAATTTGGATGCTCTACGACACGCCACGTTGACTCTGGGTTACAATGTCGACTATAGCCGCGAAGAGACGATTAACAAAGTAGACTCACTCGACGTCAAAATGATAGTATACAATTTTACATAGGTATACGTGATTCATACAAGCCTTGGACCCTGCTTGAAAACACTTCTTATTGTCGAATCGAAACAATAAAAGTTTTGTTTTCCTTTATGAGTAGTATTAACAACAAGGATTGGAAGTAAAGGAAATGAATGAGCTTTAAAATTAATTAAACAGAATTTTTCATAAAAGAAAGCAAGTTATTATTAGGTGTATATTGTGGTTACGTAAAAGATAGCTCCGCGCAGGCTAACAATATGATTCCATACGGTGGCAGATCAAAATATTTCGCATATTTCAAAAAAACGTTATACTAGGGTATCTGTGCTGGTTGCAAAAAGAGAACGTAGTGCCAGCCGTACGAGAACGTGGCATAACCGAACGCTGATCGCCGGCGCCCGGCCGTGGTCGCCTGAACAAAAACCAACCAAAAAATTGCAAACTCGCACGGAACAGCTCTTTATTTTTTTGGCCTAGTTTTCGCCAAATATCGGTCGGGATATGCCTGTCAGCATAACATGGGCCGGTTTTCACCGGAAAATTTAAACTGAATTGCAAAAAGCTTTTGTTTTAAGAATCTGAATTTTAAGATCTGAAGGTTATATTGCTGTACTCTTCTATAATTAAATGCTTAGCAATTCATTTGCTTACCTCGTTTGAAGGACTGTTGTAAATTAGTTATTCTAAACCAATTCATTTTATTTAAACCTACCTATTGCATACAATTTTGTTAACCGATTTCAAAAATAGGAGGAGGTTCTCAATTGGACTATGTTTTTTTGTATGGTTTATGCGTTTTCTCCGTCATTTATAAACTGATGTGGAAAATTATTTTTTTCTTTGGGTTCAGAATAGCTTGAAGGTTATTCCATATAAATTTCATCGACATTCGACCTTAAAACTCGAAGATATATTAGAAAAGTCGTTATTTCCATTTTAAATCATAACTATTGTGACTTGTGATTTCACTAAATTCGAAGTAAATTATGCTGGGAAGTGTGCAAAACCATAACCACAATATGGGCTTTTCTTAATAACAGCCAAAGCACCAAAATCACTGACTGGTGCCAGAAACCACAACGCCAAAAATAGAGAGACAGAAACGATGTCCAATGGCCGTGTTTAAAGTACAAAAGCGTTCATTATGTGCGTCAGATGTGGCGCTAATGAAGTGGACGGTAATAATTGATCGCGATTGAAAGACCTTGGCGAAATAAATAAAATATATTATTCTTCTTCGTCTCTCGTGTGGGGGTGTGTTGCCAAACCTGGTGTCGGAGTTTTTAGACCTCCTAAAGACCTCCGACTCCGACTGTTGTCGACGACATCCGAGACCGACAGCTTAACGTGCCCAAGCACGGTAGCGCTTAGCAAACTGACAGCCATCCAAGTTGTGACCGCTGCGAACGCTACTTAACCTAGAAGATCTGTTACGAACAGCTAGGCGAGCTACGCTACGAGCGCTACTTATATATAGTATAATATATAATAAGTAGCGCTCTCGTATCTTATATCGTATATTATTGCAGTCTTATACTTATTTAACACTCACAAGGAGTACACAATTACTGTAGCAACAACAAAAAACAACCTTTCCCTTTAAATATAACAGAAACAAAACGCCCACTTTTCGCCGACAAGTTAAAATTGTTTGATTTGTGTAAACCCCGGTTTTCGCCGACACATTGCTTGACATGTGAAATACCGCCAATTATTATATTATTCATTCTACCGGCGGCGCAAGCCCGATGAGCGTGATGGTTCGCTTGCGATTCCGCCTCCGGACATTCAACTATTGAGTGAGCAGAGCATGTTAATATATGTATTGAACATGAAAGAGCGGTATTGAACTCTCCTGTGTTAAAATGTGTTTGAAGTTCGAAATTGAAATCTATTCAGTCGTTAAAGCGTAAATAAATAGATAAAATTTAACTACCATATATGTTGTGAAATAACATCCAATACACATCCTCCAACAATTTTTAACTATCACCTATATGTGTTGCGCGTTGCGCGTATAACTTCAGAAAATTCAGACGCCTCGCATAATTCATATTCATGTATTTTCCAATCTTCCGTGCCAGCGAGATTGAATAGGTAAAATAGTTGCGCACGCTAGCAACACTGTTGGGAAAGTTTGAACGTATGGAATACTTTGCGAGAGTAAAGGTAGTATTCTGCGTCTATATGCTGCACTGCTGCTGCACTGTCCGATGTTTTTAACTTTCGTAGCTACGTGAGCTATTGTGGCTGAGATCAAGTCTAGTAATTCCGTCGCTGTAGTCTACAGTCAAGCAGAGTTTAAACCGCCTTTCACTTTGCCGTAGCAGTTACCTTCAGGCCGCTACGCCGTAGGGGATCTACGGCGCCCGCCCGACGCCTGCCGATCCGAACTGCTACAAAACCGATATCTTATTAAAGTGCTCGCTTCCCTACATTGCGCGTCGTATGCCACGTTTGGTTGCTCTAATCAAAAGACTATAAGACAACTTGACTGTTCATACCGGCATCACTCACAAAGTTTAAGGTCGGTTGGTCAACAAAAATTCGATTCTTAAAACGCAGAGCTAACCTTCGAAACAACATAACGTGAACTAAATAATACGGTGGGTAGACAAGAATACAAACCAATAAACCGAACAGATTTTCAAAAGTGATTGGAAAAAGGTCGGAAATACAATAATCACACAAAAATAGTTTGATAATTGACAGTTCTCAACATTTTCAGCGACAACAATATATTTTTAGAGAATAAAATACTAATATTTTATTTTAAGTATTTTTGAAATAAAACTTATTTAATTTTTATAAGACTATAAGTATTTTTTTAATTAATACTTATTTACGTAAACAAAACTTATAATCAAGTATTTGTATATAATATACACAATCGGTTGGATAACAACGTTACAGCTTGATCACTTCGTTGTATTTCTAATTTACTAGGCGATACCCGATACCCGTGACTCCGTCCGCGTAGAATTCGGTTTATATTTGTTCCCTGAAGAACTGTTCATTTTCCGACATGAAAGTATCCTGTACCTTAAGCGAGGACCTACAGAATCTACATAAATGTCACCTAAACCTGTTCAGTCGTTATGAAGCTAAGTGGTAACACAAACACACACACACACACACATACACACTTTTACATTCATAATATTTGTAGGATTTACGTATTTTGGTGACGTTTATGAATTTATATTTCGTTGGAAAATGTATAGAAAAACTTCCAAATAAATTTTATTTATTTATTTTATAAGATGATCTACAGCTTATACATAAATGTGAGTTAAAAGCTTAAGTTATCATAATATAGGCCAATGGCAGATCTTCCTAATTATTGTAATTTAGTCTTTTATAGTGCTCTCTAGCAAAGGATTCAAGTATGTATAAAGGGTGTATGTGCGTCAGAAATAAATAATTTGTATGAATTGTTGTGATCGCTTTGTTACCTCTTCGGAAATAATAATAGGTACCCACGTTTGCTATTATTATGTGCAGTCGACGTTCTGCTGTCCGTTCTCTTAAAGGCCGAGAGAATAGATCTGTCTACTCGAGGGAATCGATACAAGTGAGCAAACGGCTGGGCTATCGATGTTTTTCGTAAACACAAGTTGAGTTAGAAAGCATTACGTGTTTTGACATTTTAGAAACCAATATTTTTTGGGATTTGGAAATCTTTGGGAATACAACATTTTTGGATTTGAGAATTCAACATTTTCGGATTTCAACATTTTGGGCGTTAAAGATTGTGGACCTAAAGGGCTGTACGTAGTTCTTAAATTGACGAGCACAGGGCTAACAATGGAATTTGCTTTATCAACTATATTCTTGATAATAGAGATAATTATTACTACATGGTTTAATAATACATCAAAAATCTTATCGCTTATAAAAAGATATATAAAAGAGATAACTCAAGCTAATCCTAGATGAAATCCCTGTATTCCTTTAAATTGGCTATTTCACAAATTATTGTCTCTTCTTGTATCAGAAATGTCGATAAATAGAGAAAACAAGTTTATTTCGACGTCAGACACAGTCAGTGTTGTTGCGCTAGTATAGCAACCGCCTGCGACTTCGTTCGTGTTGACACATGTCACTCGGGGATGACGCGAGGAATTCATTTTTACAATCGGATCACTAGTTCGTGTTCGTGATGTCATGGGAAGGGTTCCGACTGAAAATCAGTGCTAAGGTACCTACTTAAGATACCGTAGCGTATGCTGAGTCGGAACCTTTTCCTGACATCGCGCAACATTTCACTGTATTGTTTTTGTTTTGTCTTTATTTTAGTATGTATATGTTCAGTGTAATGTTGTGTGATGTCCGGAATAAATATATTTTCTTTCTATTCAGTTCCAGAGATTACTTCCTACAAACATATATATACATACAACTTTGCCCCAACTTATAAACTTAAAAAGAAATAAAACTAAAATTAAACTAATTTAAATAAATACTCAACTACTAGTCTCGAAAACTCACGAACTGTTTGAATGTGCAAGATGTTCACCTTTTGTCAAGATTGCACCTACGCACTTTGTAGAACATATTTGCTCGTACATTCAGGACTTTATGTCTTTATGATTGTTGGATTTCCTTCCAGTTTATACCACGAAGGCTCCAGTTTATACCCTCACACTTAGTGAGGTGTACGAGGTAAGATGTTCTTTCAAATAGACTACGGGCTACGGTACGGTGCGACCAGAGAAACATTTTTCTGGGTACGACCGACCGGTTTTTGCTTTCGTGTAAGTATTTTTTATATATTGTGTGGGGAAGTGTATATCTGGATATCGGCACAGAATACATAATAGTATTGTCGAACAACTAATTAATAATGATAATTATCGTTGAAAATGATACATTTTAATTTGAACCACATGGATTGAGAACCTTGTAGTACATTTATTAATATGTACTTAATTAATCCAACACTCGAGGGCAAGCGGCAACCGACTTAAGTGAAGGGATACGCACTCAAATGTGGTCTTTCCTAGAGCTTAACCTTTGTCAAAAATATAAATTGTCCCTATTTGGCAATTTGAACCTTCGGTGGTTTTCGGGTAGATTTTCGCGAGGGACTAAAATTTTTTCGACAAATAATGAAGTGCCACTTTGAGGTTGTCTGCACAGTTACTCCAACTGAAATCTGCGGTGATTTTAGTAATTTTAAACCGGCATGTGATTTTTTTCTAAAATGAGTAAGTAGGCTTGAATAAACATCAAACTAAAAACGCCTCGAGACAGACGCGCCGTCTAGCGATTTGTCCTTTTAATATTTATAGCGACCCGCCCCGGCTTCGCACGGTTATTATACATATAAACCTTCCTCTTCAATCACTCTATCTATTTAAAAAAACCGCATCAAAATCCGTTGCGTAGTTTTAAAGATTTAAGTATACATAGGGATATAGGGACAGAGAAAGCGACTTTGTTTTATACTGTGTAGTGATGATACGTCATTATTACGTGCAAACTAATGAGCTTATGTTTAACTGCAATATAGTACAGTGTAATATATCATTATTATAGGCCCTTCCGTCTACGCACTTGAAAAGAGAAGCGTGCGATTGGCTGAGTGCATGCCATGACTCAGTCTCTATAACACCCGGTCCAGTACTTACATACTTCAGGGATATGCGCTCACTCAAGTACTGGCTCGTTGAACGTCTAGACGACGGCGAGTTTCCTATTTCATATAGTGTTCTGTGAAATACCTTTCAGACGTGGTACTTGACAGTTTGAGAGTAACTGCATACAAAACTTTTGATAAGTGGTAGATTTAAGTACGTGACGTGAATAACAATGTGAGAGTGTGAGACAAGTTGTATGGCATGTGTTTGAATTGTAAAGGAGCTCACTTTCGTGTATTTTCTCCGTCTTCAATGGAACTGACATCCGCAGCAAACAGTAGGCTTTGCTGGAGTCGTCTGAAGTGGACGCTAATGCATATGGTTTTATTATGTATGTATGTAACAATGATGTGCTGAAAAGGAAAAGGATTAGACAGGGTAAATCAAATTTGTATTGCAGTACTTAATATTATAAATAAAGGAAACGTGACAGCAAAGAGATCTTCTCGCGTCTAAACCAACTGTAAACATGGGACCGTGCGAAAACGCGGTGAGCAGGAATTACTTGTCTCAACAACCAGCGCTTATGCTTATTGTGTTTGCCCTTAATCCAATCTATAGGAAAAAACATGGTTCATTTAATTTCTATAATGATAACAATCTTAATATTACGTGTATATATTATAATGGCGGATTGGAACAACACTTGGTATAGACTTGTCTCCCGATGCTTCGTTAGACCGACATATTTTTTGAACTTTATTATTTTAATTATCATTTTTTGAACGTTTTTGTTTTGTCTAGGTAGGTGTTTTTTGTCTCTGTATTAGATGTCCGCAAAATGAAATGTTAAATTTTAGTGATGGCATGCTTAAACGGATTTCTGTTAATACGCTTAATTCAGGAATGATTAAAAATGTAGCCTCGGTCAAACAAGCGCATCAAACGTGGGTACCTCGCGCTAGCGCTAATGCTTCGAATTTCCAAAAGTTAAATGACAGACGTACGACACACGGCAGTGGGATGGCACAATCGGTGACACATGAGACTACGAGGCTAAGGATTGTCTTTAAAGAGACGAGACAAAGGCACTCACACCCTGACGAGACAAATTTCAGACAGCTGTATTCTGCCACCTGCCGTTTAGGGTGGAACTGTTGTATTCCAGTGACGCAATTCGATTTTAACTATTTTAAACGAAGTGGTTTTATCGACTTCAAAAAGGAGGTTTTATGTTCCACGGTATGTTTTTTTTTTATATGTATGTTCACCGACTTCTCCGCCAAATGTTGACCGATTTCAAAAAAATCTTTTTGCGTTCCGTTCAGTATAGCGAAGTAGTCCCATATAAATTTCACCGATATTTGACCTTGGACATCGAAGATACATTGAAGTCTATATCTTCTATGTCATATTTTTTTTGTAGAATGTTATGTTTTGTACCTATTTCAGTTGGTGCGTGGTACTATGGTAGGTATGTTGGTTTATGTTTAAAACGACGAAGGGCTCTTAAAATCACCAAATCCAGGGCACACTGGACTAGGCAGGCTAGGATACTCTCAGCGTGAGAAGCTGATGTTTGTTACTTGGTATACAGTTTTAATATTTTAGTCTGTCAGATTTGGCACTAAACTTTGTTGCTCGCTATAACTTCGTGGTTCGTATCTCATATCTCTTAGAACTCGTAGGTTGCGAGTTCGATTCCTAATTTGGCACGAATGTTTGGGTATAGGAAAAATCGCAAGTATTTGTTTCGTGTCTGAGTGTTGTTTTTTTTTATGTAACTGAATGACGAGGCGAGCTGGACTTTTGCCTGATGGTAAGCAACACGCGCGCGGCACTGCACTGCACTTGTCACCCTGACACAATTAGCTGTTGTCCAATGGCAAAAATAAATACAAGTATGGTACAGAAAATATAAGATTTATCGACTCCAGTACATAACGGCACATTAACTTCCAGAACATGTCAATCATTATTTTAAACCGCACCATATACCGCGTATGGAATGAATATTTCAAATATCCCTTGCTTAAAACGTGTAGTATTTCATCAACGGAAACCTTATTTTACAACGGAGCTCTTTCCCTATGAACACAGCTATGAATCTGCATAGTTTTGCTCGTGAGATATAAAAATAAAACCTGACTTACATATACTAATAATTTTATCTTTTTGTTTCAGACATCGCGTTTCCCCGAAATGGAAGCGGTAAGTTTCTTAGTTATATAGCATTTACTTTATTTTGACATGGATCTGCATTGAGATCGTCAAAATTTTGGACAAGTTGTTCCTGACTAACGAGACTTGGAGAACTGTGTCGTATTAATCTTTATTTGAATGTTCCTGAAAACGGGAAAGATAAACAATTTGTGCTTTCTGACCTTGGTGTTGGATATTGTTGGAGGAACAGGGGCCTTACTCTGAAAAAGTAATTACGATCTTCGTTCTGTCCGATGAAAGGGACAGCGCTAAGCAACAGGCATAAGAGTGTCTCTTTTAGTCCGCACGAACAAACGAACGAAAGCAAGTCGGAGTAGGCCCCCAGGAATCTTCTAGAACGATTGTCAAAGGCGGATATGGAGAGATGGTTTCTGCAAATCAAGTATCCACCGAATTATGTTTGACTGGTAAGAACTATAGTCAATATTAGACACGGGATATTAACAACAGAAAAAGCGTCGGAAAGGACCTGAAAGAGGATACTGTGAGTTTCGCGTGTAGAGATTTGTATCGAGTTTTGAGTGACCTATGGACTAATGGTAAAGGCGTTAATTGTATAAACGAGAATGAAAATGGGTAGATCGCTACGTCTGCTCTCAGAAAAAACATCACTTAAATTAGTTAGACCGTGAACATGGTGCTTGCATCGGTGCCGAAATATCGAAAACTCAAAATACAAGCATTTCATGGTAAATATCCCGTTTGTACTATTGATTAGTGTTATGATTAGAGCTCGTACCGCCATTCTTTTTTAGGGTTCCGTACCCAAAGGGTAAAACGGGACCCTATTACTAAGACTCCGTCCGTCTGTCACCAGGCTGTATCTCATAAACCATGACAGTTAGACAGCTGAAATTTTCACAGACGATGTATTTCTATAACCGCTATAACAACAAATACGGAACTAAACAACAGAATAAAATAAATATTTAAGGGGGCTCCCATACAACGAACGTGATTTTTTTCCTTTTTAAAGATAATGGTACAGAACCCTTCGTGCGCGAGTCCTGCTCGCACTTGGCCGGTTTTTAGATCTGTCGCGTCTTCGTATCGCAAACGCTTTAATTAAATAATTATCAGCGATCGAGGCGTCTCTAAGTAGTTTTTCTTTAAATTTATTAAAAGTAACCTACACATTGGTAAATCAATCAAACGGGGTGTATATAAACGTGAGATAACAGTCCAAATCTACCAAAAGCGGTTCAAACCGGGCCCGCTTTATTTGATCCGATGCAGATTAGGGTCCGCGCGCAGATTTTGAATAATTTTCACCGTAATCTCGCCAAAGTGAAGTGGTTGTAATGCACGGCCCGGCTTTTACTCGTGTACTGCACTCTTCAGCCGAAGATATACCGAGCCTCCCTATAAAAAATAAATATCAAAAGGGTGCACAAAACTAACCATTTACTTCGCGAGGCGCACCGATTGCCTATCATATTCTGGAGTCAATCTTACGCTTACAATCTCAAAGTAGGGAAATATCTTTGCAATGGATCCCATCCCATATCCAATTAAAAGAAAATGAAGCTGTGGACCTTTTAGCTAAGCAGGGTACAGTAGACGGAATTCCGTTGGAAGTTGTTCCCCTATTTTCGGATCGTGTTAAATTAGTTAAAGAGCAGTGTAGAATTCTATGGCAAGAATATTTCGACAAAAGATCATGGGAAAAAGGTATTTGGTACCGCACTATACAACCGCAGATTTCAAAATTTCAATGAATAGACAACAATGTGATGAATCGAAAAATGTTAGTGACAGCTCTCAGGTTGCGCTCTGCACACGCTCTACACATCCCAATTGGTTTTTAATGAAAAAAGTGTCATCTCCGAATTGCAACGAATGTGGGGTAAAAAAAGTAAAAATATGTTGTACGTCTTCTATAGAAGACGTACAACATATTTTGATGAAATGTGTGCGGAACGAAAACTATAGAAGATTTTGATTTGGCCAATACAACATATTTTTTGATGCTGGATTCTGCAATTAGATCTTAGCTTGCCCATTGTCAGATCTAGCTCGACATTTGTATAAATTAGTAGATGTAGGACTGAAAAAGGATTAATTTGTTACTATTTTCCTTACCGGACGATATGGTCGCTCAGCGACAAAGTACAAAAATAAATGAAAAAAACCAATTATTTAGCCAACGAAAGCGGTATGTTTACAGCTGTAATTCGCTAAATTTTTTACTGAACGCCCATTTCGCAAAATGAACATTTCGCGATAAAGTCAAATTCATAAAATGTTCGATTCAATCAATTTCTAATTGGCAAAATGTGTTCAACTTTAATTTCAAGTAGGTAGGTAAACAAATAAAGCATTTTTGACCAGATAACATTTCCGGGTAAATTACCATGAAAAAACATTTTTTCTCGATATATATATATGCATACCTTACGGCCATCAACTAAGTTATACTAAACAATACTAAACAGTGTCATCTTCTGCAAAAGGTTGGTCGCCAATGTCACACTGTTTTTCATGAATGCCTGACATTACTTGCATAAGATCATGTTCTTCATCAAGTTTTCTATTCACGTCTTCCTGCCGGGTGGGTATTGACCATGACCCTGAATATGATAGTGTCTCGGGAAACTCGTAGAGGTATGTACGACTCGCTGACGCCTAGCTCGGAAACGGGACGCTTATGGCCCTTTAGCCTTAAATCATAATCCTATTCATGTTATGTTGTAAGTTTAGTAATAAAAGAGACTCAAGTCAAGTCAAGTTTTTAAATACAGAACAAGAGGTTATTATTGAGTTTAAAAGTGTAGACTTCGACTCGAATCCTTATACCCTTATACATGAAGTGGCCTGAGTTTTGGAGACTTTTGTTATAATATGATGGTTAAAAAATAAATAGGATTATGTCTTTTAGTGTTCTATTGGCTGCTTACTACAAAAGCACTCTTGCCACCTAGACATAGTTTTCTGTAGTCTAGACCTTGTAAAGTGGTTTTCAAATAAATTAATTTGCTTTAGTAATGGAATTGCTGGAAGGACGGGGTCGAAAGGGACTTGTGTTAAATCCACCTCAAAGACTGACTGGAGGTGGCCCAAGACAGCCCCAAGTGGCGCCATCCTAGTAATGGAATACTATCCATAGTTAATTTTCTTTCATCGCCGGGTTCAACAATATCCCTATTTGCATAGGTGCAGTATAACTTAGTTTAAACCCGACGACTGGACTTAGTCCGTCACTTAATCACATTTATATAGCACTTTGCCCCCACTGGCGTATTTACTGTACATTGTCTTAGCCAGGTAAAACTGCACTAGGATCACAGAATACTTAATAGTACCAAGGATAGGATTGAGTTAGTACCACACTTGCTGAGACTAGTAGAAAACGTAAAAGAAAAATGTGCAGTCATAGATACTAAGATATTTGCATTGTTTTTTTTTTTCGGATACAAATTATTTTTGTATCCGAAAATAAAATCTTTTCAAAATCATCTTTGCCAGCTTTTTGGGCACCCTGCCCGCGGACGGTGACCTAAATTCTGTGTTTTATATTTTATTTCATTTTTTAATTTTGTTGTAGGTTAGTTTAGTTTTTATCATTCTATATATTTGTACATAATTTTTAATTGGTTCTGTAAATAAAAACTTCGTTTCATTTAATCGAGAAAGAAAAATCACATTATCATTGTCCACCCTTTGATCTGCCGTTCGATAATCCCGTCTGGTTCATTCTCGTCAGTGTGAAGCGTGCTTAATAGTATTACCTGCATATGTATTCACTTTGCATTTGTATAACCTGGACTATTGCTTTCTATCTAATTGTAGCTGAGTGCTCTGGCACAATGAAAACCATATATATGTTTCTGAAACTACGTTCAACCATTCAACATAATTGTATTACGACAAAGCGCTGTCAAGTGTTGTGTATAGGTACAGCTCTTGTTAATTATTTCAATTGTTATATATTATTATTGTGATATTTATTTACTTTCTTAGGTTTAGTTTTTTTACAATATTTCTATAAACAATATACAAAAATGCTATAAGAAGCCAGACTCAAGACTGTACCATTTTTTTATGGAACTGAGTGATGAGACGAGCAAGTAGTTCACCTGATGGTAAGCGTTACGCCTGCCCATAACAATTGCAGTGCCACCCCGAACTTTTAATACCATAAAACTGTATTAAGTCTCATATGCCCAGTAATTTCGCTGGCTACAATGCCCTTCAAACCGGAACACAGTAGTTCTAAGAAAAACCCAGTATACGTTAGCACAGATGTATTTCGAATGAACGACAACGATCTACCCTCTCGTACAATTCAAGGCGGTCCCTACCCTCATATACTACAGGTTGCACACTACTGTTTGACGGCAGAATAACTGGCAAAGCTGTGGTACCTACCCAGATGGCCTCCCGCATACGAGAGACCTACCACAAGTAAAAGTATTTAGAGCCTAAAGTGTCCCATTGCAGGACAAAGGCCTCCCTTTCATTCTTCCTCGTTCAATTTAAAAAGTTATTGTGTTGACCATCCAAACAGCCCTAGCAGGATTACTTCCGATTTACGCAGAACTCTCAGCAGCAGAAATTCACAGTATAATTGTTTGACCCACATGAGGCCAAGCCGATTACAGTAGCGTATCTGAAAGCTTTCCCATAATATTAATTTTTAAGCTGCTGTAAGTTTTAGTGGTGCTGCAATATTTGAATAGCATCTAATATTCACACTAAATTTTAGAGAGTAAATTTTGCTGTAATTATAATTAAAAAAAGGATTCAATTGAATTTTCAATTGACTCTGTGAAAAGCTTTTCGTTATTTAAACAGCTTTTATATGTTATTGAATTTCTAAACTAGGTAATATCAATATTTTATTTGGAATCATAAGATTTTAAAACATAAAGTTCAATCATTGACTCCACGAAGAGACTTTCGATGGCAGAAACTACACAGAACACAGTACAGAAGATTTCCCAGGCCTACTGACTTCAACACGCTTTTAGCGCTCATAGCTTATCCAAAGAAAACTAAATATTGCTAGCTTATCGTCTAGCCATAAACTCCTACCCCTAACGAGCGCGGCGTAATATTAATATATAACCTAGAGGTGACAAGATTGCAGCACCTGCTCCTTGGTTCAATGCTCTTGGGATCCGGTTATTCATAAGTCCGCAGTCTCCGCAGCAGCCGCGAGCGAGGCGATGAGCAGCTCGATTGCGAGCTGTTCAAAATGATTGGTTATGTAATGCTGTGCATTTTGTACATCGCTCAGTTCGCAGTCTAAACGTCATCGGTAGCATGGAGCTCGACGCGCCCTTAGGATATCTTCTCTTTTTACAATTCACTTAGGATATTGTTACTGAGCATCAGATAGGTCAGAGCTTTGATAGCGCAGCTGCAACTATCTTAACAATGTGATGTTAAACTTCGATCTAAAGTGCAAAGCTCAATTTCCTATTCTTGATAATAAGATATTTATAACAAATCTAAAACTGTGGTCTCAACGTCAATTATATATAACAAATGTTCGTAATAGGTAACAATTTTTGTTTCTCGGTTTCATTATGGTAGGACTTTGAGATATTATATCGTCGAACATTTACTCGGTAGTTTTAATTCCGATGGGATAACGGTATCTGATAATTAAAGAATGGATGCGTTGCAATTCCACGAATTCTAGAGCAAATCGTGTATTGTTCTGCTCACCACAATATCTGTGTAGGTCAAACGTATACAAGCTGAATATTTCATTAAATATTATCATAGAGTCTGTGCAATAAGAGAAAGGTCAAGGCGTGATGGCGAATTACCATGTTGTTTTTTTATATCGCATATTAGTTTGTAAACTAGAGTAGTCACTCATAATGTATTAAACACATTTGGCAACACGAAAACGTCTCTTTTTGCAAAGACATACCTTATATACTGTACTCCAAAATCCAAAATGTATTCCAAACCCTATATTCCTATTCCCAATTTAAAAAAAAAACACGTAAATATGATAGATAGATAACACTTTATTGCACTTAAAAAATTAAACAGAATTACAGTTGGTAATACATAATTTCCTATAAGTACAATAGGCGGTCTTATCGTTAAGTAGCGATCTCTTCCAGACAACTATAGGATAAGAAAAACAACATTTTAAAGAGGATAGTGGTACAGTAGATAATAAGTAGGACAAATGAAATGATTTTACACTTAACTGATTAAAATATGAATAAATATATATAATAAATGTATATATTAAATATATTGATTAATTTGTCCTATGTCTATCCTATGTCTATTGGTTTGTTTGGACCCCATTTTGCACCACATAGTACCTTTGTTCTTATATAAGTTTTAACTGTTGTCTCTGTATACTGTATATTTATTTATTTAACTCTTGTATTTCTGTTTTCTTTTTCATTCTAGTTCCGACCTAGTGTCGATCTCATAAATGTCACATATCGTGGTCTTCAAACTTTAAAAATAACTTCAAACGTCTTCTGTGACATATAAAATTGAGAGACGTAGTCATTGACTATAAGAACTATAGAGGACATTTTACATTTAAAAAATAAGTGTTGAATAATCATCACACAAAATAATACAAAATGGAGTAACATCCGGCCACCTTCTAGTACTTGCAATATCAACTGATGAAATTTTACACGCTTCATTAATTGTGGACCTTTAATCTCTATACATATAAACATGACATATTCACAAATTTTTTAAACAATCGCCAGAGAAGAAACTACGAGCCGCAAAATTGAACCGAAAATCGGTTCCGTACTTATACTTTAAAAATGTGCAAAAAAGACAGACAGTATTCTGGTACTTCAGTGTCGAATTGCATCACATTTGTATAACACACAATTGTTTAGACGGATGTTATCACTCCTTTACATCTTCTGATCTCTTTGGATGAAAATTATAATTTTAATATTAGCAGAATACCAATTTTTCTTCAATTCACAATATAGTTTCGATTCGGTCAACTCTCAGTTAAATTTAACGAAATTGGGGTAACATCACCGAGTTTGAATTTCTTTATTATTCCTTATTTTAATTATAAAAAAGCTATATAATATAGCTTTATTGTTCACCAGTAAGCCATGATTATGAAGCATTATAATATTAATGTTGTTTTGTCATAGAAAAAAGTTTGACACAGTGCAACGCCACCTTTCTCGACGCTTTTTTAAAACCTTGCCCTTATTAAGTTTAAATTTCCAAATTACTCATTCGTCGTCATTTAGCCGCAGTTCGTCTACGTTAACGTTGCGTTCGAAACTACTATTAATGAGTCGACTAAGAAACTTAACTTCAAAGACACTTCCGAAGGAGGAAAACCCCTTGACGTATTTAGTACGTATACACCAGCTGTCGTTAATTCTAAGCTAATATATAAGGCTGTAGAACTGAATGCCGGGTATTATTCCGGAAATAGGTCAACCAAGGCCCAGTTGCACGAACCGAGTGTTAAAGAAAAGCCCTAGAGTTACCGCCTCTAACTCTGTGTTAACTCACAAAACCGTCTAGCACCAACAGAAAGCTAGGGAATCTTAAGCTTAAGTTAAAGTTAACCACTGTCAATGTTTATCCTTCAATATTTGCGGATTAAACTTGACTTAGTTTCCAGTGTTGCTATATCTTAAGAAAAAATATCATCCCTGTGGAGTTCTATTTTCTTCATATTATAAATTACTAGCTTTCCCCGCAGCTTCGTCCGCATAGACGACAGAGAAAACCCACAATCCTCTTTTTTTTCATGACTATAGTAACAAGACCTCTCCAGTGAGATGAAGCGCGTACTACGACGAGGTCAATCTGTATCTTAGTAGTCACCCAACCGATTTTCCCCGACCCCTGATTTTAACCGATCAATGTACAAAATTGGCTCAGTTTTATAATAGTAATAGACGATGTGCCGTTTTCTTAAGGTTAGCATATGCATGATAAAGTTTTAGATTTAGATTTTATTATGACACGATGTTGATGTAGAAAATTATGGTACCTACATACATTTTCTAGAATTGCATTTCTTTGGTAGAATATTGGAAATGACTGATCACGGGATTGGCATACGGCATCTGACTGTCAAATTGAAAATTAACACATACTCGTAAAAAAGTTTTCTAAAATATTGTTGAAGCACTCATAATTATTTTGATAACGTGAAATCATAATCAAAAGTATATATGTTAACCTACGTTTATTATTGCATATTGAAAGGAGCTCCTAGACTACACTTTAAAGTATTTTCAGTATAAACATCTGTTCAAAGATAAATGAGGTACGTAGGTAGTTTATGTATCGGACTCGTTTCGGGTCAAGCCGTCACCCACGTCAGCCCTGCATAAAAGAAATGAAGATCATTCACCAATCTTTATAAAAGCTACGTACTTTAGAGTAGATTTTCTACCTCGAAGTAAATCTTTACTATATCGACAAGTTACATTTAGAGTATAGCTATAGGAAATTAGGGGTAACTGGCGTTTTGAAACTGGTATTACTATATTTTTTTTTGTGTCAGTTGGAAAACTTGGTACCTACATACCATGCATTTTTTAATCCCCGACGCAAAATGGAGGGGTGTCATAAGTTTGACCACTATGTGTGACTGTCTGTGGCACCGTAGCTTTGAAACGGGTAAACCGATTTGGATGCGTTTTATTTATTTAAAAGCAGAGGTAGTCTAGCGGTCGTTCTTAGACATGATTTATGAAAAACGGTTCAGCCGTATTTTTACTTTTTATAGCTTTTTTACAAGTTTACTTAAATTCACTTGTTATTTTATACAATGTCGTAAGACATTTAAAATGTAAAGTCAGAGGGTCTAGGCTCATTTATTTATAGAAAAACAATTTATGTGGCCATATTATAAAACATGGTATTTTTTGTGGTCATATTACAAAACAGCTGTGCCTGTTAGTTTTTCAAAAATATCTTCCAAGTGTTTACATTTTCGCGTAGTTGTTTCAGTTTTAAATAGTATCGATACATAGATACCATTTCATGTACATACGAGTAGGTGCGTTATTAAACGACGATTATTATACGCCATTATCACCGCCGATAATAGTAGTGACACGCGCCTTATCAATCCACCACTTATACTAAACGTTTGTATGTAAATATCCAATATATCACCTGATTTTATCTCTGTGAGCAGCTGAGGAGTCCTTTTTTAACTGTCACTATAAGCAATAGCCTTCCTTAGACCCTTATAAATCTGTTCTGTATACAATACTAGCGCCCCGCGGTTTCCCGGGATGAAAAGTAGCTTATGTGTTAATCCAGGGCAAAAGCTATCTCCATTCCGAATTTCACCCAAACCTGTTTAACCGTTGCAGCGTGAAGAAGGAACAAACACGCTAATACAAAAACACATGATATACAAGCTTTTGCATTTATAATATCGGTGTGATATTTATAGGGTAAGAAGTACCTCAGACAAGACCCCCTGTACGCGTGTATAACGTTTACCATTAGGTAAATATTATTTTTAACCGACTTCAAAAAAGGAGAAGGTTCTCTGTTCGATTGTATTTTTTTTAATGTTTGTTACTTCAGAACTCCGTCATTCATGAATCGATTTGAAAAATTGTTGCGTTGGGTCCAGTGTAGCTACGAAGTGGTCCCATATAAATTTCATCGATATTTGACCTTGGACTTAGAAGATACATTGCAGTCGGTTTTTTTGTTTGCTGTTTGATAAAACGTATACTTGTATAATATTTTATAAAATCTAAAAATACTCTTATATTTGAGCCAATTTTAGTTTATTAAAACTAAGCTTTGAAAGTTGCAGTAAAAAACAAAAGTGCAGCCATTCTGATGTAGGTATTTGCCGTTCCTTACATGCAAATAATCTACATTAGCAAATTAACAATCAACCAAAATTATTATAGTGTTGCTTTCACGTTGTGGCAGTTGCAGCCGAGTTAATGTAATTGAGAGAGCTTTCTATTCAGTAACCTGAGTTTGTATTCGTACTAAGCTGGTTTCAGCTCATCGACTTATTTACTTAGATTTGTCTTTTTAGCTGACTTCAAAAAGGAGGAAGTTCTCAATCAGTCGAATTGATGACTGATGATATTTTTTTTTTGTGTTTGTTACACGATGACTCCGCTAATTATGAATTGATTTTGATGATTCTTGTTTTGTTTGGTAGATCATACTTCAGTTTCAGGTGGTCGCATATTAATTTATCGAAATGGATTCAGTACTTTTTGAAAAAAAATCACTTAAACCAAAAAATATAAGTTAATTCTTGAAGTCGGTTCTTGCTTTTTTTTAGAAATGTTGTCTGTATATCTAATCTAAAACTGTTTAGTCACGTTACGGCAACCCAACATCATAATTGTGTCAATTTTCAACTTCCTAATATGATTTTATTTAAAGCTAAGGCTATGTTTTGATAGCGACGCAACCCGACGCCTTTATCGGTGCCTACGGTAAAGTAGCCTTGCGTTGCGAAATGGGAATGGGAATGAACCACAATAATCGTCCCCGTAAGACGAAATGAAGGTGACCGAAGAAAACAAAATAATACGTGTGTATTTAGATAGTAACAATAGTACATTGTACACCGAGGGGAGAAAACGACCAATACTCTCGAGTTTCCTTTAAGCCCTCCGCTGTGCGTCGGGCTTAAACACACTCTCGAACAGAAATAGAACTTTCTCCCTAATGATACATAGTGCTTTATACTACACCTACGAGGAAAATAAAATACAATATTTAACGCAACGAAATAAATTGCCGCGCTTTTTTTTCGTATTGCAGAATAAGGTT
Organism: Petrophora chlorosata; assembly: GCA_951640565.1. Taxonomy (NCBI): domain Eukaryota; kingdom Metazoa; phylum Arthropoda; class Insecta; order Lepidoptera; family Geometridae; genus Petrophora; species Petrophora chlorosata. The sequence continues at coordinate 3,366,394 of OX621188.1, forward strand.
GCCATCCTCATTTCATTAAAAATAGAAAACAAAAAAAAACCGCCTCTTTTCTCTAATTATTTGATATAAAACCTTTTTGAGATTTGAGGTTTGTATGTTTCCCGCCTCTTTTTCTAATTATTTCATACAAGACCTTTTTGAGGTTTGACGTTTGTGTTTTTTTTTTATGTTCGCTGCTAAAAAACAAAAGAAAGCTAGCCGGGCAGTAATGGATTTTCATACAACATTCCTGCCCTGCTTCGGAGGGCAGTAATGAAATCCCATATAACTTTTCCCGCCGCACATTTTTAAGGGAGAAATTACGAACTTTGTAACCCGTTTATGAACGAGTAATAAGACACTTTCCGAGTGGGTGTGGTATAAACACTTATTTTAGAAAGTAAAACGAAATCGCACAATTTGATGTTCACGTTGATGTTGCGAAGCACAATTTTCTAAAACTTATTCTGCTTTCATGTTAAATCCTTTCATTAAAAACTAGTAGTTGCAATTCAGTTGATTGTTTACCCGCTTCTACCTGACCGAACGCCGTACTTACAAAGAGAATTCATTAAAGATGTATCTTTGAATTCGTTCATCGATTCTTGGATAATTTTGCATTTCGCCGTTGCATGCAAAGCGGGTAGTATTGACATAGTTTCTTTTATGTCAGAACCTCAGAGGCTAAAGTTGAATAAACAACAACAAGAAGTTTCAGACTTTGATCGCTGGCAACTTAATTGTTCCCCTCTGGAGTCTAGGAAGCATTTTGTAACACAGTGATGCCGATAGAACTTTAACGTATCAGTTTATTTGAAAGTTCGCAAGTCTGTTACCTACAAATTTATGCGTTACTGCTCATACGTACAAAACTAATAGGTATACTAAATCTTACTTATATCGAAGAAAACTAAATATTACTATGTGTGAGGACTTGTAAGTTATTTTAAACATAATTTAATTATCATATGCATGTATTGGCTGTAAGTTTTCCTAAAATAAATAAATAAATAAGATTATCTTGGCCATAATACTAGCTCGTTACGATTATTTAAAAGTATAATTATTGACAATATCCTCATCAAAGAACCAATTAAGTGCAGCAAGTGTCGATTCACTTATCTACTATTTTCGTATCGGAAATTCAGCTTATCCGGCTTAAGGCGTAAGCTATGCGCGAGCAAAGCTTAGTTAGCTGCCACCCTTAATTTTTTCATGTTTCTACTAGTAATTCTACTAGTTGCCTTTAAATATTGAAATGAATAAAGCCGTTTGCTATTCTGTTGTTAAAAGACAGCATCAATTGACTCATCAAATATACCTTAATAGAAACTGTCGGATTGCAACTCGATATTGCTCGTCGACTTATTAAATTTATTAGTCAGTCACATCTGCCGAGCAATTGGACTTACATTCGGCCATCAAACATTTTGCTAAAGATTAATCAATGAATTCTGCTATTAATAATTTGCGGAACACTCTCCTCGGTCATTTCCTAGTTGCTAACCATTTCTGACACGCGAAATGGTAAACTTTAATGTTTATTTATCTGATTACATCAGAAAGTTGCAAATTTATCTAGCAGAACAAGGAGGAATAGTTATTTATACATGATTATAGGTCGAGCGTTAGATACCTTTGTCAATAACGAACAACAGCACAGGGTCGCGAACAGTGGAAGCCTTTGCCCAGCAGTGGGACGCTGCATGCAATAACAACACCATTGACGTATTAAGATAGTATTGTGTCGCGTCCGGAACATCTTTGCTTCACAGGACCCAGTAATGGTCAAGCGCAGTTCTCGGAATCGTAGCATTTGTTTAGCGCCCTTCACATACGCTTTTACTGGTTTTTTATCAACGCTTTTGTAAACAATGTGCACGATAAAACTGCTGTCTCTGATATATGCGTGTGTGTTAGTGCCCCTATCAGATTGTTAAAACGAGAAATTGCTTGTACACCTTCGCAGCCGCTCGATATCGACATTATCGATATCTAGGGTCTTGTGTACGATCGTTACAATAATATTATCTTTTTTCGTTCGTGATATGTATCGTGATTAAAGATCTGCAGTTCTGTGTACACGCGCGGCGTAGGCGTTTTGAATAAAAAAATATACATCGTGTATTTTCTATGCATATATAATGGATTGTTCATGTGTGAAAAATACTAGTCGGCCTTACATATATTTTCTTCTGTTTATTGCCTTGGTCTTTTTTTACTAACCGTAATAATTTATTTCACAGACCACGAAACCCACAATGAAGCCCAACGTGTCCAACGCGCCCTACGCGCCCAACAAGCCCGCCAAGTTGAAGACTCGACCGATGCCCGCGGCCGAGCTTCAACTTCCACTGCCCGCCCTTACCAACGCCCATCTACGCCCGAAGCCCAAGGGCCCGTAGAGCCAGCGAGTGTAGTCCCAGCGGCCGCACAAGTGACCGCCGCAGTAGCTGCTGCAGTACCGGCTCCTGAAGCTGCTACAATAGCCGTCCTCGAGACCGCGCCAGCAACCCTCGATGACGTCACAGCTACTCCTGAGCCTCGCCGATCCAGAGCCATGACTCGGATTCGTCCGACGGGGCGGTTCCTGTCCATGCACAAGCGGCGCAGGAGGCGCCTGCTCACGCACTCTCTCGTAGAAGGAGAAGCGCTTCTCGACGACTTACTGATCGGCCAAGTCCAGGTAAGTGGGGACGCCACCGGTTCAGTTGCCACACGAAATCACAAAATATACACGTGCACGTGACAAATGATACGAGGGTGATAGCTCCCATACTCCCCGATGATAACAAAATAAAACAAAGATCAAAAGTGCATATAAACTACTGCTTTATCACTTTATTGTAATTTGTTTGCAATTTTCATTACGATAATTTATAGTAGTCGATGATTACACTGCATAGATAAATTATGTATTTAAATGAAGAGTATTATAAACTACATTAATGCAATCATTCAATCGGATGATAACATAAAACTTATTAGGGCCCTGATAGACGAGCTGATATAATATTAACGTGATTTTGACAGTGGAACTTCGTACTAAAGCAGGACTGCGGTTTTTGGAAGGATGAGCTTAGATTGCGGCTCTTCTATGTGGCTTGAATTAACCCTGTCGGCCAATATGAGTGTTTTGATTCGCCTTGGAATTATAGTATGACCATATGGCAAATATAAATATATATACAAAGTAACCGGCATGTAGACTTTGGCTCAACAATCATTATCCTGATAGCTGTCGGCAAACGACCTTATAGCAAAATACAAGTAGTAGGTAATGGTCAAGCACAGTACTCGGAATTCAACTCGAAAGTGTCGCATTGACAAAAAGCCAAAATAGAAGACGCATTACGTTATAATTATGATAACTTTCAGACGCTTCCATCTCTTACAATATTGTTTTTATTGATATTCCATTAACACATTAGCTTAAACTACTATTCAAATTATTTATTTCAGACTTATCCATATATTTACTACATCCAAATTAAATACATAAAATGCAAATTAAAAATAAAATATGTCAAACATGTCAAATGAATCTAAAATTACGTCATATTAATTTTTTTTAATTTATTTGAAATAAATTTATTTTGTCATATTTATTTAATTTTAAATTTTTTAATTATGTCATATTTATGTGTTACCGAGTTGCGTATCCAAATATATTATTGGCACAAAATAAAATCTTTCTTTTGAATATACGATAATTATTTTAACTTAGGAGCACCTATTATTCATTCTATAAACTCTCAAATAGCATCTGTAAGGGTGGTTTAATATTCACGTGATTTTTAGGGCCTTTTACACTCACATATCAAACATTACCTGCACATCAAAAATGTTAATAATAGCAAGTCTCGAAACGACTCGTGTTTTTTTATTTCTAAAACCATCTTTGGTGAATTATATAATACGTACTATATTTTGTCTGTTTCGGTTCCACGTTGTTAGTAACGATCGAAACGAAATTCCATAAGGATAAATATTAATTAATATTCTCGAGATAAAGCATTATTCAGCGTCTGAGTAAGACGACAACCGCATTATTATGTTTTAATAGAAGAACATGCTCATCACCCTGTTATTTAGGGCGACTGAACCGGAGGATAATACCTCACTCGAGAAACGACAACTCCTCCCAAATACCGACGACACGAGCGAACGACTGCCACATACCTTAAAACGCAGCCGAGCTAAGAGATCTTATTACAAGACGATTGCTATTTACGCAATGAAAATAGAACTCAAATAAAGCCACAGAAAAAATAAAACTAAAGCTAAAATACTGGTCGGGATGGTATGAGAAGGGACTTGGTGCTTGAAACCCGTTTTGTCTCGGAGCCCGTATTGACACACTGAAACCGATCCTTGTAATTAGCAACGCGTTGTTTAGTTACGTCTATTTGCCAACTTAACCCGGCATAACTTATTGTTCCCCCACCACGGTCAATCGGCAGTCCTTCGCGCATCGTCGGGCATTGTTACTCGCGCCGCCACAAATCGTAATGTCATTTGTTTGTATTCATGAACCGTCTTCACGCACTATTCGTAGGTATGTTCTTGTGACATATTGTTGGATATCGCATTGCCTTCCAAGTAGTTCTAACAAGGACGCTCTGGCGCCGATGCGAATTAACAAAATTTTATTTGATTTCGTTTAACGTTCCGTTTAACATTGAATACGGTAAAGAGATATCGGTGCTATTTTCCCCGTAGGCCAATAGATTGAAGGAAAAAAATAAAGTACCAACTGTTATTATGCTAACACTGAGGGTGTGAAATTAGTAAAGAGTGTTCTTCAAGACTACACAAGTAAGAGGGGAGAGGGGGGAGGGGTTGTTATTCGATTAAACTATGCAGTGTAATGTGCAATTCTCGCCCGGCATCGTCCGCAGCGGTCTATAATAATTGCACTCGAGACACCTGCCGTGCAAGCGACACCTCAATTATCTTCATTACGTACGATACCGTACCATTCAATTAATAGTTTACTCACTGGATTGTTCTCCGCATTATATTATAATGTCCGAGCTGCGCCGCCTCGCCGCCATTGCGATACCTAACAACACACGTCGCATAGCGAAATAGCACTTGATCAATTTATCGTCACCTTAAACTATCATGGGCCGACATGTCATAACTCAGAATCAATCATTTCTCATTAGACGGTTTTGTAAACAATCTACTTTAGTCAATAAATTGTTGTGTTTGTTTTCTATACGCTGTATGAGGAAGTAGTGATGTTTTGTACCTATTTACGTGTTGTACCTACATGTGTAAATATATAACATATGCCCGAGTGACACGTATTTTAGCATTCCTTCCTGATGCAGATCATTGACGGTCCGCCAAGTTTCTGGTAAACAGATGTCTTTGTCTGGACTATATTCACGAAATGTCTGTCTGTGGGTCGTTGACTTGACATCTGTTTGCGGTATTGCTGCGCTATATTTTTCCAAATTTATGGACATTGCTGGCGGTTCTATTGTGGGGCGAATGCCAACTTTGTCATGTAGCCGTGTCAATATCTGTTTCTTTTCTCAGTGCATACTGGATCAGAGCGCCGCGTGGCGGTTCAACGCCTTCACCCTGGACAATGTCGCCGGGGGTAATTTTCGTTTTATGTCCTAGTTGTTGTGTTTTACTCTAAGCTTCCTTATGTACGCTTATCCTTAAAAACTATTCATTTCAGTCGGAACTAACGACACGATATTTAATATAACGTCCAGCGATCACAAAACAAAAAGCGAATTTCTTATACTCTGGTATAAGTTCCGGCGTGGGAAGGCAATCCGCAGCCAACTAGTCACTCTAGCATCGCCGCCGTCTCCGTCCATTTACGTTTGCGGTGGAAATTAGAATTTAGATATTGCATGTGTTACGGTAAGTGCGATTAATTGAAAATTATTAATAATTATCCATCATTATTAATAATTACCCCATGATATGGTTAATGTGAATATGAAAAATTAAATTCATCACTTTTAGTAGTTGTTATTAATAATTCACTACTCTCATCGGTAAAAGTAATAAAATAAAATAAGACTCGAAGTTATTTGTCCTCGTTAACAAATTATGTTTTGATTAATACAGAATTGTTGTATTAAGTAGTTCAGGGCAAAGTCATACATAGGTACGAGGACGAGCGAAGGGAGTGTTAGGTTACTGGTGCACCATTACGCGCGAACCGTGCGAAGAAGCCAGAAGAAGAATAAGCCAAAGTCATATTTATGTACGACGACGAATGAAGCCAGGAATGCATTTAACAGTTTGAAATATAATAATAGATGTCGATGTTTAATTACGTATTTTTTTAAATCGAAGGTTAGGTTACATTATTATAGGTAATTATTAATAATGATTTGACAATTATTAATAGTTATCAATTAAACACACTTACCGTAACACATACACTAGCTGACGCGGAACTGAAGACGAAACTCCTTCTATTTCTATACGAAACGTTTACTGTTCTTCGTGTTTCTGACCCAGTTAGTGCCTCCATGCGGATAATAATTTTGATACTATATTAATACTACAATAATACTGTAGTGCCGTTGTGTTCAATCAATCACATAATAAGTAACTAGAATTCCCTTTCTCTAAGAGATCCTTACTCTAGTATAGCACCTAAATGATTCGGTGCGGGGGGTATCCTATCCGAACTACGCACTCCCATTCTTTACCCATATATATAGCTCATACACTTAAAACCGTTTGGCGTATATTAGGAGTGCGCCCCCCAACAAAGGTTTTTACCTACCTCAGGTACCAGTCTCCCACAAAACAGAGTGCGATGTAAACATTAGTATGTATAAATCAATAAGACCAATTTCCGGACGAAAAAAAATAAAGAAACAGAAGACGTGGAACAGGGGCCGATCCGATGCGGGTATCCAATTTGCAGTACACGCGTTCGATTCGGTCTTTGTCCATTTCGCTCGGAAGTTTGGACATGCGCCATCTAGTAGAGCGAAGCTCACGGAACGGGAGACTAACGCGTTCTTTTACTTCCACATCTATTGTAAGGTTTGGCGGAATGCTTTTCCGCACTCAGTTTGCTTTTCCAAATTTTCCAAAAAACATTATTCAAAAGCAGTTCAGTTTTTTGGCAACGCGCTTGAATTATACTAGGAGTATTAATTACTTTAGCACTGCGTGTACAAATTTATAATGACAATATAACGGTTAAACCCGAGTACGGTGATTATATATATAAAACATGGACGATATAAGCTGCTAAGATAATCTGCTTGCGCCACTCCGTTAAAACAATAGAACCCACTTCTATCACTCGTCAACAGCTCGCATACCTAAACCACAAACAGCAATTAGTAAACGCCGCAAAAGGCCCGATTAGTTCTCGGACCAATTTCACAATTCCCGCCGTTTTGCATCACAATGCCACAAACGGGTGTGACGAATGAACACATTAGGAACAAAACATACAAAGAGCGAGAGGACCTACAATGTGCGAGCCTCCCGGCCTTATGTCAGACCCTACTAAATCACGCATTGGTACGTTTTCATTGACAGCCTTGACGATTATGTGTGGAGAAACAAATAGGAAATACAGACTAGCGGTTTTGAAGTGAATCGATAAAGGAGAAACAATTTTGTTACAAATCCCGATTCGCTTCACTCAAAGCCCATTGTAATTTAGCCGTTCATGTTACTATTACCATTTAAAAATGTTCTACTTATTGGTTGATAATACGTTAGTTTTTCAATAAGATTCTGTTTTAACAAACCCTTTTTTGCTCTTATACTTTGTCGGTAGGTATCAGTAATTTTGCAAGATAGTCGTAAACGGCTAGTCATGCCAGCCAAAAAGAGGACGGTAATGTTGGAAAACCGCTTTCGGTGCTGGTTTCGCTTAACAGTCGACCAATAATGGCCAATTATTGAGAGCGATCATTTAATTTTATGTAGTCCACGGAATATAGACAGAACCTAGTGACATGTCGTTAAAATTTGTAATACTCTAAATCATCTTTAAAAAGATAACAATTCATTATAAATATAGTAAAAAAACATACAACTTCATCATCATGCACAATAAATAGGACTCGTCATGACAAATCTAAGGAGCCCAAACTCGGTGGGTTTACAAGCCGAGCCTGTATTTGGCGGGTCGGTGGCCTTCCAGCTCGATCATTAAACCACCTTGATGGTATTATATTATTGTATTGTTATTGAAATTACTTACATTTTCAAAGATTGCAACAGATACCACCTCTAGACGTGGTTGAAATTTGGATTCATAGATTTTTTTTGCAAACAATCAAACCCACAAACACTTTTTAGGTCGACATTTAATATAAGCGACAAGCGTGTTAAGAGTCCATTGTTTAACGCCATATCGGGGGCTTGGACAAAGAAATATCATAACTATATCTATTCATTAATTACGTATAAAAGTAAAGTTTATTGTTCCTCATTTGCTGACTAAGACAATTTCCATTATAAGCCGATAAACGTCGCCGTCAATTTAAAGCTTCGATAATGGAGTATTTGAATTCACAAGAAGGTTTTCATAACTCTGCCAGTGACACGTCTGAAAGTTTCCGAACTTAGTCTCAGGTCTTTGCAGCAGTTCTTGCAGTTCGGAAAGTTTTCCAAGTCAGGTTGGGTTTGGTTCGGGGAGCTTAGTGTCGCGTTGTCGTCGCAGCCTGTCCTGCTTTCACGGTATCTGTATAGTTTAAGCCTATGAGTAATTTTCCAAATGAACTTACGTTTTACAGCTGATTCGGAAAGATTAGTGCATACGTACATAGATTAATTATTTATTGTGTGCAAATATAAAAAAGAAAATGACTAAATTCAATCATAAATCAAATTTAAACCAGCGTCAAAGCAGTCAAGCGACGTAATCATGTTTCGGGATTATGTACGAACCAACATGATGGGGTTGAGCAGTCTTTCTCGAGATCAATGTACTCCATCTAGGCCACATCATCGCTTAACATTAGGCGAGATAGGCCAATAAAAAAGTTCTCTCAAATTCCACTTAGCTTAATTGTATTTTAAAACAAGACAGCGTTATAGGTACCTTCCTGCCATGTGGAATCTTTTATCAGTTGCCTTTCATGCTGAATCGAGATCCCGACGAAAAGTGCCAGAGTTTATTAATAATTGCTGTTATTGCGGATTTCTTGCGTTCGTCGTTGATTAAAAATATAGCTGACTCGACTAATAACGCACAAAGATAAGGACGTCACGGGATCCAATCAATACATGAATCAAACTCTTAGAAATAATGTGCACTTTGTGTTTTTTCCAACTATGGATTCGGTTAAAAATTAACGCCGGATTCATATATTATATGGCCAGCGGTTACGCCTATTGTACTGTTTCGAAATCCATTAAAACGATAGTTCTTTGAATTATCCGTAAGGCCTTGATTAATTATTTTGACATTAATTAAACAAAGTTCATAATTCTGAACAGATTACACAAATTAATATGCACATAGTATAATGCGTTTGTACTCGTATTATAAATCACTATTGTAGCGCATAGCTTCTTGTCGCTATGTTAATATAAAACTGTCACTGAGCTAGTGATTGCAATCCGTCGTCATTTTCAGTCCGGTCGGATTCGGCCGGATTACCATCGATCCGGCCGGATCCGGTTCGATCCGGCCGGATCGATTGATTGATTAAATCAGGATGATTTTCGCTTTTCGGATCAAAATTAACTGTTAGTCTGTTAGTAAGTTAATCAAGTTTCATTGCACTTAATAAAGGTAGTTTATAAAAAATAAAACATATACCTATATAAATTCAACTTTATTTCCATTCCAATGTTAAGATTAGACAACGAGCAAACAATTAAAATCTAGTAGTGAAGGTAACTAGTAAAATTCTTACGATGTGACGAATGAAACGTCTAATGATTGGTACAATGTTTGTATTATAATTACAACTCTTTAGTTTAATCAACTTACGATAAATCATTATTTTAGGTAGAATTTTAAATAATAATTGTCTTAGTATTCATTATATATTTTAAGAAAATAAATTTTGGTCTTGAAAAAAGGATCGTAGAAAACAAATACTTAGTGTTAATTGTGTCATCTGCTAGTCGATTTCTAATAGAGCTGCAAATATAGCCTGCGGCCGAAAAGGCTATTTCATGCAACAGCTCTATTATTTTACCAAAAATTTCTAGCAGAGGTAGGTATATTGGTACCGGATCCGGTAAACGTTTAATGATACCGTATCCGCCGGATTACCGGATCCGTTTTTCCGGATTGCAAACCTTACACAGAGCTAATTCTGTACATTGAAGATATTTTCGAAAAACTTCTTTTTTTTTTATTAATTGGGCTCACGTTTGACTTCAACCCACCTGATGGTAAGCGTAGTTGCGGTCTAAGATGGAGCACGTTTGCTCATGAGGTGCCTATTCACTCTTGTCTTAAAGAGACCCAGGTTGTAATTGGAAGGAAATAAGTATTCTGGCAGAGAATTACTAGCTACCTACTGGACACTGACTGTTGAGAGAGTACTGAACAGGAATTTGCAGGTTTTTAGATTTTTTGTCTGATTGTTTGTATGTTTGTTATCAAACAAACATAAAAGATATAATATCTATTGACACGAAAATCGCTGAACGGATTTTAATGCGGTTTTCAGGGTTTGATAGCTTAAGTCTCAACTTAGACTACAAGGTAACAGAATCGTTAAGATTGGTTGGGTGTCTTCTCCTGAGATACAGACCTCGACCTCTTCGTAGTACGCGCTCTGCGTATACTGGGAAGATCATGCTAAAGTGGTCTTGGAAAAAAACGACTATGGACTCTCCCTGTCGTCCACGCGAACAAATTCGCGGGGAAAAACTAGTAATTCATAAAATTATAATTTCAATAAGCGGGTTATTGAAATTGAGTTATCCCCTATTTAGGGATGAATTTTTATCATTGAATAATATATCATTCATAATGCTATCATTGGATAATGTAACAGTTCTATATTGTATAATTAACTCTCAGTCGGGTCTCCTAGTCTGGGTACCTATGTTCTCCAACCAAGAATACAACATTGTGTCAATCACAAAATTTTTAGATAGGTCATGTTTGTTAGAGTTTAAACAAATGTATGTTACGAGTATCTTCAGTTTCCAAGTGATTTTTCTTTTGGAATATCTGCCATTTATGTGATCGTTGGACGTTTGTAATATTGCAGTGTTTGCTTTAGTTTCAATCTTCAAAAATAAAAATAAAAAGTCTGTCAAACAGCTATTGGAGCAAAACTAGTGAAGATTATGACATTAACCTAATTTTATGGTTTGGAAACTATCGTGAGTCGATATTCATTACAAATTTAAAACGGCTACACTCACATTATGGTGGTGTCGGAAATTCCGACCAGGTTCGACCAAACAATTACGATGTCCTTCTTTCGGGAGTTTAAGGGGCCGTCCTTTGATCAATTTTTACCCCCCCCCCCCCCCGTGGTGATACGTGGCGAGGTGTCAAACTAACTAAACCCCCCCCCACCCCTAATCACGTGTTTTTTAGCAATCTGTGTGTACCTACAAAGAATCTTAAAATTTCTTAATACGACGTGCCAAGTTCACACTACACGCCGCTTTTCGGTTTAGAAATCGCGCGTTTGACGAAAAAATAAATACACGTGAAATTTTACTACACCCCCCCCCTCCTCCCTTGTGATATTTCGTGATTTTTGCCAAACCCTCCCCCCCCATTTCGAGTCTCACGTGATTAATGGACGGCCCCTAAGTTTGGATTCGTGGTGCTGACTGACTTCAGTCAGGCACAATCATAACGTGAGTGTGGCCGTTTTATATTAAATTTATAATGTATACCTTATTTTATTGACTAAATTATGTCTTATGCTTATTATAGACACAGTACCAGTGGTAGTTAATTTCAGCTGTTTATTTACGCCGCACAAATATAACAGGGCTAGTTCTAAAATACAAAAAAAATATTTTTTTTTTGTTTAGTTTATTATTTCTGTTATTTTACAACTAACCCTGTTTACGTTTAATATTTTTTTATTAGGTATATAAAAATATTATATGTATTATATATGTATATTTCCATTACTGTGCAAATGCCTATTTCGACTGTGATCCAGTGATATGATGTTTAGTTTGATGAAACTTTGTTATACATTAAAAAATCCCAAATGGTTACATGAATCTTTGTCCCAGGTCGCGGGCTGCCAGTGCTATGCGTCCACTTGTTTCAAGTGTACGGTCTCATCTCGCACTTTCGCCTCGACCCTGCCAAGGTCTGGAAGCTATTCAGCCTGTTCGAGGAGAACTACCACAGCAACAACCCTTATCACAACAGCATCCACGCGGCTGACGTGACGCAAGCCATGCACTGCTTTCTGCAGCAAGATCAGGTATGTACGGCTTTGTATCTTTAATAGTCAATAGTTATTTATTCATAATTAAAATTATATATCAAAGAGAAAAACTAAAAATTAATAAATTTAACATTTGTACAAGCATGTACCTACACAAATTAAAGTTAGCTATGTCAATATAGGTATAAAAAATAAATAATAATATAGTATTAATTAAAGTGTCCTTAATGCTGCAAGCATTTTGGGAACGTTGCCCACTGGTAGTGGTTTATTAGATTAGATTAGTTTTGATAGATAACGCAATTGAATTTAATTTCTGTTCATTTAGGTGTATAATGTATTTTTAATTTGTTTTTGTTTGTATTTCATAAGGTTTTAAAAATAAATGCCATATGACAATTGTCCTTTCAAGTCAAAGATTAATAAATAAAAATTTAGTACCTAATTAATTTTTAATACATATTTTTGGTTCATGAATTCCTTAGAATCATAGAACGCCTGCTCAACAAGCCACCGTTTTTGTTTTTAAAAGATGCGAAACTGGGAGTAGGTGATTTCATGTGACAGATTATTATATACGATCCTTGTCATGAGCTCCTTGAGTAAAATGCCTAGTCCATGTTACATGAAAATGTATACTACAATAAACATTTATTAAAAGGGTATTGTTATTATTTATTATTAAAGAGTAAGCTCTCCTAGCTCCTACCAGCATCTCACTCACTTACAATTAGTAATCCAGCCAATGATAGCTAATGATACAAACTACAGAGGTCAACAACGATACATACTGTCTCATCATCATTTCATTTGTTTTTCTTTGCATCTCTTGCAATTATGATATCGCAACATTGGCTAGGCATTTGTGAGAGACTGTAGTATGTATATGTGGGGCACAGACGAACGGAGACATATATAGAAGAGAAAGGTTTGATATCAAACTTAAAACTAATTTTAGTCAAGTCAAAAGATATTTATGAAATAGGCACGATAAAAGCACTTTTAAACGTCAAATACACAACATACAAATCAATTACTAAAATACGTTTAAAACTTACGATATCTTGACTTTGAAAAAAATGGTCAGCATGTCTACCCATTTCTTTCCCATACTCATATTGAAGTCCGGGCTCAGATTTTAAAGTACCTAAAAATTGCGAAATCGGACTCTACCAGTGCTTCGGAAATACGCCTGCCAGAGAAAATAGCACCAAGAGACTCTGCGAAGAATTCTCTTCTTTCAACTCTTTTAAAATGTCTCAAAATATAACAATGAACAATGAAGTATAAATTAAAATTAACAAAATGTCAAACAAGAATTGCGAGTGAGTTGATGGGTGGGAGTATCGCTTCTTTACGTAAGTAATAGTTCGTATTCTTTGATCATAGTATCAATAACGGAAAAATATAAATAGTATATGAATAGGTATAAAACAAAGCTTTGGGTGGTGCTGTTATTGTTATGGGCTGGCGTATTGCTTACCATCAGGCAAACGACCAGCTCGTCTCGTCAGTCAGTAACATAAAAAAAAAGGGTTATTCCCAAAGTACTCCAAGAAATTTTCTCAAACTACTCCACGAAAAAAATATCAAAAATATATTTTATAATTTAAGTTTCATTCTTCTCCATGAGAATATAAAAATGTTCTCAAAGTACTCCACACTACTAGTTTCAAAAGGGTTGTTTAGGTAATAAGTTCATAAACCGTATATTCGTTCTCAAACTACTCCAACCATTTCTGTTTAATGATTATTAATTAAAAAAAAAACTGTTTTATGCTGCATCCTATATATACTCCAAAATGTTAATTTTATAATATCTAGATGGAGTAGTTAGGTATTTGATGCTGCAAAATCACTGGAGTATTTTGAGAATAAAACCAGCAACACGTGGAGTAAAATGCAACTTAAAAAAATAAAAAAGAATATACTAATATTTATTTAGAGTAATTTGAGAATTAATGTATGGGATTCTTATCTTCTTGGAACAAAAGAATGGAGTACTTTGGGAATAACCCAAAAAAAAGGTGTGACAGTAGCCACAAAAATTCAAGGACATGTGACATCCACCACTGGGCCAGCGTGGTGGATTAAGGCCTATACTCTCTCTATGAGTTAAGGCCCGTGTCCCAACAGTGGAAACGTGATGGGCTGATGATGATGATGATCATGACAGTAGCAGTTAGAGTGACCAGACCAGTCTCCGCAAGCAGCGCCCGTTCACGAGTATGACTTGTGGACCAGCCATTTATAATGTCAATGCCCTTGAGCAAGTAATTTCCAATTGGCTTAAATCCCTAGTACTTATAAAATTTAAAACACATACATATAGTCTCACGTAAAGCAATTACATTAAACTGTTTTCCAGCAACAGGTGTGTTTATAAAAAGTCCGTAAGCTTGCTGTTAGCCAGTTAGATTTGTCCCGCCACGGCGAGATGAAATTGCGGATTATCTTAGATTTTCATAGCGCTAGTTATTGTTAATGTACAGGAATTCACATCACATTGTAAACCCGCTAGCAGAGATACCCGTGACTCCGTCCTCGTAGAATTTGGTTAATTCTCTAAGGAACTGTTTGTTCGATAAATAATAAATAAAATAAGCGTCTTAAAAATTAATAAATAATAGATAATAATAATAATAATAATAAAAATGTTCTATTCCAGAACCTAAATACCAATTTTCATCAAAATCCGTTTAGGCGTTGAAACTATGTGGTAACAACACACATTCGCATTTATAATATTAATAGGATTATTACTGAATGGCATGATCCATCGTCGACCGCGTCGTTACTTTCCATCAGGTGAGACTGCGGTCAAATGCTTGCCTATCAGGTAATAAAAAAAAGTGTTACTGTTTTGTTGTTTATAAGTATCTATATAAGTTGTTCAATGAAGTAGTATGACAATCGCAAACAACGCCATAAAATAATACCCGAATCTCCAAGTATTCATTTAAAATAAATGAACATTCTCAGATGTTTTGTTTTTCAATATCCCCTATTATGATAAACAAGGATAAGTAGAGATTCGGTCTTTGACTTCGTAACTCCGTTTTATGATTTGAAATTTCGCCCGAAATTAGTCGTAAATTACTTTTACCGTCTAATTAAAGTCGGGAATAAAAGCGCGTGGTATTTTGGCACTTTGGCATACCAAACCGCCAACTGCAAGTGGCAGAAGTAGACGAGTAAAGATTATATTTATAGTGCCACGAGAATTGAATAAACAAAGCCAAAATTGAATTGAGAATTGAAAAAACGATGTTGGACCAATGAAAAGTGTTAACACACTTGAATACATGCCAGCAAAAAATGTTAAATAAAATCACCTGTAATGCGCAAGCATTACTGTGTTCCGGCTTAAAGGGCATTGCAGCCAGCGAAATTACTGGGCATTATGAGACTCAACAGCTAATTGTCTCAGGGTGACGAGCTCAGTACGGTCAAAGAAAACTAACTATTAATTATACGAGGGTCAAACTGAAAGTTTTTAGAACTGGCCATTTGTAAACAAAATAATTAAAAAAAAAATAAAAAAAAAATAAAAAAATTTAAAAAAAAATTGAAAATGGAACTCTTTGCCTATATTATTGGGTATGAATTTCATTCAATTGTCATTTATTTTACGATTTGGCGGCAAATTGAAAATTGTCTGTGTCACGTCAGCATGAATTTAACGCGAGAAAATTTTCGTGCTATGATTTTTTATGACTTTCGATTACATTTAAGTCAACAAGAAAGTTATGATAGACTACGATTGGCCTTTCACGATGAATTCCCATCTCGTGCCACTGTTTACAACTGGTTTAATGAGTTTAAGCGTGGTCACACTAATCTCACCGATTATCAGCGTGAGGGACGGCCTTCTACGGCGACGACCGAAGTTAACATCTGTGCTGTGCGTCGTATGATAGAGACTGACAAAAGAGTGACCTATCAGCAGATTCGGATAAGCTTAGGCATCGGTATGAGTCAAGTGCACAAAATACTCCATGAACATTTAGCGGTCAGGAAGCTTTGTGCCCGGTGGATACCTCATACTTTGATCGAGGCCCAAAAACTCTGTCGTGGTGATTGGTGCCGTGAAATGCTTGAAAGATTTAACGGAGGTGACTCAAATGCTGTGTTCGACATACTTACGGGTGACGAAAGCTGAATTTACTTTTATGATCCCGAAACCAAAAGACAGTCTGCTCAGTGGGTGTTTCCTTCCGAGGAGTTGCCAACTAAAGTGAAGAGGGTCGAAGCGTGGAAAAAAAGATGGTAGCGTCGTTCTTTGGAAGGACAGGTCATTTCGCGACAATTGCTTTAGAGGATCGAAAAACAGTTTATGCGGAGTGGTACACTAACAATTGTTTGCCACTTGTCTTGGAAAAAGTTCGGGAGAAACGACCTCGCAGTAGAATCCTCCTTCACCACGACAAAGCCTCGTCCCACACCGCCAGGCGAACGATCGACTATTTGGCGACGTCAAACGTGGAATTACTGGGTCATCCGCCGTATAGTCCCGACCTCGCACCTTGTGATTTTTATTTATTCCCAAAAATAAAAGAAAAACTTAAAGGAAAACGTTTTATGGACGCTGAGGAAGCTGTGGCAGCGTTTCAAAAGGCCGTCGAAGAGACCCCTAAGGACGAGTGGGCAAAGTGCTTTTCTCAGTGGTTCCATCGGATGCAGCGATGTATTGAAGCGATATAGTGAACGAGCACTATTTTGAAAAGATATAATAATAGTAATAACTAGCTAGTTTAATCAGTTATTAATTTTCTAATAACTTTCAGTTTGACCCTCGTAGTACGGTGCCGCGCAGGATTTTGCAAAACAAAGTTCTGGGTAGTGCTGTTTTTTATTGTTATGGGCTGGCGTATTGCTTACCATCAGGCAAACGACCAGCTCGTCTCGTCATTCAGTAATATAAAAATAACCTATACCTATATAAACCAAAATGTCAACTAAAGAAATATCAAAAGAAACAAATCAGGCTTATGTAATGCTTATATAAAGCAGATGCAATTGTGACAATAACTACATTAGTTCCTAAATTATTTCGAATCGCTACGAGTAAAATAACTGATCTCTGTGTACTTAATAATATTTGACTGTGTATGCGAGAACAACTCCAGCATTTAAATGCCAATTTCCTATATTAACACAAAATGCTGGCGGTACGCGTGATGAACGCTTAGCTTAAAAAGTGCTTATCAAAGTAATAAAGCGCTTATCACACTACGCGATATTCAGGGTGCCTGTACATATAATCCTGATTCAGAGTGGTATAATAAGAGCCAGG
This sequence comes from Petrophora chlorosata, assembly GCA_951640565.1. Taxonomy (NCBI): domain Eukaryota; kingdom Metazoa; phylum Arthropoda; class Insecta; order Lepidoptera; family Geometridae; genus Petrophora; species Petrophora chlorosata. The sequence goes on from OX621188.1 coordinate 3,384,019, forward strand.
GAGTAAGGACAAATGAAATGTTCGGTGCCCTAGTTAGAATCCTAACTAAGCCCTGAATAACGTGTACAAGGTCATTTTGAGCATCTTTAAAAACGTAGGTATTCAAATAATCACGTGTTCAAATACACTACATAATGTTGATTAGTGTTAGAATCAGCTAGCAATTTTATCTTCATGTACTTCCTAAACTTATCGGATTCCAACGGAGCTCAAAGAAAGTAAATTCAGATTGCGTGTGAAAACTATTCTAATGAAAAAAGCATACAATAATACTGTTAGTAATTACAGATAAGACAAAAATGCAATTTTCGCTTCTGCCAACAAGTAGCCAACTGGCAAATAAGAAACATAACATTGTCAAAAATAAATATATTGTAACAAAAGTTTTAAAAAAATGCCCTCCAGTTTCTGGCTGTATCTTCTAGGTAGTGGTTCTTGAGTCATACGGTACGGTAGTTGAGTCATTTTAATAATAGACGAGTCTGCGTCTGTGATGTCAATATTTAATAAAGAACTTTTTAATTTTGAAGTTTACCATACCTGGTTATTGCCATTGCAGGAACGTGGAAAACTTCGACATACGTTGTTACTCCAAGTTTTATTTTTACATTGATAATCTTCATCGCTTGTTGGGTCGTGAGCTCGCTTCTCTGCGTTCAGCTTCTATAAAATTTGAAAGAATTAACATCGCTTCAACAGATGAAGTTACGACGTATGGAGTTACCAAAATTCATGTCAACTTGACAACAAGAGCAACTAGAGCGAATGTGGCTCAGTGGAAGAACGTGCGTCTTTCGATCTGACACACCCGAGTTCGAATCCCGCTGGTTTATTATAATTAAGTTGTGCGAATTTAACACTAACTCTAAAAACGGCGAAGGAAAACATCGTGAGGAAACCGGCATGTCTAATAATTTATCACAAAATTCAAGGATATGTGACATCCACCGACCCGCACTGGGCCAGCGTGGTGGATTATGGCCCATACTCTCTCTATAAGAGAAGGCCCGTGTCCCAGCTGTGGGAACGTGATGGGTTGATGATGATGTCAACTTGGATCTTATTTGAATTGTAAGTCACTCACAATTTTTATTGCTACAGATCTACGTTTGCCCATAACAGTTTATGGGCAGGCGGTTTTGCTTACCATAAGGTGAACAACATGCTTGTCGATCCAATTCGGCATTCGGTCCAACAACTCTTTTTTTTTTCTCTTCTTATGTGCTTATTTAATAACTTCATAAAATGCGTATAACATCGTGAAGCACGTTAACGTAACGTAAGGCACGTTTAAGAATTACAAAATATCAAGGACATGTCATATGGAAAGAGGGAAGGGAGGCCTTTGCCCTGCAGTGGGACGAAACAGGCTAAAAAAAATATGTGATATCTACTAAACGGCACTGGGCCAGGGCGATGGATGAGGGTCCATACTGTCTTTATGAAAGAAAGCCCCGTGTCCCACAGCATTTTTTGTTGTTACTTGGGTATACGATGGATAATGACGATCTGGCTGGTTTTATGCTCCTTGACGTGTCTGGTTTTATGCTTCTCGCCTGATGGAAAGCGAAGATCACGCTTGCTCATGAAATTAGGAACTACCAAGACTATTATCCGAAAATACCCAGACACAGGACAGATATGCTCCTATTTTTGTACACTATTATATTCGTGTCGAATTATGACCAGAGCTCGTTAACCACCCAACCGACGAGGTAGGCTTGTCATTCGTAGCTTCCTATTTACGTTACACAAGCTACATAATGTTTTTTTTTGTCGTAGATCTTGGAGCACATGCAGCCGATAGAAGTGATGGCTGGTCTTCTGGCCGCCATGGCTCATGACCTTGACCACCCTGGAGTCAACCAGCCCTTCCTTGTGGCCACCTGCAACCATCTCGTCGCGCTTTATCAGGTAAAAGTCGACTGATTACCCAGTATACTACTTTATCTAAGAAGTTTCTAAAACAATAGTACAACATGATCACAATATGAGTTACACAATTAGGACCACATCCTTTTCACAAAAAATATTCTCTCGGTTTTTTTAGACTGCAACTGTGATTGTGATTTAAACTTTAAAGTCTTATTAGCTACACCATACTAGATTTCAATAAAGAAAGATACGCGGCGAGATGCGATGCAACACGACACAGCGCACACTTGAATATCAAATAATAGATCTGACAACATGTATCGCAAACTGATAAGGTACGCGACAACGTGGACACCATGTCGCGTCGTGTTGCATCGCATTGCGTCGTGTTGTGTTGGTCGCTTACCATAAGACTGTGTAACACAAAACTCAACTAGATATAGATAGGCATAGTATATATTGTTCACTTACTTCAGCCATACTGTAGAATCCCATTTGGGAAGGTAGCAGCTGTGTGGTACTTATTGCATAAAGCTCTTCGATCAAGCGATGAACTTTTCAATAAGAGTCAAATTCCACCGAGGCGAGGCTATGCAAAATTTTGCGCTGCACTGCACTGCACTCATCACCTAAACGCTCTTCAGTCACGCACAATAAATGTGCTTAACACAGTGCCGTTCAAACCGAAACACAGTAATGTTTAAACTATTAATATCTGGCAAACGTGTGGTACTTCAAAAGGCGGAATCTTGCAGAAAAGCTTATGGATTAATCCTATTTCTTAGCCAGTTGTGACGGATTTAACTTCTTACCCTTACCCTGTTTTATCGAGTTTCAGCGGTAATATATCTCCCGCTCTACCTGACAAGTATATCGCTTCGATTAAATTTATGTCTTAGTCCATAAGAGTAAGTTCTAAATTTTTCGTACTACTGGTCCATGAAGAATAAATAACGGGATCAGAATTCCGTTGCAGTACCTCTATGTTGCCTCCCCTGACTTTTACCAGGTGTCTTATTACTTCAACATATACTGGGCGTAAGAACAGCCCATCCAATGTTTCATATAGGTAGGTACCTGGGTAATGTCTGATTTCTCAATATTATAACTGTGACTGCGAGCGCCTTATCGGCAATCACCGGCGGAGCGGGTCGCTCGCTACTTCCTCTCGATTAATTATTTCATTTTTTCTTTACTTTTACTACCCTCCTCCACCCTCGGGCCTCTGCGTCTGTGTCTGACGTATTCCTTAAGATCCAATGTAATTAAAATGTAATGAAAATATCTACTTACGGGTTTAGCAAAGACTTTCATTAATGTAATAATGTCAGATCTTCGTTTTATGTTGTATCTTAACAAGCGTTTGTGAAGCCAGCTTACTAACGTGGATCGATTTTCGAACATTTGTGAATAAAATTGTAGCTCTATATATATTACATATTATCTCAATATGAACATATTTTATAGTGATAGCTGCTCAAAAAGAGGAAAACGGATTAGCTTTATTAATAAACGACACTATAAAATTAACCTTCAACAGTTTTCGGTCGTTAAATGTCCTCAAAACAATTTTATATTTTAAACTAATGAAATAGTTTAAGCTATTTAATGTTTCCATTTGCACTATAAAATGCAAACAAAGGACATTTGCAGCTGGTGTCACTTGTACAAATTGTTTGTTCGGAAACCACTTTTGGCCACCTGTTGCTATCATTTCCCTCCTTTTTTATTAATATTTTTCCCATTGGTTCGGTAAATATATAAATATAAATAACGCCCAACAATCAAATGGAGACGAGAGCGAGTGTGGCTCAGTGGGAGCACGTGCGACTTTCGATTCGACGCACCCGATACCCGCGGGCCCGCACCACTGACTTTTTTAAGTTATGTGTGGATATAACACTCGCTCTAAAAACAGCGAAGGAAAACATCGTGAGGAAACCGGCATGTCCAAGAATTTTTCACAAAAAGTCAAGGACATGTGACATCCACCAACCCGCACTGGGCTAGCGTAGTAGATTATGGCCCATTCTCTCTCTATGAGAAAAGGCCCGTGTCCCAACAGTGGGAACGTGATGGGCTGATCATGATGATAATGATGATGAATCAAATACACAAATACTCATTTATTTATAAACTGGGTTTATCAGTCAAGCATGTCAATTTGAGTGGTAGGTACGTAGTGTATACCAGCATGTATACACACGACACTATAAAATATGAAAAAAGAAAAATAACAAAAATTCGAAATACAATATTAGTAGGTATACAAAATAATAAATAATTTTTAGAAAAAAACAAAAACTGACTTCAATGTATCTTCGAAGTCCAAGGTCCACACATCGATGAAATTTATATGGGACCACTTCGTAGCTATACTGAACCCAACGCAAAAATAATTTTCATAAATGACGGAGTTCTAAGGTAATAAACATAAAAACAAAAAAAGTACAATCGAACAGAGAACCTCCTCCGTTTTTGAAGTCGGTTAAAATGTGTTTAATAATAAAACTATGTGTACGTGTCAAAAATAAAATAAAATTATAAGAATCATAATTATTATTATCAGTGAAATATGTCAGGATTATGAAATATATAAATTACTGCAATGTCAGAATTCATTCATTCATAAGAATACTGTTTCTTGATACTTATAATCTAGGTGTCTTCAAGTCCAGAGTGAATCGGTATCTTCTAGGCAAGCATGATCCATCGTCGACCGCGTCGTCACTTTCCATCAGGTGAGACAGTGGTCAAATGTTTGCCTATGAGGTGTAAAAAAAACAGGTTGGCCTACGGGTTAACCTCGATTTCATATTATATGGTGGAAGCGTCTCTGAGTAATCGAGTTCTAACTAACAACTTTAACGAATTAATACTTAAAACGTGCCCAAACTGAACTTCCCCAGCTTTACATTCTATAACGAATTAGTGATCGGTTCTTCGAATATCAATTCGATTGAGCCACGCCTTTCATGTTCCGATTCGAATAACATATTCAGGATGATTGACATAGATCAAGTATCGTTGACGTTTTGATATTGTTAGTTTCCTTTCGATTGAATCTAGAAGTGACCAGTAAATAAGACTGTCCTCATTGGATAAAATATATGCTTCTTTCTCATGTGGGTGTGCTCACTCTGATGTTGAAGTTTATAGACACCCAAAGGCCTCCAATTTAGCCTAAAGACTGTTGTCCTAAGCCTAAGACAGCAACAGGGACCGACGGGGCTCAGATGTAAATACCATACAAACGGTCACCCATTCAAGTGGTGACCGCGGCGAAAGTTGTTTACTTACGCACTCAGACTTCAATTTGAGTATAGGAAAGAAATGGGTAAACATACTTACCTTTTCTACAAAGTCATGTTAACATAAGTTATAATTTTTAATATATTTTATTTGTATCATGTTCTTATGACCTTTAAAAGTGCACTTTTGTGCCTATTTAATAAATTATATTTGACTTTGACTTTAACTTGACTTAACAGATCTCTTACGTTTAGGCGAGCTACGCTACGAGCGCTTTCTTCTAACTAATTCATATTAAAAGTTAAATTTTATTTTATTTTATTTTTGTTTATTTATGGTTTACCAACAATTATTACATTAGTACATACTTTAATAAATATTCAATAAATATAATTGCTAAACGCATAATCTTTTACAGGTAAACACCGCATGCATAAGTAAACTAGATTTATAAATTTAATAACATATAAAAAGTTCTTATAAAGGTAATAGGATAGAGTTCTCGTCACTATACTCACATAAAATTTACACGTTAAAGAAAAGATTCGAGGATATCACATGACAGAAAATAGAAAGAAGTACATAGATTGAAAAATCCTGCAAGTACATGCAAATGAAAAAGTGCAATATTTTTTGACATATCGTAGTTTGTATTCACACTTCAATAAATTGAACCTTCTTTCGGTGGACTTTTGATCGAACAAGATAGTAGTTCTATTTATATTTTATTTGGTTAACATATCGATACATATTTTTTTTTATGTAACTGAATGACAAGACGAGCTGGTCGTTTGCCTGATGGTACCCAATACGCCAGCCCATAACAATAACAGCACCACCCTTAACTTTGTTTCGCAAAATCCTGTGCGGCGCTGCACTGCGCTCGTCACCCTGAGACAATTAGCTGTCTCATAATGCCCATTAATTTCGCTGTTTTAGTGGATCGATTCACGTCATTACAATTACAAACTCTTTATTGTGTACCAGTTTATAAAAATAAATAATAATAGCACAAATTTCCTTACTATGGTAGTAAAGAGATTATTAGTTCAGTTCCTGCTTTAATAATTCATGTAAGGAAGTATAAAATTTGCTAATGTTACGAAATTTGTAACATAATTTTATATTGAATATTAATAACCTTTCGAGGGAAGCTTCTTCTTCTGGTAACACGTTGATGGCTTGCTAATAACACTTTCCTTGCGGTCTCTAAAAATACTTGTAATCGATATTTACGTATCCCTGAAACAAAGTGCATCGATTTGACCGACGTCATCGATTCTGATTCGCATGAAATATTCAGGCAATTCCGTGCAGCTTGTGTGACAAATTGGGGCCTTTGCATTGCTAATGCTCTATCGATTGTAGGCAATTATGTACTCGTATGTACTTGATAATAAATTGATTGTATTGTAATTGATTGCGGTCATTATTATTTCTCGATATCTACAATAGTTGATATTTATGACTATTTTTATGTGTATACCATTATTTATGTCTATTTTTAATTAAATTGAAATGATTGGAATATTTTATACTTGTCAAATTCTCTATTGCAATGCCAACCAGAAATTTTAATACCATGCAAAATATACATACATGATTTATGCTAGATCGATACTATGATATCGATATTATATTCGATATATGTTCGATATTAGCATACACGCTCGAGCCCGTATCCCCGAGATCGTAGACACTACAAAATGATTGTCATATATTAAAATTATGCTCAGTAATTTCGCCGTCTACAATACTCTTAAAAACCGGAACACAGCGAATAATGTACTGTAACTATTGTTTTTCACGCAACAATGTTAAATCCACAATTATCTGAAACAATGTACAGTATAATAATAAATAATAATAAATAACGCCCAGCGATCACATACATAGATCCTGTATCTAGGGAACCAGGAAACTATGAGGACCATGGTCCCACAACACCCAGACACGAAACAAATACTTGCGCTTTTTTTTCTGTGCACAAACATTTGTCCCGTCGCGGGAATCGAACCCGCAACCTCAGTGGTGTATGAGATTTGAGCCAACCTGCCCAACCACTGCTCCACAGAGGCTGTCGGGAATATGTAGGTAATAGTGTTAAGTCAACTATGTGAGGAATGCCTAGAATGTAGCCCACATGACGTAGTTCAATGCTAAAGGTTGGTATCAGTAATGGATTGCAACTTGGAGAGTAATGTTATTCTATCTACTCCAGAGCTTTTACTTTTGCGTTAAACTAAGTTTGAAAACTAATCTAGGAATTCGATTTTCATGCATATTGAATTTGTATATAAATATATGCTCTTCTAATGACAACACAATAAGTACCTTATGCTATAATACAGTACCATAACATTGATCTGATGGCAGAACTCACAGAGACTCCCATAAACTAGCTTCATATCATGTTGTAACCTTTAGTTCTATATAAAAAGAAGAAAATGTTGATTATTTTATGATTTAGATTATTATTAGATAGATAGATAGATAAATAAACGCTTTATTGCAAAGATTAAATTAAAGACATTACATAGAAACAATTAAAGAAAGTGTTACAATGGGCGGCCTTATCGCTAAAAGCGATCTCTTCCAGGCAACCTTTGGATGGAGAGGAATTATCAAAATGTTAAAGACGGGGATGTAAGGTCTACAATAACAATAACAACATAAAATTATTAATTTTTATTTTACTATTATTAATAAATAATCATAACTGTGTAATATGTGTAATTGGTTCCCGTTCATAATACATTACATTATTTAAATTTTTGAACTTTTTTTCCATGTTTTTTTTTAAATTAAGAGTTTATTATTATTTTCTCAAAAGGTATTATCCCATAGGCATCGTGTGATCGAATTCCATACGATAACGCGCACGGCTCGGATTTCAATTGGTTCTTCACTTATCATTTCCAGCAGCCACCACGACATGGTACTTCTATTCCTGTAGCGTACCGCTACAATGTACAGTCGGAAACAAACTTGGACCATGTCCCACTGACAATGTTAATAACAAGGCATTTGACAGAAGCAAATGACAAGCTAATGAGTTTGACATGGTTCTACGAAACCGTTGACACAAATTATGGAATACCTGTTACCCACGCCACAGGGTTCATTACTGCGAAAGGTAAAGGTTGGCCGGTAATAGATAAGGTCACTGAGTCAAGTTCAAGTGGAGCACACAGTCTAGCTAGAAGCTTTATTTTGTTTGTTTTGTGGGGCATGTTCAGCACACACTAAAGTGAGTAGCTCGTATTCTCCTCGTCCTTTTTGAAACCGGAGGTAAAACTTCTTTTGTTTATGATAGGCTTATGTTTGGCCATTACCTCTCCTGATGGACTAACTAAACTGTAAATCTCATACATTTTGCAACGAAATGGATAAACACTACATTATCCAGTATTGCAAATCTCAATACATAAGATATATATAATAGGTTAAGCTTTAATGTCAACGATAACAGTTAAGTTATATCTGGATTGCTGACATTTATTAATCCTGTGCAACAATCGTATCGCGAAGCGCAGCGCAATAAAGTTAATAAAATTCTTTATTCATTGCATTATTAAACTTTGGATATTGAACATTATCGGCACTGTGTTAGGTAGAAGTTTGCATGGCAGCAAATAACAAGAAAGAGGTATCAGAGGTGCGCAATTGAAAACTAAGGACGTCGCTTAAAGTCGCGCTACTGAAGGCAAATTGACGCTTCGCTGAGCTTTCCTTCTGCATCAGTCATTAAAACGTTCGCTTATTGAAATTATTTATGGAGGCGGAAAAGGCTCATCATAGCCCTATATTTATATTGTTAACTCGTGCGTCTTGATTCGAAGCATCGGAGGTCGAATACTGCTTAGGTCCGCACGGATGACTTTTCCGGCGAAGAAGGTAAAGGAGAATATTGTGTGGAAATAGGTGTGTCCAATTCATGATCAAGCGACATCCACCCACACGCACTAGGCCTGCGATTTCGATACACTAGATCCTAGCTTCCCTGTATCTGGAACTATAGGAACTATGAAGACCATGGTCCTACAACACCCCAGACACAAAACAAATAATTGCGCTTTTTTCTTCTATGTTGCATTTGTCCCGCCGCGGGAATCTGACCTCGTCATTTGAACCTATCTACACAACCACTACACCACCAAATGTTATCAATTTTACATATGAATACGGCACTGAAAATGGCGGAATTCATCAGTGGATAGTAAACAATATGCCAAATGTCATAAACGATGAATAGTGCAGAGATGTAACAAACATCATTATTTCTTTTGACGTGTTGTCGCATAATTATTAATGCCACAATACTAAGGGAAAGAACCGTCACTCCGCAAAGAAATTTAAACAAATAGCAACTCTTGCTAAGACGCAATAAAAGTCAATTCAGCTCGCGTAGCGCTGCATACCTACCAGTCATATTAACCTACAAAGCGCCTCTCTTTCTATCGTATAGCTCTTATCTCTTCTGACGCGGCACGTGTAACGACGCGCGACCCGCCGTCGGTGTCCGGCTATGTACTTTTAGCTTCGTACCTACAGTGCGGAGTGCGCTAGGCCTGTTAATACTTATATTGAATTATATTTGTTTACCTACTTACCCGTGGCGTGACGAGTTTGACATCTTTGCAAAGATTGGCATTCTACAGCACAGCATTTTAAAAAAATAGCGCTCATAAAGTACCGCTCGTAGCTTAGCTTGCCTAGCCGTTCGCAACAGATCTGCTATGTTAAGCAACGTTCGCAGAGGTCACAACTTGGATGGGCGACCTTTAGTGTGCTATTTACAAAAGAGAAGTATTTTAAACATTGCGAGAGTCGGTTAAGGCCAAATCTAGCAGTGGGGCATTACAAGCTAAACATAATGCGACATAAATATTTTTTAATATCTTGAAATCCCCGACGTATAAAACCTACAAAAAGTAAAAAACGGCAATTTTGTTAAAACATGTCTAAGAAACACCGCTAGAAAATCCGCTTTCAAATTAAAAAACCGCATCCAAATCGGCTCACCTGTTTAAGAGCTACGGTGCCACAGACAAGACACACATAGTGGTGAAACTTATAACAACCTCCATTTTGTGTCGGGGGTTAAAAAGCGAATTATTATTATGAAAAGATTAATATTATGTCATTATATAAAAAGGCATACTGCAATCCAAGTAAGCCTGTTTCACTGCACACCACGACGAGAGACGTACGTAAAACAGTCTGCTGTTCTCTTATAAAAATACGCCACGGAAAAATCCGCCCCTTCCCGTATAAATACATACATACCTAGATCCCATAGCGTCCACGTGTCTGCAAAAAATAGTTTCACGGATAGCTAGGAATGTCTTGCAAGTTCAAGCTCTTGTCCGTTATTGAAAAAGGAAACACATGGAAATGAGTATATACGGTTATGAATGCTATGTGCTTTAGAGCAAGCCCTAAGCTATTTGCGTAATTAAACGCATAGCTCTTAGTTATGAAATTATAAGAACGTGGTCGGTCATGCATGGCGTTAGAACAATCTTTTGTTAGCTATAATTTATGTGTTTCAATCTTTTGTTAGCTATAGTGCACAAACATGTATTCGAACACTGAGGAATCTGAGGATATATAATATAATCAATCAATCAATCAATATAATCATTGTTAATAGGATAGAAAAATGAATCAGGACGGTCACAAGTGCATTGATGTATTCACCTCCAAAACAATTAAACTACTCAACTGCATACCGACTGCATCACAAACGGAACAAGCCTTTTTTACCTACTATTTCCCCACTTTTCTGGTACGCTAAAGTAGTGCAACACTACTTTAAATGCAGTTCATACTCCTTACCGGCAAATTACACCCGCGCGTTCTTCCTCTGCCCCCGGCTCACAAAGGGGATATAAAACTTGTTTCAGAAAAAAATAAACTGATTCCATACAGCATTTTACTTATGGATGTTTGTTACTCAATCATGCAAAAACTAATGAACGGATTTTGATGAAATTTTGTATATAGATTATTAAGGCCCGGAAAAGGACATATGCTACTTTTTATCTCGGGGCACCGCGGGTAAAACCTAATTTGTTTCAATTTCTGTGCGGAGTGATGCTTCTGTCCCTTAGTATTCTGTGATATGACTTAAAAACTGACGAGGGTAACCAATGAGGTGCAGTACAGGGTGCGTTGTGTATTTCCCTAAGGCCTAGTCTCACGTAGAGGGACTGCGCTGTCTATACCAGCGTGGCAGACTGAAATCCAAAAACAATATCATATTCGTTCATAAAATGTCACTATACAGACAGTATTATCACTATGATACCTTATACCTACTTCTACTCGTGGTGGGTCTCTCGTATGCGGAAGGCCGTCTGGGTAGGTACCACAGCTTTGCCAGTTATTCTGTCGCCAAGCAGTAGTGCGCAAGCATTAGTGTGTTCTGGTTTGAAGGGCATTGTAGCCAGCATGTCTCGATTTGATTAGTACTTTCTATAGTATTAAAAGTTCTGGGTGGCACTGCAATTGTTATGGGCAGGCGTGGCGCTTACCATCAGGTGAACGACCTGCTCGTCTCATCACTTAGTTCCAATAAAAAAAATGCATATAAGATGCAGCTTGTACATGTAGTTATGCTAATACTGCCTTGTTTCTTCTAGAGCAAATCGGTGCTGGAAAACCACCACTGGCGGTCGGCCATCAGCTGCCTCATCGAGAGCCAGATCCTGGACGACATGCCTCAGTATCAGCATCAGTTGGAAGACAAGATCCGCGCGCTCATCCTCGCGACAGACATCACGCGCCAGCAGGATTACCTCGGGCAGTTCAAGGTTAGTAATCAATTCTTAGAAACAGGTTCACGACTTCCTATAGACCGCTCCACTTTGATATTTAAGTCAAAATTAATCATCTCCATAATGCAACGTTGCTATGTTGTGCAGCAAAAATGTGGTATTTTGTATTCTCTAAAGTTTTCTTCTACCAACAATATTGCTCGATAAATGAGCCGACGCGGCGTGACAAGGCAACTCATGAAAAACCAAGCGGCAAAAATCATTTAAAACTACATAACCACTCAAAAGTGTTCTTCATTTTATTTAGCAAACTTCCCCAGTTAATTCTTTTTAGCTTCCTTTCCGAGCAATGCAAAGTGCATTTCCAAAGCGTTACGATTTGAAAAGTCGAGAAATAACGCTCTGTTCCTTTTTTATTACTCCAACGCGAAAGCAACAGGATTTTTCAAAGCAAATTACCTTACCTGTGAACAGATTTTTTATGAAAATTGTTTGCAACTATGTAGGTAAATCATGTTCTATTTAGTCACTGACTGCTTAACAAGATAAAGTATTGTATAAGAAACCACGTACTGTTATTTGACACATATTATATAAGAGCAAATAAAACAAAGAGTACCTAAAGATATTTAAAATTGTTATTTTTACGTATTTTGGAACGGAAACTAACAGTTCTTCCAAGAAGAAAGAAAATTCAAAACGTGTATGGTTTAGAACCAATCAATAACAGATATTCAGATGTTCGATGTTAAGATATCGTAAATGAGAGTCTACGAAATGAACAACGATTAAAGTATCTTTCAAAGCTCGATGCATCGTACAGACCCAAGGCTATATCGTCATTGTACAAGTTACAATCCTGTTTACTCACGAAGGCGCGCCCCACCACATTATACTAGTCTTGTAAACGTATACGTAACATAGATGTCAAGATTAAGATATCGTAAATGAGATTCGACTAAATATATATTACTAATATATAAAGTGATGTCACGGTCATAGGTTCCGACTGAAAATCAGTGCTAAGGTATTTTATTACCTTAGTTTTTATGCTGAGTCGGAACCTTTTCCTGACATCGCGCATCGTTTCATTGTTCTATTTGTGTGTTACATAGTGTTAGGAATTATACATATTTTTATTTGATTTTTTTCTATGTTATTTGTAATTTACCTATAGTATGCCTATTGTTAGATATAGTTTAATGTAATGTTGCGTGTGTGTCATGAATAAATGTCTTTTTTTCTTTCTTTCTAAATGAAGAATGATAAAAAATATCTTTCAAAACTTGACGCATCCGCGTTTTCGCGGTTCATTGCATTTAGTGAGTGTTGTGTATATACATGCATAGCGATGAGCTATATCGATTATTTCGTATTTTCTCTCGCTAATTGTCAGTCTTTACACACTCATTTTAACATATATCTAAACATGAGCTTTGCTTGTGTACAAATGCATACCGATAAAATTAATTTTCGAAGGAGAGGGATGCGCCTCGGTTTCGTGACAGAACAGCTGGCTGAACCAGCTGAAGCTCGCGGTAACTCGTTGTCGACCGATTAAGTTTAATAGAGTAAAATCCTAATTACTGCACACAAAACAAATTCACAAAAAATGGTATTGAATTATCGGGGCGGAATAGCTTGAAAAGGAACCAAAACGCGAGAACGATATCCAGTCGAATTGATTCGGTATTTGTTATCGTGAGGTTCTTAATTGGGGGAACAGGTATTCTGTAATATATTTCAAAAGGTTGAGGTAAAAAAGCAAGACCAGGTGAGGAACGTCCTAGAATCCGAATAACAATATAGCCGATAAGGAACGCCGTGACACAAGCCTAGTCTGCGAACACAAGGAAAGTTCAATTAATAGGGGATCGGACAGTAATCGAAAAATAATCTAAAACGTATGTAGAACGAATGTTTGTCGAATCCGAAATATCATTCAATAAATATTTTTGTAAAATAATAATAATTTATATTTTAATGCAATAAATAAAATCTAATAACTCTGTCATTTTTTATCTGTTCATAATTCTTTATCGCAAACGAAACAGCAATCACAGTGCATGACGTCATTTTAAAATAAATACCATGTAGGTACGAAGCTTGTGTTTATTTTATATTTTTACTTTTTATCTAAAAACGATATGTTTTTCATTCAATGATGACCCTAAAGTCTAAAAATTCACAAAAACATATAAACCACTTTGCAAGTTTGCTTTCGTAGAACTTGTCGTTTCGTTTGCATTCATATGACGTCACACGTTCTGAGGTGACCTTTTGCGCGGCAGTATTTGAAACATAAAATTTAAACAGTATAAGTAATTTTAGGGTTTTTTTTATTGAGTATATTTATATATATTATGGTTAATATTAAACACTGTGAAAAGTTGTCTATCCCCTATTGTCATTGGTTAACGTTTATTCGTTCGTTCTGCCCTAACCGGTTGCATGTTTTCACTCATGTAATAATTGCGTGAAATTTCTCACGCTTGGGTGTTTTTCGCGTTGCCCGTTGCACGCCCCAAATATGGCTTTGACATTCCTTTTCCTATACTAATCGTATTGTAAAACTAGCGTTCTGAACAAATTTTTCCATTTTGTGCGTAAGGTTAATAAACCTGTAACCTCTAGTGTATCCTTACCTATAATTTATGTATACACTTTCTTTCTGCTGTTATGGCTACCTTTAGCATTAGGTATATGCTTCTCATTTAAACGTATATACCACCTCTTTATTGATTTCATTTCATTCTTAAAACTTTCCAATTTTACTAACACTTCATCAAATCCATCAGCGCGCAACTGCGCCCATTTCAATCACAGCTAAAATACACAGTAAATCACATCCAATTCGGACCAGTAAAAGTAAATAACGTACGTGGTTCTCACTGATAGCAAATCGAACCGAGAACATTTCTATCCTATCGGTTCCCTATTCATACAATCTATTGGTGCAGCGTTTCAATCACAGTTGCAGAGAAAAGCCTGTACCAACTATTCAGACGCTAAAACGAGTTCAAGCGAAAAACTTTATTTACAATTTCTAAACTAATTTTTAAACTTATTGAATGGTTCGTGTTGTTCAAAGGTTTTTATTCGAATCAACTATGAGAGTATACGAGTATGTGAGTATATGAGTATGTTATTGTTCTATAGTCTTCTCCTTCCTCTCATACCTCTTCGCCCGTGTAATTGGTATTTTTGTAGTATAATTGGCTTGTGCCTTCGATCGGGTATATATGATCGAAGGCTTGTGCCGTTTTTATTGTAATAATATATGAAAAAAATTACGAAAATGAACATTGGGGGTTTAGTCTATTATCTTTATAACTATTCCTTCAATGCACATTATCTTTGTCTTGACTCGAGCGTCTGTATGGAGTAAGTCTCAAATAAAATCCGTAATGTATTATTAATTAAAAGCCACGTTTTATGAATTAAGAATGCATTGTCATCGAGTTGTGAGCTACCCTAAAAGTTCCAGCCGGATAGCTAATCGAGAAGTGCTCGAAATTTGAGTTGCAAGATTCCACCCGGAACGACAGACGGAGAAAGACAAACAAGAAAGTGACTTAAGAGGATATGGCACAGCCGCGGCCAGTGAGCACTAGGTATTTGAATAATGGTTTACGGTCTCGCAGAAAATGAGTAAATTAAATTAAATAAATTAACTAAATAATAATAATGATAATAATTTAACTAAATTCGTATCAATTTCAGATTTTTGTTAAAATTAGCGTTTCGGGAGAAAACGTTTCTACTACACTAAATCTCAACCAAATTTGGTAATTTTGGTCTCAATTTCTTAAACGGAGAATAAACTAGGTTTGTAGGTTTTCCTTTCTCTTAGTTTATGTTTATTTTTAAAGTTAACAGTTTCCAAACATCAAAAAAAAAGAGTTTTTTGGGTCCATTTATTCAAATTCTATAGGAATTATCGAAAAAATCAAAACCTACAAACCGCAATAATGGTAACATCTCTTACATGTCCAAATTTCATCGTATTTGGTTAATATTTAGGGGTAGAAAAACGTTTTCTCTTTTTGTATGAAAATTTCAGCGTGCCGTTCCCTCTTAATAAAAACGTGGTAAAAATATGGTTATAAAAAGAGAGCCGGTGGAGTGATATGATACTTATGACAAACTGGATCAAAGCAGTTATCGAAAGGCATCAATGACGTGCTTAAAGCTGGCAGATAACAAAGAGGGATGGCGTGAGAAAGACGAGGTCATACTGCAATTTGTAAATCGAATAACATCTAACTTTGTGTTGTTATCGTTGCTAAAATGCTATCAAAGCTAGCATGACTTAGTTATTGCAATTTGTGCGATTGTACATGATGTATATTCCAACAGAAAACTTGGCAAATTAATTTGTCTGTCTCTGAAGGTTTCCACTGAAACGAGCATCATCAAGTTTAAACGCTTTACGGAACCGCGACTAGTTCACTGAAATGCAACAGTTTAAATTTGAACATGGGAATTGAATTCCTGCAACATCGAACAACTCCAGCTGCCTAACTGCTAATCAAAGGGTTAATTAAGTCTTGTTCAACTTGCTTACGAAACAGTTGTTTTAAGCTTCAAACGTAAATACAAAGAAAAGCTTATCTTTATGAAGAGAATGACAGAACAAGAACAACTGTGCGTGTATTTATTTGATAGTCTCGTAAGTGTTTTAATGTATGTGTATATACAAACCTATACAAACGCACTCTCAACTAAGTATTTAGTTGAGTGGGGTCAAAAATGAGTCGTTATAGTGTGGGATGGCCTTTATCCATATGAAAAAGAAAGTCAAAAAGCTAGGAACCATTTCTATAAAATTTTCTTTAATGTTGCGCCAGTGTTTCGGCTCTCTATTTTTATCTATAAAAATGTCAGCCACCAGCTTGAGATTGTCAAGGTACTAAGTGTTCCCTGGCATAATATCGGGCTAAGTGTCTAAAGGGAAAACGCCGTGGAGTTATTTCATTAGTGTCATAATTACTTGGCTTTTCCTCCTTCATTTCCTTCATGTTTCCGACGGTATTGTGCCCTGTCAGTTCTAATTGTTTTCACTATCTAGAAAAATGTGCCAGATGATGTAGAATCTCTCATTCAATTTTGTTACGCCTCACGTTTTAAAAGGTTTCACGTTTTGGTAAATGTTTGACGGCCGTGTTTAATACATTATCCAAACGAGGAATAATCAATTTACTAAGTGTTTATTTGGCACGTTGTCGAGTTACCCCATTTGTCCTATATTTGAAAATACTACTTTTAACTTGACAAGTATTTTGATGTTATCAAATTCCCCTTTATTTATATGCAAAAAGTTCTGAAATCCCTTTTGTATTTTTATTTATTCGGTATCTAATTCGTTTATGAGAAGGTTATTAAAAAGGTACTGGTGTACCTCTATATCACTCAATTAAAAGGATTGCCCTCATACCCTTTTGTTGCGTACAAAGTATTCGCCTTACCGGTTGTTCTGGAGGCTAGTTAAAGAAAAATAATTTCAGTTTATATATTAAAAGTGTACAACGAAAAGCAATTGACAGCAAGTTTCAAAAAAAATGGTGGTATTATTATTATATGTTCAATGTTCGACGTAATTGTTTTCCTTCGTATTTTTGGTTTATTTTCCGTAAACAGCTAAATACTAAACTACAGTAAAGTGATATCGTAAATTTCTTTCAAAATAAATTCGATTCCTCATAACATTATCTAAATTAGGCATGGGCGTTATTTTGTCAATAATGAAGCTCTACGCAATTAATTGTGCTTATTTAACTACTGCCGAATATTGAATAATAGTACATTATGGTACTAGTGTGTAATGATGGTGATTACCGCTGAGGCGCCATTGAGACCCGAGCCGTTAGGTGAGGGTCTTAAGAGAGCCGAGGACGGTAATCATAAATACACACGTGTATCATACGACGTTTTTCAACACACTTGTGAATAAAATAACAATAAAAACTCATTTTATTTGTAATCAGTTTTCCTATGCGCGCGCATTGCGATCAGCCACAGACTAAAGGGATGAGGTTTTTTTTTACTTACCGCGCATAGGGTTTGCGCCTATTCTGCCACGTACAAAATAGGGAATGTAAAGTTTTCTTTTATTACAGAGATAACAAAATTTATATTTGAGTGAAAGTTTTATTTATTAAACACGTACGAGTTAAAATTATATAATTAAATAAGAAGTTGCATGAAATGAGCAAGCAATAGGAACATTAATTTATTTGTTCTATTAAACATGATCTTTTTTGAATAAAAACTTTTTTAAGAACAAAGCACATCAACCAATAAAAAAAATATATAACTCACTAGTGAGTTCTAGCAAATTGTTTTAGAATTAAACGCTTTCGCATTTTAATAATAAGGCCGTTAAAAATAGTAATATAACTATTTTGGAGAGAAAAATGGAAACCTTGATTGTCCAAAATAAAATGCCCCGGGTGAGGATCGAACTCACGACCTTAAGATTATGAGACTTACGCGCTGCCTACTGCGCCACCGAGGCTTTGGTAAAATTAACGAAATCAATAGGGCTACACTACGGTATTCGCTTGTTACTGTTGTGTATTTGAATATTTTGTATCGTAGAATTCATAGGCTTGCTTGGGGTTTGGCTTATATTAAGCATCTATTCAAATTAGTATTCCTTGTCAGAAACCTAATGAAAATATTTAGTCGTTTATCTGCCGAGTAATATTCGGCGGAACCACACTCAATATTTTCATGAAATTTGAGATGAATTTCCACAGCTTCACACCTAATTCCATTAGTGTTTATAATATTCCTTGTATTTTTATGCAACTGAGCAATAAGACGAGCAAGTTGTTCGATAAGTTGTTCACCCATCTCATAATCCAGATAATAGTCGTTAAAGTAGTGTTAATGAAATGAAATCTTTTTCTTCCGTTGTGACCTCGTTTTCGCCTTCGGATTAATAGAAAAAGCTCCATCCGAAGGCGAAAACGAGGTCACCATAATATGGTTATTTCTGCAACGAAATGTATCTGAAATCTAGTTTTCAACAAAGAAAACCGTATGAGTGGCCTATTCCGCAGCCATCACTTTCCACCGGAATTTCGAAGTAGGGCGGGCAAACAAACAAACTCTTAACTTGAGATTAGTCTCGCCGGCAGCATCTTGCACTCTCACCGCTGTGTTCGGCAGCCGCTGCTGACCCGCCGCGCCGGATCGGTTTTATCTAGTTTCGTACGAATAGAACCATATCATAGTTAAATTTGTCAGATTTTCACACATTTTCCTCTAAATGCCTGGTTTATAAAATTGTCAATGGGATAAAAAAACTAATTGGGGTTTATTGGTGCTGGCTGTACTTTGTTTGTCATTCCTATTGTTACGGTCTCGCTTTTGGGTGTTTACTGTGTTCGATCAATTAGTTTTATTTTTACAGAGCAGATTGTCCGCGACTCCGTTCGCATAAAAGTAATTTTATAATTATTTCCTAAGGAACTGTTGGTTTTCTGGGATAAAAATTAGTAGTCACTTGATTGATTAACAAGCATCCATACATAAAACTTATATTAAGATATTCAGATTAGAATTTTACGCCCTACGGCTTCTCAACTATACACCCTTGTCATCACAGGATTTTTAAGGCGGAGTAGGCGCTCGATTTTAAGAGTTTTGCACTTTTCTACTATATTATGTAATAAGATTTGCAAGCGATAGCAAAATTTGAGATAGATAACTCTTCGTAGATAACTAGATTGAACCGAGAAAGAAAGGAAATACATTTATTCCGGACATACACGCATCATTACATTGAACCAAAAACTGTAAATAGAAGATTAAAGATAACTACTAAACAAAAAAGTGTTAACCTATTATATCTATTGTATTTTTTGAATATATATAATAATATGTTTAACTAAATCGTTCTCGACGTTTTTTGATCCAACTTATTGTATGTAGATTTCGAGTAAGAACCAAAATCATTTCTTAAAGTAGCCATTGGAACACGCGCCAAATTTCAAGTACTTTAAAGAGATTTTGCTATGAAAAAGGTGAAAAAGGTCATTGAATGAATGATAAAAACCGTTGACCAATTGACCGACTAATATCATATCAAAACTTTCCGGATTAAACATCCTAAGCTTTACGTAGCTGTTCCTTTTTGCTGTTGGTTTATCGCAAGTAATAAATTATTCTTAATTCCCATGAGAAACGGGTAAACCACGAACGAAGCCGGTGGCGGAGAGCTAGTAAGAAAAGAAATGTTTTGACGAGTGGAATACATTTCCGCATTAGGGAGTTTGACTGCTATAGTTCTCGAAAGAAGCTTTGTTGTGCGTCTGCCAATATTTCTTGAAGGCCGAGTGGAGCCGCATAGTGAAGATTGTGAACATAAATCATGTTGCACTTGTTTTCAATCTATCACGATAATAACATACATCATATTACTACTGACCCGCTAAGGTATAGGTATTTTTGTAATATCAGATAGGCTCTCCTTATTTAGATTTCAGAGCATTCTATAAAAGCTCTGAAGCATTCATCGAAACCTATATTATTAGTATCGACAACTCCGATTTCTAGTCTATATTAGTATATAGTAGTATATAGCATAGTATTACTAAGACGATATAACAAGTCTCCGTAAAACGATTTAAGAAGGATAGAGACAACAACTTAGTTACTCGAACATTTGAATCGGTGGCGCAGTGGCTTAGGCGTCGGGACGGTATTCCGAAGACCGATCCCTGCCCGAGCAAAATTTATTTATTTGGCCGCGGCTGTGCCATATCCTCTTAAGGATATGGCACAGCCGCGGCCAGCGAGCACTAGGTATTTGAATAATGATTTACGGTCTCGCAGAAAATGCGTAAATTAAATTAACTAAATAATAATAATAATTTTACTAAATTCGTATCAACTTCAGATTTTTATTAAAATTAGCGTTTCGGGAGAAAACGTTTCTACCTATGTCTATTTTTAAAGTTAACAGCATCCAAACTTCAAAAAAAAAATTCGAGTAAATATCGAGTTTTTTGGGTCCATTTATTCAAATTCTATAGGAATTATCGAAATAATAAAAACCTACAAACCTTAATAATGATAACACCTCTTACATGTCCATTTTCAATTTCATCGAATTTGGTTAATGTTTAGGGGTAGAAAAACGTTTTCTCGTTTTTTTATGAAAATTTCAGCGTGCCGTTCCCTCTTAAGACACATTTATAACATCTTGACAGGACATTCCAATACGATGCTATAAGAAAACTATACATTAAAATTATTTTCAATAGATCTTTGTGCTATTTCTATAAATGTTGGCAGGCATAATCATTTTTCTTCTTCCTAATTATTAAAATCTCAGTATTAGTTATTAGTATATCGAGCCGTTTCGATCCCACTCTTGATGTAGGTATATATAACCGGAAAGATAGACAAATTATATTTCCAAGTAGTTTACCCCGCTTAGATATAGTCGTAGATATTTTTGTAATTACAGAGTCTCTTTTTGTTTAGATTTCAGCGTCAACAGCTGTCTAATGCTACGATCACACTAAGGCATAATAGCATTATTATCGCATTAATCGAGACTGAGCGTAGTTTTAACCACGACTTACCACGATAATTTTACAACTCCATTTATTATGGCATGAGACGTTAGGTGGTAGCTCGGGTGGCAGTCTTTTTTGGCACATATCAAAGAGATTTATCGCGTTGTTGCCGCACTAACGTTAAAGAGCGCAATAAGATCGCACGTGGTACTCTACGACGGTTCACGTATGGAGTGGTCATGAAAAAGCATTTTTATTTGACACTCATGAAATAACATAAAGCAGCAGCTTCAACCTCCATCTTAGAATGATATTTAACGTATAATTTATTGGCATTAGACAAAATCAAATCAAAATCAAAATCTCTTTAATCATTTTGGCATCACAGACGCACTTATGAACGTCAAAACACTACATCCTAGTGTAGTCATTCTATTTCACGCGTTATTTTAGGCAGTATGTTTATGCCTCAATTATTGGCCTACTTACATTTTACACTGTATTTATTTATTTATTTGCAGTTGCTTACTACCCTAACAGTTATGACCAAAGCGTGTAGTAGGCCAATTACAAAATACGTTTTATACCAACTCACTTAAGAAACTAATACACATACATATAAATACGGGGAGTTAAGTGAAAATAGGTCCACATCCGGTCCATAGTTATTATTATTATCTATATAGACGTGTTTGAATAAAATATAAACACGCAACATATTATTCAGTGTTTCATAAGTTTGAAATATAAAATTAGTAGTCGTATATTTGTAAAGTGGACCAGTCATCGTTTTCAGATTTATTACGCCATTAGATATATTTTAGACCCATCCAATTTATCGCTCTTAAATAACAACCGATTCAGTAATTCTATTTCAGTCCATTTTGATATGTGAAAGTTACACTGTTTGCTCGCCTCATCTAAGACACGCAAGAGCTCGAAACTAGAGGATAAGTTACTAGCGTACTCTTAATGAACGTCAGAATGTGCTATCAAATAACATAATTTTGGGGTAGGAGTGGTAGGCTACGGCTGCGATTGCATAATACAAATACACAAATAAAAACAATAAACAGGAGGTACAAGGTGGACAAGAAAGTATAGCTCTGGAGGTACAGCAACTTAAATAAAAAACAATTACAATCAATAAAATGTAACTTATATTTATGCGACAAAGCCGCGAAGTGACCTGTGCGCTTCGGGTTAATGTACGGCGGACCATCAGGAAGACGGGTTTGAGCAGCGTCATTACAATAGTAGTGCATCGCTCAACTATCTATGTATCTTCTTCTGTAACAACTCGTATGTAGAATAGAAATATAAATTTATTTATTACCAAACCGTACATACACATATAACTAAAAATTAGTTTTATTTGATCTTCCAGAAGCCGGGCTTGTAGTGTATGACATTACCTAATGTGCGCTCTATTAGAGTAGATATACAATATGTATCATAAAATGTGTATAAGCCCGAAGGGTGCAAATTCTGCACGTCACGGCGAACAATGTTAATTCTACGAGTTTTGAAATTTCGCAGTTTTTCATTCATGAAAAGTTCTCGTAAAGATTTTTCCGCGAAATGTAAAAACCACAACGTGATAACCATGTAACAGCTGTTTTGTGACGAGGTCAATGACCTTTGCTCTCATCTTATGAGAACAGTTAATAACAGAAGGGCCACCAATAAATAATGTGCCTATTTTTGAGGTGGTATGCATCAAGGAGTTCCACTGCCCACCTTCCGTTTCCATCATCAGATCAGCTGGCTGTCACCATAATAATGCATTGTCATCGGACTTTGACAAGCATGCAAAATTTCAAGTCCGTAGGATAAGAGGTAGTGGTCCTGATTCAAGTTGCAAGATTTGACCCAATCATTGTAAGATAAATAAAAGCTTCTAATAATTAACTATTTACGCAATTAATTACGTCCGCTATAAAAGTTGTTACTTCTGTTTGTCATTATTTAGTATGACGTATGATCGCTATCCGGACGCTGACAGACGCGTGATTGACAAAATGCCATCACACCATTGAGGTCTCATGACAATACATCACACATTCATTTAAAAGTCAACAAAATCACAATATCCAGGAGTGCGTTTAGGACAGCCAACTTGGATAAAACTTACACTATATAAATATCAAATAGCCCGTTTAGAGTGTCCAAGATGTGAAAATTACTGGCTAAAATTTAAACTAAACGAAGGACATATTTTTTGTCCCGAAAATACGAACAGTTCCCCAGAAAACAGCTACAAACCGAATCCTACGTGGATGAAGTTCTTACGGGTTGTTTACTCATGTTTTAATGAACAAATTAACATTTTAAATACATGCAAACACAATTTCCTTGAAGTAATAATTTTTTTTTATTGACAACTCAGACAAGACAGCTTTAAAATATTGTAACATTAAAAATTTTGCATATCGACTTCGGAGGTTGCATGCTTTAACAGAAGTCGGGGGTACAAGCTAATGCGAAATAAAGAATAAGAGCATACTGACTATACAGAGTATACTAATAAATTTATCAAGCCTAGAGAGATATTACATCAAGTGCTGTATCAAAAATAGTTTACAAAGCAAAAAGCACGGTCAAAGCTGAAGTATGAATGATGTAGTACGGTGAACAGTCAGATGATGAATGGTAGCAAAAACCGTACATTTTGGTCTGGTTACGCTGTACCTGTCAATTGAATTGAAAATAAAGCTATGACGCCGTTTCATGAGCTCCGTATAAATAATTTTGTCCAGCTAAAATGTGTACGACTGGCTTGCCTAAACGCACCCCAAATATTCATCTATCAAATTCATGCAACGTGATTAGACCTCTTTATCTTTGCATTAGACGGTAGGTTATCCGTCAATGATAGCAGTGACAGTGGCAAAACTGACAGCAAAACCTATCGTCATCAACATTTATTTGTGAAAACAATACAATGATTTATTTACAATGATACATGTATGTTTACGTGGTGATTATGCAATGATAAAACCGAGTCAACGATAGGCCGTATTCCTAGTTACTGCCAACCGAGGAGAACGTTAAAAAGGTACGTAGTTAGGTACCTAATCTTTCATAACTTTTCTCTTCCTTTTCGATTGTTGATTCTGTAAAAACTTTCATGATATCTTACTTAACTTATTAAATGCGTAAGATCCTAAGTAGACTTTTAACATTTAATTTGTGGCATAGCGGGATGAAGCGTATGCTTTGTGCCTAGCAGCTAGCCAGGAGACGCAATAATAGTTAACACTGATTCAAGTTAGGGTTGTTGCAAATTTCTGCGATAAAAATAATTTTACTTTTGTATGCTTTCGACTTTATTTCCGTCCGGATGGAAATAAAGTCATCAAGATTACATTCGAGTGGTCCCGAGCGCAGCTATTGTTATGATATTTATACATATTATAGTCAATACTACCTACTATTTTAAAATGTTACTATTTTAGAAGTAAGTAATAGAAGAGGACTGCGACACTTTCAGCGAAATTACACTAGATATTTTCATTGCGTTTCAGATTTGAGATGAATATCCGCCAAGTCTCGCAGATTCAAATTATCAAAAGCTTTAACAAATTGCTACTTAGTTCCCCGTATCGCTCTCCACGTTTCCCAACGTGAAGAGATTCTATCGTTGCATTCATTTACTACCTGCCTATCCTTACATATTTCATGAATGCTGTCAATCTCGAATAAATACATCCAATTGAAAACGTGAAAACCGAAAACTAGGTTGAAATATTATCGGGGAGCTAACATCACTAACGTTCTACGACATTTCAAATTCAGTTTTATTATGCCTTCAGTAGCGAATAACGTCGAAAGTCGTATGTTGATTCCATTCGTGTATTCATGATTGATTTTGTAATTCACATCTTTGAAGACAGCGATCCTCAACTGATAGAGTTTCCAATATGCGCAGTGATTTCCTTGAATGGTCGACGTTCACAAATTACTGGAGCCTTGGCATTCTACCAACCTAACAACTTTACCTCGTATAATATTCATTTTCAAATCACTCATGCAGACATGCGCTTCTTGTCTTTATTGGAAAATGACAAGCTTGGCCTTGTCTGCCTCTCGACAAAAGCAATAATGTTGTCTGAACTAAATTGCTAGAACATTCTTTACCAGTCATGATCGTGATCGTCTTAGTCTGCATCGGAAACTGTAAACAATGCATATTCCTTTGAAGTTTATTTTGAAAAAGAAGGGTCTTTCGACCACACAAACTAATAAAATTGGTTGCTTCTCAGCAGCCAATTGGCTTTCCCTATTTTAAAGAAAAAGATAGGATATTACAACGAAAAATAAATTATTTTTCAAAAAAAACTAAACCGACTTCAAAACGACAAATGGCACTCAAAAGTAAAAAATAAATTAATATAATTATCATAAGCGCTACTATTCATAATCTACTACCTATTAGACTTGGCTGGCACCGACTTCAAATATATGAGTAGCACTTATGATAATTATATTAATTTATTTTTTACTTTTGAGTGCCATTTGTCGTTTTGAAGTCGGTTTATTTTTTTTTGAAAAATAATTTATTTTAACCTTTTTAGTGAAAAACAAGTTTTAATTAAATTAATTCAAAAAGATTTTAAAGATAAGCTTTTATGATCTAGAAGCCACATCATGACGAAGTTTAGAACGGGCTATCACAATTAAATGCATGTGCAAAAAAATTTCATGTCTGTCCTATTCTCTGTTGAGGAGTTCCCTCGCCGGAAGTCAATCCTGGGTGTATCTGCCATGTCATGATGGAATTTAGAACAGGCTATTATGGTTAAATCCATTTACGAAATGTTGTGTCTGTACTATTCATCGTTGAGGAGTTCCCTCACCGGAAGTCTACCCTGGGTGAAGCAGGTGAAGCAATCGAATACAAACCTCCACCTTTAGAAAGTTGGTTACGAAAAAAACAAGAACCGACTTGAAGATTAAACTTATATTTTTTTGTTTTTGCTATTTTTTTCAAAAACTACTAAATGAATTTCGATATTTATATGGGACCACCTTTGAAGTATTACCTACCAATCAAAAAAAGAATCATCGAAATCAATGCATAATTGGCGGAGTAATCGCGTAACAAACACACAAAAAAAAAAAAACATACCGTCGAATTGTAAACCTCCTCCTTTTTGAAGTCGGTTAATAAAAAGCAATGCTAGAGATGAAAACAAATGTTTATCGAAAATTGAAGTGAATATTAGAAATGATTCCCTTTAAGTTTTTAGTTGTGCCGGAATATGGAACTAAGTTTTACGAGTACACAAACATATGTATACTTATAGCCATATACTCTCTCTACGAGAGATAGGCAGTAGGAACGTAATGGGGTGATGTTGATGAAGTTTTACCCTACTGACTGTCACTTATTCTGTGACATGATCTTATTCTTATTCTTATTCGATGAGGGGGCGATGAGTCCTGCACTGACGTCCCGCATGGGGTGTATTGTGCATTCCCCCCGCCAGCATTTACCCAAGCCATCCCAACTCCTTGAAATAACG
Source organism: Petrophora chlorosata (assembly GCA_951640565.1). Lineage (NCBI taxonomy): Eukaryota > Metazoa > Arthropoda > Insecta > Lepidoptera > Geometridae > Petrophora > Petrophora chlorosata. Next base: position 3,410,989 of record OX621188.1, read on the forward strand.
GAGTGCGGCTTTGGGGCGCTGGCATAGCTGCTCCAGTGTTGAGGTTGTTTGTGGGGAAGATGATGGTGGTAATGAAAGTGATGATGATGATGTGTGTCCGGTGTCTGCCGTGCCGTCTATTGGCTTTGTTACCTTTGTTCGGATGTCATCCGTGGCCGTACAGTGCAGCAGCACGTGTTCAACTGTTTCATTTTCCAGCATGCAGCCTCTGCATAGGGGGCTGTCAGTGGCTCCGGTTTTATATAGGTGATAATTTAAGTTGCAGTGACCTGTGATTAGGCCTACCATAAGGCGGAGATCCTTCCGCTGCAGCTTTATGAGATTGTTGGTTATGTTTCTGTTGAGAGTCGGGAAGACGGCTCTGGTGTGTTTGCAGTCCGTTCTCTTGTCCCACAGATTTTGGTGTTGGATTTCCGTATGATGACGCAGCTGTTCTCGTACTTCCATCGCTGATGGTTTACAGAGAACCTCTGCTTCGTCACTTACCTGTTTTCTTGCTCCCTCTTTAGCGAGGGTGTCTGCAGCGATGTTGCCTGGACAGGAACTGTGGCCCTTAGTCCATTTCACTTTGATTTTGTATTTTTCAGTCAGTTCTTGTAGAGCTTTATGGCACTCTGCTACGACCCTAGATCTGGTGACGGGTCTTCTGAGTGCATATATGATCGCCGCACTGTCCGTGATGAAGATGAGGAGTTCATCTTCCTGGTCTTTTACCAAGATAGGTGGTTTTACTTGCTTAGTGATTGCCCTTACCGCTAGGAGTAGAGCTATGGCTTCTGCCTGCAGAACTGTTGTGGTTTTGCTAAGGGCCTTGGATTCAGCAAGTCCGAGTTCCGGTGAATAGTAACCGCAACCCACCCCCGTTTTGTTCTTAGCACCGTCAGTGTAGATATTATAGGAAGGTTTTGGTTCTTCCACGGCGCTGTCTTCTGTGATTAACTCGTACCTCTTGTTGTCGAGGTGCGTGCTAGCTATCTTATCAGTTCCTTTACTGGCCTCTGGTATGATGTGTATTGCTTTGTCAAGTATTTTGCAATGGTTTATTGTGGGCCCATTACCCTTCCATTGGTTTGTAGATTTAATCCTTAGTGCTGATACCATTGCTTCTTGCTGTATGTGCAGATGCAGCGGCGTCAGGCCAAGGATGATGTCCAGGGCAGCTGACGGTGTCGTTTTCTTACACCCGCTGATTAACGAGCACGCCAGTCGTTGTATTTGCTGCAGTTTTGTGATTGTGGTCGCTAGATTAGTTCGCGGCCACCACACTACACATCCGTAGGTTAGCACTGGTCTCACTATTACAGTGTATAGCCAGCGGCAAAGTTTTGGTTTGAGTCCCCAGTCTTTGCCGACAGCTCTCGTGCACTGCCAAAGGATGTTTGTTGCTTTTGTGGTGATGTGATCGAGGTGTTTCCCCCAAAGTAGTTTGCTGTCTAGCCAAATGCCTAGATATTTTACTTCGTTACTAAGGCTGAGTGTAGTTCCGAATAGTGTCGGAAGTTTCAGACTTGTTGTTTTCTTCTTGCGTGTAAACAGCACCATTTCTGTTTTGTGTGGGTTTACGGATAGACTGTGGCGTTCGCACCACCTCTCGACTTCTCGAAGTGCCTTCTGCATCTTTTCGCAGAGAGTCGCCTCAAAGAGCCCATTTACCATGATGGCCAGGTCGTCTGCGTATGCCACGGTGACTATGCCGTCCTTGTTCAGTGATTCAACAAGTTCGTTTGCCACTACTACCCAGAGTAGCGGTGATAAGACACCTCCTTGCGGGCAACCTCTTGTAACGAGACAGCGCGTGGCGCTCGAGGATTCAATTTTAGCTGCTCTATTTGCCAGCATGGATGTAACCAGTTTGTTTACTATTGGGTCCACGCCCCTGGTTTTCAGTCCTTCTTCGATACTATGAAACGTCGTCTTGTCGAAAGCCCCTTCTATGTCGATGAAGGTAGCTAGGCAGGACTGCTTGTTTTCTAGTGCCGATTCTATTTTGTAAACCACCTGATGCAAAGCAGTCTCTGTCGATTTGCCTGATTGATAGGCATGTTGATTGTTGTGGATTGGGTTTGCCGCCAGTGGTCCACATCTTAAGTGTTTGTCACATAATCTCTCAAGCGTTTTGAGAATAAACGAGCTCAGACTTATTGGCCTGAACGACTTTGGATTTGTGTAGTCAGTTTTTCCTGGTTTAGGTAGAAAGACGACTTTGACTTCCCGCCATGCCTTGGGTATGTATCTCCATGCGATGCATGCCCTGAAGATGGCAATGAGGTGATTTTTTATTTTGCATAGGCTCCATTGAAGGAGCGCCGGAAAGATGCCATCTATTCCTGCTGCTTTATATGGCTGGAAGGTACTTATTGCCCACAACAGGGTTTCTTCCTTGACTATTGAATCCGCAAAAGCCCAGTCTTCAATGCCTGGTTCCTTCAGTGTTTCATTTTCCCACTTTTCGTCTTTGTCTATGCGACAGTCAGGGAAGTGGGTTTGGAGCAGCAGTTCAAACTGTTCTTGCTCGGAAGCTGTGTAGGTACCATCTGCCTTTTTCAGTGTGCCTAGCTTCATTTGTTTATCGTTCGAAACGATTTTTCTTAGTCTCGCAGTTTCGCTTTCCGATTGGATGGAGTTGCTATATCTTTTCCACGAGTTCTTCCGGCTCTTAGTTATTTCTACTTTGAGTCGGTGTCGTGTTTTTCTATATTCTTGCCAGTCTGTGTCTTGGTCGGTGTTCATGGCTCTGTTGAAATGGTGTCTAGTTTGTTTCCTCATTCTGCTGAGTTCCTTGTTCCACCATCTGTCTTTTTTGTGCGATATTACATTTCTTTCTGTTTTGAGAGGGCAGGCTGTTTCATAGCTTTTTATGATTGACCTTACCATGCATTCAATTGTGTCCTCTATATTTTTGGGTGTCAGCTCCGAGTTTGCATCCGCTAGCTGTGCTTCCTCCAGTGCCACTCGGAGTGTTTCTCTAAAGATAGATCTGTCAGTGTTTTTTGGATTTCTGTATGTACGTGGTTCATGCTTTCCCACGTCCAGGCTGAACCTAAGCCTCCTGTGGTCCGCGCAGGTGACCTCATCAGTCGCCACGCGCCAGTCAGTTATCGTCTCTGCTAGATCGTTTGTAGCTATTGTTATGTCAATTATAGTTTTAGCCCTCGAGGTGACGAAAGTCGGCTCGGAGCCTCTATTTAGTAGGCTGAGATTGTGTCTCAGAATAAAGTCGAGTATATCTTTGCCTCTTTCATTGGTGTTTGAGCATCCCCAGACTGTACAGTGAGCGTTTGCGTCGCACCCTACTGCACATTCCAGTTTATTTTCCATGCAGAAATTCATCAGTTCTTCTAGAGCTGGTGGTGGCGTTTCGGCCCCGATATCCATGTACGCGGAGGCCAAAATGATGGTTTCGAGTTTTCCCTGGAGTTTTGTCTCCAGTCTCACTACGGTAAGGTCATCGGTGCACAGATGTGTTACCAATGACGCTTTGTATTGCTTCGGTACGTAGATAAAAGTCCGTGTTTTAATTTGCACTGGGGGGGAGAAAACGTTGCCCGGTAGGGCGTTGAAACCACTCACCTTTCCTCGGCTGAGATAGGGTTCCTGGACCAGTGCTATTGTGTTAGTTTGCTTCTCCAGTGTTCTGCGCAACGAGGCAAAACCTGTGACGCTGTGTTGAATGTTAGCTTGAATAATGTCAATTTTCCTACTGGTGCATAGGTTATTTGTACTATCCGAGACAGTGGTGCTCGGTGTGTTAGAATTAGAATGTTGGTTACTGATATTCTTATTTTTAGGATCCATCATTAAAAACAAAGTTAGTATTGGTCCTGGTTTTTGTTAGGAGGTTGTGCGACCATTCCTAACTTATTGGTAGTTTAAGTTGGACGAGGAAGGCCCGGTATGGTCCGCATCCATGGAGGACGCCGGCGAGAATATGTTGAGGCCCATTATGTCGCCTGCAATATCATCCTCGCCGCCGCCCTCCACGTCTCGCAGAAGTTCCATTTCCTCCCTAATCCAACCCATATCCGCGCTCGGTGTATCTTCGTCGTCCACAGTACCGGGGGCTACTGGCGTGGATTCCTTCTCCCCGCCTGCAACCCCCGGCACTGCGACTTCGGTTTCACCGGGTTTGTATCCTCTGACCTTGACGTAGACTGTCGCCGTTGTGTAGTATAGACGAAAGCCTTCGCGTCGGAGGTTTGTCATATCCTCAGGTGGTATACCCATAATGAGGACGTGGTTGTATGTTTCACCCGTCGGTTGAACCTCGTGAGTGAAAATTGGCCACTTTTCCACGCCTGCTTCTGGATTTTGGGCCACGAGCATATTTTTGATTATATCTGGTCGTCTTGCCAGATCCTTCCTTCCCCGGCCGAAGTCGGGAATGTAAATTATTCCAGTGTGGTACTGGATTGCTTTACTCTCAGGAACGACCACGTACCCACTCGACCCTTCCCACAGTCCTGGTAAACGATTTACCGCAGTTGTGAGCCAAGCGAGCGCGTTGTCGTCCCTGGGAGTGTACCTTACTCCGCCACGGTAGAGTCGCGGGAGCGATGTCAGCTGTGGCATTTTTGTCGTCTGGACTCCCCCGTTTTCCAGGAAGTAGTTCACCAGGTTTTCGTTAAGAACCTGTTTAATTTGGGCTGCCCGGAGCTCGTCCATTGGTATGCGGTTTCGATCCATAACGACTACGTTGTAGTGCGCTTTGGCTGCCTCCGCATACGTGGACGGTCCCGGGCCTCCCTCTGCTGTTTTGGGGTCTTGGGGCTTTGTCGACCCGGTCACGGGGGCGGCAGCGGGGCTGTCTACTCGCACCTTCTTGTCCGCCGCTATGCAGCCGGTGGGAGACACGAGGTCTGCGCTCCGCTGCCGCTTCGCGCCCCTGGTAGCCTCCCCCTCCGTTCGCTCGCGTGTCTCCGCCTCGAGCACTGAGGTGACGGTGGCGCCACCCCTAGACGCTGCTTGCCCCTTCCTTCCTTTTCCTTTGCCCTTGCCCTTTGAAGAGCCCGGCCTTGGTTGAGGTGCAGTCGGGGTGCGGTCTAAGTGCGGCGCCACCGCATCCTTTCTTGGGTTGGCGGCCCTACCATCGGACACTGTGTTCCCTTCAACTTCCTTTCCTTCGTCCTTGCCCACTGAGGGGCACGACATCGGTTGGGTTGTAGTCTGGGTGAGGTCCAGAGGTGGCGCCTGCGCATCCCTGTTCGGCTTTGCCTTGAGGTTCAGGAGCGCCTCGACATTTGCCGGAGTTGCCTGCCAGTCCCCCCGCGGAGTCTCTCCCGGTCTCAGACACGAGTTCGACTCCGCACCTGGGATATTGGTCGCGGACGGGTCGATGCGGGCCATGCAAACCGCGACCGCCGGCGCGAGCGCCGACAGGCCGGGCAAGTAGGCCACGCCTTCCCGCCGCTGCCGGTAGACCAGGTCCGCTAGCTCGGCGTCACGTCTTCGGCGCTCCTTCTGCTTCGTCCGGTGGTTTACACCCCCGTGTATGCTTTGGGCGGTGTCGGTAGGCTTATTCGGCTTCCCGACACTCCGCCCGTTACCTGTCGATGTCAACACAGCGTCGGGTTCTGCCGACGCCTCCTGCAGCCTCCTTTGCTGCTTCCGCCTGCGCGAGTTGGGGCGCGGCGCGTGTCCTGGCTCGGGTTTCCGCACTGGTCCAGGAAATGTCGTCGTCGCCGTCGCCTCCTCCTTGTTGTGTCCAGTAGCATTTGCAGCCGGCAGGGCCTGGGATTCCACCCCACCGTTGCCTTCGGTAGCCAACTTCACACCCCCCAGCCCGGGTGCCGGAGGGCGCCGGGTGCTAGCCGGGTCGCATGGCATCACATTCATATTATCATTCATGTTCATAATTAATGGGTTAATGAGTTCTGTGGAGCAGAAGCGGTGATTAGTGGGCGCAAAAGCGGATGTGAAAGCGGTTGCCCAAACTACTTCCCCCCGGTGTTTCGCATTTTGTAGGCGAGGAGTCATCCCGAGAAACACAAGCGATGACTTCCTCTCCCACAATACGCAGGCCACGGGCTGCCACGGGAAAGGGAGGGGATTTGGGGGCATGGAAAAATGGGGCGGGAAGAGGATGGGGTTTGGAAGGGTGGGAGGGGGGTGTGTAGATTTGCGTCTAGCAGTTTTAGTTACGTCTGTTCCTGATGGGATCAGACCAATAACAGGCGGCAACCACGGGAAGGAAACATGCTAGGCTTGCTATGGATGTCTACACGACTTGCGCTCCTTTCCATAACCATTCGCCGAACCTGCTCACCGGACAGGTGGCCAGGTTAGGGTTAGTTACAAAGCACATATCAAAACACTGCGAATTATCACTAACCCCCCCAGTGACATGATCATGCAATTTATCATTGATGGGATTTCTAAAACCTCGCCTGATACACCGTGGCTTAAGTTTTTAGTCTATAATCCTCATAATATAATAAATAATAAACATGCATGCCGTATCCAATCCACAAACAGAAACTGTGTCAAAAAATCGGCTATAAATATGTACTAAAATAATCAGACAATTTAAAAGTATAACAACCATAATAAATCTTATGATTCAGTGCTCGGATTTGGTTCAGGCGGCCGGGAATCCGGTGCAAACAAACTACGATAATCTAGTTTACTTTTTATTAGTGATAGACTTGGGGTAAATAATTAAACAAGATGGTCTATTTTAGTGTTACAACGCCGGTATGTATGAGTTGGTCACCTGTACAGGACAACTGTTTGAACAGCTCACCATTTTGTTCGGAGATTTGACCGAACATCGCTAAAAACGAAGTCATTCGTTTCGTTGATGTTATGTTCTAAACTTTCGGTGAGAACGTAGCTTAATATATATAATTTTTTGTGGTTTAATTTAATTTAGGTACCTACTTGGCTATATCCAATAATGCACATTCTTATTTTTGTAATATGTCAATTTTGAAAGATATTTTTTTTATAAATATTTAATAAAACGGCTAGGAATCACGTTAGTTTGTCGAATTAGTCGACCTAGGTTTCGAGCATATCCGATGCTCTTCATCAGGGGCGAGTTTACGCTGCGAGATTGCGGCGACCACTGGCGGTGTCGAGGCGAGATGCGCGGGCGGCCGCCCGCTCCGCACGACGCGAGGGGGGAGGTGGCGTCGGCGGCGCCTGCGGGGAGCGCCACGCGCCTCTCGCGCGCTGTCGTGTTGCCGACGACGACCGCACTAATGTCGGCACGAGTTCTTCATTATCGCTGAGCGTCGTCGCCGAAAGTTCCTTCACACACTGTGCTGACTGTGTCACACTCTAGACTACCTACCACATTCTGTGTCGAGGTAGCATTAAGAAGTGGTTTCTACGCTGCAGACAACAACCATCCACGGTCCCGGTTGAAGTTAGGACATCGAGAGATCTCTATAGCCTCACGCACTTTTCGAGGTACGAAGAACTTCTCTCTGGACAGTACGGAGGCTTTGTCAAACCTGATGTAATGTTTGACGTCTGCGAGATGTGCATGCTCTGCCAGAGCCGATTTCGTTGTGTCCACATTCTTAATGCTCCTTATGTGTTCGGTAAGTCTAGTTGCAATATTGCGTCGCGTTTCGCCTATGTAACACTTGCCACAGTCGCACGGTATACTGTAGACTCCTGGCACGTTCAATGGATCACTATCCTTCGGTGAGCGTAGCAGCTGTCTTAGTTGACCCGGAGGACGGAAGAACGCCTTGATGTTGTACTTACGTCGTAAGAGATATCCGACTTTGTCCGTTACTCCTCTTACGAACGGCAAATAAACCGGAGACCGTTCCACCCTGGGTGGCCGCTTTAGCTCACTTGGATTCAACCACCGAGAACACTGACGCCAATTGTAACCATTGCTCTCCAATACACCTCTTACGTGCTCAAGCTCGCTCTCTACGTATTGAGGGTCACACAACTTAAGCGCTCGGTTGATCAGCGATCTTGGCACCGAAGATAAATGCGCAGGATAGTGATGTGAGTCCGCTTGTAGATATCGGTCTGTGTGAGTCGGCTTACGGTGGACAGTATGGGTCAGGATGCCATCAAGTCCACGAATCACCCGGACATCTAAGAATGGCAATACCCCTCCACTCTCTTCCTCCACAGTGAAACTGATATTGCCATGCAGTGAGTTGAGGTGCTCAGTGAACTGAGACGGATCTTTCTCGGCGATTATCGCGAAGTCTACGTATCGCCACCAGTATCGCGGTTTCACAGGAGCGTCTTCCAGCGCAAGTCCTTCAAATCACTCCATGAAAATGTTCGCCACCACTGGCGCAATTGGAGAACCCATGGCTACTCCATCAACCTGCAGATAGTACTCCCCTCTCCACATAAAATATCCACTTTTCAGACTGAGTTCTGCCCACGCAATATACTCAGTAGGTAAATCAGAATCCTGGATGATAGCCTTAATAATGTCTATAGTATCATCTACTGGTACATTCGTGAACAGAGAAGTGACGTCAAAGCTGACCATCACTTCAGTGGGCTGGATTCGAACATCCTCTAGCAGGTCGATGAAGTGTTTTGAGTCCTTCACATAGCTCCTGGTCTTCCCGGTGAACCGTTGCAGGACAGAAGCCAAGTGCTTTGACAGCTTATATGTCGCCGAGTCAATTTGGCTAACAATGGGTCTTAATGACCAATTAGGCTTATGAATCTTCGGTAAGCCATAAATCTTCGGTAATGTGGGATTGTGAGGACGTAGGCGTGCCAACATACTGACATCACTATTTGCTTGTAGCAACCTGATAACTTTCGTGGTTACTCTCGCGGTAGGGTTGTAATTGACTTTTTTGTACTTAGTGACGTCACTAACCATATGCGTGAGTTTCTCCTCATACATATTATTATTATTTTTATTTATTTATTATTGTTTAATATATCGGGAAATAGATAGATAGATAGATAAACAGTTTATTGCAAACATTAAATTAAAGATATTACATAAAAACAATTAAAGAAAGTGTTACAATGGGCGGCCTTATCGCTAAAAGCGAGATCGCTTTTAGCGATAAGGCCAGGCAAGTTAACCACACGCGCACACCATGGGACGCAGGCATCCATCAAGCGTGATAGTTATATTTATGATTATAATTTATGAGAGTTAGGTATGACAGCAAACTATCGAAACTAATACAGCGAGAGCATACTATAAATAGCTATATTCTAGCGTTATTCCATATCATATATATGGCCAGGAACCGGCTAACCCAGGTCCAGGAAGGCTAATTTCCGGCGCTGAGAAGTGCGATTGTTGGCCGAGAACTGGCGACTGCAAAACCGTTAGAGGTATACGTCAGGGGCTGACCACGGCTGACCGAGCGTCCGATCCAGAACAAACATTGCGTTTCACTTGTAAGGAATACTGTGACATCGCGTTTCATATTACCACTACATTCTTAAACAGTATTGATAAATGTATTGTTACTAGCTGCGCCCTGCGGTTTTCCGGGATAAAAAGTACGTCCTATTTTTTTATGTAATTGAATGACGAGACCAGCTGGTCTTTTGACTGATGGTAAGCAATACGCCAGCCCATAACAATAACAGCACCATCCAGAACTATGTTTTCCAAAATCCTGCGCGGCGCTGCACTACGCTCGTCACCCTGAGACAATTAGCTGTAGAGTCTTATAATGCCCAGTAATTTCATATAAGAATAAGTAATTTTATATAATTAGTAAGCCCATGTCCTTTTCCTGGTCTTAAAGTAACTACGTACCAAATTTCATCACGATTCGTTCAGTAGTTATTGCGTGATTGAGTAATAAACATCCATCCATCCTCACAAACTTTCGCAGACGATCATATAGAAAATGAGATTAGAAATTTTGGTACTTTTTAATCAGCTACATCAATGTAAATGTTATTAATTCATCAGGAGTACAGAATTTGAAAACCTAATTTCAAACTGTCAAACGCTGTTTTTAAAAGGAACCTGAAATAATAATAAGCAATAGATACTTTCTATTAAATACCTCTGGCACAAATGAAACTTTATTTTATATGCAGAACATAACTGAAACGATTAATACAATTGGAAGACGTGATATCGCTAACGCTCTATAAGGCGAGCGAGCGCCGGCTCCTAATGCTTTCCTGCCCAAACAAACTACCAGCGCTGTTAGCCGCGCTGTGCCAAACATACTTGAACGAATGAGAGTACAATGTCGATAAAAAGGAAGTATCTATTTTTAGATTTGTTCTATGGTTGGGGGCGGAACGAATCGCGGTGGAAGCGTGAAAGAGAGACGCTCGATATCATCTTCCAAGCAAACATTACATATTTTAAAAAGCATATAATTATACATGTACGTCATTTAAATAACAACGTAAACAAACCTTAAATGAACATGAAACAATAAAGCTCGTTAATTTAGTAAACTACCGTGAATTTATTAGCGCAAAAAGGTTCGCATATTACGCGAAATAATTGAATTCGGAGTCATAAAAGCTTTTTGGCACGAGTGCACTATTGGCTTCTACATGCGTAAAGGTTTCTTTTTAATTTCCCCCGTTATTCGGCATATTCACGGGTGAAGCCGCATGCGAAAAGCCAATCCTACTATTAATGGTACAATATAAGTTTTAAGTTATAATAAATCCTACTAATAATGATATAAATGCGAAAGTCTCTCTATGAGTGTGTAGGGGGTTGTGTATATGTGTTTGTTACGACTTATCTCTAATGCGGCAGAACGTATTTTGATGAAAATTTATATGTAGGTAGATACTTTAGGAGATAGAATAATTCTATGTCCTATTCCAGGACACATAGAATTATTTTCATCCCGGATAAACTAATAGGTTAGAATCCTATGTGAGTAAAACAGCGCGGCGAAGCTTGTTAATATTATAAATGCGAAAGTCTGTGTTTGTGTGTGTGTTTGTTACCAGTTATCTCCGCAACGGCTGAACGGATTTTGATGATATTTAGTATGTAGGTACTACTTCTTCTTCTTGTAGGTAAGGAAAGGACATAAAGTATTTTTCATCCCGGGAACTCGAACAGCTCGGTAGGGAACAACTATAATCGAATTCAACTTGGATGAAGTCACGGGTATCGGCTTGTGGTTAAGACCTCTCCGCCCTACCACTACAGCAAAAATGAGATTAAAGTCGCCATAGTCCCAACTCAAGTAACGTTTAACGTGGGATGATGGGAGGTTCCCCCTTGACCTTGTTATTTCTGAAATCATCCGCATCTTTCCCTTACTCGTTTGGCGTCACTTTCTTATCGAGAGCCCGCCCCTTACTTATGACGTTTAGCTACTTTAAGTAATTAATATTACCTAACAAAAACAAAAAAATTCAATAGACACTATCTAACAACTTACCTGGGATCACGGTTTGTTAGTACAGTCAACGTAAGTGAAAATTTCAGAGTTTTTGTCTCCTTAAAACGATTCCACGGCTCAAGCTTCTCTTCATGTTTCATCTAAAAAAATATCTCATATTTAACCGACTTTAAGAAGGAGGAGGTGCTCAATTCGACTATGTTTTGTTTTGTATGTTTGGTACACGATTACTCCGCCAAATATGAGTTGATGATTCTTTTTTGTTTAGTAGGTCATACTTCAGAGGTGGTCCCATATAAATTTTATCGAAATTGACTAAGCACTTTTTGAAAAGATCTATAAAAACATAAAATATAAGTTTAGTCTTGAAGTTGGTTTTTTTCTTAGAATTAGTTATTATAACTGTCGATTAAACGTGCACTACCTTTGATTTTTTTTTTCAGATTAGGTCGTTTAAAATTTTGCATCTTCTGTGTAACTACGGCCAGTATACGTTAAATTCTTAATTAATATTTTTTTTCAAATTCCTCGTTGACTTAGTTGTATATAATTTGATTATCTTTATAGTTTCATATGTTTAATTTGTATTTTTATGTATACAATACAGTTTGTTTGGATTATCTCCATCCAAATGTTGTTTGGAAGAGATGGCTTTGTGATAATACCGCTCTTACAACACGAGTTTTGTTTTTTATTTCCTTTTGTTGGTATTATTTAATCTATCTATAAAATATATATATATTATAGATAGATTAAACTCAAAGTAGAACTCGATATTTGCTACATGTTTTCTAATATTATGCTGGTGTTTATTTATTTTCTTTATTAACCGTGTAACGGGCGTTTAAAATCAGCTGTTCATGTTCGCAGAGTTGTATAGGTACTCGATTGCAAATAAACGTTGCGTGGAATCAATCGCTCTCGGCACCGTTATGTAATTACCCGCTGCGAAAATTGATTCATTACGAAACTGTAACGCAATGAAAATAAGTGATCCCGCTGAATATTATGTAGGTTGTTGTTAGAATAATATAATATGTATGGGTGTTGATAGTAAATGTAAAATTAATTAAAAAAAATGTTAACGGTGAACAACCTTTATCACTTAGGGGTATGAAAAATAGATTATAGCCGATTCTCAGACCTACTGAATATGCATATAAAATTTGGTAAAAATCAGTAAAGCCGTTTCGGAGGAGTAAGGTTACTAACATTGTGACACGAGAATTTTATATATAAGAAGATAATCCCTCCGTTTTTTGTTCCTCCGTTTGGGATTGATCTGGGTGGTCGTTTCTGTATGTAGCAATATGTTCCTTAAAACGTGTTTCGAATTTCCCCCCCATACATATTATATTATTCTAACAACGACCTACATGATATTCAGCGGGATTACACTATATATTTTCATTGCGTTTCAGTTTTGAGATGAATATCCGCAACGTCACGCCTGATTCCATTGCATTGATTCATTACGGTAATTATTTAGTATGGTGGTGAAGTGAAAGATCCACTGCACATTGTCAACGCCTCTACGTATTACAAAGTATTACCACAGTATGTTATGGTATTACAAAGTAGCCTAAATAGCATCGGATGGAAGATTACTACCACCAAAAATACACAAAAAATTTAAAGCTACTCTTCAAACGTCTCTTACGTGTAAATTCTTAGTCGACTGTACATATACTTTCATCAACGCGTTTTGGCACTGATGCAGAAGGCAAGCCAATCTCCCCCTCCCGCTCTTTCTCCCATACTCATCCTCCTCTCCTACAGATTGTGTCGGCGAATAATACTAACTATTATTTAGTGTCGGCGACCCACACGTAATGCTTCTGCTATTGCGTGCAGATGTCCCATGTCATTAATTTAATTTGTGGTATAAAAGAAAACCAATAAATAGTTTAATTTAATTTAAATTAACTTTAAAGTAAAGTTAAATTTTTAATTAAGTTAAGTTAATTTTTTTATTTAGTTCACACAATTCAATACGTTAGACAGTGAGAGTAAAAATAAATAGGCGATGGCTCGTTTGGCTGGTCTTTAAAGTGATACAAAGTTATCCACTTATGCTATCGTACCTACGGAGTAGGTTTAAACTTGCGACTCGTCTTTGGAGAACGAGCCGGAGAATGTTAACATAAGTCAGCAGCCAAAGTACTTTAGAAACGCCCCTGCCATACACGCAACATCTGCATCGCACTTGACTGCAGATCTACGTCCTGGCTACGTAGTACTACTATTTATTCTGTGATCCTGGCCTCTTGTATAAACTCAGAGGAAGCCAGTGCAGGTTTAGCCACTGATCTCCAACAGCGCATGATCTGCAATCTGTGTATCTGCATGCACATATCGGAAAATTATCTACGATCGCCCGTCGCGGGTAGCCTTCGGCTACTGACTGGAACTGGACTGACTGGAATGAATGTGAGAGAATTAAGAGGCCTTCCAGTTCACTCACATACACAACTCGCTACAATAACATAGAGCACGAAATTATATCGAAAAGTAACATTATGTTATCAAGGCTCAAAGTATGAAAACGCTCCTTGATCGAGTAAAAATGTATTCGCGGTTATAATACTATCGAACAAAAAAGTCCCGGAGAGGAACACAACAAACTACAGACACCCAAAGCAAAGAGACGCCCCAGTCGGAGGACAGCGGCCTATGGCCGGTGGTTCGAAAGCAAGCGCCCCTTTTAAAAACAACGTCGATTTCTACAAGTATCGACAAGACAAACACGGAAAACAAAGCAGCGGCTCAACTCCGAAACCCTCAGCCTCAACAAAATCGGTACCAGTGGATACGTCACAGGAAACCACAGGCAACAGGAGCAAGCCCTGCAAAAAGGACAACCGCAAAAATAGAGACCGTAGGGCAGCAATTGCTATTGCAAAATCAGCAGCAGCCCCGACTCACAACGAGCCCAACAAAAGTTCGCGGTTAGACGACACCGTGTCTCCGAGAGGAGATCACAAGAAAGCGAAACTCGACAACTCCCGACGAACCCTGACAAGCTACGCCGATATCGTCCAGAACGAGCTCTGCGTAGCAATAACCAGGGCAGGCAACAACAGCCAGTTGACCGAGGAGCAGGCCACCATTGTGAAAAGGTTCCTGGAGTTAAAGATCCTTGAGATCGTCAAGGATCCACACAGCTCCTTCGTCCCGTGCTTCAGGGGCAAACCCATCATCGCTGATGGGGCCCTAAAGCTGTGGTGTGAGGACGAGCCAGCACATGCGTGGTTATTACAGACTATTGACAGCCTACCAGAAGACAAGTGTCCCCGCCTGGTGGTGAAGCGACAGAGTGATCTGGTTGCTAAAGTTCGGGCGGGTTTGTTAGTCCCAGACTGCGTGAACTCCGTAGAGGACACAAGCCTCGTCCTGAATAAAACGAACCCATGGGCCCGGGTGAATACCTGGACCATGTATTCGTACACCAGGCAGGAAAAAGACACGTACTTCCTCACACTGGGTATCCCAGAAAACGTGGTCCCGATTCTGCTCGAGAGAGGTAGAGAGTTAAAGCACAACCTAGGGAGCGTGTACGGCACACTACAGAGCGAACCGCCGTCGAAGTCTACAACGGAGAAACCGTCAACACCAACTTCAGAACCACTCCCTGGTCCGAGCGGAACCCAAAACCAAGTGCGAACCCAGCATTCCTCACCAAAGCCCTCGACCTCGAGGACCGGTGAAGAGGTTATAAACGTGGATCCTAACCCCCCAAAAGGTGCGAGGAGGGATCCATCAACATCAACAACAACAATGACGTTGTCAGAGGAAGAGGTAGGGATCCTAGATGGTAGTGACCCCAACCTCTCAGACTAGCAACGTCATTCAAACCAACCTCCAGCACAGCCTCACTGCTACGGCTAACCTGCGCAGAGTGCTGGAGGACAACAACAACAATAGGACCATAGCCCTGGTCCAGGAGCCGTGGATCAGGGCAGGGCGTGTGTGTGGTCTTAACAACCTGGATGGTAAGTTAATCCTCGATTATACATGTCATAAACAGCGTGCATGTATATACATCCCACGCCAAATACCAGCAGTGCCCCTTACCCAGTTCTGTTCCAGCGATCTGGCTTCTGCCAGACTTCTGGGAATAAAAGGGGAGGACACCGAGGAGGTGATAATCGCTTCAGCCTACATGCCGGCTGAGGAAGATACTCCACCTAAAGAAGTCACGGAATTGGTAAGATACTGTGAAATTAACAAAATCAGACTTATACTATCAGCAGACACAAACGCGCATCACCCGCTGTGGGGTATGCCAATATGCAACAATAGAGGGGAAGAACTGGTAAACTTTTTATTTACAACTAACCTCTCTATAGCTAACATATGTAGGTGCAGAGCCAACTTTTGCCACTAAAAGATGTCGCACCATCATCGATCTCACCTTGGTCTCAGGTAACTACTCAGATAACATCATTAAGAACTGGAGAGTTTCTACGGAATCCTCATGCTCAGACCATAGATGGATCAGATTCGAACTACAAACTAACATAGTATTACCAACACCAATTCGCAACTCACGCAAAACTGATAAAGCGGTGTTCACGCAAACACTGCAGAACCGCTTGAAACGGGGAAATAATGCAGAATTAACGATAAACAACAACGCCGAACTAGAAGCGGCAGTAGAAAACCTAACATCAGCACTCAAAAGTAGCTTCGAAACGGCCTGCCCTTTGTCAGTTCCGAACTGGAATAACAAAAATGACAAAAAGTGGTCCAAGGAGCTAGAGAGACAAAAAGCAAAAGTAAAAAAACTGTTCAACAGAGCCATGAATACATACGACGAGAATAATTGGGTAGAATACAAAAAAGCCCAAAAAATTTACAAAAAGAAATTAAGATCCAACAGTTGTAAGTCATGGAAGAAATACACCTCGAACATAGAGTCTAACACACAGGCCAATAGAATTAGGAAGATTCTAGCAGCTGCACCAACAACGGGAATTGGCTCCCTATGAAAACAGGACAACACATACACAAAAACAGAGTCGGAAACTCACAATCTACTCTCTCAATCTCTGCTCTCCACACATTTTCCAGGATGCATAAACTCGGACACGGTCAACTGGAACAATCAAGTCTCTGGCAGACCACCGATAGAGGCAGACTGGGATGTTGCAAATTCCGTGGTAACAGTAGACAGATTACACTAGGCGATAAGCACATTTCTACCATACAAAACTCCAGGACTAGATAAAATGTTCCCGGGTCTACTACAATGGAGTGTAGGGATTATATCAGATTTGTTAACTGATATCTACAGAGCTTGCATAGCTTTGAGATATATACCCCTCAGATGGAGAGAAGTTAAGGTACTGTTCATCCCCAAGCCCGGTAAAAGTGACTATACAGAACCAAAGGCTTATAGACCAATAAGCCTAACATCCTTCTTGCTGAAAACACTGGAGAGGCTACGCGATCGGTATATGAGAGATATAATACTTAAAACTGTTCCGCTAAACCCTCAACAGCATGCCTATAGCACGGGCAAATCCACTGAATCAGCACTACACAAAGTTGTAAACAAAATTGAACAAGACATTAACAACAAAATGCTATGTCTGGGCGCGTTCTTCGACAGGCACCTTCGACAAAACAAACTTTCATAGCATAAAAACAGCACTAAATAGACACAAAGTAGACCCAACATTGACTGAATGGATAATCAACATGCTGAGCCAGAGAGTAGTTCAAATAGAGGACAACGGCAAAACCAGAGGAGTGGTGTCTCGAGGTTGCCTGCAAGGTGGCGTCCTGTCACCGCTACTATGGAGTCTGGTAGTCAATGACCTCATCTCAAAACTCAATGCTCAAAGGTTCTACACAGTGGGATATGCCGAAGATCTTGCAATCCTAATAACAGGACACTTTTCTAGCGTATCCTGTGACATCATGAGCAATGCCCTCAGGATAGTAGAACAATGGTGCAGAGAACAAGACCTAACAATCAACCCCAACAAAACAGAATTAATAATGTTCACAAACAAAAGAAACCTAGGTAGATACACTTTACCAACACTCTTCGAAACACAGTTGACACTGTCGGATGAAGTAAAGTACCTAGGAGTGACACTAGACAGCAAACTAAATTGGGCAAAACACTTAGAGTACAAGATAAACAAGGCAAGCATCTCATTCTGGCAATGTAGAAGAATGATAGGTAAGACATGGGGTCTCAGCCCAAAGATAACCCTATGGCTGTACAACACAGTAATAAGACCTTCCCTAACATATGGTTCTTCAGTGTGGTGGCCCAGAACCACTAAAAGCACCACTATAAGCAAATTACAAAAAATTCAAAGACTTGCATGCGTAGCCATAACAGGATGCATGAAAACTACTCCCACTGCGGCTATAGAGGCTATATCACACCTCTACATTCTACTCTACATTCTATTCATACAGCAAGAAGCTGCAGCCGCCGCTTTCAGACTAAAAGCAATGAAACTCTGGGAGGAAAGCAAACAAGCCACTCATACAACCATAATGGAAAAAATTTCTGGCAACAACACAATGATATTATCAGTATAAGACAGGATACCTAAGACATTTGTCTTTAACAAAAACTATGAATTCCGACTACAAGCAGAGCTCAGTGACAGTTCGGGAATCCATGAAGTCAGAATTTACACTGATGGCCCAAAAATGGAAACAGGAGCATGAGCAGGAACGTTCTCGGACGATCTCAACATCCACATAACAACAATCCTGGGTGAACACAACTCCATCTTTCAGGCGGAATGTGTAGGTATCATCCAGGCTGCAAGAGCAGTACTACAGAGAAAGGTAACCGATTTTAACATCAGGATACTCTCAGATAGCACCGCAGTACTACTAGCCCTCCAGAGATACGACCACTCCTCAGGGCTAATCCTACAGTGCCATGATCTGCTGAAGGAGGTAAGTATACACAATCATATTGCTCTTCAATGGATCAAAGGCCACGGCGGATCCAGAGGTAACGATGCGGCGGATGAATTGGCGAGAAGAGGTTCGGCCTCCAAATTTGAAGGACCCGAACCTGTGATCCCGATCCCATCTAGCCAAATCCGCTCATGGATCCGAAATCAAACTACCAAATTACATCAAGACTACTGGGTAAATATCAAAGATTGTAGACATTCCAAAGAGGCATTCCCGGTCTTAAACCCGAGATACTCCAGGAAGCTCCGCAATCTCAACCGGGACAAACTCCGAATAATAATCGTAATCGTCACCGGTCATTGCTCACTAAACAAACACCTGTTTACATTAGGTGTTACTGACAGCCTCCTGTGCAGAGGATGCCTGGAGGTAGATGAAACAGCGCCGCATGTACTCCTGGAGTGCAGCAGCGTGGCGACCCAGCGAGCAGAGTTCCTGGGTGCGCCGGGGTCGTTCAGAGAAGCCTGCGCCGAAATCGGAGAGCTGCTGGCCTTTCTGAATGTCATCGGGTGGCTGGATTAGCTGCCGCCACCTCATCACGCAAAAAGGGCCGATTCACGGCCTAGTTGCGGAAAACTGCACGCCCAACAAGTAACAAGTACTATCGAACAAATGACGTCAAGTGACGAAGTGTGTTCGGTGAACCATCAGAAAGACGGGTTCGGCAGTCGCTCAACTGCTGTCTTTCTTTAAATCTATGTGCTCCATCTTTGGCCAGAGCGAGATTGGCTTTACATAGATTTAAAAGCGATAAAAGCGGAGTTCTGAAATAATTGCCCGTACGTTCTTTGTCGCGATACTGTTACAGGCTGCATCGGCACTTTTTCATTATTCATATCTAAAAAAATATCTCGGTTATCAAACTGTGGCGAATCGGTATCGATGTCGCACTCGCATTCCCACCGCGTCGACGAATAATATTTTGTGCCAACTTAGGCGAAATAGTCGGTGCAATATTATTGTTATTGCGAAATTCGAACCCATACCTGAGGACAGCTACGGTCTACTCCGAACTCTAGCAATTTATATTTTACTAGCTGATGCCCGCGACTTCGTCCGCGTAGTGGAGTATTCATCCTGCATCCGAACATTTTTCGTCCCATCATATTCACGTTCCAGTTCCCGTCCCGCTCCTATCTCGTTACCGTACCTTACCGCTTCTGTTCCGTTACCTTCCCACTCCCATCTTGTTATCTTCCCGCTCCTATAGCGTTACCGTAATGCTCTGGTCCTGATTCCGTCCCGCTCCTATATCATTATCGACCTGCTCTGCTACCGATCATATTCCGATCCTAACCTTTTATCGTCCTCCCAAGCGAACCTCCAATCGTGTTATACTTCCCCTCCTATACCGTTACCATCACCTTTTTGTCCCTTTGTCATCCTACTCCGGTCCCGATATAATTACCAAATTTTTTGGCCCTAACTTCATTTGTTAATCATGTGTTTATAGTTTCTTTGACCAAGTATCAAACGTACAAAATGCTAGCTTAGTAGTTTGAAACATATTACGGACTACAGAAACCGGGTGGAAATGAAACGTCGGGGGGAACCTCAACGGACCCTTTACGATTCGTAATACCAGTAATACGTACAAACGGAAGGACGGTGCGGCGCGCGTGGTCCCGGTCCGGGTTTGTGATCATTTACATGAGTTTGCGGTGTGGCGGCAGCGCCGGTCCGGCGCCATGTACATACATTAAGCCTGAGTAAAAGAAATCTTTGAAACCTACATCTCCTATTTACATAGCTGTTACCCGCGACTTTGTACGCTTAGTAAAATAATTCATTTTGCTCCTGGCTATTTCCGGCTGCTCTCGCTTCTATGCCGATTTTGTCCTGCTTCTATCCCAATCCTATCCCGAATTTATCTCGTTTCTATTCCGATCTCTTTCAGCTCTTATCTCGTTTTAAATAGACAGAATACTTACATTATAAACATATATTTTCATTACAAATTTTACCATCCGTTTAAACCTATCAAAGGATGGTATTCAAAACAATGTGTAATACAAGTGTCAATAGTTTTTTTGGCTAAGTAAAAAGTATTTTGGCCAAAGGTCAATCGTCGTAGCTCCAGAAAAAAATATTGTATGTCACAGGGAAATGAGGATACCAGGGATTTCACGAAATCCCTAGGGATACGACGTACAGTTTTAATAAATAGGCTCTCGCCAGAACTCTCGCTTCGTCCCTTCCCCCTCCCTTCACTCCACTCGCGCATTCGACCATCACTCCACTCGGGAGGTCGCCGGCTCGCTACACTCGCCACCTCTCCCCCTCGCTTCGTTGTGGCCTTGCGCACTCGTTTTGCTCAGGAACTCCTCGCGAGCTTCTGACGCTAGTCGGAGCGCGGAGAATTGGTCCTTCCCAAACATGATTACCCCATGATTTCGTGGTATCTCTAGGAATTTCGCGAAATCTCAGATATCCTCATTTCCCTGCGACACGTACGGTCAACTACAAAAGTTGCTGAATATTTGTATTCTTCGGTTGACTACACCTTTAGTATTTCTTATTTTTCTGAATAGTGCATTTGAAAGTCTATTAAAGTCCTGTACAAATAAGGAAATTGTTAAAAAAATGCATTACGTAGAGATTCATTTCTTTTTCCTAGTCTATATATTAAGTTTCGCTTTAACCTCATAAACAAAGGCTTTCCACACAAATATTTGCCATCCCGTTTAGACCTTTTAAGATGTTTAAAAAGTGGTGAAACATGTGCGTATAGTATCTTCGATTAGTATATGTACCAGATTTCACCGTCGTAGGCTTAGAAAAAATATTATATTCCACCTTGTTTAACGTTTTTTTTAGAGGTTAATTAATAAAGTGAGTTTCGTTTTAATTTATTACTTTTGTTTAGTCTGTATACCAAATTTCATTGCTACAACCTCATAAAAAAAAATTCTCCACACAAACTTTACCATCCTGTACAACCCTATTAGGGGATGATTTCAAGACATGGTGGAATACGTGTTTATAATTTTATTGGCTGAGTATTTGTAACGAATTTCAACATTGTACCATAAAAAATATTATAAAATATTAACCTTGTTAGAGGGTGAATTTCAAAAATGGCGAATTACGTTTAAATTTATTTCTTTTGCTTACTTTGTGTACCAAATTTTATTGCCATAACTTCATGAACAAAGATTCTCCATATAAACTTAACCATCCCGTTTGAACCGGTTTAGGGATGATTCCAGCAAAATGGTGAAAGATGTGCTTAAAGTTTATCTGTCTGAGTAAATAAACCGAACTTCCCTAGTCGTAGCTTCAAAAAATATAATTACATTTCTCCCTTATTTAACCTGGTTAGGGATAGATTTTTAAAATAATTGTTATTCACGTTTTAATTAACTTCTTTTTCTTAGTTTATGTACCTAGTTTCATCAAAACCACAAACTTCATAAATAAAAAAGTTTTTCTATACAAACTTTACCACCCCGCTTAGGCTTGTCGGAGGATGATTTAAAAATATGTGAAATACATATCTATAATTTCATTGATTAAGCACATTTCATCGTTGTAGCTTAAAAATAATAATCTTCACTTTCCACCCTGTTTAACCCTGTTAAGGGATGATTTTCAAAAATTGTAAATCACGTTTTAATTATCTTCTTTTACCAAGTTTTATCATAGCCACGAAACTTCATAAACAAAGATTTTTTTATACAAACTTTACCACCCCGCTTAGGCGTGTTAGGGGATGATTTTCAAAAAAATGGTTTAATACATATCTCAAACTTCATTGACTAAGCACGTGTACCACATTTTATCGCTGTAGTAAAAAAATAATAATCTTCACTTTCCACCCTGTTTAACCCTTTGAAGGGATGATTTTACAAAATTAAAAATCACGTTCTAATAATGTTTGATAGGTGTATGTACCAAGTTTCATCGCTATAAACAAAGATTTTTATGTAAACTTTACCACCTCGTTTAACCCTGTTAGGGGTTGATTTATGAAAATTGCTGAAAACTTATTTTTAAACTTGATCAAACTTAATTTATTTACCCTGTTTCTTTACTGTAGCTACAGTGTCGTATTAATAAAAATCCTACACCGTACAAACTTTGCGGCCCTATTTAATAATCTTAGGGGTTGATATTTGAAAAGTTACTGAAAATATATTTTTATATTCTTATGTTTAGTCAATTTACTAAGTTTCATAACTTTACTAAAAAAAACCTACACCATAGAAACTTTGCGACCCCAATAAATGACCTTAGGGGTCGAATTTCAAAAAATGCCGAAAACAAGTTCTTAGTATTCACATGCTTAATGCTCACACAAAATTTGATAACTACTGGTCAAGAAATAATCACCGTAGCATACATTATAGTTTCCGCATTCCAATCTAAAAACCACCCTAACCCCACTTAACGGTTGATTTTCAAAAAACTGTGATACGCGTGTTATTTTATTTCTTTTGCATAGAATACTGCCACAGTTTCGTGATCGTGAGACAAAAGATTTTTTTCCCCATAAATCCTTTATGACCCTATTTGACCCACTTAAAGGTCATATTTCGAAAAATCCGTTCTTAAATGACGCCTTCACTACTTGTAGAATACGTGGTCCAAATTTCAGGTTTCTATGTTAAACGGTTTTGGCTGTGTGATGATTGTAGAAAAAAACCCTGTTATTTTATTATATAGATATAGAAAGTATATATACGAGTACATAAATGTAGGATGTAAGTAAAAATATAAATGGTATCTTCTAATTTGCTAATAAACGTATATCCAAAAATATTTCAGGCTACGCTTCGTTTCTGGAGCAAGAGTTAACCGTGAAATATAGGGAATTACTTTATCCAATAAATACGTTTTACGGAACTAAAATGGTCACGCTGTTGTAGTAATGTTGGGCGACCGCCAAGCAACAATGTACCTCTGTTAAGCCCCAATAAGAAACTCCCAACCATACCATGACCGAGGAAGGAAAATGACCTCGTTGGATACGTGGAATACGGTTGCTCGCTTCTTCACTACTGTGTGCGTACACCTTATCATTTTGTTTGTTGTAGCTCTCTTCTACGGTAAAATTTTTTTTATCCGAAAAAAGAATTTCCCGATAGTTTTTTCCCGCGTACCGCTTCAACAAAGCGCGGCATCTCTTCAGTCTCAGGTCCATTAGACGAGCATTTAAACGATGTCCTGTTTTTCTTCGATATGCTCGAAGCCCTAAGTCTTCATTGAACACCCTTTTCACCGTGGTTCTGCTTAACCCCATCTGAAGGGCCAACAGTTTCTGCTTACGTTTGGGATTTCTTTGAATTCGTGCCTTCACAGCTTTTATCACTGCTGGAGTCCTAACAGACCGAGGGCGACCACTTCTTGACCTGTCATCTACACTAGAGTCTTCATTGTATCGTTTGATGGTACGATAAACGAATCTTTTGGTTATATTCAAATTTTTCAGTATGTAAAAAATTTGAATTGGCGCGTAACCGCAACGACAACTGCAACACGGTCTTCTTTAAGCGTCCACTCCATATTTAAAAATGAGTAAAATTCTAAAAAGTATACATTTTTATGTTCATGAACAATTCGAAATTCAAATTCAATAAACTTTTTTGTGGCCAGCATTCTAAAAGAAAAGTTTTTACTGTGTGACAATACTTATGACCTGACTGTGTATATCTCAATAACTTTAAAACAAGCTATCCGTCTGTCGGCCTCATGATTAGTCGACGAACAACATTAGCATATCAACGCGCCAACGACAATGCAATCTGCCGCGATCTATTCTGGAGACGAAAGTGTCGTTTACCTCTTGGCCTATTTACCAGAACATTGTTTACTAGCAATATTTTTCACTGATAACGTACCTGTGAAAAGTATTGAGAACCCAAGTCTCATCTCATGATACATATTAAAGATTGTTTTACTCGTGGTAGGTCTCTCGTATGCGGGAAGCCGTCTGGGTAGGTACCACATCTTTGCCAGTTATTCTGCCACCAAGCAGTAGTGCGCAAGTATTACCGTGTTGCGGTTTAAAGAGCATTGTAGCCAGCGAAATTACTGGGCATATGAGACTTAATATCTGATGTCTCGGGGTGATGAGCGCTATGTAGCTACGCAGCACTTTTTATGGTATTAAAAGTTCTGGGTGGCACTGCAATTGTTATGGGCAGGCGTGGCGCTTACCATCAGGTGAATGACTTGCTCGCCTTATCACTCAGTACCATACTTAACGCAATTAAATTAATTACCACTCTCATATACCACTGAGGTTGCGGGTTCGATTCCCGCGCCGGGACAAATGTTTGTGCACAGAAAAAAAGGCTCAAGCATTTGTTTCATGTCTGGGTGTTGAAGGACCATGACGAATCCTAGTTAGGGGTCAAGATCTATGTATGTGATCGCTGGGCGTTATTTATTTATTATTTACATTTAATAAAGATTATTTGCGCAACATTATTACCTCAACAACATCAATGTCTGTAGCGAATGGAAAGAGCAATAATTGGCTATCACGTGCTGAGAGTTACATCCCAAACCCTGATTATGTTCATGTATGAAACGAGCGCGTCCTAAATACAAAATACGAGCAGTACGTTACAACTGGAGGCTTGTATGTTTGGTAGAACGTTTTCGAATACGTTAGCGCTTACGCAACGCAGGTTGGGGGCCAAGTCGCCGCGTGGTGCTAAGAGGAAAGTGGGTGACGACGATAGGCTTCGGTCACATTGCGTGTCTTGGCTGCAACCGTTGAGTAAATGGAGAGCATTTTTATATACCTAAGTGGCGAGACGAGCAGGTCTTTCACCTGATGATAAATAACACGCCAACGCCTGCCCGTAACAGTTATAGCACCATTCGGATATTGTTTTGTCTGTGAAAATCCTGTGCAGCTCAGCACTGCACTCAGACAAAAGATCTTGGTGCTTAATCCAATGACCTTCGAACCGGAACACCGTACTGTTCGCACGCTACTGCGTGGTGGTTGAATTTGGCAAAGATTTGGTAGTAGCCTCTTGCAGAAGAGATATACCACTACTAGAGCTTCCGGTAAAGAGGATAAACTGCTCTTACAATAAAATAACCGTAAAGCTGCAGTTTTTTAGCATTAGGCAAGTATTGAGTAGAAATATCTAATGTTCGGTGATTGAAAGCCCGGTATGCGCAGTCAAGCGTTTCACACTCCTTGACCGCGACACGTGACATCCTGCTCGGTAGGACCTCGGCTCGCTCCGTTGGCGATCTAAGGATGCCGTGTCTATACTTTATTTCTATAAAAGACAAAACTTTCCTCTTTGTTTGTTGTATGTTTCAAAGTTTTGGAAGTGAAAATAACGTGCTGCTTTAGTATTTTTTTATTAAATCTGTGTCAGGTGACAGCCCTCGTAAATTGGAAATAGCCCTACGAGAATTCGGCACCGTGAAAATTTTGCCAGAAAATACGTGTTGAATTGGCGAGTCGAAGAATGAATTTGAACGAGGCTTTCGAAGAGTTAATTAGTTGTATTCAGCAGCATTGCGAGCGGACCAATTCATTATGTACTTACCTTTTTTTTTATTTATTTGTATAAATTTTACAACTTTTCATAAAAATCTAACACCTTATAAACCTTAAACAGGTTTGTCTTGGGTGTCGCATTCCTCTTCTATTACTTACTTATAAAGTGGTAACATTTTAAAATAGTAGGTAGTATTGACTATAATATGTACAAATATCATAACAATAGCTGCGCTCGGGACCGCTCGAATGTAATCTTGATGACTTTATTTCCATTTGACGAAATGACATTAAGTATAGGCACAGAATACAGAGGTATAGGTACAGGTTGTTCCATTTTAAGGTTGTTAATTATTTCTTTAATATTTAGATTTTACTAGAACTTTTTTAATTTTTTAATTTTTAATTTTATGAAATATATACGTTTGTTAGTTTTTATTCTTTTTATGTCTTGATTTTATATAATATTTTAATAATCTGTTTGTATTTTTATGTATAGATGTACATTTATTAAGATTTTATTGCGATAGATATCTTTTTTTTAATATATTTTTCATGTTTATAGGGTTAATTTTGTCTTTCGTTTCTTTTGGAATGTTATTAATTAATCTAGGTAAGATAAAGTCTTTAGTGCGCTCACCATAATATTTATGAGCACTAGTTGTTTTTAGATTTTTATTTGTAACTTGTCGAGTGTACCTATCATGTGGAAGTAGGTGCATTTCGTGCATGCAGGAGTTCTTGGAGAAGTTTGCCACTTTCCTACATCGAATCGCTTTCGGTTGTTTGGTGCCTAGAGTGCCATCTCATTAACACAAGAGGACGCAATAAATTAACCATAATGTCTACAGATTTTATGAGACCATTCGAAGTACACATTTCAAAACGTTATACTAGTCGAAGTCGCCAAATTGAGTGGAATTCGGTGCCAAAATACGAGAATAGTTGGTCAAGTTTATAAACGTTATGATAAATTCTGACTACGAACTTGTCGAAGTGGGGATGGTTATATATTCACCAGCTAAAATATTAAAATAGTTAAGTATTGGCAAGCTTGGCCTTTGACTTCGTTTTATGAAATGAAACTATCTCCAACTCACAGTGGCAGATAATATAATAAAAACAAGACTGAGGTACGACGGCAGATGCCAATTACGGTGGCGGCTGCTGCAATTTTGCCTTTCAGTATTCCGATCTCTTTTTTAAAATGAAAACAAACTTTAAGGATTTGGTTTAAACTGGATCAAAGTTCCAAACGTCTTCCAAACATTATTAAAGTAGCAGTACCGACCACACTACACACACTGCCGACAATTCGGTGTATAACTCCTTATGAGCGCGGTTTTAGGATAAGGCGTACCTCGCACGTGGTGTCGCGTCAAGGCGTGAACGGTTCATTCACACGTTACCGGTATCTTGATAAAGATAACCTACCATTTCGTAACCATTTTTTGCAATGCAAAGCGCGTGGTATACGAAGCAAAACATACTAAATGCACTTATTATAATTATAACGCTCCTCGGGACGCTTTTGAGGCACGCAGTGAAGGATGCGCGCGAACACTCTCCATTTGCCAGCATTGATAAACACCCGAACTTCAAACTCCGGGTTCAGTCTAAAATCTATTTTGATCCACTACTCGGCTCCCTACATATGATTACATGGCTGTCCAAACTGGGCTACTACTGGCTACCGAACTCTTGACCAAGCCTAAGAGACTTGATCGATCTGTAACCTTTCCACAACCAGAATGGTTGAAAGTGATCATATATGAGTTTGCTGTTTTGCTAATGGCTTCGAACGCTGGCAAATTGTGCTCTCTTTACCAGCTAAGTACCATTAAAGTTTGAGGAAACTGTCAACAAATATCAATGAACTGTAAAAAAGATTGGGCTTAAAATCATATGTTGATGTAGATGGTTTCGTCACAGTAGAGAGACGACGAAGACCTACTAATCGGAACCAGTGCGGTACCGCACCGACAGGGCCTAAATATCTGCTGCGCCCCGCTGTGCCGACGACATTGTTGTACGTCGCGGCTGACTACACCTCTACACCTCTACGGAAGAAGACCTGGTGCAGTACATCTCAGTGAAAACGAAACTGATGTTGAGGGTTGTGCCCTTACAGTCCAGCGACTCAACGTCAATTTCAAATCGTTTGTTGTGCGAGTTCCTACACACGACCTTGGAACCTTCATTAAGGAGGACTTTTGGCCTAAGGGTGTACTGTACAGAAAATTCAGAGGCAGGCTACGAGACACCACCAGTCTCCAGAGCGGCGCGACGGTATAACGTGCTCAATAACAGTTTTAGTTTTTTATAAATTTCATATATAGTTAGTCTCTAAGGTATTTGTGATATGGGCATCTGATATGATTACTTTGTGTTGTTTTATAATTGCCTGAAATAAATAATAAAAAAATATGTGTGACAATTTAAAGTTTAGGTATAAGATGTACTGATACCTTCACCCAAATGAAAGTAATCAGCTAATTTGCTCATTTCAATGCAAAACGTTGTCGCAGGGCCTGCTACATATATTATTTATTATAAATCATATCAAAATCTGTTTACTCTGTTTTGGCATCACAAACGCACTTATGAACGTCAAATTATCACCATGATTCTATCACTGCACCCGAAAAATAACCACTACTAAGAAAATACGGCTAGAAACTGAGGGGCATTTTTTAGAGATTTTGTTAACATTTTTGGCTACTTTGCAAAAGTGGAACGTTCCAAGCATCTTTGTCTTCTATATAATTACGAACAGTATAGAATGCGTAAGGCGTGGTATAGCTAGCGATCACATATTTATATGTCAGTTTTATTATTTTATTATCTAATGTCACAGCCTCAGGGATGACACAGCAATGATGGACGCCATAGGATTTAATGCAGGCTAATGCAGCCCTCGAGCAGTCTATTATATTACCGATAATTATCATAAACGCTCGCAAATCTAACCGCGCAATTTCCGCAGCCGTCGTTGTATTTATTTGTTTGTTAGCTAAACGAGGCGCGATTAATCGGCACCAAAGCACGTCATCCGCACACTCGAGCCAAGTCCCGACCGCTAATGACCTGGTCTGGTGGCACACCATGCCGGTACCATAGCGGAGTGGGGTTTAGTTTTATGGCCCTCCATACTTTCGGTGCTTGAAACAGAATGCGTCAAGAACTGAAGTAATTGGACTATGCTAGAACTGTTAAGTTTTTAACTTATATTTGCAATTTTAAAATATCATTTTATATCACACGGTTTCTAAAGTGTGTTTGACGTGTCTTTTAGACTTGTTCGTATCAAATGTTGATATATCGTCGTCGTTGAAGTGACATCTTAAGTAATCCAGACATCGGCAACGTTCAGACAAGGACGGCTTTTGTTGCCGAAGAGAATATAGGTATACCTACTGTTTAAAGCAACTGGCACAATCCATCTGTGCCTCGCTTTACTTGAGAGCCCAAACAATCGTAGAGAGCAGTGGTTCTTTTTTCGATTCGGTTATAGAGTCATTGTCATAATTGATGTTCATAAGTGCATCTGTGATGCCAAAATTGAATAAAGAACTTTAAACGTAGAATCTTTTTATAATACGAGTACCTACGTCATCTTTTCTCAGTCCCTTATTCTCTTTTATAGGCCTCTAATGATTAGGTATTTTCTATGTGTACTCATACTTACACGTTAATTTGAATAATAATTTTTCACTTGAAGATAGGGATCGTCCACTAAACAACGCTGAATATTTTTATATAGTTACCACTGTCACTGGAAGTCCTAGAGTAAACGTTGTAGGGTGTTTTAATAGGTCTATTTGTGTACCTTGATTAAATAATAAGTAAAATTAATCGCGATATGTGATACATAAAACAAATGTTACGGAATTCTTCCAAAATCTTAAATTGTTTACCTTTAATACCAGATATGTGCACTGTCCTATCGATGTACATCTCTATTAAAGCCCTGGTTTATTATTCAAATTACTGCGACATCAGTCATAGATTTGTGTACTCGAAATAACACAATAGGTCGTTGTCAATAGACTAAACGAAAATAGACGAGCTGCATCGACATCACATTCATCAGTCTAAGGCTAGCTATAATTATCCAAGACCACCTGTTGCCAGTTAGGTACATACCTAAGTATTCGACGCAGTGAGTGTCTTTTGTTTAGTTTATTTAGTACCTATCTAAAGTTCATAGTTTACAGTCGTTAAATCATGTCAGAGGCCTTCGGGCAGTCTACAGCTCCGACACCACCGCCACACAAGAAGAACTAAAACAATACCATTTTGCAATCCTCCGGTTGGTAGGTCTCAATTAAGAGTCAAGAAGCTCACAGATTATTTCTTGTCATTCCTATGTCATTTCCACATGACGTTACTTGCGATAACTGTAATAACTTCATTAAATGATAGTGTTTACATGTGTTTGAATCTGCTTTAATAGAAGCACCGTTGAAATCCATTCAGTTTAGACAATTCATCCGTTCCCACCTGGTTCCCATCAGAGAAATGGATGGTTCCCACCAATCTTTTTGACATATTATTATGGATCGAATGCACGAATAGCATTCAGGAAGAGTTACTGTTGCTGTAGCTACTTGGCTCGAAGCTCCGGGATTTCCGGGATTTCCGGACACTTGTACACGCGTTTTCAGTTCAAAAATCTTGTACAAATGACTATGATATTATCTTACCTTTTATAAACAGACATCTGTATGTTGTGGTTTTTTATTAGCGTAGGTCAGGTTGCCCATAAAGAACGTTGGTTATGATCGTAATAAATTCAGCGCATAAACGAGAACTGGAAAGTGGTCGTAACGATGCATGCCAGAATGAGTGCGTTCTTCACACTTGCATATTTAATGTGGTTGTTGTTTGCTCACTCGTTAATATATTTCGTCTTTAATTTAATATGAGACTTCGGATAAAATTAAACTAAAAGAATTGGCTGTAAGGGATCTCGAGCATTTAGAAATATGTAATAAATGTCTACTGGTGTAGGTTTCTCGTATGCGAGAGGCAGTCTGGGTAGGTATAGCCACCGCCACCGTAGGCCACCGCTTTGCCAGATTAGCATTACTGTGTTCCGGTTTGAAAGGCATTGTAGCCAGTGAAATTACAGGCCATTAAGGGCTAAATGTCTCAGGGTGACGAGTGTAGTGCAGTGCCGCGCAGTAGTTTGCAAAATAAAGTTTCTGGGTGGTGTTGCAACTGCTATGGGCGGCGTTTTGCTTACCAGCTGAACGACCTGACAGTATCGTCACTCAATTCCATAAATAAAATAACATTCTTCTCTTAATCACTTTAGTTAATCTTAACAAATGACTTAGCAAGCTACTCTTTAGACTTACTGTTATTTGTAGGAGACTTTGTTTGCTTCGAAACAGTAGGTACCTCAAACTATGCATTAAAGATAAACAAGATTTTTGTTGAAAAATATATTTACATACATACATGCATACCATACATTGCAAGTAAAATAAAAGCTTGTAAAAACAACCTTCAGTGGATCAATCACATTTCAGATTGTACAAAAAATAAAATCGCGTTCAATATTCGAATTTTTTTTCAGGTGTACCTCGACACGAACACATTAGACCTGACAAGGCCCGAGCACCGTCTTCTAGTCCTCCAGATAGCGCTAAAGTGCGCTGACATTTCCAACCCGTGCCGGCCGTGGGACATCAGCCATACGTGGAGCATGAAGGTCTGCGAGGAGTTCTTCCGCCAGGGGGACGTGGAGCGCCGGCTCAACCTGCCGCTGTCTCCGCTGTGTGACAGAAACACTACCACCGTGCCCAAGATACAAACGGGTGAGTACTTTCAAATGTAACGATAGACTGGATGAGGTTCCGCGACCTGTTTCATACTTTACATTTTGTATGAATTTAAGTGATAGAATATAAACGGATTCGAATTATAATTATCTACACGTAATGTATATAGTGTTGCATATGCTTTTCAAAAACTAAAGTTATATTAGTATTTGTTCGGTTTTTATTTTTGGATGCGCTATTGGTGTGCTTAGGTATTAGTATTGTATGAATACATACATATGTGTGATAATCATTTATTCGTCAAGACCATACAATTATAAAAAAACTAATATTTCTTTTTCTAGGTTTCTTCAAATACGTAGTCACACCGCTCATCACCGAGTGGCACCGCTTCCTCCAAAGCGATCTATCTGAACAGATGCTCAAAAACCTAGTCACCAATCACAAGAAATGGGACTCGTTCGACAAAGAAGAACAAGCGATATCGGAGGCGCAGACTCAAAATTCCGACGCGGATATAGTCGATGACGACATGGATTCTGGGAATCTGTCAGACAGTTCGGAAATGCTGCTGCCTCGGCGGGGCTCGCTGATACCCGTGCCCTTGCGGCCCGCTGGCTTCCGCGAGCAACTACGCCGGTTCTCCGTACCTCTCAACGTTTTCCAAGATTCGCGTCGTAGGATGGATGAAGCGGCGGCGGTCACCCATCTCGACGGCAGCCCCGTCGGCAGCGACCGCTCGCTCGGTGAGGAATCCCCCGAACGCGTTCTTAGCAGCGACAAGCTCATACCCGAATCGTCTATCGCGTCGATCACGACCCCGCTGCAAGCGCAACGCATCAATCAAGTGTTGCGAAACGAACGCAAGTGGACGCTGGTCCGGCAAACGACGTTCCCGCCTCTGGAGGCGATGACCCGCGCGCACTCGCTCATCCCGCGCGCGTCCAGTCACGACGATTGCATCTACCCGCGCGCTGTCAAATCTGACAGTGGCATCCGGTTCGATGTCACCCCGGACGCGCGCCAGGACTCAAGTCGGGCCGGCGCTCGGCTGCGCGAGAACCTCACCGCCTGGCATCGCGACTTCAGCCGCCGCAGGAAATCTATGCCAGCGGAGACCTTGAGTGAGTTTTTACATTTTCCATAATTATCGAACTTCACTAAAGCAAAACCGAACAGCGAAATTAAAAACTAGCTGAAACAAAATCATTTGAGAGCGTGCTGTATTCAGGTAGGGTCCTTAGTGAACTTAGTATAAATTGACTATCTGTTGTACCTACCTACATTAAGGAATGCATTAAATTCGACTTGTCAGGCGTGGTAAAGCCGTCTTCCACTCATTACTGCGTCCTCGTTGTTTCTGGTTCCCTACATACAGCAGAATCTTAGTCAGGGGCTAATTGTTATCATTGCGCGTACAAAAAGAGGGGTGTTCTATCTTTTACGCCTTTGTCTGTCTATCTGTCTGTCTGTTGCTTTACTTAGCGCTCAAACGGATAGGCCGATGCTTTGCTTTTCATTGTTTTATGTTTAAAGCCAATTAAAACCATTTGCAATGAGAGCTGTGCGCGTTGTCGTAAGGAATTTGATCTCGCGATACGATTGGTTATTCGGCATGGTACTTAAATGTGTTTGATGAAAATTTGACCATTATAGTTTTATCGGTTTTATTAACCCCCACGCAAAAAGGAGGGATGTTATAAGTTTGACCAATGTGTGTGTCTATCTGTACCACCGTCTTAAACGGGTGAACCGATTTGGATGCGGTTCTCTTTATTTGAAAGCAGGTTTTCTAGCGGGTTGTTCTTAGACATGTTTTATAAAAATCGGTTCAGCAGTTTTTTACTTTAATAAGTCTGAAACGCAATGAAAATATCAAGTGTATTTCATTGCGTTTCAGATATGAGATGAAGTTCCGCAACGTCACGCCTGATTCCATTAAAATACTTTTATAGGTTTTTGTGTCGGTTTTTTTTTAGTTTATTAAATTCTCAATTTATAAATGAATAAAGATGGTCGGGAGCGGCAATTCCGCGAGCTACGCGAGGTGCTGCCACAGTTGATCGCTCGCAGTCTGTCGACGCGCGACCGGCGCGAGGGGCGCGAGGCGCGCGAGGGGCGCGGCCGGCGCGGCTCGGCGCCCGCGCCCGGCACGCTGTTGGCGCCTGCGCGTGCGCCGCGCCTTTGCCAACTGACAGCTCGCACAGAGCCCCTCTCCCCGCAACCCCGCCGCTCCTCTCTACCTGTAGAGGTGATGACAGGTGCATGGCTAAGCTTTTTTTATTAATTTCCACGTACATTATGATGTTAATTTTGCGCATTGTTGAAGTTTCTACTACTCTGTATCTCTATAATTTTCTTTTAGGCGCAATTCACACTGAAATTGCAGCGAAGCGGCGGCGGCGGGCAGTTTTAGTACCTAAATTTACCTACGCAGGGTTATTTTAACTGGGTTATTACAATACACTAGCCGCAACTATGTATAGACGCATGTTATCACTTTACCACCTTTACTTCTCTGATCTCTTTGGACGAAAATTATAATTTTAATATTAGCAGAATATACATTTTTCTTCAATTCACAATGTAGTTTCGATACGGTCAACTCTCATTAAATTTAACGGGATTGGGATACTGGTGTGAATTGCTGCCTTGTGCAAGAAGATCCAACTCTAAATATTTCAAAAATCAACTCAGCATGAAGCACTTTGAAATTAGCAGTCATAAAAACCATACACACTCGGAAAAAAAATACATTTCGGAATTAAATTACACCTGTCACAATTGCACTTGGCAAATGCCTTTATTATTGAAAACTACTCTACACTCTACTCGCTAAAACTAAAGTAACTACTTACAAATGAAATGAAATGAAAGGAAATGAAATGAAATAAATTTATTTGTCTGAAACATGGGTACAGATAAAGATGTTGAGATTTGTTAGGTATAGGTTCCATCATGTTCTACCTTTCGGTGTACAAATATTTATGATAATGATTAAATTCATTATGTCATAATTTAATTTAACACATGTGATTATTTATTACTTATTGTCAGTACCTTAATAATGTCAAAATAAAATAAAAATACAGTTATGTCATGATCATGATACAATAATAATTATTAATAATACATTTAATATACCTTCACTTTACATTTAAAGAACTCATCAAGAGAGTAGAAGGAGAAGTGCAGTAACCAACTATTTAATTTTGTTTTAAATTTGTGAAGTGGCATATTTCTTATATCAATTGGGATATGGTTATATATTTTAATAGCCATATAATAGGCATTGTTTTTAAAAAGACTTAAGTTACATTTGGGTAAAGCAAATTTTTTGCAGTAACGAGTCGACCTCTGCTCATCACCTTTAAAGTGAAAGAAATGTGAATACTGTTTTACAAATATACTCATTTCTTCGACGTAGAGACTAGGAAGTGGTAATATTTTTAACTCTTTAAATAACGGTCTACATGTGTCACGATATCCTGCTAAGCATAAAGCACGTATACACTTTTTTTGAGCTTTAAAGGCTCTTTCCATAATAACAGAATTTCCCCAAATTATCAATCCATATCGCAACACCGATCCAATAAAATACAAGGAGAAGCAATTGGACAACCCATAGACCATTATAGGACAATTGTACTTACTTCACGGATATCGGTTTGACATGAATGTGGCTCAGCCGGAACTGGTGCTATTTTCAATCCAACGCACCGGAGTTCGAATTCCGCTGGCCTTGACCAATGATTTTCTTAAATTATTACAGATTTAACACTCGAAAACATCGTGAGAAAACTGACATGTTCAAGAATCACAAATAACCAATGATATGTGATTATGGCTCATACTCTCTCTGTGAGAGAAGCGCAGTTTCCTAGCATCGATGAAATCCGGTGTGGCAACTAACTGCATTAAAATATTTCGACTTTAGTACATCTTAATCTTTCTAATTTCAACTGAAATGGTAGTGTAGTGAAGCGCAACTATAACCCTAATGCCTATTGCCGATACTTGCGGATTGTCGGGCAAGTATATTCTTATACGTGTAACTAACTATCAGTATTTTCCAGGTGTTTCATCATACTGAACTGGCGAGGTCATCAGAATAACTAAGGGCCTGGAGGTCAGCGGAAGCCGAGGACATTATTAGCACCGATCTCTCTGATCTTTCGTGCGTGACGTCACTCGAGACCGACTAAAATAATTGCACACGTGAAAAAGAAAGAGACTTCATGATGCCACAGGCTGAGAACTGGAGTAGTGTAATAAAAGTGAAGAATTCAAACAATACTTGATAGCTCTAAATAAAAAGCCATTTATAGTGTCTTCACATTTTCTCTCGTGTCTTGCTAGCCCGAGACTAAAGAAAAAATGTGAATTAATACTCGAAACTTTTCGAGTCGTACACACAAATGAATGGGCAAAAATTTACTTGTGAATACGGCTTGTCTTGAAAAACAGACTCTAGTGTACAACATGCAAGTGGGAAAACTTTAAGTGTGTACACGGACTAAATAATTGATAATGACGGACTTAAACCACTGTTTATTACTCGTGTATACAAACCGTGGGTCAAGTTGTGTAGACGGGAAAAAATGTATGGTGAATAAAACTTTAGTTTACCTACGCACATAATCGGGCAAGACTTTAGTGTGTATACGGACTAACAAAAGCAAATAACAAACATAAAATTATCATTATCACTTGTATACATTTATAAATGGACAAAATGTTATCATGTATACAAGTGAATATTAAATTACATTTACACAATTAAATGGGCAACAATTGTGTTACACGTGAAACAAAAGTGAATATGGGCCAAAACAAATTAAATGCACAATATGGACAGAAAAATCTGATGAATACGTATTTTAGTCATAAGTAATGTTTTAGAATTAAATGTGAAATGAAATATAAAATATTTCTAATAAGTGATGTATTGAAGTTTTGTATTTCAATGTTGATAATAATTATAAATAATAATTAAATTTTGAGTGTTAGGGAAATTCATCTCATGGCTTTGTAGTTTTAATACGCAAGGTGTATCGAACTCGGTACTGGCACTGACTTCTCATCAGATCATAAATCATTAATTTATATTAATGTATATTAGTGATTAGTGAACTATACATACCAACTACTTGTGATCTGAACAGGTCATTGCATTGTACCCAATGTTATTGAAAAGCTTTACCATCATGCACAATGTATTTAGTATTCTAATTCTAAGAATAACTAGAAGAAGTTATAAGTTATTAAGATCTGGACCTTGCATTAGTATCTACAGCACAATGACAAATAATACAACAGTACAAATTATTTATAATTTTATTATATAATTTCGTTGTTGCCATATATTCTCATGAGAATAATTAAATAGTGTAATATGAATATGAATATATTGAATATACATGCAAGTCAGGTACTTGGCAAGTCATACTGATGTAGATTATAATGCCTAATTATTATATTTAGTAATTATTATTATTACTAGTAATTTTATTATTATTATACCAAAAACGAGCAACTAGCTCGCGCAAGTCCACGAATAAGGAGTCTCATAATGTATTGTAGTATTCATTGTTCAAATTAGTCATAATTATAAGTACTTAATAGATATAAGACTTAACTGTCGCTCAAGATTTAATGTATTAGTAATTTTAACAGTATTATGTTACAACTAAAATTAGTTCTAGTTCAATCCGTTGTATATTGAATCGATTAAAATAGCACAAGAAATTATAAGGCGAACAACTATTAGTCTAAGCTATGTATATGTTACGGCTAATAGCCGAAGTGCGGCTACACCTAGTTTTAGCCGGTTACGACTAGGTGCAGCCGGTGACATAAGGATAAACTTAGGTGTATCTTACGCGAGATCGTAAACTGTCGAAAGATTGTGAACCGTCGCATTTTTCGGTAGAATATAATCTACCTAAGTGATAGCAGGCCTAGCGCACTCCGCACTGTAGGTACGAAGCTACAAGTACATAGCTGGACACCGACGGCGGGTCGCGCGATATACATTATAAACTATCACCACAGAATACTAAAGGGCAGAAGCATCACTCCGCAAAGAAATTTAAACAAATAGCGACTCTTGCTATGACGAAATAAAATTCAATTCAGCTCGCGTAGCGCTGTATACCTACCAGTCATATTAACCTACAGAGCGCCTCTCTTTCTATCGCGCCGCTCTTATCTCTTCTGACGCGGCACGTGTAACGACGCGCGACCCGCCGTCGGTGTCCGGCTCTGTACATGTAGGCTACGTACCTACAGTGCGGAGTTCGCTAGGCCTGTTATAACCTAAGATAAGTAGGATACATCTAAGTTTAAACGCATGTGGCCGGCTGCACCTAGTTGTAGCCGGCTTAAACTAGGTGTAGCCGCACTTCGGCTATTAGTCGTAATATATACATGTCGATTGTACATACTTACATATCTGATTTCACTGAAGCTTCAGTTTGCTAAAAATTACTTTTTAGAAATAGATTTTTAGAAATATCGACGTTTAAATTGTAGTATAAAAATATTATCTGGTTGCCATGTTCGTATACTAATTGTGTTTTCCAACGCTGCGAACACATGTTAAATTTAAATTAATAGGGAATATGCATGTATTTGTTTTAATGCATGAATCGATTCATTATTGACCACTATTAACGAAAAAAAATGTTTAAAAAATTTACGGCATCATGTGTCAATAAAATAACTAAAAGAAAATTTGAATCAATTTAAATCAACATAAACGCGCCATTTCCGTGTGACGTCACAAACGTGGGGACCTAGGATCTCCTCATTGGTCCATCTATGCTACATGTGTGTGTATGTCATCAATTTACCAATAGGGCGGGCTCTATGTCAAAAATTTACCAATAAGCAGCGAAGCGCGTGACGTGAGATGTGGTTGCATGTACTCAAGCGTTTTGAAATTACGTTCCGTTTCTCCAAAAATAAAAAGAAGAAACATTGAAATACAAATAAACTACGCAAATAATAATAATAATAATTATATCACTACTAAATGTTTACAGGAGTAATCTATCGTAAAAAGTAATTTCCAGATTTTTCGACTACACATGCATATTCCCAATTGTAATTGGTTAGTTTTTAGCAAGCAACTAATAACGAGTATCCACTTTCATGTACTAGTCAAAGATATAAATAATTCATGTATATTCAATAACGCCCGAAATATCTTAATGTTTTTACTCCAGTTGGTTTTTATATAGCTCATCTCTTTCAAGTCTATGTTGACCAACTTTTATTAATTTCCCCCAGCAACGCAAGACCGTTGACATTGACAGTAATATTTCGAGTTCTTAACCCCCGACGCAAAAAGGAGGGGTGTTATTAGTTTGACTACTATGTGTGCCTGTCTGTGGCACCGTACCTTTTAAACGGGTTAACCGATGTAGATGCTGTTTTTTTTAATTTGAAAGCAGGTTTTCGAGCAGTGGTTCTGTAGCATGTTTTATCAAAATCGATCCAGCTATTTTTTACTTTTATAGGCTTTTTGTGTCGGGGGTATTTTAAATTTTAGTTTACTGTAATTCGCTTGTTGACCTAATAATCAGTCACAGACAGTATTTCTCCTCTAAAACTTCTCCCAGGTAACTCCTCTCAGGTAACCTCTTACGTAAGTCCTAGTTAGCATACCGCGGGTTCATTTTGCTCAAATAAGCAAGTACTTTTTAGCTGGTTCTAAAGAAGCTATATAAAGAATGTTTGTTAGTAAATCTTATTTAGAATTGCAGTTGGTGCATACATTGTGTTGAATTGTTATTTTGTTTTTAATATTCGTTTGAAACTTGTACATATTGAAGTAAAGTCAGGCGCTTTGTAAAGATAGCTATACCATAACATTTCTTGTACAGCAACAAACTTATCTCTATGTTAGGATAAGAGAAAATAGTTCTGGCACAAAGCAGTTTTTCAAATTATTGATCTCATTGTTATATAAAAATATAAGATTGTTAGTTCTTTACAGAGTGACCTGATCCCTTAAACCTGGTAACAGATACATTAATGTTACGTAATTTGGTAGTCATTTATGATATGATGATATTATGTACGATCGTCGTGCCCTCGATCTGAAAATATGACGGCTGGTCATTCGCAGTCCTTTGTATATTTTTGCTAATGCAAATTCTAATCGCTATCGATATAACAAGTATAGTATATATATGTAAACTTCAAATAAATGTTCTTGCATGTGTAACTCCTGATTTTTGGTTCAGGCAATAATATACACCATGTATTGTGATACTGTCTTTGACGCTCCCGCACTCTCCATTTAAGCGGGAGTGATTATAATGCCTCACGCTTAAATCGTAGTACATATTATGTTTATATATTGAATTTATATTGCCACACAAACATTGTGAGACTATAAATGTTGAAGTATTCCGTAGTACAGATTTACTTAATATATATATTATATATAAATAAGTAGTTAGTCTCGGTGTTTACTGTTGACTTTGACTCTCGAAGTTGTATTTGGAGACTATTTTCTGGAAGATTTAAATGTATATTCTAAGAATTTATTCAAGGTGTAACGTAATATGTTATGTATATAAGCCCGAGAGGGCTTTTCTGACCAAACATGCGAATAACTTGACGTGTACACAAGTTGGATGTAGCGTATATGAAATTCCCATTTAAAAGGAAAATTATTATAATCTTAGAATTTTAGACAACCCTAACTTGAATCAACATTTGCTATTCGTCTCCAGCTGCTAGGGTCATAGTTCTAATAACAGCTGTAGTGTTATTGTAGGGTTGTCATGTTGTGTTTATATATATCGCGGAAGAAACTTTTCTTGAATGAAAATCATCGAAATTTCATAACTCGTTGAACAGACGTTGTTCGCCATGACGTGCAGAATAAGTCCCCTTTTGTTTTATACACATATTATGATACACACAGTATTATACAATATATGTCTTTGACTCGGTACGGAATACGAATTGCTGATATTTTAGATCGCACGAAGATGACTTGTTAGTTTCACTGTGTGCGTTATTGAAGGTAGTTTATAGGGACCAGGGCTTGTTTAATGTTACTACAGAATGATGTTATTATTTATTTATTTATTTATTTATTTGAGAAGACCAACAACACTTCTTATAAAATAATAGTAACTTATTTATACCTAGTCAGGTCATGAAGTCTGTCACATGTTTAATATAAAATAATTGAAACAAGTTTATTCATTATGAAACCATTTATATACCAAAATGAACTTAACAAAACATAGATTCTTATGACAATGAAGTTTATTCAAAATGACCTCCGTGATTTTGAATACAGGCCTTCAATCTGCGCGGCCAGTCGTCTATCGCAGCACGAACGAGGTCCATGTCAATATCGGCGGCTGCCTTAATCAAGGATGTCTTGAGTGACTCCAAATTGGGATGAGGCTTTGAGCACGCCTTTTCCAAGTGTTGCCATATCTTGTAATCTAATGGACTCAAATCTGGACTGGAGGAGGGCCAGTCTTCGTGCCGGATGAAGTCGATTTCACGCGCCGCCAGCCAGTCTTGTGTGCTCTTCGCTCTATGAGGTGGCGTCGAATCTTGTTGGAATACCCAGTGCCTGTTATTGAACATGGTATGAGAAACAGGTTCCACAAGGTTCGTCAGGACTGTATTTTGATACACAACTGCATTCGTTTTTACACCTTTCTCACAAAAATGTACCTCTGTTAAGCCCCAATAAGACACTCCCAACCATACCATGAGCGAGGATGGAAAATCCTCGTTGGACACGCGGAATACGGTTGCTCGCTTCTTCACTACTGTGTGCGTACACCTTATCATTTTGTTTGTTGTAGCTCTCTTCTACGGTAAACATTTTTTCATCCGAAAAAAGAATTTCTCGATATTTTTTCCCGCGTACCGCTTCAACAAAGTGCGGCATCTCTTCAGTCTCAGGTCCATTAGACGAGCATTCAAACGTTGTCCTGTTTTTCTTCGATATGCCCGAAGCCCTAAGTCTTCATTGAACACCCTTTTCACCGTGGTTCTGCTTAACCCCATCTGAAGGGCCAACAGTTTCTGCTTACGTTTGGGATTTCTTTGAATTCGCGCCTTCACAGCTTTTATCACTGCTGGAGTCCTAACAGACCGAGGGCGACCACTTCTTGACCTGTCATCTACACTAGAGTCTTCATTGTATCGTTTGATGGTACGATAAACGAATCTTTTGGTTATATTCAAATTTTTCAGTATGTAAAAAATTTTAATTGGCGCGTAACCGCAACGATGCAACGCAATAACTGCAACACGGTCTTCTTTAAGCGTCCACTCCATATTTAAAAATGAGTAAAATTCTAAAAAGTATACATTTTTATGTTCATAAACAATTCGAAATTCGAATTCAATAAACTTTTTTGTGGCCAGCATTTCAAAAGAAAAGTTTTTGCTGTGTGACAATACTTATGACCTGACTGTGTATATATAAAAATACAGCCAATTATAGGTCTCCGATGAAATAAATAATTTTAAAGCTAAGAATATTGAACTCCTACATAACAAAACAAATTATATATTTAGGTACATAACGAAATAAAAGTAGGTAGGTAACAAAAGGTAAAAAAAACGTACGTAACATTAGGTTGAATAGGGTGAATTATGTAAGCGACGTAACCCAATCTTCGGATGGGTTTAGAGAAACTATATCTGACATTTCGGTTTGAGAATAAAGGCGTGTGTGTAAGGGTGAGGGTGTGTGTGAGAGTGTGTGATAGGGTATGTGTGTATTTATGTGTGATATGGTATGATATGATTTCCTGCTTTGTTTAAAATTAATAAAAACTTATTGGTAACAGATAGTGTGAATAAAACATATAATAATTAAGAGTACTAGTGTAGTTAGATCAGGGTTTATAAATGATATTTCCATTCTATATCCTAAAATACTAGTTTCAGCATAATGTAGGAAGAATGATGCCAGGGAATAATTTTGCTATCTAATTTTTTTTAAGAATTTGTATCTCTGTACGTCATATATAGCAAATACGTACACAATGTTTGAATTTCATAAGGATGTTGTCGGTTTCTTCACGATGTTTTCCTTCACAGTTTTAGAGCAATTGGTAAACCTGCACAATTATATTTTATTAAATTAAGTATATGAAATCTAATTTGAATACTCCGTAAGGCCCACCATAGTTCTTAGCAGAAACCTATATTATCACCACACCGAGGCCACTCTCTACAAAATGTATGAAACAAACGCGTACCGAAAACAAACAATAAAAAAAACAAACCTGCCGTCGTATATGCGAGTGAATTAGAAATGCAGGTTGGCACCATTTAACTTGTTGTCAGAGCGTGACAAGATGCTTTCGCGCACTCTGCTCATTGGCGGTGCAAATTCTAATGGTGGCCAGACGGTCGGACGCGCGTTCCGACTGTTGACTGTGGGTCCGACCGTTTCACGTTTGATGTATGACCTTCTGCTAGAGTAAATAGCCGGGTCCACACCGGCCGAACCACGTCCGCTCCAACGCGCGAGTCAGACACGATCCAAACGCGCGGTCGGTGTGGACGCGATTCGCCTCTAAGCGACAAAAGTACGAGATGTTACATAGTAACTAGTAAGTAATCTGTGACGACGAAGCAGATTCGATCATGGATCGGAACATGGATCGCCTGGTGTAGACTGGACTATCGAAATCCGGGTGGGGTAAGTCGGTAATCGGTAGGAGGAGATGAGTGGCCATTCTGTATGTAATACTATTAGGTATTCTGTTGATTTATTTTTTGGAAATGTATAGCGCAGTCGATTTGTCATAAAAACAAAGATAAAATTGAAATTGTCAGATTAATTATTCAGGCCCTGGTCACCTTTTAACAGTATATATATTTATATCTATTCAATGTTGTTAATAGTATTTTGCCCAATAACCAAGTCACAAATTGTTGCGTCAACTTGTACCGTGTATCACAAATAATATATTAGATTCTTAGCGACATTGTTGAAATGCCTTCATTGTTGTACCTGTATCTTCTCGAAATGTGTGTTCAAAATGTTATATCCATTACGTATCTGCTTCAAAATGTTCAATTCATTAACCCTTTAACTGCCAAAGTCGGCCGAGCTCTACGGCGAGGTCGGCTAGAGCCGACACAACGTATGAAAACTGCAGAAAGCTCGGCGTAGAAGGCACGGCTTTGTCGCTGTAGCGTGGCGCTCAAAAGGTTACATATTTAGTGTTCAACGCATTCGATTGTAATTTTGAGTCGTA
Organism: Petrophora chlorosata; assembly: GCA_951640565.1. Classification (NCBI taxonomy): domain Eukaryota; kingdom Metazoa; phylum Arthropoda; class Insecta; order Lepidoptera; family Geometridae; genus Petrophora; species Petrophora chlorosata. The sequence continues at coordinate 3,454,769 of OX621188.1, forward strand.
ATAGGGAATACGCATGTATTTTTAATGCATGAATCGAATTATTATTTAAAACAATTAATAAAAATAAAAATTCTTAAATATTGGAAGATTTGAATCGATTAAAATAAACATAAACGCGCCCTATGCGCGTGATGTCAAAATGTGGGGACCTAGGATCTCATTGGTCTGTCAATGTTACATTTTTCGGTGTGTGTCGGACGAATTCTTTGTCAAAAATTGAGTAATAAGCAGCGAGCCGAGTGACGTCAACATGCGGTTGCACTCAAGCGCTTTGCGATTACGTTCTGTTTTTCCAAAAATACGAAAAAGAAACATTGAAATACAATAAAAAGTACCCAATTAGTAATAATAATTATATCACTACTAAATGTTTTTCGATTGGTTGGATTTTTCTACAACACATGCATATTCCCTCTTGCAGTTATTAAGAGATTTAATACTTAACGTCATATCAAAACTTAGGGCGCGTACTGAGTTCCAAACAGGGTAAAATCACTGTTCTAATAGGTAACCATAGAACATACCTTTACGTAATTTTCACTAACTGGAGAACGGCTTGCACGTTGTCTTAAACATGTTTAAATATTTAGACGCCTGTTAATTTTACATGTTTAAGATATTAAACATGTTTAAGACAATCGCCTGATTACAATGTTTAAATCTATTTAGAAAGTATTTGAACATGTCTAAAAAAGCCATAGACGTCGGATTATGATTAGCAAAGCATTAAATTTCAGTTACGTCACATACAAAGTTATATGTTACATCTTTTTAATTTCTTGGCACAAAACTTCATTGTTCTATGGCGTTTAACCATCTGTCACTTCTCCCGTTTAGCTACATATAGAAGTAAATTACGTAGCTATAGTATAAGCCGCCCCAAAGTAAAAATAAATATTTGAATCAAAGTATGCAGTTGGATCACGTGTTGAGAATAGAGCAAATAAACAAAAAAAGTTCTATATTGTATTACCTATATTCAAAATCTTAAAATCTTATTATTATATGTATCCTACCTATAACACTGCCCTTAAGTCTTTCAAATTGACATGTCAGTATTGGAAGTATACAAGAGAAAATTGTAATCGGAGTTTTTGTCCATATTGTTTAGAAATCTAGTTATCTAGGTATAAATTATAGGACTGGTGTTAACCTTTTTACGCCAAGGTCGGTTTCTCGTCATAGGAAAATGTGTTTTCTACGCTGAGGTCGGCCTAAGCCGACTAAAACGTATGAAAATTTCGTTACTTGGCGTGGAGGGCACAGATTTTACGTCTCTAGCGTGGCACTCAAAAGGTTAATTTCTACCACTCCGTAGGTAGCTTCGCGGTGTTGCCGTACTAATATTTATTCTGTGGTTGACGTAACGCGAGATTACTAATAAGCTTCAAAATCTGCCCCCTTATCACGAACTGGGCCCTAATTCACTATGACAACGTGGCGATTCCTTGCTTCAAGGAAACGTCGATTTCTTCATCAATAAACGACTTCTGCGAAATTTGTATTCTCTATGACGCGTCATATATGATAATATGAATGCGTCATAGAGATGTCGTTTATTAATGAAGGAATCGACGTGATTTCGAAGCAAGGAATCGACGTGATTTCGCCAAGTTGTCATAGTAAATTGGGGCCCTGGAGACAAAACGTGGATAAAACAGGGGATACATTATTTTGTCTCTGGTCCGTGCTATAGAGGCTAAAAGCCGAATAATTCGGCGGAATTACACTAATATTTTCATTACGTTTCAGATTTGAGATGAATTTCCGCAACGCCGCGCTCGATTCCATTACATTCCAATCCTTGACGCAAGACTAGCCGGTCGCGTTTCATCGTCAACCAACCCCTTTGCACCGCGCAGCTTCCTAAGAAGTGAGATGTCTTGATTAATAGACCTGAAGTGCCATAAGAAGCACATTTTTGTACGGCCGAGTCTAATTTTCGCTTTTCAATCTTGTACGTCCCCTTCAAATAATTCTGTGAATTACAATTTTCTTTTGTTCATCCGGCGGACTGCTCCAGCACAATCAACGTATCAAAAGCTTGGTCGAATTCGTCAATCGTATTTAATAATAATAATAATAATAAATTCTTTATTGCAACAACAAACAACAGATACACAGCTTTAATTGCAGTCTTGTAGGAAACGAGAAGGTTCAGCCGAAAGCTGTTTATAACAAAATGCGGTACCACCGACTCAAACGGACCGTATACGGTTAGCGACCAAGCACAAACTATCTACCGTACTGATCCGAGATAGTGACAAATTACTTGAGTGTACGCAGATGGTAGACATCTAGCGCGCGGCAGTGAATGCCGCCCACAAGGTAACAGTGCTTGGTAACGGGGTTGTTATCCCACAAAAATCAGTATACTTATACGTGATTGTACGGGAGCTGCAGGGCGATCATGTATCTTTTATTTCAATCAATTTCAATAAGAAACCAGTTTCGATGATGGTTTTGCGATAACGTAACCCTCTTAAAACGTCAAAGACAGCTCAATTGAAATAAAAATAAGTTACGCGACTGCTTGGCGTCAGAATAACTGGCCAAGCAGGTACCCGAGACGGTCTCTCGCATACGAGAAACCTACCACCAGTAATTCTTTAATTATCATCCTTAGCAACCACCTTCCATGGCACTGGCACAAAACAGCTAAGCTAAGCTAAGAAGTCAATCTCTTGTATGTAATTCACTTTTCATGCCTACGCTCAGCGGTCGCGCTAGGGTTGTTAAATTGAATGCGCGCGCCCGCTGCCTGCGACCCGGCGGGCGCGGCGCGGCGGTGTGACGTCACCACGGTTACTCGGACGGCGCAGAAAGTTTTTGGGAAGTCCAAAATTAATTGATTTAAAAAAAGAACTTTACATGATATCGCCATAATTGTTTCGCAGTTATAATTATAATGGAATAAAGCGTTTTTTTAAGAAAAAGAATGCGATTAGTTTACATTTGGGCGATTCTCTGTAAGCTTGCAATGGCCCATACAAACGCTGTCCTGGTATATTATTTTAGCATTTTCGCAGAAATATAATACTATTGCTTAGGAAAGTAACTATTACTGTTATTGCATAAGAGGGCCAATTGAATTTATTGGATATTTTCAAGTTATTTGTATTTTTCTGATAAATCATGACAGGGGACTGTTAGGTGCAACAGAGGACTGTTTTATATAGAAGTAAGTCATATTATTAGTATCAATCATTTATTATTTTTATGCCATATTTATGCATCAACATACAACAATAATATTACTAAAGCTTCTTTAAAAAAATACAAAGCAAAAGGCATAACTTCTCTTACAAATTAAATACTTTGACGACGGGACAGTAAGGACGTTCCTAGGAGACCATCCATAACTTTTTTGATTGATTTAACGAACTGGTCACCCCCAGAACTAACAACAAAATCAGCTGTCTTTTGCACGTTGATTCGACGCCGTCCAGTGCGCCTTTACCGTGATTATTTTCTGTGTAGTTCCACGTACATTTTTTAACATCACAAGGACGTCACCAAATAACGCTTTATTGACCACTTCTTTTCTCTAATCAGGCTCGACTAACATTTTAAATAATCTTGTGTTAGGTGTGTCCTCAACATTTTTTTTTGTTTCTAGTTCAAGCCTTGCCAACCTTTTTCTGTACTATATCAAGCTTTCTTTTTAAATCTGCGATCTTTTCATTTTTTCCTTTGCTATAGTTTTGTCTTTGCCTTTTGGATTGTCTTTTTCTTTGCTGTGAACTTATACTGGATATTGCTGGGCTTGGGCTTGGAGCTGTAGAATTGAAAATGGAGCTAGCTGTCTTGAAAGGGGAGTATCTTTTTCAGGATTTGATAATGGCGTATTTTCACGCATAAACGTATTAGTAACGCTTTTCAGTCTCATTCGTTAAGCTCGGTATACAGTACAGTGTTCTTTCCACTTCTTTTAGGCAGCCTTGTGTTCACGTGGTGTAATATCTTTAACTAATTTCCTCAAACCTTCTTTCGTTTTCTGGTATTTTAACCTCTCCTTTTCTTTCATCTCTTCACACATTTGAGGATATTTTTTTCTACGTTAGTATCTTATCCGCTCTGCTTCTCGTTTTTTCTAATAATGCCTCTCGGGATAACTTTTTTTAGCAGGCATCTTAAATGTATGCGAACAACCTGTAACTTAATTAACGTTCAGTAAGATAAATAACGCGAATCATATATTTTTTAAAGCTCTTATAATTCCTACATTAATAAAACTTAGACGTGTGACGAATTTACATCAATAAAACTTGTAAACATTTACCAATACATGAAATCTACAGTCCCCTGACATGTTCAACAGTCCACTGTCGTATTATCAACCAGAGGACTGTAGCCAGGGGACTGTGTATTTTGGACTATTTGCATAATATTTGCTACACTATTGAAAAATACTTGGTCGCGAAGCAACCAATAGATTTGGACATAAATCAAAGAAATAATATATTATATATACATACAATAACATTAATTAATATCAATATAATTACTTACCAGAGGACTGTTTGTAGAAGCGACCACGACGCATTCACCCCCACAGATGATGCTCGGACACTAAGTAAAATAGCGTTCCGCCGCCGTTTTTGACAATGTTACCAACTTCATACTGAATACGTTACATTTCACGCCAAATTACGTTTGTAAACATAACAGATTTTTTCTATTGTATTTTTAAATTTTTGGCAGAGGACTGTTTGAAAAATCTCCGGACAACATTTACATGGCATTTTCAAATTGAAAAAATACGTACCTAGACTATGTTTTATGAAAAAAATATAATTTAACTATTCTATTTTTAGATATTAATAGCCAAATTGATACAGTCTTAATTAGTTATTTTTAAATATTACCTCTAAGTGGGAATTCTGATAATGGGACAGCCAGGGGACTGTATTTTTAAGGCTTTGATTATTTCTAGTAAAATAGTTAAAATTGTTATCGTTCTAAATACAACTGCACTGTAAAGTTTGAGTCTTTTATTTAATTATAGAGTGATAGTTATTTTATTAAATTGTATTATTTAAAACAAAAATCGGTTCGGACAGCTATTTACGAGTTTACAGAGAATCGCCCATTTACATCTTCCTCATTAGATTATTGAACACAAGGCTATAAATTGTAAAATTATGACAAGACCACAAAGTCATGTTCGCTTGTTATGCGCGGGGCCGCGGGCCGGGGCGCTTACCTACCTACCTACCTAACTGTTGTATTACGTTAAAACGAACCATCGAAATACAAGCAAATACCTCTCTAAAACAACTGGTAGCTTAAAAGACTACAATTCACCGTTTAATGTTGAATTTAAATACCCGTCTACTGAACAGTTATAATAACTTTTTTTGTTGCTCCATTTTTGCACAAAAACGTTCACAAACGCGAGTCTCAAGCCGATGGCACTCGCGCTCGCACTGATCCCAATTGGTCCGTGGTATCGTGTCCGTGAGCGGTGTCTATGTGTGCGTTGCTCGAGCGCACTTTGTATGTAGATTGACTTCTGTACCTATCTGTTTTGTGGTATTGGTGACAAAGTCTCAGTACTATACAATGCTACTATAATAACACGAATGATCATTTTAGATGTCTCGTCTAACGCAATATCCAAGTGTATCTAGCTCGATCAATACTGACGTGTCAACACCTTTGTAAAAAATACCCACTTTCCGAACTATTTACTAGAAAATGTAAGAAGGATTTTCAAGTTTGTAAGAATCAATTTACCACTTCGGTAATACAATAAGCCAGGACTTAAAAAACAAATGTATGATTAGTAGTCGTAAAGGTTATTTTATGTAATAAAATGTATTGGTTTATATATGTGATATATCTGGCAGTCTATATAACTTAAAAAAATATTACGGACGTTTTAGGGTGGTTATTGATTTAAAAATGTTTTTTTTAATAACAAATTTAATACTAAGTAACTAAATATCTAATCTAACAAAACTAAGTTACTTTTTCGAAAGCGCCATTATCGTTCTTGTTTTAAAAAATATAATAACTTAGTTTAATCCATACTTTGTTTATATTTTGGATTAACGTTGAAACAAAAATAAACGTTTCACAGTATTATTTGTTTTATTTTTTGTTCCTGTTTATAACGTTTTTTAATACAGAGCTTTTCTGTTGAAAAAGTATTATAACTTCGAATTTACATTTATTTATAGTATTGTATGTAGGGGGATTTTAAACTAACTACTTATAATATTTAATTGAATGTTGAAGACTGCAAATTTAATATTAATATTCGATTAGACGTTTGTCGTACTAGTAAGGAATGTAAACTGTAAACCTAAATGTATTCCCCAAAACAAAATTGATGTGTAAAAGTGTACTACTCAATGTGTAATAAATTATTCTGAAAATATCGATGCGTTATTGTTTATACGACCTACCTTTTATATATAATTACAAGCTTTTATTTAACTTGCAATGTTTGGGTTAAAATTTGGGTCTTGCAAGTTGAATCAGAACCACTTTCTCCGAATCCTACGGATTTGAAATTTTGCATACTTGTCAAAGTCCGATGACAATGCAATATTATGGTGACAGCCAGCTGATCTGATGATGGAGACGGAAGATGGGCAATGGAACTCCTTGACGGATATTTTAAAATTCCTTAGCGACTATTAGTGTTTCGGCCCATTTTAATCTGCTCGCGGTTACGATTACGAATTTGTTAAAAGCTTGTCTTGAAAAATATATTTATCAACAAAAATCTTGTTTATGTACCTATATAGGCATAAATATTGTGACCGGTTATGGTCTCGATCTCGATCTTTGTATTATTAGTAGGTAATAAATGAGCTGAGAATTGTCATTTTGATTATCAAGCGTAGTGGTGGCCGTGTAAAAGCGGTGGCCCCGCGGGTCGTGGGAATTCCCTGCACCAGTGGGTGGTAGCAGTGGTTGGACGAGTCTTGCAAGAGGCCCAAACCTTTTAACCCTTCTTCTAAGGCTAGCGCCGTAGCCAATGACGAAAGAAAAGTTACCCGTAGCCTACTAGATGCCTACAAGCTAAAAGCTCCAAAGCTAAACCTTACGAGTAGAATAGAATATAATTTATGTATTTCAAATTTGAGTAAAATAAACGTATACAATGCAAAAACCTGACACATTTCGCCAACCGAGCAGCATGCAGAAATTTTAAACTTAAATTAACAGTCTCATGCAACACAAACATTAACTACACTGCAACAACTTAATTCATACTTCAATTTTTCACACGGTAGGAAATTTAATGTGCTGTGGCAATTGAATTGAACCTATGCTGATAGAGCGAGAGAGTGTAGATTTCGAGTCGACGTACCGGCGGCGGCGCGGCTGCGGGTGGCGACGGCAGCGGCAGCGGCGCCGCTGCCGGTACGTCGACTCGAAATCTACACTCTCTCGCTCTATCAGCATAATTATATTATAGTTATTGTAGGAGCTATTATTGCCATATATTTCAATTGTCCTTGAATTCTAGTCTAGGTATTTTTATTTTTCGATAAAGAATAATTTTCCCGGGATTTCTTTGGAAAACCACAGGTGAAGCGCGGGTCCTGCGAAAGCAGTTTCGTTCTTATTGCTAAATCATTATCAATTTCTTGCAATTGAAAATATTTCTAAATGTTCAAGTTGGTATTTTTTATATCCTGTCAACATCGGGTTACAGGTAACTACGTGGGCAAAAACTATCGCTGACATTGCAATTTCATCTTTATTCCTAATAGCGTAGAGTCCATTTGCAATTATTTTGTGCATGCGTATATACCCATTGACATCCAATATAAAAATCAGTATAAATCACCCACCCAGACTGACACCTGCTCCATACAGTCGTGACCGCCGCTCGCAAAGGTAGTGCAGTGTTACTCGTGATACCAGCCACACCAAGCTAGCCACAACCACTCATGCAAGGACATGTAAGACTGCATCGTATACTTACTTTAGTCTATTCTTAGAAAAAAAATCTCACTACATAATAGAAAAATTACAGAATTAATAATTTAAGTATCTATTTACTTCAAATAGGGTACCCAAATATTTAAATCAGATTTAAGGTTGTATCGATCTGAAAAACAGTGGGTTATTTGTCTATTCTAAGAAAAGGATTTCTCTCTGCGTTATAGAGAAATTACGGAATTAATAATTAAAGTGTTTTCTTCCAATAGGGTACTCGAAAGATTTTTTAAATCTGATTTGAGGTTGTATCGTCCTGAAATAATATGAAACATTATGGATGCATATTATTATATTGATGAAATCTGCACAGCCCGCCATTTAATTGTGAATCAAACCACGTACGCGACACCATAGGTTAAATTATTTGTATTTTTACATTGTACATATTTGTGAATATTAGTACTTTGTAAATAAACTTGAAATCTTGTTTTTCGATTGATTTTATTAATGTAGGTGTAGAGGACCATGTGTAGACATAAAAACTGGTTTACATAACAACAATTAGAGCTCCTTCGCACGAGCGCTTTCTCGACGTTTAAACGTCGACGTTTAAATAGAACATGACTTTTTCTGTGAACTTAGAGTATACACTTTTACCCGTTTGGTACTTTTGACCCCGAAATCCTGGAAGAACTGGGGACAAATGTCGTTGAAGACGAGAACGCCGAGGCATTTGAAATTTTACAGCGACTGGAAGACGATGATGAAGAAGAAGAAGCAAATTGAAATTAGAACTTGTACAATACAATACAATAACACTTTATTGCATACCACAAACATAATTACATGAACAAAATATAAATCTTAACTAGGGTAATACAATTGGCGGTCTTATCGCGTAATGCAATCTCTTACAGACAACCTTTGGATGGATTGGACAAATGTTAAAAGAATAGACGGTGGTGCACAGCAAATAATTAATATAAACGATAATAAAATAAAAGAATCATATACCTATAACTAAAATAATATACTATTAACGACAAATACTTACATATTACATAATATAATAATTCATATAACTACTTATACTCGTACTTACTATACAATACATAAAATAAATAACATAAATATTTATATATAAATAAGAAACTGTGTGCAGCAGTTTTCGTGCAGAGAGGAAAGGTAATGGGCTTTTACCATTCTTTTAAAAATAATAATTGTTTTTGCATGCCTGATAACAACCGGCAGCGCGTTCCATAATCGGACCGCTTGCACAGAAAACGATTTATCCGAGAACTGTGTCGAATGTACAGGAGTCTTTAATAGAAGAGTTTCTGAGGAACGTAGGGAACGGGGATTGGGGAGGTGCAAGAATTTAAAACGCTCCTTGAGATAGGACGGGGTAGTAGGAAAAAACAGGATAGTGTAAAGGAGGGAGAGAATATGTGCATTCCGGCGAAGGCGAATACATGATCATATTTTTTTAAACCAAATATGAACCTGATACAGAAATTCTATAGACGTTCGAGTATATCAAGCTGTTCTTCGGTTAAATCCAGATAGCTGGCGTCAGCATAATCGAGGATTGGGAGTAAAAGATATTGGGCAAGTGCAGTTTTGGTGGTGATTGGAAGAAAATTGCGTAATCTACGTAGTGATCCAGCGGAGGCGAATAGTTTTCGTAGTGTAGTCTTGTAGTTATTATTATTCAATTTTTTAAATTTAAACGTTCATTAATGTATGAAATGGTATTATTCAATAAAAACATTAATTAAAAATTTCATTCTTTTCTTTTTATTTAGTAAGGAAGTAATTAGTATAAATAAGATTAATAAAAGTATTTCCCTTTTCTCCGGAGCTTGTGGATTCATTGTTATAACAGGTTCCAAAAACTTCATCACGCATTATCCAACCCGAATTATGGGGTTCTAAATCATGCCCTAACCAAGTCTGAACTTGATAATGAACACGGTTGAAATGTTGGTGAGCTGCGCACGCTCTTATCTCAAAAATGGCTCAAGATATTAAAAAATGTTGAAACTAAAGTTGTAAAAAAAATATTTTTTTACAATATTTATTATACATATAAATGATATAAACCCCATAGGAAACGAGATATTTGCAATGAATGTGTAAAAATCTATTTTTTTACCTTTGACTTTGGAATATCTATAGTCGCAAACACCCTACGATAATACGGTAGGTTTTGAGACAAGTTTTAGGCCAAAATAAAGGTTCATACAACTTTATAGCTAACTTTCTCTCATTCCGAGGTGAAACCCCTAATTTTCCTGGACTAATAGTACAAAAAGCACTCGGCGCGGCGTTTTTGAAAGCGCCCGTGCGAATGAGGGCTTAAAGTGGTAAGTTTCATATTGTATTTTTTTTATATCATTTTTTTTTTAATTATGTTATATTATATATATATTTAATTCCTTTTTAATGTTTGTTACCTAAAACTCCGTTATTTATGAACCGATTTGGAAAATTCTTTTTGCGTTGGGTTCAGTATAGCTACGAAGTGGCCCCATATAAATTTCATCGATATTTGACCTTGGACTTCAAAGATACATTGAAGTCGGTTTTTGTTTTTTTTCTAAAAATTAATTATAGTGTGAACGTTATCGCTTTCTCTCAGGTCCGCGAAATTTGATATTTAGATGTTTACAATGATTGATACTAAAGAGAAAAATGCAAAATGGCGGGTCTATTTCGTTAATCACATCACGGATTTTGAGTTTTAAGGCTGCAATCGATTCGATTGGCACCGTATAGACTCTGTCCATAGCCCCACAAAAAATAATCCAGTGGTGTTAAGTCACACGATTTGGCTGGCCACTTAACAGCTGAATTTCGTGAAATTAAGCAATAGGGAAATTTGGATTGCAATAAATTGATCGTTTCATTGGCTGTTTGACATGTGGCACCGACCTGTTAAAACCACATGTCAGTGATATCCACGTCATCAATAATAGGCCAAAATTGAGTTGTTAACATCTCGCGATAACGTGATCCTTTGACTGTTACCGCATTTCCAGCCTCATCTTCGAAAAAAAACGGCTCAATCACGCCTCCAGACCACGTAGCGCACCATACAGTGACTCGTTGAGCATGCAAAGGCTTTTCAATAATCGCTCTAGGATTTTCAGAAGCCCAAATGCGGCAATTTTGCTTGTTGACGTACCCTGACAAGTGAAAATGGGCTTCGTCTGAAAAAATGTTTTTTTCAGAAAAACCAGCGGGTTGTTCTTGAATGAATTGAGTGAATCTACGGCGATGTGAATGGTCGGTTGGCTTCAATTCCTGCACCAGTTGAACCTTGTAAGGTTTCAGAGCCAAATCCTTACGCAAAATTCGCCATGTGGTGATTTGGATAGCCCCAGTTGTTGTGTAAGCCCCAGTGAAAGATGAAGTTCTTCAACCTTGTGGCTCACGGCTGCGATGTTTTCAGCTGAACGACCGGGTCGAACACGCGTTGGCGTTGGCGTATTTTGTACCGAGCCTATCGACTCAAATTTAGCGACCAAATCCTTAATAGCGGTCTTAGAAGGACGATTATGTTGTCCGAAAATATCACGAATTTTACGAAATGCAATTTTAACAGAACCACCATTTTCATAGTGGATTTTAATTATTTTAATGCGATTTTCGAGTGAAATTGAATTCATTGTAACAATTGCCAAACTTTTCTCCTCGTAATACAATAAAAATTTGAATCATCTTCATCTAAATTCTTTGTTTTATTTTGTTTAGTAGTGTTAGAAAACAAAGTTATTGTTGAAAAACCCTTTACCTAATGTTTGAAGTTCCTAAATAAATAAATAGACATAACCACCTGTATGGCTCAACCCATTCCAACAATTTAATTGGCCTCAAAGAGACCAGACAGGACCAAACCTACCATAATTACTCCCTCGTGGCACAGAATTTTTATGCCATAGCATATAAGTATAGATTCTTACTGATATTGTCAGTCAGGATTTTTTCAGGAATTTTTCTAACTGATTATGTTTTTGTATTTCTGGTATAGGAGCATCGAGTTACTTATAACTCAATGGTCAGGAGTCGAGCCACGGACAGACTATTTGCAACATGCAATGCAACGCATTTCCTGTTTTACATTCTGTTAATTCTAATTTATACGTAATTGTGCTGAAAAAAGACATCCCCGCAGAGTTTCTTGGTGCTATCTCCTCTAGCGGGCGTATTTCCGAAGCACTGGTAGAGTCAGTTTTCGCATTTCTTTTCAGCACTCAGACTTCAATTTGAGTATAGGAAAGAAATGGGTAAACATATGTACTTACCTTTTTTTCAAAGTCATGTTAACATAAGTTACAATTTTTAACATTTTTTATTTGTATCATGTGTTTATGACCTTTAAAAGTGCACTTTTGTGCCTATTTAATAAATGATATTTGACTTTGACTTTGACTTTGAACGCGAACTTCATGGAGTGGGTAGTCTGTACGTGGCTTTACGAAAGCTATTAATATAAATTCGGGGAATTCGACTGGTGACATCAATTTCACCTCCGTACGTCATCATCATTTTAGCCAGCGTCCACCCACAGCTGGGTAGGTATATCAACTCGTAGGCCCCCTCTATCTCACACCATTTTTTCCATTTCTGTGCATACCTCAACTACAGATTTCCTACCACTTTTACTATATCATCGGACCATCTGTCCTAAGTCTACATACCCACTAATCTACATTTTCACTAAATTGTATGCCATGCAGTCAATGAAAACACGTCAAGAAGGAAGGCGTCGCGTCGCGTCGGTCTGCGTTTTTCCAGTTGTTAACCTACCTTTCAGTGTCTTACCGCGTCACGTCATCGAAATTTCCTTATATATTTTTAAACAAAAATTAACAATGCCTGTGTGGCATTTTTTTTACATTAAGCCAATTAAAATTACATATTATTTTTTTCGGTTTGATTTACTATTGACAGACGTCGCGTCGTAGGCCGTCGGTAGGTGTAGTCCCGCTGTACTTAGAATGTCATTGCGATTCTAGCCTGCAAACTAATCATATTCTGTTAAAGTTAATATATTAATTTGTTTAAAGACTTCTCTTAATGATTCACGAGGACCCAACTCATAAATAGAGTGCTCTTATTTCTTAGATACGTAGATACTCTTAATTATTGTGTGAGAAAATTCAATTGAAATTCATTAAGTGTTAAGTGTTCATAGCCCAAAGAAGATGCATTCTTGCAATGAGTGGAGTTCCCTTGAGACGTATAAAACTTCATTTAAAAAACTTATTTTACATGCATGCGACGGAAGTACGTTGAAAAAATTTAGGTATATTTTCGATTTTGCTACCTACGCTAAAGTGAACCCACAAAGGCTTCGGAAATTTGTTTTCAATACCGGGAATCTGGATCGACAGTTTTCATTTATACAATTCCTAGAAAATGGCGTTGATAAAAGCAATATCCATTCCACGAGCTAGGTATATTCACGGAATGCATACTTCTCATTAAAGTTTTTAATGCTCCCGGAACACTTCAAAGAGCTTACCTAATTTGAAATCGTTATAAATGTATATTGTTATGTTGGTTACGTAATAAAATTTATTGATATGTGGTTCCTATAAACTGAGATTTTTCCTTCTTATAAACTGACTTCAAAAGAAGAGGAGGTTCTCTGTTCGACTGTATATTGTATTCTTTATTTATTTTTTATTTTTTTTGTTTAAACAAACTCAGAACTCCGTCACAAAGACAAATGTTAGCTCCGTCATGTATGAACCGATTTAGAAAATTCTTTTTGCGTTGGGTTATAGCTACGAAGTGGTCCCATATAAATTTCATCGGTATGTGACCTTGGACTTCGAAGATACATTGAAGTCGGTTTTAGATTTTTTCTAAAAAATTATTATTGCATTGTATTTTTATCTAAGATATGCACCTATATATTTATTAGTATTATGTCGCTCTTTCTCACGGGTCAGGGTTAATCCGGTCCTTTGGAAGGCTTGCGGGACATGAGTCCAACACGTAGATGCTTCTTAGAGCATTTAGTTTAGATATGTAATGGACAATACTTATCGATGGCTGTCTCTTAGCGAATCATTAAGAAGATGCAATCAAAGACAGCCCCCGATGCTAGGTTTAAAGCAGCAGGGTGGACATTTTAAATAATTGGATTTGCAATTTGAACATTCAATTCGAATATTTATATTACTTGAATTACTATTAAGTTTTTGTTCGTTCGTAAAACCCTCATAGGTACATTATTCGAATGAACGAGCAGGCGCTAAGACGACATTGAAACATTGCGGCGGAGGCGACTCCTTAAGGGAGAAAGGGGGCCGGTAGTATACACAGCCCAGCCAGCTACTGGCTCAGTCCGATGGGCGGGCTGGCTAGTCGCACTACCCACCAAGTCATAAAAGGAAGCGGCTTCGTAAACGGGCTATTCTTTGCGCAAGTATTGCTGCAATAGGGAATATGCATGTGTTGTCGAAAAATTTGGAAATGACTTTTTACGATGGATTACTCCTATAAACATTTAGTAGTGATGTAATTATTATTAGTTGCGTAGTTTATTTGTATTTCAATGTTTCTTTTTCTGATTTTTGGAGAAACGGTACGTAATCGCAAAACGCTTGAGTACGTGCAATCACTATCCGACGTCACGCGCCTCGCTGCTTATTGGTAAATTTTTGACATAGAGCCCGCCCTATTGGTAAATTATTGACATACACACACATGTAGCATAGATGGACCAATGAGGAGATCCTAGGTCCCCACGTTGTGACGTCATACGCAAATGGCGCGTTTATGTTGATTTAAATTGATTCATATTTTCATTGAGTTATTTTACTGACAAATGATGCCGTAATTTTTGTTTTTTCATTAAAAGTATTCATTAATTAATTAATTTAATAGTTTTGCACAAAAATGGTACAAGGAATGACTTAATGCTATTTAGCATTATCTACCAGTCTTCCAGGTCGTGAAAGAAATATAGTGGGTGTGCAGCTACGTTTTGAGCAAAAGTACGTTGAGATATAGTAAATAAATGACATCAAAATAAATATAATAAATAGTATAACAATAGAAAAAAATATACATCACAATAAATATAATTATATAATATAACAATATATATATATACATATATATAATTATAAAGTGATAGGATCACATGTAGGTTTATAGGTTAGAAAAGGCGGAGTGAACTTATCAAAACAGCAGTATTGAAGATAATGTTAGTCACTAGGGTAAACTTGCTTAATAAAATGTTTTCATGGACGAGACGCTTACAAATGTCTTTACTATTAATTTTTTGGATATTATCTGGTAACGCATTCCACAGCCTTACTGCCACGACAGCAAATGAATTATCCATGAAACAAGTTGAGTGTTTAGGAGTGGCGAGATGTAGGTAAATTATTTGAGGATCTTAGCTGTCGGTCATGAGTGTCCCGAAGAAATTGAAATTTTTGTTTCAGGTATTAATCGATAGTAATCGTATCATGCATTAAAAAAAACATGCACATTTCCTATTGTATGCCGTGGAATTACCTGCTATATATTCTGCAACTCAGCCGCGGTTTTATACATATGTATAATTATTATATATATTAAATATAGGGTGTGACAAATTGTTTTCTCTTCAAGATTAACAATACACAGTTCTGACCCAAACATCATGGCTGTAAAAAATTATAATAAAATTCCGGATACGATAAAAGCTCAAGATAAAGACAAAATATTTGAAATTAAACTTAAAACGCTATTACTTAGTAAAAGTTATTACAGTTTCGACGATTTTTTTAAGGATACATTTTGACGAAAAAAGTAATAATATATCGGTCCGCTTCTACTTATATTGCTATGCCCCAAATTGGGTACATATGTGACTCCGTATTATAATATTTAAGATCCCTGTAACATGTATGAGGCAATAAATTATTGAATATGAATATGAATTTATAGGCGTCTGAAAATTGGTCACGCGGCTAACACATTTCCGCCCGCAACTCAAAATGATGCCATTATCATTAAAGAAATAGAGACAAAACCATGGTGACTGGTTCCTCAGATGCGCCAGTGCAGTAGTTACTGACAGACGGAGTGGTAGTATTGCTCGTTCTCGCACTCAAAAATAACAAGCAAGTTTTAATTTTTTTTAATTTGGTTCACCGGTGGAGGTAATTTCTGTGTCTCGTTTTTCTATGTTAACGCATAAAATTTCCAAAAGTCTACTGCAAGATATAAATGCTAAGTTCCTCGAGAATACAATGTGTGTGATATCATGTTTCGATTGAAAGTTATTTCGAAAAATTATAAATTGTCGTCATTTCCATGGCACCATTTCCATGTATTTTGCACCGTGGAAATTATTTAACGGCCATAGAAATTATTACTTTTTCTGTCTCTCACGTCAGTTACAGCTTATTTTTTTGGCTTTTTGTGAATTAATCTATCTAAACACTTATTTAGAATAATAACTGTATCCCTAGTCTACAAACCAGTGGTATCTCAATCGCTTCATAAATGTTTTATTTGATATACCCACACAATCTGTCATTTTTGAAGGTTTTATAAAACGATTGGGATACCACTATTCAAAAGGTCCTGTTTGCATGCTAGAGAGAAAGAAGAGCTTAAATAAAGAAAACAAAATGAAACTAAATATTTCCAGTTTAGAGAAAAAGACAAAAAGAGATAATATAAGAAGAAAACAAAAGGAATAATAGTTACATTCAAAGACATGACAGATATTCAGAAAAAAGGTTGTAAAAATGTTTAAAAATGTTCCAGAAGATTTGATCAACGGAAGTAAAATGGAAGAAGTCATTTCCATGGAACGAAAATTTTCAGCATTTTTTTACTGACGTAAATACAACTCCAAAATGAGTGCCTCATCGAAAAATTTATAAATATTTGCGCCAGCTTTAGCCACAAATTTTAGATTTAATGAAAATTATGCCATGGCAATGACGTCAGAACGCTTTTTTGAAACATCACCCACCCACTGTTATTGTCGAAGAACAATGAGAAAGTACAGTAGAACGACTGAACTGAATTCTGTGAACGTGCTACGAGTATAGAGAAGTCAGAGTTACCTATGTCTTTTTCTTTTCTTTTTTATGGACTTGAGTGATCAGCTAGCAGGTCTTTCGCCTGATGGTAAGCGCCACGTATGCCCATAACAATTGCAGTGGCACCCAGAACTTTTAACAACATAAAAAGCACTGCGTAGCGCTGCATTGCGCTCATCATCACGAGACATATGCCCAGTAATTTCGCTGGCTACGATGTCCTTCAAATCGGAAAACAGTAATGTTTGCGCACTAGGTACTGCTTGGCGGCAGAATAACTGGCAAAGCTGTGGTACCTACCCAGACGGCCTCCCGCATGTGAGAGACCTATCACGAGTAAACTATGGTATCTTTTCTCAAAATGTTAGTTTCTGTACGTTTGTTTTGGACTGTAATTAAATAAAAGCCATTTAATATAATGTAACAGTAATAAAAATCAAAATAAAATATAAAAATCAGTGTTCGTTCAACTTCCGCAGAGAAAGGTCGCGTCGCGCTCTTGCTCTAGTTTATGCTCGGGTAAAGCGCTGACGCTGCTACCTACGCCGCGTACCGTCGCGCGCGTCTAGATTCTGCGGTCATCGCAATGATGAAGAACACAAGAACATAGTGTAGCCTTAATAGAGACAATAAGAAAAGTGTTGAGGGACATATTCTTAGTTTTATTCTACTTAGCAGTTTAAGTCAAATTTAAATTACTTATTAGTCTTATTAGGCTAGATTGTAATTCTAATGGCGGGTCTCTATATGAGTCGTCATTACATAAAAAGAAGTAATAAAAATCACAAATAATTCATTATTCTGGTCACGAATACAATTTCCACTTTTCACTTGATGGCCTGCTACTTTATGGCCATGGCGCAATCAGACACTGTTGTTTTTCTACTGAGCTGTCTAGCTACTGAGCTGACATCGACATGTTCCCTGTAGCTAGGGACAAGAACTGCATACAGAAATAATTAATGTTATTTTTTGTTATTTCAGATAGCCATATCTTGTTTTAATTGTTGCAAGAAGGTCGACAGCGACGATGAGGTAAGCTCCCGCATTTATGTTTTCGTAGAGATAATTAGTATCAGTTAGCTTAATTTTCAGTTTACTTAATTAGTATCATTGTTTGCATAATATGTAAATATACACATAGCTTCATAATGCGATATATCTAACTACATCCGATTTTGATTTCAGATACCTATACCTATTATGTATATACACGGTGAAATTGAATTCGATATTTTTGCGAAAAGTATGTACTCAGTCCAGGCTTTAGAATAAAAACGTAGCGACAAATTAAAAAAAAAAATTGAAAAAAAATAAACGTAAAATAACTGGCAATTATCTGAAATGTCGATTTCACTAAACACGTTACGCGGGGACGACAGACGCGCCGCGCGCCGTCTGAGCGTAGGTACCTACCTAATGCCACGCGGTCAGCTGATACCTACAAAACAAACGCCCGCTCCGCTTCAAGGTCCAAGCGGGGGTAGCCGACTGACGGCACCGCGCGGCTATCTTTTATCTTTATTAGTAGGTAAGAAATTAAACAATGACTCCAATTTTCCCTTCATACTTTTTATCGGGCTTAGGACCGTCAGAATTACTTACAATTGGGCCAGTAACAAATACAAAGAACTAAAAATAGGTACTGTGCTCAGAGTAGGTAGATAAGTAGGTACCTACATTGATTTGAAACAATAAAAAAGTAGAGGCACGGCAAGTAAGTAGTTCAGGCGTATTTAAAAAAAATGGAATCAGTACTATTTACAGTGATTTAAATCATACACTAACCTATTATTTTAACTACCTACTATCTGTATTGAAGCAACTGTTCAAAATGTTGTCCGTTCACTTCAATACAAAGTCTCGCACGTTTTTGCAAATTATCTTTAAGAGAACGAAGGGTGTCTGTGTTTCTTTTCACTTTATTAAAAGCACTCGCGTAAACGTTGACTCGTCAGTCCACAAAATGTTTACGTTTTGATTATCATTGAGCCACTGGCAAAAGGCAATGCGAGATTGCGGATCAGTCTCATGTAGCGCTTGCGTTCGACGAAAATGGAATGGATGAATTCCGATTTCGTCAGAAGTCGCGTAAAAGCGCACCATATCCAACCACTCGACGTTTGAAAAATTATAATGACGACGCGACGTCATTTTTGCGTTCACGCGCGGAAACGGGAAAGACAAGCGAGTACTGTCAAACCCTTGACAGAGTTTGGCCGACTGACCTACTAATTATTTTTTCGCATGAGACATGAGGCGAGCGGGGTAGCGCGCGCGGGCGCATCAGAGGTGCATAAAAGAAAGGGGCGGTTCCAACGCGCGTAGTTCTCGTATTTTATTGGTTGATAGTTATTGTTACTCAGCGCGGTTACTTATACTATTAATTATTCTGTAACGCGGTTGCACTAGTCGGATTTTGGACAGAAGGTATTTATCATGTCGCAGGGCATATGTCACGAATTGGAATAATGTTGTTTATTATAACTACTAGTTTTATGTTGTAAAATATTTTTTTTATATTTATTGAATGGTGTATAAACATTCTATAGCATGGACTGAGTACATACTTTTCGCAAAAATATCGAATTCAATTTCACCGTGTATATATTAAGAACTTAACTTATATTAAGTCTGAACTTTTTCATTCAAAAGAAAATTGTTTCTGTTTAAATCAATATTAGGACTAACAATAACATTTTAGTAAGTACGAGTTGGTATATAAAATCGTATGTATTTATTTATTTATTTATTTATACTTTAGCACAGAACAGTTTGTACATGGAGGACTTAATGCTAGATAGCATTTTCTACCAGTCATCCAGGACGTGTAAGAAAAAATGGTAGCGGTGCAGTAAAGTGTGTTATAGGAAATATTAAACCACATAAACTTAATATATACATAATAGGTATAGGTATATTATGCAAGCCCAATTATAAAATATATGAATGAAATGAAAAAAATGAAAAATGAAAAAATGTTTATTAGGTAAAAGAGGCAAAGGTACATTTACTTATATGGAGCACCTGGTCCTACACTAGGCTCGACACCCGTACTATAGGAGCCAGGACTCTTCCGTCGGGATACATCAAATATAATGCCTTAAAATTAGGTACAATAATAATAACTAACATTAAGTATGTACATATTTTTGTAATGTTTAGAATGTGAGAGTGTGAGTGAGCGTATGTGTGTGTGAGAAAGGGTATGTGTGTATGTAGGAGTGAGAGGTTTGAGTATATACTTAAATATATACATAATAAATATATACTTAAGTATGTATGTAGAACCTTATTATTATTAAGCTATTGCATAGCTTCTATCGCGGGCCTTGAGCGTGGAGACCGAATCCAGAAATTCCGTAACGAAAATAACCTAACACCCCCCACTCCGAATGCTATGCAATAGCTTTACCGCGGCAGTCTCCAAATGCCACACGTCTTTTTTTATTACAGGAGGACAGGACAAAAGTTCAATTGATGTTATTAAGCCCGGAAAAGACATTGGTAAGTCTACAATTAATAAGCACCAAAATATAACAATTTTTATTTATTTGTTTTTTTTTCAATCCCAAACATTTTTTTATTCCTTATTTTTGAGTTTGTCAACATTTTGTTGTAGGTATTCCTTCTTCGTCATCATCTTCAAGTACCGCCGCTCCGTTACTGAAGTTGTAAATTAACCCCCTTAACTATCTTTAGAGCAGGAGCACGTAGATATTCCGCCATCTTAATTCCAGTCCATTCCTGAAAGTTTCGGTGCCACGGCATCTTGCGTCTTCATATCATGCTTCTTCAGAGTATTTTGCCCTTCATTATGACCTGTAGCAGCAAATATGGGGTCATTCCGTAGTACGTGGCCAAGGTAAGCGACTTTTCTTTGTTTGATGAACCCTCTTCTTCATTTCTAAATATAATTTAATTACATTATGATGACATTCACTATTTTAGTTGATAAATATTGTGTTGATAATTTTGAATGTAAGGTAGAAATAATAAGATTTAGATCATGAAATAATAATTTAAGTTAATAATAACGAAGGTATATACCTACCTAGTTACATAATTATAAGTAACTTATTAACCACATATGAATATTACGTCTGAAATAAATGACATTATTATTTTATTATTATTATAATAATAAAAGCTTATGTTTTGAGTACCTTTTATATGAGTCCAACTAATGCAGAGTATTTCTATTATGAAAATATTTTTAACCGACTTCAAAAAGGAGGAGGTTTATGATTCGACGGTATGTTTTTTTTTGTGTGTTTGTTACGCGATTACTCCGCCAATTATGCATTGATTTCGATGATTCTTTTTTTGATTGGTAAGTCATACTTCAGAGGTGGTCCCATATAAATTTTATCGAAATTCATTCAGTATTTTTTGAAAAAAATAGCAAAAACCAATAATATAAGTTTAATCATCAAGTCGGTTCTTGTTTTTTTCGTAACCAAATTTCTAAAGGTGGAGGTCAACAGAGAATAGGACAGACATGATTTTTTTTTGTACATGCACTTAATTGTGATATCCCCTTTTAAACTTCGTCATGATGTGGCTTCTAGATCATAAAAGCTTGTCTTTAAAAACTTTTTAAATTAATTTAATTAAAACTTGTTTTCACTAAAAAGGGTAAAATAAATTATTTTTCAAAAAAAACTAAACTGACTTCAAAACCACAAATGGCACTCAAAAGTTAAAAATAAAATTAATATAATTATCATAAGCGCTACCCACTCATATATTTGAAGTCGGTGCCAGCCAACTCTAAAAGGTAGTAGATAGATACTACCTACAAGACGTAGTACTTACTATATACATAGTATTTATCTGCTAACTAATAGACTAGTTTGATGGGTTATTCCCAAAGTACTCCATTCTTTTGTTCCAAAAAGATAAGAATCCCATACATTAATTCTCAAATTACTCCAAAGAAATATTAGTATATTTTTTTTTATTTTTTTAAGTTGGATTTTACTCCACGTTTTGCTAGTTTTATTCTCAAAATACTCCAGTGATTTTGCAGCATCAAATACCTAACTACTCCATCTAGATATTATAAAATAAACATTTCATTTTCAGTTTCATTCTACTCCATGAGATGTTGAAAAGGTACAGTCAGTCACAGTATTTATAAGCACTGTCCCAAAATAATGCAGACGAAAGTTTTTTTTTATTGTGTTAGATGTTTACGTCCGTAGTAATTGGAGTAAACCTCGTCACACCACATATTTTTATTGCATTATATATGTATTACCTATTTATTAAAACGAGTGTGAAAGAGACAGTTCCAAAGTCAAGCTGGAAAGCAGTGTCGCTATCACTAGCGCCGCCAGTATCGGTTCACACGCATAGCGCGATCAATGTGTTCAGAGAGAGAGGAGAATAGAGTATTGTTTATCTATGTTTAAGTAACGTGCAATTCTTTAATAATTGCCTTTTTGTAATAAGCGGATTATGGTCATTATATAAATCAAGGTTAAGTTGAATTCACGGCACAAACAGAGTGCTATAAAAAAAATAAAAATGACATAAAATGTCCTCCACTCCTTGTTCTTTAAGGGCTTTCCATATCATTTCATGTTCCAAGGAGTCAAAAGCTTTGCTATAATCAACAAAGGAGCAGTATAAGGGTTGGTTATATTCCTTGCTTTTTTCTATAATTTGTCTTACTGTGTGTATATGGTCCAGGACTGAGTACCCACTTCTGAAGCCAACCTGTTCGATAGGTTGGTTCTCATCGAGTGTTTTTGTTAAGCGGTTCAGGATAATTTTCGAGAATACCTTATAAATGTTGGACATTAAACTTATAGGCCTATAATTCGCAATATCATATTTGTCTCCCTTCTTGTATAGTAATATTATAGTAGATTCTGTCCACTGAGCCGGAATTGTCTCTGTTTGGATAATGTCATTGAATAATTGTGTCAAAGTAGGTGTCAATGAAGTTTTTGTGGCAATCAGTATTTCATTAGATATATTATCTGGCCCCCGTGCTTTTTCGAGTTTTAGTGACTCGATGGCCCATTCAACCTCTCTTACTAATATATCCGGCACACTCTCCTTTCCTGTTAAAATATCTACTTACTATAAATTATTTTATGCAGCAACACGCGGAAGCCGGTACATCTGCGCGTGTCAAGCAGAACCTCACCTACCTACGCTCAGCGGTCCCTTTGGTGAGTTAATCGTAATACCTATATATACCTACTCACAACCTTCATTATTACTAACAAATGATAAACTTAAATAAAGTAGGTATATCTAGCACAAATAGCAAACAAGGAAATAAGAATACTTATTTCGGTATTTCGGCAGGAGGAACAGTCTACAATAGTTTACCTATTAGGTATCACTTAGATATCTGCTGGCCCCTAACTAGGATTCCCACAAGGTGACACAACAGACAAGAAATAATATTTTTTGTTGAAAAATGTATTTTTAAAGACAAGCTTTTAGCAAATTCATAATCGGAACCGCGAGCAGATTAAAATGATTCCATACACTAGTAGTTTACAATTATCCATCAAGGAGTTACATTGCCCACCTTCCGTCTCCATCATCAGATCTGCTGGCTGTCGCCATAATACTGCATTGTCATCGGACTTTGAAAAGTATGCAAAATTTCAACTTCGTAGGACAAGAGGAAGTGGTTCTGATTCAGCTTGCAAGATTCCACCCGAAAATAGTTACATATACATACATATATGCATACCTACATACATTGCAAGTTAAATAAAAGCTTATAAAAATAGGTACGTACCTAATTTCACTGTACGGTGCAACCGTTCATCTTTTGTAAAATCATCAATTTACG
The DNA here is from genome assembly GCA_951640565.1 of Petrophora chlorosata. Classification (NCBI taxonomy): domain Eukaryota; kingdom Metazoa; phylum Arthropoda; class Insecta; order Lepidoptera; family Geometridae; genus Petrophora; species Petrophora chlorosata. Next base: position 3,478,562 of record OX621188.1, read on the forward strand.
CGACACGCGCGACCTAATTATGCAAATCAAAGACAGTTCGCAATTGGCTATCAAGAACGCCGCGCGTGCTCGCGATCATCATCATTTCATCAAATTATCAAGTTTAATTAATACAGTTTTATACTAAATCAAGACTCTTTTTATTTCTAATGTACTGAGCTATCACGAGCTCGTACATTAAATGGTCCTTCGTAAAAAAGGACTCGCGTCGTAATTTGTGCCTCGTCTCGTGGAAAATTTGCTTCGTGAGTCAAAAAGTTACCAGTGAGCTACAATAGCTATCGAATAACTATCAAGTAAACTTATCAAGTGTTTAACGAAATATTAGTTACAATCTGATTACCAAGTATCAGTACAATTATCTCTGGATTGCAGTGTGGATAAGGTGACGAAGGAAAAGACAAGTAAGATCGTTCCTTATTTTTTCACTCATTCTTAAGTTTCATCATGGAAGCTATTCATCAAAACCAACAAGAAATTTTTGAGGCTATATCTAAGTTAGTCACAAACATTAGGAAAGATTCTGCGGATCGCAAGTCAGCTGACTATTTTAAAAGGCGCCTGGAGACTTTAGAGTCTTACTGGGCAGATTATCAATATAATCATGACAGACTTGTTACGGAAGAAAGTAGAACACATCCATACTTTATGAAGGGTGACTACGAGCAGGCTTTTGATACATACAAGTCGACTAAAACCTTCATCATCGAACAACATCAAGCCTTCATAAAGAAGAGCCTTGAACCAGCTCCGCCAGTGATTCCGGAAAAATCGCAACGTGTTTCTTATCAAGGTGAAACAAGTAAAGGTGGACAAACAGAACAGAGGAGAGAAAATTGAGGACAATCAGCGGACGTCACCTGTGAGAGTAGCTACAGGTTCATCAAGCAAGCTTGATGAAATGATGAAAAGACAAGCCAGTAACTTCAGAGCATTTCTTCGAACGGTCTCAGGGAGACCTCAATGGTCTCAGGTATCAATGTAAATGTCATCTGTAAGAAATGGGAATTAGAAGACGCTTTACGTACTTTGCAGTCTCGGTGGTCGATAGTAGATTCTCTGCATTTAGAATTAGACAGCGAGCTAGAAGGTATGGACGAGACATATGAAAGGTCTTATACAAAGCACGAGATAACATACAACGAGTTGAAGAGAGAGATTAACTACAAGTTATGGTCAGTGTCTCACAGGGAGAATTCTACCCCAAAAATGGACATTCCTGTATTCAACGGTAACTACCAAAACTGGGTATCATTTAAGATCTATTTACAGAGGCTATTCTTAGTAATATTTCTCTCTCGAGCGCCCAAAAAATGCAATTCCTCAAAAGCAAGCTAAGAGGAGAAGCTGAGCGCTTGATACAACATCTACAAATAAGCTCTGAAAATTACCACGTCGCATGGGAAATACTGAATCATCGATACAATAACATAAGATTAATTTTTACGTCACATGCAAATACTTTACTCAGCCTTCCAACTGCTCAACAACCTTCAGTAAATCATATCAAGAAAATTCATGACACTACACAAGAGTGTCTAAATGCAATCAAAAATCTAGGCGTAGACACAAGTGGTTGGGATCCTTTAATTGTACATATTTTATTGCAGAAACTTGATACTGAGTCTCACAACCAATATCTAGAATCTCTAAAAAATCCTAGAGATATTCCGAATTTGCAAGAATTTTTGACATTTCTAGAGAATAAATTCTCAACTTTAGAGTCATCAAGGAAGAAACACGAAAACTTCAAAACATCTAACAATGTTACTCCAAATCCTAATAATTTAAAAACATCAAAACCGTTTAACTCTTATCCAAAACAGTCTTTGCCCGCGCATAAAGGAAGTCAAGCATTGCGCAATAGTTCAGTGAAAACTTGCCCACTATGTGAAGAACAGCATGGATTATATTTCTGTAATAAGTTTTTAAGTATGTCACCTAAGTTAAATGCAAAACAATTACGAAACTTAATTTATGCGAAAACTGTCTTAAAGGTCATAAGGGAAAAGATTGTATATCGGAAACACGATGCCGGGAATGCCAAGGCAAGCATAATACGCTCATTCATGAAGCATTTAAAAATACATTGTGTAACATGACGATTGATGACACCAAACCTATGAATGAAAACTCAATATTGCAACAGGATAACATTACCGAAATTTTATTGGCTACTGCAATGATCAAAGTCCAAGCAAGGGATGGATCTTACCATAAAATGCGGGTCCTCATTGACCAGGGATCTCAAGTTTCCCTGATCTCTGAAAGTGCTGCACAGATTTTGGCACTACCAAGAAAACGCTGTCAAGGAGTAATTTCAGGAATTGGAGCCAAGGAGAGCAGCTGTAAAGGTGTCAGCGAAATATCATGTTTATCATTAATTGGTGACTTCTCTTTCAAAACAGAAGTTTTTCAAATCAAGACTCTTTTTATTTCTAATGTACTGAGATATCACGAGCTCGTACATTCACGGAATACTAATAGAAGCATCACTCCGCAAAGAAATTTAAACAAATAGCGACTCTTGCTATGAAGCAATAAAATTCAATTCAGCTCGCGTAGCGCTGCATACCTACCAGTCATATTAACCAACAGAGCGCCTCTCTTTATCGCATACCTAGCTCTTATCTCTTCTGACGCGGCACGTGTAACGACACGCGACCCGCCGTCGGTGTCCAGCTATGTACATGTAGCTTCGTACCTAGAGTGCGGAGTGCGCTAGGCCTGCTACTATGTAAAAAAAATAGTTCCGTCGGCGTCGCTGGAATCGAACCCGCAACCTCGGTGCTGTATTATGAGTATGAGCCATTCTGCCCAGCCACAACACCACGGAGGCTGTCAAAGCTATTGTGACGAGGGCAGACAAGTATTCGGATACTATCCGTATTATATAGATAGGTACCTACTTCAATATTTATTTACATATAAATAGGTACATAAATTTCATTATTTCTTCGTGTTTATAGGTCAATACTAATCACTTTATCACTTAACATTTTTGAAATCACATCATAACAAACACTAGAAATAAGGATAGGAGTGTTGTACCTAGGTTTGGACTGACTAAAACGAATAAGTCTTTCATGGGCAACTGCGTATGTTTTTATAATAAAATTCCAAAATGTATAACGGAGTTCACAAGAAGTATATTCAAATTACGCGTAAAGCCTGTTCTAATAAAAAAAAGAATATTATACTGTTCATAACTATATAGAAGACAAAGACGCTTGGAACATTCCACAATCCACTTCTGCAAAGTAGCTAACTGGTACATAAGAAACATAACATTGTACAAAATCAAAAATTGGTAACAAAATCTCTAAAAAAATTGCCGCTCGGTTTCTTGCCGTATCTTCTGAGTAGTGGTTCTTTTTCCGATCGAAATGGTGGTAGAGTAATGGTGATAATTTGACGTTCATAGGTGTGTCTGTGATGCCAAAACTGAATAAACTTTGATTTTGATCATAATTCAATAGTGATGTCCCGAGACTACTAGTGTTGTTCTTATATCTTATCTGTTACAATTGTTGATTATTTTTTCCAGGTGGAGGCAATGAAGATAGAGAAAGAAATAGATGCTCGGAGGGACGTTATTCTAAGAGAGCGGGAGATGGCGCCGGCGCCGCCAAATACGCCGGAACGCGGAGACGCGGCTTTGCGCCGCGCCGCCGCCGCCGTTTGGAGCATTAGGTGTCAGTACGCTCAGTAGTCACCACTTACCACGATATTAGGCGATCTCAATGTCGATCAAAATGTTATTTTTAGTTAAGACTTTATTTATATACTAGACTTTTTATTTATTTATTATTAGATATCAGGCATATAAATCCACTTTATATTTAGTCTTAAAGTATATTATTTGCTTAAATAAATATGTATATAACTTTATTAAATACTACTGATCCTGACAAAAATAATTATAAAAAAAAAGATTTTATATATATTTACAAAATGTTTAGATTATTGTTAGCTATATTATTTATTATCTTACAATATTTCTAATGACACGATATACCGACTGTCTAAAAGGAATGAAATTATAGAGACTAAAACATAAAAAAATAAACAAAAAATTATTCAATTTAAAATTACACTGAATTTTTGGCGCTCGAGCACTGTTTTTTTTTTAAACTAAACTAAATAAACATTCAGTTGGCTCAACCGATACCCGTCAGTGCAAATTATTAATGTTTATTTAGATTAGTTTCCATTCGTTTAGTATTAATTTATTTAGCTTATTCTTAGTATTAAAAAATAGTTTTCAAAACAATGTAACACAATGTTTTATAAACATACAGATATACATATAGGTACTTCATACCTACATCATCTTATTATAACTACACTGCTGTGTAGGTGTCTTGAACGTGTATGGTGGCTTAACATATTTTTTTACATTTATTATTTTTACAGGGTATCTCAGAACAGTCTATTATATGAAATGTGGAGCGAGTGTGGCTTAGTGGGACCATGTGCGACTTTCGATCCGACACACCAGAGTTCGAATCCCGCTGGCCCCGCACCACTAACTTTCTTAAGTTATGTGCGGTATTAGCACTCGCTCTAAAAACGTTTACTAAGTTGAAATAAGTTTACTATTGTTTTTTCTGACATAATACATAACCCACGTCATCATTTTATATAATTTTTACAATTACAGTGCATGTGTGTTTAATTATCTATATTTAATTTTATTGTGAACTAGTTAAGCCATCTCTCCAAAAATATTATATGTACCCTTTACTACGGTTTACGGTTATTCCTGATATCCAGTTTCTGGCCCCAATGTGGGGGACAACCTGAACAAATTCTTCCTGATGTCCACTTTCATAAAGTGTGGACAACTAATTCTTTACTGGGGCTGTAAAGTGGGGGACATCAGGAACAACCTCGTGTTACCACTATTTATTGTAGAAATAAAGATACTGAATGTGTAAAGAAATTATCTTTTTACCGATACCCATTAACATGTAATTAAATAACATAGTAAGAAAGAAAGAAAGAAAAACCATTTATTCGGCGCACAAAAACGACAAACAAAAAGTAAAACTTAAATAATAAATATATGTGCCGAATGGGCTCAGCTCAGTATAAAATGCCGAGTTTTACACAAGTCGGCGCTGATTTTCAGGTTATACTTGTTTTGATATAGGAACAGTGAAAAATTAACTGACGTAGCTAAGTAATTCAGCAACATTTTTATAGTCTGTGCCGGTTCAGGCAGTAACTAATCAGATCTCAGGATGAACTTTTTAAGCATCTCGCTATAGAAGTAAAACCGTGCACTCAGCGTCGAGCTACGCAATTTTCTTACGTTTCAGTCGGTTCAAGCTGACTTCGGCGTAGATAGAGCACTTTTTCGTCTGTCGAGTACGGCCTATCTTGCCGGTTATTCGTGCAAATGGTGAAGTATGGTTCAATAACGATTAAGTTGTAATTTTGATTCAAGCACTGTTACTTGTGATAGGTCTCTCGTATGCGGGAGGCCGACTGGGTACCTCAGCTTTGCCAGTTATTCTGCCGCCAAGTAGTAGTGCGCTAGCATTACTGTGTTCCGGTTTGAAGGGCGTTGTAGCTAGCGAAATTACTGGGCGTATGTCTCGCGGTGATAAGTGCAATGCAGTGCTTTTATGGTATTAAAGGTTCTGGGTGGCACTGCAATTGTTATGCGCAGGCGTGGCGCTTAGCATCAAGCGAACGAATTGCTCGTCTAGTCACTCAGTCAAAGCATACTACTCAATAAATGAATATGTTAATGACAAAAATGCATGGCCTGTACGCCCTAAGCCCCATGATGATGAAGATAAACACATAAGTGTGTGCATGATGTTTATATTTCATTACTTCTTGGATTTTACAATGCTATGTGAGATGTCTACTTTAGTTAGTCATTCAAATAAAGCTATAAAAATTGTATTTGAGTTGGAAGTGACTAGGTTTTACAGTCATGCTCACTCAAATGTCTTTGCTTGCGGCGGCTCTGTGTCGGGTCACTCCTTTCCCTCCAATATGGTTGAGGGGGGTGATGGCTGGTCCGAAATGATATTTGACTTTGACAGTTCCGTAAAAAAAGCACTAGCGTAGTGGGTCTTCATCAAAGACGTATTATATAATTAAATATTAGGTCTTCATAACCATTGAGGAATGACACTATAGAGTCCTTGACAGCGTAACACTTTTGGAAAGCAATAGTTTTTTGACAGTAATTTTGGAGTGTTTACCATACCTATGAAAAATTCTCCCATTCGCTTGAATGAAAATGTAACGTGTTCTGCGTTGCATTGCAGCCACTATAACTTCAGAAGTTCGTGGTTGGTCTGTAAAAGGTAGGACATCTGTACTATTCTGTACCCCAGAGTGAAAGAATAGGGAAATAGGGAATATGCATATGTTGTCGAAAAATCTAGAAATTACTTTTTATGATAGACTCCTGTAAACAGAAATCAAAAGGTGAAGGTCTCTTTTAGGTGGCCGAGTAATGAATACGTTCTAGCGTGGCCACAGAATAATAGTACAGATTTCGTACCTTTTACAGACCAACTACCCATGACTTTCTGAAGCTATAGTGGCGGCGAAACAACGCAGAGCTCGAATGACATTGCGGTAACTACATTTTCTTACGGTATGCTTCTTATGCAATCATTAATATTTTGTTGTTAACCAGGTTTTATCTAGGATTAAACCAATCAGGTAAATAAAATAATCAAATAAAGTATATGACACATTTTTACAATATAAATACATTCATTATTTCCATACAGGTAAAATTTACAATAGAAGAACTAGTATTTTGACATAATTTACAAGACTGCAGCACAACTGATACTTAGGATATAGGTAGTTAGATAAACACAATGTTAAAAAAAAACACTTGAAGTATTCTAAATAGCATAGTGTCTCAGTTAAATGTCATACTGTCGGAGTAGATCACAGACGTACTTATGAAAGTCAAGTATTACATTGACCATACCACCGTATTGGATAGCACTAACTGTACATAACTGTCAATTCACTACACTAACCCGAAACGGTTTGTCCTTTTGTGTCCTGAACAGCCTTGACGTTCACATGATGATGAAGTCTACGTTCATGAACTCGTTCTATGTGGCGTTAATTAGGATTAGAAATCCGAGATTCGTTGCTTACATTTTTAATGTAGGATTGTGATCCATCAATGGAATTGGATGATTGGCCATAGTAATCGACAGCAAGGACCTGTAAGATAAATTTATTACACAAAATAAGAACTTATTTACAACATATGTTCTTACATAAGAGGCGAATGCCTTTACTATTAAAACAATTCTACTCTCTTCTTACTAAACTTTAACTTTTTAATTTCAAATTAAATAAAAACTATAATCATTAACTACTTTTATTCACTATATCTTAATTAAATGGTTTAAGAATGCACAATTTTAATACATTTAACATTTTACACAAATATGCAATTTGTTACCCGACGCAATGGGAACTGAAATGTTTATACGAAGGCCACACTGACACACGAAACTGCTCAATGTTGTTTTAACAAAATAACACCGAAAACTGAATATATCAAGCCAAATGCAGGTTTAATAGTCGAACCCGATGTATAGTTACATCCACATAAATTATAGTTACCGAAAAACATCAATAAACACAATAAAAACACATACGTTTGAAAACTTAATCTTTCAGTACAATTTTCACTTCACCATGAATGGAACACCCGAATATTTTTTCACATTCAATTCTAAATTGTTTCTAGTACACATTCACAAAGTTTCACTTAAAAATAATAAAAAAATACCACAACACAAATTAAAAAACCACAAGCCGACCCTGCCGGACCACTATTTTGACTTAACATGTCATGACCAATGTTAAGAAAATGGGTTACGCGATAGAGACAATATGATAATAGTTGTACCTCGTTCTTTATAAGAGCCTGTTGCATTGAGGAATGACACTATAGAGTCCTCGACAGCGTAACACTTTTGGAAAGCAATAGTTTTTTGACAGTAATTTTGGAGTGTTTACCATACCTATGAAAAATTCTCCCATTCGCTTGAATGAAAATGTAACGTGTTCTGCGTTGCATTGCAGCCACTATAACTTCAGAAGTTCGTGGTTGGTCTGTAAAAGGTAGGACATCTGTACTATTCTGTACCCCAGAGTGAAGAATAGGGAAATAGGGAATATGCATATGTTGTCGAAAAATCTAGAAATTACTTTTTATGATAGACTCCTGTAAACAGATCAAAAGGTGAAGGTCTCTTTTAGGTGGCCGAGTAATGAATACATTCTAGCGTGGCCACAGAATAATAGTATAGATTTCCTACCTTTTACAGACCAACTACCTACGACTTTCTGAAGCTATAGTGGCGGCGATACAACTCAGAGCGGTAACTACATTTCCTTACGGTATGCTTCTTATGCAATCATTAATATTTTGTTGTTAACCAGGTTTTATCTAGGATTAAACCAGTCAGGTAAATAAAATAATCAAATAAAATATATGACACATTTATACAATATACATACATTCATTATTTCCATACAGGTAAAATTTACAATAGAAGAACTAGTATTTTGACATAATTTACAAGACTGCAGCACAACTGATACTTAGGATATAGGTAGATAGATAAACACAATGTTAAAAAATAACACTTGAAGTATTCTAAATAGCACAGTGTCTCAGTTAAATGTCATACTGTCGGAGTAGATCACAGACGTACTTATGAAAGTCAATTATTACATTGACCATACCACCGTATTGGATAGCATTAACTATACATAACTGTCAATTCACTACACTAACCCGAAACGGTTTGTCCTTTTGTGTCCTGAACAGCCTTGACGTTCACATGATGATGAAGTCTACGTTCATGAACTCGTTCTCACTATGTGGCGTTAATTAGGATTAGAAATCCGAGATTCGTTGCTTACATTTTTATTGTAGGATTGTGATCCATCAATGGAATTGGATGATTGGCCATAGTAATCGACAGCAAGGACCTGTAAGATAAATTTATTACACAAAATAAGAACTTATTTACAACATATGTTCTTACATAAGAGGCGAATGCCTTTACTATTAAAACAATTCTACTCTCTTCTTTAACTTTTTAATTTCAAATTAAATAAAAACTATAATCATTAACTACTTTTATTACCTATATCTTAATTAAATGGTTTAAGAATGCACAATTTTAATACATTTAACATTTTACACAAATATGCAATTTGTTACCCGACGTAATGGGAACTGAAATGTTTATACGATGGCCACACTGACACACGAAACTGGTCAATGTTGTTTTAACAAAATAACACCGAAAACTGAATATATCAAGCCAAATGCAGGTTCTAATTGTCGAACCCGATGTATAGTTACATCCACATAAATTATAGTTACCGAAAAACATCAATAAACACAAGAAAAACACAAACGTTTGAAAACTTAATCTTTCAGTACAATTTTCACTTCACCATGAATGGAACACCCGAATATTTTTTCACATTTAATTCTAAATTGTTTCTAGTACACATTCACAAAGATTCACTTAAAAATAATAAAAAATACCACAACACAAATTAAAAAACCACAAGCCGACCCTGCCGGGCCACTATTTTGACTTAACATGTCATGGCCAATGTTAAGAAAATGGGTTACGCGATAGAGACAATATGATAATAGTTCTACCTCGTTCTTTATAAGAGCCTGTTGTATAGCGCTATCCTTTTTTAGGTCGGAAAACTTCGTAATTATCCCTCTATAGTGTAAGACCTCAATGGCCTGTTGTATAGCGCTATCCTTTTTGACTGGATTAAACTTCTCACGACTAATACGAATAGAACGGTAAACGAAAATTATATGATTTTTAATAACACACTGTTAGACATTTTAAATAAATGCATACCAAAAAAGGAAATAAAATTGAAAACAAATAAAAAATATTTATGGTTAACGCACGGTATTAGGACCTCTTGTAGAAATAAACGACTTCTTAAACCTATCGTAACATATTACAAACACCCTACACTCACAAAGTATTATAAATCATACGTAAAATTATTAAAAAAGACTGTAATTAAATCAAAAAGAAATCAATATATACGCGAAATGAAAGGTTCAGAAAATAAATCAAAGCGTATGTGGAAAATAATAAAAGAACGCACAAATAAAAATGTTAAAAAACCGAAGAAAAATATAAAACTTAAAATTAATAATAATATAACATCTGCTGGCCAATTCAGAACCCCACGACAACATACCGAATCGATTCGATTGGATAACGATCTCGTGTCGTAGGTTTCTTTTCGAGCTATTCAGAACATCCGCCCCGAGGATTCGACACGGTTTCGGTTACGATATCGAAATCGATACGACAACGTGTTGCATTTACGGAGTTCGTTTAGTGTGCAATACTCGCAGAAAATTGTATTATTATCAAGACGATATAAAAATGTTTTCAAGTTATCAAAATTTATTATAACAACGTTTATCACGAATTAAATTATAATCAACAATTATAAGCGCCAGATATTGGTAGAAATATAAAAAAACAAGAGCTTCGTAAACACCCACCTGCTGATATCCACTTAACATTAATGTTTAATCTATGCTTTTGACATTGACAAACCGCCAAATTTAAATGTCTATCGCAAATTGTTTTCTTTATCATGTTTTGAAATTATTAAAAGAAGATCGAGCGAGAAGACGAGCCTCATCAAGATTCGTTAGAAATGTTAAGTAAATACCAAAATTACTATTACATAGTATCACAGAGTACTTTATAATAATTATATAGGTACAGTGATTTTATCTCGGTAGATTTATGCATCTTATTAAGTAGTCTTATAGTAGTAAGTCCTAAAACAATCAAAGCGAACTTAACCTACAAATAAATACTAGACTTGGTAGGTACTTTATTACATAGAATTAGTTTATGTTGAATCTTACTGTGAGTTTTATTTTATTTGTAGTAGAAAATGTAGTTTATTTAACAACACACGGAATATACTCGGTATTGACGGTCAAATCTAATGCTTTCGAGTGATATGTTGCACTCGATAAGTTGTCGTGGAAATTAATCGGACGTTCGAAAACTTTGCTTCGATATCTGCATTGTGAATAACGTTCTCGGTCGATAAATACGCGTTTATCGTACGGTTACGATTGGTTATCGACTACGACAATTTGAACGTCGATTCGACTATTGTGAATTTAAAATATTTTGAATCGTACGATATCAAACCGAATCGATCGACAAATGAGTTGTCGTGAGCTTCTGAATCGGCCAGCTGATCCGATAGAAATTGCAAATACATTCAATGCGTACTTCGCGTCCGTGGGGAAGGTGAGCGGAGGGGGGCCGGCGGCGCGCGGCCGCCCGGTGCTCCGGCGCACTAATAACACGATGTTTTTAAGCCCTGCCGAACCCCGAGAAATATACCTCGCTATCAAACACTTAAAAAGTAAGTATAGCTATGGTGTGGACGAATTACCACCAATATTAATAAAAAATTGTGCAAATGAATTAACTTTGCCTTACTATCTTTTAATAAACCAATCATTTACTGAAGGGACATTTCCCGACCTATTAAAGACGGCCCTAGTTAAACCTGTGCATAAAAAATTCACAAAAAAAGACCCCAATAACTACAGACCCATAGCGCTTTTGCCTACTTCCTCAAAAATATTTGAAAAAGTAATGCAAAAGCGCCTTAACTCTTTTTGTGAAAAATATCAAATATTTGACGATTCTCAATATGGATTCCGAAAAAACCGCTCTACGATTATAGCAGTGTATAAATACGTTCAAGAAATTTTAAATATAATTAATGACAAAAAATATGCAGTCGGAATTCTATTAGACATGAGTAAAGCCTATGATAAAGTCCAATACAATATACTACTAGACAAACTATATGGAATAGGAATACGCGGAATTACACATAAATGGTTCAGTTCATACTTAGAAAACCGTGAACAGTATGTAGAAATAGAAAACTTTGACTCAGACACCGGGACAATAAATCTAATACGCTCAAAACCTATAAGTATAAATCATTCAATTCCCCAAGGAAGCGTCCTTGGATGTATCTTATTTTTAATTTACATAAAAGACCTTGCAAAATCAATTAACGATTCCTGTGTTCTCTTCGCGGATGATATCTCTCTATTGACATCATGTAATAATAATTTCAATTTGAATGTAAAACTTACGGACTTATTTAATAATATAATTACTTGGATGACTGACCACAATCTTGACTTAAATTTCTCAAAGACAAAAATAATGCAATTCAGACCCCATCAAAAAACACCTCTTGACATTAATTTTTCTTATAATAATAACCAATTAGAATGTGTAGACGCGGCAACATTATTAGGCTTAGAAATCGATACAAATGTAAACTGGAAAAACCATATTATAAAGATAAAGGGCAAACTATCAAGTTTTACGTACGCGCTTAGAGAACTACGGCGAGCAACCGACCTCGAAACTTCAATATCGGCTTACTTTGCATATGCTTTTTCGTGGCTCAGCTATGGCATCATACTGTGGGGAAACAGTGTCAATGCGCAAGACCTTTTTATTTCCCAAAAAAAATGTATACGTATTCTTGCCAACATTAAAAACACCGAAAGCTGTAAACCATATTTTATTAAATACAAATTATTAACCGTAGTATCCATATATATATTAGAAATTTCAAAATTTGTAAAAAAGTACCCCCAATACTTCAATAAAACTGTAGACCAACCGCGACGTTTTGCCACAAGATATGTACACAAAATGGTTATACCCAGCTCAAAACTAAAAATACACAGTTCTGGTCCAAACGCAATGGCCGTTAAAATTTATAATAAAATACCTGATATAATAAAAAAGGAAAGTATGGAAACAACTTTTATAAAAAAATTAAAGAACTTCCTAATCTCTAAATGTTATTACAGCCTTCAAGAATTTTTCGACGACAAATTATTAATTAATAGATTATTATTACTCATTGTACTGCATTATTATTAATTAATTGAATAAATTTTGTAATTAATTAATGTTGAAATATTAATATAACTATTTAATTTATATACATCTAATTTTTATTACATTTTTCATAAAATTTTGAATACTGACATTTTTATTGACGACATTTTGACATTAATTAAAATCAACCTATAATAATCTAACAATTTGAATTTAATTTGATTATGTTATTTGAAATGATGTTAATATTGCACACCATTGTCATGGTAGAATGTTAGGAATTATTTTAATTTGTCATCTTTGTATATACAACATTCTAGCAATAAACAATTTGAATTTGAATTTGAATTTGAATTTTTTAGGTCGGAAAACTTCGTAATTATCCCTCTATAGTGTAAGACCTCAATGATTTCAAAGAAAAAGTATTAAAAAATTAAATCTTTGTGTTATTAAAACTTCATCACTAGACAGCAGTCAAAACTGCACTTCACGCTCAGAGTAACACTACTCTGAGACTTCACGCCACTTCACGTTAGTAATGGAAATTATTTCTATTTTTCATTCATTTAATTAGCATGCGTAATATTTTTCATCAGCATATGTGCTATTGCGAATTGCTAGTATGAAATTTCACAGTTGTGAATCCACAATTTCATTCGATATTTCATTCATTACATAACGTGTATTATGAAATTATTGAAAAATAGAAATAAACTATTCGTCATAGATCCTTCGTATATGGCCCAAAGGACAGGGCTCGATGAGTTACAACATCATGCAAAATAACAACAAACAAAATTAATTTAAAAATCTGCCTTAAAAATAGCGCAGACGAGGCACACGAGGGAACGGGACACTCCGCCGATTCGCAATCGCCACAACATTATCATTAGCAGACCGCCACCACAGTTCGCATTCGTGCGGCATGCTAAGCGATGCGATGTGTCGTGCAATGCGATGAATTTTAGCATTTAAAGAATTTCGCAAATTTCATTAAAACTAATATTAATTTAGCAGCTTAATCATGCTGCGAATGCTCATTCATTCAACATTACTTCCGTCGTCGTCAATCAATGGTCTATAATCCAGCACAGATAATTAAAAAACAAGTTAACCTGGGTAGACCGAATACGAGAATCGCAATCGCTTTTGTTTTTAGGTCGGGTCTTAAAGCATTTTTATTGGTTTGATTTGTCTTGTTTGTTTAGAAAACTCACGTATACATGCAACATGCTCAGTAACATGCTAACGCTACGGTGCGATCCGCTTCGCACAGCTTCCATTGAACCTGCCACGGCACTACAATTTCTATTCTGTGGAACCGGCACACTAATACTTTTCTGAGGGTACATTTTTTAAAAAGGGCTTGAAAATATCGTTTTTTATACCGAATTACCTTCCTCACCTCAATTTGCTCTAGATTTTAAATCAAATTAACATTTACTAAACTAATACTTGCAAAACTTGCGAAATTAAAGGAATTTTACTTAAATCATGTCGCGTAGACGTTATGAGGACGACTGGGAAAGGCGAAAAGAGCACCTCAATAGGAATCTGTTTCAAGAAGTACCAAGTGAGTATCTGTAATGCTTAAAATTTCATGTAAGCTACCATTATTTTACAAACATCAGTCTGCTCATTAGAATGCCAGTGAAATTTCTGGGCATGTGAGACTTAATATAATATTTATTTATTTATTTGCAATAATGTACCTACATTATGGTATGGTAGGTATACTTAGTCATAGATGGTAAGACTGTAGTGGGTACTTGGGTAGGTAGGTACATAAGCCCTGTAAGGGCGTTGCAGCTTTTTGCGAGCTAATTACAAACATTTGTAATGATTGCATAACATTTCATAACAATATAATTCATTATTATCATAGGAGAATCAATTATTTTATGTATATAAGTATTCTAATTAGAATTAAAATAATTATTATCATAGCTCAGGTACATTAAAGTAAATTTAAATATTTAGAATACAATATAGTAAATAATAAAAGTAATATCTAGTCATTTCAATTTTACATTTTCAATAATTTTTAATGTCAAGACACACACATAGATAAATATTTAATTTATTAATGTATGGACGTTCCGATATTAAATAAATGTTTTAAGACATAATAAACACTAAGCAACAATTAGACGCTTTTATCTTCAATGAAGTCGTGGACAGTATATTAACATTTTTGAATAAGCACAGTTTTAAGTTTTGCCTGCGTGAAACGTGTTTACTTGCTTTCTTTTCTTTTTATTTTAGTTAAATCTTTTTGGTAACATAGTACTGGTGCTCTAAGTTTGTTTTGTCACCTAGCATTGGAACTGAAGGTAAATAAATTCGGTTGTTTTTTATGAACATTGCTGCTTCGAGAATATATATGCAAGGCAGTGTTAACGATTTATTTTGAATGAAGAAGGTTTGCAACTATCGCGTGGTCGGATGTTTGCCAATATGCGTATACACTTATTTTGCTAAATAAGTAGATCATTTGCATCAGTGCTATTTCCCCACATAACTAAGCCGTTCTTAGCCAGAGCGAGTGTGGGCCAATGGGAGCACGTGCGATTTTCGATCCGACGCACCCATGTTTTAATCCCGCTGGCCCCGCAACACTGACATTCTTAAGTTATGTGCGGATTTAGCATGCGCTCTAAAAACGGTGAAGGAAAACATCGTGAGGAAACCGGCATGTCCAATAATTAATCACAAAAATTCAAGGGCATGTGACATCCACCAACCCGCACTGGGCCAGCGTGGTGGATTATGGCCCAAACTCTCTCTATGAGAGAAGACACGTATTCCATTTGTGGAAACGTAATGGGCTGATGATGATTTTGGCTCGGAATAGGCATGTATACGCGTTGACTGTCATTGTGGTTTTAAGGTTGGTGTTAGATTTTATTTTTATGAGGTGCGTGTATACCTAAAAGAAAAAACTTTTTACTTCATCTATTTTCAGTGATTTTGACAGTAGTAGGGATGAAATTGCATAATTTTTATTTTCATTATGATGAGCGCAATGCAGTGCTACGCAGTGCTTTTTATGACATTAAAATTCTTGGTGGCACTGCAATTGTTATGGGCAGGCGTGTCGCTTACCATCAGGCAAACGACTTCCTCGTCTCATTACTCAAAAACATAAAAAAACTGAGCCAGATCGTCGGCTCTTCTCATTCAGTTTCTTGTAGGCGTCATACACTACGTTTGCACATTCGCGGACTCAACTCAAGGAGACGTCTCCTCCAACGGTTGTCCGTCCTTCGAGAATAATAAATATCGTAAAAACCGGACAATCCAATCAATGCGCGGTTGGCACGCATCAGATTCAAAATTTTTGAGCCTTCCAGTTATTCTGTAATATTATTATATTTTTCAGTCCTGACACCAGTGCGTGAAGAAGAAGAATCATTTGAATCACTTACTTCTCGCGCCTATCCAGCCTCTGCAGTTATCAGAGAACGACCAAATAGCCCTTGTAGTCCACTACCACCCCTCATCATAGAGCGAGAGCCAAATAAACATGATGACCCTGAAGAATACTACAAGATATTGGAGAAGAAAATGAAGAAAATATATAGAAGACTGTTCATTGAAGGCCGTAGTGATATAAGTGAAATTTCTTATTCTGATATGAGCACACCTGATCCTTTTACTAATAATTTACCTAAGCATAGAAGAGTTAGTTTTGGTGAGATTAGTAATGATGTACGGAATGATAACTTAGAAACAGATGATATCGATAAACAGCGCGATGAAAATGAAATGTCAAGTGAATCTATATCAATAGATGAGCTACCACAAGATTCTTTAACACCTCAGGATAAAAATGGCTCTGAAGCAAACAAAAGTGAACCAGACATTATTGTGTTAGAAAGAAGTTCCAGTACGGAAATTTTACCAAGAAGCACTACCACCGATAAACTTACAGATGTTGAAAAAGACAGAAGTGCCAGCTCTGAAATCGTCCCAAATATCAATGATGGTGTAGAAAGCTACGTAGAAGATTTTTCGAACAATGACAATACCTTTGCAGCAATTAGCTACGAAAGAGGTAGGGAAAAGGATACATCTTCAGCCAGTGATATAAGCACAGAATCAAGCGGTGCATCATGTTCTGCTGGATACAATCTGATAACATTTAGTGCAGACGTACATAGAAATCCAGAAGAACTAATCATAACTAGAAATTCAGTTGAACAAATTGCAGAAGGATATAATGATGATTCTAACAAAGCTAAAAATGTTTTGGAAAATCTGAAAGAAAATTATGGTAACGTTAAAGAAACGAATTAAGTAATTTTTTATACTTCATTTTAAGAGGTTTTATTCGTTTAGTTTCAGATACAGAATACCATACTACTTCAAGTGAAGATGGAGATACTCAACAGGTCGATATTAAAATGTCTACAAGCATCTATCGATCCATTGGCTCGTCACAAATTGCAGAAGGAAATATTATAAATGATGAATTAGATAGAGCTAAAAATGGTTTGGAACAACTGATAGAAAATTATGGTAAGGTTAAAGAAATGAATTTTATTTATGTTTTTTTTTTTAATTTAATTGTGCTTGTAAGATGTTTTATTCCATTACTTTCAGATACTGAGAACCATACTACTTCAAGTGAAGAAGGAGATCCTCAACAGTTTGAAGTTAGAAGGTCTACAAGAATCTATCGATCTATTGGCTCGTCACAAATTGCAGAAGGAAATATTATAAATGATGAATTAGATAAAGCTAAAAATGGTTTGGAACAACTGATAGAAAATTATGGTAAGGGTAAAGAAATGAATTTTATTTGTTTTTTTTTTATTTAATTGTGCTCGTAAGATGTTTTATTCCACTAGTTTCAGATACTGAGAACCATACCGATACTTCAGCTGAAATTGAAGATCCTCAACCCATCGAAGTGATGAGGTCAACCAGAAACTACCCATCTACTGGCTCGCAGCATATGATAGAACCGTCAGACGATAGCATTAGCAATCATGATATAATAGAAAGACCTAGATCACTAGAAGCTCATACAGAGATTGATTCCTCAGAAGAAACAGCACCAATCGCAATGGATTTCGAAGAATCAATTGATTATGATGCTTTACATACATCCCTAATAAATCAAGAAAAATCTTATCAAAATGTATGTCAAAATAATGGTACAAGGAAACGCAAGGGTTCGTGCTCTCCGTCACATCCAGGTAAAAGAATGAGATATGAAGATGTAAGTGTATAGGCGAATTTGGTTGACGACTGGAATAGAAACATTTTGTCTGATTACATTTTCGCGGGCGTTCCTCGTGTTTTCAGAATTTGCTCATGCCTCAATCATTTCTGTAACTGTTAAGTGTAATCATATCACCTTGAAATTAATGGTGGTATTTTCTGCCGCGATCATGTAACTATCATGTAGGTACCTATAGGTATTAAGAAATAATGTGATTTACTTATTTTCATAGCACAATAAGAGTTATTGGTTATAGATGTGTTATATACTTTTATATGCAATACACATTCAAATTCTTATACTTATGTTATATAACTTAGGTGTAAGTATTAATATACGTTGATTATTTGTTTTTAATCGTTAATTATTTTTATTGGATTCTTTGTTAAAAAGTTAAATATTTTTTTTGTTAATATTGGTAATTTTGAAAAATTATTGTTAGCGACCACAAGGTCAAATTAGTGACTACAAGGTCAAATTGAATAATAATATATTTAGTAAAAGTAATATTTATATAAGTACAATCAAGTAGTATATATATTAAATTTGAATATTAGTGATTTTGTAAAAAATTGTTTTATTTAATACAATCCCACCATTATTCAACTATGATCTGTAATTCTGCACAATGCCACACAATCACACATGGTAAAAGTTCGCTTATATATCGTACTAAACGTTTTGAGTCACCTGTATAAATGCCGAAGGAATCGAATATCTAATCTAAATAAAATGCTAAAGACCTTCGTTTGTATGTATATAAATAAAAGTAGTATTTTATTTAATGACCTAACAAGCGAATTTCAGTAAACTAAAATTTTAAAAAACATCTGGCACTAAAAACCTATAAAAAGTAAAAATGGCTTAACCGATTTCGATAAAACATATCATAGAACCACTGCTGAAAATCTGCTTTCAAATAATAAAAACAGCATCCAAATTAGTTCACCAGTTTAAAAGCCACAGACATGTGTATGTCTGTAGTCTATGTGTGTGTACACATAGACTACTCTAGATACACATAGTGGTCAAACTTGTAAAAAATGTTCATGGCTGTGTTCAATCCTTAGTATACTTTCTAGTCTGTCAATACGTTATCTAACTCTGGTCGTGTGGTTGTTTTTCAACCTCTCTCTGAGGTAGGGAACGACCTCGGTTGTTTGATGACCTTAAATCAAATAATTTAACAAAAAGTCCATTGCTATCATCTTTTAAAGTAATTCTTATATCAACTTCCTTCTCGTCACGTTACAACTTCTTAATTTCTCAAACATTTTTCAAGATAAACTTCCCGCCAAAAGTCTCTAGCGGAACGTCATGTTTTTACGCTAGTAGCGACATCTACGATGAAGTTTTGCCTATGCTTCCATATTCAAGAGTGAACAAGTATTTTAATGTGATTATATCATTGAGGAATGACACTATAGAGTCCTTGACAGTGTAACACTTTTGGAAAGCAATAGTTTTTTGACAGTAATTTTGGAGTGTTTACCATACCTATGAAAAATTCTCCCATTCGCTTGAATGAAAATGTAACGTGTTCTGCGTTGCATTGCAGCCACTATAACTTCAGAAAATCGTATTTGGTCTGTAAAAGATAGGACATCTGTACCCCAGAGTGAAAGATAAACAAAATAATAGTACAGATTTCGTAACTTTTACAGACCAACTACCTACGACTTTCTGAAGTTATGGTGGCGGCGCTACATTGCAGAGCACGAATGAAATTGCGGTAACTACATTTCCTTACGACATGCTTCTTATGCAATCATTAATATTTTGTTGTTAACCAGGTTTTATCTGGGATCAATCCAGTCAGGTAAATAAAACAATCAAATAAAATACATGATACATTTGTATAATAGACATACATTCATTATTTACATACAGGTAAAATTTACAATAGAAGAACTAGTATTTTGACATAATTTACAAGACTGCAGACTGCAGCACAACTGATACTTAGGATATAGGTAGATAGATAAACTAAATGTTAAAAAAACCCGAAACGGTTTGTCCTTTTGTGTCCTGAACAGCCTTGACGTTCACATGATGATGAAGTCTACGTTCATGAACTCGCTCTCACTATGTAGCGTTAATTAGGATTAGAAATCCGAGATTCGTTGCTTACATTTTTACTGTAGGATTGTGATCCATCAATGGAATTGGATGATTGGCCATAGTAATCGACAGCAAGGACCTGTAAGATAAATTTATTACACAAAATAAGAACTTATTTACAACATATGTTCTTACATAAGAGGCGAATGCCTTTACTATTAAAACAATTCTACTCTATTATTACTAAACTTTAACTTTTTAATTTCAAATTAAATAAAAACTATAATCATTAACTACTTTTATTACCTATATCTTAATTAAATGGTTTAAGAATGCACAATTTTAATACATTTAACATTTTACACAAATATGCAATTTGTTACCCGACGTAATGGGAACTGAGATGTTTATACGATGGCCACACTGACACACGAAACTGCTCAATGTTGTTTTAACAAAATAACACCGAAAACTGAATATATCAAGCCAAATTCATGGTTCTAATAGTCGAACCCGATGTATAGTTACATCCACATAAATTATAGTTACCGAAAAACATCAATAAACACAAGAAAACCACATACGTTTGAAAACTTAATCTTTCAGTACAATTTTCACTTCACCATGAATGGAACACCCGAATATTTTTTCACATTCATTTATAAATTGTTTCTAGTACACATTCACAAAGATTCACTTAAAAATAATAAGAAATACCACAACACAAATTAAAAAACCACAAGCCGACCCTGCCGGGCCACTATTTTGACTTAACATGTCATGACCAATGTTAACAAAATGGGTTACGCGATAGAGACAATATGATAATAGTTGTACCTCGTTCTTTATAAGAGCCTGTTGTATAGCGCTATCCTGTTTTAGGTCGGAAAACTTCGTAATTATCCCTCTATAGTGTGAGACCTCAATGTTCATAACTTAATTTTCTCTTTGAAGGTTCCACAGGGAATTACCAATTCCCTGTGCACCCACCAGTGGGTGAAAGCGGCGGGACCACGGGTCGGACCCCATGTACCCTAATTGGTTACTGCGCCTTACATAGACAGCCGAGCGTTTCGACAAGTGTTGCGAATGAGTACAGTTGTAAAAGTTTCACTTTAAAACCATGCTTCTTGGGTAAACCAGTTTAGGATAATCACACAATATTATAAATAGGAAAGTTTATTAGTGTGTGTGTTTATCACCTCTTCACGTCGCAACATCTAATTATATTTGAATGAAATTTGGAATGGATAGCTTTTTATTCCGGGAAACTACGGGTGAAGCAGCTAGTGAAGGAGAAAAACATTCGTTTATACCGCGACAAAAGCCAACAAATAAAAATAAAAGTCCAGTTTATAACATGATTTCATATAATACGTCTCTTAGAAATCTATCATCTAGTGACTACACTCCTGGTTGCGGTTCAGGCTTGGCAGACGTGGCTCCTATCTGTGTACCATCAGGCGTATCCGCATTCTGCAGGTTCTTCAAGCTATTCTCGAACTGTATTGGGTCGATCAATTT
Source organism: Petrophora chlorosata (assembly GCA_951640565.1). NCBI lineage: Eukaryota > Metazoa > Arthropoda > Insecta > Lepidoptera > Geometridae > Petrophora > Petrophora chlorosata. The sequence goes on from OX621188.1 coordinate 3,500,363, forward strand.
CTTGTTCGGAAATGGAGGCGGGCCGAGGATGGCTTCCACTTGTTTGAAGTTGAGAGTTTCGAGCTTTAACAATTCTTCTGCCAGCTGAAACAACGTTTAGAAATTTGCTCCTGATTTCCTTTATCAGTACCTATTTAGATTTTTTTTAATAGAATTAACATACAAATTCTGATTCTAACATTCTTGTATTTTTTGTAAATGTTTTCAATTAATGAAAATCAATTAAATACAATTCAATACTCGCCATATAATATTTGTGAGCAATCTTCGCCTATAGTTAGGATAGCTTTACCATCTTAGAATTAAGTAACATTGAACTTGATTAATGTACATCATGTTGGCGTTCAATAAATAAATAAATAAATTAGGAGGCAATCTTTTATATATGACATATGTTAGACCAAGAGGCCAATCAAGACTGTGTCCAAAAAAGACAATAATTATAGGATCAGGTATTATTTGTTAATTCTACAAGATGTAACTTAATATGTCGCATTTTTAATACAATACCGACTGAAGTCGAAATTCGACTATTTTAAAGTATAGTGAATCAGCCTAAAAGAGCAAATACTATGACCTAGTTAAAAACATTATATTTTTACACAATAAGTTATAAAATCAGGAATAATGACCCAACTCTAAAGGGTCAACTCTAACTCAAAACTACTTTTTTTAAATAATTCATTAAAAACGATAACATAATCATTGCAAGTGGAAGATCAAACTTTTAAGATAATGTACAAGTTAATTGTGCTTTACGATTTGACTCCCAAAAATCTTATCGCCCTATATATTTCCCAAATAAATCCTTAGCACAATTAAAGTTTCGTAATTTCGTATTTTCATTTGGTCAAATCATCATTTGGCATCATTTTACTTTGTCAAATTTTATTACGTCAAATGTTCATTATATCAAATGTTTTATTTAATACAGTATTGTTTTAATGACTAGTTCAGGGCAAAGTCATACATAGGTACGACGACGAGCGAAGCGAGGAGGAATGTTACCAGTGCACCACTACGCGCGAGCCGAGCGAGCGAAGCGAGCGTACCGCGGTAGCGGCCGGCGACGCGATAGAAGAAGAATAAACCATAGTCATATTTATGTGCAACGAGCAAATACTTGTTAAACAGTAACTTGCCAAAAAAGAGTTATGATAACTGAAAAATTGGGGTAAGTTGATGTGCCAAAATAATTTTTTGCAAAATGAAAATTTGCGTACCACTTTTGCGTTTCACCGTTTAAAAGTTATTTGCATTTTAATTTTATATGTCGGCCTTTTCTTTTCAATTATTAAAATTGTTCTGGTGATTTCCGATTTTTCTGGTCTGTTTCAAAACACCCTCTATACAAGCAAACCAAACACTCCCCCCACCATCTGGGAGAACAATTATGATACACATAGTATATAAAGAAGTTCCAAGTAATTTCTCACCGCTTTCAGTTTACCCTGGTTCTTCCTCAAAATGTCCTCGGTCCTGTAATATGCGTTGGCGATGAGTTGCCTTGCTTCTAGGTCCATTAAGTTCTTCAGGGTGCGGCTGAAAGGGGATTTGCCGTGTTCTTGAACGTCGGGGAAGGAAACCAGCCCTACTGTGGGAGACATGCCGTACACACGAATCTGAAAAAAAAAACAACTCGCTAGCTTTTTCCTGCGACTTCCTTCGCGTGGACGTCAGAAGACATAGCCGTCCTTTCTAAGACCTCCCCAGTATATGAGAGTGCGTACTACGAAGAGATCAAGCTGTATCTTCGTAATCACCCAACCGATTTTGATGTAACATACCAACTAATAGGGGATCGGATAAATTTTCTATTAACTACAATTAATATATATAGCCATGAAAAATACTATTTTAATTAAATAATGCTCTAAAAGTATAAGTATATTATGTTTCAAATATTGCCGCGCGAAAGGTCACCTCAAAACTTGTGATGTCATATGAAGGTAGAAAACGACAAACTCTTCGAAATAAAACTTGCAAAGAGATTAAAATACGTTTTGTGAAGTTTGGGGACTATATTGTAGTAATGGAACGAACAAATTAGCAAAAATACATTTTATGAAAAGCAAAAACGTAAAATAAACACAAGCTTGACTCACGGCATTTGCCTACAAATGACGTCATGAGCTGTGAGTGTTGTTTCGTTTGAGATGAAGTACAGATTAAAAATGTCAGAATTGTTAGATTTTATTTATTGATTTAAAAATATAAATCATTATTATATCACAAAAATGTTGATTGAATGACCTTTCTGGTTCGACGAACATTCGTTCCAACTACATTTTAGATTTTTTCTCGATTACTGTCCGATCCCTTATTTAGTTTACCAAACATGCTATCAAACCCTGAAAACCACGTTAAAATCCGGGCAGCAGTTTTCGAGTCTATAGGTAACAAACATACAACGTTAAAATTTTATAATAGTAAAGATTGTTATGGGAAAAGTTTCGCAGCATCTCTACATAGTATAAAACAAAGTCGCTTCCTGCCGTCTGTACGCTTAGATATTTTGAACTACGCAACGTATTTTAATACGGTTTTCATCATAGTATGATGAAAACCGTATTAAAATATGTTGCATGTATTATCATATATTATTATGTAATTATTACATAATATGATAATACATGCGTATAAACCTTCCTCTTCTTCCGTGCGAAGCCGGGGCGGGTCGCTAGTGCATATATACATAAGGAAATATGAGATGGGACATGAAGAGTACTATCTAGTTATTTATGTATATTCAGTGTAATGTTGTGTGATGTCCTGAATATAATATATGTATTTTCTTTCTTTCTTACATAGGTATTATATAAAAAAATGTCTAGCCTTTTGTTCAGTTTTTATTTTATTTAGCTTTCAGTGTATATTTATAAAAAAAAGTTCTTTCGGGCCTAGCTTTAGAAAAAATATATGAAAACAATCAAATATAATATATTTTTTAACAGTCAGCTAGAAAATGGGCAAGATTTTTTTCTTTTTAGGATGTTATTCGATCCGGGTCTATGATAGTGTCCGCGAACGCCTGCGAACTATGTTTGTCACACTGAACAATGTTGGGTTTTTAAAAGGAGGGGCGTTATAAGTTTGACCACTGTGTCAGTCTGTGGCACCGTAGCTCTTAAACGGGTGAACCGATTTGGATGCGGTTTATTTTAATTTGAAAGCAGGTTTTCTAGCGGTGGTTCTTAGATATGTTTTATCAAAATCGGTTTAGCCATTTTTTACTTTTTATTGTTTTTGTGTCGGGGGGTTTTTAAATTTTAGATTACTGAAATTCATTCTCATTATATTACGAATTACGATTCATAGGTGCCAGTTCATATTTTGTTTTCAGGGGTTTTTGTCTTCACCGTATTTACCTGAGCGTAAGCGATCTTGGTGACCTTTTCCAAGTCGTTCTGAGCGCCGCTGGTGATTGAGTTAAAGGTGATTGCTTCAGCCGCGCGCCCTCCCAGCGCCATACACATTCGGTCGAACAACTGTAAATAAGCAAAGTTCAAGTAAAAATCATTATTAAAATGTGCACAAAAATGCATTTAAAAAAGCCCGAAAACACAATAATAATACAATTACAAATCAAATTTATAGTATATTAAAAGTTATAACATGACTTTGGATAATTCATTTTTTGTAACAAAAAAAACAGACTTCAATAGGGAATATGCATGTATTTTTCTTAATGCATGAATCGATTATTATTGAATACTATTCATGAAAAAAAAAGTTTAAATATTTTACGGCATCATTCGTCAGTAAAATAATTAAATGAAAATTTGAATCAATTTAAATCAACATAAACGCGCCATTTGCGTGTGACGTCATAACGTGGGGACCTAGGATCTCCGCATTAATCCATCTGTGTTAGCGGGCTGTATGTAAAAAAATAACCAATAAGCAGCGATGCGCGTGACGTCATAACGTGGTTGCACGTACTCAAGCGTTTTGCAATTACGTTTCGTTTCTCCAAAAATAAGAAAAAGAAACATTGAAATACAAATAAACTACGCAATTAATAATAATATCACTACTAAATTTTATATGAGTACTAGATTTTACAGGAGTAATCTATCGTAAATAGTAATTTTGACATTTTTCTACAACATAAGCATATTCCCTATTCTGATGTACAAGGTCCAACATCGATGAAATGTATATGGGACCACCTTGTAGCTATACTAAACCCAACGTTATATATAAGCCAGATTTTATTTTTGCGTCTGATCAATGCCCTATATTGATAAGGATAGTGATGTGATGACTGGAGCATAGTACCTAACAATATTTTTCCTTTAATACATTATCTACATCATCTCATCATATCTTTCTTTTCGATAAAACCGTTTAACTTAAAATATTTTTATACCTATTTTATTTTATTTCAATATTAGTTTTATTTTATGACGTAGTGTATTTTACTAGTAAAGATCTTTCATTTGATACCCATATTGAGGGGGTTGAAAAAATAATGTAATCCGCCATTTTGTGGTGGCGGCCATCTTGGATTTACAATGATACTGTACATAAATAATAGGAGATCAAACAGTAATTGAAAAAATAATCTAAAATGTAGTTAGAACTAATGTTTGTTGAATTCGAAAGATCATTCAATCAATATTTTTGTAAAATAATAATAATTTCTCTAAATCTAATAATTCTGACCTTTTTATATGTTCCGAAACACCAGCACAGTGCACGACGTCATTTCAAAGTAAATACCGTATGCGAAGCTTGTGTTTATTTTAATATTTTTGCTTTTTATCTATATCAAAACGATATGTTTTTTATGTCATAACGAGCCTAAAGTCTTTAAACTTCACAAAAACGTATAAATCACTTTGCAAGTTTGTTTTCGTAGAGCTTGTCGTTTCGTTGGCCAGCGAGTGACGTCATACGTATGAGGTGATCTTTTGCGCGGCAATATTTGAAACATACCATTTAAACATAATTTTAGGTACTTTTACGACTTTATTTAATTAATATATAATTTTTCATGGCTATATACATATATACATTATGGTTAATTTTAAACACTTTCTGAAAAGTTGTCCGATCCCCTATTATATTGTCATCAGAGCTGTATGTACTAAATTTGACCCAAACAGGGCAAGCTAAATAAAACCGTTTAAAAATACCTCTTCCTTAGAGTACAGTTTCTGGTCGGATGTGGTGTACTGTGCGAAACCAAGCGCCATGTTGGTTCGCGGCACGATGGTCACTTTCAGAAGCGCGTCGGTATGTTCAAGGAGCCAGCCAACTAACGCATGACCTGACTCGTGGTATGCGACTATCTTCTTTTCGCCGGGCGACATCGCGTGGCTTCGCTTTTCGGTGCCACCTGAGGGTTCAATCCACAGATACAGAATAGAATAGAATTGAATGGAATGGAATGGAATAGAATGGAATAGAATGGAATGGAATTGAATGGAATGGAATAGAATGGAATATAATTGAATAGAATGGAATGAAATGGAATGGAATAGAATGGAATATAATGGAGTAGAATAGAATATCAATCAACCATAATCTCTTTATTCACTTTTGTTGTCTCAGACGCACTTATGAACGTCAAATTATCACCATGACTACCACCGTATCGGAAAAAGAACCACTACTCAAAATACAAGGCAAGAAAATTAAAGAATTTTTTTAGAGATTTTGAGTTTCTCCAATGTTATGTTAGAATACGCTCGCTCTAAAACGGTGAAGGAAAACATCGTGATGAAACCCGCTTACGCGCTTTGGAGTGGTAGGCTCTGGCCGTGGTTGTAATACCACCCACCAAACAAAGCCATGCCGTCAAGCGACCTAGCCGTGTTTCGGGATGATGTTCGGTGAACCATCAGGAAGACGGGTCTGAGCAGCCGCTCAACTGCCGTCTCTCTCTAGATCTATGTGCTCCATCTTAGGCCACATCATCGCTTCACATCAGGCGAGATAGTGGCAGGTGGGTGGTATCAAGCGTAAAAAAAAACATTGTAGAAACCAAAAAATTGTAACAATCTCTAAAAAAAATACCCCTCAGTTTCTTGCCGTATCTTCTGAGTAGTGGTTCTTTTTCCGATACGGTGGTAGTCATTGTAATAATTTGACGTTCATAAGTGCGTCTGTGATGCCAAAATGATTAAAGAGATTTTGACTTTGACTTTACGAATAGGGAAATTGCAAAAAAATTGCATGAAATTTGTACATTTTCGGTATTATTAAATAAATAAATAATAAATAACGCCCAACGATCACATACATAGATCTTGGCCCCTAACTAGGATTCCCTGTATCTAGGGTACTAGGAACTGTGAGAACCATGGCCATTTTTGTGCACAAACATTTGTCCCGTCGCGGGTATCGAACCCGCAACCTCAGTGGTATATGTTATTTGAGCTGACCCGCCCAACCACTACGCCGCAGAAGCTGTCAAATATTATTATTATAATTATATCGTAATATAATTATTATTATATATTATTGACAATTGAAAGATTGTAAAAGCTACTTATGTCGCTGACTGTACTACTGAAATTGAGAGGTACAGATATGAAACCACTTTTGGAATGTGTGTGGTAACTGACCGACGACCCTTTCCACTGCGTACTCCAAGTTGGCCGCCTTCACAATGGTTTGCTTGAACCGAGCCGCGTGCAGCGCCGCTTCGTTACAAACATTCGCGATGTCTGCGCCACTGAACCCGGGCGTGAGGTATGCCAGCCTGGAACATATACAAAATACATATAACTCGCGTCAAACTTAATGGCGGCTGACAGACGCACCACGTGACCTGCGCAGTAACAAAATCGCATACAAAATTGTATCTGCGCAGAACACATGATGCGCCAGCAAGCCGCCATCAAGTTTGTCAGCAAGGCGCGGGTTATAGCATAAAATTATTAAAGATTTTTGTAAAAAAATATATTTTTCTAGACAAGCTTTTAACAAATTCGTAATCGGGGCCTCTAAAATGAGCCCAAACACTAGTAGTTTACGATTATCCATCTAGGAGTTCCATTGCCCACCTTCTGTTTCCATCATCAGATCAGCTGGCTGGCACCATAATATTGCGTTGTCATCGGACTTTGACAATTATGCAAAATTTCAACTCCGAAGAATAAGAGGAAGTGGTTCTGATTCAACTTGCAAGATTTGACCCAAACAAATAAATAAACTTTGCAATTTAAATAAAAGATTGTAAAAACTCCCTATATTTAGCATACATGGGTTTTACAAATTGTAGGTCACACATATGTTTGAAAGTAAATTACATACCCATTATGCATCTAAGATCCCTACCGCAGCTAACAAAAGAGCTGATGACCTTGAAGCGGCTGAACCGATTTTGATAAAAAAATGTCTAAGAACCACCGCTAGATAGTCAGCTTTCAAATAAAACAAAATGCATCCAAATCGGTTCAGCCTTTTAAAAGCTACGTTAGCCACAGACAGACACACATAGTGGTCCACAACACTCCTTCTTCTTGCGTCGGAGGTTAAAAACGAGCGAGCGTGGCTCAGTGTCCGATCAAAAGACGCACGTGGAGCACGTGCGACACACCCGAGTTCGCATCCCACTGACCCAGCACCACTGACATCCTATGTGACCATATGTGCGGATTTAACACTCGCACTAAAAACGGTGAAGGAAAACATTGTGAGGAAATCGGCATATCCAAGAATCAATCACTAAAATTCAAGGACATCTGACATCCACCATCCCGCACGGGCCAGCGGGATTTGAACTCGGGTACGTCAAATCGAAAGTCGCATGTGCTCTCACTGGGCCACACTCGCTCGTAAGTTTAGATAGAAATACTTCATTTTAGCGCCGTCAAGTTATTTAAATTTAAAGAACAAGAAAGAAAGAGAAATTGAGAAGAACAAGAAATTAATATATTTCGTATTCTATTTAATAAAAATAATTATTTATATTAATTAAATATTAAATTTAGGTTTAGAGAATGCGACACAGAATCGCGCCTATTATATTATTGCTGTTTACCGTTTAACATAATGGCTAGGCAGTGGTTCAAGCACGATGCTCTTGAGGTGGCGTAGGAAGATCTCCTCTCGCTCTAACAGCGTCGGCAAGTCAATCAAAATGTGGCGGTCGAAGCGACCGGGCCGCAGCAAAGCCTGCAATGTGCAATAGACTGCTGTTAGACATAAACAAATACAAATTAAGAACAATAAACAATAAACAATAAACAATAAACAATGAACAATGAACAAGAAACAAGAAACAAGAAACAAGAAACAAGAAACAAGAAACAAGAAACAATAAACAATAAACAATAAACAATAAACAATAAACAATAAACAATAAACAACAATAAACAATAAACAATAAACAACAAACAATAAACAATCTTCTATATTAAAGTTTGGAAACTATCTTGATTCAAACGCCCGCGGCGCCCGCGCCCCCCGCGCCTGCACCGGTTTTAGCGCCGCGCTCGCGGTTACAGGAACGAGCGGAGGCGCACAGTCTGCGCCGCGAATCCAAAGCGTAAACTCCCGGAAGAAGGACATCCTAATTGTCCGAGACCTGGTCGGAGTTATTCCGACACAATCATAACGTGAGTGTAGCCGTTTATATTTATAATCTTCTATGTAAATAAAAATGAATCCCCGAAATGTTTGTACGCGCATAACTTCCAAACGACTGCACCAAATTGGATAAATCTTTCATGTGTTCGTTATTGTCAGGAGAAGGTTTGTATGCAAAAACAAAAATGCAAAAATAAAAACAAAAACAAAACGATATTAAAAAATAATAGCATATAATAAAAACGGCGGTACTAAGTTCGCCGGGTCAGCTAATAAATAATACGTAATAAATAGGATTACCTGTATTGGGGAAATCAGAAACTACGAGGACCATAGTACCACAACACCAAGACACGAAAAAAATATATTTAAATAAAAATGAATGTTCGTATGTTTGTCCCCTGTGCGTTCCTAAACCATTGATTCGATTGTGATGAAAATTTGGTGGGTTCTTTTGTGTAGACCCGAGAGGGTTCCTGCTAAAAAATCTGACATTGCAACGCATCCAACGTACCTTATCCAGCACATCAGCCCGGTTTGTAGAAGCCAGTACGATGACGCCCTCCTTTGTCTTCATGCCGTCCATCTCCACAAGCAGCTGGTTCAGGGTCTGCTCGCCCTCACCCCCGCCGGGGCCCCACGACGAGGCCCCTGTAGACCGCGCGCGCCCCACAGCGTCCATCTCGTCTATGTAGATAATACATGGGGCCCGCGACGCCGCCTCCTTGAATAGATCTCTGGAATTAATTCGAGTGTTATGAGCTGAGTATATAGATACAAATTTTAATCATTTTCAGTTATTTTCGGTGGTTGATTTTGGGTTAGAAAGTTTCCTAGATTCTATTACAAAACCTAAAACAGAATCAAATACAATAAAAAAATGCTTTATTGTACACCATAACAAATAATAACAAGATACAGTAATTGGCTTATAAAATACAGTACAACAGGCGGACTTATCGCTAAAAGCGATCTCTTCCAGTCAACCTTTGGATGGAAATAACTAACGGAGAGGTCGGCGGTGCAAATAAATCAATATAAAAATAGCTAGAAAAAAATATGAAAATAGTAATCCTAATTACTATATTACATATACTTATATACTTATCTACGGACATATATACTTAAATATAAAAATAATAAATTAAATAATTAATCTATATATTAAAAACCTGTATACTAAAGGATTTTGAAAACTTTCCTCTTTAGTTAGGGCTTTATTTATTTAACATTATTTATTATTTACTTACTTAATACACTATTTACCTTTTTTATATACAATATTAAACTCATTACCATATTTATTATTAAATATACACACATATTAAAAAAGGAGGAATTACTTATATATATATTTAAATTTAAATTAATTTTACATTTGCTAACAACAACATACATAATATTCAGCGGGATTACACTACATATTTGCCAGTTATTCAGCCGCCAAGCAGTAGTGCGCAAGCATTACTGTGTTCCGGTTTGAAGGGCATTGTAGCTAGCGAAATTACTGGGCATTATGAGACTCAACAGCTAATTGTCTCAGGGTGACAAGCGCAGTGCAGCGCCGCGCAGGATTTTGCAAAACAAAGTTCTGGGTGGTGTTGTTATTGTTATGGGCTGGCGTATTGCTTACCATCAGGCAAACGACCAGCTCGTCTCGTTACTAAGTTACATTAAAAAACAAAAAATTTCATTGCGTTTCAGTTTTAAATAGATGTTTGTTTAGATTTTTATATAACTTCTTCTAGCTTAGGAAAAACGGGAACAACGACCTCACTATTAATTGTTTCGGCGCTTCATTCTTTAGACATATTTACAAGGCAGTCCCTTCTTACCTTGTAAATATATCTTCGAATGAAGGCAACTCATATAGTAATGATCGAACTTCACTTCAAGAAGTTCATTTGATCTTATATTATTTCTTACCTGACTCTCGCGGCACCCAGGCCTCCGATCATCTCGATGAATTCGGACCCATTCATGGACAGGAATGGCACATTGGCTTCCGTGGCCACGGCTTTGGCCAACATTGTCTTGCCGCAACCTGGCGGGCCCAGCAATAACGCGCCTTTGGGAACCTGCCGACCGACCATAGTATTGTTTAATGCAGTTGTGAAACGAGGTGCGGGAGCACGGTACGGCGCCTATTAGTCCCGTAGCTTGTATAGTGAAATAGACATTCCAGTTAATTGACAATAATTTTTTTGGTCATTTTAGTACAGTCATTTGGTTTGAAAAATAGTGGTTACCTGGAAAGTTTTCCGGGAGTTTTGAAAATTGGTAATTTTATAGATTTTGATGTGCTCTTTCTGAATTTCAACTTTGCCAACCTTTAGAGTAATGACACTATAGAGTACTTGACAGCGTAACACTTTTGGAAAGCAATAGTTTTTTGACAGTATTTTTGAGTTTTAACCATACCTATGAAAAATTCTCCCATTCACTTGAATGAAAATGTAACGTGTTCTGCGTTGTATTGCAGCCACTATAACTTCAGAAGTTCGTAGTTGGTCTGTAAAAGGTAGGACATCTGTACTATTCTGTACCCCAGAGTGAAAGATAAGTACCACGATAATTTCAGCAATAGGGAATATGCATATGTTGTCAAAAATCTAGAAATTACTTTTTATAATAGATTACTCCTGTAAACAGAACAAAAGGTGAAGGTCTCTTTTAGGTGGCCGAGTAATGAATACGTTCTAGCGTGGCCACAGAATAATAGTACAGATTTCGTACCTTTTACAGACCAACTACCTACGACTTTCTGAAGTTATGGTGGCGGCGCTACAACGCAGAGCTCGAATGACATTGCGGTAACTACATTTCTTTACGTCACGCTTTCTTATGCAATCATTAATATTTTGTTGTTAACCAGGTTTTATCTAGGATTAAACCAGTCGAGTAAATAAAATAATCAAATAAAATACATGATACATTTATACAATATACATACATTTATTATTTCCATACAGGTAAAATTTACAATAGAAGAACTAGTATTTTGACATAATTTACAAGACTGCAGCACAACTGATACTTAGGATATAGGTAGATAGATAAACACAATGTTAAAAAAAACACGAAGTATTCTAAATAGCATAGTGTCTCAGTTAAATGTCATACTGTCGGAGTAGATCACAGACGTACTTATGAAAGTCAATTATTACATTGACCATACCACCGTATTGGACAGCACTAACTATACATAACTGTCAATTCACTACACTAACCCGAAACGGTTTGTCCTTTTGTGTCCTGAACAGCCTTGACGTTCACATGATGATGAAGTCTACGTTCATGAACTCGTTCTCACTATGTGGCGTTAATTAGGATTAGAAATCCGAGATTCGTTGCTTACATTTTTATTGTAGGATTGTTATCCATCAATGGAATTGGATGGTTGGCCATAGTAATCGACAGCAGGGACCTGTAAGATAAATTTAATACACAAAATAAGAACTTATTTACAACATATATTATGTTCTTACATAAGGGGCGAATGCCTTTACTATTAAAACAATTCTACTCTCTTCTTACTAAACTTTAACTTTTTAATTTCAAATTAAATAAAAACTATAATCATTAACTACTTTTATTACCTATATCTTAATTAAACGGTTTAAGAATGGTCAATTTTACTACATTTAACATTTTACACAAAGATGTAATCTGTTACCCGACTTAATGGGAAACTGAAATATTTATACGATGGTCACACTGACCCACGAAACTGCTCAATGTTATTTTAACAAAATAATACCAAAAACTGAATATATCAAGCCAAATGCAGGTTCTAATAGTCGAACCCGATGTATAGTTACATCCACATACATTGTAGTTACCGAAAAACATCAATAAACACAAGAAAAACACGTTTGGAAACTTAATATTTTAATACAATTTTCACTTTAAATTTAATATTGTTTCTAGTACACATTCGCAAAGATTCACTTAAAAATAATAAGAAATACCACAACACAAATTAAAAAACCACAAGCCGACCCTGTCCGACACAAATTTCGACTTAACACGTCATGACCCAATTTACGAAAATTGGTTATTCGACAAAGACAATATGATAATAGTTGTATATTTTTCTTTATAAAAGCCTGTTGTATAGAGCTATCCTTTTTTAGGTCGGAAAACTTCGTAATTATCCCTCTATATTACTCTGAGTGGCCACCTCGTATTTTTACCGCTCGCGCCGCCATTTTGGTAAATTGGCGCCTAAAAGCAGTTTTTTGACAATACCTCCCTTCCAACTTATTTTACGATAAAAAGTTACATACAAAACTAGCTGCGCCCTGCGGTTTCACCCGCGGGTTCCTGGGATAAAAAGTAGCCTATGTGTTAATCCAGGGTATAAGCTATCTCCATATCAAATTTCATCAAAATCCATTCAGTAGTTTTTGCGTGAAAGAGTAACAAAGGTACATCCATACATCCATTCTTACAAACTTTCGCGTTTATAATATTATAAGTAGGATAGTAGAATGAAACTAGAGACAATTACCTACAATACAAGTTTCTACCTTTTTTCATAAAGTCAATTTATTTGGCGTAAGAGTGCCGCAAAGTATATGGAGGACTTGTATTGGAGTACACTTTGACTTATTTTACGAAATGTTTTTAGGCGCCATTTTTCCAAAATGGCGGCGCGAGGGGCAAAAATGGTGGCAAAGTTGAAATTCGGAAATAGCACATGAAAAGTTATAAAATTACATATTTTCAAAACTCCCGGAAAACTTTCCACGTAAAACTACCAAATGACTGGACTATTTATTTTAAATTAATTGTTTTTTAATTTAACGCTGTAGATTTATTCTAAAGCATGGGCTGAGTACCTACATACTCGTTCATTTCGGATAGATATCGAATTCAATTCCACGGAGTATAGATGTAAAAGGAACTTAAGTTGAGCGAGTGTGGCTGAGCTCGGGAGCTCGTGCGACTTCCGATCCGATGCACCCGAGTTCAAATCCCGCGGCTCCCGCACCACTGACTTTGTTACGTGCGGATTTAATACTCGCTCTAAGGGCGTAGGTAAACATCGTGGCGAAACCAGCATGTCCAAGAACTGATCACAAAATTTCAAGGACACAAAATCTTTACTGAGTATGAAAGTTGAGTTTTTGACCTCGCGTAGTCAGCTACATCCTTGAACTTGACCTTTGTTTTAAGCACATTTTTAGCAGTAGTACTACACCGATCCGTGACCTCAACTTTGACCTCGCGTAGTCAGCGACCTTCTCCAACTTTACCTCGCATTGTAGTAGTAGTACCTTAGTTCTCATGTTCTGTAGTGCTCGGGTCCGTGACCTTGACCTTAACCTCGTGTGACTAGCAACGTTCTTGAACTTGACCATGTCTTTCTAGCAGTAGTACCTTAGTTCCCAAATTCCGTAGAGCACAGTTATGTGAAATCGACAGTGACCTCGCCTAGACCTGCAACATCCTCGAACTTGACCTTGTCTTTATCCTTGTACATGTAAGTGGTAAATACCTTAGCTCCCAAGTTCTTATAGTGCTCGGGTCGTTTAAGGTAGTCGACGAACTCCATGACCTCAATCTTGGCCTCGCGCAGACCGGCCACGTCCTCGAACTTGACTCCTTTCCCCTGCCCGCTCATGGAGTCTACTAGAGTAAACTTTGCTCGGCTGAGTTGACTCTGAAAATTAAGAACACACAAGTATAACCAACGAGGCAATTGGTCGTGCCTGCAACATCGTACCTCCAATGGCATTAGATAAAATGATATTTGGTATAATTTTTGACCCTTTGACCGCCTTTGTCGGTTATACTAGACAAACGAAATGTGCTGTCTACGCCAATGTTAAAAGTCGGCTTGACCCGACTAAACGTATGAAAACTCGCCTCGTATACATACATATATATATATATATATTCTTTGGATATTTCTATGGATAAGTACAGTCAACTTTTCACTGTTCCTATAGCAAAACGGGTATCAGCTGAAAATCAGCGCCGAGTTGTTTAAAACTGTCGGCATTTCATTCTGAGCAAAGTTTAGCAAAAAGACTCGTTTCTATTGGTACGGTATAAAAGAGCGAGTCAATTGGTGCTGAGTGTTCACTGCAATGAGCCGATTTTCATTTGTTTCTGTGACTCGTTCGGAGTTAGTGATGGGTGCCCAAGTATGTTTAAATAAAAAAAAATGAAATTTTCAATTTATTTTTATGTTTAAATAAAAAAAAAAATTTAATTTATTTTTATGTTTAAACAATCAATCATTTGCTAGATGAAAATCCATCATTAAAGACTTCATCATCATCATCATCATCATCATCATCATCAGCCCATTACGTTCCCACTGCTGGGACTCGTGCCTTCCCTCGTAGAGAGAGTACGGGCCATAATCCACCACGCTGACTTATTTTTTGCAAATACATACGAATTGAATTATATTCTTTTCTAAGTATACATAGATAGTGTACTTTTAAATTAGGAAAAATACAAGATTTTTTATTTTTATTGTACTAACTGACGAGACAAGCAGGTCGTTCGCCTGATGGTAAGCAATACGCCTGCTCTTAACAGTAACACCACCACCCAGAACTTTATTTTGCAAATCCTGCGCGGCACTGCACTGCGCTCGAATATAAGAAAATAAAAGAAAAGATATAGGGAAACATTAGAAAATTACTAGAAATAAAACATTTTCTTTTCTTTTCCGAACGAAATAATTCAATTACCGATCACTAGTCAGTGTTGTCGTTTTATCAATACGCACAGCTGCAGCAGCATTAATTTTATGCTGGTGATTTGATTTAAAGCAGGCCTAGCGCACTCCACACTGTAGGTACGAAGCTACAAGTACATAGCCGGACAACGACAGCGGGTCGCGCGTCGTTACACGTGCCGCGTCAGAAGAGATAAGAGCTATGCGATAGAAAGAGAGGCGCTCTGTAGGTTAATATGACTGGTAGGTATGCAGCGCTACGCGAGCTGAATTGAATTTTATTGCGTCATAGCAAGAGTCGCTATTTGTTTAAATTTCTTTGCGGAGTGATGCTTCTGTCCCTTAGTATTCTGTGATTAAAGTAACATTTAGTATACAAATAATGTAAATCAGCAAAAATAAACAAAAATCTTGCATTGTGTCGTAAACATCCGCACAATCACACGATTTTAAAACAGCGATTACACAAAAATGCTCTTGCAAATGCTACAGTAACAATCGCTTAAACAATAACTTCACACTTGCATGCGTTTAATAAGTGCGAACCAGCGAGGAAATTACAACCAATAAGCCTTCGGGACTCAGGACAAATCCGAATGGGAGATGCGCTTTTATTTTCGAAGGATTTCAAACGATGTAACGCGATGAACTATATGTACAAATAATTTTAAGTTAAAGTATATTTCTTCACTACGATTTGCTCCGCTCAGCTCAGTTCGATTGGATTGCCTTTCAAATGTCTTGTTGAGGTGGCCGCTCACTGCATCGGCTGAATGAGCACCCCAAGATCCTTAAGACATCATCGGCAGCTTTTTCAGTACTCCGTTTCCACTATTTTCAAAACGCAGTGTCACCGCTGCGATGTAGTTTATGTTCATTTATTTTGCCACCACAAAATGTTATTCTACTAAAATATGCATATCGTTACAGATCAGAAACTTTAGGAGTCTACTCACGAGTCCTCCGATGTTGATGTTCATCCGCATGCTTTTAGTAGAGTAGAGGAAGGACAGAACAACCGCAGCAATCAGCAGTGTCGTTATCACTTTGCCAGCCACGCTGCCGTTGCGGTCGTATATCACTCTTACGCCTGCAATTTACGTTATAATAATTGCAATTCAAGCCAGACTTTTTTATATAACTGTATGAAAATAAGTTCAGGTCGTTCGCCTGATGGTAAGCAACACGCTTGCTCATAACAGTTGCAGCACCACCTACACCTTTGTTTTGCAAACACCTGCGCGGCATTCCACTATAAAAATTCCTTAAAATGGGCATTATGAGACAGTAATTTCGCTGGCATGTAGCCAGCTCTTCAAACCGGAACACAGTAATACTGCTTCAGTGGCAGAATAACTAGTAAAGCGGTGTTGGTGGTGGTGGTGGAACAGCTAAGGAATGGAACACCTTACCAGCGTCTTTGTTTCCCGATTCTTATAATCTAGGTGTCATAAGTCTCGAGTGAATCGGTATCTAGGCAAGCATGACAGATCGTCGCCCGCGTCGTCACTTTCCATCAGGTGAGACTGTGGTCAAATGCTTGTATATTTGGAAAAATAAAAAAAAACCTACCCCGACGGCTACTGGCATTCTAAAAACCTACCACCAGAATAGAATAGAACACTATATTGCCTACCACATACATAAAAAGAAATAACACATATCTAAGGTTAAACAATTGGCAGTCTTGTCGTCTTGTCGTTTTATCTTACAGACTTTTGGATGAAATAGATTAAGAGGGAACGGCACGCTGAAATTTTCATACAAAAAGAGATAACGTTTTTCTACCCCTAAACATTAACCAAATTCGATGAAATTAAAAATGGACATGTAAAGAGGTGTTATCATTATTAAGGTTTGTAGGATTTTATTTTTTCGATAATTCCTATAGAATTTGAAAAAATGGACCCAAAATACTCGATATTTGCTCGATTTTTTTTAAGATTGGAAGCTGTTAACTTTAAAAATAGACATAAACTTAGAAAATGGAAAACCTACACACCTAGTTTATTCACCAAACAAACACAAACATTACCAAATTTGGTTGAGATTTAGTGTGGTAGAAACGTTTTCTCCCGAAACGTTAAATTTAACAGAAATCTGAAGTTGATACGAATTTAGTTAAATTATTTTTATTATTATTATTTAGTTAATTTATTTTATTTGATTTACGCATTTTCTGCGAGACCGT
The DNA here is from genome assembly GCA_951640565.1 of Petrophora chlorosata. Classification (NCBI taxonomy): domain Eukaryota; kingdom Metazoa; phylum Arthropoda; class Insecta; order Lepidoptera; family Geometridae; genus Petrophora; species Petrophora chlorosata. The sequence goes on from OX621188.1 coordinate 3,517,798, forward strand.
AAACAATTATTCAAATACCTAGTGCTCGCTGGCCGCGGCTGTGCCATATCCTCTTAATATAAAAAAGCATATTGTCGTGGAAAATCATATGTTTTATAGACTTTTCGATGAAACAATATGGAAAGTTAGCATGCTCCTCAAAATTGATCTCTACAAGACTTAGTTAAGAAAAACATAATCATAATTTTAGTAACAGTAAATGAAATCAGATGAACTTGAGAACATTATAGTATACTCCCATAAACTTTTATGACAGAGCTTAAATAACAAAAAACTCTTTTTCTATTGATACTGAATGCATTAGCACATACTAGGCGAAAATGTTAAGATTTTTAAATAATTTGTAAGAAATATAATATTGCCCGGGCATGAACCTGCGCCTTCGGAATACCGTCCTGACGCCTTAATCCCTGGGTCACCGAGCCTACTGCTCTAGCAACCAAATTTCTTCTATCCTTCTTATATCGTCTTACGGGTACGATGCTATGTCATCTGTTGTCAATGTTCACATTGATCAAACTAACAAGCATTATATTTCAATTAGCAACATGTTCTAATGATAACGCAAGCCCTATCAAATTTTTGCCTTACCGAAACTACCCAACAAACTCCCCAATTTATTATAGATTGACAGACACACCTTCTTTAACGCCAAGGCTCCTTTCTATTTCTCGCAGTTTCTCTTCGAAGCGATGTATGTCACCGACATTCATGTGATATACTCTGTGGGTTGCCTGAAAAAAAAAACAATAATTTTAAAGATTTAGCTCATTTTTGCTCTTACATAATATTATTATTTTATATTCAGCCCTTGTCATCCCACTGCAGGGCAAAGGCCTCCTTGCCTTTCTTATATTACATAATACAGACACTTTTTTAATGTGTCTCAATAAGAACTATATGTATAAATAATTTTAAGTTAAAGTATATTTTAGGTCAGCCAAGAAACATCTTATCCATTGTAATAGTGTTATGATCTTCGACAAATTAGCACATGGGCTAAAAATTTAGTTATATTTCTTTACTTACACGTTTTCCTTTGATGACAGCACCTTCATGAAGGATGATGGTCACAACCTCCATATCAGGCCGTACTATTAACTCTTCAACTTCACCTTTAGACAGCATCGAGTACACAAACTCATTCCATGAGACATAGCGGATGAGCTGAAAATAAAGTCAAAGAACATTACAAGCATAGACAAAATTTTTGATATTTTCTGGCTGTTATATGGCAGTATTTATATTGAAACATGTTATCATTCAATTTAATGTAGATGCCAATATGTTATCGAACTTCGGCATGTATAAACAAAGTACTTTGATCTGAGAGTGATCAGGAATTATAAGATTTGTGTGGATGCTTTTCTGTAATATCTCTAACCTCATTTTGTGTGTTGTCACCAGGTACCAGCAATGAGCTCATGATGATCAGGATACAAGTGGTCATCATCCAGAATGCAGCCTTCATCAGTAGAGAGGGCAGCTCTCCGTTATTTTTATCTTTATCCTTTTTGTCCTGGAAATTATTAACTCAAAATATAAAAACATCGCACATATCATAGAACTTAAGAGGTTAGGGACTCCTAAACTCACCTTGTCTTTCTCATCTTTCGCTTTTTCACATCTAAGTGAGGAAGTATGCAAGCCTCTGACACAAGTGTTGTAAGTTGCATTAAGACTAGGCAAATTTGATCTGCTCAACAAACTGCAAGCCGCCTTGTACTCTGCGTTGAATTGCTTTAGCAACTGGAAATGAAATGAATTCAAAATGATGACACACTGCCTCGGATTTTGTAGGTATGTTTCCTCTCTGATTGCCAGATATTGTTTGGCATCATATTAGTAGTTCTATTGTGGAGAAGTTATTTACAGAGGAAAATGTGACACTTATCTACGCTCACATTTTCAATTTATTATAATTCTGAAGCAAAATACATATTATTATTGTGATGTCTTTGGTTACTATTTTGACTTTGAGGCTAAAAGGTACATTTGTAAAATTACCGACAAATATCAATCATGTCAGGCACTTGGTCACTGGAAAATACGTTTATAAAATATTTGTTATAAAACAGAACTGGTAAACTAGGTTAATGAATAAATCATCAAGTCACAAGTTACAAGATTTGAATTATTTTTATATATTTTATATATATATTTTTATACTTACCGGATTTTTAGATTTACTAGTCAAATGATGTAACACAGAAAACGATCTACATAAATGTATTATGTTTTTGTGACAATGTTTGTTTATTTGCCTCTCCACTACATGATTTCTGATATCAAAACATATTTTGGACTGGATTTTCGACGCCGAAAGCGTCGGCAGCTTTTTGATGGACAACATTCCTTCTTTCCCAACGGTTCAATTCAATAATTACAGCTATTTGTTTTGGTAAAAACAGCTTTTTCTTTTACGGAATTCTCATTTTCGCAATTTTTAGGTTAGTTTATTTGTCAATGTCAATTAATATTTGTCATTATCAAATGGACTGACAGTAAAAGCTTACTGACACTGACATATCAATGGTATTCGAAACATCTGCTATTTTTACAGTTTTTTTTAAATATATAGAATTGGAACATTGAGTGTCATTCCTCAATGAATTGGAATCATATATCTTTGGTTTTTCTCAACTTCCATTTTTTGATCCACAAAAAAAATAGTTCGTAGTTTCTTACTAGATGGCGTCAGGCGTTGAAATATGAATTAGTGTTATTGTTATTCCCTCAGAGTAATACTCTGAGGTTATTCCTCTCCTCTGAGAATAGTAATTGGATTTCATGACATCATGACTCATAGCAAAGAATTTTTTTTCTATATTTTATCTTTGACTCATAATCGTAGGCGAATCACATAACACTAATATTATAAATGTGAAAGTTTGTATGTGTTATCATCATCATCATCATCATCAGCCCATTACGTTCCTACTGCTGGGACCCGGGCCTTCCCTCGTAGAGAGAGTATGGGCTATAATCCACCACGCTGGCCCAGTGCGGGTGGATGTCACATGTCCTTGACTTTTTTTCTTTTTTTTTTGTTGTTTGTATGTGTGTTAATGTTTAAGTGTGTTTGTTGCCTCTTTAAGCCCCAATGGCTGAACGGATTTGAGTCAAATTTGGAATGGAGATAGCTTATACCTTGAATTAATAAATAGCCAAGCGTCGCGTCGAAGCCGTCAAGCGACCTAGTTGTGTTTCGGGATGAGGTTCGGTGAACCATCCGGGAGACGAGTCTGAGCAGCCGCTCAACTGCCGTCTCTCTGTAGATCTATGTGCTCCATCTTAGGCCACATCATCGCTTCACATCAGACGAGATAGTGGCCAAACATAGATCTATTAACCTATTAAGCGTTAAAAAAAATAAGTAGTTGCAACAATGTACCTACTGCCATTTTATATGTTGCAAATTTTTATCACTAAAATATGAATTACTTACTCTTTTATTATTTCAATACTAGGTTTTCCGATAAACATAACAACAAGCTTATTCATTATTGGAAAAACAAAGACGTCAAGGATATAGTAAAGGATTATTTATTATTAAATAGCAGGTTTTAAGTTATTAAAATTTTATTGTTTTGCCTTATTTAAAAATATAAAATTTGGCAATGGCCGAGACCGTATTTTGTAAACAAAGAAGGTAGGTACACCTGTTCAGGTATTTTTATCTTATCTTGAAAATAAGTTGTCTTGCTTGACGTCAATGTACCAGATGTTTACATTAAGTACTCAAAAAGAAGATAAATTGTTTGGGTGCGAACCGTGCGAACCCTTAGTTCTTTTTGAAAATCCGTCGGACATGCCCTAAAGCGTTCAATATAAAGCCAACGTATTGTGAAGCAAAATAATAATTTAATACATATTTAACAATAACACATCAGAATAATGATGATTCATTAATTGACAATACCTTATTGTATACAAATAATATAGCAAAAAATAAATAAAATTTAAATAGTAGGTACTTACCCGTGGTCGTATCGCTAATAAGAGATATCTTCTAGTGATAGGCATTATAACTATTTGTTAAAAAAAATAAAAATAAAAAAAACAATAATAATAGTCAAACAAATGATTAATGCACTGTTTGAATCCTATGTTTTGAGTTTCCTTAAACTTAAGTAGGTACCTAGTTTATGCATGCTCACTGTTTTAAATTTATAAGTTCAGTAAGTTCTCTTTATAAATGAACTTTATTGTTATATCTTCTTTTTATGAACCTTTTTCGTCCCACTGCTGGGCAAAGGCATCCCTTCCCTCTTTCCATGTCCCTCTGTGCATTGCTGTTAAGGGCCAATGTAATATCTTAAAGAGAATAAATGTTCTTTAAGCCGAATACGCTTCTATTTCAAAAGTTAGCAAGCGGCCGCAACTCCGTCCGCTTGGAATGTCGAAATACAACACACTTCAATAGATTTAATTAGATTTATTTGTAGATTACACAAACGACCTTGCCCCGTTGTTTCTATGGTAACAAATAGATGTCGTTTCAACCCATTGAACCTTCGAATCCACTTCTGATTGGAACAAATAATTGAGACCTAATATATTACGTTCAATTCGGTCGGTCACATGTCGTACTATAATATTCAATTACGGGCGGCTGTTGGCAGTGGATAGGAAGACATACTGCTTGCCAATTGATTGGAATTAGTATCGAATGACTACAAATGTGTGGCCCGTTGTGTGAATACATTAAACTTAGGCTGCTTGTGACATTGGATTATTAAGTAGGTATTCTGTGATATTGGTAGTGATAGCAGTAATACCTATTTAGTTTTCTTTGGTGATAGTACCTACTAACAAATATCCTTCGAGTAGACAGCCAAATATTTTATCTGAGTAAATATCTTTTCGTCCTTTCGACGATGACAGAAAAACGGTAGATTGCTTTGTATAAGACTTTTCACTTAGTGGTGGGCGTTATAACAAAAGCTCTAGAAATAAGCAGACTTTTGTAGAAAAGCTCAAAACTCAGAAACTCGAAGGCTCAAAAGCGTGTTGTTGGAAAAAATCTCTTTTCATTGCCGTTGTCGCGTATCTCGCATTCACATCGGTTGAAAATAAATTATTAATGCCATCTAGCGGAATTTTAGGAAACTATCATGACCTGACCTATTCAAAAGACTAGAATGGATGATTGATTTTATAACAATGAACCTTAGAAAAGTGGCGACGGTTACAGAGATGGCGCCAGTTTCTTCGTATTTACAGTACAAAACGTTGGTGCTAACCGGCTTATTCAAAAATATATTATTTGGTCGTATTATCCAAAGAAAAAGTATTAGGTATTATCTTTGAACATTTTATTTTCGTGATTCGGCTGTATTAAGGCCGCGTTCAGAAATGGGTAAATGTTCACGAGTGAATTCTTGTCAGTTAATTTCAGTGATATGCCAAGTTAAAAATTAACTAACGCTTTTCTGAACGGGTATTGAGTAATGCAATAAGCCAGCCAATCAAAACCAATCATTTTTACCGCGCTTTTGATTATCAGATTCAACTGCGTTATTTTGGCTAATATCGGAATTTTACCTTAAATTTTGCTTCAAATACACGAATCGCTTATTTTATTTATATGTACAAAAAATCAATGCAAAAATATTGCAAAATGTAAAGGAAAATGACAATATTACCTGACAGGTGAGAATCGTAACCCGCTATTTTATCGGTGAATATTTTCACCTGTCAGGTGAACTTTTACTCTCCCCAATTGGTTTTCTTAACGACTCAGGGTAAATGTCAAAGTTTACCTGAGTCATTTCTGAACGGTGTTAGGGTAATAATTACATTAACTGGGTGATTTCTGAACGCGGACTAAAAATAAGACACCCGATTAAATTAAAAACTATATGGTCGTGTTACCTTTTAAATAGTAGTCCTTTTAATTTATTCGTATTGGACAACGAATGAAAAAAGCTTTTTGCATTGAGGGTGTCATTCCTCAATGGCTTTTTGCTTTTAGTTTTTGTTTATGTTTTCAAATGCGCGTCACCGCGTCACCGTCGATCTGTATTTGATTTGTTTTTGAAGTTATAGTTATACGTAAACCTTGCGTAAATATTAACTTTTATGACTTATATTAATTGACTTATAGTAATTAATTGTGTAAATTTGTAAATATCTTATGTGTAAAAATACCTCGTAACAATAATAAATTGTAATATTTAGTTTTCTTTGGTACAACTAAGTATGTAGGTGCCTATAAATATTATGATTTTACACGTAGAGTGCATTTTAGGCAGGTAGGTAGGTATACCTAGGTATAATATGGATTTGGATCAGATCTTGCGAGTCGTCGAATAATTTTGTATTAGGTCTAGGTAGTAGTGAGTAGAGCTACCCATTCGCACAGAGAGATTCTTCTTTGAGAATGTATAGACTATAGAGAGTAAGTACTCCTACATCCTCGAAGAAGAAAATATCCTTTTGATTCTTTTTACAAGAAAATTGGGTAGGTACAAAAATAGGTCCTATGCCCAACAAAAAATCAAGTTTCAAAGTCGGGCTATTTGCGTACAAAAACAAGCTCGGGACTGGGATTTCATGTCTGCGTAAGTTTGTAGGCCTGAGTCCAGATAAATAAAAGTAGCGATTGAAAGTTATAATCGTATATATTTCAATTAGGTAAAAACCAAGAACATTGTAACACAAATAGATAATCGACTTAAAATAATATCTCGGTCTTATAGGAAGCCTATGAATGCAAATAAAATACTTAGGTTTACACAAAACTCCTAAAACTTAAAACGAAAATTTATCACAGGAAATGCTAAATAGTTTTTATTTAGCGTCGAAAAATGGATTAGCTTAACAAAAAAAGAGTATTAAGGGCAGCAAGCTATAAAGTGGCAAAGGATCTGACCTGCGCTGCCTCCTGCACCAATGCCGAAACACGTCATTGTTGCAGGAGGAAGCGCAAAGCAGGCCTAGTGGACCTCATGAATGAGGCCCATCCACCAATATAATTGAAGTTAAGTAAGGTTAGCATTCCAACAATAACACGAGCGCAGTGCTTATATCGTGCTTATATCTATACTTATGTAAAATAATAATAGGTATTCTAAATATTGTTATCCTTAACCCATGTACAGAGGAGTCTTCTTGCCGCGGTAGCGGCCAGCAAACCGCCAGAAAGTAAATTCAATATTTATGTTGTCTAAATAATACTTGTCGAATTATGTTTAGTTGTAACAATGACTTGTCGAACTATAGTTTTTCCAAGTAAGTGTCGTGTCGAAATAAAGAACTATCGAAATTCAGAGGGACACCCAATAAATATGTTCTATTCTATTCTTAGCTTAGTCGCCTTTCACGACACCTCGGTATGAGAGAGGCTGGTAGGTAGGAGAATGGTACCTACCTATACTATTTTTACGTGTCGGACATACCACGGCAGTATTTTTATAGGTAAGTAGGCATAAAAAGTAATGTGCCGTAAAACTTAAATTGTTCACAGTTAAAATATCATAATTACAGAACATTTAACAGATTTAAAAAATAATAGGTATAAGATTTTCAGAGCTTTACGTTGAAACGTTGTGAAAATTTGGTGTAAGCGGGAATCCCTATTACTACTATTATTATAATTCCCTATTTATTCCCATAACATCCTGAAACTTATTTGAAAATCATAAAATTGGAATGGGAATGGTCACCACAGCAGCAATCTAAGTGTTCCAGGTGAGCCGACGGTTATGCCAACTTCCAGGCGCGGGCCTATTGATGCGTGAGGGTGGCCAGTACCACTTACTCTGGCGTTGTGTAAAATTCTTATGTTCCACCATCAAAACTACGTAAAAGATCACGACGAGAATTATAAAAATTGTAGCGACTGTGATCGCCATTCTGAAACAAAGAAAAATATTGATTGAGTTAACAATACCTAGGTTGTTCCGAAAATTAACAGCCACAGAATAAATACAATTTCTTTTTTCTTGAAACTATTAATTTCAATACTTTGATGGTTATTCTTTGGTGAAAATCATTGGCCACTGTGTTGGTAGCCTAGATAAAAATTGTATATAGGGTAAACCTGGCATATGTGCCCTACAATTCCAAGAATTGAAATAAAACCCAGAAAGTAATCAAATAATGTTTGTTAAGTAATCAGTCTTAATACAGTAGAACTCCAATTATCCGAACTCCGACTATCCGAATCGCCGATTATCCGAATCAGTGTTTGCGCGTCGACTTGTCTTAACTTGCCGTTGTGCCTACACTGACTTCCCCCCGCGTGTGTAGGCACAACGGCAAGTTAAGACAAGTTCCGGCGCATTGCAGTCACGGCGCACCTGTCATTGTTTGTTTTGATTAGCCAGTGTGCTATTGACCTTGCTCGAGGACGCTACTCTTTCGCTACGGCTTACTTTTGTTTGTGCGTGTACAATACTGTATTGTTTTTATACCATGGCTTCGAAAAGAAAACGTGTTGTGCTATCGTTAGCGGACAAACTGAAAATTATAGAGCAACTCGATAAAGGTGTAACGGGTAAGAAGTTGTCTGAGTTTTATGGTGTTGGACAAGCAACAATTTCTAACATTAAAAACAGTAAGTCAACACTTTTAAACTTCGTTTCGGTGCTTGAAAATGAAGATGGAAGTTCCTCCAGGAAAACAATGAAGACAGCAACCAACAAAAATTTGGAAGATGCCGTGTTTAAATGGTTTTTGCAGCAACGTTCTATGGGAAATCCGATTTCAGGTCCAATCCTTTGTGAAAAAGCCAAAATCTTAGCAGAAAAGCTTGGTTATTCATCTTTTAAGGCTAGTAACGGCTGGCTAAGGAATTTCAAATTCAGGCATGGTGTACGCGAGTTAGATTTGGCTGGTGAGAAGCTTTCAGCAGACTCTGCAGCTGCTGAAAATTTTATTGAAAAATTTAAAACTGCATCAGAATCCTATGATCCGGAGTTTGTTTATAATGCCGATGAAACTGGCCTTGTTTGGAAAGCATTACCAAAAACCACTTTGGCTTCTAAAAGGGAATCTAGTGCCCCTGGACATAAGGTCAGTAAAGAACGTGTTACAGTGCTTAACTGTGCCAACTCCACTGGAAATCATAAACTGCCACTTCTTTTGATAGGAAAATCAAGAAATCCAAGAGCATTTAAAAACGTAAAAAAACTTCCACTCTTCTACAAAAGTCAACCCAAGGCCTGGATGACTGCAGCTTTGTTTACCGAATGGTATGATGAAGTGTTTATTCCTGAAGTGAAAAAGCACCAAAGATCGGTGGGAAAAGAAGGCAGTAAGGTGCTTTTAATTGTTGATAACGCACCCACTCATCCTACAGCAGAACTGTTGGAAAGAGAGAATGGGCAGTTTAAAACGACGTTTTTGCCTCCCAATGTTACAAGTTTGCTGCAACCCATGGACCAGTCTGTTATTGAAACAATGAAGCGCCATTACAGAAGGCAACTGCTGAGAAAACTGCTGATCGAAGGTGCTGAAGATGAAGAATTGGTTTTGGCAAATCATAGCAAAATAAATTTAAAGGACTGCTGTTACATGGTAGCGGAAGCTTGGAGTTTGGTTACGGCAGTGACGCTAAGACGTGCGTGGAATAAACTGAAAGGCCTACCCTCTGAGAAGAACAAAAAAAAAGAATCTGAAGAAAATGAGAAACAAGAATATGGAGAGGATGATGATGATAAAGATGCGTTGTCACTAGAGGAAATAAGAAAAATGATTGTAAAAATTCCTGGTTGTACAGAAGTAAGTGCTGAAGATGTAGGAGAGTGGATGGCTTGTGACACGTCCGACCCTGGTTTTCAAATTCTCAATGACGATGAAATTGTTGTAAGTGTGAGAGAAGATGTTGAAGTGGAAGTGAAAGAAGAACTTTCTGCTGATGTTGAAGTAGACGCTGGACCATCAGCTAGTGAAGCATTTGCCGGCCTCGAGACTGCTTTGAAGTGGATGGAGCGTCAGCCCGAGTGTGACCACTTGCAACTGCTCACCGTCAAGCGAATGCGTGACCTGGCTGCCCGAAAACGGTTGAACACGGCAAAACAGCTTACATTGACGGAGATGTTTAAAAAACAATGATTTTTATTTCTAAACTTGTACATAAGTACATTTAGTTATATTTAAAACATGTGAAAATTTCATGTTTCTTTCATTTAATTCAATAAAAAAATAGTGCAATATCAAAACGTAGCTTTTATTCTCTCCAATGGCAATTTTTTTTAAAAAAATCCGATTATCCGAATATTTGATTATACGAATGGGTCCCGGTCCCCATTAATTCGGATAATTGGAGTTCTACTGTATTTGGCTTTATTTGTACGTGAAAATCATAAAATATCTTCTATAATAGAATTAAAAATAACTAAGATCTACAATTTAAAAAATTCAAGGAGAAACACATTAGACTGCTTTGTCCGTCTAATGTGCCCCAGTACAGAGTCTTAACTAATTTTCTTGTTCTATTTCCGCTGATCTACATATGGCCTGCTCACATTTCCACCCCTTGAGGATATGTCTTCGTAGAGTATGTGATGGTATGTCATTGATACGGATACCGAAGAAAATGTGATTGAATGAGACATTCAATCCCATTTTCTTACTTGATACCTCTTCCATAGTTTTTTTCAAATTCTCTAGTGTTAGAGCTTTGAACTTCCCCATTTTTTAACCCTAGAAGCCTCATGTACGCCTGCGAGGCGTACACGCAATCGAAAATTTTATGTCTCTTTTTAACGGTTGAAGCTAAAGCGTCGTGCTCATGAGCCAACTTAGTGGCCAACGAGACTTGTGTCTCGTCGTTTAATACTTCGGGGGTACAAATGTTACCTTATCCTTCGTACAGCCCAGATTTAGCTCCACGCGATTTTTTTTTATTTTGCACGGTAAAAATATGCTTTGTGGGCGAAAATTTAACACTGCAGAAGAAGCTTTTGAAGAATTTCAGCAGTTAATTGCGACCTCCCGCAAGATACATTTTTTTAATGTTTGAAAGCTGGTTCATCCGAAAGCATAAGTGCATTGGGGTTAGAGGAGAATATATTGAAAAAGCTTTAAATAAACTTTTTTGATGTTTAAACTATTTTTCATTTTTCTAACTAGGTATTTTTGGAAAAGCCCACGTACCTATACATGCTTTAAGCGCACGTCTACCAGGGTAAGCTTATTAACTCCGTAAGGCTGCCTGTCCACTAAAGCGGAGCGAGGTGGCGCAGCGGTGAGCGAGGCAAAAATCCACAAATAAAATGGTATAAAATTTTCGTTTCTTTTCAGTGAACAGGGAATTGCGAACTAGTTTAAAAATTTATACAAAACCGGAAAGCGGAGCGAGGAAGCAGAGCGAGGAAGAAGAGCGGGGAAGCGGAGAGGAGAAAAGAGCGAAGCATCTCAAATGAGTCGTGTGCTCGCGGCCTTACTCCTCGTATGGAAAAACACAGTCTGCAACTCCGCTCCGCTTTATTTTCTTGCTCCGCTCCGCTCCGTAGCTCCGCCGTACATAGCTCCGTCTATATACAGAAACATTTCGCAACTCCGCTCTACATTACTCCCTCGCTCCGCTCCGGTGGGCAGGCAGCCTAACTCTAGGTTAAATCGATAATATTTTTTGAGTTTTGATATCTATCAATAGGTAGGTACAAAGTTATCACTCCTAAATGGGTTAACTGAAGATTCATTAACCTTTTTAACCCTGCCTGACGCAAGTGTAGGTATTTATTATTTTAAAACTACGAAAATAAATTTTATTATTTGTAATTAATAAATATTGTTTTAAATGAGCGTATATAACGGGTCTTTGTCCATGACAGAACATTCTTACTTCATCGCAATCGTAGAGTTCGTCGCAGGTGGGGCGACTCTAGGAGTTCCTGGCACGGGAACAGCCATCGTATCTAGTCGCTTGCGGTCCCTGTTAAAAAGAAAAGAAGTTTCTGTACTCACATTTTATACATTCACTCGTGGTAAGTCTCTCGAATGCAGGAGGCCGTCTAAGTAGGTACCACAGCAGGTGTTCCGGTTAGAAGGGCACTGTAGCTATCGATATTACTGGGCATATGAGACTTAATATCTGATGTCTCGGGGTGATGAGCGCAATGCAGTGCTACTTTTTATGGTATTAAAAGTTCTGTGTAGCACTTCAATTGTTATGGGCAGGCGTGGCGCATACCATCAGGCGAACGACATGTTTGTCTTATCACCCAGTTACTAAAAAAATAACTAAAATGGAAGGTACTTCAACTTGTCAGAGTTTTTTCATAGTAATGAACCGAATGGCGACTTGAAGAAATTTACATAAAATATATACTATATAAAAAATATACACCATAACGTTCTGTCTATATACGAATATTGAGAATGATACAAAATAGCCTCAGGCAATCAGAATTTAGCGCTTAAGGCTCAAAAACAGGCGAAGCGCGGCGCGGTGCTGCCTCTATTCTGCGCTTTCTTTAAAGCATTTTTTTTTAAGTGAAAATAGAACATTTTTCTATTATTATTTACCTACCTAATAGTTTTACACCTGCCTGGTACTGATTTAATTTTATTATTATGATAATGCTTAGTTATTTATTTTATAACTGTATCAGTATATTACTATTATTATTATGTCGCTCTTTCTCACGGGTTATACACCCGGTCATTTGAAAGGCTTGCGCGGGGACATGAGTCCAACACGTAGAGGCCTCTTAGAGCATTTAGTTTAGATATGTAATGGGTAACATTTATTCATCATTATTTTATTATTGTGTAAATTAAGTATATTCCGTCCCCGCAGAATAAAATGATAATAGCGGTTATTATTTTTTTCAAGTGTTTAGATATTTGGAATCTACGAGTTCCAATACACCTTGTTATTTTTTTCCATAATTTTCTGGCTAAAAATTACGGAGATAGGCAAAGTTATTATTTTGTTCTTTATAATGACAAGCTAAAGTACAAACAAGAATAAAAATATTATATGACATTAGTCAAAACTTTACTTCTCTTCGATATGCTAAAAATAGATACAATTATGTTCTTATAAATATTTTCACTCCTATAAGTAGCCATGAGCTTTTGTCATTTTATTCTGTTTCAAATAATTTGTGTCAGTTTCACTAATAGACTTTTATATTTTTTTGCGAATGCAATATAGCTAAACCTTTTTCATTATTATCACTTGTCATTTTATTCTGTTTCAAATAATTTATGTCAGTTTCACTAATAGACTTTTATAATTTTTTTCTCAAGCAATAATAGCTAAACCCTTTTCACTAATATCTTTTCGTCATTTTATTCTGGTTAAAATTAAACAATCGCTGTTCACTAAGGACATTAAGCGTAAATAGTTTACTAATTGTGGAACCTTAAGATAGGTTATAATTTTATTCCAGTAAAAAAACGAAGAATACTTTCCACTAAAACCTTTTGGTGTACAATTATTTTGCGAGTTTGTTTATAACAATGCATCTTGCCTTCTTTTAATACATCGATACGTACCAAATAATATGAGATAGGTACTCATGAACATAGCCAGCGCGCGCGGCGATTGTCACGCATGTCAATATCTAATGTCATCTCTTTCGCGCTTATGGTGCCCTGCTAGATAAGAAAGTAATGCATAGATAGATAGTTGATTACAGCGTTGCCAATTGTCTAATAGGACGGTGGCGGCGGCGTGCGCGGGTTTTGTTTTGTTTTAGTCCAGCACGTGTCATGCGAAAGTAAACACGGCAATTTGAAATCTCTTCAAAATCTCGTTTACGCGTCAGTAGTTAATTACTCAATAGGTTTTAAAATAGTTCAGTGTGTTTGAAAGTTTCAATTTTATTATTCATTACGATAAGCGGTGACTTTGTTTGTTTACTTAAAAGTAATTACATTATTGTTTTTATAAAATGAATACGAAACGTAAAAAGTATCGTGCAAGGAGGAGGTTGAAGATTTGTAGGGTCTTCTGGTGCGCATAAGTTACATGCTCTAATTCTGGGCTTAAGGAACTCAGAAGTATGTGTGTCGTCATCTTAGAATCTTGACAGTTTAATATATGTAAATATGTAACTTACCGCTTTATGAAGTTTTTAAAACTTTCTTTCTATTTATTTATTCTATTAACATACAAATCAGAATGTTATAAATTCATAATAACATTGACATTACAATTTACAGATCTGTATCACATTCTAAAACTGTGTATGCCTAATTGAATTATAATATTTTTTTTATGTATAATCACTAGAGGATAAGATAATTTATTTAATAAAGATCATTACATTATGGCCAATCAATTAAATAATAAATTAAATACAATAATAATTAAAATAGTATCAACATCTATACATCTATACATATAATAAAATCGTAGAACTAAAAAATCTGTACATGGAAGATATTCGAAAAAAAACAACCAGGGCGACTTAAAATAAGTAAATGAACATATTTAAACAGTTTTAAAATTTTTGTTTGTTTGTCTGTTTGTTTGTTTGAAAGCGTTAAACTTAAAAACCAGTAAAACGGATTTTGATAAAATTTCCAGGAATTTGTTTAATTAAATCCTGAATCTAATATAGGCTATCGAAATTTTGAAAAATCTACTTATTGGGGTGTTAAATGGGGGGTGAAGTTAGTATGGAAAAAAGTTATTTGATTGTCTTAGAATCTTAAAACTCCGACTGAATACTTATAATTACAAATTAATAAATAGGGGTTCGAGCATTTTTCAAATTTTAGCTTCTTTAAGCAATGACGACAGTAAATAGATAAAATTAGTCTGACTTTCAAACGCTGTGTAGACTACGAAAATGAATGAAATACATAGGTGTAAAATTATAATTACATAAAAAAATATCATGGTAGAAATATAATTTCAGCGTGGTCAGGAAATCTTACAAAATAACGTGGAATCTTTACACGAAAGAGACTATAATTATTTCAACACTTGAAAATTAGTTTTTGCGATAGAAAGTAGATGGCGTTAAAATTATAATTACATGAAAAATATCATGGTAGAAATATAATTACAGCGTTTTTTTTTCAACACTTGAAAATTAGTTTATGCAATAGAAAGTAGATGGCGGTAAAATTAAAACTCGCAACCATAAAATTACTTTATGGAATGCACCAGACCAGTGAATAATCTATATACTTATAATAAAACTGTAACGAAGCGGTTACTGTACATTGAAGATATTTTTGAAAGTCAATTTTTTTAGGAGTATATGGTAGCAACAGAACCCAAAAATACAATTTTTAAAATTTTTGTCTGTCTGTCTGTCTGTCTGTCTGTCCGGGATAAACTCAGAAACTAGGGCACGAATTTGAATGCAGTTTTTTGAAATATGTTCTGTAGAGTCCGGCGCTACACATAGGCTTTGTTTCATCAAAATCGGTCCAGTAATATTGAAGTTATGACGGAATTTAGGAAAAAATATAAATGTCCACTATAAGTTGAACCACGGAACATACCGGACCCTTTGTGCATATGGCTCAGCTTATACTGGTTTATTACTTACCTTCAGAGTTTGTAGAACTAAGGTATTGGTTGACATGATGGTATTCTAAAAAATGTTTTGTGGAGTCCTAGGCTACATAACAAACTTTGTTTTATAAATATCGGTTTACGAAAACTGGAGTTATTACGCAATTTAACAACGTTGAGTACCTACCGATTAGCAATTTTAGTATGAAAGTTTTCGTGAGTTTGATTCATTATAGTTATAAATATTTAATAAAACGGCTAGGACTCACGTAGTTTGTCAAATTAGTCGACCTAGGTTTCGAGCATGTCCGATGCTCTTCATCAGGGGCGAGTTTACACTGCGAGATCGCGGCGACTATTGGCGGTGTCGGTGACGGTGGCTGGTGGAGTGGTATAACGTTGAGTACCGTTGCAAGGCAAATTAGCTGTTTAAATCGAGCCACCCATAGATAGCACGTCTTATCACGGGCGTTTTTCTGACTCGCGGTGACGGGTTTTATGGACATGGCGCTGGACCTGCACCGGAGCTTTTCTTGATCAGTTTGCAAAACGCTTTTTTGCTGATGCGATTATGTCGCCTTTGGAAAGTAGTAGAGGAATTTTACCTAGCGGTTTCCAATTTTTTTTAGCTATGGAACACTAAATTATGTATCTAATTTTGGCGGAACCCCAACTCATATTTGTAACCGACTTTAAAAAAGGAGGAGGTTCTCAATTCGACTGTATGTTTTTTTTCTATGTTTGTTACGCGATTACTCCGCCAATTATAATTTGATTTTGATGATTCTTTTTTTGTTTGGTAGGTCATACTTCAGAGGTGGTCCCATATAAATTTTATCGAAATTGATTCAGCACTTTTGCGCGGGTCAGTATATCGATAAAAATGCTGGCCAGCGTCGGCAATTCTCGGAACCCTAGGGTTCCGTGGAACAACTATTAGTAACTGCTGGTATAGACGAACAAAAAGCATAGCAACACCGTACCGGGCTCGGAACGGCCGCGGCGGCTAGCGCTATCAACTTTGGTAATTAGGATTGGGAGCGGAACGGGATGATAACGGAATAAAATGGGCATGGAAATGGGATCAGCGCGAGAGTTACAGGATAGGAGCGTAATGGTAACGATATAGGAGCGGGACTGGAGCAGGAGCGGAGCGGTACGGTAACGGGATAGTAGGGAGCGGTAACGGTATAGGAGAAGGACAGGATCAGTCCAGAACGCGGCGGTTACGGAATACAACCAGGACGATAAAAGGATACGAGTGGGAAAGTAACAGAATAGAAGTGGTACGGTAATGAGAAAGGAGCAGAATGGGAGCTGTAACGGGAGTATTTTGGGACAGAAAATGGTCGGAAGCATGATGAATTACTACTACACTACGCGTACGAAGTCGCGGGCAACAGCTAGTGTTAAAATATTTTTCTTTTCCAATTAGCTTAGGTCGACGTTACCTGATTTATGATTGGTATATCAGTAGGTACCTCTGAAGCGGTGTGGCGAATTTTGGCTTCAACCGTCCGGCTCAAACCGGCTCAAACCGTCCAAAAGCCTTTTAAAACCCTCTCCAGACTGGTCTGTGGTGTGTGTGTCAGAAATGTGCTTCTGGCGTTTTTAAAGTTTTGCCAAGAGGATAATTCTGCAGAAACTTTAATGTACGACGAAGTACCTTTGTTCAACGAAAAACAAATTGATCTATCTATCAGATAACGACGCGATATGGTGGGAGCACCAAGTGTCTTTAAGAAGCATGCTTTAGGCAGGACAATATACACTGTCCTGTCAATACCAGTAACAAGGCATGCTATTATTTACAGCTGCTAATACACGATTTCTGTCAGCGGCGCTACCTCATTTGCGTTCCTCAGAACAGTCGATAGTATTGAATGCCGTACATTCCATGCAGCCTGCAGATTAAGGCGCCTCCTGAATGACGACCAAATTTGGGATGAAATTCTAGCAAATGCAATCGTGATACTTCACGACGTATGCGCCATTTGTTTGCTGGGTGTTGGTATTTTATGGGCTTTCGAGCTTCGTGCAACTGTGGGAGAAGTGTCTACACCATCTTGCCGAAGATATCCCGCCTATATGCTTTGAAGAACTTTGAACAGGACGTGGACGTATCAGACGAGAGGGAGATAAATTGTTGTCTTACTATGCTACAAAAAGTTGTCATTGCTATCGGTGGCGATTCATTAGACCGCGTGAATCCCGTAAAAATTGGCGCATCGACAACAATTGCAGGTTAAATGACGCTTCTTTAAAAGTGGGCCACTCCGAAATTGTGTAACGTAACTCGGCTAAAGGAAGTGTCCCTACAAAGGAACCTGCTTGAGTGTTAAACTACAAATACGATCCTGTATGGAGTACTGTAGCCATCTATGGGGTGGGTCAGCCGAATACCAACTGGTAGCTCGGGAATCATTAGAACGTTGCCCAATTAATTTTATAAATAACAATGTGCTGGTGGAGAAGAAACTGACAAGTCTTAAACGCGGACGGAAACTTGGGTGTCTGTCGCTCTTCTATCGACAGCACTTCGGTAAGAATTGCACTAACCGATCCCTACTTCTCATTTCCACTTAAGGGACTTGCAGGCGAGGAGAGTCGTTTTCCCGGACGTTCTTAATGTCCCACCGATCGGTACGAAGCGTTTTGCAGATTCTTTCATCATGCGGACTCCTTAAAGAGCAGAACGCTCTACCAGCTTTTTTTTCCAAATAGCTACAAAGTCTAGAGTGAATAGGCATCTCATCTCATGGGCAACCATGCTCCATCTTCGCTTTCCATCAGGCGAGATGTCATCAAACAAGTGCCCATTTACCAATTTTAAAAAATATAAGTAGTCGACGCGAACGAAGTAGGGACATTTCTCTCTACAAAAAAAGACTCTACATCAGCGTTAAACTATAATCCACGTGAACGAAGTCGCGGGCAACAGCTAGTCATTAAATAAACACATAAAAAATTATATTTTTAATTTTTCAATTTAATCTGCAAAGCCCTTTTTAATTGCCGTTGAAACGAATATAGCTTCAAATGGAATATGTCAATGTATCTGTTGGAGACAAGGATTTCATTGTATCGGCGGTACATTCTGACAATTGGGTTGTAATCTATATAATAAAAGAACAGGGTTTTTTTCTACAATCATCGCACAGCCAAAACCGCTTAACATAGAAACCTGAAATTTGGACCACGTATTCTACAAGTAGTGAAGGCGTCATTTAAGAACGGATTTTTCGAAATTTGACCTTTAAGTGGGTCAAATGGGGTCATAAAGGATGTATGGGGAAAAAAAATTCTTTTGTCGCACGGTCACGAAACCTTTTCAGTATACTATGCAAAAGAAATAAAAGAATACGTGTATCACAGTTTTTTGAAAATCAACCCTTAAGGGGGTTTTAATGCGGTTTTTTAGATTGGAATGCGGAAACTATAATGTATGCTGCGGTGATTGTTTCTTGACCAGTAGTTATCAAATTTTGTGTGAGCATTGAGCATGTAAATACAAGGAACTTGTTTTTGGCATTTTTTGAAATTCAACCCCTAAGGCCATTTATTGGGGTCGCAAAGTTTCCATGGTATAGGTATTTTTAGTTAAGTCATGAAACTTAATCAATTGACTAAACATAAGAATATAAAAATATATTTTCAGTAACTTTTCAAAAATCAACCCCTAAGGTAGGGCCGCAAAGTTTGTATGGAGTAGGATTTTTTATTAATGCGACACTGTAGCTACAGTAAAGAAACTGGGTCAATAAATTAAGTTTGAAGAAGTTTAAAAAAAAAGTATTTAGCATTTTTCAAAAAACAACCCCTAACAGGGTTAAACGAGGTGGTAAAGTTTACATATAAAATCTTTGTTTATTGCGATGAAACTTAGTACACACACCTTACAAACATTATTAGAACGTAATTTACAATTTTGAAAAATCATCCCTTAAAAGGGTTAAACAGGGTGGAAAGTGAAGATTATTATTTTTAAGCTACAGCGATGAAATGTGGTGTACGTGGTAAGCTAATAAAGTTATAGATGTGTATTTCACCATTTTTTGAAAATCATCCCCTAACAAGCCTAAGTGGGGTGGTAAAATTTGTATGGAAAATCGTATATATAATTTGTTTATGACGTTTCGTGGCTATGATAAAACTTGGTAAAAGAAGATAATTAAAACGTGATTTATAAATTTTGAAAATCATCCCTTAACAGGGTTAAACAGGGTGGAAAGTGAAGATTATTATTTTTAAGCTACAGCGATGAAATGTGGTATATGTGTTTAGCCAATGAAATTATAGATATGTATTTTACATTTTTTTAAATCATCCCCCAACAAGCAGGGTGGTAGAGTTTGTATAGAAAATCTTTTTATTTATGAAGTTTGTGGTTGTGATGAATCTTGGCATATGAACTAAGAAAAAGGAGATAATTAAAACGTGATATATAATTTGTTTATGACGTTTCGTGGCTATGATAAAACTTGGTAAAAAAGATAATTAAAACGTGATTTATAAATTTTGAAAATCATCCCTTAACAGGGTTAAACAGGGTGGAAAGTGAAGATTATTATTTTTAAGCTACATCGATGAAATGTGGTATATGTGTTTAGCCAATGAAATTATAGATATGTATTTTACATTTTTTTAAATCATCCCCCAACAAGCAGGGTGGTAGAGTTTGTATAGAAAATCTTTTTATTTATGAAGTTTGTGGTTGTGATGAATCTTGGCATATGAACTAAGAAAAAGGAGATAATTAAAACGTGATATATAATTTGTTTATGACGTTTCGTGGCTATGATAAAACTTGGTAAAAGAAGGTAATTAAAACGTGATTTATAATTTTTTAAAATCATCCCTTAACAGGGTTAAACAGGGTGGAAAGTGAAGATTATTATTTTTAAGCTACAGCGATGAAATGTGGTATATGTGCTTAGCCAATGAAATTATAGATATGTATTTTACATTTTTTTAAATCATCCCCCAACAAGCGGGGTGGTAAAGTTTGTATGGAAAATCTTTTTATTTATGAAGTTTGTGGTTGTGATGAAACTTGGCATATGAACTAAGAAAAAGGAGATAATTAAAACGTGATTCACATTTTTTTAACCTACCCCTAACCAGGTTTAATATAGGTGGAATGAAGTTACATGTTTTGAAGCTACGACGATGAAATTCGGTTCATATACTCAGACAGATAAACTTTAAGCACCTGTTTCACCATTTTGCTGGAATCATCCCTAAACCGGTTCAAACGGGGTGGTTAAGTTTATATGAAGAATCTTTGTTCATGAAGTAATGGCAATTAAATTTGGTACACAGAGTAAGCAAAAGAAATAAATTGAAACGTAATTCGCCATTTTTTGAAATTCGCTCTCTAACAAGGTTAAACAGGGTGGAAAGTATCAAATATTTTTTAATGCTACGATGTTGAAATTTGTTATAAATTTTCAGCCAATAAAATTCTAAACACGTATTTCACCATGTTTTGAAATCATCCCATAACAGGGTTATACAGGTTGGTAAAGTTTGTATGGATAATTTTTGTTTATGAAGTTGTAGCAATGAAATTTCGTATACAGACCAAACAAAAGTAATAAATTAAAACGAAACTCACATTATTAATTAACCTCTAAAAACGTTAAACAAGGTGGAATATAACATTTTTTCTTAACCTACGACGGTGAAATTTGGTACTTATACATATGATACTGTACGCACATGTTTCAGCACTTTTTAAACATCTTAAAAGGTCTAAACGGGATGGAAAACATTTGTGTGAAAAACCTTTGTTTATAAGGTAAAAGCAAAACTTGGTATAGAGACTAGGCAAAAGAAATGAATCCTGACGTAATGCATTTTTTTACAATTTCCTTATTCGTACAGGACTTAAATTGACTTTGAAATGCAACATTCAGAAAAAAAGAAATTGTAAAGGTGTAGTCAATCGAAGATTTACAAATATTCAGCAACTTTTGTAGTTGACCGTACGTGTCGCAGGGAAATAAGGATATCTGAGATTTCACGAAATTCCTAGAGATACCACGAAATCATGGTATAATCATGTATGGGAAGGACCCCTTCTCCGTGGTCCGACTAGCTTTTACCCTTAGAGTGTATATAAAAAGCGCGGAGCCAGAAGCTTGCGAGGAGTTCCTGAGCAAAACGAGTGCGCAAGGCCAGTATGAAGCGAGGGGGAGAGGTGGCGAGCGTAGCGAGCCGGCGACCTCTCGAGCGGAGTGATGGTCGATTGCGCGAGTGGAGCGAAGGGATGACGAAGCGAGAGTTCTGGCGAGAGCCTATTTATCAAAACTGGACGTCATATCCCTAGGGATTTCGTGAAATCTCTGGTATCTTCATGTCCCTATGACATACAATATTTTTTCTGGAGCTACAATGATTGACCTTTGGCCAAAATACTTACATATACTTAGCCAAAAAAATATTGACACTTGTATTATTACCATTGTTTTGAATACCATCCCCTGACAGGTTTTAACGGGCGGTAAAATTTGTATAGAAAAATTATGTTTATAATGTAAGTATTATGTCTATTTAAAACGAGATAAGAGCTGAAAGAGATTGGAATAGAAACGAGACGAATTTGAGATAAGATTGGGATAGAAGCAGGACAAAATCGGCATAGAAGCGAAAGCTGCCGGAAATAGCCGGGAGTAAAATGCATTACTTCACTAAGCTTACAAAGTCGCGGGCAACAGCTATGTAAATAGGAGATTTAGGTTTTGAAGATTTCTTTTACTCAGGCTTCATGTATGTACAATTGTACATGGCGCCGGACACATACCGGAGCCGGACCGTGGTTTTGATCATTTACATGACTTTGCGCTACTCTCTCGATGAGAAAAGGCCCGTATCCCAGCAGTGGGAACCTGATGGGTTGATGATGATGATGACTTTGCGCTGCCGCCGCACCGCAGAGTCACGTAAATGATCAAAAACTGGAACCGGTTAGGATCGGGAGCAGAGCGGGACGATAACGGAATATGAAAGGGACTGTAACAGGATAGGAGTGGGAAGGTAACGGAACAGAAGCGGTACGGTACGATAACAAGATAGGAGCGGGACGGGAACTGGAACGGAAATATGGTGGGATGGAAAATGGTCGGAAGCAGGATGAATACTTCACTACGCGTACGAAGTCGCGGACATCAGCTAGTAAGACATATTATTGGAATAAACCTGTAAACTAAAGATGTTATAATTGCGGTTACGGCACCAATCAGGTGTTAAAGTGCAATAATGAAAGAAGAACTGAGGAGTCAATGTAAGAATTAACGATTTTATAAAGCAGGATAAGGTCAACGTATTGACGACGAAAGGCAAGGGCGGTTACATGGAAAAATTTTAAACGTTCGTTATAAGATGAGAGTTAATGGCCCATGCCACACCTGTAGCTCATAAGTTTTAAGCATCGTCTTTGGATGCTTGCTTGCTTTCTATTCGATCACTATGAATGTTGTTCAAAGGAGACCAGATTGTCGAGTTGTACTCTAACACACTACGTATTAGAGTATAGTAAAGATATAGAAAGCTTTCTGGTCGACGAAAAT
The DNA here is from genome assembly GCA_951640565.1 of Petrophora chlorosata. NCBI lineage: Eukaryota > Metazoa > Arthropoda > Insecta > Lepidoptera > Geometridae > Petrophora > Petrophora chlorosata. Next base: position 3,540,805 of record OX621188.1, read on the forward strand.
GTTTTGTAGACCTCGAAATAAAGCCTAGCAATCGTGAGCTGCGTTCCACAACATAATCATAGTGACTGTGGAATGAAAGTTTTTCATCAATAATCACACCAAGATCTTTAGCAACGGATTTCCTTGCAAGAACAGAGCCCTTGAGGGAATAGTCTACAATAAGCTTATGCTTCTTTCTGGTGAAGCTGATAATAAAGCATTTACTGACGTTGAGCTGCATATAGTTTCCATCACACCAAGTTGAGAGGGTGTTTAGATCATCTCGCAGCTTGGAGGCGTCTTTAGCGTTATTGACGATATTAAACATGTTATGGTCATCAGCGTAAAGAAGACATGGACATGAGAGGGAATCGATTAGATCATTTATAAAAAGAACGAAGAGCAAAGGTCCTAAATGGCAACCTTAGGGTACCCTAGATGTAACCGTTACTGGTTCAGATAGTTGACCTTTCACTGCAACAAGTTGACTTCTACGACTTAGGTACGACTGTATCCACCGAAGAAGACTACCGTGGATACCAAATTCTGCCAGCTTTTTACAAAGCACGATATGATTCACTTTATCGAATGCTTTTGCAAAATCAGTATATATAGAGTACACCTGAAGACGCCCGGCGAAAGCACTGCATAAGTAATTTTTGTATTCAAGAAGATTAGAGGTTGTTGACCTATTAGCCACAAACCCATGCTGCTGTTGGAATAATTTCTGTTGGAATGGTTGGAAATTTATTTTAGGGACCTGTGTAGCGCTTGCTTGCGTACAGTCCTAGGCGTATATGTAGCTGACGTTGAAGCGCTAGGTGACTTCCGGCTGTGTAACATCAGTTTCAGTTGTGTAACATCTTCTTTGAATTCGAAGTGTAAATCGATTTCCTCTTGTGTACTGGGGCTTATTCGATCTATTTGTTCCTGTATTATGTCGAACTTCCCCTCATATTTTTGAATAGTCGAAAGTCTTGTAGTGTATTCATATTTGGAAAGGTTATTTACATTTTTTAGGAAATTGTATTTTTTTGTAAATTGTCCCTTTATTGTGCTTCTCACTCGTTTTAAATTAATTAATTCTTCTTCCGTCGTCGCCAATTATTAAATAATACATTTCATCATCATCATCATCATCAGCCCATCACGTTCCCACTGCTGGGACTCGGGCCTTCTCTCATAGAGAGAGAATGGGCCATAATCCACCACGCTGGCCCAGTGCGGGTTGGTGGATGTCACATGTCCTTGAATTTTTTGTGATTAATTCTTGGACATGCCGGTTTCCTCACGATGTTTTCCTTCACCGTTTTCAGAACGAGTGTTAAATCCGCACTTAACTTAAGAAAGTCAGTGGTGCGAGGCCAGCGGGATTAGAACTTGGGTACGTCGGATCGAAAGTCGCACATTCTCCCACTGAGCCACACTCGCTCTATCTATGTCCAATAATACATTTGATGAAAATAATTTGTTGGTTTATTCTCTAAATATGACAATGAATCAAAACGTCACAATTCTCTACATCTACCAAGTAGGTATATATCAGTTAAATTTACCAAAATCTCCGTGTACCTAGTGAAAAAATAAATAAATGAAAAATATTATTGTGTAGAATTATGACTTATTTTAGCGACCGCCTTATTCACTGTATTTTTAATCCTCTTACTATGTCATCATTTTCATCATCATCATTTCAGCCCGTGTCCACCAACTGCTGGGTATAGGCCTCCTCTCCCTCACGCCATTTGCTCCGGACCTGCGCATTCCGCATACCTTTTTTAAAACTCGTAGGTATATATATAACGTCGAATCTTTATTTCAGTTTCAGCAGGATTAGGTACACCTGTTGCATCTACAAGAAATCTAGCTTGTTTAGGGGCCACAGGTGGAATTCAGAGTATACGCCACGCCTACGCTCCTTTTGTAGCTAGGATTGTCTATTCATATTAATATAAGGTATAGAGTCCGTCGTAAGCACACATACTTAACATATATTTTGAACGGTATTTCTCTCAATTATATATCTACACACCTCCCCGTCTCCCTATCAAGTTTAATATTGAACGTATATTTATTTAATAGCAATTTTTATTTACTTTTCTTCCTCTTTTTATATTCAGTTGTAGGCATACGCATCGTATATTGAACGTATATTAGTTTATTAAAATTTAGGTCTGTTTTTATTTATTATTCTTTACTGTATGTATCTATATAAATTGTTTATTTTCTTTACGTTTTTCATGTGCGCCACCAGAGGTTTGAGCTGAAAACCAGCGTTGTGGACTTATCCACAGCATTATGCTGAGTTCAGACCTTTTTGTCGTCACTGTGCACGGCAGCGGTTCTCGTACATAAGCACCTAGTATTTCATTTATTAATTGTTTTTTTTTGTTGTGATCATGTTGCACCGTGTGCAGTTCTGTCAAAATAAATGTTTTCTTTCTCAGATAAAATATCCACCACCCGAAGGTATTTCTGGTCAATCTAGCTACTATTTGATTTGATCGTATTTCATCAATATTACGTGGCTAAGAATTTGTATTCTCTTACACAAGGCCCTGAGAAGACATTCTACTCGTAAGACAGAAACTTATCTGGTTGCAATAAATTTAGTCAAAGTAAGTTTTTTCAAGTTATTAGGGACATCCATTCATAGTTTATGAAAAATAAGTGAAGCAAGACTATTTGCTGGTACAAAAAAAAACATAACGCCCAGTAACGATATTTTAAAGCGAGATACATAATATTATGTACAGCTGTACAGACATCGGCCAGGGCTTAAACTTTACAATATTTTCAAATTGTGTAGACTAATTGTGTGTCCTGTAGACCTACATTTTATTCTAAACTCAAATCGGTTTTCTTGTAAATCAATGACATTGACCCAGTGGGAAACACGTGTCGCGTCACCATCCCTATTTTTAGACAAACCCAGTTTAAACTAACTAAAAATAACCGTTACGTTAATTATAAACAAATTAAATAACATTGTTCTTGCGCTAAACTGAGTATAATTACGCAAAGTGTGTAAAAAGCTGTCGGTTACAAAAATAACACAAGCAGCCGGCGTCGAGACACGCCGGTGGCACGTCGGATCGCCGGGAATATTTTACGTGTTTTCTGAAAATATTCCCAAGAGACGAGTCTGTGAGCGTCGCGACCGCGGCGACGAGACAATCGTTTTAGCGCGTTAACGTAAACAATGGACAGACTGCTCATCGTGTCCTTTTGTAAAACAAGTGTCGAACCCCTGCAGTACGCGCGGCTTTTTCCGGTCTTGCTTGACCTAATCAGTAGGCAGTTAACGCGCGCTGAGTAGTGTTAAGTTGACGAATCCGTTATCGCATTTCTTCTTCGATTGTGTGCAATTGATACTGAGTGTATGACTGGTTAATAACTGGTTAGTTTCAGTTGACAGTGGTTTACTTGTAGTTTTTGGTGCGTTTTAGTGGTATTGAGTGGTAGTGTCCAGTGATTATGTTTGCGGGTGGCGGCGCTGGGTTTCAGAAGTCTTCAAAGCCACCCTGGGAATGCACGAATAACTCCAACGAGCTGCCTACAAGTTGGTACGTCTAATATTTAAATGTTATGCAAAAATTTTGCGTTTTTTGTAAGATGTTTTACCAAGTCCCTGAAATTCACAGGAACTCGTGAGTTACGTATGCAAAAAATACATTATATATTTTTTTCAAACATTTTATTTGTGGACTTTTTTCCACGTTGGTAATTCAGTCCCATCATTTCCTTAACAAAATTAAACCTTACAATTTAGTGGTTCATTGATGCTTAAACACCTCAAACAGCAATATTGCAACTTCAGATGTAAGTTCTGCCAAGATGTGTATGAACGCTCCTATATCAAATTGACTTAAGTTCAGTTTAAGCATCGATGAATCCGTTAGCGCTTTGTTCAGGACACATTCCATCATCATCAATTCAGCAAGCACCTTCTTGCTAGTAGCGACGAGTGCTTCTAATGCACGTTTATGCGCCATTGTGCACTCGTCCTAAATGATGATTTTCGATATCGCTAAAACTTTGCCCATTGCTGAGTGTTTTGCAATATTACACGTTGGTTCTTCAATAGTTTGAAGATTTAACGGTAATTTGAATGCTGAATGAGCCGTACGGCATCCTTCTAACAATGTGGCTGCTATTCCAGAAGAAGCAACTGCAACCGCTATGTTAGATCTCGCCCGAACAGTTGCTAAAACTAATGACATGAGGAATGTCTTGCCAGTTCCACCAGGGGCATCTAGGAAATATAAACCACCATTTTCATCATCGATTGCCTTCATTAAAGTATCATAAACTTCCTTTTGTTGGTAATTCAACAGGGGTACTTTCGTTTGAACTACTAAATCTAATTCCTGGTGATCATATTCACGTTCCCGTTCCAATTCTCGATTAAGTGCGTCATTCATTTCACGATATGGTGCTGGCATTCCTAACCTGATTAATAAATTACCGCACATGAGGTAACACATATCTTCGATCAAGAGTAAAGCACGATTATGTATCTCCTCATTTTTTTTCTGTCATTTTCGTTTTGTTATTCCAAGTCTGATTCTTTTTTGTTATACCAAGTTTTATAATGACTGACGTTTCATGTCAAGTCACACGGGAATGTTAATAAAAAGTAAACAAAAAAAAAAAAAAAGTAAAAAAAAAAGTAAATAGATAAAAAGTATCCTATGTCCTTCTCCTGGCTCTAAACTACCTCCCTGCCAATTTTCAGCTAAATCGGTTCAGCCGTTCTTGATTTATAAGTGGAGTAACTAACACGACTTTCTTTTATATATATAGATTAGGATGTATAAATAACACAAAAAATTTATATTTTAATCAAATATCAAATCGCCTAGTTATCAGGTACTACAAGCTTACAGCTTCGTACAAAGATTCTACTCTTAGATACTACTCTAAGGAACCAACTCGAGGACCATTTGATGGTCCCAATAAAAGTACAAACCATACTTTGAAATTGTATAGCTTGTCATAAAAATCTTTAAAAGGTTTGCTAACTAATAGACCAGGGTAGAAGGCTAAAAATAATAAAAAGTGAAAAAAAAATAGTAGGATGAAACCCATTAGAAAAGGAGGGGAATATTATAAAAATGAAAGAAAAAATAATTTACGGGCGATCTGAGGTCACGATTCCCATTCAGTCGTTTCATAATGCAAAAGTTAACAAATATTTGTGCAAAGAAAAAAGAAGCGCAAGCTTTTGTTTCATCTGGGTACTGTGGGACCCAGCTGTGTGTGTGAGCTGTAAGTTCCTGATCCTTAGATACAGGAAATCCTTATTATATTTAGTTTAGGCTTTTATATCAACCATGCGTGATTCACTAAAGAAATAATTTACTTTAGTAAAAGTATTTTTTACTTATTATAAAACAAATTAACTAAAATGTATTAAGTAAAAAACTTGTTGAGACCATATTTTTTCAGAATCTATTTCTGAATACTGTATAATATTTATAATGAATCAAACTCACGAAAACTTTCATACTGTATAATATTTTTTATACTTATTCCGCCATCCCCATTCTATCACCGGACGACCAGGCGTATGGCAAGCCGTCATCAGTTTATGGTTGACATCCCTCCTGCTCGCACCAAGCGCTTTGCTTCGACCTTCATAATGCGAACGGCCAAGGAGTGAAACTCTCTGCCGGCATCTGTGTTTCCGGATATCTATAATCTGGGTGTTTTTAAGAGAAGAGTGAACAGGTTCTTCTAGGCTTTAGGAATTGTAGCCAGCGAAGTTACTAGGCATTGTGAGACTCAATAGCTAATGGTCTCAGGGTAATGAGCGCAGTGCAACGCAGTGCAGGATTTTGCAAAACAAAGTTATGGGTGGTGCTGTTATTGTTATGGGCTGGCGTATTGCTTACAATCAGGCAAACGACCAGCTCGTCATTCGTTACACACAAAAGAAGTCGTAAAAACTTGCTACTCGCAACATCCTCGGTTCTTCGTGATAATGGCGCTTGCAATAGTGCCGAAATATAGAGTTCCCAAAATAAAAAATAAACATTATAAATATCCGTTTCTAAAGCCAATTCTGACATTAATTCAATTCATTTATTTCGGTTATAAAAACCATATCACACATTAATAATAATATTGAAATAATAAAAAATACAATGAAATAAAATAGAATATCAAAATAAAAATAATAAAGACTAAAAAATAAAATAAAAAAAATATTAAAATGAGTCAAACTTGTCCCATCAAAATCTTCATCCATTTGTTTTGCTAGTAGGTATACGTAATACAAACGCAAGTTATAGAACATGGAGAGTACGGACGGCAGATGTACACCCGCATATTTCAGATGCTCAATGCTGAGACTGTCATGGCCAGGGGATTTTCCTCTTTGTATAGCATTAATTGCTTTTTTTTGACGCTTAATAGCTCTATGTTTGGCCACTATCTCGCCTGATGTGAAGCGATGATGTGGCCTAAGATGGAGCACATAGATCTAGAGAGACAGCAGATGAGCGGCCGCTCAGACCCGTCTCCCCGATGGTTCACCGAACATCATCCTAAAACACGACTAGGTCGCTTGACGGCATGGCTTTGTTCGGTGGGTGGTATAACAACCACGGCCAGAGCCTACCACTCCAAAGCGCGTAAGCGGGTTTCATCACGATGTTTTCCTTCACCATTTTAGAGCGAGCGTGCAAAATCTGCACTTAACTATAACTCATTGGTGCAGGGCCGAGTCGGGATTCAAACCCAGGTGCGTCTGATCGAAACGCGCATGAGTTACCGCTGAGCCACACTCGCTCTTTTTGCACATGTTTGGTTTTAAAATGTACAGATCCCTTTTGCGCGTCAGCCAAGTCATTAATACAATAACTTTGAATTTCCCAACTTCTTTGTACGCTACTGTAAACATATCTAAGCATTTTGTTGTTAGCTGAACGCAAGACACGCTTTATAATTCGCAATATTTCGAGTCCATAGGTAACAAATACATATATCTTCGATAAACAAACATCCGCCGGATGCTCTAGGCAATACAATTAGTTATATCGCCAATTAAGACGAAATAAGTGGTCCACATCAAAACGTTTTCGACGAAATGTTATTTTCTCCTGTCTCCGAAGGGTGCCTGTTGCCGTATAAATCATACTACCTGCACGGCGTGGCTTGACCCGTGGATAATTTTCCGAAATAAAAAAATACAGGGTGGATTTTTGAGACGGGGCAGTAAGGGCAGGCACAAAGGTACCGTTATAGTTACAAAAATACGTTTCTAAGAGACCATCCATCACTTTTTAAAGTATTCTGAACTGCATTCACAGATATTGGAAAAATTGAAAAAAATGCCCAAAATATTATTTTTATGCTGGGATCTATGGGACCATTTAAGGTATGAGTACTAGAAATCGCCCAAAATCTTTCCCCAATTCATACATCTATACATCTTCACAACCTTTCGCATTTATAAAATTAATCCGTAGAATACTTAGGATATTACGTGGGAGGTCAAAAAGTTCGCGGAATGAAAGGGAAGCCTATTAACCTTAATACACTTTTCAGACCTATCAGATAATTAGTTTATACCTTCGAAAAAAATTATATGTCAAGGCCTTCAAAATAAGCAGAAATTGCCGACTTTACTTCTTCATCATCCGTTAATTTCATTCCACGAAGTTCTTTTTTCATATTTGGGAACAAATAATAATCACAACGGGCCAAATCTGGACTATAGGGAGGGTGGTTTAAAGTTTCCAAGCCGCACTTGTACAAGGCAGCCATCGCAACATGACTCTTGTGAACGGGTGCGATGTCGTGCAAAAGGAGCACACCTCGAGACCATTTTCCCTTTCTCTTTTCTTTAATTGCTTCTTTTAATTTTTCCAATAGTGTAGCGTAGTATTTCCCCGTGATATTGTGATACCTTTATTTTTATAATCGATCTATATAATCCCCTCGGAATCCCAAAAAGTTGTTGCCATAATCTTTCCGGCCGATTGCGACACCTTAAACTTCTTAGGCGGTGCTGCGCCTTTTTTGTGCCACTGCATTGACTCCTGCTTCAACTCAGGTTCATAGTGATGAACCCAAGTTTCATCTCCAGTCACAATTCGGTTCAGAAATGCATCTCTGTTTTAACTACACAGCTCCAAAAACTCGCACAAACACTCGACGCGCTGCTGTTTTTATATCTGTGATTTGTTTCTTCTTTAGGTTTGCAACTTCTAGAATAAGTTTTTCAACTTTTTCAACAATGTCTGAGGACGTTGCTTCAATTGGCCGACCCGGGCGCTGATCGTCTCCAATTGAGTCTCTGCCTTGCTTGAAAAGACTATGCCACTTGTAAATCATTGTTTTTCCAGGGCAAGAGTCTCCGTAAACTGATGACATTTCTTCCATGATGTTCTGAGGTGTTTTTCCTTGCTTAGTGAGAAACTTAATCACGGCACGATACTCAATTTTCTCCATAGATGATATTTTCTTCCCGATTGACTTATTTATCCAGCGATATCTCAGAGGTTTATGAACCGATTGGGCTGAAACTTAGTATTTATAATTATATTGAGTCAACAAGTAGCGACCGGTAAAAATAACTACCCCCTCCCCTCTCTAACCCCTCCATTCCGCGAACTTTTTGACCCGCCCTCGTATTAGAATATTATATTATTTTCTGTGTGGGGTGCAAAAAGTTGTGTTTCATTTGGAAAACGCTGCCTCACTATACTCGCTCTAAAAACACCGTGAGGAAACCAGCATGTCCAAGAATTAATAACGAAAATTCAAGGATATGTGACATCCACCAACACGCACTGGGCCAGGGTGGTAGATTATGGCTTATACTCCGTTTAGGAGGGAAGGTCCCAGTCCCAGCAGTGGGATCGTAATGGGCTGATGATACTGGTTTATTTAATCAGAGGGTTAAAAAGGTTAGGATTTAAACACGATACCTTATTATTACATGGCCCTTACTCTCTCAGGAAGGCCTGAGTCCTAGCAGTGGGAACGTAATGGGCCGATGATGATGATGATAATGATGATGAACATTATCATTGTGCAGTTGGATATGTACGTTAAGTACTTTATTAGTACCTACTTAGCGTACCTTACCAACTGTATTATTAGTTCCAACAATTGGTTTCCCCGTCTTGTGAGAAACTAGTTAATCTGTAAGTAACCGAACGAATCGACACAACAACGGCACCACTACATAGTAGATGTACGTAAGTAATAGTTAGTATTCTTTGGTAGAAGTACTTCCTGTTTGTACAAAACGTTTTGGGTCATCCTTTTTAGTGCGAACGTCAAGGGAGTGGAATGCCTTGCCGTTGTCTGTTTCCACATACATACAATGTGGGTGTGTTCAAATCTAGAGTTAACAAGTATTTACTGGGTAAGCGTGCTACATCTTCGACCACATCGTCACTTCCCATCGGGTGCGATTTTGGTCAAAAAGAAAACCAGTCTGTTGTAAAAAAGAAAAATAAACTGCTTTGTAGGGTGCGTAGTAGTATGCGCCCCACAATCTCTGAATAATTAGTTAGTTGGTAGTAGTTGTAGTTTAAATAAATTCACGAGCTGAAGGATGTCGGTTTATTTAGTTGGTTGTGAGTACAATAGTTAGTTAAAGTTAAATGAATGTTGATGGCACGGTGGCGTTATGAGTACTGACGTTAAAATAATATCGCTAAGGTAAAATGCTGACCCGCCAATAACTGATTACAGAAATGCAAACCGTACATGCTCCCGAGGGCGAGATGAGATGAGGTGAGGTGAATGATAGTACAAGGTGATAAAACAATTCAAAGAAATAAACTTAAAGTCTAACTTATAAATTTCACACATCACTATCACTTGCACTGAATAGTTTGTGGTGACGTCGCCTTGTCCACGCACTCTGGGATACGCTTCGTTTTTCGCTATTGTTTAGCTCGAAGTTCGTTCGTAGTAGTAGGTACTGGTGGAAGTAGTAAGAGTTGGTTTAGTATAATTTAAGTTCTCCATCATCGGTTGTTAGGTATAGATATGCTGAATATGTTGCTAATAGGCGGTATGTCGACCTTAAGTACATCTGGTTGCACTGTTATGTAATTTGTTTGCTGCATGTGCGAATCTATACATATAATAAAATCGTAGAACTATAAAATCTGTACATGGAAGATATTCGAAAAAAAATCAACCAGGGCGACTTAAAATGAGTAACTGAACTAAAACTGAAATTTTTGTTTGTTTGTCTGTTTGTTTGTTTGAAAGCGTTAAACTTAAAAACTACTAAACGGATTTTGATAAAATTTCCAGGAATTTGTTTAATTAAATCCTGATTCTAATATATAGGCGATGTAAATTTTGAAAAATCTACTTATGGGGGGGGGTTAAATGGGGGGTGAAGTTAGTATGGAAAAAGTTATTTGATTGTCCTAGAATCTTAAAACTCAGACTGAATACTTATAATTACAAATTAATAAATAGGGGTTCGAGCATTTTTCAAAATTTAGCTTCTTTAAGCAATGACGACAGAAAATAGATAAAATTAGTCTGACTTTCAAACGCTGTGTAGACTACGAAAATGAATGAAATAAATTGGTGTAAAATTATAATTACATAAAAAAATATCATGGTAGAAATATAATTACAGCTTTTTTAGGAAATCTTACAAAATAACTTGGAATCTTTACACGAAAGAAACTATAATTATTTCAACACTTGAAAATTAGTTTATGCAATAGAAAGTAGATGGCGGTAAAATTATAATTACATAAAAAATATCATGGTAGAAATATAATTTCAGCGTTTTTTTTCAACACTTAAAAATTAGTTTATGCAATAGAAAGTAGATGGCGGTAAAATTAAAACTCGCAACCATAAAATTACTTTATGGAATGCACCAGACCAGTGAATAATGTTATGTTAAAATATTTTTCTTTTCCAATTCGCTTAGGTCGACGTTACCTGATTAATGATTGGTATATCAGTAGGTACCTCTGAAGCGGTGTGGCGAATTTTGGCTTCAACCGTCCGGCTCAAAGCGGCTCTAACCGTCCAAAAGCCTTTTAAAACCCTCTCCAGACTGTGGTCTGTGGTATGTGTGTCAGAAATGTGCTTCTGGCATTTTTAAAGTTTTGCCAAGAGGATAATTCTGCAGAAACTTTAATGTACGACGAAGTACCTTTGTTCAACGAAAATTGATCTATCTAACAGATGACGACGCGATATGGTGGGAGCACCAAGTGTCTTTAAGAAGCATGTTTTAGGCAGGACAATATACACTGTCCTGTCAATACCAGTAACAAAGCATGCTACTATTAAATGCCGTACATTCCATGCAGCCTGAGGATTAAGGCGCCTCCTGAATGACGACCAAATTTGGGGATGAAATTCTAGCAAATGCAGTCGTGATACTTCACGACGTATGCGTCATTTGTTTGCTGGGTGTTGGTATTTTATGAGCTTTCGAGCTTCGTGCAACTGGGGGAGAAGTGTCTACACTATCTTGCCGAAGATATCCCGCCTATATGCTTTTAAGAACTTTGAACAGGACGTGGACGTATCAGACGAGAGGGAGATAAATTGTTGTCCTACTATGCTACAAAATGTTGTCATTGCTATCGGTGGCAATTCATTAGACCGCGTGAATCCCGTAAAAATTGGCGCATCGACAACAATTGCAGGTTAAATTACGCTTCTTTAAAATTGGACCACTCCGCAATTGTGTAACGTAACTCGGCTAAAGGAAGTGTCCCTACAAAGGAACCTGCTTGAGCGTTAAACTACAAACACGATCCTGGAGTACTGTAGCCATCTATGGGGTGGGTCAGCCGAATACCAACTGGCAGCTCGGGAATCATTAGAACGTTGCCCAATTAATTTTATAAATAACAATGTGCTGGTGGAGAAGAAACTGACAAGTCTTAAACACGGACGGAAACTTGGGTGTCTGTCGCTCTTCTATCGACAGCACTTCGGTAAGAATTGCACTTACCGATCCCTTCTTCTCATTTCCACTTAAGGGACTTGCAGGCGAGGAGAGTCGTTTCCCCGGACGTACTTAATGTCCCACCGATCGGTACGAAGCGTTTTGCAGAATCTTTCATCATGCGGACTCTTTAAAGAGTAGAAAACGCTCTACCAGTTTTTTTTTCCAAATAGCTACAAAGTCTAGAGTGAATAGGCATCTCATCTCATGGGCAACCATGCTCCATCTTCGCTTTCCATCAAGCGAGATGTCATCAAACAAGTGCCCATTTACCAATTTTAAAAAATATAAGTAGTCGACGCGAACGAAGTAGGGATATTTCTCTCTACAAAAAAAGACTACATCAGCGTTAAACTATAATCCACGTGAACGAAGTCGCGGGCAACAGCTAGTAAATAATAAATGTGTTACTCTTGACGACACAGCCGTCCCCGAGAGTGATAATACTGGCCTTGCTGACTCGCTCGCTAACTTGAAGCTCGCAGATAATTCGAATTGTTCTTTGCCCACAACAAAAATACTGATAAATATATATGTTATTAGGCTCCGTCCAATTGTCTGTACATTTAGTTTGTTTTGTTTCGATTTGTTTGTTTGTCTTCGGTTTGGACTTGTTCTTCCTCTTTCACATTTGTTACAGGTAGTTTAGATAATTTAGTTATAGGTCGTTTTAATGTTCCGTTTTTAGTCCGGACGGTGACCACACGCACGTAGCCGTCTTTTCCAGCGTGCAGTTCAGTAACTCTGCCGAGTGCCCATTTGCGACGGAGGGCTGATAAGAATGCAGATTAGGTAAGGTCGGAGACCAGTTCCAGGTGTGCTGCCTTCGTCCATTTGTTGTTTTGGTAAATTATTGAAGTACATGTCATGAAGCAATGAATGGTGGTGTGCGTTGCACTCACGACACCTTTTATTTGATACGTACCGTTTGCCCTTGTGGTCGAACAAACAGGTTTTGCATAAATTGTGTTTCGCAATTAACTTCCGTCGTTCAGGTAAATGTAATTTGATAAACTCGTCGCAATGGAATAATCCGTGTTCTTTATTGCAGAGTGGGCATCTCACGTTACTCGGAATGTTGCTTGGTTTATTCGATGTCGAATAGGTATTATTAGAGTTATTCACTGTTTTTGGCTTTAAATTATTTTGATTCGCTGTGAATGCTTTGTAAGTAGGTTGAAATCTGTTGTTTGAAGATGAACCACGCTGCTGATGTTGTGGTTGATGGTCGTTCGATGGTCGCTCTTGTTTGCGACGTGCAGACTCCAGAGATGTAAATTTCGTTTCAAGATAGCGAAGGAATTCTGCTAAGCTTGGTAATTCTCTTGGTTTTTTAACCGACTTCAAAAAGGACGAGGTTTACAATTCGACGGTATGTTTTTTTTTTGTGTGTTTGTTACGCGATTTCTCCGCCAATTATGCATTGATTTCTATGATTCTTTTTTTGATTGGTAGGTAATACTTCAAAGGTGGTCCCATATAAATTTTATCGAAATGCATTCAGTAGTTTTTGAAAAAAATAGCAAAAACAAAAAATATAAGTTTAATCTTCAAGTCGGTTCTTGTTTTTTTCGTAACCAACTTTCTAAAGGTGGAGGTTTGTATTCGACTGCTTCACCTGCTTCACCCGGGGTTGACTTCCGGTGAGGGAACCCCTCAACGGTGAACAGTACAGACACAACATTTCGTAAATGGATTTAACCATAATAGCCTGTTCTAAATTCCATCATGACATGGCAGATACACCCAGGATTGACTTCCGGCGAGGGAACTCTTCAACAGAGATACTTCGTCATGATGTGGCTTCTAGATCATAAAAGCTTGTCTTTAAAAACTTTTTGAATTAATTTAATTAAAACTTGTTTTTCACTAAAAAGGGTAAAAAAATTATTTTTCAAAAAAAACTAAACCGACTTGGCTGGCACCGACTTCAAATATATGAGTGGGTAGCGCTTATGATAATTATATTAATTTATTTTTTACTTTTGAGTGCCATTTGTGGTTTTGAAGTCGGTTTAGTTTTTTTTGAAAAATAATTTATGTAAAGATTCAATGTAGTCGTTGTAGGTGTCAGAATCCTATTTTTGTGATAGAAGATGTACCAAGATTGGATCCCATGTTGAGATATCTACGCCGAGGGTTTTTTTTTTTTTTTTTTTTTTTTTTAATACTTATAGGCAAGCATTTGACCGCAGTCTCACCTGATGGAAAGTGACGACGCGGTCGAAGATGGATCATGCTTGCCTAGATACCGATTCACTCGAGACTTGAAGACACCCAGACTATATGAATCGGGAAACAAAGACGCTGGCAAGGTGTTCCATTCCTTAGCTGTTCGCATTAAAAAGGTCGATGCAAAACGCTTTGTTCGGGCAGGAGGAATGTCAACCATGTATGGATGCCGAGTATCCGTGCGTCTTGTTGTCCGGTGGTAGAAAGGAGATGGAGGAATTAGGTCATATAATTCCATCGCACACTCACCGTGATGAATCCTATAAAACACCGACAGGCTGGCAACTTTACGACGATGCATGAGACTCTGAAGCTTAGCTTCAAACATCGCGTCGTCACCAATAAGTTTTTTTGCCCGCCTCTCTATGGAGTCCAAGGCTTCGAGCTGATACTTAGCCGAGCCGTCCCAGAGATGACTACAGTATTCCATGCATGACCGGACTTGTGCTTGGTAGAGGTTAAGAAGCTGTCCCGACGTGAAATACCGCCTGACCTTCCCCAGGACTCCCAACTTCTTTGCAGCTAAAGTAGCCTTGGACTCAATGTACGTGCCAAAATTGAGGTTGGATGTCAGAGTGACACCCAACAACTCAAGGTGGTTTGCCATCGGTATGGACACACCACGGAAAGTAGGAGTCAGGTTGAAGGAACTCCGTTTAGCGGTGAATAGACACGCCTGGGTCTTAGAGGCATTGAATTTTACTAGATTGGCATCGCCCCAATCGGAGACTGCCTGCAAAGCAAAGTTCATACGCTCGACCATCGCCTCCCTGTGAGACTGTATTTGTGCTCCGCTGGCTCGTGCCTCTGGTATGTATCTCTCTACAACAGTGCTGTCGTCTGCATACCCAAAAATACCGGGTTTAAGCAGATCGTTGATATGCAGCAGGAACAGAGTTGCAGAGAGAACTGACCCTTGAGGTACCCCGGCATTGATTGCCAATTGATCGGACGAGTAGCCGTCAAGGACCACTCGTATCGATCTTTCCCTCAAGAAGTCTGATATCCATGCACATAAGCCAGTGGGCAGGCCGTATGATGAAAGCTTACCAATAAGGCTTTCGTGCCAAACCCTGTCAAAGGCCTTTGAAATGTCCAGAGAGACTGCAAGCGCTTCTCCGCACCTTTCAATGGCCTCGCTCCAGACGTGAGTGGCATATGCTAGAAGGTCCCCAGTGGACCGATTTCAGCGAAACCCGTATTGTCGGTCACTGAGGATATCATTTGCTTCTAGGTATGTTAGGAGCCTATTATTTAGTACACGTTCCATACTTTTACAAAGTATGGACGTGACTGATATAGGCCTATAATTGGCAGGGTCAGCACGGCTACCTTTTTTAGGCACTGGCTGCACGTTGGCAAGCTTCCACGATTTCGGCACTACACCAGTCTCTAGCGATAGGCGGAAGAGGCGTGTCAAGACAGGAGACAGAGTTTTGATGGCATTTAGACACTCATTAGCCGTATCATGTACCTTCTTGATGGTGGTAGCTGTTTGATATTGTATATTTGGTAAGTTGAGCAATGTGTTTAAATGAGAAGTAAATATTAGCTTTTTGTTGTTGTATCTGTTATTAAGAATGTCCCAACAAACTTGATAGTTGTCAGAGCTGATCGATAAATGCTGAATCAGTTTCTCAGCTTCGCCTTTCAGTTTGGCCTTTAAAAACTGCATTTTTTGTGCACTGGATAATGATGGATTGGTGTGGATCGTTTCAGTAAATAGATCCTTGAAGGATATCCAGTTGTTGTAATCGCCTGTAAAGACTGGTAGTTCCATGCGTGGGGTGGATTGTTCCTTATGAGAAACAGACCACATTTTAGTGTTAATAGATTTTTTCATAGCGTTGTACTGCTGTTCGTAAATTTCAAAAATTTGTTCGTACTCAAGGTTTTTCAAAATGTCCTCAAATTCCCACTTTTCGTTGATTTGTTCAAGGTTAATTGTTGCGATAGTTCGAGAAAAAGCCTTGAAGATACTTTTTTGTTTACGTAGCATTTCGTCCGATTTGCTAGCGTTCCCTTGTGAGATGGTTTTAATGAAAGTCGTTGCTTTGTTCATTGCTGGTTGAGTTTGTTGTTCTTCAGAAGCATTAGGTTCACGCGAGTGTAAAGGTTGAGTTTCAGGAACACGAATAGTCGGTTTCGCTGGTGATTTATCTCTCTTCTGAAGATGACCCGCGGAGATCTCAGCTTGTTTGAAACTCCCGCGAGCGTCGTTGTAAATAGTTTGAGTTTGCTTATAATGATTTTCTGCAAAGTATGTGTAGTCACGGTTCTCATACTGATACAGCAGAGAATGATTTGCTTGAAACTCTGTCCAGTAGGTTTCCAGGGTTTCGATGCGCTTTTTGATGTAGGTTGAAGTCTTGCGTTCAGCTCCATCCTTTTTGAAGTTACGTACCAGTTGTTCTATCGCATCCTTCAGTTGATGTTGATTTTCCAGGATATCTTCGATATTGCTCATGTTGTTGAGTTATTTTGTTCGTGTGATTTATACACTCTCTACGGTATGTGCACCTTCTCAATCCGACCGGTAGGACTCGCTTGTGGGAGGCCAGCCGAACCGATTTGCTACCGCATAAAGAAATATAAACCACACTCAGTAGATAGTATATCCACAGTTGCTGGTAGTTATAGTACTTGTAGAAAGAATCACGTAATCACAGTATATTCACACTCGACGCGCGATATGTCCCACGTGTACTTATTGCGAAGGACCACAAAGATGTAGGGTGCGTAGTAGTGTGCGCCCCACAATCTCTGAATAGTTAGTTAGTAGTTGTAGTTTAAATAAATTCACGAGCTGAAGGATGCCGGTTTATTTAGTTGGTTGTGAGTACAATTGTTAGTTAAAGTTAAATGAATGTTGATGGCACGGTGGCGTTATGTGTACTGACGTTAAAATAATATCGCTAAGGTAAAATGCTGACCCGCGGGAATATGTACTTGAAGTATTGTGCGGTTTGCACAAACCGTACATGCTTACTAATTCAAGATGCCTTGTCTATCGTGGGCGGTAACAACGGCGAACGCAAGCTTTGGCTCCGCCCACTGTGCTTATATAAAACCGTAGTATAAAACCCATTTCTCTGTAGATAGTCGTGATTTGTTGTCTCGCACCTCCAGTAGAAAGATAGAAGAAAAGTTCGTATAAAAAACTGAAACAAATTTTCAATTGTTTTTTTTTGTCGTAGCGTTTGTGGAGGGTGCGGGTAGTGGATAGGTAGATAGTTAGGTATAGATATCCACTGTAGAAGCGCCTACATTTTATAAGGAAGATCTCCCGACTGAGCCAGGTGAGGCTGTCCAACATAATTTACTTCGATCATAGCGTAGGTCGCTAGCTGGTTGTAGAATACCTATCTGTTAGGATAAGCAACATTCACAGTGGCCACCACTTAGATGGGAGATTTAAGTTTGAAAAAAAAATTACTTGTGGTAGGTTTCTCGTATGCGAGAGGCCGTCTGGGTGGGTATCATCGCTTTGCCAATTATTCAGCCGCCAAGCAGTAGTGCGCAAGCATTACTGTGTTTCGGTTTGAAGGGCATTGTAGCCAGCGAAATTACTGTGCATTATGAAACTCAACAGCTAATTGTCTCAGGATGACGAGCGTAGTGCAGCGCCGCACAGGATTTCGCAAAACAAAGTTCTGGGTAGTGCTGTTATTGTTATGGGCTGGCGTATTGCTTACCATCAGGCAAATGACCAGCTCGTCTCGTCATTCAGTTACATAAAAATAAAAACTCCACACTGCAACGTACGTATTTGTGTCGCACTGTATGCAACACTTATACGCTTCCCGTCACGGTACCTACGTAGCTGTAGCCGCGCCTACGGCTTATCTTAGCCGAGTTTACGTCTTACCATAGCCGGGCTAAAACTTGCCGTAACCGAACCAGAGAATGTTACCTTAGCTGCGAATAAAATATAATGTTGATTTAACCGAGTCTATGTCTAAGCTACGCTTATGTCTTATTATAACCGAGACTTACTGTAGCTGAGCCTACGTCTTGCTGTAGCCGAGCCTACGTATTCCTGTAGCCGATTCTACGTCTTGAAGTAGCCCAGTCTACGATTTACCTTAGCCAAGCTTACATATTATCGTAATCAAAGCTACGTCTTGCTATAGTTGGGAATACATCTAGCCTTAGACAAGTCTTCGTCTTACGATAGTCCAGCTTATGTCATGGCGTAGACATGCTTGCTTTAGGCTATTTCGCACTTACACCAGCATTTGCCCCTTATTAACAGAACCACAGTGGTTCATCTACCTTAATCTAATTTATTATCTCAAGATTTGTTAGATCGTCTATGCGTTCTTATCGTTCGTAGGTATCATCATAACGTATAGTATAAAGTGTTTATACACTAGAAATGAGGATAGGATTGTTGTACCCAGGTATAGACTGACTAAAACGAACAAGTCCTTTATGGGCAACTGAGTACTTTTTTATAATCAAATTCCAGATGAATAACGGAGCTCACAGAAAGTAAATTCAAATAACGTGTTAAGAATGTTTTAATGAGAAAAGCATACCACACTGTTCGTAATTACATAGAAGACAAAGATGCTTGGAACATTCCACTTCTGCAAAGTAACCAACTGGTACATAAGAAACATAACATTGTAAAAACCCAAAAAATTGTAACAAAATCTCTAAAAAAAATGACACTACTCAGAAGATACGGCAAGAAACTGTTCTTGCCGTATCTTCTGAGTAGTGGTTCTTTTTCCGATACGATGGTAGAGTCATTGTGATAATTTGACGTTTATAAGTGCGTCTGTGATGCCAAAATGATTAAAGAGATTTTGATTTTGATTTCGATTTCGATTTCGATTTCGATTTCGATTTCGATTTCGATTTCGGTTTCGGTTTCGGTTTCGGTTTCGGTTTCGATTTCGATTTCGATTTCGATTTCGATTTCGATTTCGATTTCGATTTCGGTTTCGGTTTCGGCTTCGGCTTTGGCTTCGATTTCGATTTCGGTTTCGGTTTCGGCTTCGGCTTCGATTTCGATTACGATTTCGATTTCGATTTTGATTTCGATTTCGATTTCGATTTCGATTTCGATTTCGATTTCGATTTCGATTTCGATTTCGATTTCGATTTTGTAGGTAAGCCATAGTAATTTCTAATGTTACAATAAACACTCGGTCTTAAGAAACGACATTCCTTCTATTGATTATTGTTTTACTTTGACGCTAAACTGTTGTGTTGAAGGAGTCCCAGATATTGAAATATGTCTATACTAACTCGCTTATACCGCGCACTCGTTCCGCACTCAACGCTCTCCTGGACACCAATCCAAATTGTGACTTGTTTGCGGATGGATGTTCTGATATTTTGTCAGAGTGTTTGCGTTTTTGTGAGAGATCTGTATGAATGTGTAGTATTAATTAATATTATTATATTAATTTTTTCTCGTTGTTCTCGTATGTAACAATGTTTTATTAATTTTCTATTTTATGTTTTATGTGTGTTTCTTCAGTTAATGTAATTGGTGTAATACCGTATTAATTTAAATAAATAAATACTATTTGACTTTGTAATAAATGTTGTTATAAATGTTATACGCAGTTTGTTCTATATCTGAGGTGTTCGCTTATTGTTCATGCGATTAAATAAAGTACTAAGTACAGCAGGCATACCGTGAGCTGTTAATGCGATTCAAAATAAGCCCTAAACTGACTGGCTCGCTAAATTCGTACCGTGAGGTCAGTTAAGCCAGTCAGTTTCGGTTGCCGCCATTTTCTTCCGGTGACAACCTAAAAATCACCGCAAAGCGAGATATCCTTCATTCAATTTCTACCGTGACCTAGCATTTTTGCACAAACTGCCTCGCTAAGTTGTCAAATATACCCAGTCAGTAAAAGTTCATATTTATTTTTTCTTTGCCTTTTTTACTACTCGTATCGTAAACGAGATAATATATTGCTATAAACACACAGGATTCACCCTATACACGGTCAACATTGAAAAAAATATTTGTTAATCCTTTATCGTTGAAAGTGCCCAATAATATCTAATTACAGCTTTGTGGAGTGAAAAATATTCTAACAAGATTCTTATGTGATTGTGATGTATTTCATACTTTTCCTTAAAACTATTTCGACAGTCGACACCTATGCATATTTGGCCAAGGTATTACAAAATGTGATAGATTATGCGTCGACTTAATTTTTAGATGGCGGATTATAAATAGAGTTCCTTGAACAAGATAATGCACAAAATGCTTGAAAGAAGCAATGCCGAAACGATGTAAGACGTCAGTGTGACCCTTTTGTCCTGCTAGATGGTCAAGAATTTATGAAGATATTTAAAAAATTGGTTTTGGAATTGTGTGAGGAAATAAGACCTTTCTTTAAAACCCCTGTAAAATCTACAGATTTGACTATGGTTTTTAGCCAAAGTGCTGAAACTATCTACATCTTTTTGCATTTATAAAATGATTTTATAGTTTTTCATAGCACAATATTCCTATTAAATACGTTATTATTAAGAAATATTAAAAACCGAAACTGAAGGCAAAACTTTTTAAGTTTGAGAGCGCAATTTTTTTATGCTTATAAATTGGAGAATTGCGATCTTAAGAAAGAGACCAAACTATGCGTTTGTATAGCGTTGTCTTTTTTCAACTTTGAGATATAAGTGGAGTCAGAGACTACTTTTGTTCATTCTTTTGAAAGACAGCGAGTCAAATGCGACAAAGGCTAAATGAGCTCACGGTACGAAATCTAGCGAGGCAGTTAGTATCTAAAGTCAACTGCATCGTGTTTGACTGGCTCGTCAAAAGGTCGCGGTAGGCCTGCTGCTGTACTTAGTTTTAGGTAAGCACGTGCATGAATGTATCTAAAAAAATAAAGAAAGCAATGCAAAGCATACCGGGCATGCGTGGAAATAAAATGGTATCAAAATATTTAACTACCTACAAGAATTACTTTCGCATAATTCAAATAGGCTAAACAAAACATTGTTTAGCAATATAAATAGTAAAAATCTTATTATTTATTTATTTATTCTTATTTAAAATTAATGAAACAACAGGTCATGCAAAAAAAATGTCAGAATTGAAGTACGTAGATAATTAAAAAATGTATGTAATTTTTTTTATTAAATTAATTACCTTTATAAATAATAACATTGTTAAAATAGAATACGAAAAATTAAAAAGAGATATAAAATAAAATAATAAAAAACCTCTCAAGCACACTTCTCACAAAAATCAAGGCACTGCTTCAAAATAACCTTCTACGCATCCGTTAACACATCACATTCATGGTTTGAGTGGACTCAAACCCTGAATGTGAATCTGACCCTGAAGGTCATTTAATGCAGTAAGGGTTCGTGGGATTGAAGATCGAGCGCGTGCGACGGTTCTGCATGGCGGCATAGAGAAAAAATTGTGCTTACGGGCACGGAGATAGTTATTAGGTGCGTAGATACGCACTAGCTCGTTATGTAGGTCCCGGGCATCTATAAAGCCACGATCGATTTTACACACAGTAATCAGTTGGTCGTTACCTCTTCGAACTTCTAAAGAATTATAACCTAAATCGGTCAAAAGCCTTACAGAAATCGAAGTAAAGAATATCAACCTGACCCCCACGGTCCAGCCGTGTGGATATGTAATCAACGACGGTAAGCAGATATTGGTGAGATGTTGGAGAGATTGTTGTTGACTAATATTTTTTTTCGAAAACCGTGCTGCTCATTAAAAAGGTACTGTTCCAACTGCCTGTAAATTTATTTATGGACTAGCTGTTGCCTGCGACTTCGTTCACGTGGATTATAGTTTAACGCTGATGTAGAGTCTTTTTTTGTACAGAGAAATGTCCCTACTTCGTTCGCGTCGACTACTTATATTTTTTAAAATTGGTAAATGGGCACTTGTTTGATGACATCTCGCCTGATGGAAAGCGAAGATGGAGCATGGTTGCCCATGAGATGAGATGCCTATTCACTCTAGACTTTGTAGCTATTTGGAAAAAAAAGCTGGTAGAGCGTTCTACTCTTTAAGGAGTCCGCATGATGAAAGAATCTGCAAAACGCTTCGTACCGATCGGTGGGACATTAAGAACGTCCGGGGAAACGACTCTCCTCGCCTGCAAGTCCCTTAAGTGGAAATGAGAAGAAGGGATCGGTAAGTGCAATTCTTACCGAAGTGCTGTCGATAGAAGAGCGACAGACACCCAAGTTTCCGTCCGTGTTTAAGACTTGTCAGTTTCTTCTCCACCAGCACATTGTTATTTATAAAATTATTTGGGCAACGTTCTAATGATTCCCGAGCTGCCAGTTGGTATTCGGCTGACCCACCCCATAGATGGCTACAGTACTCCATACAGGATCGTATTTGTAGTTTAACGCTCAAGGAGGTTCCTTTGTAGGGACACTTCCTTTAGCCGAGTTACGTTACACAATCTCGGAGTGGCCCAATTTTAAAGAAGGGTAATTTAACCTGCAATTTTTGTCGACGCGCCAATTTTTACGGGATTCACGCGGTCTAATGAATCGCCACCGATAGCAATGACAACATTTTGTAGCATAGTAAGACAACAATTTATCTCCCTCTCGTCTGATACGTCCACGTCCTGTTCAAAGTTCTTCAAAGCATATAGGCGGGATATCTTCGGCAAGATGGTGTAGACACTTCTCCCACAGTTGCACGAAGCTCGAAAGCTCATAAAATACCAACACCCAGCAAACAAATGGCGCATACGTCGTGAAGTATCACGACTGCATTTGCTAGAATTTCATCCCAAATTGGTCGTCATTCAGGAGGCGCCTTAATCTGCAGGCTGCATGGAATGTAACGGCATTCAATACTATCGACTGTTCTGAGGAACGCAAATGAGGTGGCGCCGCTGACAGAAATCGTGTATTAGCAGCTGTAAATAGTAGCATGATCAATCAATCAATCAAATCATTTATTGCGAGAATATAGTACATAAAGGTGATAAAATTCTAAAAAAATAAGTCCTTACATTGTACCATGACAATGGTGTGCAATAACCTGTCTTACTAATTATTTCAATCACATTAAATGTCATATGCAAACAAATTATTATTATTAAATTAATGTCAAAAAGCTTTAAATGTCATACAAATTAATAAATTAAAAAAAAATGCTTTGTTACTGGTATTGATAGGACAGTGTATGTGTATATTGTCCTGCCTAAAGCATGCTTCTTAAAGACACTTGGTGGGAGCAACCATATCGCGTCGTCATCTGTTAGATAGATCAATTTGTTTTTCGTTGAACAAAGGTACTTCGTCGTACATAAAAGTTTCTGCAGAATTATCCTCTTGGCTAAAATTTAAAAACGCCAGAAGCACATTTCTGACACACATACCACAGACCACAGTCTGGAGAGGGTTTTAAAAGGCTTTTGGACGGTTTGGGTCGGTTTGAGCCGGACGGTTGAAGCCAATATTCGCCACACCGCTTCAGAGGTACCTAGTGATATTCCAATCATAAATCAGGTAACGTCGACCTAAGCGAATTGGAAAAGAAAAATATTTTAACATTATTCACTGGTCTGGTGCATTCCATAAAGTAATTTTATGGTTGCGAGTTTCTTATTTTACCGCCATCTACTTTCTATTGCATAAACTAATTTTCAAGTGTTGAAATAATTATAGTTTCTTTCGTGTAAAGATTCCAAGTTATTTTGTAAGATTTCCTGAAAACGCTGAAATTGTATTTCTACCATGATATTTTTTATGTAATTATAATTTTATACCTATGTATTTCATTCATTTTCGTAGTCTACACAGCGTTTGAAAGTCAGACTAATTTTATCTAATTTTTTGTCGTCATTGCTTAAAGATGCTAAATTGCTCGAGCCCGTATTTATTAATTTGTAATTATAAGTATTCAGTCTGAGTTTAAGATTCTAGGACAATCAAATAACTTTTTTCCATCCTAACTTCACCCCCATTAAACACCCCCATAAGCAGATTTTTCAAAATTTCGATAGCCTATATTAGAATCAGGATTTAATTAAACAAATTCCTGGAAATTTTATCAAAATCCGTTTAGAAGTTTTTAAGTTTAACGCTTTCAAACAAACAAACAGACAAACAAACAAAAATTTTAAAAACTGTTTAAATATGTTCAGTTACTCATTTTAAGTCACCCTTTGATTTTTTTTCGAATATCTTCCATGTACAGATTTTTTAGTTCTACGATTTTATTATATGTATAGATTACATGCTCAAAAACTTTCGCTGGTGATGATAAAATTGCGATCAGCCTATACTCCTCAACTGAGGATTTATTTGTAGTTTTCGGAATAGGGGCCACCCTAGACAGCTTTCATGTTTCAGGGTAGATTCCAGCGCTTAGCGCTGAGTTAAAAATATGACACAAAGGCCGAGCACGAAGCACCGAGCACAAGAAGAACCCTGTTTAAGAACCCATGGAGAAATACTATCTGGACCTATAGAGCCGCCAGGTTTAAGTTTCCTGATTCCAAAAGCCACATCACTGGAACTGCGCCGAAAAATATTAACATAGTTGCTGGTGCTGTTTCTATCGTGGTCATTGGTATTACAATATTACACTCGAAAATCGAGTATATTTCCTTCTTTTTGAAATATAACAACATTTTACTAGCATTGTCTAAAGTCCAAAGACGATCAGCACCATCTAGCGTAGGGCGCATGCAACATAACCTACTCCCCTACGCTTTCAATCATGCCTACCTGGAAAAGTTTCGCAGGAAATTGGTTAGATGGCGGTTTTTGATGTGCATCATTATTTTCAAAAGACATTTGGAATACCGAATTAAATAAGAACTTACTACAAAAGTAAAGTGCTCATTAATTCATTGCATTCATAAGTTGGTTCGTTACATGCAGATCTTATGTAGGTACATTTCAGGACCCTGATAGGTAATTTATGTGGTACAGCAGACCGATTCATTATTCAACACATAATTAACAATAAATTCATATATTACATCAGTCATACACCACTCAGGTTGCAGGTCCGATTCCCGCGACGGGACAAATGTGCACAGAAAAAAAGGCGCAAGCATTTGTTTCGTGACTGGGTATAGTGGGACCATGGTCCTCGTAATCCCTGGTTCCCTAGATACAGACATATTTAAAAATAGCATCAAGAAATTCTACTTAGCTACGTAACTGCAGCCTGCTATTCGGAAGTTCTGTTCATCTGTATAAAACTGTTTGTTATCTCACTTATAAACTTAATATAGTATATATATTTATTTATATATTTTATGATATAGATATATTTATTTATTTTTTACTTTATTATGATATGTATTTTTTTTTTGGTACCTATGTACCTATATTACACTTATATTTAATTATATATTATTATGATTATGTAGTCTGTATATAATATTATTATTTTATACTGGTTAGTTTTTTTATACACAACACCACCGTCCCTCACAGTTTCTTTGAGTCCTCTCCACCGAAAGGTTGTCTGGAAGAGATCGCTATAAGCGATAAGACCGCCCATTGTAACACTTTAGGTTTAAGTATTGTTTTGTAATTATTTTATGTTGTTGTGTGACAATAAAGCGTTATCTAATCTAATCTAATCTAAATACAGGGAATCCTAGTTAGGGGCCAAGATCTATGTATATGATTGTTGGGCGAAAAAATATATTTATTATTATTTGTAAAAAATTGCTTTTAGACTGTAATAACATTTATTGATAGAAAATACATTCACTTCTTCACAAATTTCCCAATTGTTCGGGCAATTTGTTCAGTTTTGCTTCCCATAAAAACCTAATACGGACAATAAAAAAAAGGTTACCTAAGTGAAAAAATATATTTTTCAAAACAAGCTTTTAATAAGTTCGTAACAGCTGGCTGTCACCATAATATGGCATTTTCATCGGACTTTGACAAGTATGCGCAATTTCAACTCCGTAGGACAAGAGTAAGTGGTTCCAGATTCAGCTTGCAAGATTTGACCCGATAAAACATACGAGTGAACATCGCAAATAAAAGCTTGTAAAAATTGCCTAATCGATCCAGCCGTTCTTGATTGATGTGCTTACCAACGACCAGCATTTAGAGCTTTCGGTCGCCTGATGGTAAGCGCCACAATTGCAGTGCGACCCAGAACTTTTAATACCATAAAAAGCACTGCATAGGACTGTTGCGCTCATCAACCCGAGACATAGCCCAGTAATTTTGCTGGCTACAACACCCTTAAAAAAAACTAAGTTAATGCGCACTACTGCTTAGTGGATGAATGACTAGCAAAGCTGTGGTACCTACACAAACAGCCTTCCACATACGAGATACCTACCACGTGTAGGTCGATGAGGTGATTTCACTATTTGCATATGTAGACTCGTTATCTTCCTTTTTTATTATATCTAGTATTGTTACCGCAGACATTAGGAGCACTATACTACTCCGTGCTTATAACTACCTACTAATGAGAAGTACTTGTAGTACTATTCATAGTCAATCATGCAAATACCTAAATGGGGATTCATGATTCCCTTATAACGAGAACATGGGCTTTACTCTGCCCCCATCAGCAAAATCTCAAAATGTGTCACCCAGCCCAGGCGACTTACGTTTTTTATACGCCACCACCGTATGCGCACTTCTCTTATACGCGCTTCTCTACGCGTTTATTGGGTGTGCATATATTGTCTAGTCCGATCTAGGGGCAGACCATCAGCCAGATGGATCTACGACATGGCCAGGGTTGTTGGGAAGATGTGGTTAAAAAAGGCACAAGACCGAAAGGTGTGGCGTGATGGAGAGGAGGCCTATACTCAACAGTGGGATAACAAGGGCTGAAAAAGAAGAAAAGATGTTTAGTCTACTGTAGCGCGTTAAAATAAACGCGCGTCTACGGCACGGAAGCGTGTAAAAAACGGCTCTAATTCACCTCTAAACCTAAATTGCAACGTCAATCCAAGTTACTAGGGCAGTATTGATTTCTAGCTATTTTTGTTCTCGCAGAAAAACTAACTGTGCTTTATAAAAGTTGGTGTTGCATGCTTCCACGGCCTCGCGGCACCCCTGACACATATTCCGGTGGATAGGACAGCCGTTGTTGGCTGTTCTTAGAAGTCATTAATGGTTACTAGTTCGGAAACCAGCAGTGGCATTTGAGACAGCTGTCCTTAAGGTTAGGCCATAGCAGGTCAAACGATTAAATGATGTTTCAGCTATTTATAATATTATTAGGTATTCTACGCTTCTAGTAACTTGAGTGACAAGGATGTCACGATAGTTCATGGCACAATGTAAAACTTGAATGGTGAATCAAGACTGATAATGATGATGATGGTGTTCTCCTTGTCATATCTGTCAACAGCAAACCCTGTCAGCTTCGGTGAGATCGGAAATGACTGGCAAAACCAAACTTGGTTTTGATGGCCATATTGCAGGGCGCACAGTGTAACTTACCAGACGAGTTATACCTGTAGGTATAGGAAGGTTTGGGTCGGTTCTTTCTAAGACTAAGACGGATTTGAGCAGTCACTCAACTGCCAATTTCCACTAGCTGTTTTATTAATTATATGCTTGCATTGTTAAGTGACGTTGCGTTTGAAGATGTAGCATGTTCAAAAAGAAATCTGTTCAATCTTGTCTTAAAGACACCTAGATTATAGCTACCCGGAAACACAGATGCCGGCAGAGAGTTCCACTCCTTGGCCGTTCGCATTGTGAAAGTCGAAGCAAAGCGCTTGGTGCAAGCAGGAGGAATGTCAACCATAAATTGATGACGGCTTGCCGTACGTCTGGTCGTCCGGTGATGGAATGGGGATGGCGGAATAAGTTCATGTAATTCCGTCGCAGACCCTCCGAAGTGGATCCTGTAAAAGACCGATAAACTGGGAACTGTCGTCAGCATACTTATTCAGTACAAATTCTTTTATTGACAAATTCTTTATTGATTTATGTTACATATATGGTACAATATAAATGGAAACTCTGCCTGGTGCTTTAGCGTTAGCTGTGTTGCATCAGGCAGTGGCTTTCTCAAATTTAAAACAATCAACATTAAAACTGTGCGCCGATGTTCAATACTCTGAAGCATAGTCTTAATCAGCGTATCGTCACCAATGAGCTTTTGAATCTATCTGCTTCTTCGACCACATCGTGCTTCAACATCATTAATAGCTTGTTAGTTATTATACCTAGATCTCTTTTTAAAGGTAGTTCTGTAGCGAGAGAACTTAGTACTCATCAAACTCACCCATCAATTTTTCAATGTTGTGACCCCGTCTCAGAGAGTGAATGGGTCATATTATGGCCTATTTACTGACTGAGACTGAGTAGATATGTTTTCGCCTACCCACTACCCACTGAAGTGTAAGTTCTCCAGTAAATTTAAATTTTGTAATTTGCAACAAATAACTTCATAACTTCTTTAATTTTTGATATTGAATGCATTAGCGCATGCTAGGCAAAAATCTTAAGATTTTCAATAATTACGACGCCTTAACCACTGGGCCACCGAGCCAACGAAGAAATTTCTTTGCTCGAGCAGTAGACTGTTTAAGAGAGTGTAGAGTGGTTAAGGCGTCGGGACGGTATACCGAAGACGCAAGTTCGATCCCTGGCCGAGCAATATCATTTTTCTTCTTCCTAATTATTCTTTAATTTTTTTTTTCAGTAAGTTTTGTGCAAATTACAACATTTAAATTCACGTTGAGTGGGATTCGAACTCCGGTGCGACGCGTAGTAAGAAAAGTCGCAAGAGCTCGAGCTGCTTCACTCGCTACTTAGTTTGCAAGGCGCTCAGCCAATGTAACCCACTGGTGATCGAAAGCCTTATTCAAACAAACAAAATTGCCCCTGTCATAAATGAAATTTTATTTATACTTTTATGTATCACACCAATATTATAAATGCGAGAGTTCGTATGTAAGTGTGTTTGTTACTTCTTCACGCTGTAACGGCTCAACGGATCTAAGTGAAAGTCGGAATGGAGATAGCTTATACTCTGGATTAACACTTAGGCTTTTTATCCCGGGAAACTGCGGGCCGAAGCTAGTTTTAATCTATTTCCATCTCTTGCTACTGTCTCTACCTACTGAAATCGCTAAAGATTATCAATATTAAATGGCAGCGTCCATTCCACAGCTAATAGAGTTAAATCAGAAAATTAGGCTACCCGTTAGCTACTCTGCTACTTTTTTATTACCTGAGTGATGAGACGAGCAAGTCGTTCGCCTGATGATTAGCGCATGCCTGCCCATGACAACGAACCTTTTTAGGGTTCCGTACCCAAAGGGTAAAACGGGACCCTATTACTAAGACTCCACTGTCCGTCTATCTGTCTGTCTGTTTGTCTGTCTGTCCATCTGTCACTAGGCTGTATCTCATGAACCATGATAGTTAGATAGTTTAAAATGTTCACAGATGATGTATTTCTATTGCCGCTATGACAATAAATACTAAAAAACAGAATAAAATAAATATTTAAGGGGGCTCCCATACAACAGACATGATTTTTTAATTTTTATCGTTAATCTACGGAACCCTTCGTGCGCGAGTACGACTCGCACTTGGCCGTTTATTTTAAAACATTTGACATCCGTTGGATATAAGGTAGGATACCTACTAAATTTTGAAGAGACTAACCAGTATAATAAAGGGACTCGCAGGCGTGCTAATCGAGAAATCGACTTTTATATAAATATAGTCTCTTAACAGAGCCCTTTTTTATTCAACTGAGTAAAAAGAATTGGTTCGCCTAATGGTAAGCGCCGCACTTGCCAAAATAATTGCAGTGCCACCCAAAACATTTCATATCATGCAAAGTGCTGCATTGCGCTCATTACCCCGAGACATCAAACTTTCAAAGTCTCATATGTCCAATAATTTTGCTGACTGCAACGCCTTTTCAGTTAAATGCATATAAAAAAATACTTAAAATAGCCGACTGACTGAAGCTGACTGATACCGATCATAAAAATCTTCGTGTCTTTAAGAATTGAATAAAACTGAGTCAACTTCAACTTCAAATACACTCGAGAGCAATGAATCCGGGTCACTTAAAGAATGTTAAAAATCTCGGAAACTAAAAATGATAGGTTAATGCAATAAATTGTATTTAATAGACAATGTAATACTCCTTAAATGAAAGTAAAAAAAATATGAGTCACCATACATTTTATTAACACAAAATTACATAAAGAAAAAAACTGCTGATCTCTCCTTAAAACAAATATAGGAAACATGAAATTTTTGAACTTTATTACGATTTTCTTGAATTTTAATACTTCGTATTGCCTCCTCGTGCTTCCATTACTGCGTTTACGCGGTTTGGCATGCTGTACACCAAGTTCCTTATACGATTTTGGGGAATATTCTCCCATTCCTCTGTGAGAGCAATTTTGAGCTCACGAAGCGTGATTGGGGGAGGGTTTCGTTGTTTTACGCATCTGCCTAGCTCGTCCCAAGCATGCTCGATCGGGTTGATATCCGGGCTGCGCGCTGGCCACTCCATACGAGTAATGTTCATCTCTTGAAGGTAGTCATTCACAATCCTACCTGTATGAGGTCGGGCATTGTCATGCATAAATATAGCATCCTCACCTAAATTGACCATAAATGGACCAACGTGATCATTGAGGATTTCTTCCACATATCTTACGCTAGTTAACTAGCGTAAGATATGTGGAAGAAATCCTCAATGAGAGCCGTTTTCTATGATCACCAGCTCTGTGCGACTTTCAGAAGAAATTCCGGCCCACACAAGTACAGACCCACCACCGTAGGCTACTTTTTCTTCGATGCATGCTTGCTTGAATCTTTCCCCTGGTCTTCGATACACTCTGTGTCTTCCATCGTGCTTGTAGAGCATAAATTTTGATTCGTCGGAGAACATAACTTTTGACCAATCTTCAATACTCCAATTTACGTGGCTCTGGGCATATCTTAGTCTCGAAATACGATGCCCACGCTCCAGTTTAGGGCCGTTTGCAGTTCTAAGGGGTTTTAAGTTAGATTCAGCAAGCCGACGTCTTACTGTCCATGCACTTGGGTTACTTCCTCCGAGGCGTCGAAACTGATTGGTGAGTTCAGTTCCTGTGAGAAAGCGATTTCGAAGAATGGTGTTCACCAAGTATCGGTCTTCTCGTGCTGTGGTACACCTGGTTCTGCCCGTTCCTGGTCTGCGTAGGTTAGAACCAGTTTCTTCGTAACGTCGGAGAACTCTTTGTACTGTTGACAGCGACACACCGACAGTCCTGGCTGTATCGCGCTGACTCCGGCCGGTTTCCAGCATTGTAAGTATTCTGGTGCATTCTTCAGGCGTAAGCGACATAATTTCAGCTTGAATAATGAATATAGAGCACTATCAACATGGTTTATGTACCCACATAAATGACAGATTACAAACAAAAGCAAAACCAAATGCTGTAATTTCGTAGTTCCATCTTCGAAAGTGGCCCTTTTTCAAATTTGTTTTTTTTATGATATAACTTTACAATAAATAAGAAGTTTTAATACCTTCATTTAAGGAGTATTACATTGTCTATTAAATACAATTTATTGCATTAACCTAGCATTTTTAGTTTCCGAGATTTTTAGGATTCTTTAAGTGACCCGGATTCATTGCTCTCGAGTGTACTCCTACAATGTTAGTACCTAGGCATTATAAGTTAGATAGGAATGTCAAATATGACCTAGGACACCCACGTACATAAACTGTGTCGTAGTGATTAATTACGTGCCCTACTTGCGAGCACATGCAAGTATAATGATATCATGGAAACAATTGTTCGAATAATTTCACTGCAACGCTGCAGCAATTCTATTGACAGGTGTTTATTTTATATCTTATCTAGAGACCCGCCTCGGCTTCGCACTGTAATTTACTAAATGGGTGCCACTTTTGACGACTTGATTACAAATATTGAATTTTCTTTACTAGGTGTAAAAAACTTAATTAGAATGTATTGAACATAACCTTTCGTAAAATAATAAATTTTTAGAAAAATCAAAAACCGACTTCAATGTATCTTCGAAGTCCAAGGTCAAATATCTTGACATGTATATGGGTACATTTCGTAGCTATACCGAACCCATCGCAAAAATAATTTTTCAAATCGGAATTCACAAATGACGGAGTTCTGAGGTAAAAAACATAAAAATAGTACATTATGGTATTAGTGTGTAATGTTGGTGATTACCGCTGAGGCGCCATTGAAACCCGAGCCGTTAGGTGAGGGTCTTAAGAGAGCCGAGGACGGTAATCATCAATACACACGTGTATCATACGACGTTTTTCAACACACTTGTGAATAAAATAACAATTAAAAACTCATTTTATTTATAATCAGTTTTACTATGCGCGCGCATTACGATCAGCCACTGACTAAAGGGATGAGGTTTTTTTTTATTTTCCGCGCATAGGGTTTGCTATTCTGCCACGTACAAAATGGGGAATTTAAAGTTTTCTTTTATTACAGAGAAAAAAAAATTATATTTGATTGAAAGTTTTATCTATTAAACACGTACGAGTTAAAATTATCTATTTAAATAAGAAGTTGCATGAAATGAGCAAGCAATAGGAACATCAATTTATTTGTTCTATTAAACACTATCTTTTTTTGAATAAAAACTTTTTTAAATACAAAGCACCTCAACCAATAAAAAAAAAAAAAAAATCTATAACTCACTCATTGAGGAATGACACTACTCACTAGTGAGTTATAGCCATTGAGGTCTAGTGTCATTCCTCAATGGTTATAGCCAAAGACGTAATACTATACTAAATCTTAGGTTATAGCAATGAAAAAGTCACAGTTTGATTATGGGTGTCATTCTGTGCCATTGAGGTCTTAGTGTCATTCCTCAATGTTCTGTGCGGTCCTAATTGCGGTGACCATAGAGCCACTTTATGAGCAAGTGTGTTGAAAAAAATATAATCGAACAGAAAACCTTTTTTAAGTTGGTTAAAAATCTCTAAATGACATTGGAAACCATATCAAAATCCACGTGGTTGGTTTAGAAAAAGCGGAGAAATACAAAATAAGGACACGGATAGCGACTTTGTATTATACAATTTAGAGAGATGCATTATAATATGGGACTCCGCGCCATATGCATTATCGTAAGGTATCATCGTGATGTCGATGGGTTAAGTCTCGTATGATACTGGCCATGGGGTGTCCCATGGTCAGTATCATACTCTAACACCATTTGCGAGACGTTACGTTCATAAACGATAGCAATTTTCAAAGTTTAAAAGTCTTGTTGTACTAATATTAATCTAATCTAATTTATTTTAACAATATTTGTTTGTTCGTCTTACATGCCTTTTTATTTTTTGTCAACGATAGCAATTAATGACGTTAAAATAAACACTTACTTTTAAGAAACGGCATTTCTTTGATTTCTTTTGATTATTGTTTTAGTTTTGGCGCTAAACTGTGGTGATAAAAGAGTCCCAGATTTTTAAACGTCATTACTATTGCTCTTTGTCTCGACACGTTTATATGTTTTTTTATGTAACTGGTTGACGAGACGAGCTGATCGTTTGCCTGATGGTAAGCAATACGCCAACCCATAACAATAACAGCACCATCCAGAACTTTGTTTTGCAAAATCCTGCGCGGCGCTGCACTGCGCTCGTCACCCTGAGACAAATAGCTGTCGAGTCTCATAATGCCCAGTAACTTCGCTGGCTACAATGCCCTTCAAACCGGAACACGGTAATGCTTGCGCACTACTGCTTGGCGGCTGAATAACTGGCAAAGTGGTGGTACCCACCCAGACGGCCTCTCGCATACGAGAAACTTACCACCAGTAATTTATATGTGTTATATATGTTACATACTATCGAAATGTTCGGCTCACACACTGTAGAGCATACTGTGTAGTGACGAAGCAAACATTCCACTGATCAATACACCCAGTCGAACCACTCGCAGGCTTTTCTCCGAATGTTACATTACACATAAATTCTCAGACTGATATTCAGCACAAAACATACATTTACATTGTCTCACAAACCCTGAATTACATGAATTACAAAATAATTGTCCTTTCCTTTCAAGTTTGACTGTCTTATATTGCGTCAAACAATTGATTTTTATGGAGACGTGATTAGAAATCTAGATTATAATAAATGACACTGGTAGGATTGTCCTTCTTTTGAACGGTGTAACCCCTGGGCGACATTCATCTCGGAGAAGTTCATAAATAGCGATTCTCTTATATGTTTCTCAGAATAAAAACAATGTCTGGATCTCAACCAAACTCAGATACTCATACAATCCGAAAATTGAAATTGCCATTTCTAATGGTTTGAGGCTGTTTTACCTTACCGATGTGTTATTGTTTTCAATATATACCTATTAATGTAATGAATTTTCTTTCTTTTTTAATGTGCAATTATTAGTTTTTTTTCAATGACATGTTTAATAATGACATTTTAATAACTTCATGACATTTGGTATGAATTTTCATAAAAAATATCAAAAAAAATCTTTTTTTAATTATTGTAATATGATATAATATCTTAATAATATATAATATAATATCTTAATAATATATGTTAATAATATATAATATATAATATATGTTAATGTTGTATAATATATGTTGTTTGTTTTTTTTAGTTATTGTAATTATTGTTGTATTGTTGTGTGTGTGTATCTCATGGATAAATTGTTGACACCTTAGCATAGTGCAATTTTTACGCAATTTTTACACACAATAATAGTCATTTCATTTAAATTTTCGCAGTAAAAAGTGTATAACACAAACTATTTCTATAATGATAGAATGTTAGCTTAAACGTAATTGTACCCACATCAAGTGCAATGAAATGTGCAAGTGGGCCAGGGGCACTCGTCCACGCGAAGCCTTGAAACCGGCAATTCCTCATAATCGCTAAAGCCTTAGGCTGTTCGTGCACCGCGCCTAATCCGTATCCGCATCAAAAATACCAAAAAAGCCGTACGTATGTACGTAGTAAAGGTATGAATGGTTGTGCAAATGAGCTCCATCATCTTAATTTCGAAGACTTTTACTTCAAAATTAAATCGCTTAATTGTGAAAGAATGAGCAATACGAGTGCTTATATCATTTTGAAAAAATGGAAGTATCTCAACTCAGTTCTTTCCCATACCCAGACAGAAGTCCATGAACATACTTTTGGACATAATGTTCATGAACCGAAGTGAAAGATGTACCTACAATCCAAAGCCGAGAAAACAAATTCCTGATAACTATAATTTTGGTATCTTCAAGGCTAGAGTAAAAAATCTTCTAAATCTACGTGTTCCATCTTTAGCCACATCCTAGCTTAACATCAGGCGAGATGATGGTCAAATGTAGTTATATTATAAAAAATAAATAAAAAAAATTAAAGAACTTTATTTATATACACAACAAACTCAAATACAGAGATATCTCTAAAACTAAACTAAAATTGCTGAAATAATTTAAATATATATACAATATAACTTAAATATATATATACAAAATAACTTAAATATATACACAAAATATAGTAAAATTATTCTAAAAGGGTTATGGTGGAGGGGAAAGTGCCCAGAACGCTGGCCGCATTGTCACGCTGAATGTCAATGCTGATGTTTTGACCCAAATTTGAGCCAGAATTCTGGTCACACGTCGCCTCCACCAGACGTTTTGCCAAGTCCCTATAGATTTCATAGGTGGTCGGCCCCCACAGTCCTAATGTTTCTACCCCAAACGGTACAAACATGCAATGCATGAGTTGAAGCAGTGCACAAGCGATATCCGAATTTAGTCGGAATGATCCGTTTTTTCTCTGATCGGACCGATCGGTGCACAAGGGCTCTTATAGTCGCTGTAGGAAATTGCTGCTTAAAATGCAAAGTAGTCGTGGGGATTTGCATAATATCGAAACTATCGGAAGTTTGACGTACCTTCTTGCGCTTTATAATGCGCAGAACATAAACTGTGCTTAATTATAAACATTGGAACTAATTTATTGTAAAATAAAGATAATCGTGGACATAAATTTTATTTTTATCATGACTATTTTAAATTGATCTAAAGAGACTGACAATTAAATAATGTATGTAGTAGAATTATTTCATGTGGACATAATTTTATTTTTCAGTAATAACAATTGTAATTTTGATAATGTTGATGATCAATAATTATTAATAAGATTTATATAATGAAATTTTAGTTATTAATAATATGTTGTACAAGTTACCTACTAACATAATTATTAAGGAAAATGTGCCTTATTTGAATAAGGCAGTCATTTTCCTTAATAATTTTGACACATTTCTAAGTAATATATCATACCACCTACGATTAGTGCCAGCGCGTCGCGTTCGCTCTGATCAAGTTAGTTTTACATATATTCTTTGTTTTTAACCGGCTTCAAAAGGAGGAGGTTCTCAATGCGACTGTTTGTTGTTATTTTTGTATGTGTGCTACGCGATTACTCCATCATTTATGAACTGATTTGGAAAATTTTACGTTGGGTTCAGTATAGCTTCAAGGTGGTCTCATATAAATTTCATCAATATTGAACGTTCGACTTCAAAGATACATCAGAATTAAAGTAGGGTTTTGTTTGTTCTAAAATGAATTATTATTGCTAAAGAGAGTAAGTGATTCTTCTTCTTCTCTCGAGAAGGAGGGTGGGTGTGAGGGGGTGTGTGCATACGCACACACCCCCTCACACCCTCACACACACACGTACACACGCACCTTTATTCTCAAACCGAAAGTTAAGATACAGTTTCTCTTAACCCATCCGATGATTGGGTTATGTCGCGTAATACCTATTGTTGCGTTACTTTGCTTACCTTTTGTTACCTACCTACCTACCTTTATTTCGTTATTTTTTTAATACTATCCTATTCTGTCCCACTGCTGGGCAAAGGCCTCCCCCAATTCCTTCCACCTGTCTCGCTCCTGCGTCACCTCATACCAATTTTCTTGGTGTGCTTCAAGATCATCTCGCCATCTTTTTCTAGGTCGGCCTCGGCGACGTTGTGCCTTTCGTTATGTATATAAATAATTTGTTTTGTTATGTAGGAGTTCAAATTCTTTAGTTTTAAAATTATATATTTCATCGCAGACCTGTAATTGGATATATAAATAAGTTATTATTGTTTTATAAGAAGTGCTGTTGTCTTCTCAAATAAATAAATAAATGAAAATAAAAGATTTAATACTGGGACTGTTTTTTGTAATCTGAATTATTGTACTCGAATTTTATGAGTTTCAAAGCCGGCCACGTTTGAGATTTTAAAATTGATTTTAAAATTTCATAAAAAAAGTCTTAAGATGCATTAGTACCGGTGCGGGGCCAGTGGGATTTGAACTCGGGTGCGTCGGATTAAAAGCCATACGTGCTCAGCCACACCCGCTCTTACACAGTAATTTTGCGTATAATATGGTTGTTGTAGCAAACTTCGTGGCCCCGCGTTATTGTTTTCTGCTACCTGCGGTGCTCACGTGGTTGACACGCCACTTCAACATAAATATACGTTATAGGTGCTTAGCTTTAGTGTTGAATTTAGGTAAATAGCTGCGCTATGATTAGAGACTTTATTTTTTATATCATATACTACAATATACATTAACATGCATACAAGATTTTTAGTTATTTTTTGAATCCATGGTTCCACAGTACAGACACGAAAAATTTACGGGTGCTCAATCATTTTTAACAGACTTCAAATATAACGTTACTTACGATCGGGAAAATTCTTTTGCGTTGGGTTCAGTATAGCTTCAAGGTGGGCCCATATGTAGTGTGCACAGAAATAAAATCGCAAGCATTTGTTTCGTGTATGGGTGTTGTGGGACCATGATCCTTATAGTTTCTGGTTCCGTAGTTATAAAAATCCTAGATAGAGGCCAGGATCTATGTATGTGATCGTTGGTTCGTTGGTATTTATTTATTTATATAAATTCCATCAATATTCGACTTTGGACTTCAAAGATACATCGGGGTTGAAGTTGGTTTTTTTTTGTTCTTAAATATATGCTTTTTGTCCAGTAGCAAAAATTAAACCTGTCAACCACAGTGGTTTTAAAAATACATCTATGTTTCATGAAAACAAAATATCAGATGCTACCTTGCCTATATATTGATAAGAAGAGCAAATCGTTCGCCTGATGTTAAGCGCCACGCCTGCCCATAACAATTACAGTGCGACCCAGAGCTCTTAATACCATAAAAAGCATTGCGTAGGCACTGCGTAAGCATTGCGCTCATCACCCCGACATTATATGCAGGTAATTTATCTGTCTACAATGCCCTTCAATGCTTGCGCACTACTGCTTGGCGGCAGAATAGCTGGCATAGCTGTGGTACCTACCCAGACGGCCTCCCGCATACGAGAGACCTACCATGAGTTTTATGCACATATTTGTCTATTTCCGTTGATATTCCTTCTCCTTACTACGTTGGAATATGAAAGCGTCACCGCTTACTGGGACAGATTATTGAGGCCAGCGAGACAATTATGTATTTGTAGCGTCTTTAAGCAAAGTGCCTCGTTAGAGAACAGTATTAAGTAGATACTTATTGGAAATAATTGGTAAAATCTTATTTGAGGGTAAGCAAAATTAGATAGGGAAAGGCTTTGGGGAAATCAGAGACGTATATGCATTTTGTATGATGTAGCTTCTTTATTCTTTGGCACATTCTTATTTAAGATAAGATATACCGTATATCCATCCACCCATCCTCACAAACTTTGGCATTTATAATTGATGGTTAAACAAACTTACCAAGTGAAGTTTGACCGTAATTATACAAGCCGTTGCATCCGAAGAGATTTATATAATTCACAAGGTAGTTCCACTCCATGAGCTGGGCATCAAGCACAATTTTAGAGCTGTCAAAAATAAAAAGCACAAAATGACTTATTTACAACTCCCGCCCTAGAGGGCGCCACTAAGCTCTGTCACCTCATTTGATTTAGAGACAACAACATTTCGCAAAATCTTAAGGCCACAAAACAGGAAAAATAAAACTACTAGTAGGTACTTAATACTTGTAAGGGTTTGTGACAACAAATTAGGGCACGGGTGGGTTATTAGTATAAATCTCTTCGGATGCAACGGCTTGTATAATTACGGTCAAACTTCACTTGGTAAGTTTGTTTAACCATCAATTATACTTCGCCGTTGCATCCTCGAGATTTATATAATTCACAAGGTAGATGTTTAGAGCTTTTGCGAAATTTTCATGTTCCTCAGAGTAAAAATATTTATATGGGCAACACATATATGTAATATTTTAATAACAATTGTATAATATAAATTATGATTTAACATAATTTAGTTAGAATCCTACACCGCTTTAGCAAAATAGTACTCATATTATCCGGCAGCTTATTTGATAAGGTCAATAGAAGACTCCGTAAGTAAGCTGCTAAGGTTTATGCATCACAAGTATGCAGAGAAAATCGCAGTGTTTATTCAACTGTCACATATAATCCTTTTGATCTATCTACCTTCTAACGAGATGCTCGTATTATGTACAAGGTTTTCTTTTCATGACAAAAAAGTTCAAACTTTGCCTCTGATCGAAAGTAAAGGCAACAAACGCCTTACAACTTATATGCTTGTATGACAAAAGTTACTGTTCCCGGCAAATTTATAATCTATTAGAAATTACTGCGTAATTGGTTACGATTTCATACATTCTATATAAAGGATGGTGATTGAACACATCGTCCTGTTGACAATGCTAGTGAAACTGCCATTTATTTTGTTGTAATTTGGAATAGTCATCGTTGGGAATATATTTGAAACAAAATTTAGAATAATTTTGTCTGTTTCTGGTTGAAGTGCAAAGGCTAACTTGTTTCCTGACATGATATGTATAAAATAGTATTGGTTCTTAACATGCCAGAGATTGGAACAAAGGATACTATGGTTGACTGTTCTAGTAAAGAATGACCATGACGCCAGTTGCCCATTGTTAATATTGTTCGTCAATTTTTAAAATGGGAAAAATAATTACTGGCTCTTGTTTATCGTATTATCACACATGATACTCCACCCAGTTAAAAGAAGTGTCAGGGTAAATCTCCAGCACATACGAGTAACGTCCGTTACTAATTATATATGACACAGTAAAATGTTGTTATTACCAAATAACGTATTTTCAATAAGAAAATTATCACCATTTTGCGGTTATAATTTATGTTTGGATTCTTTAACTGTTTTTTTTTTTTTTTTTTTTCTTTATAATGTATATTAATATTATCATTATTCCTTTTTGGTTATTCATTTATGAATTGTAACCCGAAAATATAATAGACATTTTACATTGTCTAATTTTAATGTGGGTAACCGTCTATGGACTTGATTGAATTTAGCCCAAATCAAGAATGTGATTTGGAAAAAGCTGGTATAGGTTTGAAGAGCTTAGGAAAGATGATTGGCACTGTCGGCCGAGCAGTCCATTTGACATTGACATTCGAATATCTGATCCTCAAATTTTAATCACTGATTCTTGGCCGCCATATTTGTATTAGGCATTAACGCATGATTCACAAAATGCTCAAAGAAAGTTATTTTTTTTTTTAAACAACCCATGGCTACTGAGACTTGAACCCGCATCTCAACATTAATTAGAAGGGAAGGGTTCTGGCCAATTGAACTACGGTGATCACCAAGACGAGTTTGGAATTTATATAAAAAAAAAAAAATATTACCTAAAGGTAAATCATTGAATGGTACTTATCACAACAGCTGAAGATATTGGACGGTTTGATTGGTTCTATTCCTAAATTTATATTTATTAGTTTTGAATTAGATAAGTTCAAGTATTGTTGGGTATTATTATATCGTATATTATACCGTGAAAAAAAAAAAAAGAAATAATGGTTTCAGTAATGATATTTTATAAGCATTTTATACCACAGTTCAACTGTGCTGATAGATAAAGGGGTCTTTCGAAATTAATTTCCATGTTTGGAAAAAACCTCTAACGAGTTTTGGATTGTGACTTCTGACTGTGACTTCCATGGATCCTGGTAACGACGCCGGTGCAGTCCACGTCGTGATACGATACCCCGGTATATCCCGATACCTTTGGCTACTTTGCCTGTTCGGTTTTCTGGCTGACTAACTATAATGCACAACTAATGTAACTAATGTAACTATAATGCTATAATGTCTATAATGCTTTGATGTCGAAGTAAACTTCGACATCAAAGCATTCATCATTCAGCCTTCTTAACCTGAAAGCCAGATGTCTAAACAGATTCATTTGCCTCAGTATTATAACTACAAGGATTTTTCCGAAGAGGAAAGAATTTATCTAGCGTAATATACGTTAAATCACGTTGCTTTGCTTTATTGTGTTTGTAAGGCGTAATCCTAATATAATAATTTGATCGAATTTTGAAGCTTTTCCATATCCTTTCTAATAAGATAGGATGACCGACGAGATCTGACAGATAGATTTATGTATTCTTTAACTCGCGCTGGTTTTTAGTTGAAGAGTCAACTTAGATGGTTTTATACCCATTAACTGAAAATTTATACAAGAACATTTTCAGTGAAAGCTTTTTTCAAGTCTGATGTCACTATATAAGATAGA
This sequence comes from Petrophora chlorosata, assembly GCA_951640565.1. Taxonomy (NCBI): domain Eukaryota; kingdom Metazoa; phylum Arthropoda; class Insecta; order Lepidoptera; family Geometridae; genus Petrophora; species Petrophora chlorosata. The sequence continues at coordinate 3,582,534 of OX621188.1, forward strand.
TACGCCCCCAACGTTTAGAGATTTCCTTTTCAATCTCCGATCCAAAAAACTTCTTGTTTACCTTTCATCACACAACAGTAGGCTGCATAAAGCTTAGTATAATTTGCATCAAGAACGATCGTGTTCTACTAGTTAAAGTCTAGATCAAGAAGAAGCCACCGCAAAACGCGGTGACGTCACCATAAGTAAGTAGTATGCCACTGGAATCTATTCATTGTGAATATTAACTTGTTGTAAGATCAGTTGAGCGAACATTATATGCATACGTTAAAATCTGCTATTTTTACGGCTAGACAGTTTTCCATAGTGGGTGTATACTGGGCCTCTGCCACTGTGGGCGTATCATTAAGGAAGAAAAGTCATAATCGTGTTATGACTCCTAACTGCATGACTACGACCAAATCGTACCGTTAAATACGCACCACTATGATCGCATTATAGTTCAAAGGCACACAATTTGTTTTAGGTATTAGGTTATAAGAAATACATCAAATGTGGGCGTCGCATGAAGATAAGGCAACCCCAAAGTCATGATAGTGTTATGACTCTTAACCTTAACTCTTTGACTACGACGAAGTCGTAACGCTAAAATATACATAAGAACAATGCAAAATATCAAAAGATGACTAAATTGAATTATAGTTAAAATTAAAAATATGCATGACTATGATCGCATCATAGTTCCAAGGCACTCAATTTGTCGTTGTGCACGTCTATGATCGCGTCATAGTTCCAAGGCACTCAATGATGTGTGTGACTATGATCGCATCATAGTTCCAAGACACTGGATTTGTCGCATTAGGCTAAAAAATATATATCAAATGTGGCTGTTGGGTGAAAAGAAGGTAACGCAGAAAACATGACTGTGTTATAACTCTTAATTACTTGACTACGACGAAGTCGTAACTCTTAAAATATGCGCGATTATGATCGCGTCATTGTTTCAAGGCACTTAATTATATGTTATGCACGTCTATCATCGCTTTTATTGACAATTTGATCTATGAACGACTATGATAGCGTCATAATTCCAAGGCACTCAATTTTTGCATTAGGCTATAACAATTTATCAAATATAGGCGTGACATGAAGGAAAGGCAACACCAAAGTCTAAAAAATGAATATGTTATGACTCCATGACTACGACCAAATCGTGGCCCTTAAAATGACTGTGTAAGACTATGACCGCATCATAGTTCCAAGGCACTAAATTTATTGCATTTGGCTATAAAAATAGATCAAATGTGGCCGTTGCAAAAAGAAAGGCGGCGAAAATGTTATGGCCGTATTATGACTCTTAACTATTTGACTTGACTAGACCAAGTCGCGGCACTAAAAAAGATTGTGTACGACTATGACCGCATCATAGTTCTAAGGCACTCAATTTGTTGCATTAGGCAATAAAAAATAGTTCAAATGTGGTCGTTGCACGTAAGAAAGGCAACGCAAATGTTATGACCGTGTTCTGACTCTTAACTCCTTCACGACGAACAAGTCGTGGCGCTAAAAAAGATTGTGCACGACTGTGATCGCGTCATAGTTCCAAGGCACTTAATTTTTGTATAGGACTTAATAAAAGCATTACAATGTGATGCATTCATGATATTGTCTTAGCATAATATCTATTTTTTAAGTACTGAAGTTGCATATTTAGTCGCATAAAAATTTATAACTGAGGGTAGTTGTGACATTATTCGGTCTGGTTACTAAGCCTAGTAAATTTATTAGTTAGTCAGTATTTTGTCATACGTATTATTTAAAGATGTTATGATATTAAAACAAGTTATTTTTTTTTTTTAACTTATTTTTATAAATTAAGGCAAATTAAGGCATAAGGTATATTTTTTTTTATTTTTTATTATGACCTTATTCAATAATTCACTCTCTCTACGAGGGAAGGCCTGAGTCCCAGCAGTGGGAACGTAATGGGCTGATGATGATTCAATAATGAATCCTTCCAGAGTACTACACAGTATCTTTCGTAACGAAAATAGAAATACAGATTCAACAAATAAACAACTGCATCGTTAAGTAGGTAACATAACCTACATTGTAGTAAATACTGTTTCTTGATTAACATTAAACATGCAGATTGGAAGTCAAGACGGAAAGATAGGTAAGTTCTCACCCTGATAGTTGCTATCGGAACTTTCATGCCGTTATAAATGTTTCACGAGTTTTATTTCGTGTCTTTCATACCTTTATTATGGTCTTCAGATCAAGACTCCTTACGATTTCTTATTCACATAGCACTTAAACTGAAATTAACTGTTAAATAGACGATAAAAACACTAATTACTTGATTAAGAAAAAATATTAAAGAATTTCGATGCTACGATGCCCGCACACAAAAAGTGAATGAGGTGACAGAGCTTAGTGGCGCCCTCTAGGGCGGGAGTTGTAAATAAGTCATTTTGTGCTTTTTATTTTTGACAGCTCTAAAATTGTGCTTGATGCCCAGCTCATGGAGTGGAACTACCTTGTGAATTATATAAATCTCGAGGATGCAACGGCGAAGTATAATATTAAGTTAGATGGAAGTCCAACAGCATGGATTTATAATACTAGCTTTTGCACGCGACTTCGTTCGCGTGGACCACAGAAAAAGGTTTAGTATAATCACATAATACTAAGGGACAGAAGCATCACTCCGCAAAGATATTTAAACTAATAGCAACTCTTGCTATGACGCAATAAAATTCAATTCAGCTCGCGTAGCGCTGCCTACCAGTCATATTAACCTCCAGAGCTTTCTATCGCATAGCTGTTATCTCTTCTGACGCGGCACGTGTAATGACGCGCGACCTGCCGTCGGTGTCCGGCTATGTACTTGTAGCTTCGTACCTACAGTGCGGAGTGCACTAGGCCTGGTATAATCTAATTATATGATATACAAGTTAGGTACCTACTTCATCTCACATTATATATATATATATATATATATAATATATATATATAAATATAATATATATATATATATATAATATATATAAATATAATATATATATATATATATATATATATATATATATATATATATATATATATATATATATATATATATATATCTACTTGTTTTTTTTATTGTGATTAATACTTTTATTTATAATTATTCGTACAATAATACTTAATATAATATAATAAAAGTAATATATAAAACTAAACTAAAAGATATTAAATACTTTGTACATGCCGGGTATCGGTTGAGCCAACTGAATGGCCTACAGATAATGCAACCGATACCCGTCGTCCGGCAACGTGCCCAAAATGCTGGCGGCGTTGCCTCGCTGAATTGCGAGGCTGATTCTTTGGCCATAATACACGCCAGCATTTTGGTCACGTGTGGATTCCACCAGCCACCCCACCAAATCCTTATAAATCTCTAGTGCTCCTGGTCCCCACGGGCCCAACGTTTCTACCCCAAACGGCACAAACAGGTAACCTCTATCGAGACCTGAATATTTGCGCCGTTTGAGGGATTCTGCCGCTGTAGCGGCGCCACCCACCCGTAGAGACGTCTCCGGAAGATGGGACGGCGCCAACGTGTCTACACAAGTAGCATCCTAAACCAGGGGCCGTCCCATCATCCAGGGAATGAGCGTCATACCGTCAGGCCCTTTGCCATACTTGTTTTATGTTTGTGTTTTTTAATTATTTGTATATACTTAATATATATATATATATATAAATATATATAAATTAATATATATATCCACGAGTCCACAAGAAATAATATCTTGCACTACTATAAACCTTGCGTCCTATCTTCCTAGGAATGAGTGTCTTCCATCTTGCTATATCGTCACGCAATCAGTCCATTCGGTTGTAGGACACACGGAATGCCGGCACTGACGAAAGCCTGACGAATGACGTCAAGCAAGCTGGACCGACTCGTGCTTGTACTGCCATCTGTTTAAAAAAATTAGTCCTAATTGCAACCGTTTTTTTAAACATAATTAATTTTTTAATCGACTTCAAAAAGGAGGATGTTAAATTCGTCTGTGTGTTGCTTTTTTATTTCTTTTTGTATGTTCGTCACACCGCCAATTATGAATTGATTTTGATGATTCTTTTTTTGTTCCTCGTATGTCATATTTCAGAGGTGGTAATGTAAATTTTATCGAAATTGATTCAGCACTATTTGAAAATACCAATAAAAACCAAAAATATAGGTTCAGTCTTGAAGTTGGTAATACCTTTTTTTTTTCTAAAAATTAGTTATTTTATTAACCAAAAAAACCGACTACAAATCTGGTGTATCTTCCAAGTCCAATGTCGAATGGCGACAAAATTTATATGGGACCAGCGTCAAGGTAACAAGGAACCAGGAACGCAACGCAAAATTAGAATTTACCAAATCAGTTTACAGAAACAAACATAGTTGAATTGAGAACCTCCTCCTTATTGGAAGTTGATTAAAAATAAATCAATATAACGTCCCCTTACTGCAAAAACCAACTAAGTGCGCTTTTTAACAAACATGAGTTACGAACACAATTAGAATCTCCTCTTCAAGATCTACATACTAATGTTAAAATATTAAAAAGCGCACTTAGTTGGTTTTTGCATTAAGGGGACGATAACCGTATCCCAGTGTGCCACAATTCTAAATATTTTGACATTTTTATTTACCGCAGTAAGCATAAGGCATTTAAAAAAACACAAAAAGAGGAAATTAAAATTATACGTTCCCAAACGCAAACCAATAATATAGAAATACTGGAACACTAATCAAGCTTCGCTTACAGCGTCAGACGCTTGTGTTATTTAGACTAATGAGTAGCATATACGCTTGCCCACTGTTACCCCACAGGCCATGTTTTTTTTTATTATTTATAGGCTTGCGTTTTACTGCTGTTACCTCACAGGCCATGTTGCCCGCTATTACCCCACAGGCCATGTTGCTCACTGCACCGCCCGCTGACAGCTCTCACTGGTTTCAAGGCCGAACGGGGTCAAGTTCAAGTCAAGGTTGGCCCGAACCAGGACAGAGGACCGCTTGAACAAGCTCATTTTGAATTTAGATTCCAGATTACACTGACATAGCAGATTATCGTATTGTGTTCCCCGTCAGACACAACGAAAGCATTCGAGTGACGTCAGATTATGAGGTTCTGTAGACTGGTATATTTTAGGTAATTGCATTTACAATCATCTCTATCTCAGGTTTATATTGTAGTTTGAACGCGTTTGGAAATGATACATGTTCATCGAAATTACTGGGCGTTATGAGCACAGTGCAGTGTAAACCAGGGTTTTGAAAACAAAGTACTGGGTAGATAGATAAACACTTTATTATTCACCTTAAACATAACAATTAAGAACAGGTTAAATGTTTACAATGGTATAACATTGGGCGATATTATCGCTTAAAGCGATCTCTTCCAAACAACCTTTGGATGGAGAGGAATAATTAATCATATACGGACGGCGGTGATAGAAATTATTGTATATAATGGATATACTTACATATCATATAAAATATAATATCTAATTGCTTAGTAGGGTAGTGTTGCTATGGGTAAGCGTGTTGCTTACCATCAAGTGAACGACCTGCTTGTCTCGTCAGTTAATAACATTAAAAAAGACTTCTTTCCCCTGAAATAAAAAAGGCAAAATCGTATTTATAATGGACCAATAATTATTATTAAAATTTGATTTTGACATTTTGACACATTGAGTTATGTAGGTACGTAGGTCTCCTGGTAAGTAGTGGTCACGTTGGTGTAGAATAGTTTTTTTGATCAATTTATTAGTGCAGCTCGTAGCGTGTGTACCATGAGAGCTGGAACAGAGCGCACGTCGAGTTTTATGTCCTGAACTCTCACAGATAGTTAATTCTCACTTTATAGCTTGGCGAGACTTCCGCAGTGTCTTCCCAGCATAGTAAATAAAAATAAATTTAAAAGAATACCTATACGTATTAGAAAATAAAAATAAATTTAAGAGACACATAAGTTATCGACCTAGTGATACTAGAGGTTTCTGTTGAAGGAGCTAGCCCTTGAAACACAGCGTCAAACTACGTCGAGGACTAGAGACCTTAAAACTGAAATCGTAACTTACTATGTCAATAAATAATTATATGCATGTTTTACCTATACATTTCTGAGTTTGCCGCATGCTAAAGTTTAACGACCAATCACAATCACGTTTTTTCCTCTACCTCTAGCTCGTATTAGTAAGTTGTGTTTCAAGTATAAATAGGTTCACTAAATATCCATCCACAATATAATAAAATTATTAATTTAAGGAGATGTATTTAGTTGAGATGTATTTAGTTGAAATATATCTGTATAAACATAAAATATAATGAAAATCGTGCGACATACGAACCGACCGGAGTTTGAATCCCACCGCTGGCCCCGCACCAATATCTGTCTTAAGTTATGTCCGGATTTAACGCTGGCTCTCAAAATGGTGAAGGAAAACATCGTGAGAAAACTGGCATATCCAAGAATTAATCACAAAAATTCAAGGGACATCCACCAACACGCACTTGGATTATAGCTCATACTCTCTCTATGAGAGAAGGCCCGTGTCCCAGCAACGTTAACGGAATTGGATGATGATTATATAATTGAAGAAATTAAATTCATTACTCAAAATCATAAAAGAAAATATTATAATATTAATATTCATACATAAAAAACAATGGTCAGTGAAAAAACATTTTTTTTTTGAAAAATGCGTTTTAGGGCAAGCTTTTAACAAATTCGTAATCGGAACCGCGAGCAGATTAAAATGAGACACAAACAGTAGAAGTTTACGATTATCCGCCAAGGAGTTATATTGCCTACCTTCCATCTCCATCATCAGATCAGCTAGCTATCACCATAACATTGCATTGTCATCGGACTTTGACAAGACTATGCAAAATTTCAACTCAATAGGATAAGAGGAAGTGGTTCTGATTCAACTTGCAAGATTTGACCCAAACAAACAACCATTGCAAGTTAAATAAAAGCTTGTAAAAAGTAAAATCATAAGAATAGTCTTCAAATCGAGAGTGAACAGGTATCTTCTAGGCGAGCGTGTTACATCTTAGACCACATCATCGCTTACCATCAGGTGAGATAGTGGTCAAACGCAAGCCTATAAATAAATAATTAATTTTTAGAAAAAAACAAAAACCGACTTCAATGTATCTTCGAAGTCCAAGGTATAGCTACGAATGAAATTTATATATCGATATCAAATATCGATGAAATTTATATGGGACCACTTGTCCCATATAAATTTCATCGATATTTGACCTTTCATTCGTAGCTATAAATTTCATTCGTAGCTATACTGAACCCAACGCAAAAAGAATTTTCTAAATCGGTTCATAAATGACGGTATTCTGAGGTAACAAACATAAAAAAATAAAATAACATTAATAATTAAAAAAGAACATATACAATCAATATATACAAACAAATTCAATATACAATCGAACAGAGAACTTTCTCCCTTTTTGAAGTCGGTTAAAAAAATAGACTATAACACACTGTATTGTGTATTCCTATGGTAAAAGTAAAATATGTTTATCATAACGGATGTATTTTCTTTTCTTAGTGAATTCATACAATGGACTACATAGAGCTGCCATGGAGCACTTTCGCACATTTTCTTCTATAGAGCAACCCTTTGCAAGTAAATGACGGTATTTGTGGGTAAGCTTATGGTTCCAACTCTCTTAGCGGTTGACCTTTCGTCTGGATTACCTATGTTTATTTGTTGACTTTGAGAACGAATTTTACAGGTCAAAAGTCAAAACTAAAAATATAATTATTAAATAGGCACAAAAAAGACGTTATATATACATAATACAAATCAATAAAAAATCCGTTAAAAACGATATCTTGACTTTGAAAAAGAGAGGTACGCATTTCTACCCATTTCTTTCCCATACTCATATTGAAGTCAAGCCCAGAAAATAAATGTGAAAACAGACTCTTTGACTCTTTCTGGTGTCATGTTAATAAATAATGAATGTTTCCATAACGTAGTCTTGTAAAATTTGGCCAAGTTTCAATCAATTAATAATTTTTTTGTCTAACGATCATATACATAGATACCGGTGCCTTACTCTGAAAAGTAATAACGATCTTCGTTCTGTTGGATGAAAGGGACAGCGCTATGCAATAGGCATAAGAGTGTCTCTTTTAGTCCGCAGGATCGAACAAACGAAAGCAACTCGGAGTAGATCCCCTGGTCCCTGACTTGGATTCCCTGTGATTCGATTTAATTGCCCGAATACATCAAATATTACTCAGTAGATCTCTTTAATTATATTTATTGTCAATTGTATTCAAGGAAAAAATTATAAAAAAAATATCATGTCAATTCATACACACATTTCGTCACTGTATAAAACCGTAACGTATAAAACTAGATTTATTTCTTTCTTTTCCTTTATCTGAATTTATATCTGAAAGTAAATGAAAGGTCAATTAAAAGTAGTTCCACACTTTACAATAAATAGCTGTAGAAGTATTATATAGCTATAGCTGTATATAATACCTCTACAGTTGCCTTGAATGGTTTCGCGGGTGAAATTCCTATTACAGAAATTGTTAGTGGTAGTCTGCCTCGCGATCCAAAGAAGTTTCAATGTCTTCTATTTTTGTTTCAAATCTATAATGTCTTTAGCATAAAACAAAGTCAACTCAAATAAACTTTGATGTGTTTTCAACCATTGTTTTAGAGAAGTTTTGAGGAATATTCAGGAGAATAAATTACTTGGCTGAGACTTAATGTCTGATGTCTCAGAGTAAAGAGCGCAATGCAGTGCTAAGCAGTACTATGCCTGGTATTAAAAGTTCTGGAGGCACTGTAATTGTTTTAGACAAGTGTGGCGCTTACTATCAGATGAATGACCTGCTCATTTCATTGCTTAGTTGCATAAAAATGATACATTATTTTAATGTAAAGTGTGATCTAATGTGAAACTAAACTTACCAGTATAACCAGTTTTCTTATTTTCTATTATAAAATATATAATAAAAATTTCCAATATGTAGATCAGTATCGACCAGACGAGCAAGTCGTTCGCCTGATGGTACGCGCTACGCCTGCCCATAATAATTGCAGTACTACCCAGAACTTTTAATAGCATAAATAGCTCTGCGTAGAACTGCATTGGGCTCATCACCCGAGACATCAGATATTAAGTCTCATATGCCCAGTAATTTCGCTGGCTACAATGCCCTTCAAACCGGAACACAGTAACACTTGCACAGTACTGATTGCGGCAGAATAACTGGCTCCTACCCTCCCGCATACGAGAGACCTACCATGATTAAAATCTTTTGTTTTTATTAAAATTTTACTCATTTCGTCAAAGCTCTTGAACAGCGCGTTTAATTAAAATTAATCCCCCGCGCCCACGCGCAAAATAATCGAATCATTATACGAATAGAGCGTCGACGGCTTGTCCGACTTCGCACTTATTGAGTACGATCAAATGTGGAAATATACAGCCAACAGGCGGCCAAGCCCTTCAAATTAATCAGTTTGCGTTCATTTTCCTGCCAACAAGGCTGTTTAACGTTATTTTTATTATATGTGTTGTGTTGTGTAGTAGCGTATAAAATACTTAGTTATAGTGTTATATTTGTATATATGTTAGTCTATAAGGTATATATTCTATGGGCCTATGTAAATTTTACTTTATTGTACATTAATACTGCCTGAAATAAATAAATAAATAAAATAAATAAATATGGGCATACGAGATATGGGCATATGGGCTCCAGATCTTTCTTGCCGCACACCTGCAAGATATGGAATGGGCTACCGCCCGAGGTTTTCCCGCAGAGCTATAACATGGGGCACTTTAAAAGAAGGGTGAAAAAGGTCCTTAAAGGTAGGCAACGCGCCAGTAATGCCCCGAGTGTTGCAGGTCTCCATAGGCGTCGGTAACCGCTTACCATCCAGGCGGGCCGTCTGCTTGTTTGCCTATAAGCCATAAAAAAAAAACGAAATTTCACTTGATGGAAAGCGAAGATGCGGTCTAAGATGGAGCACGCTTGCCATGAGATTGCCACAAGCCTATTCACTGTAGACTTAAAGAAACAAAAGTTGTAGCTATTCGGGAACAAAGACGCTGGCAGAGCGTTCCACTCCTTAGCAATCCGCATGTTAAAGGAATCTGCGAAACGCTTAGTACGGATAGGTAGGATATTAATGACGTACGGGTGAAACGAATCTCCCAGCCTAGAAGTCCTTATATGAAAAAGAGAAGAAGGGATCAGTTCGTGCAATTCCTGGGCACACTCACCGAAGTGCAGTCGATAAAAATGCGACAGACATCCAAATTTCCGTCTGTGTTCGAGACTTGTCAGCTTCTTCTCCACTAGCGCATGGTCATTAAATACTTAATTGCGCGACGTTCTAGTCAAGTCTAGAGTTGCCAACTGTATATACATATGTATATAAACTTTAACTAAAAACAAACACAAATTGAACAAACAGTTTTAGTGTTTTAACAATCAAAATACTTGTATAATAGGAGGATATTAAAAAAATGCTTTATTGTACACCAAATAAAAGAGTTAATAGGTGCATGAAAACAACTTACAAACTTAAGTTAAATGGGCGGACTTATCGCTAAGAGCGATTTCTTCCAGTCAACCTTTGGATAGAGTTATGTAATTAACGGAGTGAGAGAAATCGGCGGTGTAAATAAAATAATAATACCACAAATACTATATTGTACTCCTTTATTTATTATTTAAACACCAATATTCTACTAATAATTTTATAAACGCGAAAGTTTGTAAAAATGTATGGATGTATGTTTGTTACTCCTTCACGCCGCAACGGCTAAGCGGATTGGGATGAAATTTAGTATGGAGATAGCTTATACTCTGGATTAACACATAGGCTACTTTTTATTCCAGGAAACCGCGGGTGAAACCGCAGGGCGCAGTTAGTAATACATAATATCATATCCTATACCTTATAACTAAGATAGGTACTATAACACATAACGTAAATATAATAAATATTTAATATAATACAGATTTACGTAGGATTGGTAGTAATTAAATAGATTTACGTCTTTTTTTTCTTGCCTAATAACGATTCACAAAAAAGTTGAGCGATTCCGTAGATCGCGTGTAACAGTTGCGTGCATCGGAAGGTGTAGACGCGTAGCATCTTTGCTACGACCTACGTAGCGCTACGAATGTCTACGACAGCTACGAGTTTATAAATAAAACATACATGTGCCAAATCCAGCACTTCTTGTTTTTTTAACTTTGAATCTTTTAAATACAAGTGTGAGGATCTTTTATGAGAAGGAAACTTAAAGAAAATATACCCTTTATTGTTTACCATATTACACATTTTAATTTGTTTTATATATTATATAAAATAAATTAAGAAATAAAACTTATCTAGTTATGCATCTGGCAGTCTTGTCACTTGAAGAAATCTCTTACAGAAAACCTTTGAATAGACTATATTAAGGCTATAAGATTTTTGTTGAATAATATTTTTTTTTAAAACAAGCTTTAAACAAATTCGTAATCGGAACCACGGGCAGATACAAATGAGCCGAAAGACTAGTAGTTTAAGATTATCCGTCAAGGAGTTCCCCTGCCCACCTTCCGTCTCCATCACCCGATCAGCTGGCTGTCACCATAATATTGAATATTGCATTGACTTTGACAAGTATGCAAAATTTCAACTGCGTAGGATAAGAGGAAGTGGTTCTGATTCAACTTTCAAAATTTGACCCAAACGTTGCAAGTTAAATAAAAGCTTCTAAAAATGGATAGATGGTGGTGCACAGCTGGTAAATTTATTAAAAACTCAACAATTCAAATAATTATACATAAATACTATAAATCTAACATGTACGACTGTATGACAGTACTATCACACTTCACTATAACTACATAGTATAAAACAAAGTCGCTTTCTCTGTCCCTATATCCCTATGTATGCTTAAATCTTTAAAACTACGCCACGGATTTTGATGCGGTTTTTTTTAATAGATAGAGTGATTGAAGAGGAAGGTTTATATGTATAATAACCGTGCGAAGCTGGGGCGGGTCGCTAGTATATTATAAATGCGAAAGTTTGTGTGATGAATGGATGTTTATAACTCAATCGCTCAAAAACTACTGAACGGAGTTTGATGAAATTTGGTATGTAGGTACTTCAGGTCATCAGGTCATGCCGTCATCAATATATGGTCGATATCCTTCCTGCTCGCACCAATCGCTTTGCTTCGACCTTCATAATGCGAACGGACAAGGAGTGGAACTCTCTGCCCGCATCTGTGTTTCCGGATAGCTATAATTTGGGTGTATAAATACCTATATAAATAAATAACGCCCAACGATCACATACATAGACCTAAATAGGATTCCCTGTATCTAGGGAACCAGGAACTATGAGGACCATGGTCCTACAACACCCGGACACGAAACAAATACCTGCGCTTTTTTTTTCTGTCCTCAAACATTTGTCCCGTTGCGGGAATCGAACCCGCAACCTCAGTGGTGTATGAGATTTGAGTCAACCTGCCCAACTTCTACACCACAGAGGCTGTCATTCATCAAGAGTGTACAGGTTTCTTCTAGGCGAGCGTGCTACATCTTCGACCGCATCGTCACTTAACAACAGATGAGATAGCGGTCAAACGGAAACCTAGAACTAATAAAAAAAAGTTCTGAAAAAGGCCATAAGATACTTTTCATCCCGAAAAACCCTGAGTGAAACAACGGGGAGCAATTAGTAAATTATATATAACTACCTACATTCAAGGACAAGGGAATGCCTTTTCTAAATAAACAAACGAACCCTTTCACCCTTATTTATTCACATTAACTTGCTTAAATTAAAGTACCCCGCAAATGGTGAAGGGCACTGAATAACTATTAGCTTTCTATGTGAATACGCCCTTAGGGAAATTGAGCTCGATAAATATAATCAAATAATGTTTAGCCATGGGCAAAATATTGAATGTATATATATCTTGAACTATAAAAAAAGCGCACAGAATCTTGCTAATCAACAACTGAAGCATAGAAATGGGCGGGGTGTTATGTTTGTTTGAGTGGCCGAAGGGCCGATGTGACGGCCGATCGGCATAGCATGACGTAAATGTGTGCGTGAGACGTATGTACGAACGAGTGCAGCGTACCGGCATAGCATGAGTGCTTCACTTTGAAATTTAGCGACGATGCGTCCGCCTTTTTGTTGTAGTTCAAGGTATTATACAAAATATAACCTTATTGACCTTACCCGGAAAACGAAACGATAACCAAAGCACCGAGTTATATAAACCATAATATTTTTCTAAGTGTAATTATGAAGCCGCCCTCGAGTTTCAATAGTATATTATAATTTTCTTCGTAATTTTCGTGTTCGTGACGATCTTGATTCGATTTCACCTGAAAAATACGGAACACGGATAAAATACACCAGTCGATTATTTTTGTGTTAAGTTTTGTTTACTTGTTGTTTTAAAATACCTGCATAATCAGTTTTAGGGAAGCTCTTGTGTAAAAAATATACATTAACAAAAGCGTTTCAGTTCAGTTTCGGATAAGGCAGTATAAGTTCTAGTATAACCTTATCAATGATAAGGAGGCATGACAAAATATTGAGATCTCAATTTTATAAGTATCTGAATCGTATAATTCAACTTATGTTCAAGTGTATGTTTGATTTGCTAACGGTAGTAGTAATTGAAAAATCTTCACATATTATTTTATATTGTATTCAAATGAACATTGATTTTAACATATTGTCATAATTTAATTTAGTTTGAAATACTTTTTGACTTTTTTTTAATTATAACTGTTATTACTATTAGTAGACTAAAAACAAACCTTTCTTAATGCTTATAATATTTTGTTGAATTATTTATACATTTTATTGTTACCTGACGTTCAGTGTACGGATGTACCAAATTGAAATAAATTAATTGAATTGAATTAAGTTGGTGTACAACCTATATTGCCTAATCCACGCATCTAAAAAGACAAAAGTTGCAAGTCAAAACATACTTATTAAATAGGCACACAAACGCACTTTTGAACGCCATATACACATAATACAAATGAATTAAAGATATATTAAAAATTTATGTTTTAATATCATATTTTTTGTCGAATAATATATTTACCAGACAATCTTTTAACTAATTCGTAATCGGAACAGCAAGATATAAATGAGCCCAAATACTAATAGTTTACGATTATCCGTCAAGGAGTTCCATTGCCCACCTTCCGTCTCTATCATCGGATCAGCTGTCTGTCACCATAATAGTGCATTGTCATTGGACTTTGACAAGTATGCATAATTTCTACTCCGTAGGATAAGAGGAAGTGGTTCTCATTTAAATTGCAAAATTTACCCCAAACAGTTAAATGCTTGTAAAAAATATCTGGACCGTTCTTCGATTTAAAAACAAAATCGAATCTACGGTTCTCATATTATTACGAAATACTATTATCTAATTTGTGGCATAAGTTTAAATTTCGCTTCGGCCTGTCAGCTTGTTCTATACACATGTTGAACTCCCCGATTCAGTTCCATTACGGATTTTTGAAAACAAAGCGAGTGAAACGAGCGAGAAACCTAGAGAACAGGTAAGTAAAACGTTACCTAGCGCTTTGTGCACCGCTCCGTATATATATATTTATTTCCGTGATCTACGGACCGTGAAATCAAGGACGAAGCTTTCAAATTTCTAATTTTAAAATGACGCACGGAGAGGGAGCACAGCCGCTCTTATACTGCGGCTACCTTTTACAAGTATGTTCCCATGCATAGTTTTCAATAGTAGCTTTGAAATGTACATAATTTTTAACAAAAACCTTGTTATATTTAACTCCTGGTGGTTTCGATTATTCGTCTGGGTAAGTACCATCGCTTGCCAGTTATTTTGCTGCAACGCAGTAGTGCGCAAGCATTTCTGTGTTGCGGTTTGAAGGGAATTGTAGCCAGCGAATTACTTGGAATATGAGACTTACTATAATATCTGATGTCTCGCGGTGATAAGCGCAATGCAGTGCTACGCAGAGCTATTTAACCGACTTCAAATAGGAGAAGGTTCTCTATTCGATTGTATTTTTTATATTTGTTACCTCAGAACTTCGTCATTCATGAACCAATTTGGAAAGTTCCCTTTGCTTTGGTTCGTGCCACGAAGTGGTTCCATATAAATTTCATCGATATTTGACCTTGGACTTCGAAGATACATTGAAGTCGGTTTTTTTCTTTGATAAAACGTATACTTGTTATTATTGGTATCAAAAGATCTGGGTGGCACGGAGGCAGGCGTGGCGCTTACCATCAAACGAAAGCTCGTCTCATCACTCATTAAAAAAAACTATACTTTATTGGACATTTAAGTTAACGGAAGTAAATAAATAAACCAAAGTAACCGACATAGCTCAACGAATAAGTAAGCTGAAGTGGCAATGGGCCGGTCACATATGTCGAAGAACCGATAACCGATGGAGTAGACGAGTTCTAGAGTGGAGACCACGTTTAGGTAAGCGTGGTGTAGGACGCCCTCCGGCCAGATGGAGCGACGACCTGCGTAAAGTAGCTGGCAGCAACTACATGCGAAGAGCTGAAAATCGGGCTCAGTGGCGTGCATTGAGAGAGGCCTATGTCCAGCAGTGGACTCGAACAGGCTGTAGATGATGATGATGATGAAGTAAATAAATAATTAAACAATTTGTTTTTGCTAAATACTTGAAAATAACTAGTCTTATTGATATTTGTTTAACGGGCGAATGCCTTTATTACTGAAAACAAACTATACCCTTACTAAAACTAAACTAACTACATACAGGGAGATGCAATTGGACAACCCATAGCCCATTAAAAGCTTATAGATAGTTCAAATGCTCCAACCTACTATCAGTCGGCAGCGTACCCAAGATGCTGGCAGTATTTTCCCGTTGGATTGCAATACTGATACGTTAAGCCAAATATGTTCCAGCATTTTGGTCACGCGTTGTATCGATCAGGCGCTCTGACAGACTTTTGAAAATACGATGAGTTCCCGTCCGGACCCAAAGTCTTATTGATATATTCTTTGGAATCATCAAATAGCAGATTTTTTAATTACGGTTAATGTTACTATATTAATTTTTTTCTACTACCTTCATTCAGAAGGTTTCCAGTTCAATATCTACTTGAACATAACACTTGTGAATCCAACTCTAAAACAAAAGACTCATCAGTCAGTCTATTCATTTAAATGCCACTTTGCATGTAGCTTAAAATACACTTTCTTTAAGAATGCCACCGGGCTCTATCTCCAGTCGCTTGCATCAGACTGCTGCCAACAGATGGTCATAGTTCGTCGCACCATAGATGGCGGAAGTATTGCCAAATTCCGCCTTCTACGGTTAATAGTAAATGAGTACTGTAGTTAGGTACGCGAATTCTTTGAAATGTCTATTTTATGAACAAGGAAATGTGATGTTTTATGTTACTGGTTGGTTGGTTGTGCCCAACAAGTTTCCACAAAACAATAGTTTATGCAAACAGACGTGCTTTTTGATGCGAGATTTTTGATGCAAGATAAAAAATAAAAACATTTGCAGTTTGCACTTCACGACTACCCCTCTCAAATGCACGTAGTTGTTCGTGCGCAAGCAAAAGTGTGTTGTGTGAAGTTGTAAACCTTCAGCGTTCGACACGATTTTCTTTAATACAAACAGCAGTGAACAACAGTTTATAAAAGAAAAAACTTACACAGGGTTTATGGGTAAACTAGTATAATCAATCAACTTCCGTGTGCTGGAGGCAGCTAATGTAATTCCGTGGAGGGCTCCAGCAAATCATATCCTAGATGGTATGATATTAGAATGAACAAACGCTACGGAGAAACCACAGGTGGAGGGCACACTGCCTTTCAGCAAAAATATTATTCCCAGTCTGACGAAGAATAAACAAACCTGCATAGTAGGTCAATGTATCAGCACACAGTTGTAAACAATAAACTTCGTAAACAACTAACTTAACTTCACGTTAGAGCCCGCGTCGTATTTATTTCCCAATATAAAACTCATAACTTTCTTTATAAGTTATTTTATGCGAGTTGACATGTTGCTTGAAAAATGGTGGCACATGGAATGGAAAATATACCGATACGAGTACATTACGCAATGCGCCCAATATCTTCCACATGTCTGGCCGTCAAGCGCTTCGCAAAGTAAATCGAAGCCAACGATCCCGAGCGACCTTGAGACCACACCGTCTGGCCGCAAACTATGAAAATAGACCCCTCTCACGCCAAATTGTTCATCCACTCGTTCAGAAGGAATTACTCGAATCGAACGTAACGGTAATGCAATTATTGGACCAAACATGATAAATGGAAGGAGTTCGGCAGAACAGGTACGGCAAGGCGAGAGAAACGAGTGGGTGGGCAAGGCGCGGTGGCAGCCGGCGGGTGACAGGGTGGTAGGGATACCGAGAATTCGGAGTCGGCAGTCACTAGCGCGCCCGCCGCCGCCGCGCTCCCACGCCCGCGCGCCCGGTACGAACTCGTTACGTAACACCCAACTCGACATCTGTTGAGTGAGCCACCATCGCGGCACGCTTGCACCGCTGACCATCCCGCGCGCACCGCCATGTCGCCACCCGCGGACGCCGACGACGATGCCGTCGCCATGACTACCGCTCGCCACCCGAACGATACTTAAAAACATGTAGAAATTAAAATCAAACGTATACTGCCGACTACATTCCTGCCAATTAAAGTTTAAGTTTAGTTTTAAAGTAGAGAACTCGACGCTTGTTGCTTGTGATCGGGACTCGAACGAGATGGATCCGTCGAAATGTGATATTATGCGTAAACATTGCTGCCTTCACAACATCGCTTCACGACCGCTTCACTGCCACGCTGCCTTCCGATAGAGATAAGTTAGGCTAGGTATACCGGTTTTTTGAGAGGAAAGTTGATAGTAGATCGCCACCCTGCCGCCGCAAGGAGGATTGATTGCCGACGGCTCCGTAGCAAGCAAGATTCGCGACAACATCAGCTCGTGGGTGCTGTGGTGGCGTCAACGCCATCTTCGGATGGGCGCACCGCAGACACCTAAACCAATCGAGGAAGATGATTGCGTTCCGCACGTGACCGTAGTTGAGGGGTCGCGCGAGGGCCAACCAGACCGTAAGCTGGAAAAGCGCCGGGCGAACCCGGGCCCGCGGCGCCGCGGCATGGAAAACGAGCTGGAGGGCGAGCGCCGTCGTCCTCGGAGGAAGCCGCGGAAAAGGTGAGTCTTTTCAATTTCTTTACAATGTCCAACTTACCCATACGCGCTCCTAACCCACACTCTACAGGTTATCTTGAACTTGGGAAAGTTATCTGATTGATCGAGAAAAGTTTTTAATACTAATTTATGAGCTATTACTATCATTAGTTCATACCTTGATAACAAAACCGTCGCGAATAAAGTTAGACTAATGCACACTAGTTGAGTTAAAAGTTAGAAATAGTTTTGTCACACGACTGGTCAGTTGATAAAAACTGGTCACTTACCACTTATAATTCTTGTTTCTGTCAATTTATATTAAAGTACCTGTTGTTGTCTTTTTGTTGACACTACAGATTCTCTATTATGTCCTGAAAGAACCATTTTGGTCTTAGGGCTGTTTCATCTAGAGATATTTGAAGTACTCACAGACAATGATATCAGCCTCAAATATCATGATTTATAGGAACATACTATTACTTTTAGGTAGATATTATATTGTTTCTCCTCCGAAAAACTAAGTTTATTCAGAACGAACAATAAACTTTCTTACGGAGCGACGAACTTTTCGCAAATTATCTACATTCGCGATTCATCTCGCGATTCGATGGAAATAAAGTTTTGTGATTGTTTGGACAGGAGAAGTAACTCACATTATATTTTGAAAACCTTATATTTATAAATAAGTAAGTAGGTATAGCGCTTGAACCCTTTTATAAATGTCCCCTTTGTGTGCTAAACCATACATATTTGTGTCCGACAATATCGCGAAATTTTTTGATACACTACGGGATTAATTGTGCGTAACCAATCTAAAGTCAATTTATAGTCTGTTATTAGCAGAGCTCCTGTCATAAAATTTATTTAAACTTAGACTTTTTCTGCGTTCTGTGGTTTACTCTACATTCTCGCAGTTGAACTCAGACCGAGATGAGTTACTCTCTTCTTGCCTCATGTTGGACTTATAACCTTTAAAGTGAGCTAGGAATGTTAGACGACAAAGTATATTACGTCCAGTGAACGCAAAATTATGTCTAAACGAGTCAATTTATGATGAATAGGAGCCGAAGTTAGTACGCGTACTATTTGGAACTTTCGGCAGTCTTTGTTCAAAACCTCCCAATGCCTTATTTAAGGGTAGTCCGCCGGTCGCGAGCGGAGCGTGTCGCCACTCGGAATTAGCGGCTGCGTGTGAACCAAGCTTAATTTACTGACCAATTTGCCGCTGCGGCTTGTATGACATTGAACATTACCGACGTAAAAACTTTCATGTTCGGTTCACCTTGAAATAGTAAGTTGTTTGCGAAATCCGTAGAAGGTCTACCGCATCGGCCTCCGACTATCGATCCAGCGTCGTCTCATTTGTACCCACACCTAGGTGTTCCCGAGTTTTTTTTATGACCACGGAATAAGTACGTTTTGACGTTGACGCGGCGACTCCACTTTTTTTTACTAAGGAGCGTGTCTGATGAATTCTGAGGGAATTTGTGAATAGGCATTGGGTTGTGTTTTGAACGTCGGTCGGCGCTGTTTTGAATCTGCTATCGTAAGCTATGTCGGTTTGGCTCATGTCAGGAATTTTCTGAAGGTCTTTAGTAAATCGATGTCGTAGGAAAACAGTACGTATAAAAGGTCTTTGAACTACAAAACTATACATATATTATTTCGCCGAACTTGTGTGTTTCAATGTGTTGCACTTGTGTTTCAACTCAGCTTGTTCTCGTTTGGAATCACTCGATCAATAGCAATGAAGAAAACTTCATAAATAACAGCCTTGTCAAGAATCACAAATTAAAGTCTCTCTCTCTCTCTTTTTGAGACTTATGGCAGTGAGAACATGATTGGGCAGATAATTATTATGATGATGATAAGTTTTACGTTATGAAATATTTAATGCATTTTGGTGTTTCGATCCGTTAATAAAATCTATCCGTGAAAGAATTTTCAAAATCGAATCAGTAGTTCCTGAGACTACCTCCTACATCCAAACAAATTCACTCTTAAACCAGCAAGCAGTAGTGTGCAAGCATTACTATGTTCCAGTATGAAGGCCGTTGTACCCAGCGAAATTACTGGGCATTATACCTACTTGTAAAATGTTCTGCGAATCGAACTAAAAACAATACTATTTTATTCCACTTATAGCAAACTAATTATTTTTTTATGAACTCTTTCTTGGCTTTGTAAGCCTAGAATTTGCCTAGGCTATCATTTGATAAAGTCAACGGCTGGTAACTTTTTATTGAATATAGTTTTTTGTTTAATATAGTCGAACAGAGGTATTTGTATATATCTGGGCTTCTGATATTTTCTGCCAATTGCGACTCTACCGCTTAAATTTGGTTTACTTATTTGAAAATTCATTAAAAAATATCACATAATTTGATAGAAATTAGGTCGAATATTAAACAAAAAATGTTTTTAGTCAATACTGACTCTCGCTCTTCGAGTCTGGATATTTTATTTGAGCTCTCACGGATAAAATTGTACCAGAACATCGATGACCAAAGTTAAAAAGACTTAAGTCTGTCAGAGCGCCTGATCAATGCGACGCGTGACCAAAATGCTGGGACTTATTTGGCTTAACGTATCAGTATTGCAATCCAACGGGGCAATACTGCCAGCATCTTGGGTACGCTGCCAACTGGTAATGAGTTGAAGCATTTGAGCTATCTATAGGCCTGTAATGGTCTATGGGTTGTCCAATTGCTTCTCCTTGTAAGTAGTTAGTTTAGTTTTAGTTAGTAGAGTGTAGAGTTGTTTTCAGTAATAAAGGCATTCGCCCGTTAAAAAAAAGACTTGTAGACTGTAGAGATATGTTCACATTAAAAAAACATTCCATTAGCGCAACTAACCATACACATAAACTGAGTTATTTAGTACAAAACTATGTTCTAACCATATGTTCTTCTCCTTAACTATGTAAAACTAAGGTGTATATTAATACAATTGAATTTGTATATTAGTACAAATTCAATTGTTCGAGTCCACAATTCATGTCATGTGTGGGCCTGTGTTCATTCTGTCAAGTTATCGCTATCCAACAAGCCGCCTGCTCGTCAAGTGAAGGGTTGTCACACGCTTCCGGGCCCACGGCGCCGTGGAACTATATACAGTTATCAATCTGGCTTAGTCCCTGTAGCCACAGTGCCGTTATGCCACGCTCAAATAACTACCTACTGAAAAATCCCGCTATGACCCAATTCCCTTAAATTTATTTAGAACAATAGAGAAAACACTCGAAAAGAAAAGTGATATAACTTTTAAAGTATTTATTTGTGGTCTATTTGTCAAAAACATGCAAAATCTTCAGAATACCATAAAACGTTAAACTTAAATCACAGTTTCTACAGATTTCTTTTTAAGTTACGAGTACAATAGACGTATTGGACAAATCTGAAAATATTTATTAGAAGTTAAATTTCTTTATCTTAAACGAATGACAGTTTCAACAGATTTATTCTAGAGCTGATTCGAGTGGAAGCATATATTACTAATATAAAAATAATACAGGCAAAAGACAATAATTGAAACCTTTATTTTCGCCACATCCACATGTGAATTCATTAAATCAAATAAAGTTTGCTCATTAATTATAATATACCCACAAACGACTCTAACTCGCCTGTTTAAGAAAATAAATCGTATCATAGGTAGGTAATTATTAGACCGTGGCATAGCGGGACTGTGGCATACAGGGACTAAGCCTTCGACTTCGCCGTCTAATTCTTCTTCCGATTCTGTCCATCCAATGGTTGTCTGGAAGAAATCGCTTCAAGCGATAAGATCGCCCATTGTACTACCATAGTTAAGGGCTACGTTATTGTCTATTTCTTTAAATTGATGTAAAATAAAAGTTTATCTATTCTATTCTATATAAGTATTTGTAGAGTTCGCAAACTGACTCTATTTCCATGGAGCCAGGCTCTATTGAATAATTGTAAACATTCCCGGTGTAGAGCCAACCCTTTGTTGCGTTGATTGTCGCTTTTCAAACTGATATGACAATCCAAAGGTTAAAAATGAAGGAACAATAACTCTACGACTTAAAGTTGAGTTTGAGTTGAGTATTTGTATGAAATGGAATACTAGTAGGCTGCCGTCGTCGACGTTGTTTATACAAAGTACGACGGTAATCTACAGTATTCATTCATACAAATACTAACTTACTTATAAGGTAAAGCTGATGAGTAGGTTTTTTAGGGTTCCGTACCCAAAGGGTAAAACGAGACCCTATTACTAAGACTCCGCTGTCCGTCTGTCACCGGGATGTATCTCATGAACCGTGATAGTTAGACAGTTGAAATTTTCACAGAAGATGTATTTCTGTTGCCGCTATAACAACAATGTTGTAATGTTACTATTGATTAATGATATCAAAATTATATAGGTACATGTGCTGCCATCTATGCTCAAATAGGTAAACTAGTATATTTTAGTTTCTAGGCTTCGATGTGCTCTATGTTAAAAATAATAGACAATAAATTTTTTCTATTCGCTCGATACTCTGATCCAACAACGTTGTTTCATTTTAGGTTATGTGCACCAGTCACATATTTTCCACAAATAAAGTTAGTAAAAAGTGATTAAAATGACATCGAACTATTTAATTAACGTGCCTAAACTAAAAGGGCGTGAAAATTATAGTGAGTGGACTTTCGCCGCGGAGAATTTTCTAATCCTGGAAGGCATGTTGCACTGTATCAAGCCAGTTTCTGGGAAGCCTGTAGAAGACGCAGATGATGCGAAAACCAAAGCCAAACTGATTTTAACTATTGATTCGACGTTGTACGTTCACATAAAAGATGTGAAGACTACTAAAAAACTGTGGGACAAGCTGAAAACTTTATTTGACGATTCCGGATTCATGAGAAGAATAAGTTTACTGCGTAATTTGATTTCGATTCGCCTTGAAAGCAGCAGTTCCATGACAAATTACGTGACGCAAATAGTGGAAACCGGACAGAAATTAAGTGGTACTGGATTTGATATCAGTGATGAGTGGATCGGATGTTTGTTGTTATCAGGATTACCAGACAAGTTTTCGCCCATGATCATGGCCATAGAACATTCAGGAATTCCCATTACGACAGACGCCATTAAAACAAAATTGTTAGACATGGAGGCGCCGGAAGCGAATAATCATGTTGAAGTTAGTAGTGCATTTGCGAGTTCACAAAAATGGCAACACAAAAAACAGTTCAACAAGTTCTCTATGGCTAGTGGCGGTCAGAGTGGCAGTAAGTCAAATGTCAGTGACAAATCTCATGTCAAATGCTATAAGTGCAAACAAACTGGTCATTATCGAAATCAATGCCCAAATAAGGATTTCAGTTCTGATAATGAAAAGAAAAATATGCGGAAACAAACAAATGCATTTAGCGCCGTGTTTCTAAGTGGAAATTTTGGTAAAAACGAGTGGTACATAGACTCGGGCGCGAGTGAACATTTGACAGCTAACGAACATTGGGTTGTGAATGGTTCTTATCAAGAAAACAGAGAAATTGTGGTTGCGAACAACAACAAAGTACAAGTTTTGTGTACCGGCGATGTCAATATTGTGACAAAAACGAATGACAATGAGTTTGAGGTGCCAGTTAAAGGAGTATTATGTGTTCCAGATTTAACTACAAATCTATTGTCTGTGAGCCAATTGATTAGTAATGGTAATAAAGTATCTTTTGTCGAGAATGGCTGCAATATTTACAACAAAAATGGAGAATTAGTGGCCATGGCGTCATTGATCAATGGTGTTTATAAGCTAGATATGCCTGAAAACATATTAGTTGCATCAGCAGTGTCAGGAACTACATGGCATCGCAGAATGGGTCATATTAATAGCAATTATTTGAATAAAATGAAAAATGCAGTTGAAGGATTAAATCTCAATGAAAAAGTGGACATAAGCAAAAGTTCATGTACAGTGTGCTGTGAAGGCAAGCAGAGTCGGCTACCTTTCACTCATGTTGGTCAAAGAAGCAATGAATGTCTAAAGATAGTCCATACGGACATTTGCGGGCCTATGGAGGATGAGTCTATAGGTGGTTCGAGATATTTCCTACTGTTTGTAGATGATTATAGTCGCATGATTTTTGTGTATTTCCTAAAACACAAAAGCGAAGCCCTGAATTGTTTTAAAGAATTTAAAACAAAAGTGGAAAACCAAACAAGCAAAACAATCAAAATATTAAGAAGTGATAATGGAGGAGAATTTTGCAGCAATGAATTTGAGTTATACCTAAAGAAATCAGGAATTAATCATCAGAAAACAAACGCTTACACTCCGGAGCAGAATGGGTTGGCAGAACGCTGTAACCGCACAATAGTAGAAAAAGCCAGATGCTTGTTATTCGATGCAAAATTAAATAAGGAGTTTTGGGCTGAAGCTACGAACACAGCTGTTTATCTACAAAATAGAATTGTATTACCAAGTTTGAATAATAAGACTCCATATGAAATATGGACAGGAGCTAAACCAGATTTGAGTCACATCAGAGTATTTGGCAGTCCAGTTATGGTCCATGTTGCAAAAGAGAAGAGACAGAAATGGGATAAGAAGTCAGATCAGCAGATATTGGTAGGATATTCTGAAAATGTGAAGGGATACAGAGTGTATAACCCCAGAACTAAGTCTGTGACAAATAGCAGAGATGTGATAGTTATGGAGGATACGAGGATAATAGAAACAACTTCACCAGTAAATGAAAAAATGAGTAATGTTGATGAGAGCTTAGATTCAGTGGGGGATATTTCTGAAGATGATACACTCGTAGGAAAAGAATTGACAGATGAGTCATATATACCTAGTGAATATGAAGATGCTGATGAGTTTGACAAGGATGAAAAACCGACAGAAGGGCAGAGCAAGCCCATCAGAAATAAAAGAAAACCAGAAAGGTATGGTTTTTTAAATATATGTACCAGTGAGGTTCTTGATGATGCTTGTAACTTAAGCCTGGAAGATGCATTAACTGGTCCAGAGAAAGAACAGTGGATGCAGGCAGTCAATGAAGAACTTCAGTCTTTTGAAAATAACAATGCGTGGGAGTTAGTAGATTCTCCAAAAACTGGTACTATAGTGAAGTGCAAATGGGTTCTTAGGAAGAAATATGACAATGACAATAATGTGCGCTTTCGTGCAAGACTGGTAGCCAAGGGATACATGCAAAAACAAGGTTTGGACTATTCAGAAACATTTTCACCTGTAGTCAGACATACCACATTGCGATTGTTGTTTGCATTATCTGTACAGCTTGGCTTAGATATAACACATCTTGATGTAACTACGGCTTTCTTGAACGGGGAACTTGAGGAAGTAATTTATATGCAAAAACCAGATGGTTTTCCGAGTGTTGAACCAAATAAAGTTTTAAAATTAAATAAAGCAATTTATGGGCTTAAACAATCCTCAAGAGCTTGGAACAAGAAGGTTGATGATTGTCTGACCAGTTTAGGTTATAAAAGATCTAAAATAGAATCATGTTTGTATACTAAAAATAAAGATAAGTATAAAACAATTGTTACATTGTACGTTGATGATTTTTTTATATTTTCCAATGATAGCACAGAAACAGAAAATCTAAAAAATATGCTGTCATCACAATTTAAAATAAAAGATTTAGGAGAGATTAAGCAATGTCTTGGAATGAGTGTTGCAGTAGATAAATATAATGGTGTAATAACATTAAGCCAGGAAAATTATATTGATCAATTGTTAAATAAATTTCAGATGACTGAATGTAAAACAGCTGATACTCCTTTGGAAACCAAATTAAACTTAAATAAAGAGTTAAATTGTAAAACTAAAATGCCATATCAGCAACTTATTGGTAGCTTGATGTATTTAGCAGTTTTAACCAGACCAGATATAGCATTTTCAGTTAGCTATTTGAGCCAATTCAATAATTGTCATAATCATGAAACTTGGTTGTATGCAAAGAGGATTTTGAGATACCTTAAAAAGACCAAAAATGTGGGTTTAAAGTATATCAAAGATGGCAATTCTCAATTACAAGGATTTGTTGATGCAGATTTTGGAAATAATACATTGGACAGAAGGTCATATACAGGGCTGTGTTTTGTATTGTCTGGATGTGCAATTTCATGGGAAACAAGGAAACAGAATACTGTTGCACTTTCAAGCACCGAGGCCGAATACATGGGAATTGCTGAAGCGTGTAAGGAAGCAATATATTTGCGTAATTTATTGTGTGAAATAGATAATACATCATACACCATTGACTTATTCAATGACAATCAAGGCGCACTCAAGGTGTCAGTAAATAGTGCTTATCACAAGCGAACCAAACACATAGATGTGCGCTATCATTTTTGTCGTGAATGTGTTAATAATAAGATTGTTAAACTTAAATATTTGGAGACTGGTAGTATGCCTGCTGATATGTTAACAAAAAGTTTGAATACAGTTAAACATTATTACTTTATGAAATTGTTGGGAATTGTTAACATTAAGTAAATACTTGTAATTTTGATATAGTGGGGGTGTTGTAATGTTACTATTGATTAATGATATCAAAATTATATAGGTACATGTGCTGCCATCTATGCTCAAATAGGTAAACTAGTATATTTTAGTTTCTAGGCTTCGATGTGCTCTATGTTAAAAATAATAGACAATAAATTTTTTCTATTCGCTCGATACTCTGATCCAACAACGTTGTTTCATTTTAAACAAATACTAAAAAATAGAATAAAATAAATATTTAACGGGGCTCCCATACAACAGATATGATTTTTTACCGTTTTTATAGACAAGGGTACGGAACCTTTAGTGCGCGAGTCGACTCGCACTTGGCCGGTTATTATTAATATATAAAAAATCGGTCCGCACTACCGCTTACATTGCTGTACCCTGCCAGGGTCATAAGTACAAAATAATATTAGATATGTATTAAATCTCAATAGTTTATCGAAGTCGACAAAAAATTTGCAAAGGTATTATTCAAAGAAAACTTAAGATTGTAAACTAGATATACCTACAAGGCTCTACAAATAAAAAAAAATAAAAAAAAAACTATTAACGCAAACACGCCGTGTAGATCGTCACACCGGCAGGGTTCCCAAAGTACTGGCGGCGTTACCCCATTTTATTAAAAGGTTTAATTTTTGGGCAAAGTATACGCGCCAGCTCTGACATCCCCGAAGCGAGGACCAGCCTCGTCGAAATATCTTTACAATTTTTTTGTGTCGGTCGACCACGGGCCTAAAGTGTCTACTGCTAGCGCTACAAATTCATAGTTCACGCTGAGTTATGAATACTTTCGACGTTTTAAAGTTTGGGCCTGTACGGCTGCCGCCCGCACATTGCGAGCGGAGCTGTCGACGTGTGACGGCGCAAAGGTGTCCACGCAAGTGGCGTCCCAGACCAGGGCTCGTCCGAGGCACCAAGGTACCAGAGTGGCACCGTCTGGCCTCTTGCCGTTGTCTCTCAGCATCCCGGTCGGTTCTCGTGTCGAGCGCTCGGAGGCTGTGGAGAGCGCTCGCTGTACTATGTCATTGATGGCCCAATATATAAAGTAGTTAAGTAGTAAAATGAGCTGAAACATTAGTAGTTCACGATTATCATTCAAGGAGTTACATTGCCCACCTTCCATCTCCCTCAGATCAGCTGGCTGACACCATAATATTGCATTGTCATCGGACTTTGACAATTATAAAAACATTCATTTCTCATTCATTCGATTCTAATTCAACTTGCAAGATTTGACGCAAACAAACAAACATTGCAAGTTAAATAAAAGCTTGTAAAAAAATACGTCATTTTGGCGTCGTTCTATGTTCCTCCTTGTAAAATTAATCTCAATTTCGAATAGGTAGCCAAATGCTTGCTCTGTTACAAAATAAAAGTTCAGTGGATTTCGTTACGTGCCACATCAAACAACGTGCGCTGTTTTTATCTCACTTTTAATTCATATACATATCAACTCATCCCGGGCGTTGTGGGTAAACTGACCGACATGAGGAGATGAAAGGGATTTAACAAATGAAAAGCTTCTAATGACTGCTTTTAAACTGGCGCTTTGCAGTGCTGCTGGTGGCTTCAGCTTTTTGAAAGCTTAAAGGCCTCTGTACACAGCGGGCGTGAAGGGACCACAGCGTGGCGTTGGCGTTTAGTTTTTAGTGGATGTAATTTACTAACTATGGGCGGCGTTACCGCGCCCGCCGAGCCACGCTGACGCCGCGCATTCTGTGTGCATTGCTGAATAAACTTCAGTACATTCAATCTAAAAACAAAACGGCAACGCTGCACAGTGGTCTGGATTTGAGATTTAGTGGACTTAGGAATTTATTTAAAATTTTGAACAAAAATAAATTGCTTTCGATAGCATTATAATGCTGATCAACATTCGTTCTATCCAATTTTTCATAAAAATGGCTCCTTTACGTTTACGGGAAACAGTAGGCGCAGCTAGTATATGCATACGAATCAGTTGAACTTCAGTTGCTCCTTGTAGACAAAACCGCAAAGATACACAAGAAAGTTTTGTGTCGTTATATTAGGTAGGATGTACTATGTATTAGGTAGGTACTTACGATTGCATAAGGTTTTACTTCTACACTTTGATACAGGGTCGAGTAAAAAAACAGATTTTCTACCATACATTTTTTCCTCGTATATTTTTTAAGTGTGAAGGATCCGGTTTTATAAAAAATTGCATAGAATAAATAATGATCAGCAATGAAAATGCTATCGAAAGCAATTGCTTTTGTTTGATATTTCAACTTACGGTCCTATGTCCACTAAATCTCAAATCCAGACCACTGTGCGCCTCGCTGCGATCACGTCACGCCCGCTGTGTGCAGATGCCTTTAAGATGCAGTTTACTTTAAACCTAAGCTTATAGTGTCCCGCTGTTGGTTTTATTGTCATTAGATACATATATATATACACTCGAGAGCAATGAATCCGGGTCACTTAAAGAATGTTAAAAATCTCGGAAACTAAAAATGATAGGTTAATGCAATAAATTGTATTTAATAGACAATGTAATACTCCTTAAATGAAAGTAAAAAAAATATGAGTCACCATACATTTTATTAACACAAAATTACATAAAGAAAAAAACTGCTGATCTCTCCTTAAAACAAAAATAGGAAACATGAAATTTTTGAACTTTATTACGATTTTCTTGAATTTTAATACTTCGTATTGCCTCCTCGTGCTTCCATTACTGCGTTTACGCGGTTTGGCATGCTGTACACCAAGTTCCTTATACGATTTTGGGGAATATTCTCCCATTCCTCTGTGAGAGCAATTTTGAGCTCACGAAGCGTGATTGGGGGAGGGTTTCGTTGTTTTACGCATCTGCCTAGCTCGTCCGAAGCATGCTCGATCGGGTTGATATCCGGGCTGCGCGCTGGCCACTCCATACGAGTAATGTTCATCTCTTGAAGGTAGTCATTCACAATCCTACCTGTATGAGGTCGGGCATTGTCATGCATAAATATAGCATCCTCACCTAAATTGACCATAAATGGACCAACGTGATCATTGAGGATTTCTTCCACATATCTTACGCTAGTTAAAGAGCCGTTTTCTATGATCACCAGCTCTGTGCGACTTTCAGAAGAAATTCCGGCCCACACAAGTACAGACCCACCACCGTAGGCTACTTTTTCTTCGATGCATGCTTGCTTGAATCTTTCCCCTGGTCTTCGATACACTCTGTGTCTTCCATCGTGCTTGTAGAGCATAAATTTTGATTCGTCGGAGAACATAACTAGAAGAAAAAGTAGCCTACGGTGGTGGGTCTGTACTTGTGTGGGCCGGAATTTCTTCTGAAAGTCGCACAGAGCTGGTGATCATAGAAAACGGCTCTTTAACTAGCGTAAGATATGTGGAAGAAATCCTCAATGATCACGTTGGTCCATTTATGGTCAATTTAGGTGAGGATGCTATATTTATGCATGACAATGCCCGACCTCATACAGGTAGGATTGTGAATGACTACCTTCAAGAGATGAACATTACTCGTATGGAGTGGCCAGCGCGCAGCCCGGATATGACCCGATCGAGCATGCTTGGGACGAGCTAGGCAGATGCGTAAAACAACGAAACCCTCCCCCAATCACGCTTCGTGAGCTCAAAATTGCTCTCACAGAGGAATGGGAGAATATTCCCCAAAATCGTATAAGGAACTTGGTGTACAGCATGCCAAACCGCGTAAACGCAGTAATGGAAGCACGAGGAGGCAATACGAAGTATTAAAATTCAAGAAAATCGTAATAAAGTTCAAAAATTTCATGTTTCCTATTTTTGTTTTAAGGAGAGATCAGCAGTTTTTTTCTTTATGTAATTTTGTGTTAATAAAATGTATGGTGACTCGTATTTTTTTTACTTTCATTTAAGGAGTATTACATTGTCTATTAAATACAATTTATTGCATTACCCTATCATTTTTAGTTTCCGAGATTTTTAACATTCTTTAAGTGACCCGGATTCATTGCTCTCGAGTGTATATAAATAGTAAATGCTTTAAAGGGACCTCATTGTAAAGGATATATATATAGCTCCCTATTTCTATATATAGTATTTATATATTGTTTCATATTAAAATTAACTAACATAAATAGTTTTTCATCCACCGCAGTGGTAAAATGGGTAAGGCCCGTATTCATGTAGATTATTGGTTGTAATCTGTCGTTGCGGGCTGTGGAAGTACTCACTGATCGTGACTCAGTCAGAGTTTACAAATACTCACTGCATATTGTAGAGGTAGGTAATCATCACCATCAGTCCCTCGTTCCCACCGCATGGACACGGCCCTTCTCTCACAGAGTATGGGCTATAATTCACCACGCTGGCCCAGCGCCGGTTGTTGGATGTCACATGCTCATAATTTTTTGTAAATTCTTCCGGTTTTCTCACGATGTTTTCCTTCGCCGTTTATAAAGCGATTGTTAAATCCGCACATAACTTAAGAAAGTAAGTGGTGCGAGGCTAGCGGGATTCGAGCTCGGGTGCGTCGGATCGAAAGTCACGCGTGCTTCCACTGAGCCACACTTGCTCTTATGGAGGTAATGCTGGAATGTAATTCTGTCATAAATGAGAATTGGACTAAATGGAAAACAGTAAACCACAATAATTATTATGTGAAATATTTATTTCCATTAATACATTTTTTATATTACATGGCGTTTGTTTTGAGTTTTAGATAAACTCACATTTGCACTAATAAAAAACCTGGTTGTTAGTTTAATTAAGCTAAGTTCAAACCGTTCTACTTATTCAGTCTAGATACGAATATAGTGGGTAATCAAGTAATTAAGATACTAATTACTAAACATTTTGTGTTGTTCCGCCATATATCATCATCATCATCATTTCAGTCATCAGTCATCATCAGTTTCTCACAAGACGGGGAAACCAAGTGTTGGAACTGATAATACAGTCACGTATCAGTATTGCAATCCAACGGTGCAATACTGCCAGCATCTTGGGTACGCTGCCAACTGGTAGTGGGTTGGAGCATTTGAGCTATATATAGGCCTTTAATGGTCTATGGGCTGTCCAATTGCTTCTCCTTGTATGTAACTACATACATACATAGTTAGTTTAGTTTAAGTAAGTAGAGTGTAGTTTGTTTTCAGTAACAAAGGCATTCGCCCGTTAAAAAAAATAAAAAATAATACGGTTGGTAAGGTACGCTACGTAGGTACTAATAGAGTATTTAACGTTCATATCAAACCGCACTATAATAACGTATAGTGTTTTAATCCTAACCTTTTTAACCCTCTGATTAAATAAACCAGTATCATCAGCCCATCACGTTCCCACTGCTGGGACTCGGGCCTTCCCTCCTAGAGAGAGTATGGACCATAATCCGCCACGCTGGCCCAGTGCGGGTTGGTCGATGTCACATGTCTTTGAATTTTTGTGATAATTTTTGTAGACATGCCAGTTTTTCACGATGTTTCCTTCACCGTTTGTAAAGCGAGTGTTAAAATCCGCACATAATAAAGTCAGTGGTGCGGGGCCAGCGGGAGGTCGGGTGCGTCGGATCGAAAGTCGTACTTGCTCCCACTGAGCCACACTCGCTCCGTCGTCGTCTCTATATATTATAAAATAAGTATAATATAATTTGATTTTATAACCGGCTACACTCACGGGTATTAGTCGAGACACTCGACCGGCGTTCGAGCAGGCCTAGCGCACTTCGCACTGTAGGTACGAAGCTACAAGTACAAAGCCGGACACCGACGGCGGGTCGCGCGTCGTTACACGTGCCGCGTCAGAAGAGATAAGAGCTATGCGATAGAAAAAGAGGTGCTCTGTAGGTTAATATGACTGGTAGGTATGCAGCGCTACGCGAGCTGAATTGAATTTTATTGCGTCATAGCAAGAGTCGCTATTTGTTTAAATTTGTTTGCGGAGTGATGCTTCTATCCCTTAGTATTCTGTGGTTTGAGCGGTGCAGACGCTCATCTTCAAGGAGCACGCGCGGTCGCGGCGAGCGCTTGGCGCGACTTCGAACCGGTTGAGTGTCTCGATCTCGACTAATACCCGTGAGTGTAGCCGGTTATTAAATCAAATTATGAATAACACTTACGTTAGTTTTAATAATAAGTATAATACATAAAAAAAATAACTGCACTCAAATTTCAAATACGGTGTTCCGAATAAAATTTCTGATATTGTATGCATTAGCGCAAGCTAGGCGAACATACATATAATATATATAATATTTTAAGAAGTAAAAAACGAAAAAGTACCTGGATGACCGAGCTTTGCTCAGTATTTTTGAGATGGCTTAGTGTTGCTTAACAACGCCATCTATTGTCAAGTAGCTTTAGTGTTGCTGTGACGGTAAAGTAGTTTAGTTGTTGTTTAAGCTAATGGCCCTAGTATTACTACTCCCCAATAGAAGAGTTTCAGTTTATGTTTAAAACACGGATAAAACGACGTTTTCTAAAAATGAAACCTATCTAGATCGATTTATCGCCCCCGAAACTCCCTGCATATCTACTGAATTTCATGAAAATCATTGGAGCCGATTCCGAGATTCAGATTATATAAATATGTATGTAAAGGGTATTAGATAGATAGATAGATAGATACAATCTAATTTAGAACCTCCTTCTTTTTTGGAAGTCGGTTAAGATATTACATTCTAAGACAAAAGGCAAAGACTCGGTCAAAAGACGTAGATAAACAAAACTGTTATACTGTACATTTACTAGAAAATGTCGACCTACGAAGACACTCTAAAATATGACAGTAATTGCTAGCAACCGCCGTCTGACGTAGCGGCTTAGTGCCTCTTAGCGGCACGTCTGTGTCAGCTGCTAAAGGGGTTTCGAGACAGGCATACAGCTTGAAGCGAGTTCATAGATTGCGCGGCTTGTTCGAGCAGCTTGATCTAGAAGCTGTTTGATCAACGATACATTTTGACCACAGACAGAGTTTATAATTATGTTTTATTAACGTAAATAATAAGTAAAGTTGTGTTGTGTTTTCTTTTTAAAAATTAATACTATAATTAATACTATACTTGGAACAAAATGATACACCCTTACCTCCGATCAAGTTCTTTTTATTGTTATTTTGAAACAATAAACAACTACATCATTAAACAATCACGCAGTCGCAATAATGCAGTCCACTGTGTTGCCCACGTTTCGGATTAAATGAGTGTTAAAAACAAGTTGCAGCTGGAGGAACCATTTATCAAAATTTAAATCAAAATTAAAACAATTTAAATTAACATAACATTAATATCAACATTAAAAACCAGAATACCTAAGTTATAACCTGAATCTTGGAAACATCTCGAAAGCATTTGTCAAGGGAAGTGGATGTCACCGAAAAAATATATCTTTGTATCAACTCAATCAATATAAACTTGACTCATATCAAATATTTCAACACGCGAACGAAAACTGTATAACACCTCGACTACTCTATTTGACAATGCTGTATCATCATCAAGGGAGAGTTTTTGCTGTTTCCGAAGGTACAGGCTTTTCAAGTCTAGTTTCGATTACAACAGACCTCACATACCTCATAATAGACGTACATAAAACATAAAAAAACATAAAATAAAAATATTGACATAGCAAGTGTTACAGTTTCAGCCCTCGACGTAACTTGACGCTGTTTCAAGCACTGCATCCTTCTCAAAATTTGGATACATAAAAATGCCAAATCTGAATAATTAAAATAAACAAAGAGAAAATTAAGAAAATAAAAAACATACTACGTGTGTGTGGGTGTGTGAAGGTGTGAGGGTGTGTGAGTGAGTGGTTGTGCGTGTTAAGTGTGTGTGTGTGTGTGTGTGTGTGTGATTGTTACGTATGTGTACATGAGTTTATATTTTGTATTGCTCGACGTGTTTATTATGTTGACGATTGTTTTACTGTGTAATATTATTTTAATAAAAGAAATTTACATTTATTTGCAAAGATAAAACAAGCTTACATCAAGCTAAAATCCACATGCTAGATTCAAGCCGTTTGTTCAGCTTTAAATCCCTTTACTTTATAACACGAGCAATTATGGAGAAACTTGAATCTATTTATATACATATATCTAGAGAGAATATTTTATATTATATCTATAGGTCGAGTTCTAGCACGTCATCAATTTCAAATTCATAAAGACAGCATTCTTAACTCTTATCTGAGCAGAAGATAAAATACACCTAATTTAAAATAGTATAGTTTACTGGTACCTAGAGGTAGTGTAGTGTATATATAGTGTAGGTAGTTACCTACATCATCATCATCATCATCAGCCCATCACGTACCCACTGCTGGGACACGGGCCTTCTCTAATAGAGAGTATGGGCCATAATCCACCACGCTGGCCCAGTGCGGGTTGGTGGATGTGAGATGTCCTTGAATTTTTGTAATTAATTCTTAGA
This sequence comes from Petrophora chlorosata, assembly GCA_951640565.1. NCBI lineage: Eukaryota > Metazoa > Arthropoda > Insecta > Lepidoptera > Geometridae > Petrophora > Petrophora chlorosata. The sequence goes on from OX621188.1 coordinate 3,617,644, forward strand.
CAAGCTGGTTTTCTCACGATGTTTACCTTCACCGTTTCTAGAGAGAGTGTTAAAATCCGCACATAACTTAAGGTGGTGCGGGGCCAGCGGGATTCGAACTCGGGTGCGTCGGATCTAATGTGGCACGTGCTCCCACTGAGCCCCACTCGCTCTACCTACATAATTATTTGTTATGGTTTTATATAATTTAAAAAACAAGGCCGATCCAAAAAAGTACGAAAGAGTTTTGGACATTGTGATATTCTGGAAATATGTTTGTCGTCCTACCAACGACCTTCAATCTTATATCGTGAGGTCAGGCCCTTTATTTTCCTTCGCCCTTTGACCTTTAGTTAAAACAATTTGTAGTATTACTCAATCTTCACTATTAACTTTTTGAGAACAATCTAAAAGTAATCATTTATTATTTTAACATCATGTTTTCAAAATTACAAATACCTACATTTTCGTCATGGACAGCAGTGCTCCAGAATACCGCAGGCATCTCTATTCCAGGTCATTTTTATTATCTCAAATTATGTTTGCAAAAAATTCAACTAGATGGCGTTTTACATTACTGGATCATGCTAGCATTACCTACATATTTCAAAGACCAAACGTTTTATCACAGCCATATTTTTTAATATGGCCAGCTCCAGCGTAGCCAAATAAAGTCTCTAGGGAAGGTGAGACATCGCGATTGTGCCAGTTAATAACCTCATTGTGCTTCCCAATGTTTGAGCGTATCGGATAACTTCAATGCGTTACAGACACTGGGCTTATTAATACTTTAATATTAAATACAATTGAATATAATATGCATGCGCAACATTTATGCATCGGAAACGGTAGAATATTGGACATTTATAATTTTTAAGATCTATTTCCACCATATTCTTATTAATAAATAAATCGTTCGTTCTATAGATAAGCTTAGTGTAAAACTAACAGAAACGGCCCATTCATTCGTTTTATTTGATTGGGAGCAAATTGCATCAGCTTAAAGAAAACAAATGCTCGCAAATTTATACAAGGGTCTTCATGACCTAGGATTGGGGGCGCTGCTATGAATTTGGGATATCATTAAGAAAGATTAGAGGTAAATTTAGTTTAATTTCCATCCGAAGGTTGAATGGAAGAGATGGCTTTTAGCGATAAGACCGCCTGTTGTAGGTACTGCAGTTTCTAAATCAATTCCTGTACCTTAATATTATTTTTATTTGGTGTGCAATAAAGCAGTTTTGTATTATATTGTTTTATAATTTGTTTTAATTTTATTTCTTTTATATTCGGTTTGACAACCTCTGAGGTGTAGTGGTGGTGCAAGTCAACTCATATCTCATACACCTGAAGTAAGGTTGCGGGTTTGATTTTCGCGACGAGACAAATGTATATGCGCAGAAAAATTGTATTTGTTTTGTGTCTGGGCGTTGGCAGACCACGGTCCTCGTAACTCCCTGGATACATGGAATCTTAGGAGCCAGGATAGCAAGACGAAAAAAAGTTTCGACTGCCTTCTTACGTACGGTTGGGAAGACATTGGGTGGGCATAAAAGTTATATTTTGGGCTCGGCGATAACTGCAGCCTATTCATATAGTTATCTCTACATAGGTACGTAGGAAATTCAACCTAATTTGACCGACTACAAGACAGAGGTTAATTTGTCATGTGCACCGCCGATCCAATGCATCACAAACACGGCTAGAATAGAATTAGGATTGGAACAGAACAATGTGGTTAGATCGTTTGCATCTAGATCACACTTTCCCTCGGGAGATGATCAATCGATTTGACCCGAGCGCCTCTATTTGTTTACTACTATTGAAATATATATGACAACTAGCTTTTCCCCGCGACTTCATCCGCGTGGATGACAGAGGAAGCCCATATTCATATTTTTTCACAGACCATCTTAGTAAGACCTCCCCAGTGTATGGGAGCGCGTGCTACGAAAAGGTCAAGCTGAATCTTTGTAGCCGCCCGACCAATTTTGATGTAACATACCCTATAATCGAAGTTTGAAATAGTGCTACCAAACTCTGAAAACTACATTAATATCCGTTCAGCAGTTTCCGAGCCTATAGATAACAAACACACAAACAAACAGACAAAAATTCTAAAAACCGTGGATTCGTATTCAGTACTCTCTAAATAGTCGATCCCAGTTGGTTTTACAAAAAAATCTCCAATGTACAGAATTGCAATAGAGCCATTTTTATAATAATATATGTAGATATAGATAATAGAAGATAGATTAATCGTCACGTGACTCACGTCTCTGGTTGCTTTAGGAAAGATATTCATGTCATTTTTTTATATAACTGAATGACGAGACGAGCTGGTCGTTTGCCTGATGGTAAGTAATACGCCAGCCCATAACAATAACAGTAACACCCAGATCTTTGTTTTACAACATCCTACGCAGCACTGCACTGCGCTCGTCACCCTGAGACAATTAGCTGTTGAGTCTCATAATGCTCAATAATAAAAAAAAATCAAATTAGATAACGTTAACGATTTATTTAAATTTCTGTTTGTTCTAGGTCTACTTATACATGAATAAATTTAATTAAAAAACAAAAGCAATTAAAATCATATATATTAATTAGATATCATTTCAAACACTTATCATACAAATAAACAAACTTTCGCATTTACCAAGTATCATTCTAACGATACATATTTATTTTAGCGGTTAATAATCCACCGGTGCCACTACGTCCCAGAAACACAAGTCTTACAAAAGTAGACAAATTCAAATTCACTTCTCAAAACTGAAATGCAATGAAAATATATAGTGTAATCCCGCTGAATATACTACGCTGAATATACCTATATATTATATATATATACGGGCGCTTCAAAGCTTAAAGTGATCATGAAACACCATGTACTCTAATGAAAACGAAGTACACCTTTCCGGCACAGGATGACCGAATCCCACCCTATTATCGCAGAATTGAGATGACGGTCCACCAACCGACATGCAGCCCGGACGCCCCAAATTCACAGCCTTAAAATAAACTTGGACTGCGGATGCCCATTTTCACAATTGAGTGTTTGTGACAATGCGTTGAAGTCCCTCTTTCATAACGTTTGAATTTAGATTGACAAAACACAACACCTACATACCTACGTTATTTTACCAATTAATACATTGAGATATGCCTAACGATATACATACTATGAGAGGTAATAAGAACTCTAGCGGTAATCGGAATGGGCTTCAAGTGTCAATTTGTTAACACCAAAAAGCTCTCTGTCCATGATCACAGACTATAATAGTAGTAAGCCATGATTGAAATCTTTAAATGTAACAACTTTTGTTCTACGTCTTTTATAATCTGGATAATTTTTGCAGTAGTACATAAAATATTACAGGTAAAATATTTTTTAATATATGACCACTGTGTGGCTCAGTGGGAGAACGTGTGACTTTTGATCCGACGCACTCTCAAAACGGTGAAGGAAAACATCGTGAGGAAACCGGCATCAAGAATTTGTCACAAAAATTCAAGGACACGTGACTTCCACCAACCCGCACTGGGCCAGCGTGATGGATTATGGCCCATACTCTCTCTATGAGAGAAGGCCCGTGTCCCAGCAGTGGGAACGTGATGGGCTGATGATAATGATGATGACCACAGAGATTCGTAGACGTAAAGTACTGCACTGTCGGAATAGAATGTATTTTTAGTTAAGTCATGTCGGTTTTAAGTATTGTTGGTATACAAACAATAGGTAGTAATATCGGAGTCAGAGTATGGTAATTTCGAAGTCAGATAGGTCGATGTGGCGTTTAGCCTAATCACAGTATGTCGGATTACAGTTTTCAACGGTAATTATTATTAACTAGCGACCCGCCCCGGCTTTGCACGGTTATCATACATATAAACCTTCCTCTTCAATCACTCTATCTATTAAAAAAAACCGTATCAAAATCCGTTGCGTAGTTTTAAAGATTTAAGCATACATAGGGATATAGGGACAGAGAAAGCGACTTTGTTTTATACTATGTAGTGATTGTGATCCTGCTATTTTAATTAGGTACAATTATCATCATCATTATCATCTACTGTCTAGCAGTGTCGCATAGGAACTATTTTCTATTCTGTAATAGCCATACGGTCTCCCAAATCGTAAAAACAAATCTACCCGCGGGCGGTGAAGGTCCACACAAAGGAAATACTAGGGCTGCCTTAATAATTAGTATAAGTCCCGGTCTGCGGATTATAAACATTTTCGTTCGATGGAAAGTATCGGCAATCGACAGTTAACTTGTAAACGTTATGAGGTTAAGTAATATTTTTATGGGTATATATATAACTACATAAATAAATAAATCCTAATAATATTATAAATGCGAAAGTTTGTAAGAAAGTATGGATGTATGTTTGTTACTATTTCACGCAAAAACTAATGAATGGATTTTGATGATATTTGGTATGTAGGTACTTTAGGACTTGGAATAGCACAAAGGCTACTTTTTATCCCGGGAAACCGCGGGTGGAACCGCGGGGCGCAGGTAGTAACACATAAATAACTAAAACTAATTACCATGCACGGTTATGTGTTCACGTGTTAATTTTTTATTTCTAATTTGATACGTTTTATTTTTGATCAATACTTTTGTGTTCACTTGCAAACAGAATTTATTAATAATCTATATCTATAACTATCTTACCTATATATCATCAGCATCATCATCATCAGCGCATCACGTTCCCACTGCTGGGACACGGGCCTTCTCTCATAGAGAGAGTATGGGCCATAATTCACCACGCTGGCCCAGGGCGGCTTGGTGGATGTCACATGTCCTTGAGTTTTTGTGATGATTTCTTGGACATGCCGGTTTCCTTACTATGTTTTACCTTTTTAAAGCGAGTGTTAAATTCGCACATAACTTAAGAAAGTCAGTGGTGCGGGGCCAGTGGGATTCGAACTCGGGTGCGTCGGATCGAAAGTCGCTCGTTCTCCTACTGAGCCACACTCGCTCCGTACGTCGTACCTATTTATAGGTATACAAATATAACCGTGGTTTATCATCAAATCAAATATGTCCAACGAAGACACTTTCTATAATAAAGTACAAAAATTAAAAAAAAAATTAAGTAAATTTTTATTATATATATATATATATATATATATATATATATATATATATATATATATATATAGGTATATCTTATATATTTTGTATATTTAATATAGATAATAGTATATATTATTATAGTTTGTACTCCTTGTACATACATTTGTTTATTATGTCATTTATGTTGACACCCCCGTCTCTTACAGTTTCTTTAAGTCCTCTCCATCCAAAGGTTGTCTGGAAGAGATCGCTTTGAGCGATAAGACCGCCCATTGTAACACTATAGTTTTTAAGTTTGTTATTGTACTTTTTGTTATTATGTTTTCTGGTGGTGAAACAATAAAGAGTTATCTAATCTAATCTAATCTAATCTAAAGTATAGTAATAGAAAATAAATTGAGAGAATTTTATTCGGTCATCAAATTGAAATGATTCACTACTCCGGACATCGGGAGAACGCTCTCAAACCGGGAAATGTCTTGGTGTAACGGGATGCTCGGCAACCCTAACCGCATTCTTAGGTACGTAAACGCAAGGTCAAGGCCGGCGGCCGACCCACCGAGACGGCGGCGGCGGCTTATTTATGTATTGTATGCTGCCGAAAGGCAATTCTTAATTTTTTTTTCGTATGTGGACTTTTTTCTATACAGGATTGCGAACACGTGGTACAAAAACGGTGATAGCTTTACTACGATCCGAGTAAAAATTACAATAGACTGTTCTATCTGTTTGTTCCAGAAAAATCTACCAAGGTTATCGCCTCCCTTTCGCATATCATTCTCAAACTAGGACAAATTTCTGGAACATCTGGAACATTGGCATATTATTCTCGACCGGGATGTGTCCCGGTGTATCCAGTGTACCATATGGCAACTCTAACGTAATAACCGCTAGGTCAAGGCCACTGAGACGGCTTGTTTATGAATTACCAGCTGCAGAAAGACTTTTGAGAGCCCCTGTGGTAATATAGACGTGTGACTGAAGGATTTTGAAGCAACACGTGTTTTTGATTAGTAAAAAAATGGCAGTGAAATAATCAGTATAAAACAAACTAGGTGTCAGGTCTATAAGTTTATTTGCCACGTAGTGTAAATAGTTCTTGGTTGCCCTGTAAAATTCCAACTAACATACAGAATGTTAAAAAATACACTTGTTGTCCACGGCACGATTTTATTACAACACGGTGCGATCCGAAAAATCGTTGCAGATTTTTGTGAGCGCGCCTTTAATTTTGACGGCGAATAAATGTGCGTGGACAAGAGGCTTGACGCAGACAGTATATTTAGTTATATTGGTTTTATTTGTCACAGTGTGCCAAAGTAAGCGTTTTTTTTTTATTATTTAACTAAGTGATGTGCCGTGCAAGTCGTTCGCACCACGCCTACCTTTAAAAATAGGAGTACCACTCAGAACTTTTAATACCATAAAAAGCACTGCATATAACTGCATTGCGAACATCACCCCGAGCCATCAGATATCTTCTAACCGGAACATAGCAATGCTTGCACACTACTGCTCGGCGGCAGAATAACTGGCAAAGCTGTAGTACCTACCCAGATGGCTTCCCACATACGAGAGACCTACCATGAGAGTAGTTCTTATATATTCTTAATTATTCCGCAAAGTTGTTTCGTCACAACGCGATGTAGGTACAACATTTCTGTAGGATAGGTATCTGCAATTCCTTGAACAAAATGCGTATGTTCAGGCTTATAACATAACGCTTCTACATTTCGACAAAGCCACGCAGCTTCGGCTTTTTGTTTAAGCAGAAGATAAAGCTACATTAGGTACATGAAACATTCAGTGGTGAATCTTGGGACTCTTTTTTATGAAACATTTTGTATAACTTCAACAAGGGAATTTTCACTTACATATATGAAAGACGTCACAGGTTAATAATTAATTTTTGGAAAAAAACAAAAACCGATTTCAATGTATTTTCGAAGTCCAAGGCCAAATATCGATGAAATTCATATGTGACCACTTTGTTATACTGAATCCAACGCAAAAAAAATCCAAAACGGTTTATAAAAAAGAATCGGTATCATATCGGTAAAAACAAAATAAACATACAATCGAACAGAGATCCTCCTCCTCTTTTAAAGTCGGTTTAAATAATAATAATAATTCATTTTAAAATTTGGAATAAGTTGCTTGAAAATGCGGTTATTCTTAATATGTCCTTTATATTTCATAAAGTCTATCTGCTTTTATTACCTAGGTACTTAATAGGCAGGAGTGAAATAAACCCGTTAAAGTTGTTCCAGTCTCTCAAATATTTCTCGATCACATGTAAAAGTAGCTTTCAGAAGGTGATGGATTTTTGATGCCTTGAGCGATATTTTATGATACAAGACACCGAAAATCTCGACTTTTATAAGAAAGCAGCGGATACCATCGCCAGTTTCGTACATGTATAGCAATATATAGAAATATGTATTCAAAGTCAATGTCAAAATTAAAATATTTTTTTTTAAACGGGCGAATACCTTTACTACTGAAAACAAATTACACTCTACTAACTAAAACTAAACTAACTACATACAAGGAGAAGCAATTGGACAACCCATAGACTATTAAAGGCCTATAGATAGCTCAAATGCCAACCCACTACCAGTTGGCAGCGTACCCAAGATGCGGCAGTATTGCCCCGTTGGATTGCAATACTGATACGTTGAGCCAATAATTTATTAAATAGACACAACAATGCATTATTTACGTCATGAACACATACTTAATGCAAATTAAATTATTATTATTTAAATTTATAGATTAATTGACGTTAATTTTAATTTAATTTTAGATTTATTGATTCTAATTTAGTTTTAACATTTAATTTAATGTATTTAAGTAACAATTCTTTGTTCTTTGTTATGTAAATTGATAATTGTATGCGTCACAAGAAATGCATTTTATTTTATTATTTATTAGTTTATTTATATTAAAAATATGTTCTTTTTTAACTTTAGTTATTAACATGACTTTAAAAAAGGGAAGCGTGTCTACCCATTCCTTATATATTCAAATTGAAGACCGAGCCCATAAGGCCAATTCCGTTAAATTTAAATGAGAGTTGACCGAATCTTTTATATGTATTTCTTCTGAGCCAGTTCCCGTGTGACTTTGAATCCGTGTGACTGCTCGCAGCGATGTGTCGTCGTTAACGAACTCGAACGCACGTGTTGCTTGCTAACCAGCTGTTGTGTTCTCGGGACTGGACTACATATTACAGGTTGTTGTTTGTTGGAAATAAAAATGGCCAGAGGTGCTATTTTTATACCGGTGATATAATAATAATAATTAAGCCTTTTATTCTCCTTACCCAATATTTACAATTTGTTTCCTTAACTTGTGTTTAAATGAATGTTGGTTAACTAAGTTTATTATTGTGCTGTAGTTCTACTTATATTTTTAAATTAATGACAATTTTTTAATTATCTATCGATCTAATTATCTATTTACTAATCTATCTAACTATTGATTTATCTATCTATATATTTCTTTATCTATCTATCTTATGAATCTAATGGTATTTTTATGTTTTTCCTTCCCATCCCTCTGGATAGGCCTATATACCGGTGGTACCGATGGTATCAATAAATTCAAGACATAGGTAAGATTCTAATGAAATAGGTACAGAAATGCAGTTTTAAACGTTTTATACACTTAATAAATATCAATTAAAATATTTTTTAATTATTTATCATCAAACATTTCAATTAATGTGTATTGTTATGTCTTAAAACCTAGGTTAGCTTTGTCTAGACTCTAGATATGCAAATCTCGATGATTTTATTGCAATTATTTAATTAGGTAAGTCTTACAAAGTGATTATACCTACCTTGGTAGAAATCAATAACATGATAATGCGCTGTGCACGCACAAATCTAAGCTACTACTGCTACGAAAATACACCCACTAGAGAATAGCACCAGGAACCTCTGCGAGGATGTCTTTTTTTAATCTTTGGAACTTTTGGACCGCCCGATGGCCTCCGACATTTTTTATAGGGGGAAATGCCGCTGCACTGATCGCGGAGAAGGCGGTGTGTGGGGCTCGAAGCCACTAACAACCCCGCGTGATCACCTCCACGCCCTCTGCCGAGGCGGGGCGAGATGGGGTCGCGCTAGCATTCATCATCTCGCCCCGGCTGTAGGCCCGGGTGTTAACCGAGCCACTACGCCTGTGGAGGGGTGGCATTGGTGAGCAAGACGCCCAGACGAGTGGGGCCGTGCAAGCTGGCAGAGAGTTTTCCGACTCTCCACCAGAGACCCTACTACGGAGGTGAGGAGCCCTTCTCCTCACCCTCCTTCGTCTGCGCCGGAGAGGGTCAGACAGAGCATTGTCTTCCCTGGCTTACTCCGCTGTCTCCTACTGCACCATAACCACTTCTAGGCCTCCGACATGGCCTAACGACTGTTGTCTTATGACAACAACCTGGAACCCACCCAGACGGCCTCTCGCAAACGAGAAACCTACCACAGTAGAAACCTCTCCTTAATGTTTACATTGATCAACCGAACAAGTTTAATATTACAATTAGCAATAACATATTCTAACGATAATGCAAGCCCTATCAATTTTTCGATATTGAATATATTAGCGCATGCTAGGCGAAAATCTTAAGATTTTAGATAATAAGGAAGAAGAACTAACCGGCCAAGTGCAATCGAACTCGCGCACGAAGGGTTCCGTACCATAATTTATTTATTTATTTAATAGTTTTGCACAAAATGGTACAATGAATGACTTAATGCTATTTAGCATTATCTACCAGTCTTCCAGGTCGTGAAAGAAATATAGTGGGTGTGCAGCTACGTTTTGAGCAAAAGTACGTTGAGAGATATTAAATAAATTACATTAAGAGCGAGTGTGGCTCAGTGGGGGCACATGCGACTTTCTAACCGACGCAACCGAGTTCGAATCCCATTGGCCCCGCACCACTGACTTTGTTAAGTTATGTGCGGATTTAACACTTGCTCTAAAAACGGTGAAGGAAAACATCGTGAGGAAACCGGCATGTCCAAGAATTTATCACAAAAATTCAAGGACCTGTGACATCCACCAACCCACACTGGGCCAGCGTGGTGGATTATGGCCCATACTCTCTCTATGAGGGCAGGCCCGAGTCCCAGCAGTGGGAACGTAATGGGCTGATGATGATGAAATAAATTACATCAAATCAATATGATATATTGTATAACAATAGAAAAATAAATACAACATCATAATCAATATAATTATATAATATAACAATATACTTATGGGAGTCCCCTTAAATATTTATTTTATTCTCTTTTTTAGTATAGCGGCAACAGAAATACATCATCTGTGAAACTTCAACTGTCTAACGATCACGGTTCATGAGATACAGCCTGGCCACAGACGGACAGACAGACAGACGGACAGCGGAGTTTTAGTAATAGGGTCCCGTTTTAGTCTTTGGGTACTGAACCCTAAAAAATCATCCTTTGTATCAAAATTTCACCTTACATCCCCATCTCGGACTGGAATGGTAGACGCTCACTCTTAGTGTTTACCGTATTGTTTCACACAGGTGATACGGTACGGATACGGTATTGTATGACCAGTTTTTGGAAATCAACATCGTGAGTATTATTCATAATTTATATAAAACGGCTAAGACTCACGGTCAAACGTCGAAATTACTCCGAACAGGTTTCAGCCATTTTAGAAGTCCTTCTTCTAGGAGTTATGAGATCATCAGGACTTCTAAAATGTCTGAAACCTGGTATCACTGGCCTAGTATCGCTAGCCCTGCCTAAAAACCGCCGCGCTCAAATTTTTTGACAAATTTGTGTAATAGTTTGACTCACGATAGTTCCCAAACCTAAAAGCTTGTAAAAACCATCGAAACCACAGTGATATTCTAGATGCTGGCATAACATTGGTGATACTTTTTATCCGCAAGTGAAACCGTGGGACGCAGCTAGTAAAAATACAATCAATTTGATCTAATTTTACTCGAAATATATATAGGTATTGGTATTATTTCTATATTCAGATGATTCAGAAAGTATCCAAGGATATATTGAGGTGTCATAAATATTAACTAAGGCAATATAAGTTTATGGGTTAATTTTTTGTCCCAAAACTCCAGCTGACGGGTACCCTAATTTTGAAAACTTTTAACATTAGGGCGTCGAATTCATACCGACTTACCTACCTACCATATATTTGTAGGTAGTCATCAGAGAGATTTACCGTCGATTTGAATCAGTGTAAAAAAGCTAAATATTGAATGAATAGAATTCCTTTTGAAATGGAAAAACATTATTTGCACCACAAGTAAACATATACATATATAGAACGCCCCATAATTATTACAAACATGTTATAATTACCTAAATGCTTATATCACATTATTGGGCGTTTTCGATAGACAGTTGTAAGTCAATTATTTTATTACCATGATTTAATTGTAAGTATAAAATAATGGAGTATAAAATTATAGGAGCGAGTGTGGCTCAGTGGGAGCACGTGCGACTTTCGATCCGACGCACCCGAGTTCGAATCCCGCTGGCCCCGCACCACTGATTTTCTTAAGTTATGTGCAGATTTAACACTCGCTCTGAAAACGGTGAAAGAAAACATCTTGAGGAAACTGGCATATCCCAGAGTTTATAACAAAAATTTAAGGATATGTGATATCCACCAACCCGCACTGGGCCAGCGTGATAGATTATGGCCCACACTCTCTCTACGAGGGAAGGCCCGAGTCCCAGCAGTGGGAACGTAATGGGCTGATGATGATCATAAAATAATGACAACGTGAAATAAATATTTAATTCTATGAATATATTTAAATGCTGCCTATATTTTGACCAAAGGATAAGCATTGCCATTCAACTGGTAATGGTTTATTATAGAAGATTAGTTTAGATAGATTGGATAACACTTTGTTATTACGTACCTTTGGTTTTGAAAAAAAATTTTCTATGTTACTCTATAAAAAGTTACTGATAGGTATATTATATTGCGCTTTTGATACCAAAATTCATAGACATTATTTTTATTTTATTTAAATTCTAGCATAAGCAAAAGGCTTTAACTGGGTTAACAGCAAACGTCAATGCCGTCATGACGAAGACGAACTTTATCCTAGCTCTCGAAATGCATTCACCACGCGCGCTCCACCCGATCCTCCTTGAGATTGGCTCTTTACACATGCAACACATGTTAGGGTACCCCGTTTAGTTTCCGACAGGATTTCTTTGCTTGAGAATGCTACCGATAAAGCTTGGGTTAAAAAGTTTCTTAATTACAAATAATTCCCAGCAATAACACAAGTATATCGATCCTGGCTTCTAACTAAGATTTTAAATGCAGGTAGTTCAAAATAATGCAAGTATTTTATTGTCTCGTAGGCAATAAATAAATAAACGTGTAAATCACTTAGATATCACGTATTTTCTGCATCAAAATTAAATTTGTTTAAAATATCCTTTCAGCAAGTAAAGGTTAGTTCTCGCTTGTCCTGATAACGCGCAACAAGCGCCGCGTACGCATCCAAGAGCTAAGGGATCACAGCTCAACGAAGAAATAAGATAATGGAATTTCTCAATATCTTTGAGTGAATGACAGTCATGTATAAGCGCATTGTACGTATCATTAAATTCAGGCCACTGTTTAATTTGTCGTGAAAATGTCGGTAACGGTATTTTCGGTAGCTTAACGTGTGCTAAGGACGATGGCTTGGTCATGCCGTCCCAGATATCGAATTTAAATCGCGCGTTTGAATTTAAAGATTAAACGAATAGAATGAATAGTGAACACCTGCCGACCCCGATAGATGGAAATAGATAGAGATGTTTGGAAGGAGATGGAAAACCTTTTCCCAGTAGTGGGATAAAATAGGTTATAAAAAAATAACACATGTTTAACGAAAACTTCAAAGATTTTTGACTAACTGGCTATTGGACAAATGTTTTTATAGTTATAAAGAATTTTTGACATCCTAGATTTTAATATAATTTAAATTTTTATTTATTTAGAAAGATAAATTGTTAATTTTAAGTTGTTGACATGTATGAATTAAATGATTATATCTAAGTATTTGCACGCTTGCATGCAGGCTGAATACAGTGACATTTATAATGTAAGACCTACAATTAATTGTAAATAATAATGTATGCAAATAAATACTTGATTTGATTTGATTTGATTTGAATGAAATATTCCTACTACCGGCTGGTAATCGAACCCGCATCATAAAATTTCTAGGCACGGGGGCTAACCAACGTAGCTCAATAGTAATGCCACTATAACCTTTATGGCTACAAGTGTCCTATCATCGTTTCCATCAATTCTAGTTAAAAGTTGTAGCTATCTAGGCAAATAGGTCACCCCACGAAGGTCGTTCAGTAATTACTTAGAATCACATGACTTTCAACACGCGAATGTGTAATGTGAAACGTTCTATATTTTTTATTGACACAGATTTTTGTCCTTACAATATTACGTATATGTAGTATGTAATCTATGTACTACTACTATTATCTATTCTTTATTGTAGACACTTTTTTGATGTAGTAGACCTATTAGCAATTCAGCGATAACTAGGGCAATTTTATATTTATTACTAGGTGACCCGGCAAACGTTGTTTTGCCATATAAATAAAAAAAAATGAGGGTGAACAACCCTTATCACTTAGGGGTATGAAAAATAGATAGTAGCCGATTCTCAGACCTACTGAATATGCATATAAAATTTGGTAAAAATCAGTAAAGCCGTTTCGGAGGAGTAAGGTAACTAACATTGTGACACGAGAATTTTATATATATGATTTGCCTATTATGCTGTCTATTTTTAATATTGTTTACGACTGGAAGTCTGTATTGGTGATCAATTGAAAGTTTTATGTGGAAAATGTGTTGTAGCTATTAGAAATTGGCACACGTTAAACTGACCACCAGATAAAGTAAAATGTAACCCCAAAAATAGTAAATATCACCAAATAAAAAAAATATAATCGCCAATAAATAGTAACCTTAGACCGCAACTCGCTTACCATCCGGTGAGTTGTTGTCAAACGTGAGCCCATTTAATAAAAAAAAAAAGTAAATGATCACCAAAAATAGTACCTATATGATCACCAAAATAGTATATGATCACTAAAAATAGTAAATGTTCTCCAAAAAACTAGTAGATAAATGATCACCAAACATAGTAAATGATCACCAAAGTAGGCTCCACCAGAAGTGTCACCAGAAGACAAATGTTTGAGTTTGAGCAACGTCAGATATTAAGTCTCATATGCCCAGCAATTTTGCGGCTACAATGTCCTACAAACCGAAACACAGTAATGCTTGCGCACTACTGCTTGGCGGCAGAATAACTGGCAAAACTGTGGTACCTACCCAGACGGCCTCCCGCATACGAGAGACCTACCACTTATATTTATCATCATCATCATCAGCCGGAAGACGTCCACTGCTGAACATAGGTCTCCCCCATAAATCACCAGAACGAGCGGTTGCTCGCTGTATGCATCCAGCGGCTCCCCGCGACTCTTACCAGGTCGTCGGTCCACCTTGTGGGGGGCCGTCCTACGCTTCGCCTTCCGGTCCGTGGCCGCCACTGGAGAACCTTATATTTATAAGTTACTAGCGGCCCGCCCCGGCTTCGCACGGGTATTTTAAACAAAAATGTCAAAATAAAAAATTATAATACACACACATCTCCCCTCCCGTACGGCCCGTACCCCAGTGACGCCTACACTGCATAAGGTGCTGCCTAGCTAGCCGAGCAGGGTGAGCGGTTACTACGCAACTTTTTTCTAATACTTACATTTTTAAACTCGTGATATCTTTCAAATGAAATTTTGGAATTGAATAATTCAAAAAGTTATATAAAGGTATTGAAGCAGTCTTAAATATGAAGATACAAATAAAGAGCCCTTTTTAGCGGCGGCATTTCAATTATATTTTTAAAATAAAAGAACATTATTGTGGCATAACTATAATAGTAAGACATATGCTGTCGCGACACTTGTTGTAAATAATGATGTGTTCTGCAAAGTCGTAGTACATTATTTTATTCTATCATCAATAGTTTTCGCAGCGCACGCGATGTAAAGAATATTTTAGGCAATTTTTTTACACCTTGGATTACATTATTGGATTTTTAGTAAGGATCCCTAATTTTTTTGAAAATATTATATAGCCTACGTCACCCGGGGATAGTGTAGCTTTCTAACAGTGAAAGTATTTTTCGAATCGGTTCAGTAGTTTCGGAGCCTATTCAATGCAAACAAATAAACAAACAATCAAATCTTTCCTCTTTATAACATAAGTTTAGATATATATTCATAGGTTTGGTTAAAATTCGAAATAAAATAATTCGGGAGTGTTTCGCAAAGTGGTTTGGTTTGATGTTTATCGCCTGTAGTGAAATAGCACCTGTCGTCCTTTTGGAAGACGCGGCTATTTTATTAGTGTGTATTTTATGTACATAATTGGTTTATGTAAGTGTATTGAGATATTGAAAACCACCGTCCATTATTTTTTCGTAATTCCTCTCCCTGCATGGTTGTCTGGAAGAGATCGCTTTAAGCGATAAGACCGCCAATTGTTACACTTTTCTTCCGTTACAAATGAAATGAATGAAATGAAATGAAATAACTCTTTATTGACACACTTTATTCCTCACGATGTTTTCCTTCACCGTTTTTCGAGCGAGTGTTAAATCCGCACGTAATTTAAGAATGTCAGCGGGATTGGAACATGGGTGCGTCGGATCGAAAGTCGCACATGCTTCCACTGGGCCACACTCGCTCTATGTTGTGTTTTATGTTTGTTACCTCAGAACTCCGTTAACTATACTGAATCCAACGCAAAAACAATTTTCCAAATCGGTTCATAAACTACGGAGTTCTGAGGTAACAAACAAAAAAAAAATACAATCGAATAGAGAACCTCCTCCTTTTTCGAAGTCGGTTAAAAAGCGATCAACGTTTACCCACCTCCTATATCACCCTTCTTGTCATAAATAAATATTTATATAAGAGAAATATATATAATATGTGTATTTTAATTTACAACTTAATACCAATCGACATTAAAATTGTAAGTGACATGTAATTTAAGAAAACCTTAAGTGACTGGCTTTTAAGCAACTGTTTTTACAGTGTTAGGGAATTTATCGATTTTTGTCATATAAAAACAAAAATGCTGAATATTTGCACGTCTGCTTGCAGGCTGAATACTAATGCTTATAAAATAACCTGAGACCTGTATGTAATAATTATTTTGTATTCTAGCAAATAAATGATTGTTTTATTAGTTTTTTTTTATAATATTTTTGGGATCAGAAGGAAGATTTATTTAAAGAAAACACAAATTCAACATAACCTTAAACAATTGCCTCTATTTTGATTGAAATAATAACAAAAACGAGTACAGAATTAAAATTTAACACAATTACACAATAAATTTACACGAAAACAAGAAACATCGAAAATATCGAACCGACAGGAACAAATCACGACGAGCACGATGTTGACCGAGCGCTGGCGAGAGAAAAAGTGATTTAGTTACTCTTTAACTATCTTGCTCTAACCACTGTACCTTCACTATTAAAATCAACTACTAAAAAATGGTGGACTATTTATTATTAAAGTATTAAATTAAAATACTAAACATGCAATCGTCTCATTTGTAACTTGAAGAACATGTTATGAAACATGCTCCAACGGGTTACAGCAAATGACAAATTGCACTACATGTTCTTGATGTATAGGTACCTATTTTAACCTTATGTCGGCTTAAAACTAACTCTCGGCAAAAGCACTCGTCTCGCCATGCCTAAGCTCGACGATTCTCGTAAAAGAAACTTGGTCGGGCGAAGACCGATGAGACGCGCTGAGAACGTGCGAGCATATCCCGCCGCTTTACCAGTTATTCAGCCGCCAAGCAGTAGTGCGCAAGCATTACCCTGTTCCGGTTTGAAGGGCATTGTAGCCAGCGAAGTTACTGGGCATTATGAGACTCGACAGCTAATTGTCTCAGGGTGACGAGCGCAGTGCAGCGCCGCGCAGGATTTTGCAAAACAAAGTTCTGGATGGTGCTGTTATTGTTATGGGTTAGCGTACTGCTTACCTTATCAGGCAAACGACCAGCTCGTCTCGTCATCCAGTTACATAAAAAAAAAAATCCCTACACACTTTTTTCCGTAAAATACAAAATAATCTATGCTCTCGCCCTCGGCTTGTATCGGTCTTCCTCGCCGTGAGTGTACAAGGCGGCATTACGATAACATGTATGGCATGGAATCTAATGGGTTAAGCGGCTTAATTAGGGCTCTAGTTCAGTACAAGGATTTTGATTATTCTGATCTGATTACGTCATACGATCTGATTACGACGTACGTGTAAAATACATAATATATTATGGATGTACCTCATCCGTATGATTATTAAACAGTTGGTTGTCAAACGCGCTCGACAATTATCGATTTGGTTTCATTTAGAAATTCTGGCGTTGAGCAGAATCAACTTAAAACTTCCTGCGTTGAATACTAACAAAGAAAACTAACTATTACTAACGTATCTAGAATATCACGGAACGCCTTGCGTGTTTTAAGGAGGTAAAGCGCCCTCTAGTTTTGATATGTGGAGACAAATAAAGTCTTCCCGACGGTTGAAAGAATAGCAACTTTCATAGATTGACTGATCGGACTTAGTTTTTTTAACCGACTTCAAAAAGGAGGAGGTTTACAATTCGACGGTATGTTTTTCGAGAGTCAGCAGGAGCTCGTTACAGCGCTGTTTTTAGACTAGTTCCTGCTCCTTTCTTACTATACTAGTTGCTCCCAGTAGTTGAGTCGGTTTTCAGGGATTATGTACCTTATGTCCTTTTCCTCAAGAACGTACGTACTTAATTTCATCAAAATCCGTTCAATGGTTTTTGCTAGAAAAGTGCATAACGGACTTTAATGAAATTTTAGATAAAAGATTAACGGACGTTTTATTCCGGAAAATTGTGCGCGCGCGTAAATCGACTGTGCACAGAAAGTATGTTATACATTTCAAATATCACCATTACCGACAAGGTTAGATACAGCTAAAAAGATGAAGATTGTCGACGAGGCCAAGACCCACGAAGGGTCGGAGCGCCACAGGAAGTATGTACAAGGTCTAACCGCCAGGCGATGTTAAATTGCAATCAAACACACCCCCCCTTTGTAGGTCAAGACCAATTCGCCGGTAGTGAGGTAACAAGCCCTTGACGGTCTGCCCCGCTGATTACATCTATCTGATTGTTGCAATTATTCATTTGATTGTTACAACTATTTTTTTACGCTGTTTTTTGTATTAAATAGACACAAAATGCACTTTTAAACAGAACATCATAAAAACTAACAATATAAGAGGCTAAATAATTAAAAAACTAAACTAAAAGATATTAATAAAATTTAGGTACATTCGGTTGAGCCAACTGAATGGCCTACAGATAATTCAACTGATACACCCGTCGTTACACCACAGAGGCTAACATTTATTTATTTAATTTAGAAATTTTTAGTCAACAATCTTTTCAGGACTACATGGGCTCTGAATTATCGTTAAAAATGACGAAGTATCTATAGTTAAGAGGAAATGCCATTATTTTGGGGTAGGTCCCTTATAACGAAACCGTATTGAGCGGTGCGGGCCCCAAGCTATTAGGATTCTACAAGCGTCGCTTGATTTACCCGGAGGACAAGACCTGAAGTTTTCTGTCGCTGTTTTTTATTGCAACAGACGTAGTTTTTTTCTTTTTATACATGTTAGTAAGCAGATGTACAAGTTTCTTTTTTTTGCCATTTTAGTGGGGCCTTGCAGGGAGAAAACTGTAAATACCTATAATAAAATTTAAAATAAAAATTAAAATGATAAATACGAATTGCATTACTACCGAGCGATGTGTGTGGCTCAGTGGAAGCATGTGCGACTTTCGATCCGACGCACCCGAGTTCGAATCCTGCTGGCCCCGCACCACTGACTTTTTTAAGTTATGTGCGGATTTAACACTCGCTCTAAAAACGGTGAAGGAAAACATCGTAAGAAACCCAGCTTGTTCAAGAATTAATTACAAAAATTCAAGGACATCTCACATCCACCAACCCGCACTGGGCCAGCGTGGTGGATTATGGCCCATACTCTCTCTATGAGAGAAGGCCCGTGTCCCAGCAGTGCGAACGTGATGGGTCGATGATGATATAACTACCTACGAGTAACCATAATAATGTATATACACATCCTTATTCTAATATACCTCTGCTAGTAGGCGACGTTCCCAAAATGCTGGCAGCATTGCCACGTTAAATGGCATTGACGAATACCTTTGACTAAAGTTTGTTTTTACAAGCTTTTATTTAACTTGCAATGTTCGTTTGTTTGGGTCAAATCTTGCAAGTTGGATCAGAACAACTTCCTCCTACCTACCGAGTTGAAATTTTGCATACTTGTCAAATTCCGATGACATTGCAATAGTATGGTGACAGCCAGCTGATCTGATGATGGAGACGGAAGGTGGGCAATGGAACTCCTGGAGGGATAATCGTAAACTACTAGTGTTTGGGCTCGTTTTAATACTTCTTATTTTTCTTTCCTACTTTGTAAATGGGCATACGTTTGATGACATCTCGCCTGATGGAAAGCGAAAATGCGGCCTAAGATCTTATTTTTTTGCTCGCGTTCTAATTACAAATTTGTTAAAAGCTTGTCTTAAAAAGCATATTTTTCAACAAAAAGCTTTTTATTTTTTTAAATAAATTAAATTAGGAAGTGTTTGAATTTTAACTGTACACATAGTAATAATTTCAATAAATTTATAGTTGGTAACTGTGTATATAATAGTCGGACTACCGTTGGAGTAGAAGTGTCTTGGAGACCACGAATCGCCGGCCTGCTAGATGAAGCGATGACCTGCAAAAGGTGATGGAAAAAACTAAATGAGAAGAGCCACCGCTGCTTGTAGGTTTCACGTATGGGAGAGGCCATCTGGGTGGATGCCATCGTTTTGCCAGTTATTCTACTGCTATTTATTTTAGTAGTCGTAAGTAGTAGCAAGCATTACTGTCTGCCAGTTTAAGAACAATTTGATTACGAAGCGTAGAAAATATGATTAGTAGTTTGTATTATTGAAATTTAAATTTCACACACATTTACTCACACTTACACTCTCACACACACCCTCATACACCCTCACTTACACAAACACTGAAAGGTGGATAAAGTTTGTTTTTTTTTTCTAATTTTTGATTAGATATATATATATTTGTGTATATAGAAGACATATTGCAAACATATTTTAATAAACTGGCAGAAGCCACTGGCTCCTGAAAGACAGTTTCGACTAGTTCGGGAGCCTATGGATTCAATACTTACCTTGTACAATAGTTTGTGTCAATAAATGTTTTTTTTTTTAATTATTTATCGGCTTGCGTTTGACCGCTATCTCACCTGTTGTTAAGTGACGATGCGGTCGAAGATGTAGCACGCTCGCCTAGAAGAAACCTGTTCACTCTTGTCTTAAAGACACCCAGATTATAGCTATCCGGAAACACAGATGCCAGCAGAGAGTTCCACTCCTTGGCCGTTCGCATTATTAGAAGGTCGAAGCAAAGCGCTTGGTGCGAGCAGGAGGGATGTCAACCATAAATTGATGACGGCTTGCCGTACGCCTGGTCGTCCGGTGATAGAATGGAGATGGCGGAATAAGTTCATGTAATTCCGTCGCACACTCTCCGAAATGTATCCGGTAAAAGACCGATAAACTGGCAACTTTGCGCCGATGTTCAAGACTCTGAAGCTTAGTTTTAACCAGCGCATCGTCACCAATGAGCTTTTTGGCTCGTCTTTCAATGGTCTCCAAGGCTTCGAGCTGGTATTTGGCGGAGCCATCCCACAGGTGATGATTTGATTGATTGATTGTAGCCAGCAAAATTTATATTATTAAAACTAGCGTGAGTATTATTCATATTATTGTTTATTTACCGTACTCTGTGATGATGAGCGTTTGTACCGCTCGAACACCGGCCGAGTGTCTCGACTTATTTTCGTGAGTGTAGCCGGTTAGTAAACAATAATAGCAAAATTAATGCTCATTCTGGCGAACACAGTGCAGGATATTGCAAAACAAAACGTTCTGGGTTGCTGGAACTGTTATGCAGGCAAAAACGCCAGCTGCCTGTAGGAACATAAATTAAAAAATCTAAATAAAAATTCATGATGTGCGACTCGATTGGTGTTTGCACTATGCGAGTGAGTGAATTAAGGTCAGATTATTTCCTACCATAGAACGGATGTGTTACCAATCTAAAAAATACTTATATTATACTTGCTTTATTAAGGTTCGTATCCGGATTGTAAAAATTGCATCCTATAATTATGATAATGATCTGGGTGGTGTTGCCACTGCTCTCCGTCAGGCAAACGACTTTCTCGTCACTCAATTACATAAAAACTTACCTAATAGACAATACAAAGTCAAAGTCAAATATCGTTTATAAAATAGGCACAAAACTGCACTTAATAATTAATTTTTAGAAAAAAACTAAAACCAACTTCAATGTATCTTCGAAGTCCAAGGTCATATCGATGAAATTTATATGGGACCACTTCGTAGCTATACTGAACCCAACGCAAAAAGAATTTTCCAAATCGGTTCATAATTGACGGAGTTCTGAAGTAATAAACATAAAATAAATAAAAAATAAAAAAAATACATCCGAATATAGAACCTCCTCTTTTTTTGAAGTCGGTTAAAAAGGTCATAAACACATAACACAAATAAAATTAAAAATATGTTAAAATTTGTAACTTATGTTAACATGACTGAAAAAAAGGTAAGTATGTTTACCCATTTCTTTCCTATACTCAAATTGAAGTTCTGGTACAGAAAAGAAATGAAAGAAAGAAAGAAAATACATTTATTCAAGACAAATACACGCAACATTACATTAAGCTATAATACTATACTACACATAACAAATAATATACTATACTATATATATAACAGAAAAAATAACAGATGTAATATATAATATAAATATAATATATAATAAATACATAATATAATTATAGTATAATGAAATGTTGCGAAACACGATAACTCTACCAGTGCTTTGGACATGCGCCCGCTAGAGATGATAGCACCAAGAAACTGCGGTGATGTCTTTTTACCAACTCTTTTAAAATGTCTCTTTTAAATTAAAAATAACAGAATGTCAAACAAGAAGTGCGAGCGAGATGTCCCATAGTCATAGCAAATAGTACTAACTATTACTTATGTACATAGTATCACAACAAAAAAGTTTAAACCACTACATAGTATAAAACAAAGTCGCTTTCTCTGTCCTTATATCCCTATGTATGCTTAAATCTTTAAAACTCCGCAACGGATTTTGATGCGGGGTTTTTTAATTGATAGAGTGATTGAAGATGAAGGTTTATATGTATAATAACCGTGCGAAACCGGGGCGGGTCGCTAGTAGAATAGGTATGGTATGGGAGTAGAAGGTAGAAGTTAGGAGTGACATTAGGTATATATACACACTCTGTTATTTGTATGGAATACTCAAATATACAAAGTACCTATGTGTAATGTCAGTTATATATTAGGCCGTATTCCCTGCGCACAAAAGAACAGAAAATCTGTTTCCTGTTACGAACAGGCAAATTTCCATATCTTAGGGGCGTTGCAGGACCGACAGAGATGCCGTTATCTGATCACCGGGCGTTGTAAATCAGACTACGCGGTCGGAATCATAATGGGTTCCGTGCCAGTCGATATAGGCCAGAGACCTACCTCAAAATATTGATAGATACGAAGACATCAGTCGAAACTTTCTAATGGGGTTTATTTCATGGAATTTACTCATTAACAAGGTATTTAGACTACAATCACGCTAAAATAGAGTAAAGAATATAAATATCAGTAGGACATGCAACGAAACAGTTGATTTGTAGAATACATAAAAATATTATTTATAACGACAAAATAGATTAGACAGATAACATACAGCGTTGGGTTGGTTAAAAAATAAACATCGAAAAAAATTCAGTTCTACAAAAAGACTGCATCGGCCGGGAATCGAACCCGGGCCGCCCGCGTGGCAGGCGAGCATTCTACCACTGAACCACCGATGCTTAACTTCCTTTGACGAATTAAAGCATCATGTTGACATATTTATATTTAAAACATTGTAGGAGCACTGAAAATAAAGAAAAACGAATTTTTTTTTTATTTGTAGCTATGGATATGTTAGTGCCCAAATTAAAGAATTTTTAAATTTATTTTATTACAATGTAATTTAGTGACTAGACGAGGTGCACCTGATGGTAAGCCACACGCCTGCTCATAACATAGAGAAAGAGAAGGCTATAGTCCACCACTGCGATAAAGAAAAGATTTGATACGTAATGACAAAAAATACTGCACAGATTTCGAATTAAATTGTGACATCAGGTTGAAAGTAACCTGAATAGCAGTTAATTATAAGGAAACACGATAACATATTATTTATACAACTATAATTAACGGTTAACATAATTATGCATATAGTATGCACTGTATGTATGTAGGTACAGTCGATATCACTCTATTTTTCTACAAGCACGGTAAGTATAAAGTTGTTCCACTTTGCTCAGGAAAGCCAGGATGTGACATGGAACCAAAGTCCCTGACCTGGGCGTTACTTTCCTGATAGAGAAGCTCTAACAAAATACTTTGAAAGAAGAAAAGAAAGCTTGGTTTTTTTTTTACTATTTATAGGCTTGCGTTTGACCACTATCTCACCTGATGGTAAGCGACGATGTGGTCTAAGATGTAACACGCTTACCTAGAAGATATCTGTTCACTCTCGATTTGAAGACTCCCAGGTTGTAGTTGTCAGGAAACAGACGTTGGCAATGCGTTCCACTGCTTGGCTGTTCGTAAGATGAACGTGGCACCAAAACGCTTTGTTCGTATAGGAGGGAGGGTTATTAGTAACCATCTTAGGAAGATCTTAGGTATACTAAATAACAAGTGAATTCTCCCTACTTTTTGCGTTGCGGTTCAAAAAAATATAAACAAAGATGTGGGTACATGAAATTAGATGGCAATAAAATAACTCAACTCAGCATAATGTATTAAATTCTTTCTTTTTTATTTCTTTATTTTTTCTTTCATAAAGCGCCATTAAAGCTCGCTGTTTTCAGTTGTGCCCCTTTTTGTGACGAATAGTTGCAAATAAGTATAATGTCATTTGTCTAAATAATATAAAGTAGCTTATCAAAATATGAATTTTTACAAGCTTATATTTAACTTGCAATGTTTGTTTGTTTGGGTCAAATCTTGCAAGTTAAATCAGAACCACTTCCTCTTATCCTGCCGAGTTGAAATTTTGCATACTTATCAAAGGCCGATGACAATGCAATATTATGGTGACAGCCAGCTGATCTGATGACGGAGGTTAACTACGTACGTAAACTACTACTGGGCACTAATGATTGGGCTCATTTTATCTGCTTGTGGTTCCGATTACAAATTTGTTAAAAGCTAGTCTAGAGAAATCTATTTTTAACGAAAATCTTTTTTTGATTTAAAACAAAAGCGAAAACTGCTTTTCTATTGGTCGAAATTTTCTCGTGCACAGCTGTCTACAATAACGACCGTGGAAGCCGAAGAAAATGACTCCACCAGCTTTGTACCTTGTAACAGTGAAACTAAAGTATGCTTACGTAGCTAGATTCAGCTGAAAAGCTGGTAATACGTCCTTGAGGATGGAGCCTACAAAGATTAGCTCGAGATAATTTCGAGTTTTGTAACGTTTTGGCGAAAATGTTGGGCGATGTGCCTCAAAAGATACCTAAATGCGGCCTTAAACTTTGTTAATGGAATTATTAAGGGATAGATACTGTTTATGTACGTACGAGAAATAAGATCTATGAGTATCTAAAATGGTAATTTTTTCCTGGTTAACACCAGGAAAAAATTACCATTTTAGATACTCACTCTTAGTTTGGTCAGCCTTATTTTTATTCATACCTAAATTTATTACTGCTGATGTTAAACAATCATATTTTTTTCTCTATATCTTAATTTATCATTTATTTCCTTATAACAATTTGTTATAAATCAATTTGAAATACATTTTTACAACGTCTTAAAAATAATAAAATTTCATAATAAATTAATTTATCAAATATTTTAATACATGAATGCAGAGCTTTTTAAATTGGGTCTTCTATCAATAGTCCGATTATTTGGTTAGTTAAACGAACTAAATTTTATAGTTCACTAACACTTTTAAAAATAATTCCATATGTAAATGAACTATTGAAACTTTTGGTGTTAGTAGTTCAGTGACGCAACACAACCGAACTACTGAGCCTTTTAGTTTAGTGATAAATATTAACACATTGCTATTTTAATATTGTTCATCCTATTTTAGCCTCATTTGTGCTGCTAACATTTACTGGGGATAGAAAGAGAGAGAATCAGATAATATCTCTATTTCAGAATGTCCTCTCGTATTTAATGGTGCCAGGATGCCTCTTTGTAATCTATGTTACACAACAACAATTTTTTAAATACAATTACGGCGATTTTTTCAGACCAAATATAGTCTCATTAGTTCGGCTACTGAGCTAAATCACCAAACTAGTGATACAAGGCTGTGATTGACACAATACTAAATAATTTTTAGAAAAAAAACAAATCCGACTTCAATGTATCTTCGGAGTCCAAGGTCAAATATCGATGAAATTTATATGGGACCACTTCGTAGCTATACTGAACCCAAACGCAACAAGATTTTTTTTTAATTTCATAAATGACGTAGTTCAGAGGTAACAAACATAAAAGAAATATATAAAAAAAATATAATAATAAAAAATACCATCGAACAGAGAATCTTCTCTTATCTAAAGTCGGTTATAAATATCTTAAAAGCACGGGCTTTTGTTACTGTTCGATCGGCTCTTAGCTTAGGCAATTAACCTAGGTCAATTTCCATGGCTATCTAATCGGTTGTTACTTGTTAGTTACCCTTAAACCTTGAGATGTTAACTACAGATTAATTTGACCTCCACTATTGCCTGATGCACCGACTGGAAAATTGAGAACGATTCGTGAAACTTGGATAACTAAACTTGTTAGGACATGCACGTGATCTGTATCCGCCTTGGGACCAACCCTATTAGACGTGGAAGGACGCTTCGTTCTCGGAACCACCGA
This sequence comes from Petrophora chlorosata, assembly GCA_951640565.1. Lineage (NCBI taxonomy): Eukaryota > Metazoa > Arthropoda > Insecta > Lepidoptera > Geometridae > Petrophora > Petrophora chlorosata. The sequence goes on from OX621188.1 coordinate 3,643,947, forward strand.
CAAGGCTACAATGTTCTGTTTGAACACGGCCAGAATGGAACTAATCAGAGAAAATGAAGATTTCATCTTCAATACGTATTCATATAGACACTCTATCACTATTACTTGTCCAAAGTTCTTTATTTAATTTTGGCATTACAGACGCACTTATGAACGTCAATTATTACAATAACTCTACCACCGTATCGAAAAAGAAACAATACCCAGAAGACACGGCAAGATACCGGGAGCATTTTTTTTAGAACTTTTGTTACTTTTGTTTTCTTGTGCTATTACTATGGAGTACAAGAAGGAGGTTGACGACAGTCTTGGCGTTGAAGTTGTTGAGGTCATATTTTGCGTATGTGTCACGTAATGTTTTCCATTACTATATTAAATATATGCGTAATTTTTTGCTGCGTCTTTTGGTTAAAATATGACCTATTCAGTGCTGGATGACACATGAAAAAATCCATTATGTGGAAAATATTTTATTTTTACTTTTTGTCACGACTTACCACCTCAGATTCTCACCGCATTGATCGATATGTAGCTTAGTAACCAGTTGTTTCACTTGGGATTATCTTTGGTAGTTAAAGAGAAACCGCCTGTAAACGCTTATCTTTTCCTTCTGTGAATATAGATGAAATATTTATTTATAAGAAGAATAAGAAAAATTCTAACAAAGTTGGCTCATGTTTTGCTGTCCTTAATACAAGCTTTGATTTCACTTTGTTCTTTTGTTTGTTATTATTTCTTATGAGTTTATTTTACCTATGTTTATATAACAATCATAAACCCCAAGCTAAAAGCTAGCTGTGCCCATTCGGTTTCACTTGTGTGAGTTATGAATGAAATTTTTGGGGTTTTCTGTATTATTATTTAAAACATAAAACTCTTTCAGTAAAAATAAATTGTAAAAATGATAGGGGAGCGAATGCCACTTTCGATACTTCGGTTTACGTAAGACTTTGTTGAATCCATATGTTTTTCATATTTAACTCCAATGATTATTTTCAAGGTTTTCTTTTATTGAGGCAAATGTTAAGCGAATTTCTTCAAAGATTTAAGTACCCGTCCAGCCGAAGTGCTGTTCGTAGATAAATAATTTTTATGATTACTGTTACTGTTAGCCTGTGTCGTCCCAGTTTTGGGCAAAGGCCCATGACTTCCAGGCTTCGCGATCTTGCGCTATTGTAGACCAATAGTCGCTAAAGACGTCGAGTTCATCCCGCCATCTCCGGCGCGGTTTGCTGCGACGCCGTCTTGCTGTATCGGGGCGCCACTTGGTGATGATTTTGGCAATTTTTATGATACCTACCCAATAATGCAGGCACTACTATTTCATAGAGGGTTAACGTAAGTCAAATAAGGCAAACGAAACTAGAAAAAAGGTGTCCTTTTAATGAATTGAAACCACTCTTAACAATTAAAATATGTAAGCCGGAAAATTTAGCATAAGCCCAATAAAAGTAAGTTGAACTTTGGCCTTCGCCTTTGATTTCATCGATACAAATGTTGGGCTCCAGCACCGTAGTAAAATAAAGTAGCACTTTCCGTGGCGAGCATACCGCTGACCTTGGCGTGGAGGCATTAGCACGGCCCATGAGCTCCAATCACGACACAGGCCGTACTGAACCTGCCTTTATTACATAACTTAGCGCTTAGTAATAGTCTATTTTTATTAAACAAACTAGCTGTTGCCCGCGACTTCGTACGCGTATTGAAGTAATCTAACCTGTTACCGATAATTTTCCATCCCACCCCAATCCTGCTCCTGCTCCTGCTCTCGATTCCGTCCCTGTCTTATCCCTTCATTGTTCCTCTCCTGCTTTGGTCCCGCTCCTATCCAGATCACGTCCTTTTCCTATACCATTACCGTCCCGCTGCTATTCCTATTATAGCCCGTTACCGACCCCACCAAACCTAGAACCGTCACCCTCATATCCCGTTACCATCACCTTCTTGTATTCTGTTACCATCCTCATCCTATCCTGGTACCTACCCACTCCAACCCCGTTAAGTTCCTTTCGTATCGTCTCGATCCCGTTATATCTCCTTGTAACCTAGACTCAACAAAACATTGTTAAGAAAACGGCATGTCAACCCATCCTTTAGTTCTCAAGGTAAGCAAAAAACCAGTTTAAAAAAAAAAAAATTCATTTATTTCAGGCAATTAATAAAAACCCATCAAAATCAATAATTACACACAGTCAGTCATATTACAAATTTAAATACAATAAAATCAATCAAATAATTAATAAAGCAAATAATCAACAGTCAAATAAAATCAAAATAATCTAATACATTGTCAATCAATACGAATTCAATATGTCACAACAAAAAAGGTCAAATAAATTAAAATAAAATCAAATCAATAAGTACGTCAAACAGATGTGTGAGTCAACAACTCATAACTTTCTCTCTGGCACTGGTACTGCGACGTGCCTAGCGCAGCAGTGCCCAATGTAACGGCAGTCCAGCCTTCCCGCTATCAACGCCAAGATGGTGTTGGAGCTGGCCCGCACTCTGCGCACCAAGGACGCGGCGCGTTTGCGCATCGTCGCGTGGAAGCAGTCGGTGCGCGCCTCCGCAAACATGCCCGACGCGCTGCAGAACCGGGGCAGCCCCACCACCGCCCTAAACGCGTTATTGTACTGGACGCGGAGGGCATTGTAGCTTTTTCTTGTGTAGTCTGCCCACAGGCTGCACGAATAGAGCGATGTACAGTACGCTCTAAAGAGCGTAACCTTTACCTCTTTTGAGCAACGTGCGAACCTGCGGGCGATCATATTAGCTCTGACTGACAAAGCCCTCCGCTCCCGTTCAATGTCTGCGTGATCCTTGAGGTCGACAGTTAGTAAATGTCCCAGGTATTTAAATTGTCCAACCCTTTCCAGGGGAATACCATTGAGTCTAACTGGAGGTATGTTCAAGGGACATTTTGCACCAGAGGCCTCAAAAACCATACACTGTCTCTTCTTTACATTATACACTAATCCGTGGCCACAAGCATATTCCTCGCATGTCCGCATCAGCTTCCTCAGGCCGCAGACCGACGCGCTCAGCAGCACCATATCGTCTGCGTAACTCAGATTATTGACACATACACCGTCAATGTGGCAACCGATATGCTGATTGCTGAGCGCTACGATCAGTCCGTTTATGTACAAATTAAACAGAGTTGGAGATGTTAAGCCACCCTGCCTAACTCCGCATTCAAGCTGATACGGATCCGACATTGTCCCCGCCCACCTCACACTGTTGGACTGGTGCGCGTACCAGTACTGGAACATGTTGATGAGTTCCGGTGGCAAGTCTGTATTCCTCAGCTTGTTCCACAGCAGGTTATACCCTACAAGGTCGAAAGCCTTGGACAAGTCCAGGAAGCACGCATATACGGGTGTCTTACGATCTGTGTAGTATTTGACGGTATGTTTCAAACACAGTATAGCACTTTCAGTGGACAGCCGAGGACGAAACCCGAACTGATTATCATGCAGTGTTACGTGTTTATCTAACTGTGTGTTAAGCAAACCGTCAAAAACTTTAGCAATAACAGTGGCAAGAGAGATAGGCCTGTAGTTACTCTTGTCGGTAAGGTCACCCGTTTTATTTTTCACTACAGGCACTACCACTGTTTTCATGAAATCGGCTGGTAAGTAGGAATGGCTCACGCACAGCGAGTAGAACATAGCCAAAACTCCGGCGATGTGTGGTCCGGCGTGCTGCAGGTGTTCAATGCTGAGTCCATCATGGCCAGGAGACTTACCTTTCGATATAAGCCTTATGGCTTTAGTAACGTCTTTTGCCAAAAACCTAGTCCCTACTTCTTGACTGTTCATGTCAGCATCGAACACCGCCATCGCCGCCGCCGGTCCCAGTGGAGACTTCACAGAAAAATGTTTTTTGAAGATGTTAGCAATTTCTTTAGGGTCATTCACACCATCGACGCTGACAGGAAGGCCAGGTCGTACGTTTGCTTTATTGATACTCTGCCAAAATCCACGGAAATCCCCTTTACAATGTTTCACAGCAAGAGCGTCCATCTTTATTTGGTCCTGATGATTTTGGCACCATTTTAATCGAGATTTGAACACTCTTCTGCTATCACTCATTTCTTTATACAGAATACCTGATTTAGGCCTACCACAGAGCACCCAATACTCAAACTTTGACCTGGCCATCCTGTGAGCCTCGCTAACATGTTTGTTCCACCCTGCTATGCGGGGGCCACCCCCGCCTTTCCTCGTGCTTCCCCGACTAGCCACTGCCGCGTCACGGAGGGCGGTAACAATGTCGGAGTACAGCTTATCCAGAACACGCCTGTGGCCCCGGTCATTACAGAAACAATCAGCACAGTTTACACACTCAGAGGGAAAGTCTATTAATTTTAACTGGTTATGGCACTCTTTGGTAAATATACCTACTTGTTCCACACTTCTTGTACCCCATACTACGTCTTTATTTACCTTAATAATTTTAGGCGAGACTTTAGGGATTAGTAATTTTAAATTACATACAATGATAAGTGGGAAATGATCAGACCACAGAGTGTCATACTTAACATCTACATCAATAACGGCTTGCTTGGCCGAATGAGTAGCAATACAGTGATCCAGCCAGCTGCTAGTCCCATGTGCATCACTTATAAAAGTAAAAGTACCAGAGTCCAGTCCTAGCACATCTGTGTCTATACATGACCATTGTTGGTCGTTACAAATACTCATAAGTTCACTGTAAAACAACTCACCCGGATTAGCATTAAAGTCGCCTAAAATGAACACAGATTCGATCCCAAATTCGTCAACAATAGCGCTTACCGCGCTCAAACAATCTGTAAAATCCTGTAGGTTATCGACAGAGTTTGTAGGCAGGTAAACACACATTACGATCACTGGTCTATCACTGGTAATTATTTTAATGGCACAAATTCGCGCATTATCACATTGCACCACTGACACCTGCTGAAACGCACTATACCGCCATAACAACGCGACGCCACCGTAGGGGCGCCCGCGCAGCATGCCCGCTGACGCATCAACCGCCGATGTCGCAGTATAACCGAAACCGCTGTCAATCGTGCTGATGTAGGGTATGTCGTGCGGCAGCAGCCAAGTTTCCTGTAGACACACCACGTCGCACGTATGGCATAGGCTTCTAACGTCATCAATAGACCGTTTTATATTCTTACAGTTGAAACTAGCAAAACGGTAAGGACCACTATCCATTGTTAAGTTTATTTGAGCCGTCAGTTTAAGCTGAGCCTTGTGCACTAAGGGTCCGGTATGTTCCGGGGTTGAACTAATAGTGAACGTTATATTTTTTCCTAAATTGCGTCATAACTTTTGGGTTATGTTGCTCACAAATATTAAAAAAAATAGATTTTAAAAAATATTTTCAATGTACAGCCTCGTTACAGTTTTATTTTAAGTATAGAAATATCATAAATATATTATTTTATATTGCTCTTTCTCTCAAAGGTTAGTTTGTACGAGATCATAAGCCATCTATTAAGCATTGTTCCACAAGCCATCTTTTTACATTATTTGCACTGGCTCCTAGAAAACCGAGTAAAACTAATACTCGAATCTAGAAGCTTTGGGCAACTAAACTTGCACAAACAACTTGTAGGAATATATTCAATACTAGCATTTTCACCCGACCTCGGCGGCATGAACGACAGGGGAAGCCCATGTCCATATTTATTCCTAAACCATCTTAGCAAGACCTCCCTAGTGTAGGTTTAGTTTTCTTTAGTGTAGGTATGAGAGCGGGTACTACGAAGAGGTCAAGCTGTATCTTCGGAGTCACCCAACCAATGTTGATTTAACATACACTATGATCAAAGTTGGGACTAAGCTACCAAACCCTGAAAACCAAATTAAAATCCGTTCAGCAGTTTCCGAGTCTATAGATAGTTACGGAAAAAGCTAGTAATTTATATAAAACGGCCCAGTTACGTGCGAACGCTCGCGACGTAAGTCGCATCTTGATCTCATAATAAGGAATATACATGTGTTGTCGAAAAATCTGGAAATTACTTTTTATGATAGATTACTCCTGTAAACATTTAGTAGTGATATTATTATTATTGATAATTGCGTAGTTTTTTCGTATTTCTATATTTCTTTTTCTTATTTTGGGAGAAACGGAACGTAATCGCAAAACGCTTGAGTACATGCAAAGACATTTTGACGTCACGCGGCTGCTTATTAGTAAATTTTTGACATAGAGCACGCTCTATTGGTAAATTATTGACACACGCACACATGTAGTATAAATTGACCAATGAGGAGATCCTAGGTCTCCACATTTTGATGTCACACGCAAATGGCGCATTTATGTTGATTTAAATTGAATAAATTTTTAATTAATGATTTTATTAAATAATGATGCCGTAAAATATTTAATAATGTTTTTTCATCGAAATCAATTCATGCATATTCCCTATTCCTGGAAGAAGGACTTCTAAGTCTCAGCAGTTTTAACAATTAATTACAAATCGCGAAAAACATTTGTCATGACAGAGTTTGAATTACATTTCTTACAAGACGTTTCTGCCTATCTTCACTCTATTTTCCGAGAAGCGATATTGAAACTAGGTCCCTCGGATGTTCGCCATTCCCTTTTATTTGCAGAAAACATATTTATTTTGGGAATGAGTAGCCGCCAACCGGTTCTGTTGTTAGAGCGAGTGCGGCCTAGTGTTAGAGCGAGTGTGGCCTAGTGGGAGCACGTGCGACTTTCGATCCGACGCACCCATGTTCCAATCCCGCTGGCCCCGCATCACTGACATTCTGTAGTTATGTGCGGATTTAACACTCGCTCTAAAAACGGTAAAGGAAATCATCGTGAGGGAACCGGTATGTCCGAGTATTAATAACAAAATTCAAGGACATGTGACATCCACCAACCCGCACTGGGCCAGCGTGGTGGACTAAGGCCCAAACTTTCTTTATGAGAGAAGGCCCGTATCCCAGCAGTGGGAACGTAATGGGCTGATGATGAACCGGTTCTGAGAAAGTTTCGTTCTTAGTAGAAAATTACTTAAGCTTTTAACAGGTATCTAAAGATATGTTAGGCTCGCAGTTAGTGATATCAAATGGTCTTATACTATTTAGTCCGACATAGCCGATTAACCGTAATTTTTTACAGGGGATAAAACGTGTGTGGGCACGAGTCCTTAGATTTCGTAGACACTTCGCAACTGAGATAAAAACATTACCTCGGTACTCGTAACTCAATCCTGGATTTACCTCCATGCAGGGCTGATGCTCAGACTATGCAAGTTAATTACCCTACTTTTATGATTTGCAACAGGCAAGGCAAGAAACTTGCATCATCTAAAAGATTATATATATTATCGGGCGACATTAGGAAAAGAAGGAACCGCTACAAAAAAGTATATGTACTTTTGTAGTATTTAAAAGTTTATCGACTCAGCTCGACTTAATTTTTTTTTTTTTTATACTTTGACTATAGGTATTTTACTTCTATTCAAGAGAGATGTCCAATCTGTATCGATTAAAATCGACTGAAATAGCGTCACACTGTGAAACAATTGTCTGTTAGCATTATAACATCTCTAGTCATGAATCATCTGACGAGCAACTTAGGTGGCCCGCATCGATTCACAGACAAATCTGAGTGCAACTTTGGTAGCCGAATTCGCTGGAGTGGTTAGAAAACTTAATTTCTTTAATAATTTTATTAGACAGAGACAGCCATAAAATATTTAGTGAAGTCTGTCGTCATTTTCTTCATTTGCCGCTGCGTGCCGTTTTATTCCCAAGCGGCGATCTTTCAAAAACAATTAATTTTTTAAAGGATCAAAATATATATATAAAAAAACCACGGGAAACATTATTCGTTTTGCAAAATTAAAGGCAAGGCAAGCAAAAGTTCGAAAACCGCTGGATCACTCTTGTAAGTATTTTGGGAGGTATCGTTTTCAATTCAACTCATCATCGTAAGGACAAACTTTAAACTTTGAACTTACGTTCTTTACTCAGTTTCAGCTTCACAGATGTATTTATGAACGTTAATTAATACAATGATTCTACCACCGTATCGGAAAAAACACCACTACTCTTTTAAGTAGGTACGAGATACGGTAAGAAACAGACGGGCATTTTTTTTAACTTATGCAATATTTTGTGTTTGTTTTTGACAATATGATGTTTCTTATGTGCCAGTTGGCTACTTGGCAGAAGCGGAATGTTCCATGCATCTTTGTCTTCTTTTACTTTTGTCAACAATTACTAACGGTATAGTATGCTTTTTTCATTAGAATATTTATCACATATATTATATATTTCTGAATTTTGTTATAAACTTATTTTTATAAAAAATAAATAAATACGATAACGCCAAACGTTTCAAGTCCCCTATCAAGGGAACTCGGAACTCCAGGGCTATGGTCCCTCAACCAATATAATGTTACATTAATACGCTTATAAAAGTTTTACTTTCTACAAGTAAGGATTCATTACTGTCTAGGAAGTCATAACATTAACGAGTCAAGTTCCCGCAACACCCAAACACTGACGGCAGACGGCGACAGCGACAAAAAGGAAAGAGGCTCAATACAGAGCCGCTGAGAGGCGCACCGACTAGCGGAGCAGCCACCAACGGCCTGCCAGTTCCCCGGGGGTAGAAGCCCCCGCGCATTTACGCCTGGGTAGAGGGGTCCACCCCGAGACTCACTCCTACTACCCCCGGGGGAGGTGGAAGATCACCTGACTGACTGACTAAACACTGAACAAATCCAACTTGTTTACAAACACCACCCCTTGATATTGTTGTCGTATAACAACCGAAGCCACATGGTAATACTTGCCAAGAGATACTTGGCCATATGTGTGCCAAATAACCACTGCGGCCAATAAAATAACAGAGAGCTCCATTCACGACTCATCCATGTGCCAGGACAGTCAAACGACTGACCACAAATAAAAAAAATAGGTTTTAAGTTAAACGGTTTTATTGAAAAGAAAGATAATGATGATGTAGATAATGTACTGAAATCTAAAAAATAATTAGATAGGTCCTAAGCAACAGTCATCACATCACTCTCATCATTGTATACTGTCATTATTTTTATTTAAGAAATTGAGACCAAAATCACCAAATTCGGTTGAGATTTAGTGTGGTAGAAACGTTTTCTCCCGAAACGCTAATTTTACCAAAAATCTGAAGCATAATCCGAATTCAGCTGCGACTGTCCTTCTCACACAATTCGGGTCGGGGGTAGGGTGATACTGTGAAGTGGGCATTAAAAATAAAAAAAAAACAAAAAAACATAACATATAACATTTCTAACATACTTACTTGTGGCTGTTTTTTCATAGTTTTATACATGCCTACATGAAATACGACCCGCCTCTGTATAATAATCAGTAATCAGTTTTAGCTACATACACCTGAGTGCACCTTGGTTTCAAGGCATTCTATCATACTTTAACACAACATAAGTAACTGAAAATTTTAAATACCATAAACTTATTACTAATACTACTTAACTTAGCTACAAGTTCGATTGTACGTTTTTTCTTCCTCCTCGGATCTCCGTCATTTATGAACCGATTTGGAAAATTCTTTTTGCGTCGGGTTCAGTATAGCTACGAAGTGGTCCCATATAAGTTTCATCGATATTTGACCTTGGACTTCGAAGATACATTGAAGTCGGTTTTTGTTTTTTCTAAAAAATAATTATTTTTTTTATAATTTCTACACTTGGGATGCATTTATTTGTTCACCAGTGCAAGGCCAAGCCACACATTTGGCTGCGCCTGGCATGTACCCAAACTCAATTAGCGTTGTTATCTTACATGCTATCTACACATCAGTGATCTCATTTGTTACGTAAGTTTGAAGTTTTTTTTTTATGAAAATATAATGTATGTTCGTAAAAATCTGCACAAATTCAAGGTGAATAGTGACCACCACAACATAAACACTAGCAATAAGGATAGAATTGCAGTACCTAGGTTTAGACTGAGTAAAACGAATAAGTCCTTCAGGCAGTCGCGCGCAGGCGCTCACTGCACTGAGACGCGTTGATCTATTGTTTGATCCCGTTTTGTTTATTAAGGCGCGCACGCGCCGCGCGCACCTTTTGTTTTAACACGCGAGATTGTTTATAGCGTACCTACGCTATTTAACAATGAATAGTTTCGAAGTTTTACCAGTGGAGGATGATATGGATGAGAGTGATATGGTTGGAGAATTCAGTGAAAGTGAGATGACAAGAGGTACGGAAAATATTATTCCGACGAGTAATACGGAGGTAGGAGGAAAAAATACATTGGATAGGCCGCAAAAGAGAAGTCGGGAGTTAAATCAAGATGAAATTTGGACAAGGATGGTGCGAAAGGCAAAAATATTCGGACGTGACCAAACAGATAACAACATACCTACGCGAATCCCGGAGTATAAAATTGAAGTAAGTCTTACCGGTACGGAAAAGCTTCCAAAACAATTTGGACTCGCTAAAATGTTAAATAAGGAAAGTATAAAAAAAGTTTCGAAAATCAAATATATAAATACATTTAAGGCGTTGATATATTTAAGTGACGAAGAAAGTGCCGATAACTTGATGCAATGCAAGATATTTAATGAGAATGGTTTTAAATGCCAAAGAACTTTAGAAATCAACCAATCATATGGCGTCATTAAGGATATAGATTTAGATCTAAGTGAAGAAGAGATATTACGAGAGCTTAGTTGTAAAACTGAAATTTTAGCGGTAAAACGTTTAAAGCGCAAAAACACTCTCGACGGCCGCTGGGAGGCAAGTGAATCTGTAAGGATATGTTTTAAAGGGTCATCTTTACCTTCGCATATCTTCATCTATGATACTAGAGTGAACGTTAGTCCGTACACATATCCAGTGACGCAGTGCTCTCGTTGCTGGCGATTTGGGCACTCGATTAGAATGTGCCCTTCTTTAAAAGTGATCTGCCCTAAATGTACGAAAAGTCACCCCAACTGTGAGACGACGCATTTCAAGTGTAACAACTGCACGGGTAGACATATGGCTATGGCAAAGATTTGTCCAATGTACCTTAAGGAGAAACGAATAAGAGAACTGATGGCAGAATACAACTGTTCATATAAAAAAGCTCTTACCATCTATGTCCCACCAACGCCCGGACCACTCGATATGTCAGAAGATCTACCTTTGCTTTCTTCATTCTCGGCTCGTACAACTGAACCCTCTACGATCGGGACCCCACAAGATAGCTCAGCCATGGAGAATCGTAATACACTTACATATGCCAATATAACGAAGGAAGTTCCAGAAAAACTGAAGAAGAAGATTAAGGCAGATAAAAAAAGGAATAGAAAACAACCATACCAAGAAAAGGAGGATGATATTGTTGAAGGTCTCTCAGATCTCAGTGAAGAGGATAACAGGACGGAAGAACAGCTTAAAGAAGGAAGAAGATTAAAAATAAAGACCAAATGTCGTGGACGCTAATATTTAAGAGGCTAAAAGAGAAGGTATTTGAAGATGGAAATTGGGAAGATAAGGTCAAAAGTTGTGGAAGTATAATTTGGGAGGCGCTGTTATCATTTGCCCTGCAGTTAATTGTAGATCAGCCTTGTTGTAATTTCATAAAACAAAACCAATCGTAAATGTTTTGCAATGGAATGCTCAAAGCATTCGCCCAAAAAGTGCAGAGGTTGAAATCCTATTAAGCCAGGAAAGGATACATGTTGCTATTATAAGCGAAACTTGGCTAAACCCAGGTAGTGATTTTCGAATAAGCGGATACAATGTTTTCAGAGAAGATCGCGCTGATGGTTTTGGAGGCGTCGCCATTTTGACCCATAAGTCGATAAAAGCACAGCAGTGCAATGTGGTCTTACACAACTCACAGATTCAGATTCTTCATGTCAAGATTTTTAACTGTGAGAATTTAGAGAATGTTTTCTCGTTATATTGCCCACCTTCAGTTAGTACTACCCCGAGAAACTGGGATCAAATCTTCTCTCTAGCCCAACGAAAGACCCTAATTGCTGGAGATCTCAATGGCCACCACACTAATTGGTCAACTAAGATTGATTCAAGAGGCGATCAAATTTTGGATTCGGTCTTGGACAATAATCTTGTCCCACTTAACGATGGCGCACACACAAGAATCAAACAACAACGTCAACGGCACAGTACAAAGATCCTCTCCCGATCTGTCTCTGGTCTCCTTGGATATAGCTTTGGACTTTGATTGGATGGTGCTAAATGAAAACCTGGGAAGCGATCATTTAATGATCAAGTTGAAGACTGCATCCAGCGATTCTAATATTTTGAAAAGAAGACGCAACTTTAAAAAAGCTGACTGGCCGCAGTATAGAGCAGCTATCGAAAGAGAACTTGTAGATTTTGTTCTACCTGATGATGATCAGGCTGCTTATGATGTATTTATTGATTTGATTAACAGGACAGCTGATAAATCAATTCCATTCATCAGAATCTGTACTGCTCCTCTTCACCAGAAAAAATTTACGCCACGGCCATATTGGAATCAAGATATTTCGAGAGCAGTAGCTGAAAGACGGCTTGCTCTCGCTGTATTTAGGAGAAACCCCACACCCGATAATTTAGAAACCCTAAAACGAAAGGTCAGCGCGGCACAGAGACTGATTCGTAGTGGCAAAAGCAAATCAAGGCGCAGTTTTTATGATGAAATTAGTAGTGTGACATCTCCGAAAGAAATGTGGTCTAAAATGAGATGGCTCAAAGGGTGCAGGTCAACGAGGAGCAGTATTACCCGTGAGACAGCTGAGTCTTTGTTGTCTAGTCTAGCACCTGACTATGCAAACCCTGCTAGTCCTGTATTTTCTAGTGAGAATGCGCATTTATCTTCACCGGTTTTGGTACAGGAGCTAACCAATACAATTAAAAAGACTGATACAGCTCCAGGCGCAGATGGCATATCGTACTCCATGATCAAAAATCTCCCTGGTTTAGGCAAGAGCTTACTAGTATCTTTATACAACAGATTCTTACTCTCAAGTTTTGTACCAAGGCAATGGCAAAATGTTAGGGTAGTTCCTATACCAAAATCAAATTCTAACAGTACCTCAGTTTCAAGTATCAGACCAATCGCTCTGTTGTCTTGTCCATGCAAGATTTTTCATACTATCATTACTCGCAGACTGGAGTGGTACTTTGAGAGAAACAACTGTTTCTCAGATGAAACAGTGGGCTTTAGAAGATCAAGATCTTGTATGGACAATTTAACTAGATTGGTATCACGCATTCAGAGTGCCTTTAGTAAAGGATATGCTACCGTGAGTTGTTTTATCGATATTGATAGCGCGTACAATAATGTTAATTTAATAGGGATGTTAGCGTCGCTGGACAGACTTGGAGTGGGCGCGATATTATGTAATTACCTTTGGCAATTTTTACACTATCGATGTCTATCTATTGAGCTACATAATAACGAGACACTTAGTAGGATCACAGGGATGGGCATAGCACAAGGGGATCCCCTATCTCCATTACTGTTCAATGCAGCTACTATCGACATTTGTAAGAACATAGGCCCAAGCGTGTCCATATCTCAATACGCAGATGATTTTGTACTTTATGCCAGCCGTAGAAACTTAACGGATGCGGAGACCGTTATTCAAAACGCTTTACTGTCACTAAATGTAATGATAACAGAGTTGGGATTAAGCATCTCTCAAAGAAAGACTAAAGTCTGCGTATTTACACGAGCTTATACTAGGAACTTAAGTAGATATAATGTTACTTTAAATATAAATAATGAGTGTGTTCAGCAAGTCGATAGTATTAAATATTTAGGTATGTGGTTTGACAGAAGCTTAAGGTGGGGTAGACATATAAATGAAACGAAAGAAAAAGTACTAAAATTTCTAAATATATTTAAAGTGTTAGTTGGTTCAAAATGGGGCATTCATCCAAAACATCTAAGACATCTTTACATTTCACTAATTAGAAGCCGATTAGACTACGGGTGTTTTCTATATGATATTAGCGCTAAAAGTCATTTATACAAGCTGGATAAGGCACAGAATCAAGCGATGAGGGTGATAGGTGGATTCATAAGGAGCACCCCTATTCACGCTATGGAAAGCGAACTTTGTCTCCAACCTTTGTTCATTCGTAGAAAATACCTAGCAGCAAAATTTTGGTTTAGGTCGAAATCAATTAAGAATAATATTACCATTAAGGTCATAGAAGAACTGGACGGACTGTGTCAGGGTGAATACTGGAGAAGAAAGAAACTACCTTTATTGATCGAAGTACATAGACAATACGGCAATCTATCTATCCATTCTGACTCCAAATTGTTAATTTATTCTCTCAGTCACTGGGTAAGTGGGTATGATGTGGCAATCAATATTAAAACCACAATTGAGGGTTTATTATGCGCAAAGAGACACGTTAGTATAAATAATTTGCATAGTATGTGTACTGAGTATTTGAAGGTTAAATATAGCTCTCACTATAAGCTTTACACGGATGGATCAAAGGATGAATCCGGCTGTGGAGCAGCTTTTGTTGACCCACAGTTGGATATAAGTATTGGATTTAATATTGGTGCCAATGTTTCTATTATGCACTGTGAGCTTATCGCAATCGCAGAAGCGATATCGTACGTTACGTCTCTCGATCACAGTAAGTTTATTATATTATCCGACTCTAAAAGCGCCCTTATGCATTTGGCTCGGCTGCCCTCGAACATTCGAGGACTTCCGATAGCCTACAGTATCCTTAAGAGCATCCGTAAGCTTTGTGCAATCAACAAAGAGGTAATAATCCAATGGATTCCTTCTCATGTAGGTATCACGGGTAATGAGGAGGCCGACCGTGCGGCGAAACAAGCGATAGGCGACGGTATTTTTCATAAGTGTTTACCACTTCATACTGAGTTATTGGGTGGGGTTAAAACAAATTGTAGACGGCTGTGGCACGAGTATTTTGATGAGCGATCTCTAACGAAAGGCATATGGTATAAGACTATTCAATGTCGACCTCCTCGGTACCCGTGGTTTGATCAACAAGGGATAAAAATTAATAGACGAAATATTGTAGCACTGTTTAGACTTCGCTCCGGACATATTCCGTCAAACAAGTTTAGATTTTTGATGGGAATCTCCGATTCCCCTAACTGTTCAGAGTGTCATGTTGAGGAGGACGTACATCATGTATTGATGGAGTGTGTTCGGAACGAGGCGCAACGACTAGATTTAAGATTTATGTATGATTTTAGTGTAGGTATTTGTAACGGTATCTTAGCTTCCCCGCTGTCCGAGGAGGCTGAGATGCTGGTTAATTTATACAGGAGGGTGGCTTGAGTGTTGTGAAATGTATGAAGACACGCTATAAGACAAGCTATGACGATACATGTCACAACAAGCATGCCTAACTACAGCGTCCGTGTTTCTCAATCGTGTGTTATTATATATGTGGGTAGGAACAATGTGTCCAATGGTTCCTAACCGCTCGATGCTTGGTTGTTGTGCACAACTACCCATTTTTGTAATAATTTAAAGTATTTTTTTCTGTACGGGGGTGACATGGTCACTAGGTGACAAAACCCCTTCCTAATTAATAAAGATTAAAAAAAAAAAAAAAGTCCTTCAGGGGCAATTGTGTACGTTTTTACAATAAAATTCCAAAATGTATAACGGAGCTCACAAAAAGTAGATTCAAATTTAAGGTATAAAATATTCTATAAAAAAAGCATACTATAAAGTTAGTAATTACATAGAAGACAAAGATGCATGGAACATTCCGCTTCTGCCAAGTAGCCAACTGGCACATGAGAAAAATAATATTGTCAAAAACAAACATAAAATATTGTAACAAAAGTTCTAAAAAAATATGCCTCTCAGTTTCTTGCCGTATCTTCTGAGTAGTGGTTCTTTTTCCGATGCGGTGGTAGAGTCATTGCAATAATTGACGTTCATAAGTGCGTCTGTGACGACAAAATTGAATACAGAACTTTTGATTGATTGATTGATTGATGGAATTGTGTAATGCGACGAGCAAGTCGTTTGCCTGATTGTAAATACCACGCCTGCCCATAACAACGCAGTGCAAACAATTGCAGTGCCACCCAGAACTTTATATACAGCAAAAAGTACTACGTAGCACTGCGTTGCGCTCATCACCCCGAGACGTCAGATATTAAGACTCATATGCCCAGTAATTTTGCTGGCTACAATGCCCTTCAAACCGAAACACAGTAATGCTTGCGCACTACTGCTCGGCGGCTGCATTACTGGCAAAGCTGTGGTACCTACCCAGGTGGCCTTCCGCATACGAAAGACTCTACGAGAGTTCAAGACAATGTTTTTTGAAACTTTTCCCGTTTATGTATGTATTTTTCAAACTTTACCTATTTCGATATGTAAATCACCCAGACACGAAATAAATGCTTGTGCTTTTCTGTACATAAACATTTGTCCCATCGCGGTACTCGAACCCGCAACCTCGGTGGTGTATCAGATTTGAGCCATCCTGCTTAACCATTACACCACAGAGGCTGTGCTCAAATTGCTAAAATATTAGCATAGATTAAGACAACAATGTTACTCCTATAATGCAATAACACCATATTATAGCTTACTTCTAAGGTGCTGACCCTAAGCCTAGAGTTGTAAATAAGAGGGTAAAGGAAATTTGGCCATATAATTTTATAAACAATAGTTTTACATTTACAAACATTTATAATTTTAATTACACATTTATAAACTGTAACATACATAACATACATTAAATGAACACGTACATATTTTATTAACGGGCGAATGACTTTATTACTGAAAATAACTCTACACTCTACTTGCTAAAACTAAAGTAACTACTTACAAGGAGAAGCAATCGGATAACCCATAGACCATTAAAGGCCTATAGATAGCTCAAATGCTCCAACCCACTACCAGTCGGCAGCGTACCCAAGATGCGGCAGTATTGCCCCGTTGGATTACAATACTGATACGTTGAGCCAAATAAGTCCCAGCATTTTGGTCACGCGTAAAAAAGTAAAATAAATAAATAAATAACAAAACACTTTAATAATGTTATTTTAAATGTGTTATTTTACGCACATAAATTGTATATTGCAAGCATTACTGTGTTCCGGTTTAAAGGGCATTGTAGCCAGTAAAATTAACGGGTATAAGAATCTTAATATCCGATGTATCCGGGTAATGAGCGCAATGCAGTGCTACGCTGTACAGTTAATGGTTTCTTAAGTTTGGGTGGTACTGCAATTGTTATGGGCAGGCGTGACGCTTACCATCAGGCGAATGACTTGCTTGTCTCATAACCATGTACCATAAAATATATATATAGAGAGAGAGTATGGGCCATAATCCACCACGCTGGCCCAGTGCGGGTTGATGGATGTCACATGTCCTTGAATTTTTGTGATTAATTCTTAGACATGCTGGTTTCACGATGTTTTTCTTCACCGTTTTTAGTTACAAGTACCTACCATTAAATATATATGTACAACGCTTTCACACCTCTGTTGACTCCTAAGATTACGCTTTAATTAATTGAAAAAACAATATAGCACGTTGTGTTTAATTAAGAGGACAATTTATTTTAACAAATTACAGTTTTAGCTTTAACAAATTAACAAATGAATCAATCAGCGTGCTACGGTACCAACTACGGCGTAGCTCCGTAGCCGAGGTCGTAGCGTCTTCCCTTTATTTCCATAAAGGTGGTTACGCAACGGCGGTACAGTGTAGGGCAGGTTTGAAGCTGCATACGATATGCGGCCTAAGTGCCTCTACCGACGTCAGACTTTTTTAGGTCCGATAGTCGGTGCGATTTTTTAATTCTTGTCTGTAACTCAAAAAGGAGAGGTGTTATAACTTTGACCGCATTATGTGTGTCTGTGGCACCGTAGCTCTTAAACGGGTGAACCGATTTGTATGGGGATTTTTGAATGCAGCTTTTCTGCCCGTGATTCTTAGACGTTTTAACAAAATCGCTTCACTTTTTATACGTTTTTTGTATCGGGGATTATATAAATTTTTGTTGACTGAAATTTTGTTTTTAATGAATATTGTTGAAATATTATTAAGCTGCGTTGGTATAACAGCCTAAGTGCCTCCGCCGATATTAGACTTTTTGTAGGTCCGATAGTCGGTCTGATTTTATCACTGTCTTTTGTCACCTATTTAGTGTCCGACTTTTTGTAAGACTTGCTATGTGAAACTCCGTATTTTTCATTAGCACCAACAAAAACATCGGTGACTGATTTTTTGACGTGGGCGGGCACCCTAATGAAACAGCTTCTATGTTGTAGTTGTTGATAAAATATGTCAGACCTAAAAACTGACACACATTTTTTTTATTTGTCTTAGCTGTGGGCCACTGGATCTTAATACGACCTCTAATAATTTTATGAACAAGATTTTTGCTAATTATTTTTGTCAATTCGTAATCGGGGCCGCAAGCAGATTAAAATGAGCCTAAACACTAGTAGTTTACGATTATCCGTCAATGAGTTTTATTGCCCACCTTCCGTCTCCATAATCAGATCAGCTGCCTGTCACCATAATATTGTATTGTCATCGGACTTTGACAAGTATGCAAAATTTCAACTACGTAGGATAAGAGGAAGTGCTTCTGATTCAACTTGCAAGATTCACCCGACAAACATAGTTGTATACATAATATATGCGAGTGCCTATACATTGCAAGTTAAATACAAGCTTGTAAAAAAATAGCATACATTTTAAAACATGAACAGCTTTGTTTTCTACTCTGTTTGAAGGAGTTGCGTAAGGCCCGCCCTGTTGACTTTGCGGGCGGGCGTTCTTAGACGTTGCTCGCCTTTAGTACTACAAGAATTTAATCGATGTTCGATTTTAATTGAGACCAATAAGTCTGTAAACTTGAGAAGTTTATTAATTGACTATGTAATCGATTTATAAATTTCTCTACTAAGTAGTAGACTTTGAAACAATTAGTGGATTGCTTAAAGAATTAATTAATATACTTGATATTATGCATGTGTTGTAGCTGGATTGTTTAACATAACTGTTTTACAAAATTGTTAGTCATTTAACAAAACAGCACTGCACGTTTTAAGAAGAATCCTAGGGCTTCTGAAAAGGGAGGATGGAACGTGGAGGCTAAGGAAAAACAGAGAAATTGAAGATCTATTGGCCGAGCCAAATATCATCAGTGAAATAAAAGCACACAGATTTCGATGGCTCGGCCACCTCGAAACAATGGGTGAGGATCGGGCTGTGAAGCGAGCGTATTTGGGACAGCCGAGTGGCCGAGTAGCAAAGTGAGCGCGCCGCGGCAGCAGCCGGCGAAGCGCCAGAAAGTAGTTTTTTTCCATATAAAGATTACTTTACTATATCAACGGAAACAGTAAGGGGACATCGGGACGTATTTTTAAAATGATGGTGCATATGAGACTTAATATCTGATGCTTCGGGGTGATGAGCGTAATGCAGTCCTTTTTATGATTTTAAACGTTCTATGTGGCACTGCAATTGTGTGACCCATAAAGGCAGCGTGGCGCTTAACATCAGGCAAGCGACATGCTCATCTTATCACTCAGATCCATAAAAAAGTATTTTATTCTATAACTTCAGTTACAATATTCGGCCTCTTGTCCACTGCAGTTTATTTACAATTTGGCGTGTATTCCGCGCTATAGAAACAAAGAAAACTAATATACTTACGCAATAGAAACGAGCCTGTATACATCGAGCTATACCTGTATACGACACGGAATACAACCGAATCTACACAACACAAATGACCAGCCGATATTACTGCTACTAATCAGCTTATATCCACCCATTGCTGGGTACAGGCCTCCTCTCGTTCACGCCACTCCGGTCCTTCACTTCACTTCCGGTCCTGTGCCAGCCTCATCCATAGCTACTGCAATATTACTACGGCTATGTAACCGTAGAATTTCGCAGCGAAAAAACACGTGTGAACAAGAGACCGGGTTCTTTTACATAGAACCAGGTAAGAAATCGAATGTGTTGATCTTTTGCATGAATAATAAGTCCTCGCCTCGCTCTGTAGCTTTGAAAAAATCGTACGGGCTTAAGGAAACATGTGTAAAGGCTGCGTTACAAGTGGCAATGACAAAGGTTTTACGCAATCGGCGAAAATGTACAGAGGAAAGAATGTAAAATTCTTTGAACACCTGAAACAATGTACAAGTATTGTATTTTGTATTAATTTGTTATAATAAGAACGGCAACAAATACACAATACAAATACAAATAATTTATTAATAATTCCATAGTTACATGTCAAATACTGGTGGTAGGTTTCTCGTATGCGAGAGTTCATCTGGGCAAAGAATACTAACTATTACCAAATAAAACTAAATATTACTACGTAAAGAAGCAACACTCCCACCCCCCGCCAATTTGTCGTCACCCGCAATGCAACGATGAAAAAATGGGTAATGCCGTGTGCATCACTCGGTTGTCACCGCTCGCTGTGAATGAATAATGAGTGAGAGTTCAAATGTTTATTTTATATGTGCGATCAGTTGATGTTATTTGAGGTTATGACCTTTTTGGATGACGACGACGACCTGATTTACAGAGGTAGAGTAGGCCGGCTGACTATTTGACTTTGACATATAGACGAAACATATTGAGAAAAAGACGGCTGAAGACGGTGGAGCTGACCAGGACCTGACCTGACTGACGGAGGTCTGCCTATCTCTTTTTTTTATTAAAATTCAATATATTGACTATGATACAATATTAATATACCTAAAACAAAATGGTTCGTTATTGTTCTGTGTATAGATGCAAAGAAACCACTTACACAAATAAGAATCGGAGATTTTTTGGGTTTTTCGCGTCTCCTAGCCAAGCGATAGTAGGTGTGAAAGAGAAACACTTAGGTTGCTTACGTATAGCGTTGTCCTTGTCGCGCTCGATTCGTATTAGCTCATCCCTACAATAATTAAGCACACACACAAAACGTGTGCGGACAGGCCGGTGCGCTAGTAGTACTGGACAGTTAGCTCGGCGAATTTGTATGGAGTGTCGGGGGTCTGCTATTACTGTCTGGGTGTGTACCACCGCTTTGCTAGTTATTCTGCCGCCAAGCAGTAGTGCGCAAGCATTTCTGTGTTCCGGTTTGAAGGGCATTGTAGCCAGTGAAATTACTGGGCATTATGAGACTTAACAGCTAATTGTCTCAAGGTGACGAGCGTAGTGCGGTGCCGCGTAGGATTTTGCAAAGCAAAGTTCTGGGTGGTGCTGGTGTTGTTATGGGCTGGCGTATTGCTTGACATCAGGCAAACGAACAGATCGTCTCGTCACTCAGTTCTATAAAGAAAAAAGATTTTAAATAATTTAATATTTGTAAAAAGTAAGTACATATCTAATATTCTGGCAATTTTAAAAAGTCATTGACACCTTTTTTACCAGATTTTGAACGTCCCAGTCGTAGGTGCATCCCGTATGTGCCAGGCAGTCTATTATAGACGGACCTAATAAGTGGCCAATTACACTTATTATTAGTTATTACTAATAATATAATAAATTGATTTCAATAAAAGTTATTAAAAATAAAGTCAATTACAATAACGGCAACCAATCTAAAAATAAACAATGTCAAAAATAAAAAATAATAACAATAAATAAACGATAAAAGAAAATATGTGTCACAAACTTTCACAAAAATTCAGTAATACTAAAATAATAGTACGTCATTTGTCACAAAATATGTCACAGTATGTATAAAAAATATGTTATTATATACTATAAGGTATTCTGTAGTACAGGTGAGTATTAAAGTTAGCTTACTAGAAAAGGGGTATTTCCCTTGGTTTATTTTTAAATTATTTTTGATGAGGGCCCCAACTCACTATGACAACTTGGCGTCACACGTCGATTCCTTGCTTCGAAATCACGTCGATTCCTTTATTAATAAACGACATCTCTATGACGCATTCATATATTATATGACGCGCCGTAAAGAATACATATTTCGCAGATGTCGTTTATTAATGAAGAATCGACATTTCCTTGAAGCAAGGAATCGCTAAGTTGTCATAGTGAATTAGGGCCCTGGTCGTTCACCTTTGTTGTGGTACAGTCGACGACAAAAGTTGCTGAACGTTTTTGAATTTTTAATTAATTACACCTTCAATATCCCTTACATCTCTGAAAGTTGCATTTAAAAAATCAGTTAATATAGGTACTGTGCGAATAAGGAAATTGCAAAAAATAGCAAGTAGAAGAGCACTGTAGCCAGCGAAATTACTGAGCATATGAGACATAATATC
The DNA here is from genome assembly GCA_951640565.1 of Petrophora chlorosata. Classification (NCBI taxonomy): domain Eukaryota; kingdom Metazoa; phylum Arthropoda; class Insecta; order Lepidoptera; family Geometridae; genus Petrophora; species Petrophora chlorosata. The sequence goes on from OX621188.1 coordinate 3,666,218, forward strand.
TGGTGACTCGGGGTGACGAGCAGTGCTACGCAGTGCTGTTTATGGTATTAAAGTTCTGGTTAGCACGGCAAATGTTATGGGCTGGCCTAGCGCTTAACATCAGGCGAACGACTTGTTCGTTACGGTCGTTTAGGTCGGAGTTGAAAACCCCCCCGAAGTATGATGATGATGGGGCGATGAACGCAATGCAGTGTTACGCAGTGCTTTCTAGGGTATTAAAAGTTCTGGGTTTGTTATGGGCAGGCGTGGCGCTTACTATCAGGTGAATGACTTGCTCGTCTCATCAGTCAATTGCATAAAAATAAAAATACCGGGAAAAGTTTTTGAAGACTTAACGTCGTCTCTATGCTTGCCGCGATCGGTGCTAATGTTCGTTCAGACTGTGTAATTTACTCTGTATTCATGTATTGAGGGAGAATCTCCTTCAAGAAGGTCGGGGTAAGCTCTTATCGTGTTAGGCTGTGTTCCCAGTGATAAATGAACAGCGAGATACTTTATTTTATATTATATCCATAGAAAGACGGGCAAAAGTCTTATTAGTAACGTTGCGATGTTTTTTTTTAACTCTAGGAAGCAACTGACCTAGCGCTGCACCCTATTTAAACGACTTTAAAAAAAGGAGGTTCTAAATTCTATTGTTTTTTATGTTTGTTAACTCATACCTTCGTCGTTTATAAACCAATTTGAAACGTTATTTTTGCTTTGAGTTCAGTATAGCTACAATATGGTCCCATATAAATTCAATTGGTATTCGTCCTTGAACTTCGAAGATACATCAGAATTGAAGTCGGTGTTTTTTGTTATAAAATGAATTATTAATACAATCTAGCCATATAATTAGGCTAATGAGTAATTTAAATTTAACTGAAACTGATTCATCATCTTCATCATCATTAGCCCATCGCGTTCCCAATGCTGGGAAGTGAGCGGCTGAGTCGCAGCAAAAGATACTCGCGGTCGGCAGCTCAGTTTACAGGCACGTTGACGTTACGCGTTCAGTGCCTCCCAAGAGTTCACAAGCGCTGAGCAGTTCACTCACTCGACATTGAGTAAACGACAGATACGCCGCTCAGAGTCAGTCAGCGGACAGTTAGCCGCTTACCGTGAGCCTAATAGGAACACGGCCCTTGTTTAGCACAACATAACCTCTATTCGCTCTCCTATTTTCTATAGTACTTCAATTGAATTTTCGGTAGTGATTCTACGTTATGTTACTTCGCAGATGAATTTAAATCGACTATAACCGATGCTAGTATCTACATTACCATTTTCTTGAATGTTCCATAGAGCTCTGTGCATGTTACATAACCTTGTGTGGATCACGCGAGGGGAGGGAGCGCTGGTATTATTTGTTTTATGATGTGTATAGAAATATTTATTTATTTGACTACTTTAACTGAGTGTTGACATGTGACATTAACTTATCGTCAACATATATTACGTGTGATATACTTGTATCGTATCGTGTAGCGCTCGTAACGAATCTCAATTAGTAGTTCTTAACAGATCTGCGAAGTTAAGTAACGTTCGCTGTGGTCACCACTTGGATAGCATCTGAGTGCTTCGACGGTGCAACGTACCCACGTTGCACCGTCGAATCCCGTTGTTGTCTTAAAAAAAACAGTTTTTATTTCACGTCAGAGGCCTTCGGGCATATACTACCTAATAATAGTATATTTTCTTTTAAAAAACTTAGTGATGAGACGAGCAAGTCGTTCGCGTGATGGTAAGCGGACGTCTTCCGGCTGATGATGATGAGTGTTGAGACGAGTAAACCGTTTGACTGAAAGTAAGCGCCACGCCTGCCCATAACAATTGCAGTGCCACACAGAACTTTTAATACCATAAAAAGTACTGCGTAGCGCTGCATTGCGCTCATTATCCCGAGAAATCAGATATTAAGTCTCATGTCCAGTAATTTTGCTGGCTACAATGCCTTTCATACCGGAACACAGTAATGCTTGCGAACTACTGCTTGGCGGCAAAATAATTGGCAAAGGTGTGGTACCTACCCAGATGGCTTCCCGCATATGAGAGACCAACTATAACGTACGTAGACGAACAGACTTGGAATTCAGGGTGTTGCCATAGCAACACTATCGGAACGCTGTCGTTGACATGATACGAATTCAGTCAAAATTGCTGACGGAATTTTTGGAACTATTAAACAATCTAATGACTTCGAAAACCTCGCGATGAGTGCTTATTTAAGAAATAGATGTTGTATTAAAAAGAAGAAATTAAATAAAGTTGATAGCTAGCCATCGGCCGGCAATCGAACTAAATAGTGATTAAGAGTACGAAAGCTGTCAATATAGAAGTTTTCATAGAATCGACTTGTTGAAATCGGTTTTGTAGTTCAGGAAGTAGGTACTTTTATCTATTCTGTGAATTCGGCACAGAATACATAATAGTACCTCCAAGGCTACAAGAAGTAACTATACTTATTTTAAACCCTCGATGCAAAAAGGATTGGGGGGGGGGAGGGGGGATTATAAGTTTGACCACTGTGTTTCTGCCTGTGGCATGGTAGCTCTTAAACGGGTCAACCGATTTGGAAGCGGTTTTTTTATTTGAAAGCCGATTCTCTAGCGGTGATTCTTAGACATGTTTTATCATAATCAGTTCAACCGTTTTTTTGTTTTTTATAGGTTTTTTGTGTCGGTGGTGCATTGTTGCCATATGTACGGATTTGTCCGTACACGTACGGAATTTGAATACTCTATAAGATCAAAAACTGCGTATGGATATGTGTTCGAATTTTCACAGACATGTTATTAAGATAGCAAGCTATAATAACTTGTCAATGAATAGGGCCTATAGGTTTCTTAGGAAATAGTAAATTGCACACCGAGGGGAGAAAACGATCTATTTCTGTTCGAGAGTATGTTTAAGCCTGACGCGCAGCGAAGGGCTTAAAGGAAACTCGAGAACAGAAATAGAACTTTCTCCCGAGTGATACATAGTGCTTTATACTACACCTACGAGGAAAATAAAATACAACATTTAACGCAACGAAATAAATTGCCGCGCTTTTTTTTTCGTATTGCAGAATAAGGTTGCCATCCTCATTTCATTAAAAATAGAAAACAAAAAAAAAAACCGCCTCTTTTCTCTAATTATTTGATATAAAACCTTTTTGAGATTTGAGGTTTGTATGTTTCCCGCCTCTTTTTTCTAATTATTTCATACAAGACCTTTTTGAGGTTTGACGTTTGTGTTTTTTTTTATGTTTGCTGCTAAAAAACAAAAGAAAGCTAGCCGGGCAGTAATGGATTTTCATACAACATTCCTGCCCTGCTTCGGAGGGCAGTAATGAAATTCCATATAACTTTTCCCGCCGCACATTTTTAAGGGAGAAATTACGAACTTTGTAACCCGTTTATGAACGAGTAATAAGACACTTTCCGAGTGGGTGTGGTATAAAATATATTTTTCACTTTCGAGCTGTGGATTTTTAAGTTGGAGCTTGGAAAAATGAGGTTATATATATTATTTATTTTATTTTATTAATCAGTACGGATACACCAGTTCCACCAATCAATAATTACCTATACCTACGGCATATCTATACGGCATTTATGTCTAGTCGCAAACATTCTCAGCTAATCTATCTTTTTTTTGAAAAATATTTGATATTTCCGTTCGAATTCACTGATTTCTATTAAATAGGTAGACATTTTAGATTGTTTTGCTTCCCATTGACAATGCGATTTGGAAAAAAGCGCAAGTAAAAAAGTGTCACGCACTGTGTCGGAAATTTCATTACCGCGGCACGCACAGTCGCGCCAGTGTGTCAAATTATAATTCTGAATTAAGCCAAGGTCATCGGGAACTATATATTTTGTAGAATTATCGCTCAATCACAACGGTAATGAGTGTAGCTGGCAATTATTTAAAAGGGTAGTTCATAGTAACCTTGAATTATAGACAAAGGAATTTTTAGAACTAAGCTTGTGCCTGCGGTTTCGCTTGCGTAACAATCTTAAACACCTATCTATTACAAATTCATAAAAATCCGTTTCTCATTCTTACTCCCAATTTAATGGAAAAAATTGTATTGGGAGTAAGAGCAAGTGTTGCTCAGTGAGAGCACGTGCGACTTTAGATCCGTCGCAACCGAGTTCGAATCCCCCTGGCCATTGACTTTCTTAAGTTATGTGCAGATTTAACACTTGCTCTAAAAACGGTGAAGGAAAAAATTGTGAAGAAACTAGCATGTCCAAGAATTCACCACAAAAATTCAAGGATATCCACCAACCCGCTTGGGCCAGCGTGGCAGTTTACGGCCTATACTACGCTGCGCTTCAAACTGGAACACAGTAATGCTTGCGCACTACTGCTTGGCGGTAGAATAACTGGCAAATTGGTGGTAACCATCCAGATGGCCTCTCGCATACGAGAATCCTACCATCTTTAACCACAAACCACTGAATGCAGCCATCGCCAGCTCAATGCAAGCGCGTGCTAGCATGCTCATTCAGAACGCTTGCATGTGCTCAAGTGGTAAACAGTAACCAATCCAGCAGGCAAAGCGGAAATATCTGGTTTGGCTTCCAGCCAGAGATAAATGCCCCTGCTAGTGGTCGCTGGCAAGGCCGCAAAACATTCTCATTCATATCTGGCATGAATAAGATCGGTTTAAAGGTAGCTTTCGCTGTTCTGATTGTATAAGGTTTCGGAGTGAATGATACTCTCAGCTGAATGAACGAATTAGAAGTAATCTTTATTGTGTAACTGTGTAGATACATAAAATTAGATCTTAAATATTTACAAATGTTTCAACAGTTCATCCATTTTGGAATACAATATAATTTTGAACAAAGAATAAAATAAACTAAGACAGTTTTTTTTTTATTTTTCGAAAATTACTTTTATCTAAATTTGGGTAAAATCCATACTTAAATGTGTATTTATCTATTACTATTTACCAATTGCTTCTCCTTGTAAGTAGTTAGTTTAGTTTTAGTAAGTAGAGTGTAGAGTATATATTATATTTACATATAGTATATACTCTACACTCTACTTATTCTCCTTAGTCTAGTAAATATATTACTATATATATATATATATATATATATATATATATATATATATATATATATATATATATTTACTAGACATCAAAATATCAGCTATTCTGATATGATTGATTGATTGATTGGAGAGATTGAATTATTTTAGAAAACAACATGCGAATTGACACAACATATCCAATTCAAAAACAATTTCAATACATTCATTATTCTCGCACTGGATAATGACTGTCACAATAACAAAGGCACGAATACATCTGCATCAATGAAGCGCAGACTCTGAATAATGACCATTTACAAGTGTCACGTGATGGCAAAATTAATCTTTATGAAATATTTTCAGTGATATAAATGACGTTTTCGATGATGCTTTTAATGTTTTTTGTAAATTACTTTGTCACGTTGACGTTATTAGTTTAACATTTAAAAAATCCCGTTCTGTAAGCTTTTTATTTAACTTGCAATGCATGTAACTGTGTTTGTTCGGGTGGATTCTTGCAAACTGAATCAGAATCACTTCCTCTTGTAGTACGAAGTTGAAATTTTGCATACTTGTCAAAATCCGATGATAATGCAATATTATGGTGACAACCAGCTGATTTGATGATAGAGACGGAAGGCGGGCAATGGAACATCTTGACGGGTAACCCTAAAAACTTTATATAAATTGCAATTGCAGTGCGACCCAGAACTTTAAATACCATAAAAAGCACTGCGTAGCACTTCATTGCGTTGCGAGAGGCCGTCTGGTTAGATACCACAGTTTTGCCAGTTATTCTGCCGCCAAGCAGTAGCGCGCAAGCATTACTGTGTTTCGGTTTGAAGGGCATTGCAGCCAGCCAAATTACTGGGCATATGAGACTTAATATCCGATGTCTCGGAGTGACGAACGCAAGACGAGCGAGCGACGAGCGATGAACGCAATCTAGGGTTACGCAGTGCTTTTTATGGTATTGGGTGACACCGCAATTTTAATGGGCAGGCGTGGCGTTTACCATCAGGCGAATGACTTTATCGTCTCACCACTCAGTACAATAAAGAAAAAACGAATCTATTAAAAATTCGTTACAGATATCGTTACTTAGAAACAAAAGGGTGCATGTCTAACCATTCCTTTCCCATAAAAAAGATTTTTCCCCTGTATTAAATATGCACCAAATAGCATAACTGAATGTCAATAACGTAAAGGCTTGGACAGCCGTTGGAGGCAAGACAAGTGCTCGGGTTAACGAGATTAAGCACGCCGCAAATTAAATTACGGCAGAGTAGCAATCGAGGTTCACTCCTTTTTCTGTAATTTTATTTTTAATCTGTTTCGGTATATTATTTATTAGGTTAGGAATAATGTATTGTAATGTTCTTTTACCGTAAACATTGTTGAATTTAGGTTTTAATAGTTTTTTCTTGGAGATGCTGATAGTTTTATAGTTAGAGTAAAAGACTTTGATAGTTGAGAGGTATACCGTAGGTAAAGAGTAATATCTAGCATTTTCCCGCGATGTCATCCGCGTAAACGACAGAGAAAGCTCATATTCGTATTTTTTCCAAGACCATATTAGCAAGACCTCCTCAGTATATGAGAGCACATACTACGAAGAGGTCAAGCTGTATCTGCGTATTCACCCAACCGATATCTTTGTAACATATCTTATAATCTAGGTTTGGACTAATGTTACCAAACCCTGAAAACAAAATTAAAATCCATTAAGCAGTTACTGAGTCTATAGATAACGACCATACACACAAACAGACAAACAGACCAAAATATATAAACCGTAGATTCGTGTTCAGTGCCCTCTAATTAAGTATATATTTTATAATTAGGCTTGCAATAGGTATATATTAAGTTTATGTGGTTTATTATTTCCTATTACACACTTTACTGCACCGCTACCATTTTTTTCTTGCACGTCCTGGATGACTGGTAGAAAATGCTATCTAGCATTAAATCCTCCATGTACAAACTGTTTTGTGCTAAAGTATAAATAAATAAATAATTGGTCGTTTTTCAAATAAACAGTTCAATCTTCCAAGTACAGAATTGACTCAGTTTCATTTATATGTATATGTATAATAGTAGGTATAGATAGATACATTTTGGTAAACATTATTGTCTGAACTCTTTTGAATTTCCTTCGGAGCTACCCTTTTCTTCAACAGTACCACACCTTTCGTTATCTCAATAAAGAAAGCAAATTTGCTTATATATATAAATATGCTTAAGCATATATTAAGGAAAAGATTCCTTCGCATGTCGAAAATAAAATTTCTCATATGATGGACAAAATATATAAACAAACCTTTCTAACACATAGATCCTGCTGCTCAGATCTGTCACTAGTTGCTACCCGGAGCTGCTAGTAAAAGATATAAAAAGATGAAGATTCCGTCCAAGGCATGGCATTTTTTCTTTGCCTTTCACCAGTTTTCAATATTAAGAGTCAAAAAGTCAAAAAGTGAAAGATATTTATTAAATAGGAATAAAAATACAATTTAAATCGTCATATACAAATCAGGTGATTAAAAAAAATAAAATAATTAAAATACTTTAAAATTTTTAACTTAAAATATCATAAACCTTGAAAAAGAGGTAAGCATGTCTACTCATTTCTTTCCCATTCTCAAATTGAAGTCTGGGCCTAAAAAAGAAATGCGAAAACTGACTCTACCGGTGCTTCGGAAATACGCCCGAAAGAAGATAGCACCAAGATACTCTGCGAGGATGTCTCTTTTATTAATCTTATAAAATTTTAGAAAATATAATACTAAACAATGAGGTAAGTTTGTTTTACCTAATCTAATTAACCACTACCGGTGGAATTATTAGATTAGGTTATTATTAATATTAATTGTTAATTATTTCTATGTAAATACCTACTTATAAGTTAATTTGCAGCTACTCGTCATGAAAATGGGCACAACTGAAAATCAACGCGCTGTCATGGCGCTTTATGCTGAGTTGTGTCCTTTTATGACCATCTAATTTAATTTAACTGTATCCCTGATGCCTGTGTGTAGTACCTATTACCTCTGTTTTTAGTATAAGATGGTCTCATAATAAACTTGTTTTCTTTCTTTCTTTCCCTAATTAATTTAATATTTTTAATTTTAATTACAGAATTTTAAATATTCGCAACCTCTCTCAAGGAAATAGCATTTTGTTCTGTCAAAGACGGGCGCTATCGAATTTTATGATATCCGAGATAGTTCCCTTTCAGTTGTCGTCTGAATCGAATTTATACGTGTAATAAAATGCAAAACGACGATATGGTAATGGCTGGCTGGCACGACTTCCTTAAACATGTTTAAAAGCTATTTAAACAAGTGAATCGATATCATCATCATCAGCCCATCACGTTCCCACTGCTGGGACACGGGCCTTCTCTCGTAGAGACAGTATGGACCATAATCCTCCACGCTGACCCAGTGCGGGTTGGTGGATGTCACATGTCCTTGAATTTTTGTGATTAATTCTTGAACATGCCAGTTCCTTAACGATGTTTTCCTTCACCGTTTTGAAAGCGAACGTTAATTCCGCATTAAACTTTAGAAAGGCAGTGGTGCGGGGCCAGCGGGACTGGAACTAGGGTGCGTCAGATCGAAAGCCGCACGTGCTCTCACTGAGCCACACTCGCGCTCAAATCTCGCTATGTCGGAGTTATAGGCCACTCAATTTTTTCCCATACGGGCTAACGGCTGAACGTCGCCCATCCAAGTGGTGACACCAACGAACGCTGCTCTTACGCAGCGGGCTGCGCTACAAGCGCTACAGAAAGAAGAGAGAATCGGTTAGATTATTATTTTTAAATGATGCATTTTCTCGCCTGTCAGCAAACATGTTTTTCTTTTGCCGCTTGAAAAGCTCTCAAGTCCAGAACAAGGGACTTGTTGCGCCATCTCTTTTAAAACTCGGAAACGAGGCGCACTTATGTGAAGCCTCTACAGGCAAAGTATAATCCTGCTAGAACATTGTCAACCTTAACTGCTAACTTATAAGGTTCAATTCAAATGTTTTGTTTTCCACTCGACTTAATCCGCACTTTGTGATTTTAAAATGGTTGGTGTTAGCGGTCTCGAATGTTTTTCCATCGGTTACAATTGACAGATTGTGTGCAATGCTGAGTGCTCGTGTTTTGCAACCTTTGCAAAGAATAATATTTATTAAGCAGGTCGGTCAACGATATTTATCCATTACGGTTTGGAAACTATCGTGAGTCGAAATATTCATTATACCGGGCCTAGCGCACTCCGCACTGTAGGTACGAAGCTACAAGTAGGTACATAGCCGGACACCGACGGCGGGTCGCACGTCGTTACACGTGCCGCGTCAGAGGAGATAAGAGCTATGCGATAGAAAGAGAGGCGCTCTGTCGGTTAATACGACTGGTAGGTTTGCAGCGCTACGCGAGCTGAATTGAAATTTAATGCGTTATAGCAAGAGCCGCTATTTGTTTAAATTTGTTTGTGGAGGGATGCTTCTGTCCCTAAGTATTTTGTGATTATACCTAAATATAGACGGCTACACCCACGTTATGATTGTGTTGGAATAACTCCAACCAGGTTTCGGACAATTATGATAGGATGTCCTTCTTCCAAGAGTTTACGCTTTGGATTCGCAGCGCAGACTGCGCGCTTCCGCTCGTTCCTGTCATAACGGGAGTTAGCCTATATTTATAATGATATTTATCCAAATAATCATCTGAAACGCAATGAAAATACTAATTGTGTAATTCCGCTGAATGTTATATATGTTATTGTAAAAATAATATGAAAAGAATAAGAAAGGAATATAATAATAATAATAATATGAATAATAATATGTATGGAGGTAGATAGCAAATGTAAAATCAATTAAAATTAAATATATATATATATCTAATATATATATATATATATATATATATTAATATATATATAATCTCACTGCTTTTTAACCGGTGTGTATATTGGTAATCTTTGGCGGGCTTATTTTCGAAGAACTGGTAGAGTCAGTTTGCATTTCTTTTCTGGGCCCGGACTTCAATTTGAGTATTGGAATGAAATGGGTAGACATGCTTACCTATTATTCAAAGTCATGTTAATTTAATTTAAAATTATTATATTCAGCCCATATCGTCCCACTGCAGGGCAAAGGCCTCCCTACTTTCTTTCCATTTCTCAGTAAGTTGCAAAATTTAACAAAAACATTTTTTTATTAACTACGAGTATTGTATATATTTAAGACGTTTAAAAGGTTTTGGCTTTCACTTTAGACCTCTAGACTTTCTATTCATAAGCGAAACATGTTATAAAAAATTAGCGCATATCGTTAGGCCATCTGGCCTACACGCATCTACTTTCATAAGGCAGTCACAATACATTACAATACACTACAAAACTATTTATGCCCATTCGGCACATATATTTATTATTTAAGTTTTATTTATAATTTCTTGTTTGTGTGCCGAATAAATGGTTTTTCTTTCTTTCTTTTCTTTCTTCTATTTATTGTACCAATGAACAAAATGCAGTTTAACAAAATATCTATAAACAGTCATCTCTTGAAGAGATCTCTTCCAGACAAGCTTTGGATGGACAGAATCGGAAGAAAAGGTAAAATCGGTTGTTATTATTAAGCTTCAGTAAACCTGCATAATAGTGTGGTAATCTTTTTTTTATGTAACTGAATGACGTGTTGGTCATTTGCCTGATGATAAGCAATACGCTAGCCCATAGCAATAACAACACCACCCAGAACTTTGTTTTGCAAAATCCTGCGCGGTGCTGCACTGCGCTCGTCACCCTGAGACAATCTCTTGCGACAACATCTTTTGACAAGCTCTTGAGTCTCATAATGCCTAGTAATTTTGCTACAATGCGTAATAACCGTACACCACACACACACGCAGAACGAGAAGTAAGAGCGAGTGTGGCCCAGTGGGAGCACGTGCGACTTTCGATCCGACGCACCCAAGTTCGAATCCCGCTGGCCTCGCACCACTGACATTCTTAAGTTATGTGCGGATTTAAGACTCGCTGTAAAAACGGTAAAGGAAAACATTGTGAGAAAACCGGCATGTCCAAGAATTAATCACAAAAATTCAAGGACATGTGAACCGGGCCGCACTTGGCCAGCGTAGTGGATTATGGTCCATACTCTATCTATGAAAGAAGGTCCGTATCCCAGCAAGGGGGACATGATGGGTTGATGATGATGATGATGATAACACACATGCAATAAACATAATAAAAAAAAACACTAAAAATAATTAAAAATAATTAAAAGTTTTTTTTTTCTTGTCTACAGGTAAGGAACGATCTGAGGGCCGACCACTTTTGACATGGCGATCTCCTATACAGCTACAAAAAGTTCAGAGTCAGAGTCCCAAACTTTCTAGGGGTTCCAATAGATTTACGAGCCGTCCCCATCAAAGCAGACGACCACCACAAGAAACGTCGTAAGTTTAGTTTAAACCTTATCTTAATCTTAAATCTCAATCTTAATTTTAATCTTTAATCTTTAATCTTTCTTATCTTAATAAAATCATTTACTCGGGCCGTAGATGCAAGTGTGTGATTCTGCAAAGCGACCCTGTTAAATCGAAAGGCTGAAACCCGGGTTACAGCATTTAGTGACAATAGAGCTTAAAATAATCTACTCGATGTGAGCAAGGTACTTACTCTATCCATAGTTCATTACATAGTTGAAGTCCTGGTTAAAGTCGCTAACTTATGTCGCTATCAGGCTGAAGATCTACTTAGTATTATGAAATGACCTTATCCCATTTCATTACTATTATGAATTTCGGCTCCTTATTATCTCCTGACAGCCTCTTTGGTGTACTGGTTGGGCAGGTTGGCTCAAATCTCATACACCACTGAGGTAGCGGGTTTGATTCCCGCGACGCGACAAATGATTGTGCAAAGAAGAAAAAAATGCAAGCATTTGTTTCGTGTCTGGGTCGTGGGACCATGGTCCTCATACTTCCTGGTTCCCTAGATACAGGGATTCCTAGTTAAGGGCCAGGATCTATGTATGTGATCGTTGGGTATATTTATTTATTTATTTATCTATTTATACATAATATAAAAAATATATATAAATAAAATAAGTGTGCGCTCAAATGTGACACCCTTTCTCACACACACGCACCCTCACCATACTCACAGAGAGGAACACAACTAATAACATCAGATAAGTTCCTTTAGTTTTGTATATTCTTTTCTGTTGTCTTTGTATTTAAGCAAAATTATTACAGGCTAGCCTTTATATATTGTATAACCCTAAGTGGAGGGCACTGTTCGCTGACACACGGGCGATGAGCCTAGTTCGACAGCAGATACAGATATTATACATTTGTCAACTAGCCAAATAAGTTTAAGAACCTTATTGAATAAATGATTTTGATTATTATTATTAGTTCCAATACCAAGATGTTCTATGTGAAATTTCACAGTAACCTGAAATTTTGATCAAGTGTTTTGGCAATACGAAGCAAGACGCCAGATTGCAGCGCTTTATCATGATAGACGATAGGTAGTTTGGACGCGCGCGTGTGGCCGGCCGCTTGCGCGACCTTGTATTTTGGTAAAACATTGCAAGCTTAGGGTGGGTTGTATCAAAGTATCGGTATCCGTACAATTTGACGGCTACATACGATGATTACTTTTATGTATTATTTAATTTAATTCTTTATTGCACTACTAGCTGACCCGACAGACGTCGTCCTGTCTTAACTATAAATCTAATGTTCCGCGCAACTTTCTTAATTTTTTAATTCATATGAACTTTGTCCTGAAAATAACAAACACAACAAAAAAAAGAATTACCGAAATCGGTCCAGCCGTTCACGCGTGATGCCGTGACCAAGGGAAATAGGGATTCATTTTTATATATAGAGATAACAAGTAATGTACAAAAGGAGAACTTAATGCTAAAGCATTTTCTACCAATTATCCAGTGAAGGTAAAAGAAAGTTACAAAGCGTGCATCAAAAAGTTAAAAAACTAACAGAGAAACAAAATAAATATAGTAATACATATTTTCGTAAAAACAAAAGCATAAATTATTTAAAGCTCGTTAAAGTTGGTCAGTTTTGTTTCTACCAGATGTCACCAGATGTTGAAACAACGGATTTTTTGTAAAACCATTCGTTAGCGCCATATTTAACGTATATGCGTCTGTAAATATAATGTGACACAATTGGCTCTTAGCTTGCTACGTTTTGTCAACGAAAGAGCTGAACGAAAGAGTATAGGCGTACTTGTGTAGCTGATCTATTTTATTTTTAATCTAGCGATATAGGCTGTAATCAAGGATTGCATCGTTGTCACAACAAAGACAAATATTGCCTAGATAGATAGATAGATAGATAGATAAACGCTTTATTGCAAACATTAAATTAAAGACATTACATAAAAACAATTAAAGAAAGTGTTACAATGGGCGGCCTTATCGCTAAAAGCGATCTCTTCCAGGCAACCTTTGGATGGAGAGGAATTATCAAAATGTTAAAGACGGGGATGTAAGGTCTACAATAATAATAACAACATAAAATGTCAATAAAATAAACTACAATACAATAGCAACATTCTAAATGCCTACATATAAACATACATATATATTAGGTACACATAAATACATATTATATTGTAAACATATATAAATAATGACTCAAAATATATATATATATACATATATATATATATATTAAACTATGTCTATATATATAAATATATATATATACATAGTTTAATATCATATTAATAGTTTCTTTTTTGTGACATATTAAATATAAACTCATATATATATATATATATATATATATATATATATATATATATATATATATATATATATATATATATATATATATATAATACAACATATCATAGCAACAAAATAACCAAAGAAACATCAGCAACCTTCCAAGTAGAACTTCTTCACTTTCTCTTTGAACACCTGCAATGAAGGCGCACGTCGTATAGGCACGACCTAGCTACATGCTATCGTAACAAAACATGTTTCATTACATTGTCAAGTTTCTATCAATATTATATCGTTATAATGTTAGTATGCAAGTTTAGCTAATGTTAACCTACTTGTTACTATCCTAATTTTTATCGTACTAATATTAATTATTTTCTGCATGGGGCCTACGATATATAATATGATACCGAAGAGCAATAGAGTCCTTGACATTTTACTATTTAAGAAAAAAATCAAGGACATGCTTATACGAAAATTTTATTAGAATGTGAATGAATTTATTACTGACAAATTAATTTAAAATGCATATATCTAATAATTTTTTGACCCTAATATGAAATTGTAATTCTAAATAAACGTATTGACTAAGTAATTACCGATATTGCAACTTAATATTTTTATGACTTGCATGTATTATTTTTGTATTATTTGATATAAATCTATGATCTTTTCTAAGATAGCCGCCTCTCAATTTGTACGCCTATATAAGCAAAACATGTCGTACTCACACTAGTTTAAGATCTGCATGCTCTGTATCACACATGTCTTACAAATAATTTTTCTTTATCTTATATCTATATTTTTGCTGGACTTTATGTACTTTGCGGGCAAATTTCAATGAAGGTATTTTTTAGGGTGGTAGGCTCTGGCCGTGGTGGCGGAACAAAGCCATGCCGTCAAGCGACCTAGTCGTGTTTCGGGATGATGTTCCGTGAACCATCGGGAAGACGGGTTTGAGCAGCCGCTTAACTGCCGTCTCTCTCTAGATCTATGTGCTCCATCTCAAGCCACATCATCGCTTCACATCAGGCGAAATAGTGGCCAAACATAGATCTATTATGCGTAAAAAAAAAGAGTGAATAATTTCTGGACAAAAGTATCACTAAACCAATTTCACAATATAAAGTATATTTTAAGGACTATCTGAACACCCATTTACCATTTTAACAAAATCCCGGCCGGAATTCCCGATGAAGATAACTCTCTCTCTACATTTCTCGAGTCTGCAATTAAGGTTGTCGATAAACTATTTAAAGCAATGTTACTGTCTCAATAATGCAGTGAAAGCAACCTTGTTATTCACACTATTATAGCTCGTAGTCCAACGCATTAAGGTTATTTTACTTAATGCAGCGGTTTCAGGATCGATTGTTTGAATGGAGGACTATTAGGATCGGAATGCACATGCAAATAGCTGTTGATTCCAGCAGCTCGGTTTCAAGTTTTATCTAGTTTATAGACCGACTGTAATTAATTCGGGCTTGCAGAGTGAGAGTGCTAGGGCGCTTCCTATTCATATCCGTAAGTAAATACGGTCGTAAAAGCACGGATTAAGTTCTTCGAATTTTGAACGATGAAATTCATACCTAGTGCACAAACGCTCCTTTTTTATGGCTCTTTTTTTATGAAACTTAGTGTTGAGGACGGCCCCCACAAGGTGGACCGACGACCTAGTAAGAATCGCGAGGAGCCGCTGGGTGCATACAGCGAGCAACCGCTCGTTGTGGTGATCTATGGGGGAGGCCTATGTTCAGCAGTGGACGTCTTACGGCTGATGATGATGAGTGTTGAGACGAGCATACCGTTTGACTGGAGGTAAGCGCCATGCCTGCCTATAACAATTACAGTGCCACCCAGAATTTTAAATACCATAAAAAGCTCTGCGTAGCACTGCATTGTGCTCATCACCCCGAGACATCAGATATTAAGTCGCATATGCCCAGTTGTTTCGTTGGCTACAATGCCCTTTAAATCGAAACACAGTAATACTTGCGCACTTCTGCTTGGTCATATTTTGATGAAGACGAATCGCGGTGCATAAGCGCTGAAGTCAGTTAATTTTGGAACTGATAACCACTATGATGACTAATATACACGTACTACGAGAGTAGTATAGATGTGTAGGAGTAAGATTCTTTTTACTAACTTTTATAGTTTTTTTTTTTTTGAATTACCTGATAATAAATGATTTTTTTATTTTTATAGGCTCAAATCTCATATACCACTGAGGTTGCGGGTTTGATTCCCGCGACGGGACAAATGTTTGTGCACAGAAAAAAAAAGCGCCAGCATTTGTTTCGTGTCTGGGTGTTGTGGGACCATGGTCCTCATAGTTCCTGGTTCCCTAGATACAGGAAACCTAGTTAGGGGTCAGGATCTATGTATGTGATCGTTGGGCGTCATTTATTTATTTATATATTTATTTATTAACTTCCAATGTTTGGGTAAAGGACAAACCACGGACCCATTGGAACAGACAACATTTTAAACGACAATGATAAACAACTTCAGGTGAACATATCACGGTCATGGTATGTACAAGGTACGATCGTTGTATATTCAGAGACAGTTGTTGCTTCAAAACACGATAAGGTCTTTGCAATGATGTAGAGGGTGCTGCGACTTCTTTTGAGGTCAGACGGCAGACAACAACCTTTTGATATTGAATGCTAGCGCATGCTAGGTGAAAATCTTCAGCTACTTATTTTTTTTCTTCCTAATTATTTAAATCTTTAGATTTTTAAAACGAGTGTGGCTCAGTGGGAGGAAGTGCGCCTTTCAATTCGACGCACCCGAGTTAAAATCCCGCGCTGGCCCCGCAAAATGGACAGGGCTGGCGTTATCATTAGAACATGTTGCTAATTGTAAAATTAGACTTGTTCGTATGAACAATTTAAATAACGACAGGTGACAATCGTTCCGTAAGACGATATACACCCAACGATCACATACATAGATCCTGGCCCCTAACTAGGGTTCCCTGTATCTAGAGAACCATGGTCCCACGACACCCAGACACGAAACAAATGCTTGCGCTTATTTTTTCTTCTTTGCTCAAACATTTGTCGCGTCGCGAGAATCGAACCCGCAACCTCAGTGGTGTATGAGATATGAGCCAACCTGCCCAACCACTACATCAAAGAGGCAACAACAACTGGAATTAGAAATTTGTTCAAGAGGGAGCAAAATATTTGTGTATGACTTGATTGATTTCGGATGCTTCGCGACTCTCACCGTAAAGTTCGTACTGTTTGAATCCCATGCGGGATGCGGGATGCGGGACGCGAGGTGCTCGCGCCGGTGGTGCCTATCTACCGAATCTACGCTGAGCAGAGCGAAACGGGCCGTAAAGCGGAAAATTAAACCTA
Organism: Petrophora chlorosata; assembly: GCA_951640565.1. Classification (NCBI taxonomy): domain Eukaryota; kingdom Metazoa; phylum Arthropoda; class Insecta; order Lepidoptera; family Geometridae; genus Petrophora; species Petrophora chlorosata. The sequence goes on from OX621188.1 coordinate 3,683,371, forward strand.
TAAATCCATAGACTTTACCCTAGAACACGCCAAACAAATACGCCCGAGATAAAATTAAGGATAATTTTTTGACCGACCTAGAAAAGGAGAAGGTTCTCTGTTCGATTGTATTTTTTTATTAACCGACTTCAAAAAGAAGAAGGTTCTCTATTCGATTGTATTTGTTTATGTTATTTTACCTCAGAACTCCGTCATTTATGAACCGATTTGGAAAATTCATTCGTTGGGTTCAGTATAGCTAGAAGTGGTCCCATATAGATTTCCTCGATATTTGAACTTAGACTTCGAAGATAAATTGAAGTCGGTTTTTTTTTTTTAAATTAATAAAAAACAATAACAGAAGGGTACTGTAATTGCCCGTTCTTATCTATAACTAGCATTTTCTCGCAACTTCATCCACGTGGATGACAGAGAAAGCTCACATAATCGTATTTTAGTAAGACCTCCCTACTAGTATATGAGCGCTTATTACGAAGAGGTCAAGCTGTAGTCTTCGTAGTCACCCAACCGATTAGATATAATATACCCATGTAATATACAAGTTCGGACTTACCCTATAAGCTGAAAACCAAATGAAAATCCATTCAGCAGTTTTCGAGTCTATAGGTAAAATCATACAAACAAACAAAACACAGACAAAAATTCTAATAACTGTGGATTCATGTCCCTAAATAATCGATCCCAGTTTTTCAGGGATAGTGTAGCTTTCTATCAGTGTAAGAATTATCAAAATTAGATCAGTTACTCAGATGACCTCCTACAAACATACAAACATACTTACAATTTGACCTCTTTATAATATGGCTTGTGTTTAACCGTAAGTAATAGTTAATATTCTTTGGTTTAACTGACCACCAGATATCGTAAAATGTAACTCCAAAATTAGTAAATGATCACCAACAAAATTGAAAATGATCGCCAAAAATAGTAAATGATCACCAAAGTAGGCTCCACCAGAAGTTTCGCTCGTCACTCGCCTTCGCTCCACTCGGCCTCGTAGGCTCGCTTCATTCAAAACCTCCTACACGAGCTTCTGGCTCCGCACTTTTTATATACACTCTAGGGGTAAGAGCGAGTCGGACCACGAAATATGAGGTGCGGCAATTCGGGTAAGATTTGATGGTCAATTACTAAATTTGGTGATAATTTACTAAATTTGATCTGCCGATACAATTTTTGGATAGAAGTGTATAGAAGAAAAAAATATTAGTATAGATAAAGCTACTACCATTTATTCTGCAGTATGCTGTGTTCCGTTTAATGCTTACGTAATAGGTGTAATATCTTCCAGCTCAGCGGCTTCTTGAACTCGCGCAACAGTTTGTAGGCGTTCGAAAGTGCACCGTCATAATTAGAGCACTATACACTTCTGGAAAAGGGGTGTAAATGGACTTAATTGGGGTTGGGTCAGGGTAATTGAATTTAATTAATTATATTGTTGAGTGTGTTTTGATTAGATAAACTTTTAATTGAAAACCTTGGGAAGTTTTATTTGTTGCTAGCTGCGCCGCGCGGTGTTACTTTAGTATTCGGTTTATACTTGCTCCCTCGAAAATGTTCGTTTTCCAGGATGAAGTGTCCAATAATAATAATAATAAAGGCTAGGGGCGACTTTGTGGCGAGTCGTCGGTGCGTGGCGACAATGAGCCTTACCCTAAGATTCTCCCTGGGGCTAAATGAGACCCCTGAACCCCCTTGAACGTCCGATCTTTGGCTTGCCTTAACTGGCCGTCCGTGGGTGGAGATGCAAGAGCTAAGAACTAAGCTCTAAGGCTGGAAGTGTTAAAGGGCATAACGCCAGTAGTAGCGATTATGTGAAACTGCAGCACACCTCTCGACATCCTTTAGCCACCCACACCAACGTTGCCCCTCTCTTTCATTGGCAACGAGAGCCCTTTATAGGGGTAGTTATAGGGGGCCCGTTTAGTGGGTGGCGAGTCACCACCTGCCAAAATATTTTCTTATGAGGCGGAACTGGCAGGTGCCGAGGTCTCGTATAATAGACCGACTCTCATCCATTAAAAAATCACCTCAATAGCCCAATCATAAGTAATTTTAATATCTTCAATAATAGTCCTCGCACTAATCGGGGGCTGTCTTTGATTGTATCTTCTAATGATGCACTTAGAGACAGTCCCCGATAAGTGTTCCCCATTACATATCTAAATTAAATGCTCTAAGAAGCCTCTACGTGTTGGACTCATGTCCCTGCGCAATCCTTCCAAAGGACCGGGTGTATAACCCGTGAGAAAGAGCGACATAATAATAATAAAAAATAAACTTAAATTTAAGAAAGAATATAAATAATTTGTATAATAATAATAAATAATGCATTGCAAAGTATTGTACACCAAACAAGAATTAACAAGGTACGCGAAAGGCTCTTACAAATTATAGTAGAACGGGCGGACTTATCGCTAAAAGCGATCTCTTCCAGTCAACCTTTGGATGGAAAAAACAAAATAAAAAGTAAAAGAGAACGAATAAATAACATAACATGAATATATATACATATATATATATATATATATATATATATATATATATATTATATATATATATTATATATATTATATATATATATATATAGTTTTCATATAGTTTTCTATCTAGTTTTCATACTCCATCACATATATACTACATACATTCAAGGAAAGTATCTACTAATATTTTAAATCCAATGTTCAATGTGCAATGTCCTTTTCCAGGACCTGAAGTATCTTCGTACCAAATTTCATAAAAATTCGTTTAGTCGTTATGGAGTTAAGTATGTGTAACAAACACACATACAGGCTTTCGCATTTACAGTATAAGAAGGACTAGCTGTGTTACGTGGCGTGGTCTGTTTTTGGGATTATAGAGATCGATATATTTCCTATTGCTATTATAATTCAAAATTAAATTTGTATTGAAAGCGTAATTATTTATTGATTTAAAAATATAAATCATTGAAGTTAATAAAAAATTTCTTATTGACTATAGTTTTAATGACGTTTTTTTTTATAACGTTTATTGAATAAATAGTTAGTTTACAAAAACATAGTCCATTGGTCCCCAGACTAGGTAAACCTGTATCTTGGGGACCTCCTTCCTAAATGATACATATTGTTTTATGACAAAAGGAAAAAACGTCATTTTCTAATATGTTATAAAATATAAAATAAAAATTAACTTAAGAGAAAAACATAGGTGACATAAGTTTGTGTTTGAGTGAGAGGGTATGCGTCTAGTGTGGCAGGTATAGTACATGAGTGTGCGTGACTGGGGGGAGGGAGCGGTGGTAGGGTGTGTATACGTATGTGTGAATGTGAGGGGGGTGTGTGAGTATGTGGCTTCTTATGTGTGCATGTGTGATTGAGTGACAGATATCTATTTATATTATTATCCGCCCATTACGTTTCCACTGCTGGGACACGGGCCTTCTCTCGCAGAGAGAGTATGGGCCATATTCCACCACGCTGGCCCAGTGGGGGTTGGTGGATGTGACATGTTCTTGAATTTTTGTGATAAATTCTTGGATATGCCGGTTTCCTCACGATGTTTTCCTTCACCGTATTGAGATCGTGTTTTAGATCCCCACATAACTTAAGAAAGTTAGTGGTGCGGGGCTAGCGGGAATCGAACTTGGGTGAGTCAGATCGAAAGACTCACGTGCTCCCACTGAGCCACACTCGCTCCTTTTCCTATCCTATTTCTATTTTTTTCTTTATAAATAAATAAATAACGCCTAACGATCACATGCAGAGATCTTGGCCTTTAATAAGGATTCCCTGTATTTAGGGAACCAGGAACTATGAGGACCATGGTCCCACAACACCCAGGCACGAAACAAATATTTGCGCTTTTGTTTTATGTACACATACATTTGTCCCGTCTTGGGAATCAAACCCGCAACCACGGTGGTGTAAGAGATTTGAGCCAACCTGCCCAACCACTACACCACAGAGGTTGTCAAAGCTGTCATAAGGATAGTCTTAGTAGAGTTCGTCAGAGCGAAATAAGCTGATGATGACGATATCCTTGTTGTTTAAGATTATCTCAATGTCTTTCATGCTGACAAGCTGAAGAAAATGTTGAAAAGCTGATTTTCTCTCAGTTTTATCCGAAAATGAAAACACAGAATACCTAATAGTATAACATAAGTTAGTCGTCCACGTCTGTCGTACTTCCGTACACACTGTGACCCTATTATAACGTAGAACCAATTTTCGACTCAAGGTTGTGTGGAAACAAAAAAAGGCGAACAGAAGGCAGTAGGTTACTTAGCATTCAGGCCCGCTGTAATTATATAACGGAACTTTTGGGTACGAAGCCTTCGTGAGATCTTAGCATTAATATTTTGATACCCAGCTTTTGTAAGGATTTACTTAGAATTATACATTGTTGTCATACACTTCGTATTAGCTTTTTTATAATCAACACTACAAAATACCAACAATAGCAAACATCGAAAGACGAGCCAAAAAGCTGGTTGGTGACGATGAGCTGGTTAGGACCAAGCTTCAGTCTTGAACATCGGCGCAAAGTTGCCAGTTTATCGGTCTTTTACCGGATACATTGCGGAGAGTGTGCGAGGGAATTACATGAACTTACCGCCTTCCCCATTCTGGAACTGGACAACCAGATTTACGGCAAGACGTCATCAATTTATGGTTCACATCCCTCCTGCTTGCACCAGGCCCTTTGCTTCGACCTTCACAATGCGAATGGCCCAGGAGTGGAACTCGCTATCGGCATCTGTGATATCTATAATCTAGGTGTCTTTAAGACAAGAGTGAAGGTTTTTTCTAGGCGTGCTACATCTGCGACCGCATCGTCACTTAATAACAGGTGACAAAGCAGTTAAACGCAAGCCTATATAATTAATCAAAAATGTATTTGTATAAAGTTTACAATGGGTATATTACAAAGCACCGACACCGGTCGGTAGGCAGGTGGTCCATGTCAGTGCGTTTTTCTTACTTATTTGTTACCTACCCCCATCATATCAATAATAATTTATATTGTTGCCACTTATCACAGTGATTAATAAACCTACTTAAGTTAGGTTAGTAAGTTTAAGTTAAGCCTAAGTTTGTTTCGCTTTGTAAACGGTGATAGCGAATGAAAGAGACTGAATCCTTCAACACAGGATTTATCCTAGTGTGGGATTCAGAGCTCATAGTATTGATTGTACTACACGATATATATTTACAATAAAATGATTGATTGAAAGCTGAAAAAAGAGTAAAAACATTCACACACACATGATGATGATGACATGCTATTAACCAGTTCCAAAAAAAAAAGTAATAAAATGGAATTGCATAAGCGCTACGCATCCACGCATCGATCATAATATTTCCCCAACAGACGCATTCCAAAATACAACAACGGGACGGCGGCGGCATGTTCATCAGGATTTTATTATCACTCCGCAAGGCGCGGGCCGCATTGCGGACCGGCCCGCCGCGACCTTGGACGTCTGTGGATCCTTGTCTGGTACATTTCGGGTTCATTGAAAGGGAAAGTTGGCTTTAACATCGTCTATCTTGGGACGTCAAGGGTTATTTATATATTTGGCGATTTATGCGTTTTTGTTTGTTTACTGTGTCATTGTTGTGGATTACAGCTTGTTGCTATGCTGTTTATCTGATTGGAGCTTAAATTTAGATCGCGTGTTTGGCTTAAGGTCAGTAGCCACATTAATGATTATCTACGTCTGAATGCGTCTCCAAAAAAAGTAGGAAGTTCTCCGTCATTTATAAACTGATTTAGAATTCTGTTTGCGTTGTTTTTAGTATAGTTTTAAGGTGGTCCTATATAAATTTCATTGATATTCATTTATATTGATTAGTAAAACTTTGTTTCAAAAATAGGTAATGTGATTATTTTCTAGTTCGCTGTTGTTGGTGTTCAATGGCTTTCTTTATTTACCATTAATTTTATTTACTAAATTATGTATACCTTTACTTATATACAATATTAAACTCATTAACTTATTTATTATTATATATACATATTTATAAAAAATGGAGGGATTATTTATATATTCGTTAGGCGTTATTATTATTAGGTATATATTATTTTACATTTGGTATCTACCCTCATACATATCATATTATTCTAACATTAAACTAAATAATATTCAGCGGGATTACACTATATATTTTCATTGCGTTTGAGTTAATAAAAAAAGAGATAAAGCATGAAAAGATTTAACGCTTTAGTTTTAATCAAACAAATATATATAGCATACAATGTAATTATACTAATAGGTTCAGGCTAAGCCTTTACACAAGTAATGAAGGATATGCTCTGACTGCTCTGGCTGTCAGAGCTCATCCTTCATTACTTGGTACTGGTACTACTCTGGTGAAAATTAATTGAATATAACAATAAATGTCTTAATTATTAATTAACCTAATGAAACGTTGTTCTTGTTGAAGAGCGAATGTGGCTCAGTGGGAACATGTGCGACTTTCGATCCGACGCACCTGAATTCGAATCCCGCTGGCCCCGCACCATAGACTTTCTTAAGCTATGTGCGGATTTAACATTCGCTCTAAAAACGGCGAAGGAAAACATCGAGTGAAAACCATGGCATGTCCAAGAATTAATCACAAAAATTCAAGGACATGTGACATCCACCAACACGCACTGGGCCAGCGTGGTGGCCCATACTCTCCCTATGAGAGAAGGCCCGTGTCCCATCAGTGGGAACGTGATGGGCTGATGTTGATGATGAACGTGGTTCTTGTTTTGTAAACTTAAGTATTTTTAAAACAATTTTAAAGTAAAAAAAAAATACAATAATTTAATTTAAGAAATGAAGATAGTAATGAAATACTGGTAAACTTTCGTACATTTGTGTAACGTAGTATTTCTCCTAATGTGGCAATATAAATAAAGCACAGATTAATATTTTATATTCAAATATCATTTTAATATACTTAAGTCTGATTTCGTATAAAATATTAATATTATATAAAAAATGCCCTCTTGTCGAAGCCGCAGGTGACAAGAGGGCTGGCTCATTCCTGGCTCAAAGATTAGCGGTCATACAACGCAGGAATGCAGCCAGCGTTCTTGGCACCTTGCCTCACGGATACCACGTGCATAGTTTTCTTACTTCTATAATTTAGTTTCTTCCTAATAGGTTTTCAATATAATTTAATTTCCATAATATGCAAATATTCTTAAATTTAAAACATTTAGTACCATAAAATCTAAATATGAACTTGATCAGACTTTTTTACATTTTTATTATAGTATCAGAATAAATAACTATAGATATAGAAATATATCTATTAATATAAAAGTAGAACTGAACCAATTCTGTACATTGAAGATATTAAAAAAAAAGCAACTAGTATCGACTATTTAGAGGGTACTAAGCACAAATTCACTCTTTTTAGAATTTTTGTCTGTTTGTTTGTTAGTTTGTTATCATTATAACTACAATAACTAGAACGGACTTTGATGCGGTTTCCAGGGCTTGGTAGCATCAGTCCTAACTTAGATTATAGGATATATACATCAAAATCGGTTCGGGAACTAGGAAGATACAGCTTGACCTTTTCGTAGTACGCGCTCTCATATACAGGGGAGATTTTGCTAAGATGGTCTTGGACAAAATACGAATACGGGCTTTCTCTGCCGTTTACACGGACGATATCGCGGGAAAAAACTAGTGATTAATAAATTATTAACATTGTATGTCCCTACCTATCGGAGAATGCAAACCAGTAGATTTAAATACAGTATTATTTATTATTAATATACGTACAGCTACGATATAGCTGTAAAACAGAATGTGGAGACTGTTTTCATGATGATTACGTCGAGTTTGGTCAGATCTCCCCCTCATACCGAAAACTAAATATTATACTGATGTTATATTTTCATGTAATAATTATAAAAAACAAAACCAGCATTTATTTTAGAATGACTTTTAATCAATGACTTTTATGATAAAATTGCTTTAGACATTCTATAATCGCAAACATAAAATTGAGTCGTATTTTTTAAATCTTTTTAAGTTATCGAGGATTTGGTCAAATATACCATGTCACTCTCATAGGGACTTTCACATAAAAACTTCTACTATATACGCTTAATACCTAATTTAACAATTTTGTATAACCTCTTGATTTTTTCTGATTCCCTAGATAAAGGGGCAGCCAAGCTAATAAATATACCAATCATAGTTGAATCAAAACTACTTTCTAACAGAAACATACTCAGAAAAATATTGCTAGTTAAGGAAAATCGATGTATTTTAGTATTACAATAAGTTTATCTGACCCAGTGATAGTGTTGCCACTGTCTATGAATATAGAAAGAAAGAAGAAACAAAATAAATTTATTCGAACATCACACAACATTACACTGAACATACTAGAATAAAACAATAAATACAACCAGTGAAATGTTGCGCGATGTCAGGAAAAGGTCTCTGCATACGCTAATCCGACTCAGCATACGCTAAGGTATTTTTAAGTACCTAAGCACCGATTTGCAGTCGGAACCCTGTCCATGACATCACGAACAATCAGACGAAACATTACAGTAAAAACACACATATAAACACAAAAAATAAAAATATATAAACCAGAAATAGTACTAGAAATAATATTGTTATGGCAACTCCACGAATGTCAAACATGGTTTTTTTTTTATCAAAAATCACTGTTACTATTCTTCCTCTGAGGTTACTATATCTTTCTATTTTGTTTTTTTTCGTTAATTCCAGTTTTGGTCACTGATAAGTTTTATTAATCCTACTATCACTGTCATATTACTTTATTTTAACTGACTTCAAAAAATAAGAGGTTGTCAATACAACGGTAGGTTTTTTTTTGTATGTTTGTTACGCCATTACTCCGACAATTATAATTTCATTTTAAAGATTATTTTTTGGTTTGGTAGGTACTTCAGAGGTGGTCCCATATAAATGTTATTGAAATTAATTGAGCACTTTATGAAAAAATTTACATAAACAAAAAATATAAGTTAAGACTTGAAGTCGGTTCTTGATTTTTCATGAAAATTATTATCGATAGTCCCGATCTGAAGTTCCGACGGTGAGATACGTTTGTGCCGTTTGTAGCACTCAACACCAGGGGTTCCCAAAGTGTGCGCCGTGGCGCCGAAAGCGTTACAAATGACATTTTTTTTTTCTATTGTGCTCATATTTATTGAAGAAATTTACAATTATCACAAAAAAAAAGAAATTAAAAAGATACTAAAATATGTCCAACTAGAAATTTATATACAAGTGGTGACCATGCGGCAAGGTGCCAAGAACGCTGGCTGCATTCCCGCGTTGAATGGCTAAAGCTAATCTTTGAGCCAGGAACGAGCCAGCCCTTTTGTCAACTGCAGCTTCGACAAGACGTGGGCAAATTTTTTTATATAGATGTTTTGTGCTTGGACCCCATGGACCAAAGGTTTCGACACCAAGCGGCGCAAAAATGTAATCACTGCAGAGTGAAGCATATTTCCGTCGCTTGGCGTCTTCGGCAGCCTCCGCCGCGGCTCCGGCTTTTGACACTGATCCACTGAGGTGAGAAGGAGCCAACGTATCAACGCAAGTTGCGTCCCATACGAGGGCTCGACGACGCTCCCAGGGGATCAGCGTCATGCCGTCCGGACGCTTACCATCATCGCGAACAACCCCCACCGGTTCTAGCACCGAAGGGATGTTGATGGTGGCAAGTGTCCGTTTGATGATGTCGTTTATGGAGCCGTGGCGGGAGAATCTGCCAGCACTTTTCTGGCAATACAGTCCATGAAGTCCGTCCCTGTTGACGTTGCTGCCACATGGACACCGATGGCGCTCCACAATTGCCGCACCCAGTCGCTGACCGACTGCAATGCAGAAGCTGCCATCGTCGAGCAGTGTGCCGAAGTTAACTGAAGGAAGGGCGTGAAGCCATTGCCCTGATTCAATGACATTATTTAATGACATTATTACATTATATTATTACATTATTACATTATTATTATGCCGCTCTTTCTCACGGGTTATACACCCGGTCCTTAGAAGGCTTGCGCGGGGACATGAGTCCAACACGTAGAGGCCTTTTAGAGCATTTAATTTAGATATGTAATGGGCAACACTTATCGGGGAATGTCTCTAAGTGCATCATTAGAAGATACAATCAAGACAGCCCCCGATAAGTGCGAGGACTATTATTGAAGATATGAAAATTACTTATGATTGGGCTATAGAGGTGAATTTTTAATGGATGAGAGCCGGGCATATAAAAAAATATTATAGATTATGGTTTTAATGGATAATAGCCGGTCTATGATATGAGACCTCGGCACCTGCCAGTTCCGCCTCATAAGAAAATATTTATTATTATTATTATTATTATTATGGCTATTGAGGTGATATATTATATACCTCAATAGCCCAATTATTATAGATTATGGTTTTAATGGATAATAGCCGGTCTATGATATGAGACCTCGGCACCTGCCAGTTCCGTCTCATAAGAAAATATTTTGGCAGGTGGTGACTCGCCACCCACTAAACGGGCCCCCTATAAGGGCCGCCGTTCATTGGCGAAGAGAGGGGCAACGTTGGTGTGGGTGGCTAAAGGGTGTCGAGAGGTGTACTGCAGTTTCACTTAAACGCTACTCCCGGCGTTATGCCTTTTAACACTTCCACTCTTGGAGCTTTGTTCTTAGCTCTTGCACCTCCACCCCCGGACGGCCAGTTAAGGCAAGCCGGGGTTCAGGGGTCTCATTTAGCCCCAGGGAGAATCTCGGGGTAAGGCTCAGTGTCGCCACGCACCGGCGACTCGGCGACTCGCCACAAAGTCGCCCCTGGCCTTATTATTATTATTATTGTTTTAACGAATAACGTTTCTCTCCCACAACAGGAGGTAAATGAGGCACGGGCCGAAGCCAAGTGCAAAAGTATAGAAATAATTGCAGTAGTCACCTATCTACATACTCAAAAAATTACGTACAATGCGGCAGGTGTTTAAAATAGCAGCTTTTTGTAGGAGTATATAGCTTGTTTATTATTATTATTATTACATTATTATTATTACATTATTATTATTATATTATTACATTATTTCATGATTTAATGACATTTATGTCTACAATACTCCATGGTCAGCTTTAATCATGTCTGCGGCCTTCTCTGCGATCATGATCGTAGGAGCATTGGTGTTACCACTTGTAACAGTCGGCATCACGCTGGCGTCCACCACTCTTAACGCCTGGACCCCACGAACCTGGAGCCGAGTATCCACCACACCCTCTGGCCCCATGCCGCAAGTCCCCACTGGGTGCCATAGCGTCGAAGTAAATGTCAACACATAACATTTCCAGTACTCATGACTGCCATGTTTTAATTCACTACACCCATTACTGTCAGTAAAGATAGGCACTGATTCAACACTCTTGAAATAAGTCGTATTTAATATCTTCAAATAATCTTCAATTGAACGAGCATGGGTCTCTAAATCCTTTTTATTCGAATAAAATCCAGTGTGAATTAGAGGACTTTCCTCCGGGTTCTTACTTCTCAGTTTTATACTTCCTCTTGACTCTGGATGCAAGAGAGTCACAAGAGCAGAAAACGTCTCTTTATCTTGAACGATCTCATTGAAAAACATACATATATCATCAGTGTATTCAAAAACAAACGTGCAAATTAGGGCTACCTGAATTGCAGCTGGTGGAAACGGGAACCCAAGAATTTGGTAATCAGGAGTGGACTGCGATTTATTAAGAGCTACATGGCCCATCAGTACCGGTAAAGGAAGCTTATCCAGGTTCAAAAAGAATTGTAGATTGTCTTTGACTGTTTCATAGCCCCTCTGTCCTGTTAGAAGAACTGGCACGGTCATGTGATCTTGAAGATTCTCTCCTACTTTGGGAGAGTCTACTATTGTTTTAATTTTGACCTGATCCAAATGCTTCTGTGGTCCGATTCCTGATAGCATTAAAACTTGTGGGCTATTTATAGCCCCTGCGGATAGAATAATTTCAATGCCAGCTCTTAGTTTAATAACTTTTCTATTCGGCAAAATCAATTTAACACTTGTAGCCCTTTTATTTTCGTCAAATTTAATCTTGGTTACTAATGAATTTTTTAACACATGAAGGTTTGACCGATTTTTGATAGGTCTGAGGAAGGCGGCTGCCGTGCTTTGTCTCATTTGATTATTGACAGTGAACTGTGGCTCGGAGTATCCAAGCTGTTCTGGTCCGTTCGTGTCGAGAAGGATTTTGTGGCCGGCTTCTTTGAACGCTTCGAGATATTTTCCATTCCTTTGTTTCCATTGTGGTCGAGTGACACCAAGGTATCCTTTTGTATTGTGAAGAGACGCTGTATTACTCGTTGCAATAGGTTTATCATTCAGCCGCTCGCTCTTTTTAAAGTAGTGTGTCACAGTGTCCCAGTCCCAGCCTTCGTTGCCTTGTTCCACCCAATTTTCAAAATCAGCTCTATTGCCTCTGACATAGAACATGTAGTTGGAAGCACTAGATCCGCCCAACATCTTGCCTCTAGTCATGTGAATGTTCTTCGTTCTGTGTGATTGCGCGGAATACCCATCATTAACAGAATAGTACTTCCAGTCTGCGTAAGGCGATTTGTCGATAAAAGGGAAGAATCCGGGTATCTGCAAAATAGTCACGTTTTACAAAAAGTACGTCTTTCTAAGTGCCTGCGTTTTTATTTTCCTTTTTCTTTATGAAATATTTCATAATAGATTTTTCTACAATTGTACAACAAAGTGCAGTTCTTAGTCATTTTAAAAGCTTTTATGATTGTAACTGTTAAAATAAAAGCTTCCCTCGTAATAGCTTACACAAACAGCTCTTGTAAAGTGTAGTTCATAAATTGCTTAATATTAACATGCGCAAAAATATTCTTTACATTAATATTATTTTTTACAAAGAAAGCCAAATCATCATCCGTAAATAGGGGCTAATCAGTATTTATCAAAGAGTTTTCATCTGAGTTTCTCATCATTAAATATTTACAAAGTAGGTACTTGACCCATTATAGGAAGAGAAAAAAGGCAGATTTTCATTTTTTTCCAAAGCTTAATATTTAATGAAAAATGCTTTATTTATCATTGCACATATACAATATTGGGTTACCTGTGAGTGGTCATCACACTAGGCGTTTAAAGTCTGTATCGTGAGGACTTTTTTTGATTCACAATCAGTATTTTGACAGACACAAAATAAAAATAAAATGGCATAAATAAATAATACATATTATTTCAACCATCAAAATTATGTGGTACATACATATTTATATATGCTAAATATATAATTCAATATAATAAAAGTTAGTGGCTGCTTTCTCACAAGTGTCAGCTGATTTTCTGTAATACTTTTTAACTTACCACAGACTCAATAGGAGGGTCACCCCCTGCTTCAATTAAAAGCACTTGCCAATGAGGGACCTCCGAGAGTCTGTTAGCCAAAACGCAGCCAGCAGACCCACCCCCCACTATTATGAAGTCGAATGCTTGACCATCTGAAAATGCGTTATCGTTATAAGTGCCTAATACTTATTAGATGTACCCGGCAGTCCCGGCATGCGTTACGATGCCAGAGGTTTTGGGTACCCTCGCAGGCATACAAAGAAGAACCCGACAAAATTTTCATTACAATCGGATCAATGGTTTAGGCACGCATAGAGGACAATATATACAATTATTTTTTTACCTCATACTATGCCGACGTTTGACCACGATCTCACCTGATGAGAAGCGACGATGTGGTGAAAGATAAAGCACGCTTGCCTAGTAAGTATCTATTCAGTCTTGATTTGAACATACCCAGGTTGTGTTTAATATCAAACACAGATGATGGCAGGGCGTTCCACTCCTTAGCTGTACGTATTAAGGAGGATGAGCTCAAACGCTTCGTACGAATAGGTGGGACTTCTACCATGTAGGGCTGGCGTTCTGCCGATTGCCTTGTTATCCGATGGTGAAATGGTGAATTTACGACGTCGGCGCCACCCGCAGATAATAGAAGTTGTGCCTGTTAGTACTAAACGTTTTGAATCACCTTTTTTGTGCGAACGTAATGGAATGCTTTGCCTTCGTCGTCTGCGTATCCTGCGTGTTTCCACATAAATACAATTCGGGTGTGTTCGAATCAAGATTAAACAAGTCTACTAATCAAGCGTGCTATATCTTATGATTTATTTCTTGGCATATCTTAGTATCCACTTATCCATTTATTATAGACGTAATACATACCGTAAACCTTAGCTTGCGGAGGATATTCATGAGAGGTGAGGTTGAAGACAGACAGCATCGTCAGAACCGTCTGTAGGTTCTTCATCAAAGGATTCAATGCCTTCACTTCGGCGGCAGCTAAGAAGTTCAACAGCGGGTTCATTCTAAACCAAAAGCAAACAGCGTTAATTACGAATTTCATATCTAAATTTCACTAGCCCAGGATATCTTCTGATTTTACTTTTTCTCTTTTTTCTCTCATCATCATCATCAGCCCATTCACGTTCCCACTGCTGAGATAGAGACCTTCTCTCTTAGAGAGAGTATCCACCACGCTGGCCCAGTGCGGGTTGGTGAACGACACTTTGAATTTTTGTGATAAATTCTTGAACATGCCAGTTTCCTCACAATGTTTTTCTTTACCGTTTTTAGAGCGAGTGTTAAATCCGCACATAACTTAAGAAAATCAGTGATGCGAGGCCAGCAGGGTTCGAACTTGGGTGCGTCTCTCTTTTTTTCTCTCTCGAAAAAATAAATATCTCTTATTAAGTGGTGGGTCCTTTAATTACTTTTGTCAAGGTTAACTGAAAACAAAGCAACGATATAAATTTTATCCACTAGTATACTAGAAGTTATTAAAACACAAGATTGACTTAGAAGTAAGTCTAAAATCCTTATAGTTGGACTTAAACTTACCGATTTGGTTTTAAGAACAAATTTATATATATATTTTTTATAAACAAATTTTTATATTTTTTATTATTTATTTATGATTACTATGGTGTACCTTGAAGTACTGCACTGCAAAATTAGTTGAAATAAACACAACACCACATGCTACGGCAATCGTATTACTAAACTATAATGCGAGAATCGACTATATATAACTGTACACTAAATATTTGCTAGAGCCTCATTATTAATGTAACGGCAGCTGTACATTACGATAAGCCTTTGATCTCACGTCTAGATACTGTTGTTACTCGAAGTAGGTCTCTCGTATGTGGGAGGCCGTCTGGGTAAGTACCACAGCTTCGACAGTTATTCTGCCGCCGAGCAGTAGTGTGTAAGCATTACTGTGTTACGGTTTGAAGGGCATTGTAGCCCCGGAAATTACTGGGTATATCCGATGTCTCGGGGTAATCGCAATGCAGTGCTACGCAGTGCTTTTTATGGTATTAAAAGTTCTGGGTGGCACTGCAATTGTTATAGGCAGGCGTGGCGCTTACCATCAGGCAAACGACATGCTCGTCTATAAAAAAACTCAATACCATAAAAATAAAAATGTATTCTGTATGTTTAACTAAAGCCGTGTGTAGACACACATAGATGATTCGTCCGTAAGTTGACGACAACCTATAGACGATGGGTTGCTATTGCCACCTGAATTCGTATAAGAATTTTAGATTGTATTTTAGTTTTAATTTACCGAGATCAAAAAAGGAGAAGGTTCTCTATTCGGATGTGTTTTTTTTGTGTTTGTTACCTCAGAACTCCGTCATTTATGAAACGATTTGTAAAATTATTTTTGCGGTGGGTTCAGTATAGCTACGAAATGGTCCCATATAAATTTCATCAATATGTGACCTTGGACTTCGAAGATACATTGAAGTTGGTTTTTGTTTTTTTCTAATTACTTTTCAATTTATTACATTTTATATTTTTATATCCTAACTTTTATGTTTGTAAGGGAATAACTTTGGATCTTTTTGTCTGTAATAAAGAATAAATAAAAAAACAACAAGTATACATTTTATAAAAAGTATACATTTTAAATAAAAAACCGACTTCAATGTATCTTCGAAGTCCAAGGTCACATGTCGATGAAATTTATATGGGACCACTTCGTAGCTATACTGAACCCAACAAAATAATTTTCCAAATCTGTTCATAAATGACGGAGGTCTATGGTAACAAAAAAAAAAAAAGTAAATAAAGTACTGGTAATATGAAACCATGGGGCTCAACATCAGGAGAGAATCAACATTGTTGTTTGGCAACATTGTTCAAAGAAGTAATGCCACCAGACTTTTGGGTACCTTACCCGCGGACAATGACCTGCTGTTTACTATTTATAGGATTCTTTTGTATATTTTAGTTGAAGTTGATAATTAAAGATTTGTATGTCATTGACTTAATAAATATTTTATAAAAAAAAACGCCTAAAATTATGTTCCGTGTCCACTCGGTGTTTTGTTCGCTTCCGCATTTGAAACGCGTACCTTGTTAGTCTTGATAGTCTAGTTCCTAATTACATTCCATTATGCGTAGAATAATGTCATCCTTGCCGACTTCGGCTATGGGTACAACTTTTGCGATTTAATTAATTAGATGAGCTTATGCGTAGTATAAATACATATATAATTAGAGCAAAACTATAAATAAATTATAACCGGTTAAATCGTAAGATCTCTTATCTTTTATACCATTAAAGTCATGAAACTAAGTCACTCCTGTACATTGAAGATATTTTTAAACTGATTTTAATGCAGTCTCCAGGTTTTGGTAGCATTAGTTCCAAGTTAGATTTTATTTATAGGATATGTCACATCAAAATCTGTTGAGTGATTACGAAGATACAGCTTGACCTCTTCGTAGTACGTGCTCTCATATATTGCGGAGGTCTTGCTAAGATTGTCTTGTAAAAAATACGAATATGGGCTTCCTCTGTCATTCACGCGGTCGAAATTGCGGGAAAAAGCTAGTATTTTAATATTTTCGCTGATGTGATTGTCTTAATGTGAGAAACTCGTACAATTAACTCATGATAGCCTTTGTAGTGTGTTCAGAGTGGTGTTTGAGCAGGTCAATTCATAATTTTAAGGAGCCGAGTTCGATTCCCGCTACGGGATAAATATTTTGTGCACAGAAATAAAAGTCAAATATTAGTTTATTATAGGTAATGGTTCTTTGGATATGTAGCGAAAGATCTAATATTTTTTATTATGTTTGGGATATATTCAGTAACTATCTTCATCCCACATTGTTGCCAGTTGCCGAAAAGTTAAGTAAGATTAAACTATACTTAGATTTTTCTAAAACGTCATAGAAAAATCATGTTATCCATAGACCTAAAAGCGAACCGAATAAGAAATGCCCTCAGGGTCAGATATTTAAAATTTATAAAAATTTTAAGAATTTTAAAACCATTTAAGTACCCTCTAAATTTACTTGTTTTTCATGTACCTATATTTAAGGTACCTATATTAAGTGTTTATCTATCTATCTATCTATCTCTCATCAGCCTATTTACAAGAACAAACTACGAACTTCCTTGCTAAACAATTGATCTAGTGCCTCTACCTGTCCCACTAAAAGTTAACTACTTGCGCAGTGGTTAAACCTATTCAGACATTTCGAATAGCGCCATCTAGCGGATGGCGGTTGGTTTCTGTTTGTTCAGGTGGCAGGTCGGTGGTTAACAAGTTTGTGCGATGGGCCACTTTAGGTAACTAAAAGTTTTCTTTGTTTAGTGTTGTTTGTGAAGGTTTAGTAGATTTTAGATAGACAGATAAATAAATAAATACTTTAAAAAGTGATACAATGGTTTTTTTTTTATCATGGACAATCAAAATTCAAAGTAATTTATTAAATATTGGCATCACAATTTGATGCCAATATTTAATAAATTATTAACGTACTTATGAGAACCTCTTCCCAGAATATTTGATAGAAGCGATCTCTTCCAGGCAACCTTTGGATGGAGAGAAATTACTAAAATGATAATAGGCAAAGCCGTAGCGTCTACATATAAAAGAAAATTGTAATTTATAAATGAACTAGCTTTTTCCTGCGACTTGGTCTGTGTAGACGACATAGAAAGCTGTGGCGGTGGCGTTATGTTTGTGTGAATGAACGAAGATCGGCCCTTCGTCACTCACACAAACATAACGCCACCGCCATTGCTATTCTTCAGTTGTTGCTTAGCGAAATTCCGTCCGCCGCTTTTTGTTTGTCAAGCCGATGTGACGGCCGATCAGCATAGTATGATGTTAATTAATGTGTGGGTGAGGCTTGTGTACGACTGAGCGGACTGGCATAGCATTAGTGCTTCACTTTTGAATGTAACGACGAGGCGTCCGCCTTTTTTTATTCGTTTTTTTTTTACCTTTTTTTACTTGTCTGAAAACAGTATAACTATTCGAACTCTGGCTGAACTTTTTTTTTTATTGGCGATGTTAGAAGGGCTTTCCGCTGTGCGACCACATCGCCCAATCGGTACATAATATAGGTTAACAACTAATAAAAAAACTAACATCGTCTAGTAGCAAAAAATAAATCTACAAGTTTATATAGGTTCAGAGTTTTCCTGGCTGAACTTGCAAAATAAAGCCTCATCACCATCATCATCATCATCACCATTGAGTGCCTTCTTATATTTCGGAGATCTAGCCAAAACTTTCACGATGTGCAAGCCTCATACCACTTTCGAGTCTCGAAACAGATAATGAAACCTTGCCAAATCTTATCTCAGTAAATCTCACTTTTGCATAGCTGCCAGAAAACCATGAACTATAGAGATGTATATAATATAATAAAACAACGTCACCTGAATGCAAAAACCAACTAAGTGGGCTGTTTAACATTTTTAATATTTTAACATTAGTATGTAGATCTTGAAGAGGAGATTCTAATAGTAATCGTAACTCATTTTTGTTAAAAAGCGCACTTAGTTGGTTTTTGCAGTACCCCTTACTGCAAAAACCAACTAAGTGCGCGCACGAGAATAGAAGAATAGAATTGAATAACTATAGAATAACATAACAATACAGAAACAATTAAAACTAAAATAACAATTTGCTTAATATTAGTGTCACGGTGGGCGGTATTATCGCTCAAAGCGATCTCTTCCAGACATCCCAAAAGTGGAAGCATGTAGACAAAACTATATATAGACGGCTAAAATAATTTTGGAGGTAGGTACATAATAAACGTAATCCACTCTTATCTAATTAACGCTTATCTATCTAAAGTAGGTATATATAGCATGAACAATATTTCATGTCTGTCATTGTCATTGCTTTAAAAGGGTGTGGCAAAGCCTTATACATATGTTTTTTATTGGACAATAATTAATTTGTTTAATATTCACCCGATGTTTCCAGATAGTATTACCAGACCCCTGACACTCCATACAAATTCGTCGAGCTGTCTACTACTATGAGTACTACTGGCTCACCGGCCTGTCCACACACGTTTTGTGTGTGTGCGTAATAGGAAATCGGACAGTAATCGAGAAAAAATCTAAAATGTAGTTAGAACGAATGTTCTTCGAACCAGAAAGATCATTCAATCAATATTTTTGTGAAATAATAATGATTTATATTTTTAAATCAATAAACAAAATCAAATAATTCTGACATTTTTAATCTGTTCTTGGCGACACTCACTTTAAATGTAGATTCAGATTGCTAGAAGCATCGAGTTTTCAATCCCAGCTGTCGGGTGCAGTCTCGATTGGCACGTTTCTCATTCCACTGCGCTGCCCGTTCCTGAGATTTTGTCATAGAAATCGGAAGTTTTAAGATAGAGATCAGTGGGTATTGTGCCATTGTGAGTCATTGTGCCTAATGGAACATTAGGTATACCGTACCTATTAATAATGCGGTACATTAGCTGGTTTTTACAAGCTTTTATTTAACTTGCAATGTTTGTTTGTTTGGGTCAAATCGTGCGAGTTGAATCGGAACCACTTCCTCTTATCCTACGGAATTGAAATTTTGCATACTTGTCAAAGTCCGATGACAATGCAATATTATGATGACAGCCAGCTGATCTGATTCTGAAGACGGAAGGTGGGCAATGGAAGTCTTTGACGAATAATAGTAAACTAACTCGTCGTGTTTGGGATCATTTTAATCTGCTCGCGGTTCCGATTACGAATTTGTTAAAAGCTTGCCTTGAAAAATATATATTTATTTTTATTTTTAAATGTTAATTGGCTTGCGTTTGACCGCATAATAAAATTTTTCAACAAAAATATTGTTTATGGTGGTATAGTTGCATTAGGGTCTTTATAAAAAATGGATCAGGGGCGCTGCTTTGATATCCTTCTAGTCCTATCCTATCATACTATCTTATCCAATCCTAAAAGGATATCCTTGTAGGATAAAAGGATTTAAAAAATGAGAGGTCCAAATAAGTTATAAGAGAGTCGGTCAGTAGATATAATATTGCAGTCTCATTGAACTTTGACAAGTATGCCAAAATTTCAACTGCGTAGCATAAGAGGAAGTGGTTCTTATTCAGCTTTTATTTTGAAATTAAATTATTTATTATTATTATTATTACTATAGCTTGCAAGATTTGACCAAAATAAACATAGATTGCAAGTTAAATAAAAGCTGGTAAAAATGAGAATACCAAATTAGTTATACGAGAGTCAGTTAGTAGATAGAAATAATATGCAAATCGTTTTAAATTTCGAATTTTAAAATCGTAGTGCTACGATGCGGTAATTTTACGCAGTCGTAAAGTTTATACGTGAGGCTGCAGACAGCGTGCCGTCGTTTTATGTACTGGCAAGGATACCCGTTACGTCATGGGTACGCCCAGTGCATACACATCATAGGTTTTGACCGAGCAAAGCGTAGTTGCTGACAACTAATCATACCTAATCATAATCATAATCATAATAAATTAATTGGTAAATGTCAAATTTATATGTTAAAAAATAAGGCTTATGTTTACCTGACCACCAGATATAGTGAAATGTAACGGCAAAAAAATACTTTTCAACACACTTAACACGCTCATAAAGTGGCTCTATGGTCACCGCAATTAGGCACAGAATGACACCCATAATCAAACTGTGACTTTTTCATTGCTATAACTCACTAGTGAGTTATAGTTTTTTTTTTAATTTTATTGGTTGAGGTGCTTTTTGTTCTTAAAAAAGCTTTTATTCAAAAAAGATCGTGTTTAATAGAACAAATAAATTAATGTTCCTATTGCTTGCTCATTTCATGCAACTTCTTATTTAAACAGATAATTTTAACTCGTACGTGTTTAATAAATAAAACTTTCACTCAAATATAAATTTTGTTTTCTCAGTAATAAAAGAAAACTTTAAATTCCCCATTTTGTACGTGGCAGAATAGGCGCAAACCCTATGCGCGGAAAATAAAAAACAAACCTCATCCCTTTAGACTGTGGCTGATCGCAAGGCGCGCGCATAGGAAAACTGATTAATTTTTCAGGCTAAAGCGAATCATTTTTCACAACTCGTTTTCACTGTTGAAACTGAGTTTTTATTGTTATTTTATTCACAAGTGTGTTGAAAAACGTCGTATGATACACGTGTGTGTTGATGATTACCGTCCTCGGCTCTCTTAAGACCCTCACCTAAATGGCGCTCACTCTCAACGGCGCCTCAGCGGTAATCACCAACATTACACACTAGTACCATAATGTACTATGATATTCCCAAAATTTGATGGTCATTATATTTTTTCCCAAAAAATAATATTATAACTATATCAAAAATCACAAAAAAATACATCATTGTAAGTTTGTTGCTAAGCAAAGTCACAGTTAAATGACAAATTAAATAATTAATTTATGTCAATGTGAAAATTATTCAAATAAAGTACAATGTCAGTACAAAAAATCCAATTAAATTATATGAATGTCATAATTTCACTAAGGCTCTGCGCAAACGAACTACCGGCCACTGGCCACCACAGTAGTCAGCGACTTTTTCAGCACTTTTCGTACATTTTGCGCGACAGCCACCGGCCACTGGGCGACTGGTGGCTAGACTGTATGTGATGACTTATGTTGTGCTGGCGTGTGTTTAGTGTGGCAGTGGCTCGTTTGTGTGGTGCCTAGGCATTTCGGTATTTAATTTACTGTTTGTAGATATGTATGTATGTCTGATTTACGATATCTTTCGAATGGCTTTTTATCAACCAATCAATTAATCAAATCATTTATTGCGAGAATAAAGTACATAAAGGTGATAAAATTCTAAAAATAAGTCCTTCCTTACATTTTACCATAACAATTGCAATGGTGTGCAATAACATGTCTTATCAATTATTTAAATTATTTTAGATCTCATATACGAACAAATCATTATTATTAAATTAATTTCAAAAAGCTTTAAATGTCATAATAAATTAAAAAATTAAAATGTCAAAATATTATTAGTCTAATAAATGTCAAATTAGTGATAAACTTTTGAAATTACTTAACTTAATTGCATAAAATTCAACATTAGCATTAATTTATAATTAGCTGTTTTTAACCGACTTCAAAAAGGAGGAGGTTTACAATTCGACGGTATGTTTTTTTTTTATTTTTTTTTTGTGTGTTTGTTACGCGATTACTCCGCCAATTATGCATTGATTTCGATGATTCTTTTTTTGATTGGTAGGTAATACTTCAAAGGTGGTCCCATATAAATTTTATCGAAATTCATTCAGTAGTTTTTGAAAATAATAGCGAAAACAAAAAATATAAGTTTAATCTTCAAGTCGGTTCTTGTTTTTTCGTAACCAACTTTCTAAAGGTGGAGGTTTGTATTCGACTGCTTCACCTGCTTCACCCAGGGTTGACTTCCGGTGAGGGAACTCCTCAACGGTGAATAGTACAGACACAACATTTCGTAAATGGATTTAACCATAATAGCCTGTTCTAAATTCCACCATGACATGGTAGATACACCCAGGATTGACTTTCGGCGAGGGAACTCCTCAACAGAGATATAGGACAGACATGAAATTTTTTTGTACGTGCATTTAATTGTGATAGCCCGTTTTAAACTTCGTCATGATGTGGCTTCTAGATCATAAAAGCATGTTTTTAAAAACTTTTTGAATTAATTTAATTAAAACTTGTTTTTCACTAAAAAGGGTAAAATAAATTATTTTAAAAAAAAAACTAAACCGACTTGAAAACTACAAATGGCACTCAAAAGTAAAAAATAAATTTTATAATTATCATAAGCTGACGTGATTATACAGGTACCACAAGCTTAAAATACCGACTGAGTCGAGTGCATAGGAACAAAGTGACTGACGTTTGCGTCAGTCACTTTGTGTTGTTACTCTGTGCCATGACCCCACTTTGAGAAACATGGCACTTTAAAAAACTCATTTTGATATAGCTACATTATTAATGCCAGGACTCCTTAAATGCAATGCTATCATCATTTAGTATAGGCCGCCACCTGTTTGCACAGTAATATTGGTAGTGGGTCGAATTGAAGCATAAGGACTATTAGGAGCCTTACCACTAGCGATTTGCGAAAGTGTGAAGCGTTTACGCGGCGAATCTTTTGCGCATTTGAGGTGCACTCGCGGCACCTCAAATGCGCACAGGTACGGACAAGCCGTGCACTCGCGGCGAACACGCTGCACACTTGTGATAAGCATGCCATGCCATGCACTCGCAGCAAATACGCTGCGCCCTCGCGACAAACACGCCGCGCACTCGCGACAAACACGCTGTGGACTCGCGGCGAACACGCTGCGCACTCGCGGCGAACACGCTGCGCACTCACGGCGAACAGGCTGCGCACTCGCGATATAAACACGCCACGCACTCGCGGCGTACACCACGTGACACGACGGTTAATAAGTAAGTACCTATACTTTATAAGGTAATCAACGGTATCTATAGTATCTTCATCATCATCATCATCATCAGCCCATCACGTTCCCACTGCTGGGACACGGGCCTTCTCTCATAGAGAGAGAATGGGCCACAATCCACCACGCTGGCCCAGTGCAGGTTGGTGAATGTCACATGTCCTTGACTTTTTGTGAAAAATTCTTGGACATGCCGGTTTCCTCACGATGTTTTCCTTCACCGTTTTAGAGCGAGTGTTAAATCCGCACATAGCTTAAGAAAGTCAGTGGTGCGGGGCCAGCGGGATTCGAACTCGGGTGCGTTGGATCGAAAGTCGCACGAGCTCCCACTGAGCCACACTCGCTCTATATAATAATGGTAACTTGTATTGAAGTTATAATAAAGAATGGGTGCGCGTGACTTCGGAAGGAAACCAGAGAACTGTCATGCTTGCATGCATGCTTGCTGAATAGTGTTACAAATTGGTAATGACGTCCAAATGACCCAAAGATGTACTTCCCCTTAATTCATTTTTCGTAGGGGAGACCAGGGATGGACGTAACAATTTTAGAATTTTTCGTAATATCTAACAGAGATTTCTGAATATTAAAATTCTAATTAATACACATGATAGATTCGTCTTTCAGCTTTCTCTTAACACCAGCTTAAATGCAATTTATATTACAGATTTTGATAAAAACGTCAAAATATTTGAAGTGGGATTTGTTACAACCATCCCTACCCCTAGGGTTGGTTGTAACAGTGTAAGGGGATGTTAATAACATTGTAAATAAAAATAAAGTTACTTTCATAATCAGCTTATAATCAGCCTTTTGGGTTTCACATTAGTCTCACAATAAAATTCTAATAAAAAAATTAAACATTTCTTGAAAAATCTTCGAAAATATTCAACATCTCAATCAGACAAATAATTTTATGGCACACATACCTTATTTAATTTTTATCTAGGTAGGTATATAAAGTTACATGGCACAGCTGACATGAAATCGCAGCGTCTCTAAATAATACTTTTCTGAGAAGTACTTCTTCTGCAGCCAAATCCATTAGGTATTTCTGCAGTAGCTAAACTTCTACTTGTCGTACTTGTACGTATATTAGGTATTCTGAAATCTTCTTCTTCTTCTCTCGTGTGGGAGTGTGGCCAACCCTGGTATCGGAGTTTTTAGACCGCCCGCAGGCCCTCGACTTGGCCTAACGACCGTTGTCCAGACAACAACCGGGCCCGATGGCTTAACGTGCCCTTCGCAGCAGGGTAGCGCTCAGATGTAAATACCACACAAACGGTCACCCATCCAAGTTGTGTTGTGATCCATTTTCTTATTCTGAAATAAGAAAATGGATTTGTATTGCTCTGCAATATAAAAAAAACGCAACAAAATGTACTTTGAGATATAAACGGGATGAAAGTAACAGATTGTTACTTTTATCCCTACATATAAAATTTCCCGAATACGACAATCATATGCCTATAACTTAAAAACTCCTTTAAAAAGATACCATTTCAAACACCAAAATAGAGAGATGAATAGTTACGCTACTTCACTGACACTTGACATGCAAGATTTAACCTACCTACCATAATAAAAACAAACGCAGTTAAAAAAAAAACGGTTAAAACTTACTTTTGAGGTATTTTTGACGCACTGACTCGCTACGTCCTCAACCTGACGACACAGTGCCGTGACCGCAACTGAGGTGAATCGGGATCCAAAATGGTACATATTGGTGAATCAACCATCAATGCAGTCAACATAATTCGTTAAAAAATTCATTTGTTACGTTCATCCCGCGTTACTTTCATACCTGGTCTCCCCTACTGAGAAGTGCTCTTCGCAGTCTACTATTCGCTGTTGGATTAACCACAATATCTTGAACCTTGAAGCCACAACAACTATATATAAGCTAATTCTTGTGGCAAAACTAAAGTCATAACGCCATCTGTGTGAAGGCTCAAGATACGAATATTATATCAGAGTTCTTATAACAACAGTAGCTTCACGACTTGGCCGCTTTCCAAAGGACCGGTCAGAGTTAACAAAAGATTTTGGAAACAGGAAACAAATGCAAGAACCGAGATACAATCCATTACTTCACAACTATGTTCATGATACTCGTATTGTTGGAGAAAATTAGAGAAATAAAGTTCAATGTTTAAAAATTCTTTTTTTTAATTGTGATGTCTCAGACGTTCTTATGAACGTTAATTATTACTATGATTCTATCACCGTATCAAAAAATAACCATTACCTCAAAATGCACAAGATGTCAAAAGAAACTGAGAGGCATGTTTTAGATTTTTTGTTACTTCATGTTGGTTTTTAACAACATTATTGTTTCGCAGAAGTGGAATTTTCCGTGCTTTGCGTCTTCATCTATATAATACAATCTGATCTTCACCGCTTAGGTGACCACAAGCTATAGGTGCATTATATACATGACAGAGATAGAAGTGTGACGGCGAGTCAACCCCGGACTTGATAACTGAGTGAATATGCCTAAATAGAATTTTTGCCCATGTCTCTTACCCCATTACATCGCGAGCACGAATTCATTGGTATAATCGATCTCCGCACATTCCTTTGTATATCATTCACTTAACCCGTTACATCGCGAGCACGAATTCTTGCGATAATTCATCTCCGCACATCCCTTTGTATATGATTCACTTAACCAATTACATCGCGAGCACGAATTCTTGGGATAATTCATCTCCGCACATCCCTTTGTATATGATTCACTTTACCAATTACATCGCGAGCACGAATTCATTGGAATAATCAATCTCCGCACATCCCTTTGTATATCATTGACTCATGTCCTATAAAATAAACCTAACTAAATTCATAACGCCATATGGCGAAGATAGGCGGCGACCCTAACTCATGTCTTTATTCTAAACAGCGGTGGCGTGAGGTCTTGGCCGCTCTCCAAACGCAAGGTCAGAGTTGGCTAAAGATTTAGGAACAGGAAGGAAGCGGTGAAAACCTTCGGGAAAATACAAAACATATCATGTTCTAATGATGGCACGTCAGTAGATGTTTATATTATCCCCTTGTTTACAATTATCTAAGTATCCTACTACCACTTTCACCCCTAATTACCGCGCTTTACCCGTAATCACCCCATTTTCCGCGAGTTCTGGAGCACTTAGAACCGGAGAGACATATACGCGATCAAGTTTGTTGGCCTTTTAGAAGGCGACTTATTGAGGCATAAGTGATTCAAATATGGCACTTAATGGCAATGTTTTTATAATCTTTGTACGTAAATCAAATTTCAATACGAATTTTTTAAAGAGAAATTTCTTGCCGTATCTTCTGAGTAGTGGTTCTTTTTCCGATGCGGTGGTAGAGTCATTGTAATAATTGACGTTCATAAGTGCGTCTGTGACGACAAAATTGAAATAAAGAACTTTTGAATTGAATAACTAAATGACCAATAACAAAATAAAACAACTTCAATTCTGATGTATGAGAATTTTTGAAGTCCAAGGTCGTATATCGATGAAATTATAAGGGAGCACCTTGAAGCTATTCTGAACCCAACGCAGAAGAGATTTTCCACAACAGTTTATAAATCACAGAGATCTGAGGTAAACAAATATTAAAAAAATTAAAAAAATACAACCGAATTAAGAACCTCCTCCTTTATTCAAAATGAAAAACTTAAATTAATCCTTATCTGCTTACCTTATTTGAGATGCGCGCGCGTATTTCTCCCGTGTTTTGCGTAACGAACAAAGCTAAACAAAATAAACGAAGTAGTGAGTACAAGTCGGACCTGTCTGACTGTATTATATTATTCCACAAATGTAAATCTTTCATTATTTCATTAATAATTAGATAGTCAGAAGTAAAGAGTAACTTAAGTAAAAGTCGCTGAACAGGACATTTTGCTTAGTTCTGATGCGGTGGTGGAGTTATGGTGATAATTTGACGTTCATAAGTGCATCCGTGATGCCAAAACTGAATAAAGAGAATTTTAATAGATTTGATTTGATAAAACACCGGCGTGTTACAATCACGTTGATATCTCAAAAAGCAATCAATAGATATGCCAACGTGTTAAATGTGTGCTTTATTAAGACTCATTCAAGTTGATTGCATTGACAATAGTTATATAACATTAAATAGTATTCTAATATAAAATAAATACGCCTAATGATCACATATTTAGATCCTGGCCCCTAACTATGATTCCCTGTATCTAGGGCACCGGGAACTTTGAGGACTCACAACACCCAGACACGAAACCAATGCTTGCGGTTTTTATTTATTGTGCACAAATATTTGTTCAGTGGTCTTTTTTTTATTACCTGATAGGCTAGCATTTGACCGCAGACTCACCTGATAGAAAGTGACGACGCGGTCGACGATGGATCATACTTGCCTAGAAGATTCACTCGGGACTTGAAGACACCTAAATTATAAGAATCGGGAAACAGAGACGCTGGTAAGGTGTTCCATTGCTTAGCTTTTCGCATTATGAAAGTTGAAGCAAAACGCTTTGTTCTGGCAGGAGAAATGTCAACCATAAACGGATGACGAGTTTCCGTACGTCATGTTGTCTGATAGTAGAAAGGAGATGGAGGAATTAACTCGTGTAATTCCGTCGCAAACTCTCCGTGTATGAGATTTCAGCCAACCTGCACAACTATTACAAGACAGAGCCCGTAAATATATTATCTAGTAATGTGCCTATAAGACAATACTTAGAATCATTTTATGACCAAACAAACCTCCAACATATGCTGCAAAAACCAATTTATTTTACCGAAACACACTTCCAGCGTATCAAAGCACCGACACTTATGCAATTTGGCACTGGTAAGACTAATTTACACCAGCGTAGCACTCGGCCAAACTGTCAAGCTGTCTTACGACCCG
Organism: Petrophora chlorosata; assembly: GCA_951640565.1. Taxonomy (NCBI): domain Eukaryota; kingdom Metazoa; phylum Arthropoda; class Insecta; order Lepidoptera; family Geometridae; genus Petrophora; species Petrophora chlorosata. The sequence continues at coordinate 3,712,064 of OX621188.1, forward strand.
TAGTTGGTCCATATACCTCTGCCCAGCCATTTGCACCACGCCGCATCTTGGCCAAGTAAAATTTAACTACCGCCTTCAAGTGTCTACTTGTTCCGCGTAAATTAGACATTAGTCGTACCTACAACATGCAATTACCATTGGACTTTGGAACTTAATTAAAATTCGTCGGATATAGACAAGCATCCCTTTAGAATATTCAATGTCTAAGTGCGTTACGCATGCGCGGGAACTTTGCCGCCCAACCGGCGAAATTTTGATACCCCAGTAAACAAATGATGCCGGCGAGCGCCACTCGTTCGGTGGCCATCTTGTTTTTTGCGCGGCATCGTCCCGCGTTTTATCCTAACCCCAAAATGATGTCTTTCCAAAGTGATTACGTTTCGCTATTAATTCTAGTGATGTCATACTTCTAATTGGAATAGTGTAATTAACCTATAATTGGATTAGGGCAAGTGTTTATCGAGATCGTTGACTACTTTCGTTTTTATGTATTTAAAAAGTGTATGCAAAGTGATAGATATTAATTTTGTCATCATGTAAGTGGTGCGGTGTAATGAAAACAGTTTACGTTAGGTATAGGTATGGGTACGGTGTTTTAAATTGATTACATTTAGTAAAAGTATGCAATTTAATTAAGTTCATGGTGCCGTTTGTAAAGTAAGACTTCATTCCGTAAGTAAAGCAGACAGAAAACTTTGTATCTATATACCTACCTACTAGATATACCTAAACACTAGAGTAAAGACGACACTAAAAGGTATCTGTTTATCTATTGATTTAAATTTTTACTGCTTTTTTTCTGACATTCAATGTCTTCAAAAAACGAGGAGGTCCTATGTTCTACTGTTTTTTAACCGACTTCAAAAAGGAGGAGGTTTACAATTCGACGGTATGTTTTTTTTTTTATTTTTTTTTTGTGTGTTTGTTACGCGATTACTCCACCAATTATGCATCGATTTCAATGATTCTTTTTTTGATTGGTAGGTAATACTTCAAAGGTGGTCCCATATAAATTTTATCGAAATTCATTCAGTAGTTTTTGACAAAAATAGCAAAAACAAAAAATATAAGTTTTAATCTTCAAGTCGGTTCTTGTTTTTTTCGTAACCAACTTTCTAGAGGTGGAGGTTTGTATTCGACTGCTTCACCTGCTTCACCCAGGGTTGACTTCCGGTGAGGGAACTCCTCAACGGTGAATAGTACAGACACAACATTTCGTAAATGGATTTAACCATAATAGCCTGTTCTAAATTCCATCATGACATGGCAGATACACCCAGGATTGACTTCCGGCGAGGGAACTCCTCAACAGAGAATAGGCCAGACATGAAATTTTTTTGTACATGCATTTAATTGTGATAGCCCGGTTTTAACTTCGTCATGATGTTGCTTCTAGATCATAAAAGCTTGTCTTTAAAAACTTTTTGATTTAATTTAATTAAAACTTGTTTTTCACTAAAAAGGGTAAAATAAATTATTTTTCAAAAAAAACTAAACCGACTTCAAAACCCAAATGGCACTCAAAAGTAAAAAATAAATTAATATAATTATCATAAGCGCTACCCACTCATATATTTGAAGTCGGTGCCAGCCAAAAGGTAAAAGGTAGTAGATAGATACTACCTACAAGTAGTGCTTACTATATACATAGTATTTATCTGCTACCTATTAGACTTGGCTGGCACCGACTTCAAATATATGAGTGGGTAGCGCTTATGATAATTATATTAATTTATTTTTTACTTTTGAGTGCCATTTGGGATTTGAAGTCGGTTTAGATTTTTTTGAAAAATAATTTATTTTTATAATTGTTACCGAACTTTGTTATTTATAAACCGATTTGGAAAATTGTTTTTGCGTTGGGTTCAGTATAGCTACGAGGTGTTCCCATATAATTTCATCTATATTTGATCTTGGACTTCAAAGATAAATTGAAATCGGGTCTTTTTTTTGAAAAAATGTATACATACCTACTTGTTTAGTATATTTTTTGATTACCTACAGAGCTGAATACTAAACCACACACACATCTAAACAATTTTGTAAAACCTATTGGCCAATAACGTATGTTTTTGTGGCCATAGAGTTGATAACATTTTTTTATATCGCTTTATCCTATTTCTCAGCGGGATTAGTATCCAACCTGTCTCGACTCATACGATAAGGGCCAAAGCTCACCGGGCCCGCAATGCGATGTAATTTACCACCCCATCGCATCGGAGCTAATTTACGATGAAAGTGTCAGAGAGATTTTTAGATTCTTTTGGCGTGGTGATAAATGATCGTTTTGGTGTTCTTTAAGGACATTATTGCCTTGAGGCCTGTGGGGAAGTGTTTTTATTTTTATTTTTGTATTATTTATTTATTTATTTAGAAGACCAACAGCATTATGATAAAATAAATAACTAATATTAAAGGGTTACACTAATACAGCCAATTATAGGTCTCCTTATATAAATACAAAAGTTATTTCCTACATACAACTTTGTTGACATAGCTAATGATTAAGTATATAGTGAGACAGAAAAGGACAATATACGATAATACGGGTAGGTATAGTGTTTATGTGTGTATGTATGTTAGTGTAATGACTGGAATGTGAAGTATGGATGGGGGTGTGTGTGTAGGTGTATGTATGGTGTTTTATATAAAATATTAATAAATTTATAATTAGCATGTATAATAATTAATACATTTATATATATATATATATATATATATACATTACAATTAATAACAAATAATACAATGTTATGTTTTGTTACTTCAGAACTCCGTTATTTATGAACCTGTTACGTACGACGTTGTGGTGCATACCAACTGCCCGCAGGAGCGAGTCACGAGGCGCCGACGCAGCAGATCATGCCCTCTCTTTCTGACTTTTAACATTATATAGCTTTCCCCCACACCGTCACTTCAGCCCCCGTACCCATATCTCCCTCAAGCGCCAATCGTATATCGTGTTGAGATCAGATTAAGGTGTATATTCACTACTACAATATTTTATGATGCCATATATTGTCCCATTAAGTTTGTCTCAACTTGTAGTTATCGTATTTTGGTATAAATGAAGAGATTAATTAGTTTTCTTGTCTGAATCGACAATAACTAGACCGTATCTCATTAGTCGCAGTGAAGCTATACCTTAATTTGAGCTCAACACGATATACGATTGGCGTTTGAGGGACATATGGGTTGGGGGGCTGGTTCTCACATCGAACCGCTGTCACCCATTAGGTTAATTAGGATGTAGAAACTTAAAATGTAATTCTTATTCGTAATTAAATATAGAACCAAAGCATTTTGGTTTTCCTTGCATCCTCCTGCCTGTAGCTTACATAATTAACCGACTTGGAAAATTATTTTTGCGTTGGGTTCACTATAGCTACGAAGGGGTCCATATAAATTTCATCGATAATTATTATTGACCTTGGATTTCGAAGATACATTGAAGTCGGTTTATTTTTTAAATAATGTATACTTGTTAGACTATGACTTAGAATTTTATTTTTCTGATAAGATAAAACAAGTCAACTTGTTTCATTTTTTCGCACAACAAAACTGACTGCAGTTTTGTAATGGCACTTATTGGTATTGAAATGTGCATATTTAAAGAGTAGATACAACAGCATCTTTATACATTTTAGCATAAAGTTATGATGAAACAAGTCACAAGATTTCAATTAGCAAGTTGGCATGAAACGAAACTGTTAGCGAAATAAATCCTCTTCCCCTCTCGCTCTGGCATAGGATTTATATCGTAAACGTTTCCGTTTCATGCCAAAAGAGCGCGACGTTTAACTTTATCCTTAATTTTATTCTGGAGTTACTTGTGCAGCATAAATCTTAATATTTGTGACTATACCATGAAAATTTTAGCACCAACAAAATATTTTCTTTCAATATGTACAAAAATTTCCTTTCTTACACGTAAAGTTATTTATTCAAGAACAAAGTACGAGTACGAGTATATAATGTAAAAACAATTGTTTACAAATATATACAGTAATAAAAACTAAACTAACCTAATAAAAAATAAAAAATGTACTTAGATAAAATTAAAAAAATGAATAACACCAGTTTTGTTATCTTTGAACGTACAATTTCTATTATATATCAATGACCACGAAACGTGTATATAGTTTTACTACGCAGTCATGTCGACCAAAGCGATTTCTTTCAGACTAAGGATATATCGTCTTTTAAGTTATCGTGGGTGCAATTGCGAGAGAATATGAGTCAGCATTTTCATGTGTCAACATTATATGGTTCACAAAATTGACGACTCTCCAATTCGAAACAATATTCTATTATTTTTAGACGTGCGTGCAAATGCGTTCCCTAGTGTAAAGTTTGACACTTTACACTAGGGAACGCATGCTAATTGCTAATGATATGTGCCCTTAGAAAAAACAAGTGAAAGACGCGCAGTTTTCAGTTTTACAGGTAGCGCTCGTAAGTTAGCTCGCCTAGCCGTTTCTAACAGTCTTAGGTCAAGCAACATTTGCCGCAGTCATTACGTGGATGGTTGACCGTTTGTGTGGTATTTACATCTGAGCACTACCGTGCTTCGGAGGGCACGTTAAGCAGGCGCTTGAATAAATAAATTAAAAATGCATCAATAAAATTAACTTAAATTTTATTATATTTATGACGTTTAAAATTATTGACTTGGTATTTATACGCATAAGCCAACATATTCCGACAAGTTTGTAGTTTGAAAAAAAATCCTACACAGTACAAAATCTCGAAAAAATATTACCAAATAAAAAATATATAATCACCAAAAAGTTGTAAATGATCACCAAAGTAGGCTCCACCAGAAGTCTCGCTCGTCAACCCTTTATGTCACTTGGCTCCGCTGCGGAATTCGCTGGCTCGCTTTGCTCGCCTCCCTTAGCTCCACTCGGCCTCGTAGGCTCGCTTCATTCAGGCCCTCTTTCGTGAGCTTCTGGCTCCACGCTTTTTATATACTTTCTAGGGATAAGAGAGAGTTGGGCCACGGAAGAGTGAGGTGCGGCACTTCAGGTAAGATTTGGTAGTAATTTACTAAATTTGATCTGCTGATACAATTTTTGGATAGGAGCGTATGGATCTCAAAGATTATTTTGATGGTCATTCAATTTTTTCCCAAGATAAGTGGCGCCCACTTTTATGTGGGCGTTGTGTAGATTGAAAAGAAGAAAGACCCGCAGGCTACTTTCTCCGCCATTTAAAGGTTGTAGCTTTATATCGTAAGCACTCTTGCCCAGATCGATGTATTTCTTTCATTCCGCTATTTTTACCGCATAAACCAATCTTCGTATTTGTCAAAATGGGTATACTGATGCGCGGAAACACGCAACCAAAAGCTTTTGCAAGTTATGGCATCGCACAACTTTTGTTTACATTGTGCAACAAATCTTGGCGTCGCAGAGCTGTATAATTCTCGTAAAGTTTCCGACGAAAAGCTTGCGTAGAAGCTTATGACGTATCGTATTTTTTCGCTCGACTTGGCGTCATATCCCCAGGAAGACGGAAGCATAACCGTATCAGTGTCGCACTGAAAAAGTGATAGTTATTTTGCTTGCGTAACCGGTTTTATCTTCTCTATAGAGCTTGCGGCATTAATATATACTTTGGTGTTTAGTTTTCAGTTATTTTCTCTTGTGCAAAGCTGACATTTTTATGGATTTTTACCAAAACTTGGCAACTTCCAATAGCTGCAATACTTGCGTCACTTGGTGCTGGATGATGCGTAAAATTATAACAGCCCTACATTTTCGGAGTTAAATTCAAACTCACGATAAATCGACTACTTCGCTTAATACAAATAAAAGCTAATTTACTTAGACGATAAATAAATTGAACTATCAACTTTACGATAAACCAACTACACTTACATGGCAAAGCCAATAAAATACCTAAAATAATAGGCCCAATTGCCCATTCCTTTTTATGGCATATAATAAACAGAAAGGGGTCAAACGATTCACTAAGTATGCGAGACTGTTTTATGTAGATAAGAATACTCCTACAAAAACAGCAATACGTCGGACAAATGAAAAATAGTAAGTTATTCTGCTTTGTCTCATGGACCTACTCATTTTTTTTAGTTCTATAAATCAAGCATATCTCTTGGAATTACATACTTCACAAGACCAACTCAGGGTTGAGCATTAGACATATCAGGGATCACAGAAACCTTTTCATTAAGCAACTAATGATCTACTGCAAGTTTGTCTCAGTCGCAGACCATAAGATCGTCAAAAACACAATATATATTTTTTAATAGAATTGTGTGGCGAGACGAGCAAGTCGCTCGCCTGATAGTAAGCGCCACGCCTGCCCATAACAAGTGCAGAGCGACCCAGAAATTTAAATACCACAAAAAGCACTATATTACGTTTCATATGCCCAGTAATTTCCTTCGCTACAATGCCCTTCTAACCAGAACACATTAATGCTTGCGCACTACTGCTTGGTGGCAGAATAAATGGCAAAGCTTAGGTTCCTACCCAGACGGCCTCCAGCATACGAGAGACCTACGTACCACCACCTACCACCTAGCTACTATACCACGAGTATAAAACATAAAGGAGTTCAGCTCATGAGTTTTTACTCATCGAAGTTTGTCGATACAAAAGATATGGTGTGCGCATCTCAGTTGCGTAACATCCGCATGATGTGTCATTGTCCTAGCTTACGTACTTTACTATCCAATGCCAGCCATGGTCTCTATCTCTGGATAGAACAAAGTCGCTGTTCGCGACTGTTGTTGCTTCACCTATACAATTTTATGTACACTGTATAATGTGATTAATTATTTATTGTAGTGTAAATTATAATATTATAATTTTGTATTCTATTCAACATTAAGAATTTGCTCAATTTGCATATTTTATTTCAATGTGTAAAATCACAACACAGTAGTAATTATAAATGCGCAAGATTGTACGTAAGTGTGTTAGTACGTAAGTGTGTTTATTACCTCTTCACACCAAAACGGGTCAACGGATTTTAGTGAAATTTGGAATGGAGCTAGCTTGTACCTTGGATTAATATATAGGCTTCTTTTTTCCGGGAAACCCCGGGTAAAACCGCGGGGCGTAGCTATTGAAGACAGAATTAAAAAGTTGTGAAAAGAGCTTTAAAATGTCCTAATTCTTTTCCTCTATAGATACTTAACAACAAATACGCTTTTCATATGACTAAGTGCTTCACTGACAAGTTTCAGCTTTATCATAAGTTGAAAGGTTTCTACTTAGCAAGTTCAGTAGTGCTAAGAAACTTACTAGGTCTACGTGGTATACATTTTACCAGTACCTATGTAAGGTATACCGAATTATATTTGTTTGTTATTATGTAAGTTTTAAGTTTTAAAAGCTGGCGGCGGTGTGAATAACCCGCAACGTACTGGCGGTACGGCAAAGCCATCTGGCAAAGCCGGACATCCACTTCTGCCTGATGGCAAATAGCGCAGTTATCGCACCGAGGATCAAATCAAATTCTTTATTGCCAGAATGTTGTATACAAAGATGATAAATAATAAATATTATTCCTTACATTGTACCATAATATTAGTGTGCAATAATAACATAATTTAAAAATATATGATTAAATTAAATTTAAATTGTTTTTTTTATACATTGATGGCTTGCGTTTGACCCCTATCTCACCTGATGGTAAGTGACGATGCGGTCGACTATGTAGCACGCTTGCAGATTATAATTAATTATGATTAATTGCAGTAATCCAATAATTAAATAAAAATAATTTAATTGTAGTTTGATTAATGCAGATTATGATTAATTGTCAGATTATTTCAGGTTAATTTTAATTAATGTCAGAATGTCGTCAATTTAAATGTCAGTAAAAAATATTATGATAAAAGTCAATAAAATTAGATAAATATGCATTTCAAAGTTAATCAATTACAAAATTTATAACATAATATTGTATAATAATGTAATAGATTCTTCCGTATAGGTATGTCATGTACTCTTTCAAGTCATAAAAACATTTTTAGCTGGCCATTGGCTACTTTAATTTTCTTAACATCTTGTGGAGGAAATTTTTATTAAAATTCAAAGTAAAACAAGTTTAACGAACCACGAGAACGATAGTTTCAGGTACTTCCAAGCCTTTGTTGGGTGAAACTTACCAACGGCCACGTCTTCACTACTTTTAGTATGGCTTTGGCAATTAGCCATGGCAATGCCATGTTGCAGCGTATTCCAGGATGTGGCCTTACGTATCAAGCTCGGTCTCCAAATGTCAACACCAGCTATTTATTTCATTGTGTGAGATTAATCGAGTTACTATGCCTGTCAAATTAAAACAAGATTTTTGTTGAAAAATATATTTTTCAAAGCATGCTTTTAACAATTTCGTATTCGGAACCGCGAGCAGATTAAAATGAGCCCAAGCACTAAGATAAATTAATAATTAAATTAATTATTAATTGTAAATAATAAGTTTACGATTATCCGTCAAGGAGTTCCATTGCCAACCTTCCGTCTCCGTCATCAAATCAGCTGGCTGTTACAATAATATTGTATTGTCAACGAACTTTTTTAATGAAAAAGAAAAAAGGACAGACTATTTTTCATTTGTTAATAATAACACAAATGATACAACTGAAGATTTCGATTGCCGTTTCATTCCACCGCACCGCATTTATACATCGAATCTATCCGAATCGTAATTCAGGCTGTGTAATGAATGCTAATGACGTCATAGACCGTCGGCATCTATTCGGATCACAGGTCTAGTATAAAAGCTAAGTCAATCCTATATCTTAGATTTGAATCAAGGACATGATCAAATCAGTATAATTATGTTGGTTTGCCTGTCTAATAGATGCCTCTAAACTGCAATATTCTAATAAATCTAAAATCCCCGCATACTGCAGTCGTACCTATCGTAATAATAAATACACCCAACGATTACTTAATAAGATCCTGGCCCCTAACATGGGTTCCCTATATTTAGGGAACCCAGGAACTACGAGGACCTTGATCCCCCAATACCTAAACAAGATACAAATGCTTGCGCTATTTTTATCTGTGCACTAACATTTGCCCCTTCGCGGGAATTGGACCCGCAACCTTGGTGGTGTATGAGATTTGACCACTACACTACAGATACTATCTATCTGTCTATAAACTTGGAAACATCTTGCGGAACAAGCTTGGCGATTGCTTGCCAAACTCGCCAGTCTAGAAACGAAGTTTATGTTCTCCATATTCTCTGATGGGACACCAAGCCAATATCAATGAACTTAATGATTTATGAAAATGGAAATAGCGGAGAAAGACGATCTTTGTTCAGTCGTTTATTTAGTTACGGAAACGGATACGTGGACGGAGCGAGGGAGAATTATATTGGGTAAGAGAGAGGAGCTGGTGGAACCAAAAATTAAAAAAAATACGCCCAATAATCACAAACATAGATCCTGGCCCCTAACTGAGATTCCCCGTATCTAAAAACAGAAACAGAAAGAACAGAAACTACGGGGAACATGATCCCACAACACCCAGACAAGAAACAAATGCTTGCATTATTTTTTTTCTGTGCACAAACATTTGTTCCGTCACGGGAGTCAACCTCGGTGGTGTATGAAATTTGAGCCGACCTACCCAACCACTATACGACAGAGCCTGTCTATAAACTTGGACACATCTTGCGTCACAAGCTTGGCAATTGCTTGCCAAACTCGCCAGCCTAGAAACGAGGTTTATGTTCTCTATATTCTCTGATCGGACACCAAGCCAATATCAATGAACTTAATGATTTATGAAAATGGAAATAGCGGAGAACGACGATTTTTTTTCAGTCGTTCATTCAGTTACGGAAACGGATACGTAGACGGAGCAAGGGAGAATTATATTGGGTAAGAAAAGAGAGGTAGAATCAAGACCTACGATACCAAGGCTCGTTTTTACTCATTAATTTTACTGATACATTAGATTAGATTAGATTAGATTCCCGACGAAGGAATTGTAAACAGAATTCAATACGGCATTTATTATGCGCCCTGCTAACGATTGGAACTCCCTGCTAGAGTCAGTCTTTTCGGATCAATCTAAGAATCTTCAAGTCTCGAGTGAACAAGTATTATCTAGGTAAGCGTGCGAGATTGTCGACCGCATCGTCGCTGACCATCAGGTAACATAGAGGTCAAACGCAAACGAATTAGCAATAAAAAAAAGGTAAAACCCGCGCGGTACAGCTAGTTTGTTAGGTACTGATATCACCTACTTATTGTAGTGTGGTTGTTCGACTCTGAGGTGTAGTTTCATCATCATCATCGTCCCCTTAACTGGCTTACGAACTTGCCTTCACAGAGAGAGTACGTACCATAATCCACCACGCTGCTCCTTTGGAGTTGGTGAGCGCAATATCCTTAAATTCGAAAATGCTGTATCATAACAATGTTTTCCTTCACCGCTTTTATAGCGAGTGTTAAATTCGCATAAAATAAAACATAAAAAAATCACTGCTGTGGCGCCAGCGGGATTCAAACTTCGTTGTGTTAGATGTAAAGTCGCGCCAGTTTTCTTCCTCATTCGCATGTGTACCTAGTACTATTTTTCAATATTTTTTCATGTATTTTTAATATTCACTAGGCTTTATGAATATAAAACCTAGTTAAATTAAGTATAATACATTCTTTTCAGAGAATTACGTTGTTAATCCTGTTTTGGGATTTATCAAAAAGCCTAAACTATAATATTTATATGAACGCTTTATTTCATAGTATTTATTAAAAATAGGACTCTGCCCGCGTTTTTCTCGTTATCCCCGCAGTATTAGCAATTTTCCCGGAATATAAATCCTATGCCTTTCATCGTCCTTTCAGTTATATCTTTGCGTAAAAATCAAGTTCTTGCGTTAAGTTGGAACGAAAGAATTTAAAAAAAAACCTAATGGACCTTTTCTGCAAGAGTCGGTCTTGGAAACTCTTTAGGGTAATTATTATAGGCAGGCGTGGCGCTTACCATCAGGCGAACGACTTGCTCGTCTCACCTATCAGTACCATAAAATGAACAACCTTTGCCAGATATTCAACCACCAAGCAGTAGTGTGCAAACATTACTGTGTTCCGATTCCAAGGGTCATCACCCAGTTGTGTGTGTAAAACTAAGTTATGACACATAATAATTAATAGGAATCGTTATGATTGTTATTATAGCTTATGAATATAAACTTTACATATATTTAAGCTGCATCTTCGAACTCCTTACAGTGTGTAGAAGAAGGCAATTTTAATAGCAATTTATATTTAAATAATTGATATAAGTAATTAATATCGGTTCACTTTGTGTGTTCTACCGCCTCTATAATGGGGAACGTTCTGAAGAGCTTTTTGATCTGCTTCCACCTTCCCAATTTTACAACAACACATCTCGCCATCGTCAAAATGCTCCCCCCCACATCTTACACAACTAGATATCCCACACCACACTCCCTTCACTCGCACTTTCCTTCCACGTACTTGTAAGATGCGGAACAACCTACCTTTATAGGTATTTCCTTTGAGCCTTAACATGGAGTCCTTTAAAAGGGGTATTAATAGAGTTCTTAAAGGTCGGCCTCTGGTGCTGCAGATGTCCATAGGCGACGGTAACCGCTTACCATCAGGCGAGCCGTCTGCTTGTTTGCCAACATATTGAATAAAAAACATCTCGCAGTAATTATTAGGTATTGTGGTAGGTTTTGGTAGGGCCCATGTTTTTGTAAACGGATGCATATCAACTGGTATAATTAATTGGGCGTTGAAGGACTAAGTTATTTAGATACTCAGATATTTACTAATCATATTTGATACGAGAAATTTGAACCCCCGAACCCCTGCCCTTGCTCCGTCAACGGTACAAAAGATAGGAAGCAAATAAATCTGTGCATAAAATCTTTGGGCTTGGAATAATGCCCCTAACGGACACCAAACGATGTGACGATCCGCTTTGTGAAGCCAACCAGTACGGAAACCAACCGAGTAACAAAACGATGGAATTAAATACGTACTTCGCTACTCCGCTTCTGTATAGCGCCATTTATGGCTTTATTGGCTAGTGTTATTTTAACAATCTTTTATTTAACTTGCAATGTCTGAGTCTAATCTTGCAAATTGAATCAGAATCACTTTCTATTATCCTACGGAGATGAAATTTTGCATACTTGTCAAAGTCCCATAACAATGCAATATTATAACAGCCAGCTGATCTTATCGTCAAATAAATGAGACGAGCATGTCGTACATCTGGTGTATCTGGTGCATCACGCCTGCAGTTGCAGCATCATCCAGAACACGGGTCTGAGCTCAACTGCCGTCATCGTGTAAATCTATGTGCTACATTTTGAGCCGCATCGTCACTATTAAGTGATATAAATCAGGCGAGATAGCGGTCAAATAGATCTAAGTGGTACTCGTGGTTGGTCTGTCGTATGCAAGAGGCTGTCTGGGGAGGGTACCACAGCTTTACCAGTTATTCTTTTCTTTTTTTTTTTTTTTCCTTCATATGGTTTCATAGTCATTATGATCCCCATTTTTATTACAATCTAGCCAATTAATTAGGCTAATAAGCAATTTACATTTAACTTAAACTGATAGATAAACTAGTTTATCTACCAGTTATTCTGCCGCCAAACAGTAGTGCGCAAGCATTACTGTGTTCCAGTTCGAAGGGCATTGTATCCAGCGAAATTACTGGGCATATGAGACTTAATATCTGATGTCTCGGGGTGATGAGCTCTATGCAGTGCTACGCAGTTTATGGAGTTAAAAGTTCTGGGTGGCATTGCAATTGTTATGGGCAGGCGTGGCGCTTACCACCAGGCGAACGACTTGCTCGTCTCATCACTCACTAGCATAAAATATGCACGTTCATGTTCAACCACATAGGTGAAAGGCTTCTAGAAACTGGTGACCACAAAGAACTATTCTCGCCACATTTCAAGACATTCCCTTTGCAAATGCACACATTATACACAACAAGGTGTCCTAATTCGTACTCGAGGGGTCCCGTTATAAGTTCGCTCGGGGTCTAAAGGCGGTTCAATTATGTAACGGCTAGTACGCGACTTCGTATGAGAGTTTTGATTCTGAGAACGCTTAACAAACTGTGTTCAAAGTTAGGCACAAAGCTATAGAAACAGTACAGTGATAACTTTATCAAAAAAGTTACAAACTAACAGAACATACATAAATCACTGAGCCTACATAAATTACACTTTGAGAGCAGTAGAAATTACGAACAATAGTCCAAACTTAAATACGGGCGTATATGTTCTAAAAGTCGCTGTAGACACTTTAAACCAACTTACATAATAGGGGATCGGACAATAATCAAGAAATTATCTAAAATGTAGTTAGAACGAATGTTCGTCGAACCAGAAAGATCATTCAATCAATATTTTTGTGAAATAATAATGATTTCTATTTTTAAATCAATACATAAAATTAATAATTCTGACATTTTTAATCTGTTCTTCATCTCAAACGAAACAACAACCACGGCGCATGACGTCATTTGAAGGCAAATGCCGTGAGTCAAGCTTGTGTTCAATCCAACAGGGCAATACTTCCAGCATCTTGGGTACGCTGCCAACTGGTAGTGGGTTGGAGCATTTGAGCAATCTATATAATAGGCCTTTAATGATCTATGGGGTTGTCCAATTGCTTCTCCTTGTCAGTAGTTTGTTTAGTTTTAGTAAGTAGAGTGCAGAGTTGATTCTAAATTAATATTATAAAAAGGAAAGATTTGATTGTTTGTTTTTTGGCATTGAATAGGCTCCGAAACTACTGAACCGATTTGAATAATTCTTTCACTGTTGAAAAGCTACACTATCCCCGAGTGACATAGGTTATATTATATTTTCAAAAAAATTAGGAATCCTTACTAAAACTCCAATAATGTAACCCAAGGTGAGTGAAAAATGAAAATGAGTCCCAAGGTGTAAAAAAATTACCTAAAATATTCTTTACATCGCGTGCGCTGAGAAAACTAATGTACTACAACTTTGCAGAACACATAACTATTTACAAAAAGTGTCGCGATAGTATAATGTCTAACTACTATAGTTATTCAATATTTGGGGCTAAAAGGGCTCTTTATTTGTATCTTGGAATTAATCCTTATCAAAATAAATTAAATTTTCATATTTAAGACTGCTTCAATACCTTTATATAACTTTTTTTTGAATTATTCAATTCGAATATTTCATTTGAAAGATATCACGAGATTAAAAATGTAAGTTTAAGAAAAAAATTATAGAAAAACTTTTTTTCTTGGCTAGCTAGGCAGAACCTTATGCAACGTAGGCGTGACTGGGGTACGGGCCGCACTGGGGCGATGTGTGTGTATTTCAATTTGTTATTTTGAAATTTTGCTAAATACCCGTGTGAAGCCGGGGCGGGCAGCTAGTCAGTAATAAAAGCATTCGCCCGTTAATCAAAGTATATATCTACAGCATCTATGTGATAAACATAAATCATCGAGAATGTAAACAAACTTACTCAACCAAAAAAGTTTTCAAAACTAGTCCAGCAGCATCCCATAGGCAAACTAGATTCCTTTGGAGCTGCACACATTACACACAATGAGGTGCCCTAATTCGGCCTCCAGAGGCCCCAAAACTCGCGGGTCTATAGGCAGTTCAATTATGTAGCGGTAAGGTTCGTGTGAGGACTTGGACTCTGTGATAACACTGTTACACTGCTTCACATACTTACGTGAACTTAAAATCCTTAGTACACCAACTAGCATCAGTATATTTTTTATTGCAAGTCAGTAATCAGACGAGCAAGTCGTTCAGAACTTATAATACCTACCATAAAAAGCAGCGCTGCATTGCGCTCATCGCTCCGATACATCAGATATTAAGTCTCATATAACTAGTAGTTTCACTGGCTACAATGCCCTTCAAACCAGAACACAGTAATGCTTGCGCACTACTGCTTGTTATAAAATCAATTATTAGTTATAATGTACTGAACTGTATTCAGCACAGAGAGCGCGGCGTTGCCGTCGGGGTGGCGACGCTGCGCTCTCCATGTTCAAAAAAACGCCGACGCCACGCCCACGGTCACGTCAAACCCGGTGTGTGCAGAGGCCTTAACTTATCAAACATTACACAGTGACCAGTCATAGTGACATGTTTTTATTCTTATTTTATTGTTAACTGCTGTATACAAGTGGATAATGAAAAAGTACTAGGATTGCAGCAAATAATGCAAGCTACAGCCTAGTTGAAATAACTACAGCAATATTTAAATATAGCTCTGACGTCACCACTGTCCTGGAAACGCATCCCTTGAGGGGGAGACTGCGCGCTAAATATACCTACTAGTTTACTTATACATATACACCTATACAGGTTTATGTAAGTATAGGGAGAGATATATATAAAACTACTAGTAGGTAATATTGAACTAGTAGGTTATATAGGATAATATTGAACCACATTTTTATTGTGTTAGGCTAGGTTAGGGATCAGTCTTTCCAAATGAACGTTCAACGTAAGATCTCCGATATAATCGTTTTTAGGGTTCCGTACCCAAAGGGTAAAACGGGACCCTATTACTAAGACTCCGCTGTCCGTTCGTCTGCCTGTCTGTCCGTCTGACACCAGGCTGTATCTTGAACCGTGATAGTTAGACAGTTGACATTTTCACAGATAATGTATTTGTGTTGCCGCTATAAGAACAAATACTAAAAAACAGAATAAATTAAATATTATCTCATACAACAAACGTGATTTTTTTGCCGTTTTTATAGATAACGGTACGGAACCCTTCGTGCGCGAGTCCGATTCGCACTTGGCCGGATTTTTGTTAGTTTTGCTCGTAGCTTATACCAAATTTCATCAAAATCCTTTCAGTAGTTTAAACGTGATTGAGTTACAAACATCCATCCTCTAAAATTTTCGCAATTTTAATATTAGTAGGATGCGAAAGTTTGTAAGTGAGTGTGTGAGTATGAATGTTTGGTACTTCTTTACGCTGTAACAGTTCATTTGATTTGAGTGAAATTCAGAATGGAGAAAGCTTATACCCTGGATTAACACGTTCAGGCCGGCGTGTACCACCGTTGGAGCACGGAGTATTTGCTGATATGGCGGGGTGTACTACCAGTGGCACGCCATACTAGTCAAAATCAAAGTCAAATATATTTTTTTAAATAGGCATAAAAGTGCACTTTTAAAGGTCATAAACATGTTAAAAATATGTTAAAAATTTTAACTTACGTTAACATGACTTTGAAAAAAATTTCTTTTCTATATTCAAATTGAAGTCTGAGTGCTGAAAACAAATGCGAAATCTGACACTACTAGTGCTTCGGAAATATGCCCGCTAGAGAAGATAGCACCAAGAAACTCTGCGGCGATGTCTTTTTTCAGCTCTTTTAAAATGTCTGGAAAATAAATAAATAATAACAATGAACAATTACGTATAAATTAGAATTAACAGAATGTCAAACAAGAAGTGCGAGTGAGATGTCCCATAGTCATAGCAAAGAAAACTAAATGTTACTCATAACAGTCATAGTATCAGTACAGTCATAGTATTAGTAACAAAAAAGTGTAAATAAAATATAAGTCGGCATGACAGTAGCAGTTAGGAGTGACTAGGTCAGACCAGACTAGACTTTTAATGCACTAAGAATTCGTGCTGCTTTGAGAGAAAGTGTTGTACTTACCGTTCCCGCCTAGTAAAATAGTCAAATTTTTGTAGTGTAGCTCAGGAAATGGATATTATTTGGAGTAGTAAATAAACATCAATGTTGAAAAGTTGTAGGTACTTATTAGTAAAACATTGACATGACCACGACTTAATTTATTGTACGAAATGCTAATTATTTATGAAGTGAAAATTAAGTTTAGAAAATGTATTCATTAGAAAAATAAATCAAAAACTAAATCAAACCTCAAACGGCGCAATTATACAAATCTCGACCGAGGTTGTATGTTTGTGCCGTTTGGGGTAGAAACATTAGGACCGTGGGGGCCGAGCACCCATAAAATCTATAGGGACTTGGCAAAACGTCTGGTGGAAGCGACGTGTGACCAAATGGCTCATATTTGGGTCAGAAAATCAGCATTGCCATTCAGAAAATCAGCGTGGCAATGCTGCCAGCGTTCTGGGCACTTTCCCCTCCACCATAGGCCTTTTAGAATAATTTTATTATATTTTGTATATATATTTAAATTATTTTGTAATTATATTTCAGCCTTTATTTAATGTGTAATATTACGTATATATGTATGTCATATTCTTTCATATTAGCTACTGTACATTTTATGTCATCGTAAACAATCAAAATTTAAAAAATATATAATGAAATGTGATGGAATCAGGAGTGACGTTGCGGAAATTCATCTCAAAACTGAAACGCAATGAAAATATGTAGTGTAATTCCGCTGAATATTATGTAGGTTGTTTTTCGAATAATATAATAAGTATGAGGGTAGATAGCAAAATTAAATGTAAAATTAAAATATGCAGACCGTAACCGTACGGAACACCGGAAATATACGCCGATATGCTGCGTCATGTGTGATCTCAACGCATTATTCACTCGTACTTATCCCGATTGTGATATTTTTGTGATAAACGTCTACTGTCTTAAATTTATTATTGACGTTTTGTGAGTCCTATGACCAAAATATATATTTTTTAATTTTTCATTATATTTATATCATAATAATTGTAATAATGTAATGCGTGTGTAATAAATAAATAACAAAGTGAAATGACAACATGCCCGCGATATATACAGTTCATGTTATCACTAGAGACCGCCACTGTGTTCTAAACCCGTATCGTAAACTGTGCACGTGATTTGATATTCGTTTTATGCTTGTCACCTGTCAACCGTAAACTTTTGTCGCAGTTTACTGTTGACAAATCGTGAGGAAAATCCATGTGTGGAAGACTCAAGTCTTTACACAATTTAAAATACTTAAACCGATATTATTGATATTCGATATCAGGCGTAGCGCACTGCGCACTGTAGGTATGAAGCTACAAGTACATAGCCGGACACCGACGGCGGGTTGCGCGTCGTTACACGTGCCGCGTCAGAAAAGATAAGAATAGAAAGAGAGGCGCTCTGTAGGTTAATATGACTGGAAGATATGCCGCGCTACGCAAGCTGAATTGAATTTTATTGCGTCATAGCAAAAGTCGCTATTAGTTTGAAATGAAATGAAATAAAATGCAATATTTATTGTAACCAGATTGTAGGTTTGATGGGTGTTACATAAATATAAATTAGTTCCTATACAATCTACCCTAATAGGGTGTGCAACATTATTCATTTTATGATTTATTCTAGATTAAATTTATTTGCGGAGTGATACTTCTGTCCCTTAGTATGCTGTGCCGATAATCAAAAACAACCACTATCTATACTATTATTAAACTAGAACTGAGCCAATTATGTACATTGAAGATATGTTTTGCAAAACTAACTGGGATCAACTACTTAGAAGGAACACGAATCAAGGTTTTTAGATTTTTTGTCTGTTTGTTTGTGTGTTTATTATCTATAGACTCTGAAACTGCTGAACAGATACTAATGTGGTTTTCAGGGTGTGGTAACATTATTTCCAACTAAGATTATAGGGTATGTTATATCAAAATCGGTTGGTGATTACGAAGATACAGCTTAACCTCTTCGTAGCACGCAGTCCCAAACACTGGGGAGGCCTTGCTAAGATGGTTTTGAAAATAATACGAAAAAGGGGCTTCCTCTATCGTTCACGCGGACGAAGTCGCGGGAAAATAGCTAGTAATTTTATAAATGCGAAAATTTGTAAGTTTGTTTGTAACCTCTTCACGCTTTAGGGCTCAACGGATTTAAGTGAAATTCGGAATGGAGATAGCTTATAATCTGGATTAACGCATAGGCTACTTTTTTGACATTAAATGCATAAGGGCATGCTAGGCGAAAATCATAAGATTTCAAACAATTAGGAAGAAGAAAAACGATATTGCTCGGGCAGGGATCGAACCTGCATCTTCGGAATACCGTCCCGACGCCTTAACCACCGAGTAACCGAGCCAGCTGCTCGAGCAAAAATTTTTTTTCTATCTTTCTTATATCGTCTTACGGAGACGATTCTACGTCATCTGTCGTCAATGGTATTCCGAATATGTTTTTACTTTTGTATGTGTCCAGTACGTCTGTGCTTAACTAGCACCATAGGTAGCAGATAGGTTCACCTCGCCGCTCTGAAGAGAGCTGGTAGAGTCTTGTGATAATTTGACGTTCATAAGTGCGTCTGTGATGCCAAACATGAATAAAGACATTTTGAGTTTGAGTTTGAAAGTGTTTAGTTCGGCGCAGTTTACCTATACTTGCTGTTAAGGTGTAATTTTTTTTTTTCATGTTTTATTTTAATTTTTAATTTTCCATGTTTTCTATTATTATTTGATTTAAAAATATAAATTATTATTTAACAAAAATATTGATTGTATTATTTTTGGGACATACATTCGTTCTAACTTCATTTTAGATTTTATTTCGATTACTGTCCGATCACCTATTCTAGTCTTGGGTAAAATCTCACTTCGCACTTAGTTACGTAACACGTTTTTGTACGAGAATGTCTCGCGTTTGGTTTGGAGCTTTTGCTGCACTTCCTTGCTTTGGTCTAGGACGAGGACAATGACTCAACTCAAAAACATTTTAAAGTTGTGACATATGAATATTCAATAAATAAAAAATATTGTTTATTTCACAACAACATGGTTACAATATGAAATTGAAGAAATATGAATATGAAGGTTGACTGGAAGAGATCGCTTTCAGCGATAAGTCTGCCCATTGTACTGTAGTTTGTAAGCCAATTTCTGTAACTTGTTATTCTTTGCTATGGTGTACAATAAAGCAATTTTGTATTGTATTGTATTGTATTAATATGTCAGCAAGATCTAGATTTGACTCGCAAAACCAAAAGCAACCACTTTCAACCCCTGTAGATGTTTCTGTTAGGCGTGGAAGCTCTGCCCGCCCCCGCGGGATTGTTACGTAACCGACTGGCGGCGAAGGCGGGCGTGCTAACGCGGAAACAACTCGATGTATTAGAGAGGCGATTTCTGAATTCGATAGATGTTTCAATACAATAAAGAGCCCTTATTATGGGCATCGTCGGCGACAACAACGCACCTACAATGCGAGCCTTGAATCCTTAATGCATCACACACGAGTCCCAACAAGTCATAATTAATGATAGTCTTACAATATTGTTATAAATTCAAAAAGCTTTCTTAGTTATAGGTATATTAGACAGAGACACCAACTATTTATTAATACGGGTCAAAATGTTTAATAGTAGCTCTTTGAAAGCTCAGATATTGTAATAAAGAAACACTATTGTTTGGTTTTATAACATTGTAGATAGGTAGGTATATCTGTTTACATATCGGCTGATTTGTAAGGTGGGTACTTAATTTTTAGAAAAAAATATATCAGCCAGTTAAAATTGCATATTTTTGTTATTTGTATATATTTTTTTGTTGAAAAATATATTTTTCAAGACACGCTTTTAACAAATTTGTAATCAGAATCGCGAGCAGATTAAAATGAGCCCAAACATTAGTAGTTTACAATGTTCCGTCAAGGAGTTCCAGCCCACATTCCGTCTCCATCATCAGATCAGCTGGCTGTCACCATAATGTTCCGTTGTCATTGGACTTCGACAAGTATGCAAAATTTCGACTCCGTATGATAAGAGAAAGTGGTTCTGTTTCAGCTTGTAAGATTTGGCCTAACAAACAAAAATTGCAAATTAAATAAAGGCTGGTAAAAAGAACATCTGCGTCTTTTTCTTGCACTTACCAAAGTACATCTAAAGTATTTGATAATTGAGGAAGGTTATATTTATATTATGACGAGTGCGAATCGGGGCAGATCTAAGTGTAGACATATTCTCCTACAACATATTTAGTGTTAAATTGAACCAAAAATAACCCACTGGTCTACCAAGTATAATGCCCTTACATTTCAATGGAACATTCCGCTTCTGCCAAGTAGCCAACTTGCACATAAGAAACATAATATTGTCAAAAACAAACATAAAGTATTGTAACAAAAGTTAAAAAAATATGCCCCTCAGTTTCTTGCCGTATCTTCTGAGTAGTGGTCTTTTTTCTGATACGGTCATTGTGTGAGACCTCAATGGATACGGTGGTAGTCATTGTATAGTCGTATTTTTAATTAGACGAAGCCAACTGACAGTAGCTAATGTCACTTTGTAAAATAATGTTGCCATATTTAAAGTAATAGTGATGCGTTCAGTTCTCGTTCAATCAGATGAATGAGCAATGAGTGTGAATAGTTAATCATTTCAAACTATAAAAGAATATTATATCTTTTTTACAATAAAATTGTATAAAAGTGCTCCGATATAAGTTACTAGTAGTATGAAACTACAGTTTTTTGACGGCTTATTACAAAGCGCGGCGCGGCGACTAGTGCCAACACCGAGCAACGATGTTTTTAATTTTCATTACCTACCTATAATTATTATATTTTATACATCTATAGTTTCAACTGCATGATGTATTGAAAATAGGACAGTCTTACAAGTTTCCTCGCAATGTTTTCCTTAATGTTTAAAACACTCGGTATTCAGTAAAGGTAGATACTATAGGAACATAGTCGTCGAAAACTCGTTGGTATGTACAAAGCACGACTAAAATTCGAACCCCGTACCCGATATCGGCATTTCGGCACACTAACTATTCACTAGACAATCGAGGCAATTTCATTCAATCATTCACTTTGTCACAACACTATTTTTATTTCATCAAAAACTGACAACACAGTAAACGTCAGTTGACTATAATAATTGACGTTCATAAGTGCGTCTGTGATGCCAATATGCATTGAGGGTGTGAGACCTCAATGCCAATATGCATTGAGGTCTAGTGTAATTCCTCAATGCCAATATGGAATAAAGAACTTTTGATTGGACAAGTAGCTGTTGATATTTTGTAAAAGCTTTGCTGCCAGTATTTTAAATACTTCAGCTATCGTGGGCACTTGACATTTTCAAAAGCATTAACGTCGAGTGTCACGACTGCACTGGTAGCACCAAAGATTTTTCCTTGGGTAGCACGACGCATTAGATGTCATCCGCGAGATATACTCGTAATGTAATATAAGGCTGAGTGCATTGGTGTTTGCTTGTAATACCTCGGTGGGCGCTTCGTGACAACTACCGTGCTTTTATCTCCAAATAGTAAAAAACAAAGTCGCTCATCTTGTCTGTTTATTTTTGTAAGTGAGTCAGTTTCACCATCAGAGGTTCCGACTGAAAATCATTATGATCTTAGTTTTATGCTAAGTCGCAAACTTTTCCTGACATCGCGCAACGTTTCATTGTACTATAATTATAGTATGTATTTATTGTATGTTATTATATATTATTTTTTCTATTATATAATATTGTATATTTCTTATGGTGTTATAGTTTAATGTAATGTTGCGTGTGTGTCTCGAATAAATGCATTTTCTTTCATTCATTTACTTAAATATTTTTTTGAGAAATGTTTCAGTGTATAAGTGCAAAGCTGGGTCGGATTCCTTGACAAATATCAAACAGTAATTGGAGCAAAAATGCTAGTAGAATCTCGTAGAATATGCTGCATGACTTTTACCGCCTAGCTCATTCTCAGTGCCCAGCAAGAGGATAAACTAATTCTTAGCAATGTAAAAAGAAACACTGACTGATGCTGCTGATGTCTGGATAACCATTTACGATTTAATTAGCATTTATTCTTGTACTAGCTGCGCCCCGCGGTTTCCCGGAATAAACAGTAGCTTGTCTGCTATTCCAAGTCCTAAAGTACCTTCATACCAAATTTCATCAAAATCGGTTACGTAGTTTTTGCGTGAAAGAGTAACAAAGGTACATCCATACATTCTAACAAACTTTCGCGTTTATAATATTAGTAGTATTGGTTTTGGAATGAAACGGGTACCTACACTTTTAATTGACAAACATAGTCGGCGCATCGAGACGAATATCTCATCAGTGCATCGCTCGGTTTTTCTGTGCAACGATACCGACCGTAGGAAATGAAACAATTTATAGTTCTCAGCGCTCTCATATTGTTCGTGGAGCGAGTCATGCAGAACTTTTCTAGGCTATATCAAAGCAGATGGAAATAAACTATTGCTAGTATGCGTTTATGAGGCATGGTTTTTTTCATGGAACTTAGTGATGAGACGAGCAAGTCGTTCGCCTGATGGAAAGCCCCACGCCTGCCTATAACAATTGCATTGCCATCTAGATTTTAATACCATAAAAAGCACTGCGTAGCACTGCATTAAGCTCATCACCCCGAGTCATCAGATATTAATTCTCATATGCCCAGTTATTTCGCGGCTGCAATGCCCCTCAAACCGGAACACAGTAATGCTTGCGCACTACTGATGGCGACAGAATAACTGGCAAAGCTATGGTACTTATCTAGACGGCCTCCCGCATACGAGCGACTTACCAGGAGTAAAATCATAGATTTAAACAGAAGTCTAGTTAAAACGTCGGTCGCCGGAGTCACCATATTCTAAATGGCATGGTGCCTAACGATATCCCGTACCTCATCAAGACTTCACAGACAAAGCTGCATATAAATTTAAACCTGCTAACGATGTCTTGACTGGGGTCATAGAATCCTCCACTCGGTTCTGCCTCGTGCAGTTTTATAACTTAAACTAGGAGGGCATAGGCTATCTAAAATGAGTATTGACACTACAACCCCATACCTAATATGCCACTTCCTTCCAAGATCATTATTATTAGCTTCACTCTAGTATACATGCTCTACATACTCTATGAAAGAAAGCCCGTTTCCCTGCTGATGATGACGTACATTAGAGCGAGTGTGGCTCAGCGGGTACTCGAGCGCTTTTCGATTCGACGCACCTGGGTTTGAATCCCGACTCGGCCCTGCACCAATGACTTATAGTTAAGTGCAGATTTTGCACGCTCGCTCTAAAACGGTGAAGGAAAACATCGTGATGAAACCCGCTTACGCGCTTTGGAGTGGTAGGCTCTGGCCGTGGTTGTAATACCACCCACCGAACAAAGTCATGCCGTCAAACGACCTAGTCGTGTTTCGGGATAATGTTGGGTGAACCATCGGGGAGACGGGTCTGAGCAGCCGCTCAACTGCCGTCTCTCTCTAGATCTATGTGCTTCATCTTAGGCCACATCATCGCTTCACATCAGGCGAGATAGTGGCCAAACATGGATCTATTTAACGTAAAAAAAATAATAATAATAATTTTAATCAATATTTTATATTAATTATAATTTAAGGGTGACACTCGCGGCCTCAGGGCCCACTTTGAAAAAGCTTTGATTATTGTACATGAATAATGTGTTCCAGTTATCTGATTGAGTTGACTCGAGTTTAGGGTCGTTTCCTTAAACGAATCCCTAAGCTTACTTTGGCAATAAATGGGGCCCAAAAGTTCCATGAAACACTTGGTTTTTAAAAGATTATTTTTAATTTATTATTAGTTTTGGCTGGATGACAACATAGGATTTTAATTATGCACATCTGTAATCATCACTAGCCTATATGTTTTTATTTATTTTTGTCGAGACGTTATGGAATCCTGGGAAGGGAGGGCCCGGGTAATGTCAGACTTGGTCTAAGCCACCTATTGGCTAAAACCCCCGTCTACTCTACCTGTCCACAGACCAGAGATCTGTGCAGTTACTAGCCTATATTGTTCTCACTGCTGGGAAATGGGCCTTCTCTCAGAGAAAGAGTATGGGCCATAACGCTGGCCCGATGCGGGCATAGTGTATATCACACGTCCTAGAATTTTGTGATTGTTAGACGTGCTGTATTCCTAACGATATTTTCCTTCACCATTGCAAGAGGGAGTCTTAAATCCCCACATCACGTATCACCAAAACGAACATAAATGCGTTGGACTTTAAGTCGCATGAGTTCCCGTTGAGTTACACTATCTCAGTAAAACATTTTGCAAAATGCCGCACCATTTTGAAGTTCCCACAAACTCTTACCTTTCAGCTTCGCGTTTGTCCCCGAGGTCGGCAGCGGGTTTTCCCCGTAATTGGCTAGTTAACCTACAATTAAGCTACTTAGCAGAGCAGCCATTAGAACCTTTAGAGGATACCTCGCAAACCGTTCATGGAGGACACATAAATAAAATCTAAAGGAGTCAGGAGCGAAGTTGCCGAAGTTCATCACAAATTTGAAACGCAATGGAAATATGTGGTGTTATTCCGCTGAATATTATAGAGGTTGCTGTTAGAATAATACAAAACTTAATAATAAAAAATTAAGTCTAACCTATGCTGTTCCACTGCTGGGCAAAGGTCCCCCATCTCTTTCCACGTATCCCGATCCCCCGCTATGTTGAGCCATTCCTCTTGGAATGCTACGAGATATAATCCTATGCAGTGCCGCATAGGATTTTGTAAAGCAAATTTCTGGGTGGTGATGTTATTCCTTTATGGGCATGCGTATTCAGTTAGTCATTCAGTTACATAAACAAATAATATTTAATAATATTTATTATATTATTCTAAGCAGAATTGCACTACATATTTTCAATACGTTTCAGACATATAAACAGTTTTTTTTTTATTAAAAATGAAAAGTTGTTTTACATTACATTCTAACCAGCATTAAAATTAGCAACTACATATAGCATTGTAACCAGCGAAATTACTGAGCATTATGAGACTTAAAGCTTGTCTCAGGATGACGAGCGCAGTGTAGCGCCGCATAGGATTTTGCAAAACAAAGTTCTGAGTGATGCTGTAACTGTCTGTATCTGACTGATGGGCAGGCGTATTGCTTACCATCAGCTGAATGATCTGCTCGTCTCGCCATTCAGTTACATAAAAAAACGCTTAAAAATAGTATGTTTAATTAGTAGCATACTATAATACAAATTAAAAGAGCATACTACCTATACAGTTAGTAATTATCTATATAGAAGACAAAGATGCGTGGTATATTTCGCTTCTGCCAAGTAGCCAACTGGCACATAAAAAACAATATTGTCAATAACAAACAAAATATTGTACAAAAGTTCTAAAAACATATGCCCCTCAGTTTCAAGCTGTATCTTCAGAGTAGTGGTTATTTTTCCGATACGGTGGTCGAGTCATTGTTATATATATAATACCTAATTGACATTCATAAGTGCGTCTCTGTTGCCAAAATTGAATAAAGAACTTTTGAACTTTGATACAAGATCATAGCTCCATAGTCAATGCCTACGTACGCTCTATCTTGCCCACATAATTTCTAACCGTGGTTAATCATATTTAGGCACTATACGGAGATAGTGCACGCACGGTGGTTAATATTATTGCAAGCATCGTGGTTGCCTAAATTCGAAATTCCTGTGCGAAATGTACCTATCAAACTGCAGCAGACAGATAGCCGGAGTGCGGAGTGAAAGAGATTGGAAATTAATGGTATGCAACTGCATCAGTTTAATTATATTTATCATAGCATTGCTTTTATGTTTACTGCTGGATACGTACAGATGTATCTTAAACACGCGTGAGCTTTTGAGGCGATTTTGATGAGAATATGGCAAAATCGAGTTTTACTACAATTTAATTTACTGATGTTTTTATTTATGGAACTGAGTGATGAGTCGAGCTTGTTGTTTGGTAAGCGCCACGCCTGTCCCAGAACTTTTAGTATTATAAAAAGCACTACGCATGACTCATCGCCCCGAGACATCAGATATTAAGTGTCATATAATATGCCCAGTAATTTAGCTGGTTACAATGCCCTTCAAACCGGAACAAAGTAATGCTTGCGCACTACTGCTTGGCGGCAGAATCACTGGCAAAGCTGTGGTACCTACCCAGACGGCCTCCCGCATACGATTTCTCGTACCAAACACGAGTAATAAATAAATATAGGATAAATATGCTTATAATAACATAATTATGGTACTTGACAATCATCGTAGTTAATTACTAAAATACCGCAATCTAATTTAGGAGTTGTTACATAAATAATGCTAATAACGATCTCAACCTAAGAAAGTATGATTTCAGCTAGCAATGAAAGTATGATATAGCCTTTAATGGTCTATGGGTTGTCCAATAGCTTCTCCGTGTAAGTAGTTAGTTTAGTTTTAGTAAGTAGAGTGTAGAGTTGTTTTCAGTAACAAGGCATTCGCCCACCTATGAAAAAAAAGGAGTCGTTCGATATTATAGATAACGCAAAATATAGGTAACTCGTTCCTCCGGTAAACATTGCAACCTTGTGGATAGCCAAAGTTTATATAGCCAATGCGAGTCATACCACATGTCAGCAGATGTCTACAATGTTATTAACTTATGTAACCTAGTTTTTGGAGAAAACTTTACTACTTTCTCACAAGTGAGGAAGGAATAGGAACGAAGTATATATTTTCATTCTGATTCTATTTTAGGATATATGTATCATACATATAGATATATAGGTAGCTAATCATGATGTACCTATATATCTATATATATATATATTATATAGATATATGGGTACATCATGATTAGCTTATCGCAGATAATAAAAGCAAAATGACACCAGCTCTATTAACGTGGCTTGAGATGAACGTTTGATTTAAGGGGCCGTCCATTAATCACATGACGCTCGAAAGGGGGAGGGGGTTTGGCAAAAATCATGTACTTAATAACACACGTGACTTTGGGGGGGGGAGGTTAAAAATGCAAAAAAAAACACGTGATTAATAGACGGCCCCTAAGCTGGTATTGGCGGAGTATAGATGGCATTACATCGTTTATATATTATATTTTTAATTTATTTTACAAAACTTGACCTCTGATCGTGTAAATATATAAAAAAATGATAATTTCGTACAACGACACATCCATAGTAAGAGATAAATAATGAAAAATAAAATAAAATAAAAATAATACTCAATACCTTATTGCAAACATGTACACAAAAGTTCTTACTATAGTGGTGAGATTACATTGACCCTGCTAGGGTATAAGCAAATTATAAATTATAATGGGAGCGGAACGATTTATTCTACAACGTCGTTGTCAGTTACTTGTCATTTTATCATTTCACTCTTATTTTCATTAAAAAAGCCATTAAAATTATAATAACATATTTCGATCAGGAATTGTTTTAATTTGTTATTAAATTTTATATAATTTTCAATTTTTTTTTTTTTACGCTTTATATATCTATGTTTGGCCACTATCTGGCCTGATGTGAAGCCATTTATTACATATTGATACCAAGTATAGTTAAACATAATAGGTAAATATAAAGAATATTAGGTAAACTATAATAATAAAATCAGTCGTCGTTACATTTTATAAAAAAATTACCTTTGTCTTTACTCTATCCTTACTAATATTATAAACGCGAAAATTTGTATGTATGGATGGATCTTTGTTACTCTTTCACGCAAAAACTACCGAACCGATTTTGATGAAATAAGGTGATAGTCATAGTATGTAGGTATGTACTTTAGGACTTGGAATAGCACATAAGCTACTTTTTATCCCGAGAAACCGCGGATGGAACAGCGGGGTGCAGCTAGTATTAATTAAATCAAGTAAAGTTTACATTAAACTAGCTGACCCGGAAAACGTTGTTATGCCATATAAATTAAAAAATTGTTAAGGGTGAACAACCCTTATCACTTAGGGGTATGAAAAATAGATAGTAGCCGATTCTCAGACCTACTGAATATGCATATAAAATTTGGTAAAAATCAGTAAAGCCGTTTCGGAGGAGTAAGGTAACTAACATTATGACACGAGAATTTTATATATATGATGATGATGATGATTAAGAACGATTAATAATGTTACAACGGTGAAGGAAAACATCGCGAGGAAACCGGCATGTCCAAGAATTTTTTACAAAAAAAAGTCAAGGACATGTGACATTCACCAACCCGCACTGGGCCAGCGTGGTGGATTATGGCCCATTCTCTCTCTATGAGAGAAGGCCCGTGTCCCAGCAGTGGGAACGTGATGGGCTGATGATGATAATAATGTTACTGTCTTTCTAATATAAATAATGTGTTGAACGAGATAGTTAACTTTAAGTTTGAAATATTTGCATGCCGCTCAGTTACCGAAATGTGTACAGGTTCTTTGCATTGTTGACAGCTATTTTACTCACATTTTAAGCAAATAAATCATATTCTATTCTATTCTAATTTAATATATAACTAGTGACATCCAAAAGCATCTAATACATAGCCGATTGTAAAGCTTCCTATTGAATTCCTTCGGAAATTTATTATATGATGACCACCCAAAAACTCAGCTACGCGTACACTACATCCCCCTGCATAGTGCTCGTCCGTCCCTGCGCTTTATTAACTATGCGTCGAACCTGCCAGTTGCCACTTGCAGCTTGTTTATCGTTAATTAAAACTGTCAAACTGTGAATCCGCGTTCCCATATTCCTTTTGTGTGGTTTTGAGCAAACACGTACAGTATCCTGTGTTTTGGGAGTTTGCCGCGTAGCGTATGTCACCGAGTCAGTGGCCAGTTTTTACCCTTGCGTTTCAAATTTCATTATATTTTTTTTTATGAAACTGTATGATGTGGTGAGCAAGTCATTCGCCTGATGGTAAGCGTCACGCCTGCCCATAACAATGTAGCTCATATGTTAGATTAGATTAGATAACTCTATATTGTTTCACCACCACGAAACATAATAACAAAAAGAAAAATAACAAACTTATAAACTAAAGTGTTACAATGGGCGGTCTTATCGCTCAGAGAAATCTTCTTAAAACCAGAAATTTATATGAGAAGGCGTGATAAGGCCGCGGAATTGACAGTACAACTCCAGTTTAGTATTTTGACTCATAGAACAATTGAAAAACTAGTTGAAAAATCTGTTTTTATAAAAAATTAAATATTCTATGTACATATTTAAGCTATTTATGTTCTAAGTATGAAGTACGTGTTTTTAATAGTATATCATATTTACATATACACTCGAGAGCAATGAATCCGGGTCACATAAAGAATGTTAAAAATCTCGGAAACTAAAAATGATAGGTTAATGCAATAAATTGTATTTAATAGACAATGTAATACTCCTTAAATGAAAGTAAAAAAAATATGAGTCACCATACATTTTATTAACACAAAATTACATAAAGGAAAAAAACTGCTGATCTCTCCTTAAAACAAAAATAGGAAACATGAAATTTTTGAACTTTATTACGATTTTCTTGAATTTTAATACGAAGTATTAAAATTCAAGAATCCTCCTCGTGCTTCCATTACTGCGTTTACGCGGTTTGGCATGCTGTACACCAAGTTCCTTATACGATTTTGGGGAATATTCTCCCATTCCTCTGTGAGAGCAATTTTGAGCTCACGAAGCGTGATTGGGGGAGGGTTTCGTTGTTTTACGCATCTGCCTAGCTCGTCCCAAGCATGCTCGATCGGGTTGATATCCGGGCTGCGCGCTGGCCACTCCATACGAGTAATGTTCATCTCTTGAAGGTAGTCATTCACAATCCTACCTGTATGAGGTCGGGCATTGTCATGCATAAATATAGCATCCTCACCTAAATTGACCATAAATGGACCAACGTGATCATTGAGGATTTCTTCCACATATCTTACGCTAGTTAAAGAGCCGTTTTCTATGATCACCAGCTCTGTGCAACTTTCAGAAGAAATTCCGGCCCACACAAGTACAGACCCACCACCGTAGGCTACTTTTTCTTCGATGCATGCTTGCTTGAATCTTTCCCCTGGTCTTCGATACACTCTGTGTCTTCCATCGTGCTTGTAGAGCATAAATTTTGATTCGTCGGAGAACATAACTTTTGACCAATCTTCAATACTCCAATTTACGTGGCTCTGGGCATATCTTAGTCTCGAAATACGATGCCCACGCTCCAGTTTAGGGCCGTTTGCAGGTCTAAGGGGTTTTAAGTTAGATTCAGCAAGCCGACGTCTTACTGTCCATGCACTTGGGTTACTTCCTCCGAGGCGTCGAAACTGATTGGTGAGTTCAGTTCCTGTGAGAAAGCGATTTCGAAGCATGGTGTTCACCAAGTATCGGTCTTCTCGTGCTGTGGTACACCTGGTTCTGCCCGTTCCTGGTCTGCGTAGGTTAGAACCAGTTTCTTCGTAACGTCGGAGAACTCTTTGTACTTTTGACAGCGACACACCGACAGTCCTGGCTGTATCGCGCTGACTCCGGCTGGTTTCCAGCATTGTAAGTATTCTGGTGCATTCTTCAGGCGTAAGCGACATAATTTCAGCTTGAATAATGAATATAGAGCACTATCAACATGGTTTATGTACCCACATAAATGACAGATTACAAACAAAAGCAAAACCAAATGCTGTAATTTCGTAGTTCCATCTTCGAAAGTGGCCTTTTTTCAAATTTGATTTTTTTATGATATAACTTTACAATAACTAAGAAGTTTTAATACCTTCATTTAAGGAGTATTACATTGTCTATTAAATACAATTTATTGCATTAACCTAGCATTTTTAGTTTCCGAGATTTTTAGGATTCTTTAAGTGACCCGGATTCATTGCTCTCGAGTGTAATTGTAGTTTTATAATGTACATCACACTGACCGCGATATTTCTATGAAAATTCCTGTCCATCCAAAGGTTGCCTGCAAGAAATTGCACATAGCGATAAGGCCGCCCATTGTACCCACTGTTGACTATTGTTTTTCCTGTGTGCTTAGTATTTAATAAAGTATTATTGTAATGTACGTCCTTATTTATATATTGTGAATGCATTTAGGTATTTATGCATTTATATTGATAAAGAATGTTTGCATCGTCGTAGTCTATATATATATATATTTTTTAATACTTATAGGCAAGCCTTTGACCGCAGTCTCACCTGATGGAAAGTGACGACGCGGTCGAAGATGGATCATGCTTGCCTAGATACCGATTCACTCGAGACTTGAAGACGCCCAGATTATTATTATATATTATACTATTATTATATTTTATTATATTTTACACTAGCTGCGCTCCGCGGTTTCACCCGCGGTTTTCCAGGATAAAAAGTAGCCTTTGTGCAATTCCAAGTCCTAAAGTACCTACATACCAAATTTCATCAAAATCAGTTCGGTAGTTTTTGCGTGAAAGAGTAACAAACATACATCCATACATTCTTACAAACTTTCGCGTTTATAATATTAATAAAATTAAATAAAATTAAATTGGGTTAGCCCTAGAACTCTCGGCTCCCAGAGACAATCAACCCTTGTTGTCTATACCCTCTCCGATTTCTACACTCTCATTCCAACATATCAAAACAATTTATATTAGAAGGCAATATGATTTCCATTTGAATTTAGAACAAAAATTCGGGTAACTCTCTGGCTAGTAACCTCGCTACTTTATACCGATCGCAACGGTCGCGCTGGCGGTTTTTTTTAACGCTTAATAGATCTATGTTTGGCCACTATCTCGCCTGATGTGAAGCGATGATGTGGATTATGATGGAGCACATAGATCGAGAGAGAGACGGCAGTTGATCGGCTGCTCAGACCCGTCTCCCCGAAGTTTACTAGTTTTAAAGCCCGTTCCCACATTAGTAGCAAGTATAATTACTTAGAGCAAGTGTGGCTCAGCGGGAGCATGTGTGACTTTCGATCCGACGCACCCGAGTTCGAATCCCGCGGCCACGTACCACTGACTACCTTATGTTTTGTGCGGGTTGTAACTAGCTGTTGAAAAGGTGAAGGAAAAGATCGTGAGAAAGCCAGCATCTCCAAAAAATAATCACAAAAATTCAAGGATATGAGACATCCACCATACCGCACTGGGCCAGCGGATTATGGCCCATACTCTCTATGAGAGAAGGCCCGTGTCTGACTGACTGATGATGATGATGATAAGTACTTATATTTACTGAAGAATTAATGAATACACGTAAGTACGAGTATGTGAGTATACACCGTGCAATTGAATTCGATATTTTTGCGAAAAGTATGTATTCAGTCCATGCTTTAGAATAAATCTGTAGCGACAAATTTAAAAAATAAAATAAATATTGGTTGATAGTTACTGATACTCAGCGCGGTGACCTATCCTATTAATAATTCTGTAACGCGGTTGCACTCGTCGGATTTTGGACAGGAGGTATTTATCATGTTGCAGGGCTTATGTCACGAATTGGAATGATGGCGTTTATTATAACTTCTAGTTTTATGTTTTAAAATATATATTTTTTTTTTTATTTAATGGTGTATAAACATTTTATAGCATGGACTGAGTGAGTACATACTTTTCGCAAAAATATCGAATTCAATTCGTCGGTGTATACACTTGTACGTATCAAAGTAGCAGGTGGACCTTGTAATGTAACTAAAACTAACCCACAAGTGAATCGGGGATCGATGGCAGTCGCGACGCAAATTTTACGAAAAAACATAAAAGATTTGATAGACGTCTGACGGATCACGAATGTGTCCGTGCCTTGTACCAGCTTGCTTACGATGAAACCAAACACTATTAAACTGCATGGCCGTGTAGACGGGCCGTCTTGCTAACGAAAAATTAGCGTTATTTGCCACATCTATTCCGAAATCTACAAAGCTTTTCGCTTATATCATGTATGTTCATAAAAAACTGCACAAATTCAAGGTGAATAGTGACCATCACAACATAAACACTAGAAATAAAGATAGAATTGCAGTACCTAGGTTTAGACTGAGTAAAACAAATAAGTCCTTCATGGGCAATTTACAGCCAACGTTTCTACAATAAAATTCCAAAATGTATAACGGAGCTCACAGAAAGTAGAATAGAAAGTAAAAAGTAGAGTAGTCAAATTGCGTGCGAAAAATATTCTAATGAAAAAAGCATAATATACAGCTAGTAATTACATAGAAGACAAATATGCATGGAACATTTCGCTTCTGCCAAGTAACCAACTGGCACATAAGAAACATAATATTGTCAAAAACAAACAAAATATTGTAACAAAAGTTCTTAAAAAATGCTCAGTTTCTTGTCGTATCTTCTGAGTAGTGGTTCTTTTTCCGATACGGTGGTAGAGTCATTGTAATAATTAACGTTCATAAGTGCGTCTATGATGCCAATAATGAATAAAGAACTTTTGATTGATTGATTGATTGCTTCAACTTTCATAATGCGAACAGCTAAGGAATGAAACACCTTACCAGCGTCATTGTTTCCCGATTCTTATAATCTAGGTGTCTTCAAGTCCCGAGTGACTCGATATCTTCTAGGCAAGCATAATCCATCGTCGACCGCGTCGTCACTCTCCATCAGGTGAGACAGGAAAAAAAACAGCAGAACCAATTTCCATGGTTTTTGATTTGTTGGACTTGTCTCAAACTGGGCGAACGTAGCAGATTATGGCCCATACTCTCTCCGTGAGAGGCTCGTGTCCCAGCAGTGGGAACAGAATAGGCTGATGATGATGATGATCAATCCTAGGAACAGGTATTTCCATCGCTGCTAAACTGTTTTTTGTTGTATAAGAATTACATAATTTTACGTATTTCCAAAGCACTGTTAGAGTCAGTTTTCGCATTTCTTTTCTGGGTCCGGACTTCAATTTGAGTATGGAAAACAAATGGGTAGACATGCTTACCTATTTTTTCAGTCATGACATTTTGTGTTACAATTATTAACGTAGTTTAATTGATTTTTATTATATGTATATGACGTTTGTAGTGCATTTTTCGTGCCTATTTAATAAACATCTTTTGACTTTTGATTACTTTAGACCCCGTTAAATTAAAATGCCAAACTCATAAAGTGCCAGAATATTCAACTGCATTACACGTTATTAAACTTAGAAATAAAGCTTCATCGGACTTCATTTTCATATTATACGACTTTACATAGACTCGATGAAATGTCGGCTTAGATGAAAACTTCAAAGGAAAATTAGTCCGCAGTCGAGATTCCCTCTTTCCAAAAAGCAAAACTCGACTACTAAATTTTCTATTACGGAAATTGGTTTTATTATCTGCAGGTTAATTTCTTTTACAATATTTAAGTAAACGTCCATTTGAAAGGACATACGACCATAAAATAAATAAAAAATACTAAATTAAAAAATTATAAGTAACAAACCATTGTGTTAGTAAGTTAGTTTTTTACAAACCACCTATGTATTTAATAAAATTGTACAAGGCTTTATGAATAAAAATAACAAAACTATAAGGCGAACACGCCGTGTAGATCGCCAACGTGCGGCCGGGTTCCCAGAACACTGGCGGCGTTCCCCTTTACTCGTATACTAAAGGCTTAACTTTTGTGCAAGGCTTAACTTTTACGCGCCACCTCTGAGATCTTCCGAAGCGAGGACCAGTCTTGTCAAAATATCTTAATATGTTTTTAGTAACAAACTAAATAACTTATATGTATTACCAACTTTAATTCTGTTTTCTTTTTTTAAATGCAATAAAGTGTTATCTATCTATCAATCTATTTGAGTTTCTGATGAACGACAAACTTAGGTAATTTGAGATTAATTGTTTAAGTTCAAATAGCTTACCTAGCCGTTCGTAACAGATCTGCTAGGATAAGCAACATTCGCTGCGGTCACTTGAATAGGTAAACGTTTGTTTAGTATTTACATTCAAACGCTACTGTGTTTCGGAGCGCACGTGACCTTAATCCGGTTGTTGTCTGAGGACAACAGTTGTTAGGCCATTTCGGAAGCTTTCAGATGGACTGTACCTCCTACACCAGGGGAACCACACAACACACACGCGAGAAAGAGAGCATAGAACTTTGAATAGTTCTAATAAGAAAAAAAAACTACCTCGGATGGAGTCTTTGGACATACTACTAAAATTTTTGGTTCTTGTCCAAACAAAAGCGCCTGATACACCAAAAAAGTTCAAAACTTGATCCATCAGCAAAAATGTTTCCGTGTCTAGAATATTTCCCAAGTGTTTTCAGAGCAAAATCTACCCAAAAAGAAGACGCGGCATCTTTGAATCAAATTAGGTGCCCAGTGGAACTTTGTGCAAGTAAGAGGGTATTTGTGTTCAGTTCTGATCATTAACGCTTCTCAAAGAACTTTATCTTCTGATGAAGCGTTTGTATCGAATTCCTGCCTGAACGCAAATTGATTTTAAATTATTTTCCGTTTGAGTTTTAGCTGTTTTGAATAACCGTACGATGGTGAAGTGCGATACAAGTGTTAGACGGCATTTCGAAGCCTGGAAATGTGCATTCAAAATTTCATGGCATATATGTCCAAAAAACATGAAATTGCAATACATATATTGAAATTGTTTATTGTAATAATAACGGTACACACCAATAACAATTATTACACAAATTAAATAATTGAAATACACAATTAATTAAATTATATACGTAATTATATATTTTTTTTATATATTTCGCTCTTAAACGGTGAAGGTGAAAACATCGTGATGAAACCCGCTTACGCGCTTTGGAGTGGTAAGCTCTGGCCGTGGTAATACCACCTACTAAACAAAGCCATGCCGTCAAGCGACCTAGTCGTGTTTTGGGATGATGTACGGTGAACCATCAGGGACACGGGTCTGAGCAGCCACTCAACTGCCGTCTCTCTCTAGATCTATGTGCTCCATCTTAGGCCACATCATGGCTTCACATCAGGCGAGAGAGTGGCCAAACATATATCTATTAAACATAAAAAAAATGTACAAAAAACACATAAATCTTCTTCTCGTGTTAGTGTATCCAACGTGTCAGGGCAATTGACCGCCCGAAGCCTCAAACATGGCATAACGACTGTTGCCTTAATACTTAAGCTAGGACGTGCTTGACAGGCCCTCCGAAGCTCAAAAGCACTCAGATGTTATTACCAAACAAACGGTCACTCATCCAGGTGGTGAGTGACCGCAGCCAACGTTGCTTAAACTAGCAGATCTGTTACGAACAGCTAGTCGAGCTGCGCCACAAGAGCAACACTAAATAAGAAATACGACATGAAGCACTTTTATTAAGCCGTATTTAGCTCATGCTGACCGGCGAGGCTACGATGTATAGTGCTGCAAGGACGGAATACTATAGCCGAAATCGGAACTACTTTTTCCGATCATAACAAACTTTTAATTTTGCGTCGAGGTGATTTCGATACATATGGTAAGCAATGTTACTATCGGAAATATAGTTCGACTTCGTGTTCTTGTTTCCTGTCCACACATAATACAAGTAAATTAAAAATATATTAAAAAGGTATCACATAACTTTCAAAAGGAATTGAAGTAAATAGGTATATAAGTAAAACAATATATAATAAGTATGTCAAAAGTGCAACGTCCAGTTTAGAGGACCTATTTAAAAAAAAAACAAAATATTAAACGTGAAGTACTAGTGATATGAACCCACATTCATAAAAATGAAAAATAATATACATTGCAAGTGTAGCAGTTTCTAACTGCTGTCAAATACTATCCGTTGTTATTGGACGGGCGACCATCAAAACGCGAGGGGCGAGCGATCGGAAAATATAAAATACGGTTTACAGCGATATAGGCAGATGCCGATTATGATGATGCATTTATTCAATGTGGTTTTGTGTGCTTTATTGCCGCTATATAGGCAGAAGCGATTACTGGACTGACGAATATGGTCTTGTATTACATCTTCAATTGTTTGTTTCTGAAAAATCCTGAGGGGTACTGTTCCATATTCAGTGCCATACTCAGTTAGCCTCTATGGTGTAGCGGTTGGGCAGGTTGGCACAAATCTCATACACCACTGAGGTTGCGCGTTCCATTCCCGTGCCGGTACAAATTTTTATGCACACAAAAACCGCAAGCATTTGTTTCGTGTCTGTGTGTTGTGGGACCATAGTCGTATAGTCATAGTTTCTGGTTCCTTAAATATAAGTATTTCTATTCATTTCTATGTATTGTATTATTGCCTTATATTTTGTAGTGTATTTCAATGTTATTTATTTAAATAGTTTATGCTTTTGTTTTTACGATACCTAATATGTATAACGATATTTATTTTGTTGCCCTATTAGCTGTTTTTACTTTTTGATGCACGCTTCGTAACTTTATTTTAACGTCACTGGACAACTGGTAAAACTTTAGCATTAAGTTCTCCTTTTGTACATTACTTGTAATAGTGCAATAAAGATTTAAATAAATAAAATAAATACAGGGAATCCTAGTCCAGTAGTCTAGGGGCCAGGGGACCTACTCCGAGTTGCTTTCGTTCGTCCGTTCGTTGGGACTAAAAGAGACACTATAATGCCTGTTGCATAGCGCTGTCCCTTACATCCAACGGAACGAAGATCGTAATTCATAATCAGAGTAAGGCCCCAGAATTTATGTATGTGATCGTAGGACGTATTTATTTATTTAGATTTGGTCACTTTTCTCTACTCAAACTGTGCGATTTTGGGCTCATTCGAGTATCATAACAAAGTGGTAAGGCGAGCATTCACTTAAACAGCCTGCTTATAAAATACAGCGCTAGAATTTTGTTCTAAAATATTGCATGGCTAAAATGCATTCGTCACTGTAATATGGCAGTCTTATAACGTCCAGCAATTTCGATTGCTGTATAATATTATTTCTCAATCATAGGTAAACGGTTATACTCTCGGGTCCAATCTGGTTAATAAATACAAATTAGAAATACCGAAAATTTACAAACTAGAATACAATTTGCCCATATCTTGTCGAAGCCGCAGGTGACAAGAGGGCTGGCTCATTCCTGGCTCAAAGAGAAGCGTTATCCATTCAACGAGGGAATGCAGCCAGCTTTCTTGGCACCTTGCATCATGGCATTTGTATATAAATTACTAGCTGCGCCTCGCGATTTCACCCACGGCTTCTCGGGATAAAAAGTAGCCTATGTGCTATTCCAAGTCTTAAAGTACCTACATACCAAATTTCATCAAAATCCGTTCAGTAGTTTTTGCGTGAAAGAGTAACAAACATACATCCATACATTCTTACAAACTTTCGCGTTTATAATATTAGTAGGAAGTAGGATTGGTTGTATATTTAAATATATTTATAATAGAGTTTCAATTTTTGGAATAAAATTATTGATTTGAAATTTTCTTTAAATGGTCACGGGTTAAACAAAAATAGTTCTGCTGAAAATGAACGTTAGATTCCAACACAGCGTTGTTTTATTCGTATTCACATCGCGTATTTCCCGAAACTCGGTAATGCTTTTCTGCATGTCTTTGAGCGAGACGACGTAAAACAAAATAAATTACATTAGCTGCAATATTTCAACACGATATGTAGAATGCAAAAACCCGCACACATTTTTATCACTCTTTGAGAGGAGCGAAGGAAACACGAACGCATCTGCAAGTTGACAAACATAATCCTGTCGCTATAGAAGCATATTAAAACATGGTTGAAACTAGAAGGCCAACGTTGCACACTGCAATCCAATTTTACAAAGTCAAGGTGCTGCTTTAATACAATATATACACATACATTCGGGGTTTATTCCTAACCTAACCCGAAAACATAACTTATTTCATAAATATTACCTGAAATTTTTCTTTAATTGGTAATTTATTTTAATCAAGATACAATTCAAAGATACAAATATTTACAAATATATATGTATACCTAAGTGATTTATCATCATCATCAGCCCATCACGTTCCCACTGCTGGGACACGGGCCTTCTCTCATAGAGAGAGTATGGGCCATAATCCACCATGCTGGCCTAGTTCGGGTTGGTGGATGTCACATGTCCTTGGATTTTTGTAATAAATTCTTCGATATGCCGGTTTTTTCACGATGTTTTCCTTCACCGTTTTTAAAGCTAGTGTTAAAGCCGCACATAACTTAAGAAAATCAGTGGTGCGGGGCCAGCGAGATTCGAACTCGGGTGCGTCGGATCGCTCCACTTACACTAATACACTCGAGAGCAATGAATCCGGGTCACTTAAAGAATGTTAAAAATCTCGGAAACTAAAAATGATAGGTTAATGCAATAAATTGTATTTAATAGACAATGTAATACTCCTTAAATGAAAGTAAAAAAAATATGAGTCACCATACATTTTATTAACACAAAATTACATAAAGAAAAAAACTGCTGATCTCTCCTTAAAACAAAAATAGGAAACATGAAATTTTTGAACTTTATTACGATTTTCTTGAATTTTAATACTTCGTATTGCCTCCTCGTGCTTCCATTACTGCGTTTACGCGGTTTGGCATGCTGTACACCAAGTTCCTTATACGATTTTGGGGAATATTCTCCCATTCCTCTGTGAGAGCAATTTTGAGCTCACGAAGCGTGATTGGGGGAGGGTTTCGTTGTTTTACGCATCTGCCTAGCTCGTCCCAAGCATGCTCGATCGGGTTGATATCCGGGCTGCGCGCTGGCCACTCCATACGAGTAATGTTCATCTCTTGAAGGTAGTCATTCACAATCCTACCTGTATGAGGTCGGGCATTGTCATGCATAAATATAGCATCCTCACCTAAATTGACCATAAATGGACCAACGTGATCATTGAGGATTTCTTCCACATATCTTACGCTAGTTAAAGAGCCGTTTTCTATGATCACCAGCTCTGTGCGACTTTCAGAAGAAATTCCGGCCCACACAAGTACAGACCCACCACCGTAGGCTACTTTTTCTTCGATGCATGCTTGCTTGAATCTTTCCCCTGGTCTTCGATACACTCTGTGTCTTCCATCGTGCTTGTAGAGCATAAATTTTGATTCGTCGGAGAACATAACTTTTGACCAATCTTCAATACTCCAATTTACGTGGCTCTGGGCATATCTTAGTCTCGAAATACGATGCCCACGCTCCAGTTTAGGGCCGTTTGCAGGTCTAAGGGGTTTTAAGTTAGATTCAGCAAGCCGACGTCTTACTGTCCATGCGCTTGGGTTACTTCCTCCGAGGCGTCGAAACTGATTGGTGAGTTCAGTTCCTGTGAGAAAGCGATTTCGAAGCATGGTGTTCACCAAGTATCGGTCTTCTCGTGCTGTGGTACACCTGGTTCTGCCCGTTCCTGGTCTGCGTAGGTTAGAACCAGTTTCTTCGTAACGTCGGAGAACTCTTTGTACTGTTGACAGCGACACACCGACAGTCCTGGCTGTATCGCGCTGACTCCGGCCGGTTTCCAGCTTTGTAAGTATTCTGGTGCATTCTTCAGGCGTAAGCGACATAATTTCAGCTTGAATAATGAATATAGAGCACTATCAACATGGTTTATGTACCCACATAAATGACAGATTACAAACAAAAGCAAAACCAAATGCTGTAATTTCGTAGTTCCATCTTCGAAAGTGGCCCTATTTCAAATTTGATTTTTTTATGATATAACTTTACAATAACTAAGAAGTTTTAATACCTTCATTTAAGGAGTATTACATTGTCTATTAAATACAATTTATTGCATTAACCTAGCATTTTTAGTTTCCGAGATTTTTAGGATTCTTTAAGTGACCCGGATTCATTGCTCTCGAGTGTATATAAAAATCACAATTTTTTTTTACGCAAGTAATGTATTTGTTGCTCAAACAGCAATAAAGGCTTATTTAATTTTATTTTACAATATAGTAAAAATTGATAAATAAAAGTAAATAAAAAATATTAGTATAATTTATTCATTTTTATTTTGAACTTGACTTCGTTCCGAACCTAACCCGTTTTCACGACAAAACCCCAAAAGCTAATTAATTGGCTTAAAGCACTCGAAGCATACAAAGTGTTTGTAAGGTACAAAGTACAATGAGATCAAAACTAATGAGGCATTAGGGGAATAATAGTGTAAATAATATGAATAACATTTCATGTGTTTGTGAGAAGTATCAGGAGATCAGATATACTAGAGAGGTAAGCGCTTTGTGTAATGCAAGGATAAGACTACTTATTTGTTTACTTATTTGTGTACTTATTTGTTAGTTGTATATTGTACTTATTTGTATGTGTGTGTGTTTATTTTATAACCACTTGTACTGTACCTATGGTATAGTAGTTTTCGCGGAAAGTTGTATGTCGCTACAGCTTCAGTCCATACTTCAAAATTTTGTCTAATGCTAATTTTATTTTATTTTTTTATATGACTAATAGGCAAACAAGCAGACGGCCCGCCTGGATGGTAAGCGGTTACCGTCGCCTATGGACACCTGCAACACTCGGGGCATTACTGGTGCGTTGCCTACCTTTAAGGACCCTTTTCACCCTTCTTTTAAAGTACCCCATGTTATAGCTCTGCGGAAAAACCTCGGGCGGTAGCCCATTCCATATTTTGCAGGTGTGCGGCAAGAAAGATCGGGAGAATCGGACAGTATGCGATTTCCATAGATCTATAGATAGATCCATAGATTGGCTTGCATTTGACCTATCTAATCCTAGCTCCAGCAATCTAATCAGTATTTTGACATCTTCGCAAGAAGGGTTAGATAAAATACTGTTTATGGAACCTGTATTTAAGAAAATATTTTTGTCAAAGCTCACGGTTCTAAATGTCGCATGCCGGACACACTCCAACAAAATGTGATACACATCCTCGACGACACCACACTCGGTACAATTTGGCGATGGGACTTTTTTCATCAAAAATGCGAATTTGTTTGATGGAATATGTCCGAAGCGCAATCGAAGGATAGACTTTAAATTATTACTATTATAATTCTATACAAAATAGTATCAATCCATGGATGTTGGGAAATTTGAGGCTGGACAGTTCTGTACCATACCCGATGTCTTTCTCACGAGATCTTTCGTCAAAATACTCTTGCCAATCTTCCCTGCGTAGATTTCTTATTACTTTAACGTGTTCTGAAAAAAGGGGTAAAACTTTCAATGGAATTCCATCCCCGATTGCTTGTTTTGCAAGTAGGTCAACGTCATCATTTTCTTTTAACTGTATGTGAGATGGAATCCACTGCAAACATACCTCCTTATTCTGAGTTTTTAACTTTAGAATTGATTCCAATATCTGATAGGCAATCGGTATCCCTCTCACATGAGAGGTACATCGAGCCAAATGTTGCAAAGAGCTTTTAGAATCAGTCAAAATGACGTATTTATCGAAATTAATTGAATTAATATATGATAACGCTTCAGCTATGGCAATTAATTCAATATGAATTATATATATATTGGAGTCAATTCTAAACTTACCATTACATTTAAGGTTAGGGTCCAAAAAAGCGGCGCCTTCCTTGTCCTTATCTTTTGACCCATCGGTGAAGATTTTATAATAACCATTATACTGCTCATTAATATAGTTGGAACAAAATAATTTTAGAAGGTTACTGTTATAAGTTCTCTTAGCTCGGTCTATTAATGGGATCGAATCAAAAATAACTTCATGTAAATTAATATTACTAAC
Organism: Petrophora chlorosata; assembly: GCA_951640565.1. NCBI lineage: Eukaryota > Metazoa > Arthropoda > Insecta > Lepidoptera > Geometridae > Petrophora > Petrophora chlorosata. The sequence continues at coordinate 3,755,382 of OX621188.1, forward strand.
CCACGTGCCCAAAGAATACATCTCGAGATTATTACTACTCTGAATAGATAAAGATTTTAATTCGTTATAGGTATTAATAAGTAAAGGAAGCTTTTTATTGACCAAATATCGTGAATGACTTAAAGAATCTAGTTCTTGAACTATATTGATTGTATTGTTATTAGAAAAAGATCTAGCTTTTAGCCAAAACTTTCCAGCAAGAAATTTCCTACGGACACTAAGTGGTGGAAGGCACAGCTCATTCTCCATTACATGAATGGGGGTGCTTCTTATAAATCCACCTATGACGCGTAAAGCTTAGTTTTGGATCCTATCCAACTTAATTAAATTTGTCTTACAGCTATTACCATATATGAAAGAAGCATAGTCCATCCTACTTCTGACAATAGAAATGTACAAACGTCTTAAATGTTTCTGATGTATTCCCCAACCTGGTCCAGACAACACTTTCAATAAATTTATGTATTTAGATACTATCTGCCTCATCTCGTTAATGTGTTTTCCCCATCTGAGTGCCCCATCGAACCACACACCCAAGTATTTTACATGGTTAACGACAGATAAGGAGTGGTTGTTGATTCTAAAATCAATATTAGTTCTGAAACCACCCTTCTTAAAAATACAACATTTGCTTTTAGATGAAGAGACTACAAGACCTAGATTATTAAAAAAAATACTAAGCTCATTACAAGAAAGCTGTAATTCTCTGACTGCAGAGTCTACGGTCTTTTTCAAGATGTACAAAACAAAATCGTCGGCGTATTGAGAAATTTCAACTCTTTGAATTTTGTTGCACACATCGATAGTTGCCACGTTGAAAAGAAGAGGGGATAATGGGTCTCCCTGAGCTAGACCCCGGCTAGTAGATCTAACTAAAAGAGATCCGTCGACCTTTATGTTTAGTTCTCTATTTTTTAAGTAAGACCATAGGTATATACATATTTTAGAGCCCACCCCAAGTTGGTCTAAGACAGATAGTAAACAGCTCACATCGACATTATTGTATGCGTTTTCTATGTCAATAAAACATGCTGCAGTTATAAGATCTTTAGAAAAACCTATTTGAATGTGCGAAGCTAAGCGGGTGAGATTATCAAAACATGATCGATCCTTTCGAAAACCAACCATTTTCTCAGAGAATAACATTTTTTTTTCCAGATACCACTCTAACCTTTTGTTGAGAATCGAATGTAAAATTTTACAAATACAAGATATAAGTGAAATCGGCCTAAATGCAGAATTTGAATTTGGATCTCGGCCTGGTTTCGGGATTAGAATAATTTTAATCTGACGCCACTGAGTAGGTACAAAGCGTGAATAAAAAAACAAATTGTATAAATTAACTAAAATGTCTTTGCCTATCTTTGGTAAATATTTTATCATAGAAAATGAAATCTCATCACATCCTGGTGCAGTATCAGATTTTTTACTCTACAACTCTTGAATTGTAATTTCGGACTCTAATTTATTATTAAATGAATAAAATTGAGGATCAGGTGGACACGCGTAATCAGGTGTTAAGTCATTAAGTAATATCTCCGCCTTATCTTTATCTATATAGTGATTAGATGTAGTACGATGACCTTTCACCCATCGCATTTTACGCCACATGTCTGATGACGATGTGGTTTCATCGATGGTGTAGTAAAACAAGCAAGTAGGATGAACACTGACTTTATTATTTACTTGAAGGTAGATTACCAAAACGTTATTTACAAGCACCTACATATAGTAAAGAATGGATACATATTTTACACAGCTAATATTTATTCTTACTACATCTTTCCCCTTCTAAAACAATCAACAGAGACAAACTTAAAACCTGTAGACTTAATAGGTAGATGATATAGATAAGTAGGTAACAACCTATTACACTTAGGTATATATTTATTTAACATTTTGTAATCAAACGTGAAACTATGAAATTATATATTTTTTACTCTTAATAAAAACTGATATTTATTTATAACTATACCGTTTTTCTCTTACAAAAAAAACACACAAACATTTTAAGTATGTATTTACGTATAACCTCGCCTCACTTAACTACTGACAAATTAACACATAGAGATTAGGTATAACTATCATCATAAACTAACTTAATATCTAGGTAGGTAAGTACATAATCGCAGACTATTAATTATATACGAACTTAAAACTAAGGTATGACATTCTTATCAGTCTGCGCATGTGAACCAGCCAAATCACGAGCTTTCCTTCTAGTTATAGGACCTATTTTATTATACAGTTTAGACCTAGCAGAGGTAAGTAACTGATTTTGACTTGCGTCTTCCTGTCCCCCCGACTTACTTTGCGGTTGCCCAGGACTGCGCATGGCGAGAGAAGTACCAGAAAGCACTTCCGAACCATCACTCGCATCTTTATAGCTCTCTAACTCAGTCTCACCTCTATCTGACTCCTGCTCGAATGAAACTCTCTGTCGACTTATTATGTGTCGGCGATTCCTACGGTACTTTCTACCTACTGCGTCCTGCAATAGATAAGACCGTGGTTCGCTCAATTTTTTAACCACCTTCATGAACTTCCTCTTATGACCATCCACTATCACTACTTCTTCATTTTCCCGTAATGTAGGGAGGTTTCTCGCTGAACTATCATACATCCTCTTTTGTCTATTTTGTTGATTTAAAATCTCATCGTGATTCTTTTTTACATCGACCTTTTCCAATAATAACTGTTTGTGAATAGGTAAACGGGTACTTAGTCGCCTACCCATTAGTATCTGCGCAGGTGAATCTATTTTATCTCTAGACGTGGAACGAAAATTTAACAAGCTGAGATAATAATCATGACCGGAATCTATACATTTTTTTAATAAATGTTTTACCGTTCGGATAGCCCGTTCACTTTTTCCGTTCGACAGAGGATACATTGGAGACGATGTAAAATGTGAAATCTCCCATTCCTGCAGGAATTTTTTAAATTCCTTAGAATGATACGCCGGCCCATTATCAGTAACTAATTGATTGGGAATACCATGTCTCGCAAATTGCTCCTTCATAGCCACAATGATCGATCTACTATTTATGGAAGTTAATTCGTTTACCTCAACAAAATTTGAAAAATAATCAACCAACATTAAATAATATTTCTTTCTATACTCGAAAATATCTGAACCTACTTTCGACCACGGTACCTCCGGTACATAATGTGGCAACAGGGGCTCACGATGCGGAGCGGGGGCGTGCAGTGCGCACGTGCGGCAGCCGCGCACGCAGCGCTCGATGTCGCGCGTCATCCCCGGCCAGAACAGTACGCCGCGGGCCCTCCGCTTGCACTTATCGATCCCGAGGTGGCCCTCATGGATGCGGTTCAGCATTTCACCGCGTAACGATTGCGGAATGAAAACTGAGCTATCTTTAAAAATAACGCCCTCCACATACTGCAGATATTCCCGGTACGACCAATACAAACGAACATTTTCTTCAATCTCATATTTACTTCTCGGCCATCCCTGTACAATGTACTTAATTAAAAATTTAGCCTCTTCGTCCTTCATCGTACACTCTTTCACTAAATCTAATTTCGCGTCACTAAACTGTACCTGTTCTATCATAAAACAAGTTTGCGCTTCGACCTCCTCATTCATACGTTCATGCATCAACTCAGGCAAAGCAGCACGCGAAAGTGTGTCTGATATGTACATGTACTTACCCGGCGTGTACGTCACCTTTATATCATAAGCCTGGATGCGCAACATCATTCGCTGTAATCTCGCCGGAACGCGCGCTAAAGATTTTTTAAAAATTGATTCTAGTGGTTTGTGGTCGGACTGTACTGTCACATCCGACCGTCCAAAAATATATTGATGGAATCGTTCACACGCATAAACTATGGCCAGTAATTCTTTCTCGATTTGAGCATAGCGGCACTGTGTCTCCGTGAGAGTCAGTGAAGCGAACTCGACGGGCCGACCCCCTTGCATCAATACTGCACCCAGCGCGCACGCACTCGCGTCAACTGACACTACTATAGGTAAGCTATGCGAATATAACGATAGTACCGGTGCAGACGAAATTTTTTTGTTTTAACATTCTAACTGCCTCTGCATGCTGACACTCCCAAATCCATTCAGAATTCTTTTTTAATAGACCTCTCAACACTGACACCGATTGTGAATAATTAGGTATAAACTTGGATAGGTAATTGACCATACCTAGAAATCTTTCCAGCGATTTTTTGTCTGCTGGATCAGGCATGTCTACAATAGCTTGCACTTTCTTACTGTCAGGCCTCATTCCATTTACATTAAACACATGACCCAAATATGTTATCTCATTGACCCCAAACCTGCACTTCTCCTTATTAAATCTTATTCCAACCTCTCTAGCTCTTATCATTAGCAACTTCAGACGCATATCATGCTCCTGTTTTGAAGACCCCCACACAATTATATCATCAGAAAACGAATCGGTGCCCTCTAAATCCTCAAGAAGTTGTCTTACCTTTGCATGGAACATTTCTGGTGCGCAACTCACACCATATGGCAACCTCGTAAACTGATACCTTCCAAACGGAGTGCTAAAGGTACAAAGGTCAGCACTGGCGTCGTCTAGCTGCAGCATCCAAAACCCGCAACGCGCGTCTAAAACGCTGAAGAAACGCGCGTCGCGCAACCGCGCGGCTATCTCGCTCACTGTAGGCAAAGAATAATGCGAACGCCTCACAGCGCCATTTAACACACGTGCATCTAAACATACGCGTATATCACCATTTTTCTTGGCCGCTATAACAATGGGATTCACCCAATCTGTTGGATGGTTCACTTTACGCACAACACCTATTTTTTCCATCCTCTGTAACTCAGTATACAACTTTTCACGTAGTCCTAACGGTATTTTCCTTGCCGGGCAGATAACAGGCTGCACGGAGTTATCAATACTAATTTTATGCACACCTGATACCATTCCGACGCCATGAAACAGATCCGAAAATTCATGTACAAAGTCTTGGCCTAACGTATCAACTCTTTTTATAAAACCTAGCTTCACACAATCCTCACGTCCTAAAATATTTTGAACTTTCATATCTACGACCGCACAATTAAGTTGATATTGCTGCTTGTTACGAATAGTAGTTAATTGACATTCCCCTATTATAGGTAATTTATTTTTTGTGTATGAAAATACATTGTCTTTGTGCGGCCTTAAACAAGCTTCATTCAATCCTAAGCTATAAAAATCAGATTTACACATAACATTTAAGTCTGCCCCGCAGTCTAGTTTAAAGGTAAGTTGCATACCATTTATCTCGAGGTTTTCCATCCACTGTCCTTGTGAGCATCTGTCCTTTGCTTTCACCACGTTCACATACAACATGTCATCGTCCTCCGATTCTTCCGTGAGCTGAGACATGTTCAAGTCATGCACCTTTTTACCTACTTTATTAAGACACTTTCGCGCAAAATGCCCACGATTATTGCATACGAAACATATAGCATTTATAGCCGGACACTTTTGACTATCCGCACAAAACACACTTCCACAACGCGAACACTGATCCCGTTGACTCCGTTGCGCCGTCGGCCACCCGCCGTCGCGGCGTCCCTTGTCTCGACCTCCGGCGCCAGCGCCGCCACCGCGTCGCTTGTTTCCGCTACCTGCCGCGCCTCTGCCTCGGCCTGCGCCCATGTTCCGGTCTACCAGAGCGTCTATTTGTCCACTAGACGTACTCGTATTATTTGCCTCCTCGATTTGGCGACTCTCTTCTCTTGACAACTCTTCGGCCTCGCCGATTTGTACAGCTTTCGCTAGAGTTAACTCCTCCGTTCGTAGCATACGATCCCTGACTACATTGCTCAACACACCACAGACAATGCGATCTCTTATCAGCTCATCCGTCAAATGCTCAAACTCACAATTCTGACTGAGTAGTTTCAATGCTGTGACATATTAGCTAATTGTCTCTCCTGGTAATTGGTTACGAGTAAAAAACTTAAAACGTAACATAGTCACATTGCATTTTGTTCCAAAATGTTCATCGAATTTCGTCTTTAAAGTCGTCAAACTGTCGGCATTCTCTTCCTTCGTGAAAGTAAACGTCGAATATATCTCGTAACCTTCCGCTCCTACGAGGTTCACCAATAAGCTTGCTTGCACATCCGTCGGCTCCTTGTTTACGCCGGATGCTTTTAGAAATACCTCGAACTGTTTCCACCATTTTCGCCACGCGTCAGCTCGCGCAACAGGACTGCCTTCGATCTGCAGTTCTGGCGGCGGACGAGCGTGTTCCATAATTATCACCGCTTACTCACTAATTTATAACGTAAACAAACTAAAATACTGCCAAAAACTATGCGATAACTTTAATTATTACGGAAAGCCGCTGTCACCATGTAGTAAAACAAGCAAGTAGGATGAACACTGACTTTATTATTTACTTGAAGGTAGATTACCAAAACGTTATTTACAAGCACCTACATATAGTAAAGAATGGATACATATTTTACACAGCTAATATTTATTCTTACTACAGATGGATGTGCAAAATTTTTGCCATGATTTACATTTTGCTAATCTTATTAATCTCTGAGCGTTACGTACCTTCTCCTGCCAAATTTCTAGCATCCTCGGGGACGGACATCGTCTTAAATTAGCCAAAGCTAATCGCCGTTCAGCTACCGCTTTAGATAGCTCAACGCTCCAATATGGCTTAGGTATAAATTTATCACATATATTCTGAGGAATGTTTATGAATGGAATAAACTTAACAGCTGCAGTTTGAAACATATGTTCAAACATGTCATAAAAGTCTTGAGGTTCAATAGGAACACAACAATTTTTAAATGAATTTTCCAAAAAATACGAATACGATCTCCAATCACTTTTTTTTTAATTTCTTTTTTGAACTACTTCTCTGGAAATATTTAAATTAATTATTAATTGTATTATACGATGATCGCTACCGAGAGATTCATTAGTAACCTTCCAATAAAATAATGTAGCTATATCTGTAGAAACAAATGATATGTCTGGAGAGCTCTGTTGCAACAGCCCATTAACAAGCCTAACCCTAGTAGAATCACCGTTATTTAAATAACTGAAGTTATGTTCCAACATAGAATCAAATATCTGAAAACCTTTATGATTGGTTTTATAAGACCAAGACGAGTGGTGCACGTTAAAATCGCCTAAAATTAACGATTTTCTAGTTACCAGAGAGAATACGAAATCCCAATCATTTTGCGTCGTATGTATCGTTGAAGGACAATACACCGATAATACGTTTTCAATATTTTGGCAATTCAGAATTTTAACATATAGGAGTTCAATACCTATATTAGGACAGGTTGTTACACAAGCGCAACTTCTAACTGAGCTATGAGTTAAAATGGCCACGCCTCCATAAGCATCCGATCTATCAAGTCTATAAGTATTATAGTCATTAATCCTCAAGTAACTGTCCGGCGCGAGCCAGGTCTCGCTTAACACCGCTATGTGAACCTTTTCTTGTTTAAGTAACGATTCAAGAGATAAGGACTTCGGGCGCAAGCTTTGACAATTCCATTGTACAATTTTGACATTAACGTTGTTAATGGTGTTATATACCATACTTAGATAATACGTTAAGAAGGGAGCCAGCCGAAATACCGCTGACTACATTTGATATTATCCATTCTCCACAAATTGATACCACCTGACGTATTTTAGCCTCTAAAGAATCTCTGCCTATCACAATTGTATATAGCTTAGCAAGCAAGCGCATGAAACTTAGGTATTTTATACTATCACCTCGAGATTGAGAACGGGGCTTAGGAGTTTCACAGTTTAGGAGTGTCACATGGCTCCTCATATGAACACTCTGAGTCTCTATTGTAATCGGCCTCCATCGGAGCCGGGGCCGGGGAGGGTAACGAGGAGGGCACTGGCGTAAACGGGGTCCCCTCGGTGTGGGTGGGGACGTGAATAGGGGTAGTAAACAGATCAGACATCCGTCTCACGTTCCGAGCTGGTTCTTTACGAACAGGTACGGGTTCACTAGGAATCGACGTCGGTCTAGGATCAGGTAGCAGCGGGCCAGGAGATATACACCTTTCAGGAACCGGGGAAGGCAGCACGTACATGGTGAGGGCTTTACGATAGGTGCAATTAAACTCCGACATCAGTTCCCTTATTCTCCTTTCCTTCTTAAATACTGGGCAAATCTTTTGGAGGGCCATATGAGGTCCAGTGCAGTTGACGCATCGAAATTCTTTTACTTCGCAGTTCTCGTGATTTTTAGTGCACTTTGGACATACGACCTTCTTTGATGGGCACAATAAACGAGTGTGGCCAAACTTCCAGCAACGAGAACATTGAGTCACCGGCAAGACATAGGAAGCCACGTTTACTCTCATACCATAAATAAAGACATGGGTCGGCACGGAGGCCCCTCGAAACGCCACACGGATTGCTTCGCATTACTCCCAACCGGATGCAGCATCGTCCTTATCGTATTTTCTTTTGTTTAGTCTTTTTACCGAAACAATTTCAATAGTACACGATAAATTTTTCATTATGTTCTCCTCCGTCATATCTAAGTCTATGTCTCTTATTGTTCCATATAAAATACCTACTTCCGAAATCTTTTACATCTCCATCCGAGATCAGCGAACGCCTTGCATTGTATAAATAGGTCAACATCCCGATCTTCTTCAAAAGTAATTACGATTTTGTATTGATGGACATACTTAACGTTGTTAATCCCACCTATTTTATTGTCGCTGAAGAGTTTCGCTAGGGCGAATTGCTTAGGCAAACCAGAAGTGCACATCACAAAGACTTGATTTTTTTCCACAACTTCAACACTAGATCTTCGAACTATTTTACGGCTCCGTGATGCTACCGTATTCCATCCTTCTTCCGATGAAGTTTCACCATGTCTCCTCTTAATACTCTGGTCTTCTCCCTGCTGTATAACTGCATTTCATCTCTTCGACAATAACTGGATTACTTGGACCAGCGCCCTCATTCACCACGCTATACTTAACTAAGGCTCCTTCGGTATAGGGTTCATTCTCCATGGTGCACGGCACTACGCAGGACGCGCCCGCGCTCGTATCGGAACGAGATAGATAAGATTTGCAATTTATTTGCGACACGACCTATTCGCTCGAGGTGCAAATAACCACTGACTAGACATGTGTAAGTAATGCGATTGATGCATTACGCGTAATATTACCCGATCGAGTACTGTAGCATTACATATTACTCGACTAAATTAAACATTACACATCACACCATAGCATCACACAGTGCACTGTTCTGTTCGTTGCATTATGTCTATCGAGTCTATGCCTCACTGACACTATTCGCGCGCGCGTCTGAGAGAGAGGAAGCGAGCTTCATCGCACGTGCGCCCTGCCTGCCACTTGATTGAACTTCCATTTAAAACCGTATTACTAGAATATTAAGGCGACAATAGGTTATTTTGGCACCGCCCCCGCCCGTAATATTTGAATGTTTTGAACCTCTCGCTCAAAACGATATTGTTATTTTGATTTGATGTACTCGCTCCAGTCACAAAAAAATAAGTAACTCGCTATCTCATGTATATGCGCTATAACTATCACTTGCTATTGCATTCGAGCATTCCATTACAATATCACACAAGTGATATATAGTGCGTCCGACGCGACCATCTCAGGTGATGTTTGGGGTGATGAAGTAATATATCACATTACTTTTCAATGCACTGTTTTGCGCATGTCTACCACTGACTAGGGATGAGCTGGGATTATATTCGAAATAAAAGTGGCGTTGTACTATACAATATGGGGTTAGATGACATCTCGCCGTCCCTTTTTGGAACTGCTTATGAAAAATACTGACACAAAAAACATACAAAATTTAAAAAAACGGTGCTGTACCGATTTCGATAAAACACGTCGAACAACCACCGCTAGAAAACCTGCTTTGTAATAAAAAAACCGCATCCAAATAAATTTACCCGTTTAAGAGCTAGGGTGCCACCTCTCCTTTTTGCGTTGGGTGTTAAAACGGAACAATTGATGCGCCTGCTTGAAGGTAGCAGCGGTAGTTCATATTCTAGCCATGTTCATCAATAGCCTTATTCCACTATACTATTTATGTATTGTTTCAGGCGTAGCGTTTGCGTACATCCTCAAAGCACGACATGGGTTATATTTCAGATACTCTCCAGGTTCTCTGCGAAGGCGGATTTACTTTGGATTACAGTAAGCTGTTCCTTCGAAACTTTTAGAAGTCTGTTGTTACAGCGAGAAGTTCAATCTATTGTAAAATTAGGCTGTATTTATTTTCTCAAGCAAATAGTTATAAAATATTCGGAGTAGTAGTGCGCAACTCAGGTGTGTCTGTTTTTCAATAATTAGGTATTTTACACCGTAAATGGACTGAGTTATGCAAATATATGTCGATTTTTAAAACTAAACATTTCCAGATAGAGTTATCAACCCAGTTAACAACAGTTGTAGAATAAACTAATAAGACCCATGCCCCATGGAAACCTAGTAATGTAAAAAATCTATATTCGTTTTTTTTTTACAAAGACCTAATTTTTTTTTTACACTACTCTCTCTTTTTTATCTTTTTTTAAATATATTTTTCTACTTTTTTTTCTTTTGCTCTACGATGTATTTTGTTACATCTATCTAATACATTTAAACGAGCAATTCTTGTATATATATAATCTGTATCTCTGTATTGTATTGTACACTTCACATGGATTCTTAGTTTAATTATTTTTAAGCTATTGCATAGCTTCTATCGCGGGCCTTGAGCGTGGAGACCAAATCCAGATATTCCTTAACGAAAATAACCTAACACCCCCCACTCCGAATGCTATGCAATAGCTTTACCGCGGCAGTCTCCGAGTGCCACACGTCTTTTTTTATTGTTTTTATATATCCATGCGGGTTGGTTCTCGTTTGCGTAATAAAAGTTACAAGTCCTATATTTTTACAAACATTTTCTTAACTTGATTCCGTGTTATAGCAAATTGTTTCTTAATTCTTTTTTATTTAAACTACATTCGACAGGTACCTATGGTATGTGCGTAAAAATATAGATTCAACTTCCACAAACAATAAAAAACGAAAAAGATGATAAAAAAATTATAAAGCAACTAAAACAACTATTGATAGACAAAAGTTACTACACGCTTGATGAATATTTAAATGACAAATTTAATAAATAATTAACAATTAAAAGAAACTTAGCTGTAAGGGAAGTTCAATAGTTGTTCGATTATTGATTGTTTAGTTTTGCAAATAAATGAATATGAATATGGATTATTCATTAGTCGATTTGTACGAGTCACTGGAAATAATTCGCCTGCGCGATCGTTTTGCCGGCGGTGGTGACAAAACTGATGATTGCGAACATGATTGTGATGATTCTTCATGATCACGCTTCATCAATAGTCGCTTGAGGTGTCGAATCTCTTTCCGTATTTTTTCCGAATCCATATTTCGTGTGAGCAACGGCGCACAAGAACAAAGAATAACAGGATAGGTCAAGATGGCGGACACTGAGAAGCAGAGAAGGTGTTACCCGTTCCTAAAATCTATTTTGCCTACCTATGAGGCTTTAAATTTTATTGTGCAACGGCAGTACCAGGGCGCTACTACAAGTAACTAGTCTTTTGGAAGAACCAGTGAAGTATATTATACCTAATATTTATTACGAATATACAATAATAAATACATAATATACAATCATGATTATAAAACTAAATGACAAATTGTAAAATGCTATATGAAAATAAAAATAATGTAAAGACTTATAATTATAAATATAGATTATAATTATTATTATTCTTATCAATTTGATTAAATTTTTGCTATATATTTATTATACCTAGAAGCAGGCTTCCTCTCTTCTAAAGGCGTGCCTGACAGGGTCCTTAGTGAACTGACTACAAATTGACCATCTGTTGTACCTACCTACAAAGGAATGCATTAAATAAATGAATATTTTTTTCATAAAAATAGAACTTTTCCTCCTAAATGATTGTTTTAATAAGTAACTCACTTACCCACGACTTCAGTCCAGATTAATTACGAAAACATAAATGTAATTCGAAATGATGGTGAAAACCGCACCAAAATCCATCAAGATTTTTTTTACAACTAAGCAATGAGACGAGCAAGTTGTTCGCCTGACGGTGAAAATCACGTTTGCCTGTAATAATAAAAGTGAAATTTAATACCATGCAAAATACTGCGTAGCACTGCGTTGCGCTCGTCACCCCGAGATCTAACGTATTCATTTCAATTGCGCTGGCTATAATGCCCTTTTAAATAGAAAACAGTTCGGTGGCAGAATAACTGGCAAAGCGGTGGTACTAACACAGACGGCGCACCCACGAAAGGGTTTTGAAGAGTTATTCCATTTCCTCCAAAAAACAATTCCTGTCACCTCCAAATTTTATTAAAATATCAATGTAGATGTAATTTTTATTCCGCCTCTCCTCCAAAATCTAAATCAGGTATTATATATTTATATCATATATTTATAACTTTTTTATTATAAGCTTGCATGACCATTATCTCACTTAGTTACAACAGGTACCATTCCAAGTAACATAAAATTTACATACGCTAATAATTGACTACTTTAGTTCTTTTCGCAAATTAGAAAAGGTTTGAGAGAGACGGGCTATTAATATTCAACCATTTTATATTTTTACTTTTTAATTTAATAACACTTTATATTTCTGTACAAATTATAATGCCGTTTCAAGATTTTTTTCTGACTGTACTTAACAACTTTTGGAGGAAGCAATTAAATAATATTTAATGTAAAATAATATTTAATGTATTTTTTGAAAACTATGGGTCTTTGGAGGAAACGGAATAACCCGTTTTGAAGTATTAGGCGAAACTATATGTTTAGGTATATATACAGACAAACTCGAATGGCGCTTTAGGTACCTTTTATTTAGAAATAACAATCATAAAGATATAATGAGTATCGTATACTTGTAACCTACGACTACATGATTATATATTCCATTCTTGACAGAGTTCAAACGCTGTTTGAACCAACAGGGCGGAATATTCATTTTCCATTTGCATGTAGCTGCAATGGGCACATGTGGGTTTAGTCTTATATTATTATAATAATTTCGTTTGGAATTTGGCATAAATTATTTTGCCCTGCCTAATGGCACTATTGGACTTGGTAAAAAGTTCACAAAACACTGCGCCATTTCAAAGAATAAAAAAAAATAAAAAAAATACGCCTAACCATCGCATACATAGACCCTGGCCCCTAATAAGGCTTCCCTATATCTAGGATACCAGAAACTACGAAGACCGTAGTCCCACAACATCCAGACACTTTTTTCCGTGGACAAACATTCGTCTGGTCGCGGGAATCGAACCTGCAACCTCAGTTGTGTACGAGATCTGCCCAACCACTACACCATAGTGGAAGAAATTTGGTCTTTCTTCAATTTTTGTTAACTTAAAATCCCTTCGAGGAGCTTCAAAAGTATCCATGTAAAATTAAAATATGCACAGTTTAGTTGTAGGGTATAATATTGTAAAGTGAAGAAGGATGGTGTACATCATAAGCCGTAATCATGTTCTAACCGTAATGATATTCATTTCCTTGAAAACTGCCAGACCATTAAAGCTTCAATTTCAAGAATCCCATTTTTCTCAAACTTTAAATTGAACGCACGTTTGACTTGAACTTTTATACCCACCGTTAGGAAGGTGAATTTTCCCGCCTTCAAAATGGGACAACGACCTCTTGTCTTGTCATGAAAAAGTAGCTTCCGTTCATAATTATTATGAATACTGACGGGATGCTGCGTCAGTAAAAGATTATATTATTGATGCTAAGACTGAGTACCCTGATAATAAATTATCACTCTTACTCATTGCCGATAAGATAAAAATACAAAAAATAACATAGGTTATAATATTTTGACTTCAGTTTTGTCATACGAATTACAAGTTGACAAATATCAGCGCTTTTTCTTGCTCTAGTAAATATAAAGCTCCGGACATATCTGAGCGACCCGTGTGACTGCGAAACCGGAGTAACTGCGACCAACCGAGACGCTTTATATTGTTATCTTTTCTTTTTTTGACATCTGACTGGGTCAGCGACCACGATCCCACCTGATGGGAAGCGAAGATCTAAGTGTATGTGTTAGTAACTTCAATAGTTTTTTTATCAACAACGCATAGGAACATTATATCTATCAACTATTTATTTATTACCGCTACTGGGTACCGATTTCATGCTGTAATTTTACAACTTATCTAACTTCTAGCTACTGCGAATGGATCGCATCACCGTCTGATAATAAAACGCAATAAATAATTTGTTCAAATTTTTCCTAGTGTTTACTACTGTTTTTATTCAGTTACATCAAATATTTTAAGACCACATCAGTAAATGACAGAATGAAAATACAGAAAGGTTGCATGCCCATACTTATATTGCTGGTAACAAAACGATGTTGGTTGTTTGAACAACGAACAAAGTTAATTACGCTATCAGATGCCAATCTCACCCGCTTTACAATCGCGAAGTCCGCATGACAGGTTCTACAAAATACTGAGATTTCATTGATTGCTAGTCAGTTCTGGTTTGAGCCGTTCGCATTCCTGCGGGTTGCTCAAGTGTGTCCACAGCTGAGCCGTAGCGCAACTTGTGCATAGTCTGTCTCTGGCGCGGGAAGATAACGCCACTTCCAGTTATTCTGAGTTGGGCTCATTTGTGTATTAGCCTAGCCTCAGCGGGATTTCGATGCTTAATGCGTGCTACTTGGGTTAATTTAGAGAGTAGCTTTTTATTGGGGTATCTTGACGGAGTGAAACTTCTGTACGAAGAACTAACTATCTATTCTGTGTTCAGTCGGGCACCTGTTTCTGTGGAATTTGGACGTCGAATCAACCTTCTGCGTAGTTCCATATTATGTATAGGCATAGTTTACTAGCTTTTGCCCGCGACTTCGTCCTCGTAGATGACAGAAGCCCATAGTTGTCTTTTTTTCAAAAAACATTTTATCACGACCTCCCCAGTATATGGAAGCGTGTACTACTAAGAGGTCAAGCTGTATCTTCGTAGTCACCCAACCAATTTTATTTTTACATACCCTATAATCTAAGTTGGAACACCCAAAAAAAAACACATTAAAATCCGTTCCGCAGTTTCCGAGCTTATAGATAACAATCATATAAACAACCAGACAAAAATTCTAAAAACCGTAGATACGTGTTCAATACCCTTTAAATAGTCGATCCCAGTCGGTTTTTTAAAAATATTTTCAATGTACAGAATTTTCTCTTTTCCATTTTTATAATACTTAGCTAATATACATATGCAACTACTTTTATCTCTTCTGTGACTATAATGCATAATTACTTTTATTCCACACCCACTCGGAAAGTGTCTTATTACTCGTTCATAAACGGGTTACAAAGTTCGTAATTTCTCCCTTAAAAATGTGCGGTGGGAAAAGTTATATGGAATTTCATTACTGCCCTCCGAAGCAGGGCAGGAATGTTGTATGAAAATCCATTACTGCCCGGCTAGCTTTCTTTTGTTTTTTAGCAGCGAACATAAAAAAAAACACAAACGTCAAACCTCAAAAAGGTCTTGTATGAAATAATTAGAAAAAAGAGGCGGGAAACATACAAACCTCAAATCTCAAAAAGGTTTTATATCAAATAATTAGAGAAAAGAGGCGGTTTTTTTTTTTTTTCTATTTTTAATGAAATGAGGATGGCAACCTTATTCTGCAATACGAAAAAAAAAGCGCGGCAATTTATTTCGTTGCGTTAAATTTTGTTTATTTTCCTCGTAGGTGTAGTATAAAGCACTATGTATCACTCGGGAGAAAGTTCTATTTCTGTTCTCGAGTTTCCTTTAAGCCGAGTTTCCTTAAACATACTCTCGAACAGAAATAGATCGTTTTCTCCCCTCGGTGTACAATGTACTATATCTATGCGCTCATTGTTTTGGGGCGCTTCGAAACAAAGAAAGAAAGATAACACATTAATTCGACAACCACAAAGAGAAATGAAAGACACGTCAGATAAAAATACAAAGACAATACGAAATACATGAACAGAGGTAGTTTGTGGAGCTAAAAGAGACTAGCTCAACATGCACAAATGTCCAATGTCGATGACATCAGACGCTGGTTTTCAGCATAACCCCTTTAGGCGAAATTTTTGCTAACATATCCTTTGACACGGAAGGTTTACTTGAGGATCAAATTAAACGAGAAATTCCTTTTGAAAGATAGTACGTAACGGAAGCTCATAAATAAGCTGGCGGAAGTCCATTTAAAGATTGATGGCAGTTGATGAGGCGAGATAATTGCGAGAGGATAAAGTGGGGTTCTACTTGCTGCATATTCTCAAATGAAATTGACCTTCTTGAGTGCAAAAGTGACTGCAAGCATTAATAAGCTAGATTACGGTAGCTTATACAGAGTTAAAATTTGAATTACATATTTACTCATTTTTATAAATATTTTCTTTGACATGTTTTTTTTAATGGGCAAATGCTTTTATTACTGAAAACAACTCTACACTCTACTTACTAAAACAATACTAAAACTAAACTAACTACTTACAAGGGAGAAGCAATATGGGATCAGACAACTTTTCAGAGTGTTTAAAATTAGTCATATATAGCTATGAAACATATTATTTTAATTAAATAAAGCCCTAAAAGTACCTAAAACTATGTTTCAAATATTGCCGCGCAAAAGGTCAACTCAGTACGTGTGACGTCATAAGAAGGCAATTGAAACGACAAGCACTGCAAAAGCAAATATGCAAAGTTATTTATACGTTTTTGTGAAGTTTAAGGACTTAAGAGTCGTCATGGATTGGAAAACGTATCGATTTGACTTTGATTTAGATAAAAAGCAACAATTAAAAAAAAAACACAGGCTTCGCACACGGTTTTTGCTTTCAAATAACGTCATGCGCTGTGATTTGTGTTTCGTTTGAGATAAAGAACAGATAAAAACTATCAGAGTTATGAGATTTTATTTGTTGGTTTAAAAATATAAATCATTATTATTTTACAAAAATATTGATTATATGATCATTCGGATTCGTCAAACATTCCTTCTAACTGCATTTTAATTTTTTCATTAATGTCCGATTCCCATTGAGTGATGAGTAGGAAGTTCACCTGAAGGTAAGCAACATGCCAAAATCAGTTGCAATACCAGAAAGTTGTTTTGCTAAGTCCTGCGCGGCGCTGCACTGCGCTTGTCACCCTGAGACAATAGCTCTCAAGTCCCATAATGCCCAGTAATTTCACTGGCTACAATGCCTTTCCAATTAGAACACAGTAAAAACTTGCGCAGTCTTTCTCGTTGACAGGAATTACTCATTTACAACAAATTTTACTATACTCGTCAAAATAGGAACTGAAATAACATATTCGACATCGAACAGGTCTAATCAATTGCCAACCACAAGAATGTACAATCAGTGACAAAATATATCGGTGAAAATATTATTCAATTTCATTTTATACTGAGCAATAATGTCAATGTTAGTAGATTGCAATACTAATACGTTGAGCCAAATAAGTCCCAGCATTTTGGTCACGCGTCGCATCGATCAGGCGCTCCGACAGATTTTTTAAAATACGATGAGATCACGGTCCCCACGGACCCAAAGTCTCCACACCTAACGGCTCAAATATGTAACTGCTACCGAGGTTAGCATATTTCCGCCGCTTAAGCTGCTCGGCCGAATTAGCCGCCGCGCCAGCCTTATTCTGCGTCTCCGGTAGATGTGACGGCGCCAAAGTATCGACGCAAGTAGCGTCCCACATGTTTTAATGAATCGAAATTATGAAAGTAATTATTTGTTCAGCCACTTCTGCTGGTGACTGTACATTACCAATTATATTCGAGGCTACTATCTATAACTATTAGACTATTAGTCATAGAATTAGAACGAGTAATTGGCTATGTCTTGTGGTGTTATAATTGTAACTGACGGACACTCGTTGAGGATTCCAAGAACGTGTTTAATTTGAATTTATTAATTAATGAGATAGTTCTTTGATTTGAATTTATTAATTTATGAGACAGCCTCTGTGGTTTAGTGGTTGGACAGGTTGGCTCAAATCTTATACATCACTGAGGTTGCGGGTTCGATTCCCGCGACGGGACAAATGTTTGTGCACAGAAAAAAAGCGCAAGCTATGTTTCGTGTCTG
This sequence comes from Petrophora chlorosata, assembly GCA_951640565.1. Lineage (NCBI taxonomy): Eukaryota > Metazoa > Arthropoda > Insecta > Lepidoptera > Geometridae > Petrophora > Petrophora chlorosata. The sequence goes on from OX621188.1 coordinate 3,773,578, forward strand.
GGTGTTATGGGACCATGGTCCTCATGGTTCCTGGTTTCTTAGAGACAGGGAATCCTAGTTAGGGGCCAGGATCTATGTATGTGATCAATGGGCATTATTTATTTATATGAAAAAAAATCCTTCTGGTCAATACTTTTTCGCATCATGTCGGAACTGAAAGCATTCATGTTCATATTATAAATTAAAACATTAAAACGCTTTATTGAGAAACTATATTCTTTAGGGTATGCTAAAAGAAGTAATTTTACGATTATTTGCGAGTGCACTTCATACACAGCAATAGGTATATATCAGACTACGCGGTCATGACATAGAAGAACATCTAACAAAGACTTAATACGCAATTCTCTAATATAGCAAGACACTTTCGCCTTTCGCACTTTTTTCTATAGTAATAAGGTTTGAAATCGTTTAGCTCAATGTGAGATATCTCGAGGCTGCGCTTGAAACATGTACAATTTGAAAGTTTTGGTGGTTTTCATACAATTTTATGAAAGTGCAGCAAGTAGGTAACTCATTTAAAATTATGATGTAGCTTTAAAAAACGTTAAAATGTATACCGCTTTCAATTTTGAGAAATATGTTTGAGCAGAATTGTGTGTTAAAAAATATATAGGTATATATCATCTCAAGAGGCTCTCGCTAGACGGTTTGATCAAGGGTCAGATGCAGAAGGCAGTACTCCTTGATACGGCGCGTATTGTCAGGAGGTTCCTCATTCTACAGACCTAACCAGCAGTAGTTTGGGCCCTGCCCTCCTGCTGGCGGCACTCTAAGTTTAGGTTTTTTAAAGTGTTTTTGAATATATTATTTCAATAGAAATATTGTTAAAAACCTTAATCTAAGAAATAAAATGACTATCTAAATAATATTTTTTATTTCCGAAGCTTTACACTCCATTGTGATAGTTAGTAGGTATTTTAAAAACTATGTCACTACTTAAACTTTAGGGATTTATAAAAATGCGCTGCGACACCCGGCGAGAAGTTTTGAGCATCTAGTAGACATTACTTGTGGTAAGTCTCTAGTATGCGGGAGGCCGTCTGTACCATTAGGTAGGTATGTACATACAGGTAGGTACCATAGCTTTTCCAGTTATTCTGCCGCCAAGCAGTAGTGCGCAAGCATTACTGTGTTCCGGTTCGAAGGGCATTGTAGCCAGCGAAATTACTACACCAGTAATGTCTCAGGGCGATGAGCGCAATGCAGTGCTACGCAGTGCTTTTTATGGTATTAAAAGTTCTGGATGGCACCACAGAATACTAAGGGACAGAAGCATCACTCCGCAAAGAACTATTAAAACTAACTAGCTATTTAAACAAACAGCGACTCTTTCTATGACGCAATAAAATTAAATTCAGCTCGCGTAGCGCTGCATACCTACCAGTTATATTAACCTACAGAGCGCCTCTCTTTCTATCGCATAGCTCTTATCTCTTCTGACACGGCACGTGTAACGACGCGCGACCCGCCGTCGGTGTCCGGCTATGTACTTTTAGCTTCGTACCTACAGTGCGGAGTGCGCTAGGCCTGGTGGCACTGGAACTGTTATGGGCAGGCGTGGCGCTTACTATCAGGCGAACGACTTGCCCATCTCATAACTCAGTTCCATAAAAAAAGACATTTGTATGTGTACCTAATGCTCAACAAATGGATTTTCCCTTTTCTCTGCTAACAATTCTCATTTTCCCCACACGATGTATAAGTACGTACTATATTTTATTTTTATCTCAGTCATTGCTTGAACTCATACTTTCGGCTATACGCTGTATTATTGTGGTTAAAGGACTACCCAATACTGCAGACTGATGTGCTGAAAAATTCAATGTCTTGCCATTCATGCTACGGAGTACTATTATTTATTCTGTGGTTATGCTATGAGAGAAATTTGTTTAAAAGTAGACAGAAAGCCTCTAATATTGTCTCGCATGATAGTCTCGAAGAAATCTCTCAATTATCAGCCTTCCTTATTCGCTAACTCTTACCTAACCAACGTGGGTTAATCTCAAGGAGCCTGTATGATGGATTAGAACTTGGTAGAAGTTTATCTTAGGCGTGCCCACATATCTATCAATTACTCTAACTTCCGGTACAACAATATACACTCGAGAGCAATGAATCCGGGTCACTTAAAGAATCCTAAAAATCTCGGAAACTAAAAATGCTAGGTTAATGCAATAAATTGTATTTAATAGACAATGTAATACTCCTTAAATGAAGGTATTAAAACTTCTTAGTTATTGTAAAGTTATATCATAAAAAAATCAAATTTGAAAAAGGGCCACTTTCGAAGATGGAACTACGAAATTACAGCATTTGGTTTTGCTTTTGTTTGTAATCTGTCATTTATGTGGGTACATAAACCATGTTGATAGTGCTCTATATTCATTATTCAAGCTGAAATTATGTCGCTTACGCCTGAAGAATGCACCAGAATACTTACAATGCTGGAAACCGGCCGGAGTCAGCGCGATACAGCCAGGACTGTCGGTGTGTCGCTGTCAACAGTACAAAGAGTTCTCCGACGTTACGAAGAAACTGGTTCTAACCTACGCAGACCAGGAACGGGCAGAACCAGGTGTACCACAGCACGAGAAGACCGATACTTGGTGAACACCATGCTTCGAAATCGCTTTCTCACAGGAACTGAACTCACCAATCAGTTTCGACGCCTCGGAGGAAGTAACCCAAGTGCATGGACAGTAAGACGTCGGCTTGCTGAATCTAACTTAAAACCCCTTAGACCTGCAAACGGCCCTAAACTGGAGCGTGGGCATCGTATTTCGAGACTAAGATATGCCCAGAGCCACGTAAATTGGAGTATTGAAGATTGGTCAAAAGTTATGTTCTCCGACGAATCAAAATTTATGCTATACAAGCACGATGGAAGACACAGAGTGTATCGAAGACCAGGGGAAAGATTCAAGCAAGCATGCATCGAAGAAAAAGTAGCCTACGGTGGTGGGTCTGTACTTGTGTGGGCCGGAATTTCTTCTGAAAGTCGCACAGAGCTGGTGATCATAGAAAACGGCTCTTTAACTAGCGTAAGATATGTGGAAGAAATCCTCAATGATCACGTTGGTCCATTTATGGTCAATTTAGGTGAGGATGCTATATTTATGCATGACAATGCCCGACCTCATACAGGTAGGATTGTGAATGACTACCTTCAAGAGATGAACATTACTCGTATGGAGTGGCCAGCGCGCAGCCCGGATATCAACCCGATCGAGCATGCTTGGGACGAGCTAGGCAGATGCGTAAAACAACGAAACCCTCCCCCAATCACGCTTCGTGAGCTCAAAATTGCTCTCACAGAGGAATGGGAGAATATTCCCCAAAATCGTATAAGGAACTTGGTGTACAGCATGCCAAACCGCGTAAACGCAGTAATGGAAGCACGAGGAGGCAATACGAAGTATTAAAATTCAAGAAAATCGTAATAAAGTTCAAAAATTTCATGTTTCCTATTTTTGTTTTAAGGAGAGATCAGCAGTTTTTTTCTTTATGTAATTTTGTGTTAATAAAATGTATGGTGACTCATATTTTTTTTACTTTCATTTAAGGAGTATTACATTGTCTATTAAATACAATTTATTGCATTAACCTATCATTTTTAGTTTCCGAGATTTTTAACATTCTTTAAGTGACCCGGATTCATTGCTCTCGAGTGTATTATGTTACCATGGTTACCATGATATATAGTAACTTTTTTACGAAATCGGAAACCATTTGCAGACACTAGATTGAATTGTTTAGGTATAAAGAAAACTACTGTTAGTTGCACAGAAGACTTAATAGTACCAAGTTAATTTATAGCATTATTGATTAAACTTACTCTTTATTGAAATACAGAAAACATAAGAATTAGAGACAAAGTAAACCTAATTATAAGTGGCAGAATGGACTGTCTTATGACTTGAAGCGATCTCTTCTAGAAAACCGTGGAAATAACGTAATGTAGCAGTAATTTATGCATACGCATGAGGCACGCATGGCGTCAGGGAGAGGAGGCCTATACCCAGCAGTAGGTGGACACGGGCTGAAATGATGATGATACCAACGCATTCCATACGCCTTCGTCGCTGCGTGGCGTAGTGGCCAGGGTTGGGCAGTATTTGAATTACTTGTAATTAAAATACGTTATTGAAATAGAATTACTTATTTGGTATTTGTATTTCAATTACTTCCTTAAAATGTAATTTGTAATTTGTAATTTGTATTTCAAATACCTGACGCCGAAGTATTTTTTAATTAGTATTTCAAAACGGGCGAATGTCTTTTTTACTGAAAACAAACTACACTCTACGTACTAAAACTAAACTAACTAAATACAAGCAATCAGACAACCCATAGACCATTAAAGGCCTATAGATAGCTCAAATGCTCCAACCCACTACCAGTTGGCAGCGTACCCAAGATGCTGGCAGTATTGCCCCGTTGGATTGCAATACTGATACGTTGAGCCAAATAAGTCCTAGCATTTTGCTCACGCGTCGCATCGATCAGGCGCTCTGACAGATTCAGTATTTCAAATACTTGAAGCTTCAAATTACATTTTTACATTAAAATACATTTCACCTTCATTTAGCGATCGTGAGTGTGAGTGCGAATAATGCCTGGAAGCAGCAGGAGTAGCACCACTAGTATAGATGATGATTTTATTGTTTTTGAGAACAGAGACAGCGATCAACTACAGACATCTAAAATGGAGTCAGAGTTGGTCAGCTTCCTAAATGATAGAAGCAAAGAGCTTTCAATTCTTGAGGGCTATCGAAATATAAAAAGGTGCTCATAAAATTGAACACAAGTTTGTGCTCTTCAGGACCTGCAGAAAGATTGTTTTCTTTAGCAGGTTTTATTCACTCTCCAACAAGAGGATGTTTGTCTGAGAGTACATTTAAAAATCTAGTGTTCATGAAAGGAAACTCTGGTTTTACTGATTAATTCATCTTGTCTTCCTCTACTTTTCAGCCCGTGCTGGACTAGATTACTTATTATGTAATTTGTATTTTAATTAAAAATAGCTAAAATACAGTATTTTGTATTTCATATTTCAAATACCTTACTTAAAGATATTTTGTACTTCGTATTTTCGTATTTTAATTACTTGTAATTTGTATTTTAATTAAAGCAAAACATATTATGTTTTGCCCAGCCCTGGTAGTAGCCTTGGGGCCCTATTTTTCAGACTGTAATTACTTCAAGTAAAGGTCAACCTTGTTTTGGTTATTTTGTAGAATAAGGGTGATTCAGCGTATGTGAAACGATCAAACAACCAATACAAGAATCATCTATGATTCTTGTATTCTCTTTCAAATAAAGTATTTTTTAAAACTTTCAAAGTGTCGACGGAGTCACAAACTGAATTCCGACACAATTTTTTTTTTAATTTTACTAGACAAATCGCTATCACGATTTAATCGAGCTCCAATCATACTGTACTTCGACAATACTTATACCCGAATGTTATTTAGAATACATTGTTATCCGACTGTAGGGTACGTCGATAGTTCCCCCGTTTCTCGCAGTTTTTTTTTTGCAGAATGTCATGTCGATCTAAAATGAATACCTAACGCCAGGGGTATAAAATAGACTCTACCAGAAATCTCAGTTATCGCCCCTTCATTTCGCTTCACTCGACCTACGTTGGCTCGCTTCATTTAGGACTACCCTCGCGAGCTTCTGGCTCCGCGCTTTTTATGAACATCCTAGAAGTAAGAACAAGCCGGACCACAGAAGACTGGAATGAAGTCGTCGACATAACTTACTGTCGAAGTAATATATATCAGCCTCTGTGGCGTAGTGGTTGAGCAGGTTGGCTCAAATCTCTTACACACTGAAGTTTTGGGTTCGATCCCCTCGACGGGACAAATGTTTATGCACTGAAAAAGACCTCAAGCATTTGTTTCGTGTCTGGGTGTTGTGGGACCATGGTCCTTGTAGTTCCTGGTTCCCTACATACAAAAAATCCTAGTTAGGGGCCAAGATCTATGTACCAATATAATCGTTGGGCGTATTTATTTATTATTATTCTAAATAGCAATTTTTTTTTTTTTTTTATGTAACTGAATGACGAGACGATGTGGTCGTGTGCCTGATGGTAAGCAATACGCCAGCCCATAACAATAACAGCACCACCCAGAATTCTGTTTTGCAAAATCCTGCACGGCACTGCACTGCGCTCGTCACCCTGAGACAATTAGCTGTTGAGTCTCATAATGCCCAGTAATTTCGCTGGCTACAACGCCCTTCAAACCGGAACACAGTAATGCTTGCGCACTACTGCTTGGCGGTTGAATAACTGGCAAAGCGGTGGTACCCACCCAGACGGCCTCTCGCATACGAGAAATCTACCACCAGTAAAAGAGAGAGCATAGAGCATAGAGCCTGTAGTGTGTGCCTGTTTTAATGCCTTAGTTAAGTCATGTCAGCTTAACCCTTCAACAGCCAAGGTCGGCTAACACATACCTAAATCTCTAGAAAAAAAAACTTTTTGTCGGCTCCAGGCGACCTCTGCAAGAGCACTTTTACGTAAGTCGTGAATAGCCGACCTTAGCCGTCAAAGAGTTAAAATATTCAGCCGTCGTAAAACAAGAAAGCCGTTAACCGCCAGATTGTCGATTTTGTCGGAATAGAGTACCTACAATCGGGGTTCGTTTAGATCGTGACAGCGTTTTATGTTATAGCAGTGTGTCGGAATTCAGGTTTCGACTGGTGTCAAAGCTAATTACCATCATCATTTGATGATAATAATTCGGCTGATGCCCATCACGTTCCCACTGCTGGGACACGGGCCTTCTCTCATAGAGAGAGTATGGGCCATAATCCACCACGCAGGCCCAGTGCGGGTTGGTGGATGTCACATGTTCCTGAATTTTTGTAATCAATTCTTGGACATGCCCGTTTCCTCACGATGTTTTCCTTCACCGTTTTTAGAGCGAGTGGTCAATCCGCACATAACTTAAGAAAGTCATTGGTGCGGGGTTAGCGGGATTCGAACTCGGGTGCATAAGTCGCACTTGCTACGACTGAGGCAAACTCGCTCTCTTTCCATAATTATTACTTAAAGCCTAAAAGACTATTTATTCTTGAAAAGCTTGCTTGTGAGCGAGCGCTCCGTTGTCAGCAGTGTTTTCAATGTTGCGGAGTGGTAGGTCACAAAGAGCACAGTTCACAAAGCCGCAGCTGGTGAGTACGACATTTCGCCAATTAAAACTCGTAAACTCGTAGGCGATTGCCAGTTGTAATCCTACAGTTTTTGCGTAAAAAAGCAAACTAGAAAACATTGAAATAGCTTCGGGCGAAAAGGAGTTTCATTTCAGCTTTGTAGAGTTTAGCTTAACATATTCTGTTGGATTTGAGAATAAGGAGTATGCATATGTTAGAGCGAGTGTGGCTCAGTGGTAGCACGTGCGACTTTTGATCCAACGCACCCGAGTTCGAATCCCGCTGAGTGCGGATTTAACACTCACTCTAAACACGGTGAAGGAAAATAACGTGAGGAAACCGGCATGTCCAAGAATATATCACAAAAATTGAAGGACATGTGACATCCACCAACCCGCACTGGGCCAGCGTGGTGGATTAGGGTCCATACTCTCTCTACGAGGGAAGGCCCGAGTCCCAGCAGTGGGTAGTAATGGGCTGATGATGATGATGTGTTATAAAAAACCCTAATTGATTGTTTGTGGTGCAATAATAATGATTAGTCACGGGTATTTTGTATTTTTTATATTTTTAGCAACGAAGAGTTATTTTTCCTTTGCTGTTTTAGAGCAAGTATTAAAACCGCACATGGCTTCATTAAGACTTTCATTAGTCCTAGCAGGATTCGAACTCAAGTGCGTCGTCGGATTAGATTTCACACTAATTCCCGCCGAGCAATACCCGCTTTCCATCATCATCAGCCCAGTACGTTCCCACTGCTGGGACACGGGCGTTCTCTCATAGAGAGAGTATGGGCCATAATTCACCACGCTGACCTAGTGCGATTTGGTGAAGTTTCACTCCTCTCGTCTCTCCTAAGGTAAATACTAAAAGCAATTTCGAAGTCAATGACCTTTTTAAAGGAAGCCGCGTAGTGGAAAGTCAGGGATGCCGGTATGCGGCATCCCATTAGAGCCTGGGGCAGCTGGCGTTGAGGAAGCGTCGAGAGATGATACGTAACAGGAAACATGTGAACAATGACTAGTCCAAGTTCAAGTTCAAAAGTTCTTTAATCATCACAGACTTTATTCATAAGTGTATAAACGACAATTATTAGAATTACTCTACCACTGTATCGGAAAAATAACCACTACTCAGAAGATACGGCAAGAAACTAAGGGACATTTTTTTTAACTTTGTTACAGTACTTTATGTAAATTTGTTACCTGGAAATAAATAATTTAGATTTGAATTATTTAAATTTGAAGTTTCTTTCTAAGATCCTTCAGCTGATTCTAAAAATCTATTACAGGTGTAAATTTTCTCAAAACTATTCCTAAGCAAAACGTGAGAGTCTAATAGAGGTAGATAGACAGATAAACACTTAATTGTTAAATACCTTAAAAATAGGTACATGAAAAACATTTGGAAGTACATTTTTCATAACATTTCTATTTTCTCTCACTGACTTAATTTAATTAACAAAGTATTGACATTTAACATGAAATTAATAAATAAATTTATGTTTGATAATAAATTTGTTAAATATTTTACGCCTACAAGGGCCGAATTTTGTTGGAGAAAACCAGTGCTATGTCACTTTGCAATATTATTACTGAAATTCTGACAAATAAACTTATTTCGTTTCATTCATTTCAAAGTAATCCGCATAACAAAAGGTGGTCCTATCGCTCAAAGCGATCTCTTCCAGACAACCTTTAAATAGAAAGGACTAACATAATTTGGAAGGACGGTGGTTTACTTCTTGAACGCCCCGCGCCTCACCCCCGCCCCGTCGCGATATTCTTTTGACCGACCAGCCTAAGACGGGACCTTTTCCGACATGACGTAACACCGAGGGTAGCCACTGCGTTGTTATTTGGGTACCCATTTCTAATGTCTATTGTGTACGTGATGGCAATTTTGCTGGCGAGTCTGTAATATATTTTCATTCTTTCTTTAAAATAAATCCATAACAAGTGCAACTTGGCATTGGTTCTTGGCAAACGACGTTTCTGTTTCTCTATGGTCGACGGGATTGATAAAGAGCGACTAGAGGGTCAAGGTCTCTCAAAGCCATAAAACTATTGCTATCTATCTATCTCAATATCATCCCGTGCCCCAAAAACTACAACATAATATAATAAGGAATATTATTATATTAAGTTCTCTTACCAGGCCTAGCGCACTCCGCACTGTAGTTACACTAGGTACGAAGCTACAAGTACGTACAAGCCGGACACCGACGGCGGGTCGCGCGTCGTTACACGTGCCGCTTCAGAAGAGATAAGAGCTATGCGATAGAAAGAGAGGCGCTCTGGATGTTAATATGACTGGTAGGTATGCAGCGCTGCGCGAGCTGAATTGAATTCTATTGCGTCATAGCTAAAGTCGCTAATTGTTTAAATTTCTTTTCGGAGTGATGCTTCTGTCCCTTAGTATTCTGTGCTATTCAACTAACAGATCGGCCTTGAATTCATCTAGGTTGATCTGTAATGGACTACAATATGTTAGGTAAGGTATTCGATTAAGACCTATCGGGTATTTCATTAATTACTTTTTTAAGCTGTACATTTTTCAAAAATACTAATATGCAGTTTTTATTTTCTCCAAAATTGATCAGATTTTTTCTGAAAACTAAATTTCCTCACAGCAAGGGAACCTTGGAGGTCTTCAAATTTTGCCACAGCCTGTATTTTTATGTCACTACTGACGAGATGAGCAGATAGTTCACGTGATGGTAAACAACACAATAACAGTTTGCCCGTAACAGTCGCAGCACCAACTAAATAACATTGTTATTGCAAAATTCAAACCAAAACGCAGCAATGCTTGCGCACTACTGTTTGACGGTGGAATAACTGGCCAAGCAGTGGTACCAACACAGACGGCCTCCCTCATACCAGAGACCTACCTACCTAGTATATAGAACCATGCTAGAAAATGGAAGTGTACAAAACCCGAACAATAGGGTTTTCTATTTACAATAGACTTTCTGTACGGACAACTCATGTATCAAGGCAAAAAATACAGAGGGCGCGGACCTACTTTCTATTCACGGATGCGCTCAACGAATACTTCACACGCGATGATACAATATTCATATTAATAGACTGTTGTATTATAAGTACCTGCTGGGATGCGAACCGCTGTGGATGATGATGATGATGATTATGAGTAAAAAATACAGTCAGCGAGAAAAGTTGTTAAGCGTTTCAAGTTTTTCACAGATCCCGCACGTTAAAAAAATAAATAAGAGAGAAGTAAACCATAAAATAATAATAATAATAAGCTCTTAGAGACAGTCCCCGATAAGTGTTGGCCATTACATATCTAAATTAAATGCTCTAAGAGGCCTCTACGTGTTGGGCTCATTTTCCAGCGCAAGCCTTCCAAAGGACCGGGTGTATAACCGGTGAGAAAGAGCGACATAGTAACAATAAATAATTTATTCTATAAAGTTTTTAAACTTATTTGGCTAGTTAACAAATAAGTTTTTTAAACTTATTTGGCTAGTTGACTTTATACTATTGGGGTATCTGCGTTCTTTTGTAAGCGAAACGTCTACCCATAACAATTGCAGTGCCACCCAGAACTTTAAATACCATAAAAAGCACTGCGTTCTGCATTGCGCTCATTACCTCAGATATTAAGTCTCATAAGCACGATAATGCTGGCTATAAATGCCCTTCAAACCGGAACACAGTAATGCTTGCGCCCTACTCCTTGCCGGCAGAATAACTGGCAAAGCGGTGGTTTTCGTCTTGACATGAATAGCGCACATATAGTCCGTAAATCTAGAAACTTTTTTTTAACGGGCGAATGCCTTTTTTACTGAAAACAACTCTACACCCTACTTACTAAAATTAAACTAAATACTTACAAGGAGAAGCTATTGGACAACCCATAGACCATTAAAGGCCTATAGATAGCTCAAATGCTCCAACCCACTACCAGTTGGCAGCGTACCCAAGATGCGGCAGTATTGCCCCGTTGGATTGCAATACTGATACGTTGAGCCAAATAAGTCCCAGCATTTTGGTCACGCGTCGCATCGATCAGGCGCTCTGACAGACTTTTGAAAATACGATGAGCTCCCGGTCCCCACGGACCCAAAGTCTCCACACCAAACGGCTCAAATATGTAACCGCTACCGAGGTTAGCATATGCTCGGCCGAATTAGCCGCCGCACCAGCCTTATTCTGCGTCTCCGGAAGATGTGACGGCGCCAGTAGAGCCCGCCCTAACTTCCAGGGGATCTAGAAAAACACCTATTATACACATATCACATGTAACAATTTTATAGTCCGTTGTAAAGAGATCGCAATAAATAGGGATGATCTAATAAGTCTTCAATACGTTACGGTAGTTGCAATTTCAAACAGGTCGAGTTTGAAGATTTGCCTATAATTTACAGGATCGTAAAGTTACTCTCTAGGCTTTCTGGAATAGATCGCTTATAGCGACAATATATATCTCTATTAACTACCATAGTACAGATTATATTTGGACTTAGAAGAAATTTGGTTGCTCGAACAGTTGGCTCGGTAGCCCAGTGGTTAAGACGTCGAGACGATATTCCGAAGATGTAGGTTCAATCCGCAAGCGTTTGTTATCACGACTACCACCGTATCGGAATAAGAACTCGGATACTACTCAGAAGATACGGCAAGGGGCATTTTTTTGGGATATTAAAAAAAAATTTGGTTTCTACAATGTTATGTTTCTTATCGTACCAGTTGGCTACTTTGCACAAGTGGAATGTTCCAAAAATATTTGTCTTCTATATAATTGTATATGTTGATTTATAGCTTTAATTCGAGCTTTCGATACAGCTTCCCTCTTATCGCGAGCAGTAAGACCACACTCGCCGTCGCCAGCAAGTCTGATCTGGCGGCGGCGGAATGTCTGCGTTTTTGCCTCTCTCCAAGTAAGTGGGTGCGGTTGAAATGCCACTTGTATATTGTATTTGCACGAAAATGGGCAAAATATGGGCTATTTCAGGATAATAAACTGGATACCGAGTGTTTCTCTCGTTATCATAATACAGAATTTTTTTACTTATGCTATTGTTGTCTGTTTTTACGTATCGCTGTTGGCATGGACAATAGTCATCACTGGCTTGCCTTAGACGGGCCTTGTATCATAATTTGTTGGGGGCCCAAATGAAGGGTGTAGATTTTTCTCACCAATAGGTGTCAGGAAGAGTAATAGGTATTTTCAGTTTATGTTTAAAACACGGACAGAATGACGTTTTCTAGCTAGATCGATTTTCGCCCCCGTAACCCCCGAAACCTGCATACTAAATCGTTGGAGCCGTTTTTTTTTTACACTTAATAGATCTATGTTTGGCCACTATCTCGCCTGATGGGAAGCGATTATGTGGCCTAAGATGGAGCACATAGATCTAGAGAGAGACAGCAGTTGAGCGGCTGCTCAGACCCGTTTCCCCGATGGTTCACCGAACATCATCCCAAAACACGACTAGATCGCTTGACGGCATGGCTCTGTTCGGTGGGTAGTATTACAACCACGGCCAGAGCCTACCACTCCAAAGCGCGTAAGCGGGTTTCATCACGATATTTTCTTTCACCGTTTTAGAGCGAGCGTGCAAAATCTGCACTTAACTGTAAGTTATTGGTGCAGGGCCGAGTCGGGATTCGAACCCAGGTGCGTCGGATCAAAAGGCGCACGAGTTCCCGCTGAGCCACACTCGCTCTAAAAAAATATATAGTACCTATTACCCATACATATAAATATATTTTTTTAAGTCATTATTTACGTATGTTTATTATAATATAATATATAATTATGTGTACCTAATATATATATGCATGATTATATGTAGGCATTTTGAATGTTGCTATTGTATTGTAGTTTATTTTATTGACATTTTATGTTGTTATTATTATTGTAGACCTTACATCCCCGTCTTTAACATTTTAATAATTCCTCTCCATCCAAAGGTTGCCTGGAAGAGATCGCTTTTAGCGATAAGGCCGCTCATTGTAAAACTTTCTTTAATTATTTTTATGTAATGTCTTTAATTTAATGTTTTGCAATAAAGCGTTCATCTATATTGTTAGAATTTAATAATTGGCGCCTTCTAATATTTGTCTATTATACATATATCTATAGTCTGTAGTCTATGACTGCGCGCTCTCTAGAAATGTCATAGATAGATATACTTCCTCCAGATATTTTGGAAAATAAAAAGGTTATCTTTAATTAAAAACTAGTTTAATTCATCAATCTATATATATATACAAGAATTACTTGTTTAAAGAAAGAAAGAAAGAAAATGAGTTTTTATTGCCAATTACTTAATATAACTACAATATTTATATACTATTATGGTTTGGCAATAAAGGCCTTTGCCCAGCAGTGGGACACTAACGGCTAAAATAATAATAAGATAAACAGCGTGAAATTAATAATAATAATATACATTATACAATATCAATATTAAAGGTATTAGATTAAGCAAATTACCATACGTGCACCAATTCCTAGACACCTAGTATTGCAGGTACATACCAGAAACGTTCCAACAATCTCGACAGTTTCCACGTTTCCCGCTGCATTCTATCATTTGCGAATACCGCAAGCTCGGTACCCAACGAAATTTCAATTTCGGTAACCATTTGCAAGGACTCACTCCGGTCATATAACTACAAGATATAACATACAGGCGTTCATTCTCATATGAGCGAGTGTGATTATATGAGCGAGAGAGGCTCAGTGGGAGCATGTGCGACTTTCGATCCGACGCACCTGAGTTCGATTCCCGCTGGCCCCGCACCACTGACTTTCTTAAGTTATATGCGGATTTAACACTCGCTCTAAAAACGGTGAAGATAAACATCGTGAGGAAACTGTTCAAGAATGAATCACAAAAATTCAAGGACATATGACATCCACCATCCCGCACGGGGCCAACCTGGTGGGTTATGGCCTCTTATATTATATTACTAGCTGATGCCCGCGACTTCGTCCGCGTAGTGGAGTATTCATCCTGCATCCGAACATTTTTCGTCCCATCATATTCACATTCCAGTTCCCGTCCCGCTCCTATCTCGTTACCGTACTGTTCGGAGTTTTGTCACCGAACACTTTATGTTGCAATAGTCGCGTGACGCGTTCACCTAATTATTAATTGGCAGTTTTGCCGTCAGTGCATAATCGGCTAGCGCGTCACCCGGGTGCATTCATACCAATACCAATCATATTCCGATCCTAACCCTTTATCGTCCTCCCTAGCGAACATCCTACCGTGTTATAGTTCCCCTCCTATACCGTTATCATCCCCTTTTTGTCTCTTTGTCATCCCACTCCGGTCCCGATACAATTACCAAATTTTTTGGCCCAAACTTCATTTGTGAGTCATGTGTTTATAGTTTCTTTGACCAAGTATCAAACGTACAAAATGCTAGCGTAGTAGTTTGAAACATATTACAGACTATAGAAACCGGGTGGAAATGAAACGTCGTCGGGGGGAACCACCACGGACCCTTTACGATTTGTAATACCAGTAATACGTACAAACGGACGGACGGTGCGGCGCGCGTGGTCCCGGTCCGGGTTTGTAATCATTTACATGAGTTTGCGGTGCGGCGGCAGCGCTGGTCCGGCGCCATGTACATACATGAAGCCTGAGTTACAGAAAACTTTAAAACCTAAATCTCTTATTTACATATACATAGCTGTTGCCCGCGACTTTGTACGTTTAATAAAATAATTCATTTTGCTCCTGGCTATTTCCGGCTGCTCTCGCTTCTATGCCGATTTTGTCCTGCTTCTATCCCAATGCTATAACGAATTCATCGCGTTTCTATTCCGATCTCTTTCAGCTCTTATCTCGTTTTAAATAGACAGAATACTTACATTATAAACATTTTCTTTACAAATTTTACTATCCGTTTAAATTTATCAGGGGATGGTATTCAAAACAATCGTAATAATACATGTGTTAATAGTTTTTTTGGCTAAGTATATGTAAGTATTTTGGCCAAAAGTTAATCGTCGTAGCTCCAGAAAAAATATTGTATGTCGCAGGGAAATGAGGATACCAGGGATTTCACGAAATCTCTAGGGATACGACGTATAGTTTTAAAAAATAGGCTCTCGCCAGAACTCTCGCTTCGTCATCCCTTCGCTCCACTCGCGCACTCGACCATCACTCCACTCGGGAGGTCGCCGGCTCGCTACGCTCGCCACTTCTCCCCCTCGCTTCGTTCTGGCCTTGCGCACTCGTTCTGCTCAGGAACTCCTCGCGAGCTCCTGGCTCCGCGCTTTTTATATACACTCTAGGGGTAAATGCTAGTCGGACCACGGAGAAGTGGTCCTTACCATACATGATTATACCATGATTTTGTCGTATCCCTAGGAATATCGCGAAATCCCAGATATCCTCATTTCCCTGCGACACGTACGGTCAATGACAAAAGTTTAGTATTCCTTATTTTTCTGAATGTTGCATTTTGAAAGTCTTTTAAAATCCTGTACGAATAAGGAAATTGCAAAAAATTGCATAACGTTAGAAATCATTTATTTTGCCTAGTCTATAATACAAAGTTTCGCTTTCACCTGTAAGGTGACAAAGGTTACAAAGGTAACAAAGGTTTTCCACACAAATATTTGCCATCCCGTTTAGACCTTTTAAGATGTTTAAAAAGTAGTGAATGTGCGTATAGTATCTTCGATTAGTATATATGTACCGAATTTCATAGTCATAGGTTTAGAAATAAAATTATTATCTACCTTGTTTAACGTTTTAGAGGTTAATTAATATAGCGAGTTTCATTTTAATTTATTACTTTTGTTCGGTCTGTATACGAAATTTCATTGCTACAACTTCATAAACAAAAATTCTTCACACAAACTTTACCACTCTGTTAGGGGATGATTTCAAGACATGGTGAAATAAGTGTTTATAATTTTATTGACTGAGTACTTATAATAAATTTCAACATTGTAGCATTAACAAATTTTTGATACTTTCCACCCTGTTTAACCTTGTTAGAGGGTGAATTAAAAAAAAATGGCGAATTACCTTTAAGTTTATTTTTTTTGTTTACTCTGTGTACCAAATTATATTGCCATAACTTCATGAACAAAGATTCTCCATATACACTTAACCACCCCGTTTGAACCGGTTTAGGGATGATTCCAGCAAAATGGTGAAACAGGTGCTTAAAGTTTATCTGTCTGAGTATATGAACTGAATTTCATCGTCGTAGCTTCAAAAAATGTAACTTCATTTCACCCGTATTAAACCTGGTTACGGGTAGATTAAAAAAAAATGTGAATCACGTTTTAACTATCTCCTTTTTCTTAGTTTGTGTACCAAGTTTCATCATAACCGCAAACTTTATAAACAAAAAAGATTTTCTATACAAACTTTACCACCCCGCTTGTTGGGGGATGAATTAAAAAAAAATGTGAAATATATATCTATAATTTCATTGGCTAAGCACATATAACACATTTCATCCCTGTAGCTTAAAAATAATAATCTTCACTTTCCACCCTGTTTAGCCCTGTTAAGGGATGATTTTCAAAAATTATAAACCACGTTTTAATTTTCTTTTTTTACCAAGTTTTATCATAGCCACGAAACTTCATAAACAAAGATTTTCTATACAAATTTTACCACCCCGCTTAGGCTTTTTAGGGGATGATTTTCAAAAAATGGTGAAGTACACATCTATAATTTCATTAGCTTACCACGTACACCAAATATCATCGTTATAGCTTAAAAATAATAATCTTCACTTTCCACCCTGTTAAACCCTTTTAAGGGATGATTTTCAAAAATGGTAAATCACATTCTAATAATGTTCTGTCAGGTATGTACCAAGTTTCATCGCTATAAACAAAGATTTTTTTGTGTAAAGTTTACCACCTCGTTTAACCCAGTAAGGGGTTGATTTTTGAAAAATGCTGAAAACTTATTTTTAAGCTTGATCAAACTTAATTTATTTACCCTGTTTTTTTTTACTGTAGCTACAGTGTCGCATTAATAAAAAATCCTACTCCATACAAACTTTGCGGCCCTATTTACCTTAGGGGTTGATTTTTGAAAAGTTACTGAAATTATATTTTTATATGCTTATGTTTAGTCAATTTACTAAGTTTCATAACTTTACTAAAAAAACCTACACCATGGAAACTTTGCGACCCCAATAAATGACCGTAGGGGATGAATTTCGCAAAATGCCGAAAACAAGTTCTTATTATTTACATGCTTATTGCTCACACAAAATTTGATAACTACTGGTCAAGAAATAATCACTGTAGCATACATTATAGTTTCCGCATTCCAATCTAAAAAACCACACTAAACCCCCCTTAAGAGTTGATTTTCAAAAAACTGTGATACACGTGTCCTTTTATTTCTTTTGCGTAGTATACTGCCAAAGTTTCGTGACCGTGCGACAAAAGATTTTTTTTTCCCCATACATCCTTTATGACCCCATTTGACCCACTTAAAGGTTAAATTTCGAAAAATCCGTTCTTAAATGACGCCTTCATTACTTGTAGAATACGTGGTCCAAATTTCAGGTTTCTATGTTAAGCCGTTTTGGCTGTGCGATGATTGTAGAAAAAAACCCTGTTCTTTTATTATATAGATTATCTTATCTTATATTATCTTCTCTATAAGAGAAGGCTCGAGTCCCAGCAGTGGGAATATGATGGGCTGATGATGATGATGATGTTCAAAGTCGTAGACACATGAGATAGATATATGTAACTTTTATTTGTCTCTTCAACACTATATATAGGTATAGGTAGGTACATTCAATTCAAAGACACTTATAAATAAAAATAGGTAGGTACTATGCCTAAACATCTGTCGTACACAAATTCGCATGCATTGCACTATTTTATATGGGTTATGACATGCCTGAAATAAATGAAATTTGATTTGTATTCGATTCGATTTGATTTACAGACATAAGCTTAACGCAAACTATGCACTTTACAAAATAAACTAGGCACTTCACTATAAACTAAAAGTACCACTAGGCGTATTCTTTAATTGAAAAAAAATCTGAAAGCGAAGTATATTTAAATAGCTATAAATACATTTTTTTTCTAATTGTTTTAGCTAAAATATTTAGCAGCGTTGGCCGCTCAGGCTCCTCACCCATCTTGCACAGATCCGATTTCACAATTTGTTTTAATTGTATGCGGATTTGATAGCTTCACTGTGCTGCGTAGCTAGAATAATAATTATTTTTAGAGCGAGTGTGGCTCAGCGGGAACTCGTGCGCCTTTCAATCCGACGCACCTGGGTTCGAATCCCGAGTCGGCCCTGCACCAATGACTTATAGTTAAGTGCAGATTTTGTACGCTCGCCCTAAAACGGTGAAGGAAAAGATCGTGATGAAACCCGCTTACGCGCTTTGGAGTGGTAGGCTCTGGCCGTGGTTGTAATACCACCCACCGAACAAAGCCATGCCGTCAAGCGACCTAGTCGTGTTTCGGGATGATGTTCGGTGAACCATCGGGGAGACGGGTCTGAGCAGCCGCTCACTGCCGACTCTCTCTAGAATCTCTTTTTATTTCAA
This sequence comes from Petrophora chlorosata, assembly GCA_951640565.1. Lineage (NCBI taxonomy): Eukaryota > Metazoa > Arthropoda > Insecta > Lepidoptera > Geometridae > Petrophora > Petrophora chlorosata. The sequence continues at coordinate 3,792,300 of OX621188.1, forward strand.
ATAATAATACAAATGCATTACTTTATTCTAAGTTTGGGTACATTAACACATAAACAAATTAGTGTGCAATATATCGCACCTTCGGTGCTACAAAGTCACAACAGCTCAGTTTTGAATTTTACAGGAGAGGACTTTGAAGATTTTTTTCGCATTTATTGCCTTATTACTGGATGTCTAATTGTAGTAGGTTTAAAATCTTTATAAAATTGATGCTTTATTGTGTTTTCTATAGTTTCATGTCAAAAGTTTAATTCAAATTACTAAAATTATTCCAGTAAAACGCAAAACAAAAAAGTGTCCTGAATTGTGACTTTGTTGCACCAGGAATTATTTAGTTTAAATTGTTTAATTTTTTACTTTTTTTATTTTTACACTTAGAAGTGTCGTTAGTAGCCGTACTAGGATACCCTGTGTTACGGCTACTACGATTCCTTCCTCTGGACTACAGGAAACATATTATTTGATTAAAATTAGGGAATTAGGTATGTTGCAGCTATACACTATCAATAATAACAATTTTACTAAGTATCAAGTAATAATACGTTCAGCAATTTTTAACAAAAGTTCCGTTTATAGTATCAATAATAGTAACATACTGTCATACAACCAATTTAGTTAATTAACATTGTGATTCAATTCGCAGTAATTTATATAATAGGCATTTATTGTATTTCCAAGCGACAGTGGTTCATTCTGACAGTCAGGTGTGAGGTTGGACTTTGATCTTGTTTACCTGCTGATGAGCCTAATGACGTGTGGTACAAGTGCATAAGCGATAGCTTTTTACATTAAGTATTTTTTTTAATTCCCCCGTACTGCTCAAAATTACCTATGCTTATCTTTTCAGTTGTAATAGAGTTTAATATACCCTACTGCTTTATACTAATATTATGATGAAGTAGTGTAATATACCTATTAATAATTAAATAAAAATGTGCTAGTATTTTTATCTTTATTTATATTTATTTTAGTGATTAGTTTACAAATGTAATCAACAATCAATTAATTTAATTATATAAAAAAAAATATAAATCAATTATTATTAATTAGGTAGGTAAGAATTTTACGGTTAAGTTTTCTTAAGCATAGCTTAAGATATTTTTTATTTATTATAATTATATAAAAATCCATCTTTAGTGACTTTAGAGTGTTATAGATTAAAAAAGGGATTAACAAAAAATAATAAATATACCTATCTTGCAAAAAGAAAGAGGAGTTAATTATACATATAGGTTTTAGGGTATGTGAGTACGTGTTGAGTGAGTTCGTATTGGAGAGTGTAACTGTGTGTGAGTGTATGTGTATGTGTCTCAGTGTGTGTGGCTCAGTGTGTGTGTGTTTTTTATTTATTTTTCAATAATGAATAGTTTCTCTGTCTCGTCATAAGATAGTCCAAGTAAGTACGAAGTAAGGATTGATTTACATTTCGTTGTTGACAGAGGATAGATGTCTAGGTGTTGGCTAATAGTCTTCTATAGGAATGGACCCAGGAAGCACTGTTGTCTTTGGGACATGGCTGAGGAAAACTTCTCTGGTAGGACAACTTTATCTTTCCGTCGTTTGTTCTGAAAATAGTTTAAGTCAAACGAACTATTTCCGTGCGTCTTTAAAACACTTTTCAAAATAAAAAGTTGTCTAACCGTTAAAATTTTAGCCTCAGAGTATAACTGTGCAGTTGAGAATCTAAATGGCTTATTAAGCATCACCTTAAGAATAGATCTCTGGGCTCTTTCCGCTTTCAAGACAATAGTTTTAAAGCTACCACCCCATATCGTTATGCAGTAAGATAACAGGGAATGGCAAAGTGCATGATAAATAGAAGTCATTAATTTTTTGTCAACAATATGTTTTAATTTTCTAAATACTGTTATAAGTTCTCTAGATCTATGTGCTCCATCTTAGGCCACATCATCGCTTCACATCAGGCGAGATAGTGGCCAAACATAGATCTATTAAGTGTAAAAAAAAAAATATTAACTGCTTGCTGGGTTCCGCGGTTTCACCTGATGAAAGCACCTTATGTGTTAATAGGAAGTAAAATATCATTATACCAAATTTCATCAAAACCCGATCAGCCGTTGCGGCGTAAGATGGAACAAATACACTAACATACACACTTTCTTTTTGTTTTTAACCGACTTAAAAAGGGAGGAGGTTTACAATTCGACGGTAAGCTATTTTTTTTGTGTGTTTGTTTGTCCTACAAGTAGTACTTACTATATACATAGTATTTATCTGCTACCTAATAGACTTGGCTGGCACCGACTTCAAATATATGAGTGGGTAGTGCTTATAATAATTATATAAATTTATTTTTCACTTTTGAGTGCCTATATGTGGTTTTGAAGACGGTTTAGTTTAATTTTTGAAAAATAATTTATTTTTATTATAATTGGTTTACGTTTGACAACTATGTCACCTAATGGTAAGCGACGATGCGGTCGGCGATCTAGCACGCTTACCAAAATATAACTTCACTCGAGATTCGAAGACTCCTAGATTGTAATTATCATAAAAGACTGACTCAGACAGGATAGGTGGGATAACTTCTAAGCAAGATGATTAATAACATACTTGAGCTGTTTGGTCAGAGCGCCTGATTGATGAGACTCGTGACTAAAATACTGGTAAGTATTTAGCTCAACGTGTCAGTATTGCAATTCAAAGGGGCAATACTGCCAACATCTTGGGTACGCTGCCAACTGGTAGTGGGCTGAATCATTTGGGCTATCTATACGCCTTTAATGATCTATGGGTTGTTCAATTGTTTCTCCTTATAAGTAGTAAGTTTAGTTTTGGTAAGCAGAGTTTAGAATTGTTTTCAGTAATAAAGGCAAATATGACCGTTGAAAAAAATAATTAAAGGCTTCTGTCTTCTTTAACTTCATCATTATTATATTTATTTATTTAGCACCCAGTATTTGATTTATTAATTGTTTTTTTTTATTGTGTAGTGATCATTGTGGCACCGTGCGCAGTTTTGTCAAAATAAACGTTTTCTTTCTTTCTATATATTCTGTTTTATAACAAAATCAAATATTTAATCATTGTTCGTCTTGATAACAATACAAACTATGCGATGGTTAAATATTTGATTTAGTTTTTCGTATATACCTAGATATATACCTTGTTTGGAATAAACAGACATGGTCTCAAATTCGCCAAGATCATATTTGAACTAAATGCAAATAAAAATCGTTTAATTACTTATATATATCGGCTACAGCTGTTAAGTTTCATGTTTGTATAAAATTTCAATAAGTTTCTCTTAATTGACTGTTCCTAGCTCGTCTGGAATACAACAGTGCTACCCTCGATATTTTGTCACAATTGTTTTTAGTGAATGCAAATCTGTTTAAATAGCAATCCAGACCAAAACTATTATTGTTAATGCAACATTTTTTTTCGCAAACTATTAGTGATATTAATTATAATATACGTATTAAAAAATAGCCCACATCTAGTCGAAGCCGCAGGTGACAAGAGGGCTGCTCATTCCTGGCTCAAAGATTAGCGTTAGCCATTCAACGCGGGAGTGCAGCCAGCGTTCTTGGCACCTTGCCTCGTGGATACCACTTGTATATACATTTTTAGTTTTATATAGTTTAGTATCTTTATTATAGGGTTTTTTGTTACAATTGAATATAGTTGTTAAATAAATAAATAAATAGATAATCAGAAAAAAAGGCTAGTAATGGAATATACATATTTAATTTAAAGAAAACTAATTTAGCTCTACATAGTCTGACACCCAAAAGAAACACAAAAACACCGCAGAAGTAATTATCTACTATCATTATTTATGTGTTCCATTGTAACAACTAAATTCACTATCAACAGCTATATCTCTCATGCAATGGCAGTAAGTACTGTAATTGATACGGTTGTTGCCGTAATAATTAACTGTCAGACTGACCGATATATGTAGGTATAGGGGAGTGAATAAATTAGAGATGGAGTGGTAGTTTTAGTATACAATGAGAGAAGGCACGGGCCTTCTTGTGAAGCTGACCAGCTCTGACAGACACGGATCTGTCACCGATGAAAAGTTTGGAAACTGCAAATGTTATGGGCGGACATGGCACTTACCATCAGGTGAACGACATGCTCTTCCCATTACTTAGTTTCATAAAACAAAGATTTGAGTGGCACAATGGCCGTGATATTGCCTAAAGTGTACTCCATGGGCTAAAGTCTACACAATGAGTAACTGTCTCTGTCATGGAAGTATAGCGCCATACTATCAGATTTCGGAGTTCCGTATCCAACCCAAATGGTTCAAAAGGAGCCCAATTGTTGTCCTTTATGAGCGCTCGTCTCTTCGCGCGTGTACATCTGTCACAAGCTTTTGAGAAGGTATTATTTCAGTCACTTAAAAGTCAAGTTTGGCGAGGTAGGTTGCAGCTGCGGTTGAAATACCAAACAACGGCATGGCTTTGTGGGGTAGGTGGTTTTTTAATATGGTACTGAGTGATGAAACGAGTTTGTCGTTCGCCTGATGGTAAGCGCAACACCTGCCCATAAAAATTGCAGTGCCACCCTTCTGGGATACTTTCAATACCATAAAAAGCACTACCTAGGACTGCATTGCGCTCATCACCCGAGACATCAGATATTAAGTTCCATATCATCATCATCATCATCAGTTGTCCACTGCTGGACAGAGGCCTCTCCCAGTGAACGCCACTGAGGCCGGTCTTCGGCTCTTTCGCCGAAGCGCCGATATCGCTTGCCGATTCGCGGTCTCTACTAACGGACACGGTCTACTTCAACGGTTGTTTCATAAATGCAACTCAAGTCTTATATTTATACGCCCAGTAATTTCGCTGGCTACAATGCCCTTAAAACTGGACCACAGTAATGCTTGCACACTACTGCTTGGCGGCAGAATAACTGGCAAAGCTGTGGTACATGTTAACCCAGATGGTCTCCAGCATACTAAAGACCTACCTACGTCCCCAAGTACTGCCGACATACCATTAAGTATTAGCAATAGCATAGAATAGTCATCAAGTTTAAAGAGTTAGACTTGCGGTAGAGAGCTGCAGTTGCAATAAGTACCAAAAAACGGCATGGCTTCGTTGGGTGAGTGGTATCACAACCGCGGCTTACCTGGTGTACCAACTGCCAGCACGACCTTGTCGTTTCGGGATGGTGTTAGGCAAACCATCAGGGACACGTGTTTGAGTAGTCACTTCCGTCTTCGTCATCATAATAAACTTATTTTCTTTCTTTCTTTCTTTCTTCTTTTAGAACTATTTACTCCATCTTTCGCCACATTTTAACATCAGGCGGGATACATTATAATACACTTTATAACAAATATTTAATTTTTTGAAAAAAACAAAAACCGACTTCAATATATCTTCGAAGTCCAAGGTCACATATCGATGAAATTTATATGGGACCATTTCGTAGCTATACTGAACCCAACGCAAAAATTTTCCAAATCGGTTCATAAATGACGGAGTTCTGATATAACAAATACAAAAAAAAAATACATTCGAACAGAAAACCTCCTCCTTTTTTTAAGTCGATTAAAAAATCGACTTCAATTCCGATGTATCTTCGAAGGCGATGGTTGAATATCGATGAAATTTATATGGGATCATGTTGAAGCTATACCTACGGAACCCACGGCAAAAGAATTTTCCGACGAGTTCTGATGCAACAAACACTAAAAAACTACAATGAATATGAGAATATTATCCTCTTTTTTTGAAGTCGTTTAATAATCCCCACTAATATTATAAATGTGAATGTAAGTTTGTTTGTTACGCTTTCACGCAAAAACTACTTAACCGATATTCATGAAACTTTGTACACATATTCTTCGAGGTATTAAAAGTAACATAGGATATAAACAAAAAAATTTTTATACAAAAGATAAAAAAATTGTTTGTCAAAAAATCTCAAACTCTAGCTACTTCAACGCCATCTAGCATTCCAGTAATGAAATTCCAACCCTGAGTACTTCAGTACCGTTGCAGTGCATTACCGACGATCACGTCAATCCAATTTACTATAGTTTCAGCTGTTTGGAATTTTTCGTTTTTTTTTTTGTATTTTACCTCTAAATTTTTTGGGTGGCTATGAAGATACAGCTTGACCTCTTCGTAGTAGGTGCTCTCATATACTGGGGAGGTCTTGCTAAAAAGGATTTGTAAGATATACGGAAATGGGCTTCTTCTGTCGTTCACGCGGACGCATTCGCGGGAAAAAGCTAGTAGAATATAAATAAGCGATAAAATAAATTTATACCTTCATGAAACCTGGTCTGCACCAGATTCTAGGTACTAGCGTTTTATCCAAACTTCAGCAAGTAAGACGGGGTAATACAAGATTAATTATTTAAAAAAAAAATATATATATATATATATATATATATATATATATATATATATATATATATATATATATACTTAATAAATATAAGCGTATATACCAAACATTTTGTATTTTATACATTCCATTGAAAAAAAGTTTGATCGAAATTCAAAACAAATAATTTCAAAGGAAAACTATTCATAAACTATAAAATTCATGTGATACACTCAGCAAATAAAATTACAATTATTAAAGACATAATTCACTACACATATTAATGTTTATTAAAATTTTAAAAACATACAAATTAAACATAGAAACCTATATTATATTTCAAACTGTTAACTGCATTCCTCGCTTCTTTCGCCGTCGCACATAAATATGACTTTGGCTTATTCGTCTTCTGGCGCATCGTCCGCCGGCCGCTGCCATGGCAGCGCAGTCAGCGCACCCAGTTAGACGTGGAAGCATTTCTTCCATTCCAAAGTGTTACCAAGCATCTGGTACTCGTATGTACTCGTAAAAATCTACCTGTTTGTTAGTTCGTTAAAATGTAACGCAAGTAACATTACAAAACTTTTAATAAGGTGTAATTAAACTTAATTTAATATTCCAACTAACATACTGAATTTGTCGAGTCAGACGAAGTAAAATTACTTCAAGGGTAAAGAACTTCCCTTTTCATCAATCAATAGCACGGTCTAGTTAGGTCTCTCGTATGCTAGAGGCCGGCGGGGTCGTACCACCGCTTTGTCAGTTATTCTGCCGCCAAGCCGTAAAGCATTGGTGTATAAGCCGGTTTGAAGGGCATTAAGGGTTAGTACTTATTGCCACTTTTTACAAGCTTTTATTTAACTTGCAATGTTTATTTATTTGTTTTGGTCAAATCTTGTAAGTTGAATCAGAACCACTTCGTCTTATCCTACGGAGTCAAAATTTTGCATGCTTGCCAAAGTCCGATTACAATGCAATATTATGACAGCCAGCTGATCTGATGATGGAGACGGAAGATGGGGAATGGAAGTCCTTGACAGATAATCGTCAACTACTACTGTTTGGACTCATTTTATAATCTGCTATCAAGTCACTTTCTTGTTTTCTGTCATTCGTTCCGGGTGGAATCTTGCAACTTAAATTTCGAGCACTTTTCAAATAGCTATCCTCATATCGCTCACAACTCGATGAAAATGCATTCTAAATCCATGAGCATGTACGTAGGAACTTAGATTATTTTTTAAATCTTTTACGGATTATTTTTAATGTAACTAAGTTTATTGGGCATAAGTTTATTGGCAATCAATAATATCATGGTGACTCAGAGTGATGGGCGCAATTTATTTACCAAATTACAATTGTAAACTTCAGGTTAACCCAAAGCGTTTACATTGTCATACCAGATACTTAAGTAAAATACAATGCAGTGCTAAGCAGCACTTTATTAAAAGCTCTGGATAGCATTGCAATTGGTATGGGCTGGCGTGGCGCTTACCATCAGGCGAACTTACTTTTTTCATATCTCAGTTCCATAAATCGTCGCCAACCTACATACTTCGCGTTTAACATACAATCTACTTACTCCTGGTATTTGTGTAATATGCAATTGAACATGCTCACGTGCGGATATAACGTGGCGTTTATCAACAGGAGTAGGTATATCCATCTCCCTACTTTAAATTACTAAACACGCCTGAGGTCATAGGGTTTCTGAAAGGATCTGGAGTCATATATCGGTAAAAATTCTATTCAAAAAGGTTCAGAACTATGAACTATTAAATAAATAACGCCCTACGATCACATACATAGATCCTGGCCTCTAACTAGGATTCCCTGTATCTAGGCAACCAGGAACTACGAGGACCATGGTCCCACAACACCCAGACATGAAACAAATGCTTGCGCTTTTTTTTCTGTGCTCAAACATTTGTCCCTTCGCGGGTATTGAATCCGCAACCTCAGTGGTATGAGATTTGAGCCAACCTGCCCAACCACTACACCACAGAGGCTATTATAATGATATTTGTTACAGGATATTATTAAAAATATAATACAATACAATACAAAAACGCTTTATTGTACACCATAAGAAAAATAACAAGGTTCAGGAATTGGCTTACAAACTACAGTACAACGAGCGGACTTATCGCTAAAAGCGATCTCTTCTAGTCTACCTTAATATTTTTATTTATTTACTAGCTGCGCCGCGCGGTTCCACCCGCGGTTTTCCGAAATAAAAAGTAGCCTATGTGCTATTCCAAAAATATTATAAATTTAAACATTCTAAAGTACCTACTTACCAAAATTCATCAAAATCGGTTTGGTAGCTTTTGCGTGAAAGAGTAATAAAGACCCATCCATACATAAATACTTTCGCGTTTATTATATTATTATTTTTATTATTATTAAACTCTTTATTTCAGGAAATATTAAAGTATAACGTAGTAAAATTAACCGAGGCCCATAGAATATATACCTTAGACTAACACACATGCAAAAGTATAACATTACATTTAATAAACAACACACACTACTTCACAGGGTTCAAAAATTTCGCTCCTTCCCTGCATCTCCGGTATACTACCCTTAGGTATATTAGTAAGGATTTTTTGTAGAATCATAATCGAATTGATGCGTTGCTTGATGATGCTTAGAATATAAAATACCTTTTTTATGGAACCGGAGTGATGAGACGAGCAAGTCGTTCGCCTGATGGTAAGCGCCATGCTTGCCCATAACTCAATACTCAATAGTTTATTGCAATCGTATATGTATGTACATTTGAAGAGGTCTTATGAAAAGGTAAGTTAACATATATGACCCTGACAGAGTATGGCAATAGGAGTAATAGGAGCGAGTGGACCGATCCATTAAATAAACATTGGTATTTTATAGTCATAAAAAGAATTAATTTTATTAGTATATTTATTTAAAATATCTATTTACTTGTCATTAAAAAATTCGTGTAAGTTGTAGTAGCATTTGTTAATTAGGTATTGTTTTAATTTTTTTAGGAAAATTGATTCGATGTTTTAACTTTTATGTTGTCTGGAATTTTGTTGTAAATTTTTATTGCCATGACGTTTGGGCCTGAGCTATGGATTTTTAGTTTCGAGGTCGGTAGCACGAGGTTGTGTTTGCTCCTACTTTCAAATCTTCGTACTTAGGCTATTTTTTTTTTAAACTGGGCGTATTTGCGTACAAATTTACAAATTTCCATAATATATATTGAATGTAAGGTTAATATATTTAATTTTATGAAGTGAGGCTTGCAGCTTTCCGGTTCTTTAATATTAGTGAGGATACGTATACTTTTCTTCTGGCTTATAAAAAGGTTATGCGCATCGACACTATTTCCCCACATTTTACAAAAAAAAAACAATATGCGTAATATGCGCTTGTAAGAAATTATAAAATATCAGGGTAAAAATTAAAGAACTTATTACATTTTCTAGGACTTACTTTTATTTATTTTTCATAGTAGGTATCTTTTCATTCAAATTCTGTTAAATACAAGACTCCTGGGGTTGAATCTTAATCAAGAGATTAGCGCTGTCGTTATCAGGATTCACACAGTGGGTCTTGTGAAATAAGTAGACTTCAGGCTTCTTTCAAAGCTCTTTATTTAGTTGAATCATCATTGACGTTCTTAAGGTACGTCACAAGGAATCTACCACCGTATCGGAAGAAGAACCACTACTCAGAAGACACGGCAAGAAACTGAGGGGCATTCTTTTAGAGCTTTCATTACACTTGATAATGTCTTATTCGATACACCATTTAGAATTTACCAACAACTATTAAAATAACTAATTCAATTAGCAAAACAATAATTCTTACATTTAAAAGTATGGAAAAATACATCGTACCTTAATTCATTTAGACGTCCGATCACTCCGCTTGCCAACAAGCGACTGAGCCGTGCTCTAAGTTGTTACGCCTTTTATAGTTGTCAGTCTGTCGTTTCAATCTCGTTATTTTAGTCTATGGTCAGCTATTTTTATTGTCACAACGATAAAGCGTTTATAATGATTATAGCATAATGATAATAGCATTAACAGATAATACATTGGCTTATAATTATACTAATTATATCAAACGTTATACATATATCTAACACGCTCAAAGCTGTTTTGAGGTCTGTTGCTCGTCGTAATTCTCTTAACTCGTATGTGAAGCTAGACAGTTTACCTTTAATCTTTTGGACATGACGTTTCCAGTTTACGTTTGAGTCAAGTTCTAATCCTAAAAGGGTATACGAGTCTACGCATTCTATTTTGGTGTTATTGTAATTAAATCTTATGTCAAGGGGGGTTTTTTGATACGGTCGAAATTGCATCACTTTTGTTTTAGAAAAATGTATGTCAAGGTTGTGGTCAGTCATCCAATTCATTATAGTATTAAAAATGTCAGTGAGGTTCTGATACAAATATAAATTATTCTTACAAAATGTGAAAATAGAAATGTCGTCCGCAAATAGTACACAGGATTCGTCAATTATTTTTGGGAGGTCATTAATGTATATTAAAAATAGGATGCATCCAAGGACGCTTCCTTGAGGAATTGAGTTGGTGATGGTGGTGGGTTTTGACCTTACTAAATTTATAGTCCCGGTTTGATGGTCAAAATTTTCAATTTCCACCGATTGTTCGCGATTATTGAGGTATGAGCTAAACCATTTGTGTGCTATTCCGCGTATTCCAATTCCGTATAATTTTTTTAATAATATATTATATTGTACTTTATCATATGCTTTTGTCATGTCTAGTAGAATACCAATCGCATAATTTTTATTATTGAGGATATTAAGTATTGCTTGAATGTATTTATAAACAGCTAATGTCGTTGAGCGTTTCTTCCTAAAAGCGTTTTGGGATTCGTCAAAGATATTGTACTTCTCACAGAAAGATTCTAGGCGCTTGTGCATCACTTTTTCAAATAGTTTTGATGAAGTGGGCAAAAGTGCTATAGGCCTGAAATTGTTGACATCATGTTTACATCCTTTTTTGTGAATAGGTTTGATTTGGGCTATTTTAAGTGAGTCGGGAAATACGCCTTCAATAAACGATTGATTTATTAATAAGTAGTAGGGTAGGATCAATTCTTCTGCACAAGTTTTTATTAAAATAGAAGGTAGTTCATCAATACCGTGACGACAACTGTGCACTACAATCCAGAAATTTTAATACCATAAAAAAGTACTGCGTAGCACTGCATTGCGCTCATAACCCCGAGACATCGTGTATTAAGTCTGATATGCCTAGTAATTCAAGAATATAATTCAGTAAATAATAGCAGAGTACATCGAAGTAGACACATCAGAGTAAACGTATCATAAATACCTTAGCGACTATCTGACCCTCTGAACTGTTTTGCCTCGAAGGGCGTACACCAATTGGCATTCAAGCCATTTCATAGTCCAGCACAGCGCCGTCGAATTGCAGCTTTTCGCCGCCACATAATATCCACAATTGCATATTTAACCTCATAATAAATAACAACATATACCTTTATGTATTCCCGCACTAGATGTTTCCCGCGACTTCGTTCGCGTGAACAACAGAGAAAGCCCATATTCGTATCTTTTCAAAGACCTACGACTTACTACGACAAGGTCAAACTGTATCTTCGTAGTCAATCGATTTAGATATAACCAGGCCTAGCGCACTCCACACTGTAGGTACGAAGCTATAAGTACATAGCCGGACACCGTCAGTGGGTCGCGCCGCGTCAGAAGAGATAAGAGCTATGCGATAGAAAGAGAGGCGCTCTGTAGGTTAATATGACTGGTAGGTATGCAGCGCTACGCGAGCTTAATTGAATTTTATTGCGTCATAGCAAGAGTCGCTATTTGCTTAAATTTCTTTGCGGAGTGATGCTTCTGTCCCTTAGTATTCTGTGATATAACATACCTACCCTTTAATCTAAGTTACGAAGACTAATGCTACCAAACCTGACACAAACAAAACAAAAAGACAAACAATTATTCTAAAAAGCCGCGGATTCGTGTACCCTCTAAATAGTAGATCCCAGCTGGTTTACCAAAAATATCTTCATGCACAGAATGGGCTTGGTTCCGTTTTTTTTATGCAACTGAATGACGAGACAAGCAGGTCTTTCAACTGATGATAAGCAATACGCCAGCCTATAACAGTTGCAGCACCACCCAGAACTTTGCTTTGCAAAATCCTATGCGGCACTGTACTGCGCTCGTCATCCTGAGACAGTTAGCTTTTAAGTCTCATACTGCCTAGTGATTTCGCTGGCTACAATGCCCTTCGAACCGGAACACAGTAATGCTTGCGCAATACTGCTTGGCGGCTGAATAACTGGCTAAGCGGTGGTACCCACCCAGATGGCTTCTCGCATCCGAGAAACCTACCAGTTAATATAGTGAATATATAATAGTATAGAAGACGCAATACAAATGTAATTGAGCACGTAATATCGTACGTACTCGTACTTATAATAACTACTGATAAGGTGAAGGTGTCCAAATTGACAGCCTGTTGGCCTTTAAAGACTCCTATTATTTGATGGTATTGATTAATGAGACGAGCTGATGGTAAGCGCCACGCCAGCTCATAAAAATAGCAGCGCCACCCAGACCTTTTAAAACTATAAAAAGAACTGCGTAACATAGCATTGCGCTCATCATCCTGAGACATCAGATATTAAGTTTCATATGCCCAGTAATTTCGTTGGCTACAATGCCCTTCAACCGGAACGCAGTAATGCTTGCGCACCTTTGCATTATTTTTACTTTAGCACAAAACTGTTTGTACATGGAGAACTTAATGCTAAATAGCATATTCTACCAGTCATCCAGGACATGCAAGAAAAAATGGTAGCAGTAAAGTGCATTTTTTTTTTTTTTTTTTTTACGCCTTATAGATCTATGTTTGGCCACTATCTCGCCTGATGAGAAGCGATGATGTGGCCTAAGATGGAGCACATAGATCTAGAGAGAAACGGCAGTTGAGCGGCTGCTCAGACCCGTCTCCCCGATGGTTCACCGAACATCATCCCGAAACACGACTAGTTCGCTTGACGGCATGGCTTTGTTCGGTGGGTGGTATTACAACCACGGCCAGAGCCTACCACTCCAAAGCGCGTAAGCGGGTTTCATCACGATGTTTTCCTTCACCGTTTTAGAGCGAGCGTGCAAAATCTGCACTTAACTATAAGTCATTGGTGCAGGGCCGAGTCGGGATTCGAACCCAGGTGCGTCGGATCGAAAGGCGCACGAGGTCCCGCTGAGCCACACTCGCTCTAATCGCATGATAGGAAAATAAAAAATTTCTCATTACACATATATATATATATATATATATATATATATATATATATATATATATATATATATATATATATATATATATATATATATATATATATATATGTATTATATATATATATATATATATATTTATGCATATGGTGTCCCACTGCTGGGCATAGGACTTCCCCTTTTTTCTCCGTCTTTTTTTATTCTTAATTATTGCCTTAAAATTACATAGGTATGTAAAAAGATATACTATTATTAAAACTAAACCACAAAATTATATTTAAGTCTTACTTTACAAATGGTTTCTATTTGATACATCTAGTGATAAATTAACACATTTACATATTATAATAGGTAATCGACTTCAGTTAAAATGTTTACAAGTCTAACAATGTAGCAACAATAACAGTCTGAGATGTAACTTAGAAGTGTTAAGTTAACTTCAGTGTAAACAGTGAAAGAAGTTAAAAGTGTAAACAAAGAAAATTATATGTCGTGAAGTGATGACAGGTCATTTACAGTGTTTCCGCTTCACTCTGTGGAGATTCCGATCCTGGCATTATGCAGATGATACTGGCAGCTGGTGGAGGGTAAGATTTTATTTGTTTATTCGAAAACTTACAGCCAATACACCTATATGTTAATTAAATTATGTTTAAGATAACTAGACCAATTACAAGTTCTCACCTAAGTAAAAACAAGGTTTTTGTTGAAAAATATATTTTTCGAGACAAACTTTTAATAAATTTATAATTGGAACCGCGAGCTCATTAAAATGAGCCCAAACACTATATATGTGTATATAGATAATAATTGATTTGCGTTCTTGCAAATGTTTGTGCTCACCATAGTAGCCAGATTCTACCTTCTAAACTACATTTCAAATCGTCAGTTACCTAAGCCTAACCCCAGGAGTTATGAACTTATTATTCAAAGCCAACACCAGCAGCTGAACAACAAATGAAGCCGTTCGTTCTTCGACAATGCGCCACCTCCGCCGCCATTGTGCGACATGCATTAATGATAGGGCTTACATTTTAAACGGGTGGGCGGTGGTAGCTTAATTTAAAAATCATGTGGCTATCGACCTAACCCGTTGTTTAGTCGCTTCAGAAGTGATTTGGAGGATGAGAATCGTACATTAATATAACATGCTGGTTGCGAGAGGTTTCACTCACGTTAGAAAGCTTGTTTAAAAAAAACATAACATAAATTAATAAAGTCAGGGCCAGCAGGATTCGAACTCGGGTGCGTCGGATCGAACGTCGCACGTTCTCCCACTGAGCCACACTCGCTCTTATTGCGTAGTTTGTAATAAAATCCGTCAATTATTTACTTATCATTAGATATTAGTTCTATAATTTATTCTCGAGCCCGCTAAAGCTTGCATCTCTATCAAAATGTAATTTCTAAGCTATTGTCGCACGGTAATGTTGTTTATTTTACACTATACTGGATGGGTTAACAAGGTAGAAAGCTCATTCCCTGGAGCGAGTTCAGGTAGGTAATACTCAAAATATGAACTAAATCCCTTAGTCGAGATAGTTGGTCCCGAGCTGTATTGAAAAATATTCACGATCATGTGTTACCTTTTTCAATGCCTTTATAGCTACGAAAGTAATAAGACCATAGTAAGACTGCTTATTTATTAACGCTCATCTTGTTGTTAGCTTTTGTTTCCTCTTAGGTAATAAAACCAATGACAATGTATTCTCGTCAAAATCCATTCTGCTCACTGAAAAATAATACTCGTATTCTGCTAGTGACTGTCTAAAAGACGCCGAGAGAGCGCTGCGAATTCGTGACGAATCGTTCTGCGATTCGTGTTATCAACGAATGCGTGGCATGTTCGCCGCGAGTGCGCGGCGGGTTCCCCGCGAATTCTCTAAACATAAGTGAAGTTTAGAGATAGTACGCGTCAGAACACCAAATGATTGACTAATAGCGACTCTTGCTATGACGCAATAAAATTCAATTCAGCTAGCGTAGCGCTTCATACCTACCAGTCTCATCATCATCAGCCCATCACGTTCCCACTGCTGGGACACGGGCCTTCTCTTATAGAGAGAGGCCTACCAGTCTAGTACTATCATATTAACCTACAGAGCGCTTCTCTTTCTATCGCATAGCTCTTATCTCTTCTGACGCGGCACGTGTAACGACGCGCGACCCGCCGTCGGTGTGCGGCTATGTACTTGTAGCTTCGTACCTACAGTGCGGAGTGCGCTACGGCTGCAACAAACGAAAGTATGATTTATGTTTCATACATCGAAACCCAAGAAATAATACTAAACGATAAAAATAAATTCACCACACGTTTTTTCACGACCGTTTATGATAGATATACCACATATAAACAAGTAAAAACACTTTCATTAAAAAGTTTGGTGTGCAGGCTCCATTAACGCAGTCCCACTGGGACCGTGTCCGTGACACTGTCGCGCCCGTGCCGGCTCGTTCGAACGACCGGATGGTTCCCGCGATCCAACCTAGCGATACGACCCTAGAACGCGATTCTAGAATGATTCGCTGTATCATGATGCAAAGAACACAATAACAAATAATATTTTTTAGAAAAAATCAAGAATCGAAGAAGAAGACTTCAAGACTAAACTTATATATATTTTGATTTTGTAAATTTTTGTCAAAAAGTACTAAATCAATGTCTCTAAAATTTATATGGGACCTCCTCTACTCTACTTACCTCTGAAGTATGAACTATCAAACAAAAAAAGAATCATCAAAATCAATTCATAATTGGCGGAGTAATCGCGTATCAAACATAAAAAAAACATACGTCGAATTGAGAACCTCCTCCTTTTTTCAAGTCGGTAAAAAATGTTAAACCCTTTTTTGGCTATCAGTCACATTGTAAGTTATACTTAAGATTTTTAAGAGCTGTGGTTTTTGTTTAAAAAAAAAAAAAACAAAGTGTCTTCACCTTAAAAGTGACAATAAGAAAAGTGTTAATGGACACATTCTTATATAGTATTAGTCTATCTTATCAGTTTAAGTTAAATATAAATCACTTATTAGGGACTTCAATTGGCTAGATTGTAATAAAAATGGGGACCATATTGTTTATGAAACCATACTAAATAATAATAATAATAATAAACACTCAACATACAATCTTCGGCGTATAAACTGCTTCAAAAAGCGGTAATATTAAATACATGCCGAATAGTTAGGAAGTTTTTGTCCGTCTCATAGCACTTGGTTACGGCCCGTGCAATTTTTCTACCTCCAGAATTGGAGAGAAAACAAAAGTTTATAATAATAATAATAATAATAATAATTAGCATTTATTTTCTTCACAAAAAAGGTACAAAATAGGTAACTAAATTATTGACAAGTAAACTATGCTAAGCCTGTTTTGCGAAGCCTGGTGCCTGAGGTAGGCATATAATGCCTGTATCACAGGTCACCAGGCCCCTCTCCACGGATCTAATTAATCTATTTTTACTTACTATAAAATTAATAATTTGTGCATCGTTATATTGCAAAAGACAAGGACTACTTAATTTATAAGATACAAGTTTGGAGGTAGACAGAAAAAAATTATAACTAGATAAAGTTTGGTCACAGATTGTGATGTAGTGTGGGTAAGCATGCTAGCTTATTCCGTTATAGTGTGTGTTTGTATGAATGTGTTTGCAAGTTGTTTGCGTGAGAGGTGGGGATGTGTGCGGAGTGCGTGCTAAGTGTGTTTCGTGTGGTTGTATAAGTGGAACTAGCGAATTGCAGTTGTGTGCGTGATTGTATTGTTCACCGTGTAGGCTAAGTTGCGGGATATAATTGTGTCGGAGCGTTGCTAGTGTGTTGAGTGCATTAATGTAAAGATGGGTATGTTGTGGATGTGGTGTGTTTGTTTGAATGAGTGTGTTACTAGACCAAGAGAGGTGAGCTCGTTACAGCAAGGGTGCAAGATGCATAGTGGATTTAATTAGTTAGTTATTAATTAGGAATTTCTGACAGTTGCACAGATAATATCAGTTTGTATCACAATGATTGTGATTAACCAAATTATGGAGTAATTTCTAATCTATTCAACTTCATACCATTATTATATGTGCGAGAGTTTATGAGGTTGAAGGAAGCTTGTGTGGATGATTGGACTTTTGTGTCTAATCAACGCGATGATTACCGAACGGATTTGATGAAATATTTAGCTGAAATATTTAGCTTGGAGGTCCTGGCAAAAGGACTTTGGATACTTTTTATCCCAGACAGCCCGGGTGCAGCCGCGGGCGCACCTAGTAAGTAATTATTCAAACGGAAGGTATTTAAATGAATAAAGTTAATGTTAAGAACTGTAAGATGATATATATAGGAGAAGCGTATTATACATATATATTATCTAAGTATTATATTTTCGTATATTATTGTTTTTATTAGGGTTCTCTTAATAAATGATTGATTGTGTGATGTTAAATTAGATAGTTTACGAAGGTTAGCAAGGTGGAAGGTAGGGATATTTAGATATTTATACCTAAAGCTGGGGCGTTCATAGTTGGATTGATAGTAGATGTTCAGTATCGGTATAATTAAGTTTTTTTAGAAGACCGGTGACGGTTTTTTTACATTTGGTTTTATTAAGTGGGAAGATTATTAGCTTTTTGTCTAAAGAAAAAATCAGTGATTTTTTAAACGAACACTAGTCAAAATTCTGTTGTCGACCTATTTTTCTTAAAAAGGCGAGGTGCAGGCTCCGTCCCGGGGGCCTGTCGGCATCGTCGCGCCCGTGCCGATTTCGGGCCGGACCCGGTTGGTTACACTCGCCCTAATTAACTATTAACCTAAACAGAAATTCACTTAGAGACCACCAACTGTTCATAGTTTTAGCAAAGAAAACTTTTTTAGTGTGTCAGTTCTTAGGAACTTCGTGTTTTTTGTATACTTTAAACGGCACGGAGCAGACACTATTCTATATACTAATAAAATATCCAGCCGAGTGCGAGTCGGACCCGCGCTCGGAAGGTTCCGTACCATTATCGGCATAAAAACGGCAAAAAAATCACGTTTGTTGTATGGGAGCCCCCTTAAATATTTATTTTATTGTTTTTTTATATTTGTTGATATAGCGGCAACAGAAATACATCATTTATGAAAATTTCAACTGTCTATCTATCACGGTTCATGAGATACAGCCCGGGGACTGATGGACAGACAGACGGACGGACAGCGGAGTCTTAGTAATAGGTTCCCGTTTTACCCTTTGGGTACGGAAAATGGATCTGAGCCGATTCTGTACATTGTCTGTTTGTTTGTTTGTATGTATGTTTGTTATCTATAGACTCGGAGACCGCTGAACGGATTTTGATTTGGTTTCCAGGGTTTGGTAGCATTAGTCCCAACTTAGATTAAAGGGTATGTTACATGAAAATCGGTTGGGTGACTACAAAGATACAGCCTGACCTCTCCGTAATACGCGCTCGCTTATACTGGGGAGATCTAGCTAAGATGGTCTTAGAAAAAATACGAGTAATTGGCTTCCTCTATCGTTCATTCGGACAAAGCCGCGGGAAAAGGCTAGAAAAAAAAATTGTTTGAGTCACAGGTGATGGTGTGGAGGTCAATGTGCTAACGGTTTTTTTTTAAATAATGTCCAACCGCACTCACCTAGATTTCCTGTATCTAAGGAACCAGGAACAAGGAGGACCATGGTCCCACAACGCCCAGACAAGAAACAAATACGCTTTTTTTGTGCACAAACATTGTGTTCCTGTTTGAAGGGCATAGTTCCCAGCTAAATTACTGGGCATATGAGACGGGGTGATGTGTCGGGGTGATGAGCGCAATGTAGTCCTACGCAGTGCTTTTTTGGTATTAAATTTATTTTCGAACGACTTGCTCGTCCAACACTCAGTTCCATTAAATTTTTTTTTAACTAGCCTGTACTGTCCCACTGCTGGGCAAAGGCCTCCCCCCCTTAATTTTTAATTAGAAAAATATTTTTCTTGCGACTACTGATTAAAAGTGAAAACATACGAAATTAAATTATATTATATAAAACTTAAAGACCATAACTGACAATTGACAGAAATAGAAGTGGTACTTGCCGATATGGTGGGGGGGAGTGTTTGGTACCGTTGGATAGAGGGTGTTTTGAAACCAACCAGAAAAATCCGAAATCACCAGAAAGTGGTTTCCATGATGGAACTGCTCAGGGGATCTCAGAAACTATAAATCGGATGGGGGTACCGCTTGAACTAAATATGCCCCAAAACCTGGGCCATTTTTGAAAATTTGAAAAAAAAGATGGCCGCCATACAAAAAAACATGGCCGCCATACAAAATGAAAATGTAAATAACTTTTGAATGGTCAGAGATAGGTATAGGGTGCTCGACCAAATGTCATAGAAAGCGATGGGGGAAATTTGAAAAAGTTGGAAATATTAAAAAAAAAGAAAAAAAAATGGCGGCCATTTTGAAAGTTGCTCCGATCTGACTGAAATTTTGCATCGGGGGCTTTTCTGGGTCGAAAATTATAATTATGAAAAAAAATTTTGGATTCCGCCATTTTTCAAGATGGCTGCCATACAAAAGTTTTTTTCCGGAAAAATAAGCCAAACAAAACTTTTGAACCGTAGTCGATAGGAAGTGTCTATAAAAAAAAAGCAACACTCCCCCACGCGAGCTGCTTTAGCAGCTCGCGCACGCCACAAAATCACTTGGATTCCGCCATTTTTCAAGATGGCCGCCATACAAAAGTCTTATTTGAGAACAACTGAACTTAAATAACTTTAGAACCGTAATCGATAGGGAGCTTTGATTAAAAAGCAAAACACCCCCCCACGCGAGCTGCTTTAGCAGCTCGCGCACGCCACACAATCACTTGAAATCCAGCTTTTTTTCAAGATAGCCGCCATACAAAAGTTTGATTTCAAAACAAAATGGGTAAACAAAACTTTAGAACCGTAATCGATACGAAGCTTTTAAAAAAAAACAGCAGCCACCCCCCCACGCGAGCTGCTTTAGCAGCTCGCGCACGCGGCGAAATACTAGTTCTATTATATATAATTAAAAGACCACTGACTGACTGACATATTGACAGAATTGATCTCCCACTTGCCGTTATGGTGGAGGGGAGTGTTTGGTACCGTTGGATAGAGGATGTTTTGAAACCAACCAGAAAAATCCGAAATCACCAGAAAGTGGTTTCCTTGATGGAACTGCTCAGGGGATCTCGGAAACTATAAATCGGATGGGGGTACCGCTTGAACTAAATATGCCCCAAAACCTGGGCCATTTTTGAAAATTTGAAAAAAAAGATGGCCGCCATACAAAAAAACATGGCCGCCATACAAAATAAAAATGCAAATAACTTTTAAACGGTAAGAGATAGATATAGAGTGCTCGACCAAATGTCATAGAGGACGATAGGGGAAATTTTGAAAAGTTGGAAAAATTAAAAAAAAAGAATAAAAAATGGCGGCCATTTTGAAAGTTGCTCCGATCCGACTGAAATTTTGCATCAGGGGGCTTTCTGGGTCGAAGATTACAATTATGAAAAAAAATTTTGGATTCCGCCATTTTTCAAGATGGCTGCCATACAAAAGTTTTTTTTCCGGAAAAATAAGCCAAGCAAAACTTTTGAACCGTAGTCGATAGGAAGCGTCTATAAAAAAAAAGCAACACCCCCCCACGCGAGCTGCTTTAGCAGCTCGCGCACGCCACAAAATCACTTGGATTTCGCCATTTTTCAAGATGGCCGCCATACAAAAGTCTTTTTTTCAGAACAACTGAACTTAAATAACTTTGAAACCGTTATCGATAGGGAGCTTTTATAACAAAAAGCAAAACCGCCCCACGCGAGCTGCTTTAGCAGCTCGCGCACGCCACACAATCACTTGAAATCCAGCTTTTTTTCAAGATGGCCGCCATACAAAAGTTTGATTTCAAAACAAAAAGGGTAAACAAAACTTTAGAACCGTAATCGATAGGAAGCTTTAAAAAAAAAACAGCAGCCACCCCCCCACGCGAGCTGCTTTAGCAGCTCGCGCACGCGGCGAAATACTAGTTAATATAATATAAAACTGAAAGACCATAATAGCGACAGAAATAGAAGTGGTACTTGCCGTTATGGTGGGGGGGAGTGTTTGGTACCGTTGGATAGAGGGTAATTTGAAACTAACCAGAAAAATCCGAAATCACCAGAAAGTGGTTTCCGTGATGGAACTGCTCAGGGGATCTCGGAAACTATAAATCGGATGGGGGTACCGCTTGAACTAAATATGCCCCAAACCTTGGGCCAATTTTGAAAATTTGAAAAAAGAGATGGCCGCCATAGAAAAAAAATGGCCGCCATACAAAATGAAAATGTAAATAACTTTTGAATGGTCAGAGATAGGTATAGGGTGCTCGACCAAATGTCATAGAGGGCGATGGGGGAAATTTGGAAAAGTTGGAAAAATTAAAAAAAAAGAAAAAAAAATGGCGGCCATTTTGAAAGTTGCTCCGATCCGACTGAAATTTAGCATCGGGGGGTTTTCTGGGTCGTAGATCACGATTATAAAAAAAAATTTTGGATTCCGCCATTTTTCAAGATGGCTGCCATACAAAAGTTTTTTTTCCGGAAAAATAAGCCAAACAAAACTTTTGAACCGTAGTCGATAGGAAGCGTCTATAAAAAAAAGCAACACCCCCCCACGCGAGCTGCTTTAGCAGCTCGCGCACGCCACAAAATCACTTGGATTTCGCCATTTTTCAAGATGGCCGCCACACAAAAGTCATTTTTTCAGAACAACTGAACTTAAATAACTTTAGAACCGTAATCGATAGGGAGCTTTTATAAAAAAAAGCAAAACCCCCCCGCTGCTTTAGCAGCTCGCGCACGCCACACAATCACTTGAAATCCAGCTTTTTTTCAAGATGGCCGCCATACAAAAGTTTGATTTCAAAACAAAAAGGGTAAACAAAACTTTAGAACCGTAATCGATAGGAAGCTTTTACAAAAAAAACACCAGCCACCCCCCCACGCGAGCTGCTTTAGCAGCTCGCGCACGCGGCGAAATACTAGTATAACTTATACGACCACATTTCATATTATTTAATGAAATATTCAACTTGAATTTATTCAAACATTTTATTACCTTGTCGTAATAACGATTTCAATAAGAAGGTGTTTGAGAGAAGCAAATGTCAAACTAGTGACTAAGACGAAGCACTAAAACGTGTCGTCACATAATTTAATAATTCAATAATTTCGCTATTATGTGCCTTAGAAACCAGAACGCCTTTTCAGTTCGCACTCTGGTAGAAATCGAGCTCAAAGCAAGCAAAACAAGACCCACCATAAGTTTAATTAAATTATGCTTAAAAATGATGACCGTTGTGAGGTCAGCCCCCCTACCCATATGTCCCGCAAGCGCCAATCGTATATCGTATTGAGCTCAGATTAAGGTGTACATTCACTGCGACAATGTCTTGTGATGCCATATATTGTCCCATAAAGTTTATCTCAACTCGTAGTCATCGTATTTTGGTATAAATTAATGAGATTAATTCGATTTCTTGCCTGCATCGACAATAATTAGACCGTATCTTATTAGTCGCAGTGAAGCTATACCTTAATTCGATCTCAACACGATACACGATTGGCGCTTGAGGGACATATGGGTAGGGGGGCAGGTCGTTCATACTGGCAGGGTCTCACGCAGCACCACTGTAACTGCCAAACCGCCTGGCACACGGCTTTGGCACATCTGGCCTGTGATATTTCTAATGTGGTTTTATTAAATTCATACTTGAAGGCCTACTTTCATGAGTTTTCCTTTGGAAATCTTTCTTATTTTTATAACATACTAGCTGACCCGGTGAATAAAAAAATATATTTTATACTATCCTTGTCCTGACTAACGAACACAAAAAAAGATTTATCCAATTTAGTGCAGTCGTTTGGAAGTTATTGCATTGTATTTATTTTTTTATATTTCAATTTTATTATAAATTGTGTGATATGTTTTTTGTGACTGAAATAAAATGAATTGAATTGAATTGAAGTTATGCGCGTACAAACATTTCGGTGATTAACTTTTACTTATATAGATTTAAACAGTGTTCTAAGATAGTTGGCCGACCTTAATTACAATTTGCAAAAGAAACAAAAGACAATTATGAAGTACAAAAATTTATTTCAAAATTAAATGTGATGCAATTAAAAAACTATAAAAACATAACGTGAACTTTAAAACCACTAGACTGCTTATACCGGGCCCTTACTCACGGAATATAAGCTTGATTTACCTTACACATCCCCTTTGTGTTGTATGCTAAAGTCGTGCAGTGTAAGTAAGTACAAAACAAGATTTTCTGAAAGAAACATTACGGCCACCGACTAGGACTTGAACCCGCATCACAATCTTCCCTCAGCGTGGGAAGGGCTCTGTCCAGATGAGCTACGGTGTTCACCATGTCGAGTGACGAGTTTTTTCTTCAAGGGCTTGGATTTCGATAATGCTTCATATAATTATCATAAGTACTTAATACTTGCCAATTACAATTTTCTCCTCGCGGGCTCAAAATGGTGAGTCTTCTTTCATAGATTAATAGTCAGAATAACGGGCTCTCTATATAATCTACTGTGGATGCATGCGTCTGTTGCGTGTTGGTCTGCGCGCGCCACCGCTTTCGCTGATCTCTCCGCTTTCCGCTAACATCAAGATCACGGCCTTATGGCATACCTATTTAGTTTTCTTTGCTTATTGACTTTTGAAAATAACTTTCTTCCAAGATGATAGAAATTTGTATTCATGAGTGTGTTTGGAGTCTTCGTTTAAGTATATGTTTATTCGTTTATATGTATAGTTGACGTGTAACAATGTAATTACCAATAAATGATTATGATTATGATTATGATTATGTATAATGCTGTGTACAAAGCTATAAATTAATACACTTGCCTCATTGATAGACCTACAAAACAATCACCTCACTGCGTCGGAAGACAATGTACCTACTTTATGTAAGTAGGTAGCTACATGCAGTGTATATTTTCATCAATATAGCTACAAGGCTTATTTTACTCTTTGTTTATGTCTTATTTTTTACTACAAAGGCAGAAAACCGAAACCTACGAATAATATTTGGTCGTAGATCACGTAGGTCAAGATTTTTTTGCAACAGCGCCACCTAGTGCACTTACTTGGAACTTAATTCACGTTTACAAAATGGCACGACTGCAAAATGTCCACGCCTTTCTTAAGCAGGTTTGTTTCCCAGTTTCCACCGAGACTACTAGATGGCGCTTTTTACGAGTAGATATTTTCTGATTTCACGAATCCAACAGATCTTCCTAGTTTACACCGAGACTACTAGATGACGCTTTCTACGCGTAGATATTGTCTGACTTCACGAAACCAACAGATTTTCCTAGTTTCCACTGAGACTACTAGATGGCGCTTTTTACGTGTAGATATTTTTTGACTTCACGAAACCAACAGATTTTCCCAGTTTCCACCCAGACTACTAGATAGCACTTTTTGCGCGTAAATATTTTCTGACTTCACGAAACCATTTTGCTCTTTAGTTCCAGCGTCAGTCACTAGATGCTGCTCTTAGTATGCGGCAGCAGTATTGACTATACGGAATACACAACCTACTCGTACATAGGTACTGAAGTAACTTACAAATTTCGTACAACTTGAATCGAGACTTTGACGTCATCGGCAAATAAAGGGTCACGGTCGTACGTATGCCAGGAATTATATCACCAATAAGATATTTTCAATAGCTAACATTTCTGAAACAATAACAATCTGAAAATATGTCTTTAAGAAACGGCCATAGTCCATTGTTTTGGCAATTCTGTTCTAAGTAGTGCCTTTGTTTGTTACGTAAGTCGAAATTGGTATTGTTACGGTGACTGGGAACTAATGGGCTCTTATCCGATTGAAATGTTTCGTTACAGAAAATAGGTACCTATCTAGTGGAGTGCCATTTGTATGGGGTTATTATGACTCTATGTACAGGGTAGAAATTGGAGATCGGACATAAAGGGCAATTAATTACTTGAACCGTTGGAGTTACAAGAAAAATCTATATTTGTTAAGTTATTTTAAGATAAGAAATTCTTAATTGCTATAACAAACAACAGGTACACAACTTCTTCAAGTGCCTTAGTATCTACATAATCATTATTAATTTAAAAAAAATACGGTCAGCAAGCAAATTGGCTCTCACGTTTTTTTTATGGTGTTGCTTATAAGGACCGAAATCCTCTTTGCGACCATCGAGGTTTAGGTACTAGAAAAGTCAGAAACCTGAAAAAACTTTCCCGTACATTATGGAATAAACGCAATGCAGTATCAAGCAGAACGTGATTATACCTACAAACAAATATTTTTCAGCATAAATTGTTCTATTTAAATATAAATTAACTAGCTACTTAGTAGATACCTAATAACAACCTGGTAATGGTAATCAGTTGGAGGTGGAAGACGTCGGATCCCGTATAATTAAACTCAAGTAGCGGTGCGTAGGACATTTTTTTATGGAGCTGAGTAATTTAACGAGCAAACCGTCCGCCTGATGGTAAGCGCCACATCATCATCAAAATCATCATCATCAGCTTTTAGTCGTCCTCTGCTGGATATAAGCCTCTTCTAATGAATGCCACTGAGGCCGGTCGTCGGCTCTTCTCATTCAGTTTCTTCCGGTCGCCTTTTGCAGGTCGTCATACACTACCCTTACCGATTCGCGGTCTCCACTCAAGGAAGGACATGTCCACTCCAGCGGTTGTCCGTATTTCGTGAGATATGACCAGCCCATTGCCACTTCAGCTTGCTAATTCGATGGGCTAAGTCGGTTACTTTGGTTCTCTGTCAGATTACCTCAGATGCCCATAACAATTGCAGTGCCACCCGGAACTATTAACTGTAAAAAGTATAATAATAAATAAAGTAAAAAATATAATAATAATAAAGTATAGTAAGCACTGCATTGCGCTCATCACCCCGAGACATCAGATATTAACTCTCATATTCCCAGTAATTTCGCTAGCTACAATGCCTTTCAAACCGGAAAATGTAATGCTTGCGCACTACTGCTTGGCGGCAGAATAACTAGCAAAGCTGTGGTACCTACCCAGACGTTCTCCCGCATACGAGTAAATATCGTATCCCTATCGAATATTTCAACACGCTACGACCCCCCCACAATCCGGCGTCGGAAGAAACCGTTTAATTAACAAATCCACACCAACATAATATGGAACTACATGAATTCTACAGTCCCTGATTTGTTTCTTTTGCCGGCATTGCCACCCGTAACCTCACAGATAACCTGGTAGTACTGTAAAAGTTAGACACGCCACGTTTTGTCAGTCGAATGACGTGACTTGAATGCCTATCGATTCAGTCGTATTCGACTTAGTTAAGTAATGACGCGTTCGATGGATTTGGGGGAACGTTATACATGGCCGATCCATAAGGCACTACCCGCAGACGCTACTTCTAGCTGCTTTTCGGAATCTAGTTGCTGCAACAACGTTTCACTATTCACACTACCGAAGCAATCGCAGCAATTTTGATACAGCAATTTGACACAAAATATCAAAACATAAGTTTTATCCTCTCTTACTAAAATAGTTTTTTCTTTTTCTTTATGTAACTGAATGACGAGACGAGCTGGTCGTTTGCCAGGTGGTAAGCAATACCCCAGCCCATAACAATAACGGCATTACCCAGAACTTTGTTTTGCAAAATCCTCCGCGGCGCTGCACTGCGCTCGTCAACCTGAGACAATTAGCTGTTGAGTCTCATAATTTCCCAGTAATTTCGCTGGCTACAATGCCCTTCAGACCAGAACACAGTAATGCTTGCGCACTACTGCTTGGCGGCTTAATAATTCTCAAAGCGGTGGTACCCACCCAGACGGCCTCTCGCATACGGGAAACCTACCACCAGTCTACTACTATGAATATCCTACTAGTATCCTACTAATATAATAAATGCGACAGTCTGTCTGTGTGTTTGTCACTTACCACATTACTTTATAACGATTTATCGGATTTTTATGATATTTGGTGTGGTATTCCCAAAATAGGAGTCGTGTTACTCGTGGTAGGTCTCTCGCATGCGGGAGGCCATCTAGGCCAGAGCTTTACCAGGTATTCTGCCGCCAAGCAGTAGTGCGCAAGCATTACTTTGTTCCGGTTTGAAAGGCATTGTAGCCAGTGAAACTACCGGGCATATATAAGACTTAATAACTGAGTCTCGAAGTGATGAGCGCAACGCAGTTCTACGTAGAGTTTTTTTATGGTAATAAACGTTCTGGATGGCATTGCAATTGGCGCATATCATCACGCGAACGACATGCTCCTCTCATTATTAAGTTCAACAAAAAAGATCCTACTATTTACGATGTAAATAAGTCGCATTAAAAATTGCGTAAATGATTGTTTGTTTTTTTTTCAGGTACGTACGTTTTTTCTTCAACTATATATTTAGTTAATTTCGGGAGACTGGGTAAGTTTCAAGCTATAACTGGTAACTTTAAAGTATAACATTTTCTTTTTCTTTTTTTGATGGCCACATGCATGGGTCCTGGTCTCTAAGATTTACTGTATCTAGGGAACCAGGAATTACGAGGACCAGAAATTACGAGGTCCTACAACACCCAGACGTGAAACAAATGCTTGTGGTTTATTTTTTTCTGTTCACAAACGTTGGTCCCGTCGCGGGAATCGAACCCGCCATCTCAGTGGTGTATGAGGTTTGAGCCGCCCTCCCCAACCATACACCACAGAGGATGGAATTATTTTCTTATCCTTTAATTTCTTTATTAAAGGATATGAAAGATAGTATAAAAATTAGCGTATGCTGAGTCGGAACCTTTTCCTGACATCGCGCAACATTTCACTGATTGTATTTATTGTTTTTGTTTCTTCTTTATTTTATGTTCAGTGTAATGTTGTGTGATGTCTTTGTATAAATGTTTTGTTTTTTCTATCTATATTTATTTCTAAGTTATTAATGCTTGTTATTAATATTAAGTCGCTCAGCGAGCCATGGAACGAGCTATGCTCGGGGTTTCTCTGAAGGATCGAATCCGCAACGAGGTGATCCGACAGAGAATCAAAGTAACCGACATAGCTCACCGAATAAGTAAGCTGAAGTGGCAGTGGGCCGGTCACATATGTCGAAGAACCGAAACTTATGGAGTAAACGAGTTCTAGAGTGGAGAACACGTTTAGGCAAACGTAGTGTAGGATGCCCTCCGGCCAGATGGAGCGACGACCTGCGTAAAGTGGCTGGCAGTAATTACATGCGAAGAGCCTAGGATCGGGCTCAGTGGCGTGCATTGGGAGAGGCCTATGTCCAGCAGTAGACTCGTATAGGCTGATGATGTTAATGATGATGAATATTAACAATGCATAAGTTTATAATTTCTCCTGCGAAAGTCTGTTTCTTGTGTCGTTTTCCCTTAATATTTTTTATACAGTACAATATAATTCAAAAATGCTTTATTGTAACAAAACAATGTCTAGGGACAGGAACTCATTTGTAAACTATAGTACAACGGGCGGACTTATCGCTAAAAGCGATGGAAAGAACTAACAGAGTGAGAGAGGTTGGCGGTTCAAATAAATAAAAATATCTAATATTAATAAAACATTCATCCTAATTATTATAATACATTTTCTATCTCACCTGTTGTTAAGTGACGACGCGGTCGAAAATGTAATACGCTCGCCTAAAAGAAACCTGTACTCTGTTGTCTTTTTTTCTTACCCAGATTATAGCTATCCAGAACCACTGACGCCGCCAGAGAGTTCCACTCCTTGGCCGTTCGCAATATGAAGGACGAAGCAAAGCGCTAGCTGCGAACAGGACCACAAATTGATGACGGATATTTAATAATAAAGATTAATATACATATTAATATAGAATTAAGTATATTAATATAGAAAATTAATATACTTACGGTGATATACATATATACTACGTTTGCCAATTCGCAGTATCCACTCTAGATCACGTCTACCCCAGCGATTATCGGTTCTGCGGCTAATATGGCCGGCCCACTGCCACTTCAGCTGAATAATTCTGTGGGCTAGTTTTGGTGTATTGATGATATAAACATTTGCGCTGAGCCAAATCCCCATTTGGGACCACTCTTCCATCTTTGTGTTTGTTTATTACTATAATAAGTATATCTGTAAACTATTTTCCTTGTTTGTTCAATTTCTTTACAATGTTTGTTCTATATAGGTATTTGTGTGATTGTCAAATAACTGTCCTTTCTTTATTTATTTTTAATCTAATCCAACAAACATACGCGGATGGTGATTGTGTTATATATTATTTAGAAATTGTAGTAAATAACTTGCGAAAGTATTTTTATTCGACATATCTTTCTAATTGAACAACTGTAACTACCCCAACTGCAATACCATAATATACGTTATTAAACACTAAAACAGGAAAAATAAGTTTACAGTTACATAAATAATAATAGTGTTAGAATAATGGGCGGCCTTATCGCTATGAGCAATTTATTATATCGCAAACATTTAGCTTGTTCTAATTTTTGTCTTTAAGGTGATTAATAAAATGGCACTTGTATAGGCAATATTGTTTAGGCAATAGGCAAAGATTAGTATATAGATAGTATTATTGGAGTTTAGTATATTTTTTTTACGTAATTATAGCCTGTTGGCTATTATTTTAATGTTGTTTATTTATTAGCCTGTTATTTTAGAACATTAGTTCTAAAATAACATAATTTAATTAAACGATCACGGTCTATGAATTATCATAGACCGTGATCGTTCAATTATTTAATTATTTATTCAATATTTTTGTCAACAGTATTTATTTAATTTAATTTAAGGTATGAGTTGGTAGTTGACTGCAGACAGCAGTAGCAGCACGACGACGTGTCGCTGCGACACTACTGGTTTCTATGAAATATCTTTCGCAGCTAGCGACACGTCGTCCGACTACAAGTCTCACCATCGCAGACGACGTGTCGCCCTACCGCAGATCAGTAGTGCAAATGGAACCCAAACTGCAGATGGCTGCAGTCGCTGCAGAATCATGACTGCAGCGACATGACGCTGCGACGTGTCGCTGCAGTCATGATTCAGACTGGATAAAGGAACATATAGTATATAGACATTATTACTTGATGAACTGTTCATCATTTACTTAAAATTATTAAAAGGCGATCTATACGGCTTTATATTAAAAAATCTAAGACCGTGTAGACCGCCACCAAAAAAAAAGCTAAGAACTAGTACATGCAAAAGTACCTACCAGAGCCACCATCTTTCAGTTTCAGTGCCGTAGACGGGCGTTGGCATAGCCTACGGCCTCCGAATCGTTGCATACGAATGTACGGGATTAGGACTCCAATATCGTCTGTCAGAGCCCGATGTGTTAATACAGAAACGTAGTCGTACGTCCAAATTGTACGAAAACAAGCAATTGCAAAAAATTTGGGTGAATTGAATTTTTATCAAATTTAATTTTTTATAATATAAATTTGGTTTTACCGCGGTTTTTGGAATAATTCATCCTATGCCCTTTTCTAGGACCTAAGGTAGGTACTTAATAGCAAATTTTATTTTAAATCTATCAATACATCCACCTGTCCTTTCTGTTTCACATTTATAATATTAGTAGGATTACAATCGACTAAAACACAACAACTAAGACTAAGACTCAACAGCTAATTGTCTCAGGGTGACGAGCTCAGTGCAGCGCCGCGCAGGATTTTCCAAAACAAAGCTCTTGGTGTGCTGTTATTGTTATGGGCAGGTGTATTGGTTACCCTCAGGTAAACGACCAGCTCGCTTCGTCAATCAGTTAGTTTTTTAAATAGTGTGATCTCTCTCAGTAAGACATCCCATTAACATAACAATCTAGCCTAATAAGACTAATAAGTAATTTTACTTAGACTTAAATTGCTAAGTATAGTATAACTAAGAATGTGTCCATTTACACTTTTCTTACTGTCTTTATTAAGGCGAAGACACTTTGTTTTTGTGTTTTTGACTTATGAATAACCTAACCTATATAAGTAAAGACGACGATTGATATAGATAAGTGCGACCTAACGTCCGTCCATTACGTCGACACGCCAATACGTCGGTCATGGCGATATGTCGGTCATGGCAATACGTCGCTCGTGGCGTAACAGTGATATGTCACGGGCTCACGGCTTATCGTAGCAAGTGCAGTGTTGATCTGTGCGACAGCGACTTGAGAGTTTGATTAATTGCGTCTTAGAAATCGATATGTTATGGATAACGATCTTTCTTAATATGGAACAATCTGTATACCTACTTAATGTCTTCTTACGAGTGACAAGGACGGAAAGATTACATTCGAGCTGTCCCGAGTGCAGCATTTTTTTTTATGAATTTGTGATGCGACTAGCTAGTCGTTCGCCTGATGGCAAGCGCCACACCGGCCCATAACAATTGCAGTGCCACCCATAACTTATTATACTGCATTGCGTGCCGCGTCAGAAGAGATAAGAGCTATGCGATAGAAAGAGAGGCGCTCTGTAGGTTAATATGACTGGTAGGTATGCAGCGCTACGCAAGCTGAATTGAATTTTATTGCGTCACGTCATAGCAAGAGTCGCTATTTGTTTACATTTCTTTGCGGAGTGATACTTCTGTCCCATAGTATTCTGTGGTATTACTTACTTACACGGATTAAGCGTAGCAATTAACAGAACTACAGGACATTAATTAAGTTAAACTAACACATGCACGATATTTAGTGCATCTCTAGGTATTAAATAAGCTAAGTGCGTTTCTGTTATGATTTGTGTAAAACGGTTATCATCATCATCATCAGCCCATTACGTCCCTACAGCTGGAACTCGGGCCTTCCTATAGTATGGGCCATAATCCACCACGCTGGCCTTGATAAATTCTTGGGCATGCCGGATTCCTCACGATATTTTCCTTCACCGTTTTTAGAGCAAGTGTGAAATCTGCACATAAATTAAGAAAGTCATGGTGCGAGGCCAGCACAATTCGAACTGGGGTGCGTCGGATCAAAAATCGCACGTGCACCCACTGAGCCACAGTCGCTTTTCTCTCAGCCACACTCGCTTTAGTAAGACGGTAAATATGCGAATTTGTGTTCAGTGACGTTCGTAGTAAGTACTAGCTGCGCGGTTTCAACCACGGTTTCCCGGGATACCAAAATAGCCTTTGTGTTCATAAAGGGTATAAACTATCTCCACTCTGAATTTCACTCAAATCCGTTCAGCTGTTACAGCGTGAAGAAGTAACAAACACACTTACACAAACACACTCACATACAATATTTCGCAATTATAATATTAGTTTGATAGAAAAGAAAAACACGTATTTAATTACAAAAATTGTATCTACTACAAAACATTTCGAATATGAATAGTAAAACAAATCAATCTAGTATCCAGTAAAAAAAATACAAAGAAATTTAAAGTAGTTTAAATAATAACCTAAAAACGTTTCTCGCGCCTTTAAAAGAATAAATGGATTTAGAATGTATTGTCATCGATTTGTGAGCTACTCTGAAAGATTCAGCCAGATAGCTAAACGGGTCGTGCTCGAAATTGGAGTTGCAAGATTCCACCCGGACAGACAGACATACAGACAGACAAACAAGAAAGTGACTTAATAAAAACGAGATAAAAAATTAAAAGTCCTTATCTCTAATAAATCCTGAAAATGTCAGTACTTATGGATGCACGCCTTTAGATGCTGGTTCACACTTTCATTGGATATTCCCTACGTATTACGTAAAGTACGCATTTCAAAATCGCGACGGCGGCGTTGCTTCGCCACCCGGGCCCTTGGAGTATTGACCAGAAGAAATGTCAACGCGATAATTCGAGGTATGACAAAATTTGGGACCTTCTGAGTTGGTGTCTTTTCTTTTGCAGTGACGAAGTTTTGTTCTTAAAAACACATCAAATTTTGGAAAAAAATAAAAATGCCTTTATACATATTATACAATCTTTTTATTTCTTTATGAAGTTTTTTCATAAGATCTAGCCTTATAAGACTAATAAGTAATTTGAGTTTAACTTAAGCTGCTAAGTAGAGTAAAACTAAGAATGTGTCCATTAACACTTTTCTTACTGTCTTTATTAAAGCGAAGACACTATATTTCGTACGAAGACATTATGCATTCTTATGGAGCAAAATTGATATTTTGCATCTGCAGATTAACAAAACAAAATGTAAAATCATAGTAACGAATTGGAAACACAAACAAAAGTCACACGACAGAGATCAAGTTTTATATGGCATGCATGGTCATTTTGCCCATATACCTTGGCGGGGTAAGCCTCTGCTTAAATCACTTTTGGTACAATACCCAAAGCCGTGCCACTCGCCCGCCGCGGCCGCGGTAGGAAGCGGTGGCGACCAAATACACTCGAGAGCAATGAATCCGGGTCACTTAAAGAATCCTAAAAATCTCGGAAACTAAAAATGCTAGGTTAATGCAATAAATTGTATTTAATAGACAATGTAATACTCCTTAAATGAAGGTATTAAAACTTCTTAGTTATTGTAAAGTTATATCATAAAAAAATCAAATTTGAAAAAGGGCCACTTTCGAAGATGGAACTACGAAATTACAGCATTTGGTTTTGCTTTTGTTTGTAATCTGTCATTTATGTGGGTACATAAACAATGTTGATAGTTCTCTATATTCATTATTCAAGCTGAAATTATGTCGCTTACGCCTGAAGAATGCACCAGAATACTTACAATGCTGGAAACCGGCCGGAGTCAGCGCGATACAGCCAGGACTGTCGGTGTGTCGCTGTCAACAGTACAAAGAGTTCTCCGACGTTACGAAGAAACTGGTTCTAACCTACGCAGACCAGGAACGGGCAGAACCAGGTGTACCACAGCACGAGAAGACCGATACTTGGTGAACACCATGCTTCGAAATCGCTTTCTCACAGGAACTGAACTCACCAATCAGTTTCGACGCCTCGGAGGAAGTAACCCAAGTGCATGGACAGTAAGACGTCGGCTTGCTGAATCTAACTTAAAACCCCTTAGACCTGCAAACGGCCCTAAACTGGAGCGTGGGCATCGTATTTCGAGACTAAAATATGCCCAGAGCCACGTAAATTGGAGTATTGAAGATTGGTCAAAAGTTATGTTCTCTGACGAATCAAAATGTATGCTCTAGAAGCACGATGGAAGACACAGAGTGTATCGAAGACCAGGGGAAAGATTCAAGCAAGCATGCATCGAAGAAAAAGTAGCCTACGGTGGTGGGTCTGTACTTGTGTGGGCCGGAATTTCTTCTGAAAGTCGCACAGAGCTGGTGATCATAGAAAACGGCTCTTTAACTAGCGTAAGATATGTGGAAGAAATCCTCAATGATCACGTTGGTCCATTTATGGTCAATTTAGGTGAGGATGCTATATTTATGCATGACAATGCCCGACCTCATACAGGTAGGATTGTGAATGACTACCTTCAAGAGATGAACATTACTCGTATGGAGTGGCCAGCGCGCAGCCCGGATATCAACCCGATCGAGCATGCTTGGGACGAGCTAGGCAGATGCGTAAAACAACGAAACCCTCCCCCAATCACGCTTCGTGAGCTCAAAATTGCTCTCACAGAGGAATGGGAGAATATTCCCCAAAATCGTATAAGGAACTTGGTGTACAGCATGCCAAACCGCGTAAACGCAGTAATGGAAGCACGAGGAGGCAATACGAAGTATTAAAATTCAAGAAAATCGTAATAAAGTTCAAAAATTTCATGTTTCCTATTTTTGTTTTAAGGAGAGATCAGCAGTTTTTTTCTTTATGTAATTTTGTGTTAATAAAATGTATGGTGACTCATATTTTTTTTACTTTCATTTAAGGAGTATTACATTGTCTATTAAAAACAATTTATTGCATTAACCTATCATTTTTAGTTTCCGAGATTTTTAACATTCTTTAAGTGACCCGGATTCATTGCTCTCGAGTGTATTTACGGAATTCATACTTTTTCACACGCTGGATGTGGTCGGTGTGAGCAGTACTTAAACTCACGACAGAACAAATAAAGATTAGCTGGTTAGAATTAATAAGATGCTGGGCTAAGGTTTTCCATATTTCTTGCAACTAATTTCTGTCATTCAGAAGCATTCATTCGTTATGAAAGGGGATTTTTCTATTATTAATATTTTTCTAGAAATGACAAATGAGTGATGAGACTAGTATATCGTTCACCTGTTGGTGCCTGCCCATAACAATTGCAATGCCACCCAGAACTTTCAATACCATAAAAAGCACTGCGTATTGGACTGCATTGCACTCATCATACCGAGACATCAGATATTAAGTCTCATATGCCCCGTAATTTCGCTGGCTTCAATGCCTTTCAAACCAGAACACAGTAATGCTTGCATACTACTGCTTGTCGGTGGAATAGCTGGCAAAGCTGTGAAACCTACCCAGACGGCCTCCCGCACACGAGAGACCTATGACGAGTTATTGGAGACAGTGTGGAGCGCGGTGCGACTGCGAATACATCTTATCCACCGAAAACGACTTTCCATAAAGTAGGCCACTACCCGATACGCTCGTTATATTAGGATAATGTTGCACGTCTATTTCCCCACAGAAAAATTTGGTTTAATCAGCCGAGTTTAACCGATGACGCCCGAACACGTTTCAACCGACTGCGGAAATAGGTTAACCCATTCGACACCATCCTCGATGGCGTTGTCAGGACGTAAAGGGTAAATCTATTTTAAAATACCATCCTAAGTACTGCGTCAAGTATTTGTAATAGAAAAAAACAATGACTGACCTAACATCATCATCATCTTCATCCACCAACCTAACACCATCATCTTCATCCTTTCACATCCCACCATACGATTATAACTAACTGAAACGCAATAAAAATATGTAGTGTATTCCCATTCCCAATCATATTTTCAGTTTTGAAATGAATTTTCGCAACGTCACGCCTTATTCCATTGCATTCATTACAACAAACATTATATTACCAACGAAAATCCACGTAGTGTTCCTTAATATCAAGAAAAATACGTGCAGGCACCTAGTACACGCTAAATATTGTGGTCGGGCTAAGAGGTCAAGGTCATGAACATAGAACATCTCGCATTTTATTAATAATAGGTCACGTACTCTAGTAGTGCTGACTGCTGCCTGGTCCACCGGAGCTAGGCGGAGCGGCGCGAGGAAAATTAAACCAATAAAACGGTTCCAAATCTTTCAATTCAAGAACAAAAGCGAATTAAAGACTTTTGTACTGGCCATTTTCAGAGCAGCATGATTTAATCGGCCGAGTTTAGCTACGCCCGAACACGTTTAAACTCATTGTATAGAGTTAACCCAATGTCAGTATGTTATAGGTTAATTTATTTTCGAGTTGAGTCTATGATTTGTGTATTGGTGAATCTACGACTTTTACAAACTTTTATTTAACTTGCAATGTTTGTTTGTTTGGCTCAAACCTTGTAAGTTGAATCAGAACCACTTCCTCTTATCCTACGGAATTAAAATTTTGCATACTTGCCAAAGTCCGATGACAATACAATATTATGGTGACAGCCAGCTGATTTGATTTAATGGAGACGAAAGGAAATGGAACTCCTTGGTGGATAATCGTAAACGAGATTTTTTGGAAGGAAGTGAAAAGTGATACAGTTCGATTTTGTTTTATTTTCTGTGTTATTTCGAGTGATCATGTGTAATATCGGTGGAATGTGTTCGTTAACGTGCACGAGTGTAGGCAAATGAAACAAAATAGAGAAAAAAATGCTTTTTATGTTCTCCCAAAAAGTCCATGGAAAGCTTGAATAAAGTTCCACCACTTTATTAAAGCACTAGGAGAGGGTCCGGCTTGTTGCTGTTGACCCTCATTCTCAACAAAAGTATAATAAATGGAATATTAAACTATCAAATAAAAACTACGTAATACATGGCGGTACCCCTAGTAATATTTAGTTTTCTTTGGCGGTATGGTCTTAGAGACTTTAGCCTGCACTAACGGGCAAACTTAAAAAAAATCGTAAACGACTAGTGTTTGGGCTTATTTTAATTTGCTCGTGGTCCCGATTACAAATTTGTTAAAAGCTTGTCTTGATAAAATATATTTTTCAACAAAAATCTTATTGTATTGAAGAATGACTATAGTTTATTCTGAGTTCCTACCTATTTACCTACTTTTAGTTATTCTGTGTTAGCTAGTTAGCTTCAACATAACTATTATGTGACTGGACACTCTCCCTCGCCCCTTTTATACGCTCCAGAAATTCTTCTCGCATTTTATTAGGTTATCGCGTGGGTACGAGTACCTTAACCGAGTAGAACTCTTGTTAAGTTTTGATTGGGGATCAAAAAAAGCTCAGTATACAAATGTATCTGTGGATATTACAGTAATAGTAGGGTTTTTCGCTGAAAAAATGTATTATATTTCGCTGTGAAGACTTTAAATACTCATTACGTCCATCCTATGCAATAAAATCAAAAAAAATCAAAATCAAAATCTCTTTAATCATTTTGGCATCACAGACGCACTTATGAACGTCAAATTATCACAATGACTCTACCACCGTATCGGAAAAAGAACCACTACTCAGAAGATACGGCAAGAAACTGAGGGGCATTTTTTTTAGAGATTTTGTTACAATTTTTTGGGCTTTTACAATGTTATGTTATGTTATGTTGTTTAAATATGAATACATACCTATATATTCACCACAAAGGTCTTGCAAGCGTTGCGTCGTTCAACAATGGCGAGCGGGAAAGTCCCGCAGAATGTCGAGGAATCCCCAGCATTCTGTAAATGGAAGCCATCCGTCCGATGTCACGAAATACTTTGGAATCACTTGACCGCGCGTACCGGGCTCCTTCGCTCACAGAATGCATGTATTACCAAATATATTCCCGCATTTTGTTTAAATTTTGCACTACTACTGTAAGAGCTTTTAACACTCAACCAGCAATTACAACTAGCTTTCCTACTCTGCTCCCGGCCCGCAGTGGTTAGCTGTCTAAGGGAAACAAGAGCACTAATTAAAAACATCATAAACCCGACAGCAAAAAAGACAATTTAATAGTAATGCACTAATTATACAAATAACTTATATATATTTTTGTAATTCCCTTTTAATTTCGTTTATTTTGATACCCTACTCGACAGGTTTGGTTATTTTATTTTATTAACGTATTTCACAGCCATTTTTTTTATACACCTTTCTAAGGACACTCGTAGTTATTGGGAACGCAATTCTACACTCAGTTCTTATTTGAATGTATATTATATACGGAAGGCAGTCAAATCAAGTTTATGACTCAGGTCAATTAAGTTTGATTTTTATTTAAGACAGAGACTCAAGACATAAAATCAAAACGTATAAATCAAGTCAAGTCTATAAATACGACAGTCAATCTTCATTCATTGCGTTTGGTGAGACGTAGACTAGACCGGTTCACCACTGTTAATATTAAATTGTTTCTGAGCCCACCTTTAATGTCACTTGAAGAGCACTTTTCATAGCTGCATTGTTCCAATAAAGTTATTGATTTTGTGTTACCGCTGCCTGTTTTCAGGGACCACCATTTGAAAATTGAATTGAAGTGTGAAGGGTACGAATGAAATAAAATTATTTATCAATTGTTAAAGTGCGATTGTTTATCGAATGCTATTACGCCAAGCTTAGTTCTAAAGTTAAGACTATCGTAAGTGTAATTATGTAGTAAATAAAACAATTAATTTGAAATTGGTAAACTAGATAAAACAATTAATTTGAAATTGAATGTAAAAACTATGCTAAGGAAAAAACACACTATACTCTTAGTAATCGTACAATATGAGATATAATTTATGTATTTATTCAAAAAGTTCTAAATAAATGCCCTTCCGTTTCATGCCTAATCTTCTGGCTAATGGTTATTTTTCCGATACTCACCGTTTTTGAAACATAACCACACAGTAATACATAATTGACGTTCATTTATAATTGCGTCAATTGTGCGAAAATTGAATAAAGAACTTTTGACTTGAACTCTGAACTTTAAAATACTCAACTTCGTCCGCATGTTGCGTAGGAATCAAATCTAAATTTTACTGTATACCAAAAAATGGAGAAATATAGAATGGTGGTCAAACATTTTTGTACGAAAATCAGTGTCTCCAAT
Source organism: Petrophora chlorosata (assembly GCA_951640565.1). Lineage (NCBI taxonomy): Eukaryota > Metazoa > Arthropoda > Insecta > Lepidoptera > Geometridae > Petrophora > Petrophora chlorosata. The sequence goes on from OX621188.1 coordinate 3,832,060, forward strand.
CGCACACTCGTAAACGAAATATCTATATACAAAGACATCAATGCAGTTTGAACAGTTATACACGCTATTAGAAAATGTTAAAAATATACCTTATTTTAAAGCAATACAAATGGCCATGAAATGACCGTGTCATTGGTCATGAAACTTGTGATATTGGAGTGCGGAAATCAGCGCGTTGACTCGACGGTCCGATGGGGTAAACGGGTTCTAGAGTGGAGACCACGTTCAAGCAAACGTAGTGTAGGACGCTCTCCGGCTAGATGGAGTGACGACCTGCGCAAAGTAGCTGGCAGCAATCACATGAGGAGAGCCGAAGATCGGGCTCAGTGGCGTGCATTGGGAGATTCCTATGTCCAGCAGTGGACTAATACGGGTGTTGATGGTGATGATGATGATGATGACTCAACGGTCCGAATTCCGCACTCCGGCAGAGATTATGTTTACGCCGTTGACATAAATGCGATTGCTCAATATTGCCACGCTTACTCCGCCATTCTAACCTATAATTCTCCATTTCTCTGATTATAACCGATGAAAGAAAGAGCAAATTGGGTACGGACCCTCTTCAATTTCTGAACTTCTTAACATTTGAGAGCCTAGTCTAGATAAATATAAAAACAAGAGACAGCTTAATAAATCTAAAAACAGTTATATATTAATACTTAGACCAATACGTAAATGGTTTTCCAAAATGAATACCAATGTGGGACACTAAGCTAATAATAGTTTAGCATTGATATTGATTTTGAAATCAAACTAATACAATTACAGACTTCTGGATCTGGATGTCGTAATAGTGTATGCACTATAACTAAACTTTTTACAAGCTTTTATTTAACTTGCAATGTTTGATTGTTTGAGTCAAATCTTGCAAGTTAAATCAGAATCACTTCCTCTTATCCTACAGAATTGAAATTTTGCTTATTTGTCAAAGTCCGATGACAATGCAATATTATGGTGACAGCCAGCTGATCTGATGATGGAGACAGAAGGTGGGCAATGGAACTCCTTGACGGATAATCGTAATCTACTAGTGTTTGGGCTAATTTTTTGAATTTGTTAAAAGCTTGTCTTGAAAAATATATTTTTCAACAAAAATCTTGTTTTGTGTTTAATTTGCAAGTACGTATATTTTTAGATCCAACGCACCGGGGCTCGTAGATTTTTTTAAGACATGTGTTGATTCGCCGTCTAAAACGGTGAAAGAATACATTGCGAAAAATCTGTCATTTGAAGAATCACAAAACGCAAGGACGTAACAAATACGTACTCTATCAAAATACTAAAGACGGTAGCAGATAGGTTCACCTCGCCGCTCTGGAAGTGCCTAGTTCCGCGAGGTTTACCAATACTTGTGTAATAATCATTATTTTTATTAATTTAGTTATTTCATTTTTAATAATTTAATTCTAAATCTATGAATTTGATTATTGATTGTAATTTTTAATTTTAATTATTAATTTCAATTTGTAATTTTAATTTTTGATTTTAATTTAAATGTTTCATTTTAATTTTCTAAATATGGATGTGTATTTTCCGAAATATAATTTATTTATTTTATTTGATTTATTTTGGTAGTTGGGTAATCAGCACATTGCGGGTGTGGTGATGAGTGTGAAGCTCTGAACTGATTTGCCTCGAAGAGCGTACACCAATTGGCATTCAAGCCTATAATCTATATAGCCATAATCCGGCACAGCGCCGTTGAATTGCAGCTTTTTGCCGCCACATAATATCTACAATTGCATATTTAACCTCATAATATAGCCCATTGCTTGAACTGAATGAAAAGAAATGAATTTATTTGTCCGAATTTCGGTAGCAGTAGTTTTCTCCAACAAAATCGGCCTTTGTATTATCAAACATAATTTTGTTTATTTATTTCATATTAAATCAAAAAGGTTAGTCGACATCACAGGAGACCAAAGAGCTGGCAGCTACCTCGGACAAAGAATTAGTCAAGCTATTCAAAGGGGGGACGCTGCCAGTATCTTCGGAACCTTGCCTAAAGGGACTCCTTTTAATAATATATTTTAGTATTATATTTTTTAAGATTTTTAGTTTTAGTTTCATATTATTAATTGGTATTATAATTTAGATATATAAACTTATAATTGATATTCTAGTTCTGCGTTACTATAGATGCATTTTCATATTAAATGTCAATACTTTGTTAATTAAATTAAGTCACAGTGAAAAAAAAATAAAAATGTTACAAACATTTTAAAATTTATAAAAATGCTTAAACAATGTCAGAGAGTATATGTATTAGTATGGTCATCAAATTAGAAATCCAGTAATTAAGTTTTTGTCATTAACAGTAACGATAGGGGTAGAATTAAACCGGCTCTAACCCCCAGTCACCGTCTCCCTGTGTAGACACGGACTCCTATGTCCCAGCAGTGGGAACGTATAGGACTAGTGATATATATTGTTGTATGGGCCGTCGCGGACGTTTCCGGTTGAAGCTTTACCTTATCTAAATCATGCCAACTCCATTTATTAATGTTATAAAACTGCTTTCAAAGCTAACTCGCTATCAAAGGAAATATGGCGTAGTTGCTAACTTGTTAATAAACTGTATGGATGAATAGTTTCTGGATAATCTATTCCACCGTAACTAATAACAACTTAGGTAGATAGGTAGGTACCTTCACTATTTTTTACTGAGTGGTCTACCGTATGCGAGAGGCCGTCTGGGTTGTTACCACCGCTTTTGCAGTTATTCGGCCGCCAAGCAATACTACATTATTGTATTACAGTTTAAAAGGCATTTTAGCCAGCTAAATTACTGGGTATATTATGAGACTTAATATCTGACGCCTCGGGGCGTTGAGCGTAATGCAGTGCTACGCAGTACGTTGCATGGTATTGAAAGTTCTGGCAGGTCTAGCACTGTAGGTACGAAGCTACAAGTACATAGCCGGACACCAACGGCGGGTCGCGCGTCGTTACACGTGCCGCGTCAGAAGAGATAAGAGGTATGCGATAGAAAGAGAGGCGCTCTGTTAATATGACTGGGATGCACCGCTACGCGAGCTGAATTGAACTTTATTGCGTCATAGCAAGAGTCGCTATTTGTTTAAATTTCTTTGCAGAGTGATGCTTCTGTCCCTTAGTATTCTGTTGTTCTGGTCACAAATTGGCAAAGCGTGGTGCTTATTATCGACAAAACTTGCGTGCCTCCACAAATTAATGTTTAAAACTAATAAAAAAAATGCGATATGGCTCCAGGCAATGCCATTTACAAATTGCAATGATTTGATAGTGATGATGTTAGGGCTGTATTCTCCGCAGCCAGATTGCTTGTGAATAGATCGATATTGGAATGCTCACACTTCACAACCTTATTAAATACTATGGAAACAAGTAAGAGATAAGAGTTCCTCCGGTAGGTAAATGGTGTGGGCGAAGGGTGCAGTAATATTGCCTATATAACTAATCCAAATTTATTTAGGTTGAAATAAATAATAATAAATAAATGCACCCAACGGAGAGCCATCGGGGAGACGGGTCTGAGCAGCCGCTCAACTGCCGTCTTTCTCTAGATCTGTGTGATCCATCTTAGGCCACATCAGCGTTTCACTTCAGGCGAGACAGTTGCTAAACATAGATCAATTAAGCGTAAAAGCAAAAGCAAAAAGGATAACATACATAGATCCTGGCTCCTAACTAAGATTCTCTGTATCTAGGGAACCAGGAACTATGACGACCATGGCCCCACAACACCTAGACACGACACAAATGCTTGCATGCGCTTGTTATTTTCTGTGCATAAACATTTGTACCGTCGCTGGAATCGAACCCGCAGCCTCAGTCAACCTACCCAATCTGTGTGTGGCTGTTAAATAAGTCAAAATAGGAGTAACTTATATATTAATAAAAGATACAAATCTTATGAATATAAAACAGAGCTCAAGTCATTAGTATTACATAGCCATAATTGTCCCATTTTCGAGCTAAAGTCCCATTTTAAGTTACATTTGAACCTGTCCCATAATATTAAGCTTGGTTTTCAAAATAAGCTACCGAGCGCATAGTTAGATAAACATCCCAGTTCGCAGATAGCACAATATTTGTACTAATATCCTACTTCGGATTACAGAAGCATAGTTTTCCCAGTTAATTGAAGCTTTAGTTACAATCTATGCCGGTTAGTAGTTAGGGAATCTCTGCACAGGATTGTAAGTGATTGTCGTTCGGTTTTGAAGTTGAAATCCATTTTAAGCCGTCTACCTCAAATTTAATTGGTTGTTTGGTAATACTAACCTTGGCAATGTAACTTTTGTCTAATAACCCAAGTTATATTTTGATGCTTAGTTAATTCTGCTTTATAACCGACTTCAAAAAGGAGAAGGTTCTCTGTTGGATTGTTTTTTTTTATTATTTTTTTGTTTCACTCCTCAGAACTCCGTCATTTATAAACCGATTTGATGTCTCGGGATTATGAGCGCAATGCAGTGATATGCAATGCTTTTTAAAGTTTTATTAGGGGCTTTTAGCCGTGGTTCGGCTATGCCAGCCCACAATTACAAACATTAAGTACACCACAATTACAATAATTTATAGTATAACACTATATATATATATATATAAAATTTTATAAAATATATATATATATATATATATATATATATATATATATATAAGTATAATTATAATATGATCTTAGGTATATATGTTATATAATAAATATAGGATATAGAAATTCCTAATTTGATTTATTTGCACCGCCGACTTCTCTCACTCCGTTAGTTCTTTCCATCCAAAGGTTGACTGGAAGAGAATCGCTTTTAGCGATAAGTCTGCCCATTCTACTGTAGTTTTAAGCCAATTTCTGTAACTTGTTATTCTTTGCCATGGTGTACAATAAAGCATTTTTGTATTGTATTGTATTGTATTGCATACCAAATTTCATCAAAATCCATTCAGTAGTTTTTGCGTGAAAGAGTAACAAAGGTACATCCATACATACATTCTTACAAATTTTCGCGTTTATAATATTAGTACGATAAAAGTATATTAAAATTTCGGTCTATATTTGGCACAAATATAAACCGAAGAAAGAGGAGAAACTATAACATTTTCACCCTGATTTAACATGAAGTTCCTGAATGGTCGCGATATAATGTAAATAAACTGGATGACTTACCCGAATTCGATTTATTTAACTCGTCTCCCAACGCACTTAGAGCTACATTTCTAGAAACTGGTTTGGTATGACTCCCTAACTGTCATAACTTATACTTTCTTTTGTAGACAAAAAATCTATTTATTTAATTTATTTTACTTAACTCAGTGTATAGCAAACAAATTGAAATTAGATTCAATATGCGAAAACGTCTAAATTGTGTCTAGATGTATTTTAACTTTAGTAATAATGTATCACTGTATGTTTTCCAAATAAAATAAAATAAAATAAATAAATAATTAAATCCCACGCGCACGAAATCTCGGGTAGCTAGCTTTTCATCATCATCATCATATTCCCACTGCTGGGACACGGGCCTTCTCTAAAAGAGAGAGATAGGCCATAATACACGACCAGTGCGGGTTGGTGGATGTCACATGTCTTTGAATTTTTGTGATTAATTCTTGGACATGTGTTTTCTCACGATGTTTTCCTTCACCGTTTTTAGAGCGAGTGTTAAATCCGCACATAACTTAAGAATGTCAATAGTGTGGGGCCAGCGGGATTCGAACTTGGGTGCGTCGGCTCGAAAGCCGCACGTGCTCCCACTGAGTAACACTCTGCCACACTCGTTCTGCTTTCATTCGTCATACTCCAGAGGAAATACTGGTTGTAGGTTTCTCGTATGCGAGAGGCCGTCTGGGTGGGTACCACCGCTTTGCCGGTTATTCAGCCGCCAAGCAGTAGTGCGCAAGCATTACTGTGTTCCGGTTTGAAGGGCCAGCGAAATTACTAGGCATTATGAGACTCAACAGCTAATTGTCTCAGGGTAACGAGCGCAGTGCAGCGCCGCGCAGGAATTTGCAAAACAAAGTTCTGGATGGTGCTGTTATTGTTATGGGCTGGCGTATTGCTTACCATCAGGCAAACGACCAGCTCGTCTCGTCACTAAATTACATAAAAAAAATGTAATTATGCAGACTTTTAATATACATTCACTGAAACGTTTAGTTTTTTTAAAGTGTCAAGCTACGCGGTTGCGTCACGACTAATCAACAATGTTGGAATTTGGCTAGAATATAGCAAGTAACCCGGTGCCCTAGAATTCCATTCCTAGGAGCAGGAGACTTTGGCATGACATCCACTGTGCCATAATAGACACAATACAGTCAATGAATAAGAAATATGTGGTCCCACAGATATTTTACTTGTTGACAGTAAAAAAATATGCATGGCAAATGTGAATTTTAGGCTTTAAAAAATAAACAACAGAAGTAAAATAAATTTTATTTAGATTACAAAAGACCCATACATTTACAACATAATGACATAGCGACAATAATAAAAAATATGAAAATAAATTAAATTAATTAAATACATTAAAAAGAAAAAGGTTACTTACTGGGAAACTAGGAAAATTGGGGTAAATTGTAGTACGTAATATATTCAAATGATAATTGACCATGATCACGAAGAACTGAAACCTTCGGGAGCATGAAGCTTGCGGTAAAATAACGAGTTCTCAAAAAAAACTGAAGTTAAATCACATATAAACTACACCTAATACTCAATTTATACAATATGCAATAAACAAGTTTGAGAAGTTCGCAAACAGATGCTACTTACAGCATTGCAGTGTTATATTTCGCCAGCGGAGTTGCGAATCACAAAAGGGGTAGGAACGGTGCGGCTGGCAACAGCGGACGTGCCGCCTTTTGGTGCACCTTTGTATGAGCACATTGAGCACCCGCCTCGTGCTTCGGGTAATGAACTTTTGCACCTTGAATTTTTAAATAAGGAATGACGTGGTGCGGTAACTGCTTTTCTTTTGTTTCCTTCGCATGGTTTGTGGCATTCAGCATACAATCATTGTATATAAGTACCTATAGTAATATACAGTTATAACACAGAATAATATAGAGCTATAGAGTGTAGGTTGGTAGTGGATGAGATCGTTCTTTCTTTGAAATATTCTAATGAAAAAACATACTATTCATTTAGTAATTACATAAAAGATAAAGATGCATGGAACATTTTGAGGTAGCCAACTGGCACATAAGAAACATAATATTGTCAAAAACAAAGAAAATACTGTCACAAAATTTCTAAAACAGTGCCCCTCAGTTTCTTGCCGTATCTTCTAAGTACTGGTTCTTTTTCTGATACGGTGGTAGTGTCATTGTAATAACTGACGTTCATAAGTGCGTCTGTGATGGCAAAATTGAATAAAGAACTCTGAACTTTCTCTTTTGGATGATTGGTTGGACGTGTTATTATTGATAGGTGTAAGTAGGTGGGAGGTATCCACTGTAGAAACACCGAATAGGTACCTAATATGGTAGAAGCGCGTCATCCAACCGAGCCGTTGTTGCTAGCCCGGGGACAACTGTCCGATAGAACCTACGGAAGTTGTATAAGTCTTATCTGTCGTGCGAACTTCATTTGCGCGATGCAGGATTGTATGGGATTTCACGCCTTTGTATAGGCATTTATACTAGTTTGTATCAGCGCCATCTATGACCATTTTTGTGTAAGTCGTTGTTATGGTGGGTGAGGTTGCCACATAACTCCCCCTCTTAACCGGGTCGATCTGAGTGTTGCTGTAGCGTCGCGTCGGTGGGAGTTGCTTGCAAGTGCCAGGTACTGCTCGAAGCAATGCGGTGACTTAACTGAGTCCGGTATACTTACCTACTTATTTTCAAATAATTATCTCCATAGAGCGAGTGTGACTCAGTGGGAGAACGTGCGACTTTCGATCCGTCGCACCCGGGTTCATATCCCGCTGGCCCCACTCCCAGACCACCCTGACCAGCCCCACCACTGACTATTTTAAGTTATGTGCGGATTTAACACTAGCTCTAAAAACGTTGAAGGAAAACATCGTGAGGAAACCATGCCGGTTTCCTCCGGAATCCCGCTGGCCCCACACTATTGACATTCTTAAGTTATGTGCGGATTTAACACTCGCTCTAAAAACGGTGAAGGAAAACATCGTGAGAAAACACATGTCCATGAATTTATCACAAAAATTCAAAGACATGTGACATCCACCAACCCGCACTGGGCCAGCGTGGTGGATTATGGCTCATACTCTCTCTATGAGAGAAGGCCCGTGTCCCAGCAATGGGAACGTGATGGGTTGATGATGTGTGTATGATATCTCCAAATGTTGTGTACGAAGAAACCAAACTACGTAAATAAACCCATTCTTGTTATCACTTGTGTTCCAGTTTAAAGGTCATTGTAGCCAGTGAAATAACAGGGCATAATATATGAGACTTAATATCTGATGTTTTGGGGTCATGAGCGAAATGCAGTGCTACGCAGTGACTTTAATATTATTAAAAGTGGCACTGCAATTTTTATGGGCAGGCGTAGCGCTAACCATCAGGCGAACGACATGCTCGTCTCATCACTAAATTACATTAAAAAAAGTAAATTACGCTAAGTAATAACCAACTGTCACTGAATTAATTACTCAATTATTGACGACAAAGTTTGAATTGTCTAAGAAGCTAGTCATATTCCTGTTTTCATAGAACTGCCGCACTATCTTATATTGTATGTATTGATAGGACAGATGTCACAGATTACAGATGAGTGAGCTGTTCGGAAATGTAACAAGTAACCATTCTACAAGCAACAAATAATTGACAGGATAAATCCTGTTATTAAAATATCGTTCATAAATACAGTCCATAATATACTTTTTTTGCACGATGTTAAGGTCCATCATAACTTAACTCAAGGTATTAAAATATTAGTTGTTCACTGCTCTACAATAATCATTCAAATCTACGAGATGCGAGTGATTTTCACAAGCTTATTACAAGCTTATATTTAACTAGCAATGTTTGATTCGGTCAAGTCTTGCAAGTTGAATCAGAACCAGTTCCTCTTATCCTACGGAGTTGAAATGTTGTATACTTGACAAAACTCGATGACAATGCAATATTATGGTGACAGCTAGCTGATCTGATGATGGAGACGGAAGGTGGGCAATGGAACTCCTTGACCGATAATCATAAACTACTAGTGTTTAGACTCATTTTAATCTGATCGCGATTCCAATTACGAATTCGTTAAAAGCTTGTATTGAAAAATATATTTTTCAATAAAAATCTTGTATATCGATAGAGACGTAGCACGTCCGTAGCACAGCGCTACGTTGCTACGCCACCTACGAGCGTAGGGACTTGACTTAGAACAGCTTAAGTTCTGTGTGGCACTGCCATTGTTATGGGCAGGCGTGGCGCTTACAACATTTATAACAATAGGGGATCGGACTATATATACATAGTTAGAACGAATGTTCGTCGAACCAGAAAGATCATTCAATTAATATTTTTGTGAAATAATAATGACTTATATTTTTAAATTAATGAATAATTCTTACATTTTTAATCTGTTCTTCATTTCAAAAGAAACAACAACCACAGTGCATGACGTCATTTGTAGGCAAACGCCGTGAGTCAAGCTTGTGTTTATTTTACATTTTTGCTTTTCATAAAATGTATTTTTGCTAATTTTTTCGTTCCATCACTACAGTATAGTCCCCAAACTTCACAAAACGTATTAGAATCTCTTTGCAAGTTTTATTTCGAAGAGTTTGTCGTTTTCTACCTACATATGACATCACAAGTTTTGAGGTGGCGGCAATATTTGAAACATAATATTTAAACATAGTTTTAGGTACTTTAAGAGCGTTATTTAATTAAAATAGTATTTTTCATGGCTATATATATTCATTGTAGTTAATTTAAAACACTTTCTGAAAAGTCCGATCCCCTATTGCAGTGCCGCCCAAAACTTTTAATACCATAAAAGGCAATACGTAGCATTGTATTGTCCCCATACAGATCTTGTAAAGTGCAGGTGTTGGGGCACTGAGGGCAATATAGCAAGTGTTGCATTGTTAGATCTGTATGAAGCTACTCCTCCTGGGGTAGCAATAGCCGAACATTGGGCTCAAATTATTTAAACATCCATCGACACGAAGAAGAAGAAGGAGTCCCCATCAACCCGAGACATCGGATATAAAATATCATAGCCTAGTAATTTTGCTAGACACAATACGTATCAGTGCTAAAGTACCGTACTTAAGATACCGTAGCGTATGCTGAGTCGGAACCTTTTCCTGACATCGCGCAACATTTCACTGTATTGTTTTTGTTTTGTCTTTATTTTAGTATGTATATGTTCAGTGTAATGTTGTGTGATGTCCGGAATAAATGTATTTTCTTTCTTCTTTCTTTTTTTTTATCTTAAGTTATTTTATCCATTGATCTTTATCTTTCATTTTAAATATTTTTATGGGATATATATGTAACTCTATAGAAACGTGTTGATAATGCGAGATTTTATGATCTCTAATATCAAGTTGAAGTATCTATAAGTAAACACTAGCTACGCTCCGCAGTTACACCCGCACAGATTGTTGTTTTTAAGTATAAGCTATCCCCATTCCGAATTTCACCTGAATCAATTGAGCCGTTACAGCGCGAAGAACTAACAAACACACGTCCATACAAGCTTTCGTACGGCAATTACATACATTTTTTTTTTTAATCTTTGTTTGTTTATAGAGGGTTTGGTCAGTAAGACCGTGTATGAGGGTTCATAGGGGCTATATAAAAAAAATCTTATCTACGCTTAATACCTACTTTGACAATTTTGTATAACCTCTTGGCTTCCCTGGACAAAGGGGCAGCCAAGATGATATTAAATAAACCGATCATATTTATATCAAAACTAAACTCTAAGAGAAACATACTCTTCTCGACTTCGTTCCGGACACACTCCGCTAAAATATGAGTCACATCTTCTACCACATTACAAGCTAAACAATTGGGAGATTCACTTTTAAATTACATACATTATGAACAAATATTGTTGAAAAATATAATTTTAAGGACAAGCTGTTAACAAATTCGTAATCGGAACCGCGAGCAGATTAAAATGAGCCCCAACACTAGTAGTTGACAATTATCCGTCTAGGAGTTCCATTGCCCACCTTCCGGTTCCATCATCAGATCAATTGGTTGTCACCATAATATTGCATTGTCATCGAACTTTGACAATTATGTAAAATTTCAACTCCGTAGGAAAGGAGGAAGTAGTTCTGATTCAACTTGCAAGATTTGACCCAAAGAAATAAATAAGCATTGCAAGTTAAATAAAAACAACTTGTAAAAACAACTTTCATTTTGCAGTGGGGTACTAAGTTACTTGTATGGTTACGTAAAGTCCTGAGCTCACGTCACGTGGTCACGTGGCCGCGCTAAGGCTGCCTGTCCACTGGAGCGGAGCGTGGTGGTGGAGCGGTGAGCGAGGAAATCAAACCAATAAAATTGCATAAAATCTCCGCTCCCTTCAGTGGACAGGGAGTTGCGAAGGAGTTTAAAACCGGAACCGGAAAGCGGAGCGAGGATGTGGAGCGAGGAAGCGGAGTGGGGAAGCGGAGCGCGTTAGAGGAGCGGCGAAGCGGAGCGCGGAAGCAGAGAGGAGAAAAGAGCGAAGCAGCATAATTGGCTTGTCGCGTGCTCACGGCCTAGCTACGCGTATGGAAAAACACAGTCCGCAACTCCGCTCCTCATTACTTTCTCGTTCTGCTTCGCTACCTAGCTCCGCGTCTATGGACAGAGACGGTACGCAACTCCGCTCCGCATTACTCCCTCGCTCTGCTCCGCTGCCTCACTCCGCTCCGGTGGACATGCAGCATAATGGTGCTGACTGACACCTGTTTTTGACAGGTGTATTATAGTGTAGGAGCTAACGGAAGGGTGATAAAGGTATCTCGATTTTACTCTATTTTTAACCGAGTTCATAAAAAAGGAGGAGGTTCTCAATCCGAATGCTTCTTTTCATGTTTGTTATAAAATGTATTTTAAGAACAACCGTAAAGTACTGAATTGATTAACGAGTGGTCACGTGGTGGCACTAATGCATTAAATAGTGCCACCACGTGACCACTCGTTAATCAATTGACACCATATGGTGTCAATTCATTGTGACCGTCTCACTAATTTCTACTATTCCTTCAAATATTACGTCGCGGCGTAGGTCGCGAGCGCTTGCAGAGTTACGTGCGAGCGCTCGCGACCTACGCCGCGGTTTGATCTCATCAGAAGAAGGACTTCTAAAATGTCCGAAACCTGGTCGGAGTAGTTTCGACGTTTACAGTGAGTCTTAGCCGTTTTATATCAATTATAATATTATTATTATGCGTAAGTTTGTGAGGATGGACGGATGTTTGTTACTCAATCACGCACAAACTACAGAACGGATTTCGATAGGTTCTTTAGGTCCTCGAAAAGCACATATAAACTTTTTATCCCGGGAAACCGTGGGGCGAGGGGATGAAATTTGGTATGTCGGTTATACCAAATTCCATCAAAAACCCTTCAATAGTTTATTGCGTGATTGAGTAACAAACATCCATCCATCAATCCTCACAAACTTTCGCAATTATAATATTAGTAGAATAGGGTACGATGTAGACACGTCCAAGCTACAAGATGTTCGAGCCGTTTCTATCAATCCCGTTAACCTTAAACACCTTATTTAAAGCGTCTACAGCCTCTCCGCTCATAACCTCTAGAACAGGCGTTTTGTTCTTGAAATCGATGTAACCACGTGCTGCCCCGGATGGTGTATCGATTCACCCTCTAATTAACTGTGATCTTTTCTATAGGGTGTCTCTAACCTTATTTTTCATTGTTACTTCCGCGCCATGCGCCATTTTTACTTGTCATGTACCGCGGAACACCACACTACGTATAATGCCACGGAAAGACAAAATACAAACTTCTTTTATACAACTGAGTAAAAAGAGCAGTATCGTGTAACTGGAACACCGATTCGCTTTCAATTTCAAGTTTGGAAGACGTTAGCATCTTACAAACTGCAAATTGATCGCTTTTTGCGATTGTCATAGGGATAGGGATTGCGACGCGGACTTTGGGTAGAAAAGTTTGACAATTCCATAGACAATTACAATCACGAGACATGTTTGAAAGCGATCGGGATCAGTGTTCGAGTTACACGATTCCCCTGCAGGTTTCACCTAGTGGTAAGCTTACTATAGTTTTAGCACTACCCAGAACAGTTTCCCTAAATCTTTTGCGGTACTGCACTGGGCAAGCTTCACCTCAAACGCCAAGGTACTTGAAAAGGCAAATCGCAACCGAGAGTTGTTGACGACCATTATGAGACGGAAGGTTGCCTTTTTCAGACATCTTATGAGAGGATCCCAGTTCATCTTTGAGGGCAAGATTCCGGGGAAGAACAGCCCAGGACGTCCACAATGTAAATGGTTGGACGACAACAAAGTATGGACTGGACTAAGTTACCGAGATCTCAAAATCGCAGCGTGGGTTCGCAAGAAATATTGCCTACTGACCTCCAAATTTCTGTATGAAGATGGCACCAGATGATGACTGGGCTCGTCAGCGTATAACTAGGTTCACAAACACCATACCTACATTTATCTGGCCTTCGACACCAGAGTTGGCCACACACCCAAACGAGAAGAAGTTCAAATTTCAAAAGTTCTTTATTGAATTTTGGCATCACAGACTTACGATCGTCATTTACTATAATTACTTTACCACCGTATCAGAAAAAGAACAACTAACCAGAAGATACAGCAAAAAACAGAGGAGCAATTTTTTTTAAGCTATTGCATAGCTTCTATCGCGGGCCTTGAGCGTGGAGACCGAATCCAGAAATTCCGTAACGAAAATAACCTAACACCCCCCACTCCGAATGCTATGCAATAGCTTTACCGCGGCAGTCTCCGAGTGCCACACGTCTTTTTTAACTTTGTTACAATATTTGAATATGAATTAAGATATCTAGTGTAATTCCGCTAATTAATAGAATAAGTAAATTAATAGAGTAGATAGTAAAAGTAAAATGAATTTATTATTTTTTTTGTAAATATGGTAGTAAATTTATCTATTTCATTTTATTTTATTTTACAATTTTCGAAGAACTTACATCTAGGTCTAATAACTAGGATACTTAAATATATAAGGGACATTTACAAGTTACCACATTTAATCTTTTATTTCCTAAAATTTCCGCAACGTCACCTGGTTCCATTAGAATACAATACATTTGTTTTTTAAGAACCTACGTTACCAACCATGTTGCATAAATTGCTATTATCAGACCGTTTTCTCCACAAATAATGTTTCCTAACAGTACTTCCTCATTAACTTCATTATGACTTCATTCGGACCACGTCATAGCACGATATTAAGAAACACACCTATCAAGTGACGGCAATCTAAAACTTACTTTGATTTACTAGTCCATAGGTAATGGTTCCTTCACACGAGCTTTTACTTAGTCGAATGTGTGTTTATTAAACAACATATTAAAGTATTTACCATTTTTTTTACCATTTAGCTGAATTTAGTTAAAGTATTTACATTTAGCTGAGTCAGCCGCACGCTTTCAGCCAATCTCAGATAGAGAACGTTAAGGAAAACTTTTAGAGTCATCATCAGCAAATTACATTCCCATTGCTGGGACTCGGGCCTTCACTCGTAGAGAGTGTATGGGTAATAATCCACCATGCTGGCCCAGTGCGGGTTGGCGGATGACACATATGCTTGAATTTTTGTGATCAATTCTTGCCGTATTCCTCACGATGTTTTTGTTACTTCTTCACGATGTGACGGCTCATCGGATTTGAGTGAAGTTCGGAATGGAGATAGCTTATACCCTGGATTAACAAATATACTAATCATTGAAAACCACGGGTAAAGCAGCGGAGCGCAGCTACTTAGGCATAAATAGAACGAGAAAGAAAAGTGTGAACGAATTTATAAAAGCTTTAAAATGGAAATATAAATCTTCGACCGTACAGTCACAATCTACTGCCCAAAAAAAGGAACGCCTCGCCTATTCCACACACAAAAAGGTGTTCCTCTAAAAATGTATTTTTGTTTCAACATTAACCCGTTTAAACCGGGACAATGTGCGGGCTACGTCCTTTATTACACCATTTTCCATGAAACGGAAGCACCAGAAAATCGACGTGAGATTAACCTGACGGAGAAACGTTTCGTGCATCGTTTAGGACAATGCAACTGTTGTTTTGGACTGCCAAATGGACTTTGAATGGCGGCGCGGAGTTTTTTGCTGGATTATGTTCGGTATTCTTCTTTTAATTTCGTTTATTGTTTGTACAACACATACTGGTCAAGAATGGCACAGGGCAAGCGAGTGGCATTTTTTTAACTCGTGGTAGGTCTTTCGTAAGCGGGAGGCCATCTGGGTACGTACCACAGCTTTGTCAATTATTCTGCCGCCAAGCAGTAGTGCGCAAGCATTGCTGTGTTACGATTTGAAGGGCATTGTAGCCAGCGAAATTAGTTGGCATATAAGACTTAATATCTGATGGCTCTGGATGATGAGCGCAATGCAGTGCTACGCAGTTCGCTTTTTATGGTATTTAAAGTTCTGGGTGGCACTGCTATTGCTATGGACAGGCATAGTGCTTACCATCAGGAGATACCTTAGAGGTAAGGCCGCCCATTTTACCCACTGTTTTTTTAACTTTGTTAACTATTGTTTTTCATGTGTGTTTGGTCTTCAATAAAGCATTATTGTATTGTATCAGGAGATGATATGACTTGCTCGTCTCATCACTCAGCTCCACAAAAAAACTCAGTGTGACCACGATCCTACCTGATGGGAAGTGACATTGTGGCCAAATATGTAGCACGCTTGCCAAGTAACTTTTTCACTCTTGATTTAAACACATGTGTTTTTGTGGAAACGGACGAGAGCAGTGCATTCCTTTCCTTCGTCATTTGGACTAAGAAGGCATGATAATATTATAAGAGTGGCCTACCCAGCAGTGGGATGTACAACACTGTTAAAACTGTAGTTGGATGGATAATAACAACAAAAAATGTCTCAATTAAACAAACAAACAAAACACCACAAAATATAAAAAAAAACTTGTGTTATACAATACAATACAATACAATTACACTTTATTGCATACCACAAAAATTATTACATGAGAAAAATATAAACCTTAACTAGGATAATACGATTGGCAGTCTCATCGCATAAATCAATCTCTTACAGACAACCTTTGGATGGATTGGACAAATGTTAACAGAATAAACGGTGGTGCACAACCAATAATAATTATGTTTAAAGTTATAGTTTGTATCCTGTGTCCTAAGACTTAAAGTATACAAAGCATCTAGAGATGGATAAGCAGAAAGCAGTAAGTGAAGAAAGCTTAATTCTATTATAGATAGTATGTAATATTAGTTAGTTATACTCAGTTACTAAGTATAGGTTATGATATTCACATAAGTTACATTTTATAATATTTTGTAACTATCTGTGACGACCTTTAATTGGCTCACTGTTACTTTAAGTTATTTATATCTATTTAACAGCTGCTGGTCTTCCATAAAAATAAATAAATAAATAAAGTGTCACCATAGTAAAACGTTTTTTCCCGTCATTATCGACACTACGTGTCGCGTGGCTACCACCAGAAGGGCTAAGGAAGTAACGATTAGAGTTGTTGCCGGCTGTCGGCTTCTTCCGTCGATATGACATCCACTTAATGACTGGTTCGCACCGCCGACGCTATTTCGGAACCGTCGAAAGAACGGAATTGGAATGCTATTTATAGAATAAGCCAAGGTAAGGTTAGCCATAGCTATCCAGCGCGGAAATGCAGCCAGTGTTAAGGGCACTTTTGTACCGGGTACAGTTAGGGGTGGGGTTTTTGATTAGTTAGTCTACGAGTATAAGACATATTTTAATTTTTTATTTAAGGTTCAAAACTATTATTTTATATATTTGTTGTGATTATACTATAAAAAATAATTGATTTACAATCAATTATTTTTTATAGAATTGGGTAAAACTGGCATCGTAAACTGTAATAGCACATTAATGGTAAAAATTCCGAGACATCAGATATCTCATATGCCCAGTCATTTCGCTGGCCGTAATGCCCTTCAAACCGGAACACAGTAATAGTTGCGCACTACTGCTTGACGGCTGAATAACTGGTAATGCGGTGGTACCCACCCAGATGGCCTCCCACATACGAGAGACCTACTACGAGTAAAAAGAGGTATGTTATCAAAGTGTAGCATTAAAAAGTCCACATTTTATTTCGAGGTCGTTGTAATAGGTACTTACTTTTTTATGGAATTGAGTACAGAGACGAGCAAGTCGTTCCCTTGGTGGCAAGCGCCACGCCTGCCCATAGCAATTGCATTGCCATCCAGAACATATAATACCATAAAAGTACTGCGTATATAGCACTGCATTGCGCCCATCACCTCGAGACATCAGATATTAAGTCTCTTATGTCCAGTTATTTACTTTTTTTACACTTAATAGGTCTATGTTTGGCCACTATCTCGCCTGATGTGAAGCGATGATGTGGACTAAGATGGAGCACAAAGATCTAGAGAGAGACGGCAGTTGAGCGGCTGCTCAGTCCCGTCTCCCCGATGTTTCACCGAACATCATCTCGAAACACGACTAGGTCGCTTGAAGGCATGCCTTTGTTCGGTTTTGTTTTTACATGTTTTTGAGAAATAATATCTTATATAACTAATTGTTTACATATAAAGCTTCTTTGTATATAGGTTTACTACCTTAGATATAGCCACCATTTGTATCAAACCGAAACAATGATCCCTGAAGCTCATCAAAAGGTTCGTTTAATATGGGAAGTGGTCCAAATCACCAATTATTTTTATTATTAACGATCGCGCCTACTTCGAAAACAACGAATATCTAGGACGGCACGACAGATTTATGTCGTGGAACTCATAAAATGTCGGCTAAAAAATAGGCTTACAGCTTGTGAAATAATGTAACTGTAACAAAAATAATATTCGTTTCATTCATGTTTTAGAAATAGTGTTGAAGAATGATGCGTAGTTTATTATGTATTATGCAATGAATAAAGTTCCAGGTAGATTTTCTGGTGGGAGCAATATTGTGCTTCTTAAATACTATAATATGATCGAAGATTGTCGTACGTAGTTTTATCATTGTGTAGGTCGTTTCTCTAATAAGGGGGTATAGAATACACTAAAAATTCTTCAAATAGTAGTTTAAAAAGCGGTTTTTGGCTTAAGAAAATTAACCTGAATCTAATTATCTCTGATTTATTATTACTTTTTAAATTATTATACTAACCTTTTGTTATATATATATTGTATGGCATTAAACTATATATATTTTAATATTTATATTTCTCCTTAAGCTATGATGAATAATAAGTTTCATGTAAAAAATTAAATACTTTCGACACAATAAAACATGTCTAAGAACCGCCGCTAGAAAACTTACTTTCAAATAAAAATACCGTATCCAAATCGGTCCACCCGGATATAAGCTATGGTGCCACAGACACACATACATCAAACTTATAACACCTTTTGATTTCTTATAAATCCCACAGGTGCAAGGCCAGCGGCTTGTGTAACCTCCAAAATTTAATTAACAAAATCAATAAATTACGAAATTAAATTATTTCCTATTATTTGCGTTAATTTAATTTTGTGAATGAGAGTAATAACATTTGTCCAAAATATTAATGCGAGTTTCATTTTACCCTTCAGAATGCGAGATTGCTTTTTTGGTTACGCCTGTTAATATATTTCGTACAATAATATTTACTTTAATTTGCTGAAACGCGTACTGATAATTAATAGTGTATATTATTTCTCGGATAAACATTTAATGAAAAGGGAAGTAATTAATGTGATATTATATTTTAGTACAGTTTTATATTTATTTATTTGTCTGACAGTTATCGGTAGGTATCACTTATTTATATGAAAAACTATAGTAAAAAATATTTGGGCCTATCCTGTCTTTGTGAAAGTGGTGCCTGAGGTAAGTTCTTGAAGAACCCATTCTCTAAAATAAAATACTTCAGTAGGAGGATATCATGTGATCCTCATTATGTTTCGAGACTGCCATCGCCGTCGTCCAGACCGATCCTATCCTATATACTATCCTACTTTTTTTATGGAACTGAGTGATGAGACGAACAAGTCGTTCGCCTGATGGTAAGCACCACGCCTGCCCATAACAATTGCAGTGCCACCCAGAACTTTTACTACCATAAAAAGCACTGAGTACTACTGCATTACGCTCATCACCCCGAGACAAAATACATGACTACTTCCTATAATTATAATAATTGCGAAAGTTTGTAATGAAGGATGTATGGATGGGTGGATGGTTGGATGTTTGTTTCTCAATCACGCAAATTTGATGAAAATTGGTATGTAGGTTCTTTAGGTTCTGGAATCGAACATATACGTAGGCAATTTATATCCCGGAAGATCGCGGGTGAAACCGCAGGGCGCAGCTAGTAGAATAAATGTAAAAGTACCAAACTCTGTGAATTTGTTACCTTTTCTCTTCAAAACGGGTGAACCCATTTGATGAATTGGCACAGAGAAAGCCTGTAGCTGCCGGAAAAGGACATCTTTTTTCTGTACCATCACAATATCTATACTACACAAAAAACCACGACAGTAAAAACCTATAAAAAAGTAGCGCCCTATGTGGTCAAAGCCAAGTTTTCGAGGATGACAAATACCGTGTCAAAGACAGTGGTTAAGTTTCGTGTAAAAGCTGATTAAATTTGATTTGATCGGAAAGTCCGGCGTCGGCGTCTGGTCGGTCGCGCTTACACTCCAGTAGGCACAGAGTTAGTCTGATTCATGCCTTAGATTGCCACCACGTTCCGGAAAGATAAAAATATCTTTGTAGTGTGGTGATTTTTTATACAATGAGTAAATTCGTTTTTTAACGCAAAAAAATCGTTAAATAAATATTTTTTTTCTTAATTTTTTTTCTATTATCAATATGCCTACTAAAACGTATGTACATTTCTTAGCTTCACGTGGAGGGCACGGCTTGCATCTGCGTGGCGCTCACAACGTTAACCCAGATAATAAAATCTATCAATAACTTCAATAAACTGAAGAAAATTGTGTCCTTAACGAAAACTTTTAAGCACATGTCTCGGCTAGACGTGTCGCGTGTTCCGTCTACATTTTTTAATAGTTTCTTTCCTTCACGAGCTTGGTATTGCGCTGCAGCTTCGGGAGCTTTTACACCAGCTTGTATACGCCGCTTGCCGACAGCCTTTCAAGCGGTCTGAAAAGAATCGATTTTGATTCAGGAATAGATATAAAAGATATAAAATAGGTTATCAACGCTTTTTTATGTTACTGGGTGATGAGACGAGTCAGTTCTTGGCGTGATAGTAAGCGCCACGTCTGCCCATAAAAGTTGCAGTGCCATCCAGAACTTTAAATACCATAAAAAGCACTGCGTAGCACTGCATTGCGCTCATCACCCCGAGACATCAGATATTAAGTCTCATATGCCCAGTAATTTTGCTGGCTACAATCAATGCCCTGGAAACCAGAACACAGCAATGCTCGCGCACTACTGCTTGGCGGCAGAATAATTGGCAAAACTGGCAAAACCTACCCAGACGGCCTTCCGCATACGAGAGACCTAAAGATAATGTTCCCTGAATGTAATTTTTGTTGTGTAACCCAGTTTCAATCTCGGGTGATATTATTCGGCTCTGCTAAAGTGTAAGGTTATAGTTATGACTACTAGGTAATTGTAAGTTTGAACTATACAGATTTATTATTATTTAATATTTATAATCCACTGTGCATGTCCAGTGCCGGTTGATGGTTGATTATTATCTTGCGATACAGTGACATACCTTATCTCTCTAAAAAAGTTCTTCTTTCTGCGTTCATTCCATTGCTCAGTCAGTGGACTAGAGGTGCTGATTGGTCGTTGGAATCCAGCAATCAATCTCGCCCGGATATCTCTTTCTAGGCTTCAACGCATTCAAGGCATAAAATAAAATAGTACTGTGTACTTAAAGATAGTATTAGTACCTATTACGATTTGTAAGTATGTATATGTAACTTCTGTTGACCGCATTGGCACATACCATGAACTTTGAGTAGGTAAAGGTATATTTACTAAGAATTAGATGGTAAGTGAAGGCGCATTTTTCTACCAAGGCATGTGGGCTTTGAAAATTTAATGCAATTGATGTATTTTTATTTTGTTTTTGTGTCCAAGTTGTTCAAGTATCAAGTATCTGATGATAAGGCTAGATGGAATTTTATTTATTAACTTGTATTGTAATTTATATAAATCATATATATAAAATTCTCGTGTCACAATGTTAGTTACCTTACTCCTCCGAAACGGCTTTACTGATTTTTACCAAATTTCATATGCATATTCAGTAGGTCTGAGAATCGGCTACTATCTATTTTTCATACCCCTAAGTGATAAGGGTTGTTCACCCTTAACATTATTTTTTAATTTATATGGCAAAGCAAAACAACGTTTGCCGGGTCAGCTAGTATATATATATATATATATATATATATATATATATATACATACATTGTGGCCCCTAACTAGGATTCCCTGTATCTAAGGAACCAGGAACTTTGAGGACCATGGTCCCACAACACCCAGAATATATATATATATATATATATATATATATATATATGAATGTGTGTGTGTGTGTATATTGTAATGTATGAATGTGATCGTTGGGCGTTTTAATTTGTTATTATTATTATTAGAAGCCTGTTTTGTCCCACTGCAGGACAAAGGCCTCCATACCCTCCCTCCGCTTATCGAACTTACCTAAATTACCGAACGAATCCATGTCGTCGAGCGAGTTAGTCGTGCTTCTGAAAAATGTTCAGTGAACCATAAGGGAGAAGAGTCTGAGAAGTCGCTCTACTGCAGTCTACGTTTAGATCTATGTGTTCCATCTCCGGCCACATCATCGCTTATCATCAGGCGATATAGTGGCCAAACAAGACGATAAAAATACTAACGATAAAATGCATTGAGTTTAGTAGCGATGTGACGGAAATGGGGTGAGATAGTCTCGCTCGGAACGCCTAGAAATTCCTCAGTGGCCTAGAAGGTCGACTAGGGCTCATAGTCATGAAAGAAGTGAAAATACATCTTATGTGTCAGTATCGTTTCATCGGTGTTGTGTAAAACTGCCTTACTATAAGCAAATTTAGGTTCTTAGTAGATAGATAAACACTTTATAATAAACGTGGAGCTGTGGTACATACCCAGACGGCCTCCCGCATACGAGAGACCTACCACGAGTTGATTTGAATAGATTAGACAGAAAACTTTCAATGTTTGCATATATTATCATATATATAGTAAATATACGTAGGATAATCTTATGTATAACAATTAATATCATGGCTAACCTATTCCTAAAGAGAGAGACGAAGATGTTCTAAAAAAAATGCCTCTCAGTTTCTTGCCGTATCTTTTGAGTAGTGGTTCTTTTTCCGATACGGTGGTAGTCATTGTAATAATTGACGTTCATAAGTGCGTCTGTGACGACAAAATTGAATAAAGAACTTTGAAATTTTGAACGTTGGTGTATATTTTGTTAACTCTTAGTTGGACGGGGTACTATCATATATCTTATCTCAGTGTAAACTGAACTTAAGCGTCTTCCGAGAAAGGCGAAGTCGGAGTTCTTGCCAAACTTAATACTCGTGAAAATTCATGAACATAATTACGTGGATATTACGGAGTGTTATTTAAGTTAAGTTATCTGACTTGAAAGCATATACATTAAGCATATTATAAACGGGCCGTGTTTGCTACATTATCCGAAATTAGCTAGCTTTGCTATTGACTGATAATCCAAATGATATGATGGCTTTTTACGGGATTGAGTGACGAGACGAGCGTATCGTCCGCCGGATGGTAAGCGCCACGCTTGCCCATAACAATTGCAGTGCCACCCAGAACTTTTAATTTCATGAAAAGCACTGCCCAGTACTGCATTGCGCTCATCACCTCAAGACTACAGATGCCCAGTAAATTCACTGGCTACAATGCCCTTCAAACCGGAATACAGTAATGTTTGCGCACTTCTACTTGGCGAATAACTGGCGAAGCTGTGGTGTGTGATGATGATATATGATGATGATTTGTCATGTATAATGTCTTCCAATCATAATAATAGGTATAAGGTCCATTAATAGGTAATCTAATGAAGCATAGCTATTATAAAACATTTAGGCTATAGCGATAACAGGGTAGACAGGGGTGATATTGAGGTATCAATAATAATGGAAGTTAAAACCACTTAAATGGCTACATGCACAAACCGAGCGTGAACTTATGTAAAAAGTAATCATGTTGTGATGATATTTGAATTATTCAATAAAAAAAATGTTATCATTCGACAAAAGACCCGCCATTAGAATTACAATCTAGCCTTATAACACTAATAAGTAATATAAATTTGACTTTAACAGCTAAGTAGAGTGAAACTAAGAATAAGTCCATTAACACTTTTCTTATTATCTCTATTAAGGCGAAGACACTATGTTCTTGTGTTCTTTACGAATGTAAGCATTATTCAATTAAAGTAAATAAAAAAATATTATTTACTTTTTTTAAGAACTTGCTTTTTCCCGCGACTTCGTCCGCATAGGCGACAGAAAAGTTTTTTCCAAACCATTTTAGCAAGACCTCCCCATTCTATACGAGCGCGTAATATTAAGAGGTCAAGCTGTATTTTCGTAGTCACCCAACCAATGTTACATATCCTTTAATATAAGTTGGGACTAATGCTACCAAACCCAATAAACCGAATTAAAATCCGTTCAGCAGTTTCCGAGTCTATAGATACAAACAAATAGACAAAAAATCTAAAAACCGTAGATTTGTGTTCAGTACCCTTTAAATAATCGATCCCAGTTGGTTTTTGAAAAATATCTTTAATGTACGGAATTGGCTCTTTTCCATTTTTATAATAGCGTAGAAGACGCATGTTAAAGCTGCAGCGTAGATATTGTGTTCGGGATAACCTTCCCGTACGATTTGATGTCCGCATCGTTACTCTTACCCACAAACGTAGCACAACCACCCGAAGTAAGTCTTTCTTATAAAACATGCAAGAGCCACGCTTGTATAGTACGGAATGCTACATTATGCAGGCAGAGATTTCTAACATAAATTGACGAAGCAATTTTGTCAAGTTCCGACAATACGAGTATCTTCTGCGAAGTCGTATCCCAAAACCAGCAAAATTTTAAATAAATTAGGATTCCGTGTCTGAATTCACAATTTTACGTATTTAAGTAGATTGAGAGTATTTTTGGTGCCCAGTTTAATAAGCCCCTAACTCCCGTAATATTTAAATAACCGACCAAGTGCAAGTCGGACTCGCGCATGAATGGTCCCGTACCAATATCTATAAAAACGGCAAAAAAATCACGTTTGTTGTATGGAGTCCCCTTAAATATTTATTTTATTCTGTTTTTTAGTATTTGTTATTATAGCGGCAACAGCGGCAAATCTGTGAAAATTTCAACTGTCTAACTATTACGGATGAGATACAGCCTGGTGACAGACGGACAGACAGACAGACAGACTGATCTTAGTAATAGGGTCCCGTTTTACCCTTTGGGTACGGAACCCTAAAAAGTGGTGAATGACGCAAACTATTAATGGACATTTTACCAGGCTTTTTTGTCCGGTAACTTCTCTATTAGGCTTTTAGTATAAATACGTTATTATTAAATAATCCACAAACAAAGTACACACCATGACCACTGAAGTATACTAGGTTGTTTCTTAAAATTAAATGTATAATTCATTTCTTTTTATTATTTCTCACTGTCCCTTTGCACTTTTAGTAGTTTATAAGGGCTTTCTTCAAGTGATAATACCGCCTCTGTAAAAGCCCTAATATTTCTATTATTCTATTCTACGCGTGTATCAGCAGTCGCAAATCGAGAAGTATACTTCAGTCTCGGATATACTCAGTCAATTGGGTCAAGTTTTTTCAGTTTGCCTTAGCAAATGGACTCATAAAATATACTATTTTACTACTATTGCTGACACCTGCGTCTTTGCATACTTAGGAAACTATTAATTATAATTTTAATACACAGGAATTCATTTTTCTTATCCAAAATATATTATATTTTCTAAAAAATAATCTCTGCGACAAAGTTTACATAAAATATTAACAATAAATCTAAATTACAATTAACAACACACGTAAATTACAACAACGAACAAGTGAAAATAAAAATTAAGCATTTCCAATTATAAATATAATTATTCTATGTAAAACGTTTAGTCAAAAGTCTAGTCAAATTTTATTAAATAGGCACAAAAATGCACTTATAAACGTCATAATACAAATCAATAAAATGCGTTAAAACTGTAACTGAAAAAAGGTAAGGATGTCTACACGTTTCTTTCCCATGCTCAAATTGAGTATTAAATACAATAACTGACTCTACCAGTGCTACGGAAATACACCTAACTAAGCCCGTAGAGCCGTTGCATCATTGTGAACATTGTATGTTATTATTTTATCATAGTTTCCGAAACACTACGACGACTCTCGCTTCGTCGGCTATTCCGACAAGCACTTGATGCATAGCAAATTGCCGGAGACAGACTGTTTCCAAACGGATGCTCTACCTACGTAATTCAAAAAAGTTTAGGAGCTCTTAAAATAAAATAGCAGACTAAAGCTGCCTGTCCACTGGAGCGGATCGAGGTGGCGGAGCGGAGAGCATGACAAAAATCCACCAATAAAATTGCATAAAATCTCTTTCAGTGGACAGGGAGTTGCGAACTAGTTTAAAAATCGATACAAAACCGGGAAGCGGAGCGCGGAAGCGGAGAGGAGAAAAGAACGAAGCAGCTCCAATGACTCGTCGCGTGCTCGCGGCTTCACTCTGCGTATGGAAAAACACAGTCCGCAACTCCGCTCCGCATTACTTTCTTGCTCCGCTTCGCCACCTAGCTCCGCGTCTATGGACAGAAACAGTCCGCAACTCCGCTCCGCATTACTCCCTCGCTTCGCTCCACTGCCTCGTTCCGTTTCGGTGGACAGGCAGCCTAAAATACTACGACAAACGTGTGGGAAAGCACCCGAGTGAAGGAACAGCAAGATCTTTGCCTCTCGCAATACGCAACGCATTGCAGTACCGCGTGGTGCCGCTTAGAACTATAGAACTCACACGTGACGAGGGTCACAGGGTGAAGAGCACAGTGCTGCTCTACGTAGAATTTTGCAAAGTTCTGAGTGGCACTGCAACTGTTATAGGCAGGATTGGTTACTTACCATCATGGCCTGATTCTGTTATCTATTGAACTACGTCATCGCTATTCAATTGTATCAAAATTGACAATTTTACAGTTCATTGACAGATTTCGTAGTCTGCTCACTAGTTCAGGCCGATGGTTTGCTGTTAACATGCTGTCGAGCTATTTTGACTGAATTGTTCTATCTATATATGTCGGAAAACTATCTTGTTTCGATAGCGTTGCTATGACAACAAATGTATTTTTTAACCGGTACATCTGAAGCGCGGTAGATACTATCGTTATGTACGACTATAGTACAGTCATTTGGTTCGAAAAATAGTGTTGACCTGAAAAAGTTTTCCGGGAGTTTTGAAAATTGATAGTTTTATAGATTTTGATGTGCTTTTTCCGAATTTCAACTTTGCCACCTCGTATTTTTGCCGCTTGCGCCGCCATATTGGAAAAATAGCAGCAGTTTTTTAATAACCTTAAAAAAATAACCTCCTTTGATTTCTCTGTGAGAGAAAGACCACCCAGCAGTGGTAACGCAATGCATCACACTTCACACTAATATAATAAATGTGTGTAAGTGTGTTTGTTCCCTATTCACACTGCAACAGTGCGGTGGTATGGATTTGAGTGAAATTAAGAATGAAGATAGCCTATACCCTGGATTAGCATATAGGCTGCTTTTTATCCCAGGAAACCGCGAGTGGAACTGCGGGGCGCAGCTAGTTTATTATAATATATATAGTCAGTAAAAAGCAATGGCATTTTGTCTTTGTACTTTGTAGGTTAAGAATTTAACGCTGGAATATCACAGAAACAACCAATTCCTTGTGAGGCGGTTTCCATAATATTCTCTTTAGGCAACCATAATGAGAAAGAAAGAGAAAAAATGTTTTTTAGTTGTATACTAAATAATACATTACTTTTTCTTCGTATGGTTTCATAGGTCCAACAACACACGAAACAAATGCTTGCAGGCGCTTTTTATTGTATGTGCCAAAACGTAGGTACCGTCGCGGGAATCGAACTCGCAGCCTCAGTGATGTATAAGATTTGAGCCAACCTACTCATTACACCACAGGAGCTCTCAAACAGTTATTTTTTTCCTTTAGTATGATTTCATAAACATTATGGTCCCCATTTTAATTACAATCTAGCCAATTGATTAGGCTAATAAGCAATTTACATTTAACTTAAACTGATAGATAAGCTAATATTAAGAATGTGTCCATTAACACTTTTCTTATTGTCTCTATTAAGGCGAAGACACTTTGTTCTTGTGTTTTGTACATTTAATAACAAAAAAAACGGTTGCAATTCTAATGTATTTTCAATATCTCAGCTCAAATATCGATGAAATTTGAATTTGACCTTGAAGCTATACTGAACCCAACGCAAAAGAATTTTCCAAATCAATTTATAAATGACGGAGTTCTAAAGTACTAAAAAAAATACAATTGACCTCCTTCATTTTTTAAAGACGGTTAAAAATGGTAATAAAGGCGTGGATACATAATTTTTTTTGTTACTGAATGACAAGACGAGCTGGTCGTTTGCCAGATGGTAAACAGTACGCCAGCCTATGACAATAACAGCACCACCCAGAACTTTGTTTTGCAAAGTCCTTCGCGGCGCTGCACTGCGCTCGTCACCCTGAGACAATTCGATGTTGAGTCTCATAATGCCCTATAATTTCGCTGGCTACAATGCCCTTCAAACCGGAACACAGTAATGCTTGCGCAATACTGCTTGGCGGCTGAATAACTGGCAAAGCAGTGGTACCCACCCAGACGGCCTCTCGCATACGGGAAACCTACCACCAGTGAACATAAAAGATAGATTTAAAAGGACACCACCACCAGATAGCCATAAAAGGACACAACTCAGCATAAAGCACCATTATAGCGCGCGCACTTTTATTTCCTGTTATGGTGTTCAATAAAGTATTATTGTATTGTATTGTATTGTATTGTCGTTGCAAATTAGCTTATATATACGTACTTAAATAACTAGATCAGTTGGTTTATAGCTAGTTATATAGTTCATCTAAATAATTATATTTCATTGAACATTTTTGTCGTCACAGTCTCGTTCGCTATGATTTGTCACTTCTAATTTGATTCTTTGGCACCCAAACAAACTTATAATCATAAGTGTGACGCGAATATAATATTTATATTTACACAATGCGCGTCTGCGACCGCTATATTCAAAATAAAGATATTTTTACATTAGATTATTTTTGTTACGTTATTTTCTGTCAATGTCGTTGTAACTGGTAGTGGTGTTGCCAGAAAAATGTGTAGGTACGAGTATATCTCCTATGAGTCTGAGAAGCGATTGACGAACGCATTTCAGTTTGTCCGTTAACACTAGAAATGTTGTAGCGAATGATCCATGTTACGTAACTGTAAAAGTGTTCTGTAGGAAAGAAAAAAACCATTTATTCGGCACACAAAAATGACAAACAAAAAAATAAAACTTAAATAATTAATACATATATGCGCCGAATGGGTTCAGCTCAGCATAAAATGCCGACAGTTTTAAACAACTCGGCGCTGATTTTCAGCTGATACCCGTTTTGCTATAGGAACAGTGAAAAATTGACTGTACTTATCCATAGAAATATCTATACTTATACATTTAAAAATGAAAATATCCTACATATAATGATAATACACTATATATAATAAACATACATATACAATGCTAAAGGGACGACTAGGACTAGGTGGGACTGTAAACTTACCCTAATAAACGTCTTTATTTAATTTGTTTTCAAGCTAAAACAGTGTTGCCATTTACTCCTTCTTTCGATACTGTCCATCCAAAGGTTGTCTGGAAGAGATCGCTTCAAGCGATAAGACCGCCCATTGTACTACCATTGTAAGGAATTTTATGCTATTTTTTTTTTTTTGTTTTGTATTTGGTATGCAATAAAGAGTTTTGTAATTTGTAAATTTGTAAGTGTTTCATACTCAAAATGGTTCCTTTTTGGCCCTCCTTGGCGAAGTAGCAAATTAAATTGATGAAACATTGACGGAATATTAAATTAAACGATAGTAAGTGTCGAGCTCATCCTGCCATTTCTTCAAATTTTATTAAGAAATTTTGTTGTATAAATAATAATAATATATTCTATACATATATATATACTTTTGATATTTTAAAGAAATAATATTGTTTATACTCGTATGTAAGTATGTAGGTATGTAAGTTTGTAGGGGGTAATCTCTGGAACTACTAAACCGATATTAAAAATTCTTTCACCGACATAAAGCTAAACTATCCCTGAGTAACATTAGTTATGTTACATTGTTATCGAAAGTGGGGTTCCGTATAGAATCGCCTTATTTGTATATCAAAATGGCGAAAAATAAGCAGATTGGCTGCTTTATCGGCTTGCGCTGACCAAACGGCTTGGAATAAGTGTAAATAATGTGGAGCAAAAATATTGGGCTTTAAAAGTTCTACAAAAAAATCTGCAACATGATATACCTATCTGCTATAGTTAAGTCACAATAACGGTCATTATGAATAAAGAAAAAGAAAAATTATAAATCGATGTTTAGCTGTACTTATTAGGTACGCAGTGCCCATAAAAATAAATAGGTTTATCATGTCGAAAATTTTGTGAAGATGAAATTTGCCCTTTACAGTATGTAATTTAGTTGTATATTTTAGTAGATATTCAAAAATTAAGATGCGTGATGTCACGGCACAGGATCAATAGTAGTATGTTTGCCGTGTGTAGCTGTTATGGGGATAGGGGTGGTCTTTGTCGCAAAAATAACTAAACAGATTTAAATGAGGTTTGCCCGCGGAGCTATAACATGGGGTACTTTAAAATAAGGGTTAAAAGGGTCCTTAAAGGTAGGCAACGCACCAGCAATGCCCCGAGTGTTGCAGGTGTCCATAGGCGACGGTAACCGCTTACTATCCAGTCGGGCCGTCTTCTTGTATGTCTTTAAATCATATATACAAACTAGTATTTCGCCGCGTTTCGCTGCTAAAGCAGCTCGCGTGGGGGGGTGGCTGCTGTTTTTTTTTAAAAGCTTCCTATCGATTACGGTTCTAAAGTTTTGTTTACCCTTTTTGTTCTGAAAACAAACTTTTGTATGGCGGCCATCTTGAAAAAAAGCTGGATTTCAAGTGATTTTGTGGCGTGGGGGGGTTTTGCTTTTTTTATAAAAGCTCCCTATCGATTACGGTTCTAAAGTTATTTAAGTTCAGTTGTTCTGAAAAAAAGACTTTTGTATGGCGGCCATCTTGAAAAATGGCGGAATCCAAGTGATTTTGTGGCGTGCGCGAGCTGCTAAAGCAGCTCGCGTGGGGGGGTGTTGCTTTTTTTTATAGACGCTTCCTATCGACTACGGTTCAAAAGTTTTGTTTGGCTTATTTTTCCGGAAAAAAAACTTTTGTATGGCAGCCATCTTGAAAAATGGCGTAATCCAAATTTTTTTTTCATAATCGTAATCTACGGCCCAGAAAACCCCCCGATGCAAAATTTCAGTCGGATCGGAGCAACTTTCAAAATGGCCGCCATTTTTTTTTCTTTTTTTTTAATTTTTCCAACTTTTCCAAATTTTCCCCATCGCCCTCTATGACATTTGGTCGAGCACTCTATATCTATCTCTTACCGTTTAAAAGTTATTTGCATTTTTATTTTGTATGGCGGCCATGTTTTTTGTACGGCGGCCATCTTTTTTTTCAAATTTTCAAAAATGGCCCAGGGTTTGGGGATTATTTAGTTCAAGCGGTACCCCCATCCGATTTATAGTTTCCGAGATCCCCTGAGCAGTTCCATCTCGGAGACACCTTTCCATGGATTTCGGATTTTTCTGGTTGGTTTCAAAACATCCTCTATCCAACAGTATCAAACACTAACCCCCACCATAACGGCAAGTCGGAGATCAATTCTGTCAATATGTCAGTCAGTGAGTGGTCTTTTAATTTTATATAATATAACTAGTATTTCGCCGCGTGCGCGAGCTGCTAAAGCAGCTCGCGTGGTGGTGATGTTATTTTTTTTTATAGAAACTTCCTATCGACTACGGTTCTAAAGTTATCTAAGCCTATTTGTTCTAAAAACAAACTTTTGTATGGCGGCCATATTGGAAAATGGCGCAATCCAAGTGATTTTGTGGCGTGCGCGAGCTGCTAAAGCAGCTCGCGTGGGGTGATGTTGTTTTTTTTTATTGAAGCTCCCTATCGATTACGGTTTTAAAGTTATTCTCTTTGTTCGTAAAAAAATCTTTTGTATGGCGGCCATCTTGAAAAATGGCGGAATCCAAATTATTTTTTCATTATCGCAATCTACGACCTTAAAAACCCCCTGACGCAAAATTTCAGTCGAATCGTAGCATTTTTCAAAATGGCCGCCACTTTTCTTTCTTTTTTTTTAATATTTTCAACTTTTCCAAATTTCTCCTATGGTCCTCTATGATATTTGGTCGAGCACCCTATACCTATCTGTAACCGTTTAAAAGTTATTTGCATATTATTTTCACCTATTTTGTCATGAAAAAAAACATTTATATGGCAGCCATCTTGAAAAATGGCGGAATCTAAATTTTTTTTCATAATCGTGATCTACTCCCCAGAAAACCTCCCTATGCAAAATTTCAGTCGGATTGGAGCAACTTTCAAAATGGCCGCCATTTTTTTTTCTTTTTTTTTAATTCTTCCAACTTTTTCAAATTTTCCCCATCGCCCTCTATGATATTTGGTCGAGCACCCTATACCTATCTCTAACCATTCAAAAGTTATTAACATTTTTATTTTGTATGGCGGCCATGTTTTTTTGTATGGCGGCCATCTTTTTTTTCAAATTTTCAAAATTGGCCCAAGGTTTGGGGCATATTTAGTTCAAGCGGTACCCCCATCCGATTTATAGTTTCCGAGATCCCCTGAGCAGTTCCATCGAGGAAACCAGTTTTTGGTGATATCGGATTTTTCTGGTTGATTTCAACACACCCTCTATCCAACGGTACCAAACACTACCCCCCACCATAACGGCAAGTCGGAGATCAATTCTGTCAATATGTCAGTCAGTCAGTCAGTCAGTCAGTCAGTCAGTGATGGTAGACCACTTTTATATAATATAAAAAAGAGACTTGCTATGTAGGTACTTAAGGTCCTGGAAAAGGATTGGCACTTTTATCCGCGGGTGAAACCGCGGACCGCAGCTGGTATGATGAATAAATGTACACGTATGTACCTAATATGACAAAATATTATAATTTACATCACGGATATAACTCATAAAATAATCACATTAATTTAATGATATACTAATTTGTGATTTTGTAACTTTGTGTATTATAATAATAATTAAATAATAATAATAATTTAATAATAATTATTATTTAATAATAACAATAATTTAATAATAATACATATCTAAATTAAATGCTCTAAGAGGCCTCTACGTGTTGGACTCATGTCCCCGCGCAAGCCTTCCAAAAGGGCCGGATGTATAACCCGTGAGAAAGAGCGACATAATAATAATAATAATTCAATAATTATTATTTTCACTAGTGTTCTTCCTCTCTTCTAATTGCTATGCCCGACAGGGTCCATAATGACCTGTACCTATTTATTGACAACAACTATGTAATAACATTATGCAACGCAATAAATGATTCAAATTGAAATTAATATGACACAGGTTTTATGTTGGGTACTCATTATTCGTATTTGAGCATACGTTCCTATGCATAGAGTTAAGAGTAAGCAAAGTATACATCTTCTAGCTGAATCTATATCAAGGTTGATGAAGAGTACGCTAGATAGAGCACGCTCCTCCGCATAAATCCCTACAGCGGGTTCGCCTGAAAGTTTCAGGCGAAATTATTTAGAAACTCCTAAGCAAGAAGGCAAACTGTCGTCCACCTTCTACCTCTTAGTTAAGAGTCTATTCTCTTAATCTTTATCACTATTATCTTAGTAAGACTGTAAAATTCTTATAATTAAAGTTTTATTTCTTATAATCTCGTAACTCTTCTTACTTAGATTCTTCTGAGGTTCTCCTGCGGAGCTATAACATGGGTACTTACTTTAAAAGAAGGGTGAAAAGGGTCCTTAAAGGTAGGCAACGCACCAGTCATGCCCCGAGTGTTGCAGGTGCCCATAGGCGACGGTAACTGCTTACCAGCAAGGCGGGCCGTCTTAAAAAAAACTTAACGGCCTTTGTTCATGTACCTATCTACTTTATAATCCACGATGTAAATATTTAAGAGTGTACAATAAAGAAAATAAGAACTAATTTTATGTACAAGGATGACTACGGTTTTTTATGGAATTGAGTGATGAGACGAACAAGCCGTTCGCTTCATGGTAACCGCCACGCCTGCCCATAACAATTGCAGTGCCATCCAGAACTTTTAATACCATTAAAAGCACTGCGTAGCACTGCATTGCGCTCATCGCCCCGAGACATCAGATATTTAGTCTCATATGCTCAGTAATTTCACTGGCTACAATGCCCTTCAAACCGGAACACAGTAATGCTTGCGCACTACTGCTTGGCGGCAGAAATCCAGACGGCCTCTCGCATACGAGATACCTACGTGAGATACCTACTATATTCTGATCATGTACAAGATAAATAATTGCGATAGTATTGAACGGGTTTTGGTTCACTTATTAAATGCGGCATACAAAACTAATAAAATAAATAGTATAAGTTCGATATTAAAATGGGTACTGTTCTTTCAATTTAAGGCAATAAACCTGGCTGGATAACTGGTAGAAAATGCTTCAGCATTAAGTTCTCCTTTTGTACATTACTTGTAATAGTGCAATAAAGAATTAAATAATTATTTTTTTGCACGCACGCATACACAGAACAATCGGAATCGTTAATTATTATGCCACGATTTTTGGGCATTGTATATCATCATCATCATCATCAGCCCATTACGTTCCCACTGCTGGGACTCGGGCCTTCCCTCGTAGAGAGAGTATGGGCCATAATCCACCACGCTGGCCCAGTGCGAGTTGGTGGATGTCACATGTCCTTGAATTTTTGTGATTAATTCTTGAGCATGACGGTTTCCTTCACCGTTTTTAGAGCGAGTGCTAATTCCGCACATAACTTAAGAAAGTCAGTGGTGTGGGGCCAGCGGTGTTCGAACTCAGGTGCGACTGATCGAAAGTCGCACGTGCTCCCACTGAGCCACACTCGCTCCATTGTATTGCATTGTGTATGCGGCCAATTAATTGTTTCACTTTTTTTTTTATAATGCGTATAGTTGTATGCATTTTTAGTAGTTTTAAAAATTCTATTTTTTTCAACAGGATTTAAAATGTTCCACTTTAGTTCGCTTTTACTCAGCACACTTATGACAGCCTCTGACTGCCTCTATGGTGTAGTGGTTGGGCAGGTTGGCTCAAATTAAATACCATTGGAGTTGCAAGTTCGATTCCCGCAACGGGACAAATGTTAGTGCACAGGAAAATTAAAAATAAGCGTAAGCATTTGGTTCGTGTCTGGGTGTTGCGGGACCATAGTCCTCATAATTCCTGGTTCCCTAGATACTGGGAATCATAGTTAGGGGCCAGGATCTTATGTTTATGATTGTTGGGTGTATTTATTTTTAAATCGTCTTCAAAAAGAGGAGGAGGTTCTATTTTCTTTTAATGTTAGTTACCACACCACAGAACTCCGTTATTTATAAAACGATTTAGAAAAGCCTTGGGGTTTTGCTGAAAACCAGCGTCAGGTGTCAAATAACGACACTTGACATTTATGCTGAGCGAAAACCCTATTTGGCACCACATTGTAGTAATTTAAGTTTAGCTGTGTATCTTCATACCATTTTTTTTTTATTTTTTATTTTTTTTTACCCTTAGTAGATCTATGTTTGGCCACTGTCTCGCCTGATGTGAAGCGATGATGTGGCCTAAGATGAAGCACATAGATCGATATTATATATTTATTTCTTCTCTGCGTATTGCTGTTTTTTTAGTTTGTTGTTTTTTTAATTTTGTGGTTGTCAAATAAATGTTTTACATTCTTTCTTTCTTCTACAATCAAGCTACAACGTGATCCCATATAAATTTCATCGATATTTGACCTTGGACTTCGAAGATACATTGAAGTCAGTTTTTTTTTTACAAAATGAATTATATTTATTTATTGATGGTTAAACGAACTTACCATAAGTGAAGTTTGACCGTAATTATACGAGTCGCTGCATCCGAAGAGATTTTCACATTAACCAAGTAGTACACTATCTATTGTACCGGGCACCGAACACTTTTTTTAGAGCTAGACCCTTAAAAAAGACAATAATTAGTAGTAAAACGACCTATCTTGTGGTGGGGGGACTTACTTGCCGCCCCAGTCCGTCTGTCAAAACCTCATTCTTTTCAGAGTACGATTTCACTAAAGATACATAATATACGGGAAAGTTTTCAGCAAGAAAAAACTTATGGGAGGGAGGGATCGAAAATCTCTTCGGATGCAGCGACTCGTATAATTACGGTCAAACTTCACTTATGGTAAGTTCGTTTAACCATCAATTATACTTCGTCGCTGCATCCTCAAGATTTTCACATTAACCAAGTAGATGTTTAGAGATTTAGTGAAATCGCTAGTTAAAATATTTACGGAATAAAAAAAAAAAACAAAATTTATTTGTAATCACAATATAATCTTGATTTTCTTATTAAATTAATTATATTCCTTAATTATCCTCATGATCAAAAATCGCATTTGTTAATGAATAATCATTATTAGGTGCAACAGGTCTATTGTAAAATTTCCCGAAAACAAGAGAATTTCCTGACCAACCTGCAGCTTTCTTTATGGCCTCAATGGAAACGCCTCTGCGATTGGCCGCGGATGTAGCTGCGTGGCGAGTGCTGTGAGCAGAGTACACGCTCGTGTCAATACCACTTACGTGCAATATTTGCTTGATCCAGCGGCTGATCGTAGATGCGGTTGCATTGTGGTGTGGTTTTTTAGTGGTTAAAATTAGATTATCTGTGTTAGCGTTATCTCTAAATGATCTAGTTTTGTCTATGTAGGCAATCAAGGTCTTCGCGGGACATATTTCGCATTTATTGTGATAGAAAGGAATGATTAGATGCGGTTGAGCCCTCCCGGGGGCTGAAGTCTTAATCAAATCGTTTACAATTATTTCTATATTGGAATCATTAATTTTTATATTAGCTAATGTAATCAGCGATAGCGTCTGCACTCGTTGTGCTGTCGACAACGCGAGCAGAGCTACCATTTTTTTTGTAATGGTTGTCAATGGTAACTCTTCATTTGGGTACCATTGACTAACAAAATCAAGTACGAGATTGGTGTCCCAAGTGCTTTGGTATTTTGGGAAACTTGGGCGAGTTTTATAAACTCCCTTAAGCAACCTACTGACATTAGCGTCTGAACTGAACTGTTTACCTAACATGAGAGAAAGAGCCGAACGGAGTGTATTTATTGTGGAATAATTAGCTCCTAATCTAAACTGCTCCGTAATAAAATTTAATGCTACAGGATTCGAAACAGACCAACAATCAACAATGTTATTATTTTGACAATATTTCCAAAATTTCTTATATGCTGTGTCATATTGATTTATTGTACTATGGGACAGTGAAGCTATCATTAATTCAATCGTCTCCAAAGTCAGTGATTGGCGTGAAAACGCTTCCCTGATAAGCAGCATGACACCAGGGTAAGGCTTCGCCACAGAGGATGTTGGGTCCTGAAAGGAGATTTTAACAGGTCATATTTGGGCGAGAGATAAATTACTTCAGAAGATTGAAGTTCTATAAATAATGGATACCACGCCTGACTCGGCCAGTGGGGTACTACCATTATGCCTGACGCCTGGTCATTTATTATTTTACGCAAGCATTTTAATATGAGTGAAAATGGCGGAAAGCAGTAAAAGAAGTTATCTCTCCAATTTAAGGTAAACGCATCAATATTGCAGGCGTCAGGGTCTCTTTTCCAGGAGACATATTTGGTGCATTTTGCATTTATACGAGAAGCAAATAAGTCAATATCTGGGAAGCCCAGTGCCTGTATAATTTTTTGAAAGGCACTTAGAGAGAGACTCCACTCCGTATCTATATTACTAGACCTAGATTCTCTGTCGGCATCTACATTATTCTTTGACTTGATGTAAGATGCAAAGATAAATAGGTGACGTTTCTCGCACCACTGCCAAATATCCCGTGCCACCTCATTGAGATGTTCAAGTTGTATTCCACCCATCCTATTAATGTAGGAAATTGCCGTCGTATTATCGATTCTTAAGAGAATTTCTGTATTTGATAAGTCATTTGCAAAACATTTAAGTCCTATAAAAGCTGCTCGCAATTCCAATAAATTAATATGGTTTTGGGTTTCCGACGAACTCCAAAAACCATTCGCGGTTTCCCCGTTACAAGCAATTCCCCATCCTGTGAGAGACGCATCCGAAAAAATTTCGAGTGAATATTGATTACTACGAAACGGTTTAATTGCATGCATAATATTGTTCTCCCACCAGGAAAAACAAGACCCTAAGGTGGGGCTCAACTTCATCGTTCTATCATAATCGTCATTAGACGAGTTGAGTGCTAGGAACTTTTCCCTTTCAAACTGTTTCTTATAAACCCAACCATAATCTACTGCTGGACATACAGAGGTCAACAGACCTAGAAACTTTGCAAAGTCTCGAATGGATACGTAATGTTTTTTACTTACGTTTTTTATTAAATCTGAAATTTTTATTCGTTTAGCTAAGGGTAATTTAAGCGCCATTTCTACCGAATCTATATCGAAACCCAAAAAAGTTTTTTGCTGACTAGGAACGATGCTACTCTTCTTATGGTTTATTATAAACCCTAATTTTTCTAACAGATTAATAACCTCATTAACTTTTTTGAAACAGGTTTTATAAGAACTATCTATACACAAAAGATCGTCTAAATATATAACCAAGCGATGACCTCGATTCCTTAAATATGTGGTTACCGGTCTCATGAGTTTCGTAAATACGAAAGGGGCTGAACTTAAACCAAAAGGTAAACATTGGAACTCATAAGTTTGCCCTTGAAATTTAAACCTTAAGTACTTTTTACTAGACGGATCGATTGGAATAAAAAAATAAGCTTCTTTCAAATCGATATTAGCCATAAAATCAAGCTTTGATACTAGTTTCGATGCCGTCCTAATGTCTTCCATTTTGAAGTGGTGTGTCTCAACAAAATTATTTAATTTTTTGAGGTTTAGAATAAACCGAAAATTACCGTCTTTCTTTGGAATAAGAAATATGTTTGAAATGAACTGACCTGGGACGTCTTGGCATTTTTTAATTGCTCCGGATAGCAACAACTTAGTTATCTCAACATCAATGTGATATAATTCAGAAGAGGAAAAAGAAGGCTGGACTGGCTCGTAATTTTGTATAGGAGGGTTACTAAATGGGATCTTATATCCCTTAACATATTCGAGTATTATTGGATCATTGGTAATCGACTTCCACATATTTGAGAAAAAATTAAGTCTACCAGCATAGTGAGTTACCTTATCTAGTTCTTTTGAACTGTCTTGTTGTTGTTCGCTTTGGCGGAGGCATTGTTCCGGTTGGTCATCACTGGAGGCCGTCTGAATGCCTGAGACGACACTGGATTCCTGGGCCCACCTCTCTTGCCTCTTTGTGCCTGTGATCTGGGTGGGCCTCGCGAGTTTCCCTGGCGCGTTGGTGGTTGACCGGATCGAAACGATGTCGACGGTTGTGGTTCGTATGTCCTTTTAATTTGTAATCCAGATTTTTCAGCAGTCTTATTAGCTTTAATCTTTTCTCCTAGATTTTGGCCAAATAATAACGAATCCCTCTTAACTCCTTGTATCATAGACAAAAATTTTTTGTCTAAGCTGAATGTTATCAATTTTCTTCTCGCATAAGTGTTTTGGCAATGCAAATCTAAAAGCAACTGCCCTAGTTCTGAAAGTTTTTTAATGATTTCAGCTTTTTCCGTATCTCCATCAATCAATGTAGACATTAAATTTGTAATAGCTGCGATTACTTTTCCCAAATGGTTTTGTGCTTTTTCAAGTCGCTTGTCCCTATTTATCGTAGATTCTGACAATACAGTTGAAATTTCAGTGTTTAGTGCTGGAGCCTTCAGCAATTTAAAATTTTCCGGAATATGGATGCTGTCCATCAATTTTTGAATAGACTCCTTGCTGAGCCCATCTACTATTATCTGTCCCCAACGTTCAGAGATCTCGTCCCTTATCTTAGGTGCATAAGTTTCGACTTTAATTTTAGATACCCCTAGGGCATCTAAAATGTCGGCATCAAGTGCCGGAACCTCAGACGTAGTGTTAGTCTGTGTGATTGGAGTAATCACTTCGGCAATTGGTTCCTGTATTATGACCTCATTATCATAATACTGTGCGATTGGGTCAATATTATCGGTGTCTAAAGGTACCGACACGACCGAGTGCATTCCCTGATTCGATGAAAACGAGTCCACAGATTCAATACCTGTAAGGATATTAAAGCCTAGGTGACAAGGTTATAGTAGGTGTATATTCTATACATAAGGTGGCAATCGCATCACCACTCTTCGCTTTTATTTTATTTGTACCAGACCGTAATCGCATCACGGTTCAAAATATAATTATGATGTAGGTATATTCGGTCGTAATCGCGTTACGACTCTGTGAAATATACTTTAATCTGTTAAAAAACTGGTATGCAAAATTATGGTAAACATCAGTTTAAAGTGCAAAATACATACTCGTAAGGTCGTAATCAAATCACGACTCATCAAAAAACAAAAAAAAAACTTTTACACGAGGACCACAATCGCATCGCGGTACTTCATTATTAATGTAAAGAACAGTAAATAATATTTTGTTTGCAAGACAAAAGATTATTAACTCGGCCGTAATCGCGTCACGGCTCCATAAACAAACAAAACAATCTCAAAGTACGAGTATTAGGTATAGGTAGGTAACTAACCACCAATATTCCTCTCACAACATGTAGAAGTAAAAGCTATTAATGTTCACGAATCTATTTATAACTCAATAACAATATCACATATCAATAAGTCGCAAGCGATGCAACCAAACCGACATTGTTTTGATAGGCACTATAAAATGAATACCTAAACTATTTGCATATTATGGGTGTTTAGCAACACCGCGTTACGAAGTAATATAAAAGGAAACTTACATTCATTACTATCACTTTGGTCCGTATGGTCATGCAAACGACGTTCTAGGCGCCGAATTTTTCTACGTATTTCTTCTTCTGTGCGCTTGCGCTTCCCCATGATTTATAGGGAAAGTAGGATATTCACTTTACTTGAACTAAGTAGGTAGGAATTTTAATAAAGCAGACGCACTTCGATGCCCGAACACTAGAAGCGAATGAGGTTTTGACAGACGGACTGGGGCGGCAAGTAAGTCCCCCCACCACAAGATAGGTCGTTTTACTACTAATTATTGTCTTTTTTAAGGGTCTAGCTCTAAAAAAAGTGTTCGGTGCCCGGTACAATAGATAGTGTACTACTTGGTTAATGTGAAAATCTTGAGGATGCAGCGACGAAGTATAATTTACTTATATGACGCACTCTACGGATATTAAGAAGTGAAAAGGTATTTCTTAACCGACTTC
Organism: Petrophora chlorosata; assembly: GCA_951640565.1. Classification (NCBI taxonomy): domain Eukaryota; kingdom Metazoa; phylum Arthropoda; class Insecta; order Lepidoptera; family Geometridae; genus Petrophora; species Petrophora chlorosata. The sequence goes on from OX621188.1 coordinate 3,873,022, forward strand.
AAACAAGGAGAAGGTTCTCTGTTCGATTGTATTTATATTTTTTTATTTTTTTTTATATTTTTTACCTCAGAACTCCGTCATTTATGAACCGATTGGGTTCAGAATAGCTACGAAGTGGTCCTAATAAATTTCATCGATATTTGCCTTGAACTTCGTAGATACATTGAAGTCGGTTTTTGTTTTTTTCTAAAAATGTATTATTAAGGTACGAGTTCGTATAGCCGCCTAAAGAAAGCAGCAGCAGACGTGTCGTAGCGTCACATCGCTGCAGTCATGATGAACCCAAACTGCAGGCTGCAGCAGACGGCAGGCAGCGCCGTATTCCAGTTATCAGTCCAGCAGATTTCCCTTGTCGGTGGCATTACTGATCTTCAGTCGGGCGACACGTTGCCTGCGATGATGCGACTTGTGGTCGGGCGACGTGTCTGCTGCGGAAAGTATTTCATAAAAATACATAAAAACCAGTAGTGTCGCAGCGACACGTCACCTGTCGTCCTGTCGTCTGTTGCTGGCTCCAGCCAGCTACCAACCCGTACCTTTATGATGTCATAGTGTTAGCCTATAAGGATAGTGTTAAAATATTACTGGAAACTTCGTTAACTAGTACCTTATGCTATAAAATACCTAATTATAATTAGCTGTGCGTAATAATTACTCGTTAGTGGATAATTAATGCACGGCATGAGTTAATTTTATCGCAGAGAAATTAATTTCATAGCATACAGTCAGCGAAAAAAGTCACTTAAAATTATAAAGTTTTCATACACCTTTTATGTCATTTTCAATAATTAGGAAGAAATAATTGATATTGCTCGGACAGGGATCGAACCTGCGCCCGTAAGACGACTTAAGTATGATAGAAGAAATTTGGTTGCTCGAGCAGCTGGCTCGGTGGCCCAGTGGTTAAGGCGTCGCGATGGTATTCCAAAGACGCAGGTTTGATCCCTGCCCGAGCAATATCATTTTTCTTCTTCCTAATTATATATAATCTTAAGATTTTCGCTTAGCATGCGCTGCATTCAATATTAAAACCTTTTATGTGGAATTGAGTGGCGAGACGAACAGGTCTTTCACATGATGGTAGGCAAAACGCGTGGCCAATAACGCACCACCTAGCATGTTGTATAGCAAAATCCTACGCGGTGCTACACTGCTTTCGTCAATTAACTCTGAAGTCTAATAATGCCTAGTAATTTCGCTGCCAATAACAGTTGCAGTGCTACCACAGAATACTAAGGGATAGAAGCATCACTCTGCAAAGAAATTTAAACAAATAGCGACTCTTGCTATGACGCAATAAAATTCAATTCAGCTCGCGTAGCGCTGCATTCTTACCTGCCATATTAACCTACAAAGAGCCTCTCTTTCTATCGCATAGGTCTTATCTCTTCTGACGCGGCACGTGTAACGACGCGCGACCCGCCGTCGGTGTCCGGCAATGTACTTGTAGCTTCGTACTTACAGTACTTACAGTGTTCCACCGTCCTTATCACTGTCCATTCCCGGATGTTTCGGAGCCACGACATCCTGCGTCTCCCTACTCTGCGACTTCCGGGTATTTTGCCCATCATTATAGTCTGTAGCAACAAATATTGGTCATTCCGCAGTACGTGACCAAGGCCCTTTCTTTGTTTGATGGACCGGATTAGTTCTAGTCTTTTCCCATGCGCTCTAAAACTTCCATAGGTATAGAAATTATTCAACTTCAATTACTATATTTAAGTTTTCAAGGATTTTTATACTATCGCACAAGTTTTTTTATCTCTTGCTTAAGGATTTGGCGTCGCACGTCTTTCTTATGTCCTATATTTATGATTTTTTGTTTTACCTATTGCTTCTTTGTTTTTTTCTTAGTTGCAGGGCATATTTTATAGCTAACGTATAAGAATTCTTGACATTTTATTTGTGTAATGTGACATTTCATAATTGAATACTTTAATGTTAATTTTCTTTTATAAATTAATTCGATTCACTATAAATTATTGCATGCCGCTGGCTGAATATAGCGACCTAATATTTAATATGTAACATCAATGTACTACCTATATTCACAATAAATGATATTTGATTTGATTTGATATCTGGTTGTCAATTCTCATGTTCATAGTTTCAGTATTGACCAAGTGTATTTTGTTTTCAGGTAAGTGTTCTACGGCATCGTACTAATACCTATAATTAAAGCAGGGTAAGTATTATTTATTTTTAACCGACTTCAAAAAGGAGGAGGTTTACAATTCGACGGTATGTTTTTTTTTTTTTTTTTTTTTTTAACCGACTTCAAAAATGAGGAGGTTTACAATTCGACGGTATGTTATTTTTTTTTTTTTTGTGTTTGTTACGCGATTACTCCGCCAATTATGCATTGATTTCGATGATTCTTTTTTTGATTGGTAGGTAATACTTCAAAGGTGGTCCCATATAAATTTTATCGAAATTCATTCAGTAGTTTTTGACAAAAATAGCAAAAACAAAAAAATATAAGTTTAATCTTCAAGTCGGTTCTTGTTTTTTTCGTAACCAACTTTCTAAAGGTGGAGGTTTGTATTCGACTGCTTCACCTGCTTCACCCAGGGTTGACTTCCGGTGAGGGAACTCCTCAACGGTGAATAGTACAGACACAACATTTCGTAAATGGATTTAACCATAATAGCCTGTTCTAAATTCCATCATGACATGGCAGATTCACCCAGGATTGACTTCCGGCGAGGGAACTCCTCAACAGAGAATAGGACAGACATGAAATTTTTTTGTACATGCATTTAATTGTGATAGCCCGTTTTAAACTTCGTCATGATGTGGCTTCTAGATCATAAAAGCTCATCTTTAAAAACTTTTTGAATTAATTTAATTAAAACTTGTTTTTCACTAAAAAGGTTAAAATAAATTATTTTTTTAAAAAAACTAAACCGACTTCAAAACCACAAATGGCACTCAAAAGCAAAAAATAAATTAATATAATTATCATAAGCGCTACCCACTCATATATTTGAAGTCGGTGCCAGCCAAGTCTAAAAGGTAGTAGATAAATACTACCTACAAGTAGTACTTACTATATACATAGTATTTATCTACTACCTATTAGACTTGGCTGGCACCGACTTCAAATATATGAGTGGGTAGCGCTTATGATAATTATATTAATTTATTTTTTGCTTTTGAGTGCCATTTGTGGTTTTGAAGTCGATTTAGTTTTTTTTTTAAAATAATTTATTACTTTAGCAAAACAATTTGTATTTTCTTTTTATTTATTTGGTTCACATATGGGATGTAACACTTTATATAATTAATTTAAAAGCTAGTTAGCAATCAGCGTTCATCCTTAAAAACAGTGAATAGAGCATGCTATCGTAGTAACATTTAGTTTTCTTTGATGCTATGGTGACACGTTAAATTTAAGAAAAATAAAAATGTTTAAAGTTAGTTGGACATTATTATTTTTACTTGGAGGACTTAATGCTAGAAAGCACCAGTTTCTACCAGTTATCCAGGACGTGCAAGAAAAATTGCAGCGGTGCAGTAAAGTGCGTGCTGGGAAATTTAAATATATTCTTAATTTTTTTATATTTTTGTACGCCTAGACTGTCCCACTACTGGGCAAAGGCCTCCCCCAACTCCTTCCACCTGTCTCTTTCCTGCGCCAGTATTAATTATTGCCTAAAAAAGGTGCATACCTATAGTATATAAAAATATATACTATTATCGTAAGTAATAGTTAGTAATTTTTGCTAATATTACCACATAAACTTAATATATACCTAAAATAAGTCTTATTATAAAATGTACACTTGAATATTTACTTAATAAATATATATAAATACTTAAATATTTACATCCTAAATTGTTTATTGAAGCACACAGATAATTAAAAAACACAAACAAAACAAATTAAAAATACTAATAGCTAATCTAATCTAATAAACCACTACCAGTGGGCAACGTTCCCAAAATTCTGGCAGCATTGCCACGTTGAATGGCAATGCTTATCCTTTGGCCAAAATATAGGCCAGCATTTCGGTCTCGCGTTGCTTCGACAAGAAGTTTTATTATTTCTTTGAAAACTGTATGCGCCTCCGGTCTCCACGGTCCTATCGTCTCGACCCCAAAAGGTTCAAATATGTAGTCACTATCTAGGCTACTATACTTGCGCCTTTTGAGGTTCTCCGCTCCTTCAGCGGCTGCGCCAGCCTTGTTTTGGGTCACGGGAAGATGAGACGGCGCTAGGGTATCTACATAAGTTGCATCCCATACCAAAGGCCGTCCCATCTTTCAAGGAATAAGTGTCATTCCGTCGGGTCTTTTACCATCGTCGCGTATGAGGCCTTGCGGTTCTAGTACAGCCGCGTAGTTGGCGGAGGTAAAAGCCCGACGAATTACATCGTTAAGGCTGGCGTGGCGGGGAAGTCTTCACGTACTTTTTATGCACGACAGGCCGTGGTGACCGAGCTTGTCGATAGCTGCGCCACACTGGCAGTGGTGCGGAGCACAGCACGGTGCGCCCAAGCGAAGGGACACAGCCACGCGAAAAGTGGAATTGTCAATTTAATATTTACATAAATAAAAAATATATACCAGCAATAATAAATAACTACGTCAATGGGTTAGGTTAGGATTATAGATCTAGTAGCAGCGAGTAAAAAAGTTGTGATGGGTAAGACATTTTTAGGTATTTTATAATGTAGTAAGTATTGCCACAGAAGACTTAATAGCCGAAGAAGTAAAAGAAGCATCAAGTATGAGAGCGTTTAAGTTGAAATTAAAACGTTGGCTTATCAACCAAACTTTCTACAGCTACGCAGAATTCCTAGGGACTAGTTAGAACTTGAAATTTTTGTATACTTGCTGACATTTTTTTATTATTTATCTTACTTGATTAAACTTATGATCTATTTTTAATCGATGACATTAAATTGCAACTTATTGTGTAATATGGTACGAAGTAGTACGAATAACTGGACTATTGTTTTTTTATTATATTTTGTGACGTGTATTTTTTATATGAATAAATTACTATGACTACTATGACTATGCCTAGTACCAAGCTAGTGTTACTTACTTTATCACTCGAGCCTTCTCACTTTGAAGTAGGAGCTATACACCTTTAGCTATATACTTACGATACCACGCAGGTGCCTAGTTCGACTCGCTGGATTTCGTCGACCTAACAAAGCGACTGTGGCAAAGCAGTAACTTGTGCCTTACGATCAGACGCACCCGAGTTCTCATCCTAACTTAACGAGCTCAGTCCAGTGCCGCGCAGGATTTTGCTAAACAAAGTTCTGGGTGGGGCTGCAACTGTTATGAACAGGCGGCTTATCGTCAGGCGGAAGACCTGCTATCCTCCTATCAATATTTAATATGATTAAAAATTGCCATTAAGAATCGAACTCCATTGTGTCGCATCGAAAGTCACGCAGTTGCTCTAGATGTAGTCAACGACATAAAGAACTGGTTCGTGCATAAAAGAAGGACTAATAAAATTGGATTTTATTATCAAAAATAATGTGTCAATAGTGAAAGTCACGCCTTTATCATTTTGTAGAATCACTTGTAGCTTTTTCTATTACGGCTGATTCTTGGTTCAATTTATTTAGTTTTATTTTTCCACTACCCGCTCTCTTGAAACGTTCCCAAAAGCGAGTCCGATGGCTCTCATGCCAATGGCTCTTACAAGAGTCTGAAGGTCCAAGCACTGATTCTTTAAATCTGTCGATATGGATAGCCAGTAATATTTCACGGTCCTGTCACTTTTATAGTAATAAATAATAAAATATTTTATTGAGCAATAACTCAGTCAATTCTGATTTGATACGACTGCCAATTATATTTTCAATGATTTAATTGTGATTAAAGCTTATTACAAATTTAATTCGAACAATAATGACATTTTTAACAATTTTGACTAGATTATACTCGTAGGTTTTAATGAAATTTAAAATTGAGTGATTACTAATTTAAGTCTAATACTAACCACATATGAATATATGTATCTGAAATAAATGGATATAATAACATAGGTATAATAAAGTTTGTCTTAAGGAACACATTGGTTGGAAAGAAACTTATAAATTGGTGACAGTACATACAAAAAAAAAATGTACCTAAGTTGAAGCTCTTTCTCCTACACTAAGAATACCTGTATAGTGACGTCACAGGGATCTCCATCGCTTACAAAAATGAAATTTTAGGCTTCTCTAAATAATTTGAGATTTTTTACAAAGAAAACTCTGATTCAAGGCTTTATACAAAAAACTTTTTAGAACTGTAATGTCTGTAGGTATACTCATTATATACATTATGTACCTACATACATTGTTGACGGGATACAAACCTGTTACTAGGTTATAATAATGAAAAATATAGCACGTTATTATTTAAAAAAAGAAGTGCTCTATGCTTGAACGAATAATAATTTTTCAGAAAACAAAACCGTCTTCAAGACTAAATTTAGATTTTTGGTTTTTGTTATTTTTTTCTAAAAGTGCTGAATCAATTTCGACAAAACTTATATGGGACCACTTCTGAAGTATGACCTACCAAACAAAAAAGAATCATCAAAATCAATTCATAATTGGCGGAGTAATTGCGTAACAAACAAACAAAAAAAACATACCGTCGAATTGAGAACATCCTCCTTTTATGAAGTCGGTTGATAAAAGGCGGATGCCACGTCACCAAATTCAAAGGTGAATCGCTCAAGAGAGTTAACTCGATTTTCACTACGAGACATAAAATCTATAAAAAAAAGAAAAAGCAAAGAAAAAAAAAATGCTTTAAGCTAAAGCAAAGCATTTTTCTGTTCAGTGTCTGAATATTATGAGACCGGCGCTGGCGAAGTCTTTGTAGTACCTATAAGCCACAGAAAAAAAACTCGTGGTCAGAACAAGAAGATAAAACAATAGAGAGCTGCTACTCTGCCTACTGCACTTCAACACACAACTCACTAACTCAGGCAAGGTACTGAAAAAAAGTATATAGCGTAAGCGTATGGCCGGCACAGAGTAAAAACTTCTCTTACAGTGCGGCACTACCGAATGCGAAGATAAATAAGGTAAAATCCGCTAATGTTCCGTAAGTAACAAAGGGTCAATGTGCGCAGTCGAGTCTTTATATCAGAATGATTGCATACATTACGTATGCGGGTCGTAGGGCGTTATTTATGTGTTGTAATAATGACCACGAATATTAAGTGAAATCTTACTAATATTACAAATCTTATGAGGATGGATAGATAGTTGGAAGGATGGGTTGATGAATTTATTCAATCAAGCATAAAGTACTGAATGGGTTTTTATGAAATTTGGTATATAAGTGTATTTGCAATTATGAAGGTTTTTTACTCGTACATACAATACAATTTACAACTTTGTACTGTTTCAATACCTTCCTCTGAACTAAGTATCAAAACTTGTGAACATAGAGGAAGGAGATCTACTTTGGTCAGAACTTGGCAGGTACGGCTTTTGATACAGAGAATATGTATATTTTATATATGTTATTATATTTTTTATACAAAACTAGGTAAGTAGGTACTTTAGGTCCTAAACAGGACATACCTACTTGCAAATGTTTGTTAGGATGGATGGAGGTATAGATAGATGTTTGTTGCTCAATCACGCATAAAGTACTGAACAGATTTTGTTAACATTTGGTACGTAGATACTTTTGGGTTTAAACTATTGATCTCATGTTTATGTATTCATTTTATTACGTTAATAAAATCCTAAATTAAGTTTAGCTAAAAATTGACACGGCATTCAGTGTCTGTTAGCCGGTATGAAGTTCGCCGCTCAGCTAGGCTACTTCTTATCCCCGGAAACTGCGGGTGGAACCGCGGGGTGCAGTTGATAAATAAAATAAACAAGAGCAATAATTAAAAATATTAAAAACCCGACTGCAATAATAATATTTTTTTAGAAAAAAGCAAGAGCCGGCCTCAAGACTAAACTTATATTATTTGTTTTGTATGTTTTAATAAAAGCGCTAAATCAATTTCGATAAAATTTATATGGGACCTCTGAAGTATGACCTACCAAACAAAACAAGAATCGTCAAAATCAATTCATAATAAGCGGAGTAATCGCGTAACAAACATACAAAAAAAAACATGCCGTCGAATTGAAAACCCCTCCATTTTTGAAGTCGGTTGAAAAGACGATTTAAAATTAATGCGCTATTTGATTATTCTTAATTGAATTAAACATATAGCTTTATTAACGTAAAACCAATTTATGTACATTGTACAAATATATACAGTAATAAAAACTTAACTAACTTACAACAAAATAAATAAATAAATTTAAAGATAAAAAACAGAATTGAGGTCTCCGTCACATATAACTAAGGTATATATATTTTTGTAATCCCCTTTTAATTTCCTTTATTATGATACCCTACTATATAGCTTTGTTAGTTTTTTTATTTATTATTTTAAAAATACAAACAATTTTTATTTATTACTATTTTGCGCTAAAATCCGCCATATGGCTTTTTTCTAACACCTATCTAAGGACACTTGAGTTAGAAGAAGAATATTATGCCTTAATTGTCGAAATACATCCAGCCGTTTAGAAGACACGAGGTAATAAAGAACAAACATACATAAGTAATATAAAAATAACTTAAAAATAAAATAATATAAATTATTTTTCAAAAAAAACTAAACCGACTTCAAAACCACAAATGGCACTCAAAAGTAAAAAATAAATTAATATAATTATCATAAGCGCTACCCACTCATATATTTGAAGTCGGTGCCAGCCAAGTCGAGAGGTAGTAGATAAATACTATGTATATAGTAAGTACTACTTCTAGGTAGTATTTATCTACTACCTTTTAGACTTGGCTGGCACCGACTTCAAATATATGAGTGGGTAGCGCTTATGATAATTATATTAATTTATTTTTTACTTTTGAGTGCCATTTGTGGTTTTGAAGTCGGTTTAGTTTTTTTTGAAAAATAATTTATTTTAACCTTTTTAGTGAAAAACAAGTTTTAATTAAATTAATTCAAAAAGTTTAAAAGACAAGCTTTTATGATCTAGAAGCCACATCATGGCGAAGTTTAAAACGGGCTATCACAATTAAATGCATGTGCAAAAAAATTTCATGTCTGTCCTATTCTCTGTTGAGGAGTTCCCTCGCCGGAAGTCAATCCTGGGTGTATCTGCCATGTCTTGATGGAATTTAGAACAGGCTATTATGGTTAAATCCATTTACGAAATGTTGTGTCTGTACTATTCACCGTTGAGGAGTTCCCTCACCGGAAGTCAACCCTGGGTGAAGCAGGTGAAGCAGTCGAATACAGACCTCCACCTTTAGAAAGTTGGTTACGAAAAAAACAAGAACCGACTTGAAGATTAAACTTATATTTTTTTGTTTTTGCTATTTTTTTCAAAAACTACTGAATGAATTTCGATAAAATTTATATGGGACCACCTTTGAAGTATTACCTACCAATCAAAAAAAGAATCATCGAAATCAATGCATAATTGGCGGAGAAATCGCGTAACAAACACACAAAAAAAAAATAAAAAAAAAATAAAAACATACCGTTGAATTGTAAACCTCCTCCTTTTTGAAGTCGGTTAATAATAATAACTTATCTATATACAAAATACGCGTGAAACACACCTTTCCTTGGCAGTCGGGTAAAGATTTACAAACATTCACGAATAGAAAATACGTGCGAAAAAAATAACCATATTCCTTGGAAGTCGGGTAAAAATTTACAAACATACAAGATACGCGCGAAAAACATAACCCTTACTTGGCAGTTGGGTAAAAACATCATCTTTCCTTGGCAGTCGGGTAAAAATACTGTGTACGGTATATGGTTGGGTTTAGCGGTGTGAATTCGGAAACCTGGCACTCCTTAATACTCCCTTCAATCAGGTGTCGCTAGACACAATGGATTTGGCTCAACGCCAAAGAACTTTTGTGATCGTACGTATGATAACCTGCGACCAGGGGAAACTAAGCTATTACGATATTCAGCAGCGTGTCTACACTGCATTCTCAATGGGTGCCATTGATCTCATGCCAGCATTGGCTGATCTTGAACTCTAAAATCTGAAACGCAATGAAAATATATAGTGTAATTCCGCTGAATATTATGTAGGTTGTTGTTAGAATAATATAAGATGTATAGGGGTAGATAGCAAATGTAACATGAATTAAAGTTAAAAATATTTATAAACATTTTGGAAATGAATTCGAAATTTTAGCGAAAAGTATGTACTCATTACATGCTATAGAATGTTTATACACCATCAAATAAAAATAAAAAAATATTTTAAAGTAAAACTAGAAGTTATAATAAACGTCATCATTCCAATTCGTGACATAAGCCCTGCAACATGATAAATACCTCCTGTCTAAAATCCGACTAGTGCAACCGCGTTACAGAATAATTAATAGTATATATAGCTATAAAAATTGTATTTGAGTTGGAAGTGACTAGGTTTTACAGTCATGCTCACTCAAATGTCTTTGCTTGCGGCGGCTCTGTGTGTCGGGTCACTCCCTTCCCTCCAATATGGTGATGGCTGGTCCACAAGTCATACTCATGAACGGGTGCTGCTTGCGGGGACTGGTCTGTTCTAGTCACTCCTACTGCTACTGTCATACCTACTTATATTTTATTTACACTTTTTTGTTACTGATACTATGACTATGGGACATCTCACTCGCATTTCTTGTTTGACATTCTGTTAATTCTAATTTATACGTAATTGTTCATTGTTATTTTCGAGACATTTTAAAAGAGCTGCAAAAAAAACAACCCCACAGATTTTCTTGGAGCTATCTTCTCTAGCGGGCGTATTTCCGAAGCACTAGTAGAGTTAGTTTTTGCATTTCTTTTCAGCACTCAGTCTTCAATTTGAGTATAGGAAAGAAATGGGTAAACATATTTACCTTTTTTTCAAAGTCATGTTAACTGAAGTTACAATTTTTAACATATTTAATTTGTATCATGTGTTTATGACTTTAAAAGTGCACTTTTGTGCCTATTTAATAAATGATATTTGACTATTTGACTTTATAAGTAACCGCGCTGAGTATCAGTAACTATAAACCAATATTTTTTTATTTTTTCGCTACAGATTTATTCTAAAGCATGAACTGAGTACATACTTTTCCCAAAAATATCGAATTCAATTGCACGGTGTATATAAATAATCCGCTTTTTTCGTTTTTTAAATAAATGTTTTTTTTTATTGTTTATAGGTTTGCGTTTGACCGCTATCTCACCTGTTGTTAAGTGATGATGCGGTCGAAGATGTAGCACGCTCGCCTAGAAGAAACCTGTTCACTCTTGTCTTAAAGACAGTTTAATATTGTAGGTATATAAAATATAAGGTACATAATGTATAAAATAATTTAGTAAATAATGTTAAGTGAATACATAAAAAAAGAAAGCCCTAACAACAACCCTTCCTGTACGACACGTGTTTCTCCGTCTACACGAGGCCTCATCAGGTGTCAACTCGCCGAACGCTAGAACGAGAGAAGTTCAGCGGAATTACACTAAATTTTATATTTTCATTGCGTTTAAGATTTCAAATGAATTTCCGCAACGTTACACCTGATTCCATTAGAGAGATCTTAAACTGGCATGAGGTGTGTTATCGATTCACGGTTTCACTGCTGTTGCTTCTGTCTCTTCGTATATTTTATCAATGCGTACATCAGCTATGCACTTTCTTTCTTTTATTAAGTCCATATTTTTTATTATTACCTATATTTTTTTTTTAATTTTATTTTATTTCACAATTATTAGTACAATTTTTTTTTCCTAAACCAATCCTAAGCTACCAGAATCAGACCAGTTCCCACTTGCAGCACCCGTTCACGAGTTGACGCGTTTACCAGCCATCGCCCAATTCAAGTAATGTATACAGATACCAAGTGGCATCTACATAAGGTGGTGAAAATAAGTTCCACGTTGATAGCATACTTCATTTTATCCCGGATATAGTTCCTTGGACAAACTCGGTTCATTAAGGAACTATCCTTGGAGGTCCCAAAAGTTAGCACATTTCATAAAACACGTAAATTAATAAGCAAGCATCGTTTACGACCTTGGCGTGGATAATGCACTCACTAGGATAGAGTTCAATTTATATCACATAGTTGCATTTTTTTTACAAACTGCTTTTCAATTCTATTTATTTCTTATTTAGACAAAAATACCTGTGGGTCAGAGACCTGGCCTCTAACAAGAGCATACATACGCCCATAAATATAAAGTTGCACAGAGGGCTATGGAGCGGGCTATGCTAGGCATATCTCTTGTAGATCGCATACCCAACATAGAAATTCAACAACGTACAAAGGTCGAAGATGTGGGTATACGAATAGCGAGGCTAAAGTGGAGGTGGGCGGGACATCTGGCTAGAAGAGAGGACGGTAGATAGACAAGGGCAGTTACAGAATGGTGCCCAAGAAACAGGCGAAGACTTGTAGGCAGACCACCGGATGGTCCGATGATATAGTGAAGAGGGTAGGAAACTTATGGATGTTGAATGCACAGGACCGGAACAAACGGCGTGTGGGAGAGGTGGCCTATACCCAGCAGTGGGTGGACACGGGCTGAAATGATGATGATGATGAATGAAGACAAAAAAAACCATATGTTACTTATATATGGAATTGTTTTGGTAAGCTTAAACTAATATTAGTATCATCACAGAAAAACGATAAATTATAGCAAAGAAAACAGCTAACAATTGTACCAGCAAGGCATTCCGTGCGGAGGCGAACCGTCTTCCGTTTCATGCATCGCCCGCACTTTCGTGCGGCTTTTCAGACTCAGTACAGGCGCATGCGGATCCTCTGCCACAGTTTTCAGGATGCCGTTGCTCATTTCGTCACTTTTCAGTGATTTCACTTTCTTCCGAATGACGATGACGGCTAGAAAACCGTCAGTTCGGGCCTTGGCTTTGCATTTGCTGTGAGTAGAAAAATATTTAGGAATCATTTATTTACTGAACGCCAACACAATGTACTAGTTTCATTACTTTAAAAACTTAATTCATTCAAATTAATTCTGGAGTTAATTAAACCAGAAATTAAATTTTATTATGAAAATTATCGTGGTTCGGACAAATTACTAATAATAATTTAAGGGTGACACGGTTTAGTGACGATATAGCAGTAGGTTTATTTAATTAAATTTAAATATATATATCATGATAAATATTGCTATGTTATAGTTTGAAGGTTCATTTATAATAGGTAAGTATTTATTTTACTGGTTTATAGGTAGGTAAAGTTATAGTTATTTTATTGTATTATATTTGAAGTACCTCTCTTTTCTAAGAGAAAAGGCGTTTTCAAAAAGGGAAATCTTCCCAGCTTTGCTACTTATTCTGCCGCCGAGCAGTAGTGCGCAAGTATTACTGTGTTCCAGTTTGAAGGGCATTGTAGCCAGCGAAACTGCTGGGCATATATGAGACTTAAAACGCACACACATCAGTGTCTCGGGGTGACGAGCAAAATGCAGTCCTACGCAGTGCTTTTGATTATTAAAAGTTCTAGGTTGCACTGCAAATGCTATGAGTAGGCGTGGCGCTTACCATCAGGCGAATGCCTTCCTCGTTTGATCACGCAGTTCCACAAAAAAATCCTCTTAATCAGTTAAATACATAAGTTCATCTTCAAAATAATCTTACATAATAACTCGACATACTAGCTTCATTTACTATCTTCACTCTAGCTTTATATATAACGCTCGCTTTCCCTAAGAACGTTATTGCTACATGCCAGAAGCTCGCTCAAAGTGCTTGAAGCAACTACTGTAAACTTTGGCTGGTAAATAGGCTGGCTTAAGTTGGGAGCCATGTTACAAGGGTTATTCATAGAGAGTCTGATCTTTTGCGTAAGGTAATTTAACGAGGCATTAACTTTTAAGTCTGTCTATATATTAATAAACCATTTATTTTATTTTTACACAGTGTATAATAGTTATATAACTACCGACCTGGACCCTCTTGTATTAGGGTGTAGTAATAAACTAATATAGTTTACCTGCCTAACAGCTTTCTTATACAATATTTTATAATAAATAAATATTATTTAATTATATATATATAATTATTTTTATAATTAAATAGTAATTAAATGCTGTACGTTAAGGCTATCACTTTTAATAACGGCTGGACCGATTTTTTATGACGTTCATAATAGTCACAATTAAGTGTGAACAAGAAACATTAAAAAAGTTGCCCGAAAAATTTTGGAAATTCCGGAAAAACTGAAAGTGCTATTTTTCTATTAGGTCAGCTAGCTCATAATAAATAAGATGACATACTTACCTATAATTGTGTGTTATTTTTAAGCTTTATGTAGTTTAATGTTCCTGATTGGTTTATGTAGGCAAATATTTTATATAACTGAGTGACGAGCAGTTCTTTCACCTGACGGTAAGCAACACGGCTTGCCCATAACAGTTTCAGCACCGCCCACAACTTAGTTTTGCTAAATCTTGTGCGGTACTGCAATGCTGACTTATAAGATAAGCCTAGTAATTTTGCTTGAAATACCTTTTAAACCGGAACACAGTACTTAATGTTTGCATACTACTGCTAGGCGGTTAATTATCTGGCAAAGACACTTTCCAAGGCTCTTATAGAAGATCTACTACTAGTTGAAAAACAGTGTTAATTTATTTTAGCTTTATTCCTGTCAGTGCTACCCGTAAAGAACACAAAAACATAGTGTCTTCACCTCAATAGAGACAGTAAGAGTTAATGGATACATTCTTACTTTTACCCGGCCTAGCGCAATCTGCACTGTAGGTACGAAGCTACAAGTACATAGCCGGACACCGACGGCGGGTCGCGCGTCGTTACACGTGCCGCGTCAGAAGAGATAAGAGCTATGCGATAGAAAGAGAAGCGCTCTGTAGGTTAATATGACTGGTAGGTATGCAGCGCTCCGCGAGCTGAATTGAATTTAATTGCGTCATAGCAAGATTCGCTATTTGTTTAAATTTTCTTTGCGGAGCGATGCTTCTGTCCCTTAGTGTTCTGTGCTTTTACTTAACTTAGCGCTTTTTAGCGCAAATTACTTATTAGTCTTATAAGGGTAGATTGTATAGGAGAGTTAAAAAATAAATCTCAATAAATCTTGCGTATAATAGATTAATTCGCAATTATAACGCTCTAGGAACCAACGTCCAATTTTAGTTTAACTCATAAAGATGACTCATAAAACACGTTTTTGATGTAATCTCAAAATAAATTGTCTCTTTGTGGTAACTTAGAGCGGTTGCCGCTTATTTACAGCCAAGGTCGACATCTGGATCTTTTAAATGCATTTTAAAAATCCATTGGGAGCCTCCTTAGCCAGATAAAACTATAATTTTAACAAGAACTTCTTTCTTCCTGCTTTCTACTTTTGTACGACATTTTATATATATTTTATGTCTAAATAAAGTATTTGTTTCGTGTCTGGGTGTAATGGGACCATGGATCTCGTAGTTCCTGTTTTCCTAGTTACAGGGAATCCTAGTAAGAAGCTAGGATGGGCGTTTTATTAAATAAATATTTTACATAACCTAGAGCGCTATTGAAGAGTGAAATGTTGCATAAATTTATGCTACAATAAATTTTTATCCTAACTAATATTATAAACGTGAAAGTTTGTATGCATGGATCTTTGTTACTTTTTCACGCAAAAACTACCAAACCGATTAAGATAAACGATAATGATTAGGTATTTTATGACTTGAAATAGCACATTTTGAAAAATGCTCGAACCCGTATTTATTAATTTGACTCAATATTGTAATATATTAATAATATCAATATTGTGTATTGAATTGTATTTAATCTGAGTTTCAAGGTTCTAAGACCATCTAATAACTTTTTTCCATACAAACTTCACTCCCATTAATTCCCCCCCATAAGTATTTTTTAAAATTTTGATAGCCTATATTAGAATCAGGGTTCAGTTAAGCATATTCGTGGAAACACCATCAAAATCTCATTAGTGGTTCTTAAGTTATAGAAGTCCAGACAAACAAACAAACAAACAAACAAAAGTTTTAAAAACTGTTTTAGTATGTTTAGTTAATCATTTTAAGTCGCCCTGCTTGATTTTTTTTCGAAATACTTCCATGTACAGATTTTTTGGGTTTTACGATTTTATCATATTATGTATACTCATAGATTGTACGCTAAGCAGTTCACCTTCTATCAAAAAAGACGTGTGGCACTCGGAGACTGCCGCGGTAAAGCTATTGCATAGCATTCGGAGTGGGGGGTGTTAGGTTATTTTCGTTACGGAATTTCTGGATTCGGACTCCACGCGCAAGGCCCGCGATAGAAGCTATGCAATAGCTTAAAATTTGAGGTTATCTGTATTCGGCAAACATTTTTTTATCTATGTAATACTAGTTTATCCGGCCACTTTTTATCCGGTTAAATGTATATTAAAATATGATAATTTTACAAAAAAAAAATGAAAATATGAGGTGAGGAAAATATTGGTTTTATTTATAAGTGTCATCTAATATATTTCTTAGGAACTGTTTAAACATATAGACCCTTTATTGTTACACCACCAGAAATTATAACAAAGGGAAAACAGTAAGGGCAGTCTTGTCGTTCCGACCGATCTCTTCCAAATAACCCTTGGATGGAGAGGAGAGAGTAAATCAAATCCTATGAACGCACGCTAACAGCTGCAGCCGAACAGCTTGACCAAATCTGCTATCACAAGCTTCAAGATCCGGCCAAAATACAATTCGCTTCACTAACAAAGCCGCGTGGGCTTTAGCTCTATGCTTAAAAGCAGTTTTTTACAAGGTTATTCGTAGTTTACTTCGATGCAAAATGAAAGCGAATTTGATTTACTATTACTACCTAGCCAGATATATATCGTAGTACTACGAAACAAAATATTTTTTGACGTTGAAAAAAGAGACATCCCTGCAGAGTTTCTTGGTGCTATCTTCTCTAACGGGCGTATATCCGAAGTACTGGTAGAGTCAGTTTTTGCATTTCTTTTCTGAGCACGGACTTCAATCTGAGTATGGGAAAGAAATGGGTAGACATGCACACCTTTTTTTCAAAGTCAATATATCTTAAATTACAGTTTTATTTAGTGTTTATTTGACGTTTAAAAGTGCATTTTTATTTCTATTCGTGTATATTATAAAATAAAAAAATAAAATCCAAATCAAAATCCAATGTTAATCCAACTTTATCTATTTTGAATTTCAAATCCGTTAAGCCGTTACAACGTGAAGAAGTAACAAACATAGAAACTTTCGTAATAATAATATTAATGTGATATAACTAACTAGGGTGGCGCAGTGACCCAAAGTGAGTCTTGGCCTCCGACAATAGAAGACGCCACTTTAGTCTGTCTTGCGCCAACTCCTGCCATTCTTCGACCTGGAGCTCACGCAAGTCCTTCTCCACTTCGTGCATTAATGTGATATGCATCCAAGTAATGTGAATGACAGATTTTCCCGATAGGCGGTAAAATTGTGCGCTATATTTTGTTATCTGCTGCTACTAATACGTCAGTTCCCTTTGGGGTAGCTTTCCATCATATGACGACAGAAGCGGAAGTCAGTTGACCTGATTCACGCATGTCACTCACAGTTTATTAACATACGCTGACCACCTGTAATCAAACTTTACCATCTTAGGGTAAGTATTTGGGTATTGTCCAAAAGATATTTTTCAGAACTAGGCAGACAGCTTATTGACACGAATAAACCTACCTCTGTCTAACGTCTGTCTTCGGAGGATTTTTAAGTTCTTTGGCCACATAGCTCGCAAGTCCGGAGATAATCTCCAAAAATTTATCATCACCGGAAAAGTAGTGGGCAAAAGACCAAGAGGAAGAAGCCTTATGTGCTGGTCAGACAAATCCGCACCACACTCAATTTCAAAGTGTCAGAAGCCGTGCACAACGCTGATAGCCGGAACAGGTGGCACAGTATCATAAGGGAGAAGGTGATACCATAACATGGTCACGACCCCCAGCATTGGGAAACGACGCACGGAGGAGGGTTGACACGAAAGTAGTGTTTTAATCCATTTGATTTCTAATATATCTTACTTTGTAATGATTTTATATTTTTTAATATTTTGCGACTACCTTTTCTTTCAAAGTCATGATATTGTAAGTTACTATTTTTAACGTATTACTGAATGTTTGTGCCTATTTAATTAATATCTGTTGACTTTTAGCTTTATTTACCGTTTATTAATGAGAGCCTATGTTTTCCATCTTCAGCCAAATTGTTACTTAGCATCAGCAGCTATACAGAGCTCAATAAAAATAATTATTCTGGGTGTCAGGCTAAGGCATTCTGCATACTTTTTTAGTTTTTGAGGATGACATGGTGTTTTCCGGGCCATTTTGCTCTCTTCAGATTTGACTGTTTTTTGAAAGGTTTTCTATATATCTAGCCAGTCAATCGACCCACTGACAGGTACAGATATATGCTTGTCCTTCACTATGGAATTTTATTCGACATTCCTTATTATTTTTTTAAATGTTTGTTGTAGGTTAGTTTAGTTTTTATCATTCTATGTATTTGTACATAATTGTTAATTGGTTCAGTAAATAAAAATTTATAAATAAAAAAAATTGATTATTTTTTTACAATAGCATAAAAATATATGTACAACGCTTTATGACTAAAAAAAAAGGCAAACACGCCGTGTAGATCGCCACCGTGCGGCATGGTTCTCAGAATACTGGCGGCGTTGCCCCTTTGTATTGGCATCCTCTTCAACATTCTCTATGTAGTTATAAGTAGTTTAATTGTATCTCTACTCTTGGACCTCTTCATCGTTATATTTTTGTGTGCCTCTTTGTAACGCTTTTCACCTTGACTGATTAGCCCACCTTGGCTGTCTCTCAACAGTATCCAATACAGTTTTATAGCTACGTTACAAGCCGGTGACATTATCCCACTAGCCCACGCAGCAGACGCGGCGTCACACGACTCAAATATTATCAAATTTATAATCATAACTACAGTTGAGGAGTGGGTAATATCAATTGAAGAAAAGAGTGTGAACGTGAGCGTTTAAAATTGACATTTAGGTTGCGTCGCTTGTTTACTTTGACATTTCAAAATTGGGGAGACACCTTTTATGTACAAGCTGAGTTATGTATGTACATTATATACTTCGTCAGCACTCTTTCTCAGTATCAATCTTAGATTAATAACGTTAGGCCCCTATATTTTTTCTGAATAAATGACTCCAATTATTCGAAGTTTAAGTTTCGATATTTCTACCTACAATACCTCAGAAGTATTTGAATCAATCAGAAATTCAGAGAACAGCGGTTGAAATCTTGCAAATTTTCTATATTACAACATAGTGGCAAGCCCACTGAATCGAGAAACTGAGGGCACACAATTGTCCCGTCTTTTGTCCAATAAATCAATTTGAAAGCTTCTGTTAGATTAATTTTACAAGTTCCTAAGGACATAACATTTCAACATTGTGGAATCGAAAGCTTCTGTCAAGTTTAATTTATATATTTATATTTAGCGCTTTATCTGTTATCTTGTAACATTTTGTCTAGCGCTTTGTTTGTTAGCTTGTAATATTTTATTTTATTTGCTATCTTGCAACACTTTATTTAGCGCTTTATATGTTCGCTTGTAAAATGTTATCTAGCGCTATATCTGCTTTCTTGTAACATTTTAATAAACTTGGCCATAAACTAACGAACCTTTAGTTAGCGAGGTTTAAAAAAACCAAAGAACTATAGATAAAAAGTATATACCTACACCATTTCGTGTTTCGAAAATAATGTCAGATCTCAGTAAATCACAGTTCTGTATGTAAAGTCATTTAGCTGTTCCCTTCTTGATAAAACTTTTACACATGGGCCGGAAGCCACGATCCAAACTTTAATACTATCGTGAATAAAGTAGTTTGATCACTAATCATTTGGTTGAACTAATTTCAAATGGAGCACCTGAGTGAGTGAGTTAAACAGTGACTAAACTTGAAGGAAACGATGTTTTTTGTTAGTTCCAATTTCAACTCATTTAGTGCCCAAATTATAACAATGTACGTTATATTAGTTTACAACTATAATTATATTATCTGTGAGATAATTCCCTTCCACATAATTAAAATGCGGGAATTGTTTGGCCTTGAAGCAGGCCTAGCGCACTCCGCACTGTAGGTACGAAGCTACAAGTACCTACTCGTACATAGCCCGACGGCGGGTCGCGCGTCGTTATACGTGCCGCGTCAGAAGAGATAAGAGCTATGCGTTAGAAAGAGAGGCGCTCTGTAGGTTAATATGACTGTTAGGTATGCAGTGTTACGCGAGCTGAATTAAATTTTATTGCGTCAAAGCATGAGTCGCTATTTGTTTAAATTTCTTTGCGGAGTGATGCTTCTGTCTCTTAGTATTCTGTGCTTGAAGTCACAAAATAGTAGAAAATGACGGTGGTTGACCCGTTTAATATTTTTCTACTGTTTAGAGGCTTGCCTAGCCTGCTCAACTCTACTACGAGAGCGGAAACTATGTGTTTTTTTTGTAACTGAATGACGAGAGGAGCAAATCGTTTGACTGATGGTAAGCAACGCCCCTGCCCATAAAAGTTGCAGCTACACCCAGAAAATTCTGCGAGGCATTGCACTGCCCTCGTTATTTTCAGACAATTAGCTCTTAAGTCTCATAATGCCTAGTAATTTCGCAGGCTGCAATGCCCTTCAAACCAAAACACAGTATTGCTTGCGCACTACTGCTTAGCGGCAGAATTACTGATGATGTGGAATTTAATATTACTTTTATCAATAAAAAATTTCATGCATCGATGACTGCAAATCTCACAGCATCGTCTGTGAAGCTTAGATACTGTCAACGAAGTGTTCCAAGTTAGTGCCGTGTAAAGCAGACTTCATGAAAGAAAAGTTATTATTTTCGAGCTGTCAAAACTTGGAGCTCGCCAGTTTGGTGGCCATATTTCACAATATATGCGGCAAAATAACAAAATATTATATTTCGGTTAACTATTAGCGCCATAAATTTAAACCGGATAAGGGAAGAGGGGAAATATTTTAGTAAATGCAACAAGATTGAAGCTTGGTGTTGGTTAGACATTTTTTAAAGGAGTGCATCTTTAATGGAGAACTTTACTTCTCCTTGCACTTATTTCTAAATAGGTTATATACCATAGTCTTGTAGACTATCATCATCCATCTGCATTTTTTGTTTGAACTAGGTAACTTCAGATACAGCACAGTAAACACGACTCCCGGTTTTGTTTGACTTTCTGAACTTTTGTTCCAGTTTCAATAGCCTCTTTTGTTCCATTAGTATTTATCTTGCGCTAGAATTCACTTTCTGCAACTTTTATTTAAATTCCAGAGCTTCCAACTTAAACAAAGACTGTGGATCTAGCAATTAAGTTACAACGTAAACATTTATGAAACATTGTCACACGACATCTCGCGACGATCAGTCCACGTTTGCGAACCCTAATCAAATGATTGATGCCGCCTGAAGTGAACCCCGCATTTGATAACGGCTTCGAGCTCCGCTCCGGGTCTCTATATCCGAACTCGTTTAAGGAAATATCTCTTACTTCAATCTGTTTCTCGAGAACTATTCGATTTTAGAGAAACCAACTCTAGGCGCTGGTTGCTATGCATCCCTTTTGTCGCCACTAATTTGCTTTACCCCGCGCGGACGCGCGACTTCAAATTAATTGCACTGCAGCGTATTCAGCTTGAGGAAGGTCGGCCAGTTTTAAAAGCAATTAAAAACGTTCAAAATAGTTTAAATCAGGTTTATGCTGCAATGTCCGACCCGGTCCGTCCCGGCCGAGACATCTGCAGTATGGGTGTTGATCGAGGGCTCGCACTGCAGAAAACATGGATGTCCTCGGATGTGACGTAGCGAGAGCAGGCTCTTTGTGCGGGTGGATCGCGGAGTCGCTAGTCGGCTCGGGGGCGGGCGGGCCGAGCCGCCGAACGCAAGAATGCGGGCGTGCGTGCGGGAGCCGGTGCGGCAGGGGTGTGCGGGGCGCGGCCGGGGGATGCGTCGGTGGAGCGGGGCGAGGGCGGCGCGGGCCAGCGCGTGCCGCAGACGCCGCAGTAGCGTGGAGGCGCCGCCGCGGCCGCTCGCCACCACTCGCCACCTCACGGCGCGCCCGCCCGAGCGAGCGCGGACCCGCACCCGCGCCGAAACGGCTCACTCGCGCTCCGAAACGCCGGCTCGAATTCCCGATGGTGGTTCCCGCGTATCGAACGCACGGCGACCGCTCGCACGTGCGGCCCGCGATTGTGTCGCCGCTGTAAAAGTGTCACCCTCGCCGCCGCAAGGAGCGAGTTCGAATTCAGGTTGAGTGCTGTCATATCTTTAAGGATTCAACTTTCGGACTCAGCGGCGGTCGTTGTATTAACTTCCGCCTCCGTCGTCGATCTCTTTCCCCTTCTGTTGTTTCGAATCCATCGTACTGGAAGGTATCGGTGCCATTGTCTCGCAATTGCGAATTTGAATGTTAACCGCCGATATTGTGCCGGGGCCCAGAGCCAAGTTATATAAATGGTAATGATTTCAGAATAGGTATCATGTTTTGGGGGCATTAGACTTGTGCTCGATCGGCGACGAGCAGCGAGCTCGTCGAGCAGTTCCGGCGCGCGGCTGGTCGCGGCAGGCCCTGGGTATCGAATGTCGATACTGGATGCAATTATTATTAAAGTATATGTTCGTTATTTTAGAGGCGCTACGTCGCGTACGACGGTAGCCGTCTCACGCGACGACTACCATACATTTCATTTAAATGATATAACCGATTTGTTATATTAAATTTAGTTTTGCGATAGTATTTGAAATGTCGCCAAGAGCTCAGCCAGAAAGCACCATCTACAAAATATTAATGTCACTAAATGCGCCATTAAAGCAAAGATAGCCTCGAACGTCATAATTTAGCCTATATTTTAAAATATCCTTTTTATTAAAAATACACATTTTGTCTGAGTTTTCTTTCCGCTTTGCTCGTAATTTATTGTAATAGTTGTATTTGGTGACACGACGTCTATTTCGACCGATAAAATGACGTTATAATTATTTTCTGTATTAAAATGATGATTGACTGACTGTCTGGGTGTCTGACACCTGGGTGTCGGGTGGGTGTGTGTCGTCATTACTGGCGACGGTGTCGGCAGTCAGCAAGTCAGCACTGTCAACTGTCGGACTACAGTGGTCTCATTAGTCCGATTGCTGAGTGACTTTTTATATTTTATCGCCACAACTGCGCCATACGCGGCAATTTCCTGCCGTGGCCATTCACTTTCAGCTTCAGCTTTTTTTGCCCATTAGCAACTCTACCTCTTGAAAAGAAACGTGTTAACGTGTTCACTAACTACTAGGAAATTTAACATTAAAGTTTATGTAGGTATGTTTACTTTTATAGAATTATGACATAACTACTGCCTTAGCAACCCACATGGTGGCCTTTGTTCGTTTATGAAGGTTTTTCTTTTGCTCTACATATTTAATAACTCTACCAAACGATTTGAAAAACATGAATCGGACTTTTGTAGAGACAACTTCCTCTTCCGATGGATTATATTAACTTTGCATATTCAATAAAAGTTTGCGGTTCAACGAATGTACGTGGTTAATGAAAATCTGACTGAAAACAAGATTTATTCCAATTAGTTTCAAAATAAAACAAAAGCCCAACCCGAATAATTCTTGATTTATTCGGTACCCCTACTTAACCGAATTAATGCGACCTATGTAAACTACCCTTTTTATTATATTTCTTACATTTCTGTGATAAAGTATCTTTTAGATAAACCTTTTAAGGAGTTACTAGTTACGTAAAGATAGTTTTCAGTTAAAAGAACGCGAGATAAAACTGCTTACGTCTAGATTCATATTGGGTTGCCATTTATAAATATCGCAAACGACTTTCATGAAAAAAAATATGTGCGATGTAAATTGCATACAATTTAAAAAATGCTAAACAATACACAGTACAAAATATACGTGGTTTACCTGCGAATTTAACTGTTTATAAAAATTCTTCTACGTTTTATTATAGAGAATTGCTCTAGATTTTCTCATCCTCTTTAGCATTATGATGGTGTCTCGGGTTGTATGACAAGTCGACCCATTATGATTTTCCCACATTTTTGAACCTTTAAAAAAACGCATCAAAATCCGTTGCGTAGTTTTATAGATTTAAGCATACATAGGGATATAGGGACAGAGAAAGCGACTTTGTTTTATACTATGTAGTGATAAGGGTCTCAGTTTGTGATAAACCGTGTTTTTACTATAAACAAATCAGTTTCGCAATGAAAATGTTTGCTCTACTCCCTCTTGTAGGTATTCTTACATGCTATGTGTGTAGGTATGTCTATATACCAACATCAACATATATATACGTAGGTAGGTAAAGTTAAGGTACATATTTCTATTTTTCACGGTGTTACGACACTATATTACCTACTTAATATAATTACCATATTGTGTCCAAGAAATATAACATTATGTCGCCGAAAATGTAGGTAGCCCTAATTAAAAACGAAATTAGGGTAAAAGGGTGTATCGATTCGTTTAAAGGGTTGGCTAAGCCTCTTTTATATTGTCGGATCGGCAGTAACTTTTACGCCTTGAAATCATATGTAAAAATACATCATCATCAGCCCATCAAGTTCCCACTGCTGGGACTCGGGCCTTCCCTTCTGAGAGAGTATGGGCCATAATCCACCACGCTGGCCCAGTGCGGGTTGATGGATGTCACATGTCCTTGAATTTTCGTGATAAATTCTTGGACATGCCGGTTTCCTCACGATCTTTTCCTTCACCGTTTTTATAGCGAGTGTTAAGTCCGCACATAACTTCAGAAAGTCAGTGGTGCGGGGCCAGCGGGATTCGAGCTCGGGTGCGTCGGATCGAAAGTCGCACGTGCTCCCACTGAGCCACACTAGCTCTTTCTTAAAAATACATATATACCTATACGATAATGGCAATGCCAGTAAATTTACTAATGGCAAAGCACTGGTAGAGTCAGCTTTCGCATTTATTTTCTGAGCCCAGATTTCAATCTGAGTATGGAAATTAAATAAATGGGTAGACATGCATACCTGTATTTAACCGACTTCGAAAAAGGAGAAGGTTTTCCGTTCTATTGTATTTTGTTTCGTTTTTATGTTTGTTACCTAAAAACTCCGTCAAATAAGAACCGATTTTGAAAATTCTTTGCATTGGGTTCAGTATAGCCAAAAAAAACTAAATATTTGGTACAGCTACGAAGTGGTTCCGTATAAATTTCATCGATATTTGACCTTGGACTTCGAAGATACATTGAAGTCGGTTTTTGTTTTTTTTCTAAAATATATTACTGCTGATTTAGTGTAGGTTTTCTTCAAATACTATTTTATATAAATCAAAATATTTACATTGTAGGTATACAACCCCAACAATCATTTTACAAATCATATTTTGTACAATTATTGTGAAACATGATGAAATTTTCTTAATTATTGCATGTTTTTATGTTTTAACAACTGATATTTATAAAAGTATAATTATAAGAAACTATCTTTTTATTATTTAATTTATTGCTTCGCAATTAACAGATAACTTTGCTGTTGTTTGCATTCAACTTATGTAAACTTTTCTAGAACAAATTTCAATATAATAATTTCAAAGTCCGCGATCCGAATTAACTATTAATAAATACTAACAAAAATAATAAAATCACTTAATTACATTTTCTTCTCATCCTGAGAATATTTTTATGTGTACATCATCTGCGGAAACTGACATGTCATCACAAAGTTCATGGTAGGTGACATCCGCTGCCCCGCAATGGGCCAGCTTGGTAGACTATGGCCTTCACTCTTTCTGTGAAGGCTCACATCCCAGCATTGGGAATTTAGTGAGCTGATTATGAAATATAATCAGTAAATAAAACTACGACGGTTTAATAATTTTGATTCTTTTATTACATGAGGAAAAATATTGCTGTATCTGCACTCATATAGGCTAAAGTTTTAATGAAAATTATACGTAGATTATTTTTATTTATTGAAAAAGTCTTCACTCAGTTGCCTTTTCACTGCAGGTATGCTAGTGAAAAATTGATCTAAGTCAATGTGACAGATGACATCTCAAAGGATGGTGAAAGCAAAGAAAACTAAATATACTATTAAAGTGTCTAGGAAGGAAGAAAGGTCATTATGAATAAATTCGCTGTTATTCCAATCCGATAATCTGAATCCGTAAAATCGCAAACGTAGCCGACTAGGCCCTTTATGGCTGAAGTTTTTAAATAGCTGTTTAAATAACTTATAATTCTCTCGTCGGATTTTGAATATAAAATAAATTCATGCAGCGGGCCGAGCCTAATGATGTTTTGAGGAGTCCTCTGTGATGGGCGGTCCCCCTCGTGAATTATTTTCGGGATTTGTCATTTCGTCACAATGAGTTTCACAAAATGGTATATATATTTTTTTGTTTTTGTTGAATTTCTCTTTATCTAAACTAACCTTTTAAATCTTAAATTTCTGTTTCGTGTTGAACAACATAAAACAAGTGTGGCGTAATATCAGCAAATCAACAATGAGTTTCACAAAATGGTAAAAAATGGTATAATTGTATTTAATTGATAATTTCTCTCAATCAATCAAATCAATGAAAATCTCTTTGTCTACCTTCTATTTACTAAAAATGTTAAATGTCTATTTTATTTTAAAGAATATAAAATAGGTGTGGCGTATTATCAGCAAATCAACATTGAGTTTCACAAAATGTTAGAGAATGGTATAACTGCCTTTTGTTTTTATTGATAATTTCTCTTTATCTAAACTAACACATTTTAAATCTTTATTTCTGTTTTGTTTTATAGAATATAAAATAGGTGCGGCTTAATATCAGCAAATTAACAATGAGTTTCACAAAATGGTATAATTGTTTTTTTGTTTTTATAGATAACTAGCTGACCCGGCAAACGTTGTTTTGCCATATAAATAAAAAAAAAATTTAGGGTTGGACTACCCCTAACATTTAGGGGGATGAAAAATAGATGTTGGCTGATTCTCATAGATACCGGATAAGCACAAAAAAAATTATCAAAATCGGTCAAGCCGTTTCGGAGGAGTATTGCAACGAAAACTGTGACACGAGAATTTTATATATTAGATTTCTCTCAATCAATCAAAACCTCTTTGTCTACCTCCTATTTACTAACACTTCTTAAATCTTAAATATTTGTTTTGTTTTGAAAAACATAAAACAAGTGTGGCGTTAGATCAGCAAATCAACAATGAGTTTCACAAAATGGTATTTCTTTTTTTTTCTTATTCATAAATTCTCTTTATCTAATCACACACCTTTTATATCGTAAATTTCTTTTTTGTTTTGAAGAAAATAAAATAGGTGTGGCGTATTATCCGCATGATTTGCTGATAATAGGCCACACCTTTATTATAAACTAGCTGCGCTCCGCGGTTTCACCCGCGGATTCTCGGGAAAAGTAGCCTATATTCTATTCTAGGATCCAAAGTAACCACATACCAAATTTCATCAACATCCGTTCAGTAGTTTTAGTGTGATTGAGCCCCCATCAAACATCCATCTGTCCCCACGAACTTTTGCATTTATAATATTGCTAGCTGCGCCCTACGGTTTCACCCGTGGTTTCCCGGTATAAAAAGTAGCATATGTGTTATTCTGATGTATAAGCTATATTATAGTAAAGTTTCATCAAAATCCATTCAGTTGTTTTTGCGTGAAAGAAAAATAAACATACATCCATACATTTCTACAAAGTTTTGCGTTTATAATATTATTAGGATTAGGATAGGATGGTTGCAAAATTATTCGGGAAAGTTATATTTCGAATCCTTAACTTAGCAATATTTGATAATTGTACAGTTTATGTTGAAACGCTCGGTAAATTTCCTTTCTTTATCTCTATATAACGAAACCAATTAAAAGTGGTAAGACAACGGTTGAAGCAGTATATAATTATGCCGAAAACGACGCTTGTTACTCATTTTTTAACCGACTTCAAAAAGGAGGTTTACAATTCGACGGTATGTTTTTTTTTTTTTTTGTGTGTGTTTGTTACGCGATTACTCCGCCAATTATGCATTTATTTCGATGATTCTTTTTTTGATTGGTAATACTTCAAAGGTGGTCCCATATAAATTTTATCGAAATTCATTCAGTAGTTTTTGAAAAAAATAGCAAAAACAAAAAAATATAAGTTTAATCTTCAAGTCGGTTCTTGTTTTTTTCGTAACCAACTTTCTAAAGGTGGAGGTTTGTATTCGACTGCTTCACCTGCTTCACTTAGGGTTGACTTCCGGTGAGGGAACTCCTCAACGGTGAATAGTACAGGCACAACATTTCGTAAATGGATTTAACCATAATAGCCTGTTCTAAATTCTATCATGACATGGCAGATACACCCAGGATTGACTTCCGGCGAGGGAACTCCTCAACAGAGAATAGGACAGACATGAAATTTTTTTGTACATGCATTTAATTGTGATAGCCCGTTTTAAACTTCGTCATGATGTGGCTTCTAAATCATAAAAGCTTGTCTTTAAAAACTTTTTGAATTAATTTAATTAAAACTTGTTTTTCACTAAAAAAGTTAAAATAAATTATTTTTCAAAAAAAACTAAACCGACTTCAAAACCACCAATGGCACTCAAAAGTAAAAAATAAATTAATATAATTATCATAAGCGCTACCCACTCATATATTTGAAGTCGGTGCCAGCCAAGTCTAAAAGGTAGTAGATAAATACTACCTACAAGTAGTACTTACTATATACATAGTATTTATCTACTACCTATTAGACTTCGCTGGCACCGACTTCAAATATATGAGTGGGTAGCGCTTATGATAATTATATTAATTTATTTTTTACTTTTGAGTGCCATTGGTGGGCCACTGAGAATTTCCTCGAAACACCCGACGCTCTAACATTTAGTAAAAGGAAATGTTAACTGATAAATAAATGCATGATGGAGTATTTTTTATTCCAAAGAAAAACGTAATATTATAATTTTTTTATTTATTTTATAATTCTTAGTTGTTTGGTTCTACGATTTATTGCTTCATTGACATAAAGTAATTTTCAGAAAAGTTTTAATAGAAATTTAAATGTTGTACATCCGGGAATAACTATTCTTGGAACGTTTAGTTTTTCATCTCCCTGCTTGTATTAAATGTTTAATAAGAGAGAATTTTATTCTCAGTAGGCTAACGTTCAATTTACATTTATCTGCTACTTAACTCTGCTACTTGTCTCGGTGTGTCGCAATACTCGGTGTTTAGTATTGCGACAAATACTTAACATTGTTAAAGTTTTATAATTAAGTTTAAGTTTAATATTTCTTAGCTTAATTTAAAACAAATAAATTTAAATATTTTTGTACCACATAATAATTTTACCTACGAGTACATAATAGTTTGTAACTAGCACATTTTTTGGGAGAAGCCACTGGCTCACGAAAAACAGTTTAACCTAGTTCGGGAGCCAATGGATTCACTACTACTCTGTAAAAATATCTATTATGTCACAATAAATTATTATTATTATTATTGTGTTAGTCACTCTTGCTTGAGATATTCTTTTAACTCTTGAAATCTAGAGAACTACCTGGCGCTGGTAGTATAACCTGAGCCAAACTTGATGGCGGCTTGCTGGCGCATCACGTGATCTGCGCAGATACAATTTTGTATGCGATTTTGTTACTGCGCAGGTCACGTGGTGCGTCTGTCAGCCGCCATTAAGTTTGGCGCGAGTTACACTTATGTTTTTTTCTCATAATGATTAATCTTTGCTAACAAGTCAGGCACCTTTCTGGATATTTTGCTGATTCTCTCAGCTTGTCCGTTTGGACTATGAAATAGCTAAGAGAGATAGAATTTTTCAGTTAGATAGGAAATTACTTTTAATTTGTGTACAAACTTTCCAAATAAAAAACGCTTATATTGTCTAAATCTCTAATTTATAAATAGTATAATAACTCTTAAAAAGAGGGCACTAAAATGAAACGTGTAAGCGTATTTTTCAATAGCAGTTAGTATTCATCTTCCGTGGTGCCATCATTGCTATCGGAGTTTATAGACCGCCCGAAGTCTTACGACATGGCCTGAGACAACAACTGGGACCGACGAAGCACGGTAGCGGTCAGATGTAAATACCACACAAACGGTCACCCATCCAAGTAGTGTCTGCTGCGAACGTTACTTAACAGCTGATCAGATAAGAACGACTAGGCAAGCTACGCTATTAGCTTTAATAATAAAGCTGTGCGATGAAAAACACTTCAGCGCGTGATTATTGGAAAAGAGATTACATAGACTGCGTTTTTCATTTGCTCCAACTTTTTAATAATCCATTGCATTCACCAGCACTGGTGCAAACCTAACTTTGCCGAGTACTTATTGCACTGGTACCTATTAGTATTTTTCTCTTAATATCTACATACGTAGCATAAAGTAAAAACAGAAATAACTTTTACCTATTTATGGGTACGTTTATTTTTGAATATACAGTTCACTTAATTTTTTTCACCTTTCGCAGGATAAATTATACAGTATAGTACAAACAATCTAATTAATAAACTATTTTGTAACCTCAACATAGTACCATTTACAAACTTTGATTAAATAACTAGTTGTAACCGGCATGCGTTGCAATGCATTGTAATGCATTGCATTGCAAAAAATTACAAAATTATGTCTACATAATTACATTAAATCTGGCATTGCAATGCCAGATTTTTTGGGCCAGAAATCCTCGCGGGGTACACAGAAAAACCCACCAAATTTTCATCACAATCGGATCATTGGTTTAAGAACGCATCTCTATAATTTATTTAACAAACATGCAAACATTTATTTTTACGATTACCTGAATATTGTATGTGTTTTATTTATTTCTATTGAAATGTTTGTCTCGCCTTTTCTCGGTTCGTTTTAAGGTTAGTTTGCGGATTTTTGTACTTCAATTGCAGAATAAGAAAGTATCCTCTTTACGTTTTCTGTCGACTAAGCCACCATTCTCTAATTCCAATTACTGAGTTTCACGTTTTTTAGACATTCGACAACTTTGTGCTAATTTTTTTTTGTTCTTTTTCTTTTCATGAAAATTGATAATAGAAAAGATTATTACGCGGTTTCAACGAAGCTTTAAAGAGCGCTCATGTACATGGATATTTTAGGAGAATTTTATCGCAACTATTTCTTCAGTGTTTTGTAATTTAAGTTTTCTAAAAGTACCTACATTAAAATGTTTGAAATGTATGTTAGAGAATTATAGCATAAAATTACCTCCTAAAAAATTATTAGAACTTGTGTCATATATAACATATAGAATGAAATTAACTCATAATAATCACAATAGGCTATTACATAAAGTAATACATCAATAATAAAAAACAATGATATTACAATAAAATAAATTAACAATACATTTAATACTTAATATTTAAAATAGGATTACACTTATAGGGAGCGCGCTTGCGACTATTAACACAAACCCATCCCTACATATAATTTTGTTAAATAAATTCTTTAACAAAATGTTGTGACCATCCAACTTGGCGCACATTTTAGTACCCCAAATACATCGCTCTTTAATTCCACTTCTTCTTTAGCCTTTTAGTATTTTCTACCAATTGACTGGTGTAGGCCTATTTTTCCCGGTTTTGGGCAGTGGGAGTCCAGTTGCTGCCCGCCACTTTTTTGATATCGTCTTTCCATCTCATCTGTCTTTCCCTACTGGCCTTTTATAACCATTTGGTCTCCACTCAAAGTGTTTTACACCACTAATCTTGTTTCCGGGCAATGTGTCCTGCCCACACCCACTTCAGTTTGTCTGTTATTTTGCCTATATCTGTGATCTTGCTTTTACTTTTGAGCTACTCATTCGTTTTTCTGTCCCTCAGTGTTATGCCAACCTATATCCTTTCCATCGCCCTTTGTGCCCCTATCACTCAATTCCACTAATCCATTGATTTTAGCATGATATACGCAAATGTTTAAGTCAATCTTATTACCCAAAATACTATGCCCACATTACGCAATTCCGAGTTTAAATTACGATTGAATTTTAACAATTTAAGCACCAAAATCACTGTAGAAAGCAAGGTCATTAACACCAATGCTTCACAGTTTTCCACGCAACATTTTTGTTACCCAGTCGGCATTGAAAGAACACTAGCCAATCGATATCATGTGCTCAGCCTAACCGCTCAAGTGTGCGATTGAAACCGAATAACCTATTTCTTATAATAAATGCATTTTAGAAAATGTCATGACGCAGCCTATCTTCTATGCTGCATGACTTGCCCGCAAAATAGAGTCCGCCTCCATTCCCGCTTCGTTTCGTTTCGTTTCAGTAAATGTTCTACATTTATTCAGGCTTCTCTAGAACCTTACTCAACAAATATTTCAGAACGAAATCTCAAATAAAATATTCTATTTAAGAATCTTATAAATTGTGAGGCTAGTGAAAATAACACCCACAAAAAATACAACACAACACTCCGTAAAGGGTCTCTATTTAGTTTATGAGTGACTAGTAATAGGGGATCGGACAACTTTTCAGAAAGTGTTTTAAATTAACCATAATGAATATATATAGCCAAGAAAAATACTATTTTAATTTAATAAAGTTCTAAAAGTTCGTAAAACGATGTTAAAATAAAATATTATGTTTCACTTCTAAACATGTGACGTCATATGAAGGCAGAAAACAACAAACGCTACGAAAGAAAACTTGCAAAGAGATTTGAATACGTTTTGTGAAATTTGGGGACCATATTATCGTAATGAAACGAAAAAAATAAACAACAATAAATTCTATGAAAACCAAAAACGTAAAATAAACACAAGCTTGGCACACGGAATTTCCCTTCAAATGACGTCATGCGCTGTGATTGTTGTTTCGTTTGAAATGAAGAACAAATTAAAAATGTCAGTTATTATATTTTATTTATTGATTTAAAAATATAAGTCATTATTTCACAAAAATATTGAATGTTCTTTCTGGATCGACGATATTCGTGCTTTTTACATTTTTCTCGATAACTGTCTGATCCCCTATTATAAAGGGGTGTTTTATGTGTCGTAATTATAGAGAGTTTTGTCGTGAATGTTGGACGTACGAGTAAATCTTCCAAATGGCAGGAATTAGTTCACCTTTCGAGAAAGTGTATAGAAATAGGATTTATCTCGGCTCATAATCCTATGTTCAGGCGGTCGGACGCCAGGCCGGTCGCCGTAAAGCTAAACTTAATTAATTATTAAGATAATAGTCTAAAATTCAAAGCCAAATAGTTTAATTTTTTCTTATGTAACTTAGTGACGAGACGCGCTGGTCGTTCGCCTGATGGAAAGCAACACGCCTGCCCATAACAGTAACAGCACCACCCAGAGCCTTGTTTTGAAAAATCCTGCGCGGCGCGGCACTGCGCTCGTCACCCTGAGACAATTAGCTGTTAAAACTCATAATGCCCAGTAATTTTGCCGGCTATAATGCCCTTCAAACTAGAACACATTACATGAGTTTATTAGACATTGCAAATCTTGCTTCGTCTAAATACAAAAATTTATAGTATCTTACAAAAATTCGGTATAGTAACATAAACTACGTATAGCTGGCCTAGCGCACTCCGCACTGTAGGTACGAAGCTACAAGTACATAGCCGGACACCGACGGCGGGTCGCGCGTCGTTACACGTGCCGCGTCAGAAGGGTTAAGAGCTATGCGATAGAAAGAGATGC
Organism: Petrophora chlorosata; assembly: GCA_951640565.1. Lineage (NCBI taxonomy): Eukaryota > Metazoa > Arthropoda > Insecta > Lepidoptera > Geometridae > Petrophora > Petrophora chlorosata. The sequence continues at coordinate 3,906,796 of OX621188.1, forward strand.
GCTCTGTAGGTTAATATGACTGGTAGGTATGCAGCGCTACGCGAGCTGAATTGAATTTTATTGCGTTGTAGCAAGAGTCGCTATTTGTTTAAATTTTCTTTGCGGAGTGATGCTTCTGTCCCTTAGTCTTCTGTGGTGATAGGTCGTATGCAAGAGCCCGTCTGGGTTGGTACCACGAGTTTGCCAATTATTCTGTCGCCAAGCATTGTTGCGCTTTACTGAGTTCCGGTTTGAATTTTCACCAGATATTGTAGCCAGCGAAATTACTGGGCATTTGAGATTCAACATCTGATGACGGACCGATGAGCGCAATGCAGTGCTACGCAGTACATATGATATTAAAACCGACATTATTGAGACCTTTGAGAGATTCCTAGCAGTGGGACAGTTTAGGTTAGTAAAAAAAATTGTTATGGGCAAGCGTGGTGCTTACCATCAGGGGAACGACCTGCTCGTCTCAATAATCAGTTCCATAAAAAATACATTCCTATTATTGCATTTGCACACTAAAGACACTATTTGATACTGTGCAGCTTATTTATGTTGTAATTATAAACGCGCGGCAAACTTCAAAGAACCAACTAATTCTCGATAAATTATTTCGCGCTCAACTCATTAGTATTGGCACTACTAAAATATAAAGCGGTAGATCGTAACGACCTATCTCATAATTTATACTCCAATGCGTCACAAATTGGTTATATATGTAACTTTATATCTAAGTATATATTATTTCTATACGTCTAATTTCGCTGCACTATAAATAAAAGTTGCATTGAGACTAGACGACATAAGTACGGTTGATGACACTACGGCTGATTTACGTGTTTACGTATTTACGTGAGTTTACGTCTGAAATAGACGAGTTGCCGTGTCTATGACAACGGGACGGCGTGAATTCGATTGATAGAAGCGATTTGTCGTTTCATTTCGCGCAGCGTTGTATAAATAGTATAATTTTTATGTAGCCTCTGTGGTGTAGTGGTTCGGCATGTTGTTGGCTTAAATCACATACATCATTGAGGTTGTGTGTTCGATTCCCGCGGCGGGATAAATGTTTGTGCACAGAATAATAAAATAAGCGTAAGCATTTATTTCATGTCTGGGTGTTGTGGGACCATGGTCCTCATAGTTCCTGGTTCCCTAGATACAGGGAATCCTAGTTAGTGGCCAGGATCTATGTATGTGATTGTTGGGCGTAAAAAAAGTCTTAAGGTGACGAGCGCATTGCAGCGCCGCTCAGGATTTTGCGGAACAAATTCTGGATGGTGCTGTACCTGATATGGGCAGGCATATTGCTTACCATCAGGCAAACGACCAGCTCGTCTCGTCATGAAGTAACATAAAAAATAAAAATATAAACCTTATTAAACAGTGGGTCATTGAATAAATGTGGCAAGAAGGCGAGAAACAATGTTCAGGGTAAGGCTACGTTTTCACTAGTAATCTGGAAAACATGCTATAAAAATTGCTAGTTGTAAACGTCATGAAGATGTTCAAAACGCTATTTTCTAGTGGTTCGCTGTGAATTGAGACCTTGATCAAAGAAAACTAAATATTACTACCCTTGACCATGTTTCGAACCTTACACATCTCAACAAAACCCAGATCGCTCTACCTCATGTTTAAACCTTCAAATTCTATTGTCAAATTCTGTTGAGCCTTTGAGTCACATTTCATATAAATCCGAACAATTTTCGGAAAAACATTGTAAATTAATCATTGATACATACAAAACACAAGTTCCAAATGCGCTAATTGTCACAATACGTTACTTCCTCGGACGGAAATATTGTATATACATACGCGATAAATTCATTTCCTCTTCTTAGTCATTCACTCTTGTGATAGTGGTCGTGGTCATCTGCTGGAGCGTTTATTATATGTTGCGCACGCTTCACAATGTGTGGGCATTTTACTCTGATGGTTGCCTTTCTCGTGTCTGCAAGGGTCGTTCAAAGACCTTAGAAATCCGTTTCAAATCGTAATGAAAAACATTGTCAGCCTCCATCCCCGCGACGGGTAAATGTTGGCGCACGAATAAAAAGCGCAAGCATTTGTTTCGTTTCTGGGTGTTGTGGGACCATGGTCCTTGTATTTCCTGATTAGATACAGAGAACCCAAGTTAGGGGCAAGGATAGGGTAGTATGTGATAATTCGGCGTATTTATTTATTCAGTTATCAAAAACAGTATATTGAAGGTGCTTCTGAACAAGAATACATTTTATCAAACAAAAAACCGACCTCAATGTATCTTCGAAGTCCAAGGTCAAATATCGATGAAATTATATGGGACCACTTCGTATCTATACTGAACCCAACGCAAGAATAATTTTCCAAATCAGTTCATGAATGACGGAGTTCCGAGTTAACAAACATAAAAAAAACATACAATTGAATAGAGATTCTTCTCCTTTTTTGAAGACGGTTAAAAAAGATATTCAAGGTTCGTTGTTGTCCACATCAATTTTCACATCATGAGTATTTAATAAAATGATAATGGAAACTGTCTTCGTAAAAGTTAACTTCATTTAACATCCTTTGCGCAACTGAATCGAAAAAGAAGAAACATTTATACATTCTTGTGTTTAAACAATGTTGTCTAGTGAATACGTGGCTTGATTCTACAATGCATACAGATAAGTAGTTTCAATTAAAGAAAGCCACGATTTAAGCGTCGTTTGAATGTATTTAGATTGACAGAGCACTGATTTGATTGCACTGCGGAAAAGACTCGACAAAAAGATTTGGTTAGCACAAAGTAGTGATGTAGCTTTTTGCCGGACGAAAATTGGGCATCCGGCGTATTTAGTAATAGGTTCTTTTTCTTAGGAAGAAGTAAAAAAAGAAGTAAAATTTGCAAGCCATTACTTCTTCTAAAGAAGAAAAAGAAGTAATAGGTTTTAAATTTTAATAAAATGCAATTCCTAAGGCTTCCGGCATATTTAGTAACAGGTTCTTCTTCGTCTTAAGAAGATACAATGATTTATTAGTCTGCGAATCTAGGTATATACATATGTAATTGTTATTAACGGATAGTTTCTCTAGTTCCGCCATACTGGCATACAGACATGGTCACAAGTTAATTAGTACAATAATAAAACAACAACGACATTGACTAAATTATGAATAATAATAATAAAAGGATTTATAATTGCGATGTCAATCAAAAAATAATAATACAAATGTCAAAATGAAAATAAATTATAACAAATTAAAATTGTCAAATTATCAGTATACCAATCAGACATTATATATTAGTCAAATTCTGTTTTGTCATCTATAAATTCCTCAATGGTGTAGTAAGCTTTTTTTATTAGAAATTTAGAAGAAGTGGAAGAAGAAGAAATATTCGGAACCCATTACTTCTTCTTCTTCTATAGAAGAAGAAGAAGAAATTGGTTCCAAATAGAAATACTATACTATAGATCCGTTTACAAAACAACAACACTAAATCCTTAATTATCGAGTACAAAGAGGTCTTACCGCTTAAAGCGATCTCTTCCAGACGAGGTCTGTCAATTATGTTGGACATCTACAAAACTAATTGATGTTATAGCAGCTTAAACCTAGAAACCAATTCAAGCTCTTATCCTTAATATAGGTTGATTAAAGCTAGATGCGAGCCTGAGTAAGTTAAGCGAGCAAACAAAAGCTGAAGGTTCCAATATACGAACAGGTGGTATTTACTGGTGGTAGGTTTCTCGAGGACAAGCGCAGTGCAGCGCCGCGCAGGATATTGCAAAACAAAGTTCAGGTTGGCGCTGTTATTGTTATGGGCTGGCGTATTGCTTACCATCAGGTAAACCAGCACGACTCGTCATTTTGATACATAAAAAAAATACGATCAAATCTTTACTTTTCATTTTTTGTTTGTGAACAGTAGTTGCACTAAGCACCATTACGTCTTGAATTACGGCATGGATTTGCCCGATAGACAAATGTATTGCAGACCAATTCGAAGCTTATCCTAATACGTTAACTTTTGTTTTTATTGTTCTGAGTGATGAGACGAACAAGTCTTTCGCACCACGCCCATAACAATTGCAATGCCATCCAGGACTTTTAATACCATAAAATGCGTAGCACTGCATTGCGCTCATTCGTCCCGAGATATCAGATATTAAGTCTCATATGCCCAGTAATTTCGATGGCTACAATGCCCTTCAAACCAGAACACAGTAATTTTAGGGTACTACTACTTGGCGGTAGAATAACTGGCAAAGTTGTGGTACCTGTTTATTTGCAACGGTCCTACACGAGACAATGAAGGTAACTTCGACATACGCTGGTAACTCAACCTCTAAATTAGCAATTAACATGTCAATTGTTATATTAAATATGTCAATTGTCCTTGAAGTAATGGCCTCTAGTTTTTTACAGAACGAAACTATCATCCACGGTTCCCATATCTAGTACCCAAGACGGACAAAGAAGTCTTTGAGACCGTCTCAAGATTGACATAGCGCAGGACCCCGGACAGAATAGAAGCATCGAGGAGTTTCTAAAAGATATCGAGTGTAAAACAAACGGGAAGAAATCTGATTGCTTTCTCGAGATCATTTCGTCGTTTGGCTCTCTTTGGCCTTGTTAAATTGCAAAAGTTGTGCCGCTAACGTCTTGCAGTATAAATAGGTATTGAAATGGAGGCATTATGACATAAGTGCTCCGAGTACAGCAGAGCGAGGAAAACATCTCGATAGTACCAACGTAACGTATCAAGATTAAAATATCAATACCTAACTTGTGTTCATAAAAAAACATAACATAACATAAACATACAAATATATTTATTGACATAAGTGTTAAAATTTCATTACTGAAGTCTCTAGCCCTCGACGTAGCTTGACGCTGAGTTTCAAGGACTAGCTCCTTCTCCGAGTCTAGATACATAAAAATGCCAAATCTGAATACATAGTTGAAATAAACAAAAGAAAATTAAGAAAATAAAAAACATGCTATGTGTGTGTGAGTGTGTGAATATTTGTCTGTGAAGGTATGAGGGTGTGTGAGTGAGTGGTTGTGGGTGTAGGGTGTATGTGAGGGTGGGTGTGAGAGAGAGAGTGTGTGACTGTATCTGTGGTAGCGGTGAGGGTGTGTGTTGTTAAATGGTTAAATAACAAGTCTCCTACATTGTCGTAGTTCGGCGCCACAGTTTTTGAATTGAAAAGTTGACCAATGAGAATACCTTACCACTTAACCGCGTGTGTCAGATATGTAGCTAACAGACAAATGTCTGTATGTGAATAATCTTTACATATTACTATCGAATACATACGATTACTTGCTCGGAAATGGCTCGCCCTATATAGATACTATTTGAACTACGAGTACATATATTATGTAAAAGATTATTTTTATAATAAAAAGCATAATAAAAACATTTATATTAATATGATAACATTATAATATTATGAATAGTATTTAAACTAAATTAACAAATATAGTAATAATATTCTAATGATAATGACAAGCGATAAGTAATTATGAACTCCACTCAGAACTTGTGCAGCGCTCTTACAGTGCACTCTAGCCGCATGCGGTGCAATGCCATATTTTTTGGGCCAGGAACCCTCACAGGCGTACACAGAAGAACCCACCAAATTTTCATTTCAATCGGATCAATGGTTTAGAAATGCATAGAGGACAAACATTTTTATTCATAAATATGGATAAGACATTTCTAACACCTGTCTGGTCCATTACATATAAGTATTAATAATTATGAATATTAGATACAACATTTAATATTTTATCAAGTTGCAATTCCGCATTGCATTAATTGTCATCATTAGTCGGCTGCTGGGCGTAATAACACTGTGTTAAATATATTATATATGTAGTACATGTGTTAAATGTATGTACAGTTTAATGTCTAGTAGCATAATGTTTGATGATTAAATAGCTGCGCCCTGCGGTTTCACCCGCGGTTTCCCGGGATAAAAAGTAGCCTATGTGTTAATCCAGAGTATAAGCTATCACCATACCAAATTTCATCAAAGTCCATTCAGTAGTTTTTGCGTGAAAGAGGAACAAAGGTACATCCATTCTTACAAACTTTCGCGTTTATAATATTATCTTTTATTATATAGATAGTAGGATCATTATGTCATCTTAGCATTTTTGATGCTTTTTTGGTAAATCTGTGATGTAAGAGTATAGGGGGCGTCCATCCGTCTCCCCTCCTGGTGAGATGTCGTGAGATTTTATTCAACCCCCTCCCCCATCCCCCAATCTCACGTGAGATTTTTCAAAATGTGGGTTACGTAAACGCGTCGGATCGTTATTGTAAAAAGAAAAAAAAATAGCTTCGTGCTTTTATTTACGACTAGTTAAGACTAGTAATCAATATTGCTGAGAGTTTATTTATAATGTAATAAATGATTACGCTTAAGATTAAATCTTAAGTATGTACAATCTGGATTAAATGGACCAAAATAGTATTTTTTTTTGTTTCAATCAGAAAAAAATTTGCGTGATATTTGCCGAGACCCCCCCTCTCTCCAACGTAAGATTAGATGAGACTTGACTCGACCCCTTAAACACCTCACGTAATTTATGGACGCCCCCATAAAGATGCCAAAAATTTACGAATACGATCCTGTTGCAACTTTTCCGCTAATAATTGTCATAACACGCTCTACCAGATAGAGCTAAAAGCAATAGCTTCCTGTCAATATTCCAATTTGTAACAATTATTTATTTGTGTTCCGTGTATAACAAACTACCCAATCCGGGTAGCGCGGCCGCAAACCGCGCGGTGACCGCTCTGCGGCTAATGGCCAGTCAAGGTGTACATGTTAAAGTACATGCTATGCCATGCATGTGACGCGTGATGCATGGTGTCTCGACAATCAAACTGCTAAGCGGTTGCAGGACCAATGGCGCTACATATCAAATCTTTAGCAATTATTGTAAGCATTGATTTTTTTTACTTTTAAGCTATTGCATAGCTTCTATCGCGGGCCTTGAGCGTGGAGACCGAATCCAGAAATTCCGTAACGAAAATAACCTAACACCCCCCAATCCGAATGCTATGCAATAGCTTTATCGCGGCAGTCTCCGAGTGCCACACGTCTTTTTTTAACCGACTTCATTATGTTACTGAATGACGAGACGAGCTGCTCGCTTGCCCGATGGCAAGCAATACGCAAGCCCATAGCAAAAACAGCACACACAGAACATTGTTTTGCAAAATCCTGCGCGTTGCTGCACTGCGCTCGTCACCCTGAGACAAATAGCCGTTGAGTCTCATAATACCCAGTAATTTCGCTGGCCACAATTCCCTTCAAACCGGAACACAGTAATGCTCGCGCACTACTGCTTGGCGGCTGAATAACGAGCACAGCGGTGGTACCCACCCAGAAACCTACCACCAGTAAGCTTTGATGTACAACAAATCTGCAGCAAAGAAACCACATTCGGAATTCGTTTGTCCCGTGTCTTTGTTCGGCCTTTGTTCGACATTCTCTGACGCCGATCAAAGCCAGATTGGCATAACCACTACAGACGGTAACGAGAGGTCTGGCTTTCAATTTCTCGAATGAGTAATCCTCACATATTCGATTTTCGCAGATGTGTCAACTACTGTACAGTAAATTCGATTCAACTCAATATTGAACTCAATAGCTCTTTTGGATTTAAAATAATTTTCTAACCGACTTCAAAGGAGGAGGTTCTCAATTCGATTGAATTTTTTGTTATGTTTGTTATCTCTGAACTCCGTCATTTATAAACCGATTTGAAAATACTGCGTTGGGTTCAGTAAAGCTACAATGTGGTCCCATATAAATTTCATGAACATTCGATCTTGGATTTCAAAGATACATTAAAATTGAAGTCATATTTTTTTGTTATTAAATTAATTATATTGCATCAAAGGGAATAACGATACAAATCTTTTTGTTTAATTTTTTTTTACACTTTATAGATCTATGTTTGGCTACTATCTCGCCTGATGTGAAGCGATGATGTGGCCTAAGATGGAGCACATAGATCTAGAGAGAGGCGGCAGTTGAGCGGCTGCTCAGACCCGTCTCCCCGATGGTTCACCGAACATCATCCCGAAACACGACTAGGTCGCTTGACGGCATGGCTTTGTTCGGTGGGTGGTATCACAACCACGGCCAGAGCCTACCACGTAAGCGCGTAAGCGGGTTTCATCACGATGTTTTCCTTCACCGTTTTAGAGCGAGCGTGCAAAATCTGCACTTAACTATAAGTCATTGGTGCCGAGTCGGGATTCGAAACCAGGTGCGTCGGAACGAAAGGCGTTCGAGTTCCCGCTGAGCCACACTCGCTCTAAATCTTACGAAGAAACATTGACAAAATCAAAATTAATTTTGATATTTTTAATCATACAATGTGTATATTTAGACTAACCTAGGCCTCGTTCACCATAAAAGCTGGTGGGACGCAGGCGCGATCCTATCGCGCCTGTCTTCTCGCGCGACGCAGCACCCGCTTGTTCACGCACTTTCATCGTGAATGAGTGGTTATGAAACTGCCCAGACAGGGTGACGCCACAGCGCGAAATATTTCCCCGGCGGCAGCGTGGCGGCGACACTAACTAACCTCCCGCGTGCAAACTGGCTGTTATCTGCCTTCCAGTCCATTTGTGTTCTAGCCTCTAATAGGTACTCGAGAAATTAATGAGCTAATCACTCGTGGTCGAGCGTGCTAATCTGTTTGCAAGTTGAGCGACACGGATCAGCTCTTCACTTTAAAGCGGGATCAAAACGTGTCAACCCTGATAGCGAGCGTAACATGTTAGTGAAGCGTGGAAGCATGAGTGAGCATGTTCATTAGACATTGTTTAGCACATTGTGATACTGTCTTCGATTATTTTAACAGCTACATTGATCGAGGTCCTGTGGCTCTGATTTTTTGTATCTAGCAAACTATGAGGAGTTAAGGTCACGAGGCAAATACTTGCGCTTTTCCTATTCAGAAGTATTTTACAATCTTTTATTTAACTTGCAATGTATGTAGGAAACTATGTTTGTTCCGGTGGAATCTTGCAAGCTGAATCGGAACCATTTCCTCTTGTCCTACGACAAGTATGCAATTTTGCAAACTTGTCAAAGTCCGATGACAATACAATATTATGGTGACAGCCAGCTAATTTGATGATGGAAACGTAAGGTGGGCAATAGAACTCCTTGACGGATAGTTGTAAACTACTAGTGTTTGGGCTCATTTTAACCTGCTCGCGATTCCAATTACAAATTTGTTGAAAGCTTGTCTTGAAAACTACATTTTTCAACAAAAAAAATATTTCATGTCAAAAACCTAAGTTATAATACTTGTCCACAAAGGTAGCAGGTTGGTTGGTAAAAAAAAGTTTCTAAAAGGCCTGAAAAAGCAAAATAACTACCATGTTCTCAGAACCAACTACGTCAGAATGTGGAATAATTTTAACGGTGTTCTATTTGAGTCAAACAAATTGTTTTTCCTGACCTAAGCCAAGAGTACCTACTTGCGCTTAATAAATGATGATCACACAGGCTAGTAGACCTAACATCGTTAAAACTACACTTCGAACAAACGAAATTGACCTTTAAACGAATATAAAACCTATATCTTTATGACTGAAAATGTATTGAATGTAGATTGATATTTTCTATTAAATCTGACAAGTGTTCGTATATTTCGTTTGCGTAGTTCTTCAAAGTTTAATCATGCTATTGCATGTCAACTAAAATGAAACAAACATTGGAATAAAAAGCGTCTAATTTTATCGTCTTGGTTTCACTGGCATCATGAAAGTTGAAGAAGTAGGTTGACTTTGTTTCGAGGCTGACTGGTAATATTTTATGTATAGCTGGTAGCATTGTTTTGTTGTTCTGACGCAGACCTCCGTGCCATAACTATAAATCTCAATAATCAGGAACAACGAGGATCATGCTCCCACAAGACCCAGGCAATAATGAATACTTGGCAAACAAAGGAACAGTACACTTGCGTAGTAACGTAGCATACCTTTCGTAGCTTAGTAATCAGATATCAACTTTATTGCTATTACTAGCTGGATGAGATACCATATTATTTCTATGTTTCAACCACGACAAAGGCTAATATGGATCAATACACGTAAAGTTGAATGTATTGTTTAAAAATCGACCAGTCATTAACAGAGTACACCAAACGTTTCATTCATAGGCGAAAGTTTTAAAACATAGTTGGTCGTTAATGAACGACAAACATGTCAACTTCTGTTGTGACTTGTGACATCCTAGCTACACCCCGTCTGCGCAGTTAATGAAACTTTAATGTCGCCTGAAGACCTTGCACTAATGTGTTACTCTTCACCGTTTTGTATTTCTGGAGCCGACTAATCCGCAGAAGACTACTTTGTAACGATATATAGTTTTTTTTAATTGCTAGATATGACTTATTGCGATTTAATAGACTACTTTGATTTTAACTATTTTGTAAGAAATTTAGTCAAAGAGCAGAAAATACTCCAACATAGTCTTTAAACTCGTACTACACTAATTGAAAATAATTCAAACTTTTCGTTCGATAATCGTTGTCATCAACTAGTGATTTTAATGGAATGTTCCAATGAACAAATACGACAAATCCATTTATAATCAAAGTCTATTTTTCAACAATCGATATAAACTCCATTGATACTATTAACGTTCACTAAATATAGAAGAGATAGTAAAATATATTTGGAGCGAGTGATTAATGAATCAAACCTCGGATTTACGATACGGGAGAACATGTTAATCGATTATCCCGTCATCGAGAATCGAGCTAACTTTTAATCGCTATAATCGAGTACACGCTTGGGCAGTGTGGCATCGCATCGTAAGCTATCCGATTATTGCCCTATAACCAAGTTAGGCTCGTCTCTGTGAAGTTATGTTGTGGATTGTATTATGAACTACATAGTTGTAAAGTTAACTCTATAAAATTGCTTTCTGCAAGATGTTATATTTATATATGTTATATATATATATATATATATATATATGTGATGTTGTCTAAAAGACAACGTTTTCGATGTAGGGACACGCCTCTCTAGTAATTAGAACTGTAAGTACCTCTGTTTACTTAGTTCTGTATGTTGCTTCAACAAAATTATAAGAACATCAGAATCAGAATGTTATTTATTGTAAAATCTGTGTACATAATGCTGTTATCTTACAATATTATGGTTCCAAGAGTGTACCCGTATAGTTTTAGTTTATTTATTGTATAGTTTACCCTATCGGGTGTAAAATATAGTTAAATTTACGCTAATTTTAGGGTTAAATTAAAGTTTACGCTTAGGTTAGACACAAATTCGTCGAAATTTTGGAATAATATACCGCCGCCGATACGGAACCTGCAGTATCTTGGCAGTTTTAGATTTAAATTAAAAATGTATATTTGTCAACACCAAAATAAACAGGAAACTCTGCGACATGACTCAAGTGTGTTATAATAAAAATTCTAAGGATTTTTTCTTTCTTTTTATATCACCTTGGTGCTCTATGTTTTAATCTTGTATTTTGTGTTGTGTTTTAAGCGTACCTATCATGTTTTTGTGCAAATTGTTCTTGCCATTATAAATGTTATGTTATTTTGTATCAATATTATGTTATTTATATTATTGTGTTACGATCCGTGGTGTCACCGGGCGGCTCCTACGGAAGATCAGCGCTGGTTGCTTCAGCCGGCATTATGCTGAGTAGGGCCGTTTTGTAGCAATACCTAGTATTAATATTTAGTTAAGTATGTTTTTGCTACAATAAAATTATTTCATTTTATTTCATTTCAAATTAGTTTGTCGAAATATACAATTATAAAATCCTTTATATAACAACCAATATCTTAATTTATTTTTGAATTTGATCCCTGTAACAGCCTACAGGTCTACTGGTAAACTATATTAGATTGTGAAACTCAGGGTCTATCTCGGGTGGTAATGTTAAGGTTAAGGCTACTACTAAGATTGAACAATAAAAAAAATTCATCATCATCATCATCATCAGCCCATCACATTCCCACTACTGGGACACGGGCCTTCTCTCATAGAGAGAGAATGGGCCATAATCCACCACGCTGGCCCAGTGCGGGTTGGTGGATGTCACATGTCCTTGAGTTTTTGTGGAAAATTCTTGGACGTGCCGGTTTTCTCACGATGTTTGCCTTCACCGTTTTTAGAGCGAGTGTTAAATCCGCACATAACTTAAGAAAGTCATTGGTGCGGGGCCAGCGGGATTCGAACTCGGGTGCGTCGGATCGAAAGTCGCACGAGCTCCCACTGAGCCACACTCGCACTCAAAAAAAAATTATTATTACTAAACTACTACATTCAATTCGTTGTAATCTTGGGCAATGTTTTAGAGCTTTTATAATGTTGGTCTTTTTGAGCATTCGAGTCTCTCAAGCGGAATCAATAATAGCTAATGATGGGGTTGGGCCGGTTGGTGTATATTTTGGTTTAAAAACGAATAAAACTAGGTCATTGAATCAGTTAACAAGTCGTGGATTTTTGTTATTTCTTCGTTAAGTTTAGTAACAAAAATAGTTATATGTTTTTTATATTAATTTCTTATTCTATACCTGAAAAAATCTAGATCATTAACACTCGACAACTTTCGTTTCAAATAATGCTTGCCCCACATGTCTTCAACATGTATATTGTTGTGAGAAATCGGTACTAATAATGCCTGACGCATGCACATAAATTAATATAATCAAAAACAACATACATAACAAAAGTGCATATTATATAGTACATTTGCGCACGATGAAACATAATACGAAATCGCGCATTTGGATTGAATCCTCTGCGGTATTAAGAATTTAATCGACGAGTGTAAGACAGAGCTTATAAAGGGAGCTACTGTACCTATTCGCCTGATTACCGTCACTGTACTAGCTGGGGTAATAAAGACTTTTGTATTTAGGTTAAAATGAAAACACTTTGAAAGGTCATTGGTGACGATGCGCTGGTTAAGACTAGGTAAGCTTCAGAGTCTTGAACATAGGCGCAAAGTTGCCAGTTTATCGGTCTTTTACCGGATACATTTTGGAGAGTGTGCGACGGAATTACATAAACTTATCACGCCATCCCCATTCCATCACTGGACGACCAGACGTACGGTAAGCCGTCATCAATTTATGCTTAACTTCCCTCCTGCTCGCACCAAGCGCTTTGCTTCGACCTTCATAATGCGAACGGCCAAGGAGTGGAACTCTTTGTCGGCATCTGTGTTCCGGATAGCTATAATCTGGGTATCTTTAAGACATGAGTGAACAAATTCTCCTAGGTGAGCGTGCTACATCTTCGACCGCATCGTCACTTAAAAACATGTGAGATAGTGGTCAAACGCAAGCCTATACAAAATAATAAAAAAAATACATATTTTGTCATGGTCAAACTGCGTTGCAGCTTTCTTATTTCTTCTGTATGATAATAAACGACGTAAAGATTTAATTACCTAAGTATTGACATTGAATATGAAATAAATGAATAAAATTAATTTTGATAATAAAACTCTTGAAATATTTGTACGCCTACAAGGGCCGAAGTTTGTTGGAAAAACCACTGCTATGTCACCTTGCAATATTTTAACCGAAATTCTGACAAATAAATTTATTTCATTTCATTTCATTTTAATAAAATGTTACCGGCTGGATAGCTAGGGGAGACACCAATCATGTCGATGTGCATTGAAATGTTTGCAATTATTACAACATTTAGCTGAGCTCAAACCTTTTCTGGCAACTCTGTGCACGGCAGCTATCTACGTACACGGACGCATTATAATTATTTTATACATTGTTTTTTGTTGAAGGACCCGTGTATTTGTGTGTTGTTGTTTGCAGTTTTGCGAAAATAAATAATTTTCTTTCGTAGCCGCCCAGAAACACCACTCGAACTATAACGTGAATTAACCATTTCTAAATCACTAAACTGCAGCCGCCCAAGGTTGGCTAATCGATTTACTTTATATACTATATACTAGCTGTCTAGGTAATCATACTAAAATTATCCATAATTTCACACTGTAGAGATAATAATCATGAACAGGATAAGCGTAGAGTTGGAGGAAAAAAGACAGTCTTGGCTTGCTTCACTTAGTATGCTTCGCCTTCGGAAGCGCTTAAATACTTAGGATTATAATAGAAGATTTTATAAAAAAAAAGGTTGGCTCGAAAGAGAATTCCTGCTTTTTCGTGTAAAATCATCATCAGATGGCTAGACCTAAATCCAGCACAATGCCTAAGCAACGACCACTCGTGGTAGGTCTCTCGTATGCGGGAGACCACCACTGGGTCTGGGTACCACCGCTATGCCAGGTATTCTGCCGCCAAGCAGTAATGCGTTTCGCTTTGAATGTCCAGCCAGCGAAATTACTGGGCATATGAGACATAATATCTGATGTCTCGGAATGATGAGCGCATTGCAGGGCTTCGCAGTGCTTTTTATAGTATTAAAAGTTCTGGGTGGCACTGTAATTGTTATGGGCAGGCGTGGTGAACGACTTGCACGTCGCATCACTTAGTAACATAAAAAAAATCTGATGCTCAGCGCAGATGTTCGTCATTAGCTCGCGGGCCGGAGCTAAGTTATTCAACTCTCGTTTTACAGGCGAAGATCGAGCACTGGTATTTATTAAGCGATATGAGCGCGAGTTTCAATAGAAGTCTGCAGCCTGACGCAGTGCACAGCACAAGCGGCCTCGAGACGTGACCTCCCAACTTACCTCCTTACCAAAAATGTGGAGGGGGGTAATAAATCCTTCCGCATTCCCTCCTAACTCCACCTAAACTACATTCCAAGCTAAAAACAACTCTACCTCTGTAAAATTATAATTCTATTTCATTGGTCAAATTCAGGCCGGACATTATTGGGCGTTTAGAACTTAAGAAATTGTTTTTTTAAGTCGCGTGTCATGTTGCAGGAAACACGGCGGTTAATATAGTTAATAGTAGGTGGGTACGGACTTACGTTGTTGCACTTATAACGGGTTGTTTATTGCTAGATAGACCGAGTGTGGCTCAGTCAGAGTACGAACGACTTTCGATCCGTTGTACCCGAGTTCGAATCCCGCTGGCCCTGCACCACTGACTTTCTTAAGTTATGTGCAGATTTAACACTCGCTCTTGAAACAGTGAAGGAAAACTCGTGAGGAAACCAGCATGTCCAAAACTTCAAAGATATGTGACATCCACCAATCCGCTCTGGGCCAGCGTGATGGATTATGGCTCGTACTCTCTCTTTGAGAGAAGGCCTGTATTCCAGCAGTGGGAACGAAATGAGCTGACGACGATGATTGCTAGATTCTGTACCTTAGAGGAAAACTGTATTGGCCATCGTGGGCTAAGGTTGAATCAGAGCCAAAGCAAAACTTTGTAACTACCGATATAGCCAGTAAAATGCATTGAGTTACTCTATTGTACTACTTTACCTACTTTTTGGCGTTTCCGCTGTAGCATTACTTAGCTTTTAGTTTAACTAAGGGAAAAGGGACTCGATCTAAACTTGACTCTGGCAGATGCTCAAGACGTGCAAAACCAAATCCCTCATTGGGGGAAGAAGAACAATATTTATGTTGAAAAATGTATTTTCAAGACAAGTTTTTAACAAACTCGTAATCGAAACCGCTAGCAAATTAAAATGAGCCGAAACACTAGTAGTTTACGATTATCCGTCAAGGAGTTCCATTGTCCACCTTCCGGCTCCATCATCAGATCAGCTGGCTGTCACCATAGTATTGCATTGTCATCGGACTTTGACAAGTATGCAAAATTTCAACTCAAACAAGATTTGACTCAAACATAAGCAAGTTAATAAAAGATTGTAAAAAAAAACTAAGGAGAAGCCACGTTTTAATTCATTTACATTGCACTATGAATGGAAATAGGTAGATATTAAACTACAAATTATTGTATAACATGATTAAAATTATTTTTATTGGAACATAAAAAGCGATGGGTATTATGGGGTTACTACACAAAATACAATAAATGGGTGGCGACCGCGCGATTACAAAAACCAACGACGTTTTGGCGATTACCGTGCGATTGTCAAACGATTGGTTAATACAAAATACAGTACCTGTTTTCACGTTTGCAGTGGCGGCCCGGAAACAAAGAACATTCTTATGCGACCCGCCACTGAAAAAGAAGTACCTACAAGCTCAGCAATAATATCATGTTGTTAATACTCCTGCCTGCCCCAGAAAAGGGACCGGAGCGAGATAGTTTAGTAAAAGTTGATGACTCAGCTAAATAAAACGCCCGAGTTAAGCCTGCAAAACACCTGAGCGATCAGCGAGACTGCGTGAAGGAAACGTTTTTAACAAGTATACATACTTCTTGGCAATTACTCGGCGAAATGAAGTCGGAGATTATTTTTTAAATCAGACCACACTTATATTGAACTTATTTAAATCAAAACTACGTAACTTCAGTAAAATGAAATATATGTCTATGTGATTAGTATAAATAAAATATGTCTTACACAGACTGGTCGCTACTCTGCCTTTTGTTATATACTAGCGACCCGCCCCGGCTTCGCACGGTTATTATACATATAAACCTTCTTCTTCAATCACTCTATCTATTAAAAAAAAACGCATCAAAATGCGTTGTGTAGTTTTAAAGATTTAAGCACACATAGGGATAAAGGGACAGAGAAAGCGACTTTGTTTTATACTATGTAGTGATTCTACTAATATTATAAAGGCGACAGTTTGTGAGGATAGATGGATGCATGGATGGATGGATGGATGTTTCCCTCTCAATGGCGCAAAAACAACTGCACAGATATGATGAAATTTGGTATGTAGCATCGTAAGGTCCTGGAAGCAGACATAGGCTATCCCGGGAAACCGCGGGCACAGCTAGTGTGTAATCATCATCATCATCATTATCAGCGCATCACTTTCCCACTGCTGGGACATGGGCTTTCTCTTATAGAGAGAGTATGGGATATAATCCACCACGCTGGCTCAGTGCGGGTTGGTGATGGATGACACAAATTCTTCTTGAACATTTTTGTGAAAAATTTTTGGACATGCCGATTGCCGGTTTCCTTTCGATGTTTTCCTTCACCGTTTTGAGAACCACTGTTAGACTTAACATTACTTAAGAAAGTCAGTGGTGCAGAGCCACTGATATTTGAACTCGGGTGCGTCGGATCGAAAGGCGCATACTCTCCCACTGAGCCACACTCTCAGTAGTGTGTCATAATTACGCATAAAACATAGTATATCATACGCATATTATCCGCGCTGCTGACGCCTTTGTATACAACCCCACAAATAAATCAGCGTTTAACGTCGGTCGTGCAGTGCTCGCTTGCACGACTGTCGTCGCTTAGCTGTGTCCGGGGCTTAACACGTTTGGGTATAAATTTTATTAACTCGGGCTTTCGAGGTATAAGCAATAAATTGCACCACAAGAGTCCAGTAGTAAATTACCATTTTTATACGGGGCCCTTTAAAATACATGCACGGGTCCATTATTACTTAACCATGGGAAGATATATTCAGGAAAAACTAGTTCGAACCTAAAGGTACGAGTTCGTAGCCGACTGCAGACAGCAGCAGCAGACGCCGTGACGTAATTTATTCAGTCTGCTTTCCAGTAGTATGTTCATACTCTTAAACTGGCAGTAGTAGCGCTCGTAGCTCATTTTAATCTGCTCGCGGTTCCGATTACGAATTTGTTAAAAGCTTGTCTTGCAAAATATATTTTTCAACATAAATCTGGTTTTACATGTCTTTTTATGTGTAAGCGATTGCTCCGTGAACTGTACTTGACATAAGTAGCACAAATATCTATCAAAAAACAAAACAATAAAGCACCCCATTAACAATTCACATCAGTACCGCATCGATGTTGCCAGTAAAGTTCCCCTGTCTATTTACCCCAACTCTGAAACAATGGTGTAACTTTTCCTAGTTAAACCGCACAGGTGTCTAAGTGGAAACGTTCCAAGCAGAAACTTACTTAAACATTTTCAAATGTTTTTCTAACGGTAGCGGGAATGGCAGTACGTATAAAGAAAATTTATTTTCTGGGCCCAAACTTCGATATGGGTATGAGAAAGAAATAGGTGGAAATGTTTACGTTTTTTTAGTCATGATATCTTAAGTTAAATTATTAACGTATTTTTGATTGATTTGCATTATGTGTATATTCATTCATTTATTTATTAATAATTCAGACATAATTATCCATATTTGTTAGTAAAAATGCAAGTTCATAAAATGTTAGTAATTAATCAATTTGTTTCATTAAAAATGTCATAATAAAATAATCAATAATG
The DNA here is from genome assembly GCA_951640565.1 of Petrophora chlorosata. Taxonomy (NCBI): domain Eukaryota; kingdom Metazoa; phylum Arthropoda; class Insecta; order Lepidoptera; family Geometridae; genus Petrophora; species Petrophora chlorosata. The sequence goes on from OX621188.1 coordinate 3,925,079, forward strand.
TCAATAAAATCAATACAATAATCAATATGTCAACAAATAATTTTAAATCAAAGTCAATATAAAATAATAATTTAATTTAAGTCTGTTCTAAATTTATTGTGTGACTAGAGGGGCTATGGGCCTATATATGACGTCTCCGTTGACGTACCCTCCGAAGTATATATAGCTGATATTAGACAGCTATAAAAAAGAAAGATATTATATAGTGTAGTAGTGCGCGAGCATTACTGAGTTCCGGTTTGAAGGGCATTGTAGCCAGCGAAATTACTGGGTATATGAGACTTAATATCTGATGCCTCGGGGTGATGAGCGCAATGCAGTGCTACGCAGTGCTTTTTATTGTATTAAAAGTTCTTGTTGGCACTGCAATTGTTATGGGCAGGCGTGGCGCTTACCATCAGGCGAACCACTTGCTCGTTTCATCAGTCAGTTCCATAATAGAAACTTAAGATTCGCAGTGTGATATTATATACCTGGTAATAAATGAAGTTCTTGATTTTTTCATCGCATAAACAGCTAATTTCTGATCAATACTTGTTGCTCTGCCCTCATCCCTCAGCCTCTCGTCTCAAGAGATCGCAAACGTTTCTCGAAAATCATAAAAATCATCACTTTGAAACGAAACTGGGACAAACTTGGACGCTTTGCAATTCTCGACGGGAAAGAATCGTTTCACCTTTGTAAAAACAATGTCAAGAGCCAAGCTGTTGAGACAAAGCTGGTTTATAATATGGCTTCGTAGATCAATGGTGAAAGTTCATGTAATGACGCCATCTTACGAGAATATTGGTAGCTAATCTGCCGTACTGAAGTTGCCGTACTCGCACTGGGCGCATGTCCAAGGCGTTAGTCGGACGTATGTGCACCGCAGTCGAGTAAAGAAAGCCACTGCACAAGAAAGAAAGAAAAAATAAAGAAAATACATTTATTCAGGGCATCACACAACATTACACTGAACATACTAAAATAAAGACAAAACAAAAACAATAAAAACAACACAGTGGAATGTGGCGCGATGTCAGGAAAAGGTTCCGACTCAGCATACGCTAAGGTATTTTTATGTACCTTAGCACTGACACAATAGCGTCGCTTAGACGATGCGTAAACGCTAGTCCAAATGTTCATAGAACACGAAATGTAAAGAATAGATACGAATACGATACTAAGATTTCTGAGCTCTAAAGTGAATCTTTCCTACAACACTAGACGGCAATTTCTCTTCAACCTTGCAGCATTTCACATAAAAAATAAGGGAAAAAATATAATGACCATCAAATTGAGATCCCATAACCTTCTATCCAAAAATTGTATCAGCAGATCAAATTTAGTAAATGACCACCAAATCTTACCCGAATTGCCGCACCTCACTCTTCCGTGGTCCAACTCACTCTTACCCCAAAAATGTATATATAAAGCACGGAGCCAGAAGCTCGCGAAGGAGGTCCTGTATGATGCGAGCGTACTTTGGTGATCATTTACCCGCGCCTGATTGATCAATAAAAAGAGTGTTTCCATTGATCAATCACGCGCGGTACACTGTTGAATCAAACTGGAACGCAAGTTGCCTAACCGAGAACGGAACTAAAACAACCACTAGATAATAGAAAACAAGGTTTTTGTGGCGGTATTAAATGGAACCGTGGCGCGTAACGCGACACAAACCCGTGTGTTTTAGGAGGGCGATAGTCACTCAAGAGATTTTTGTGCTTTTAACCGACTTTAAAAGGAGAAGGTTCTCTACTTTTTTTTATGTTTTTTACCTCAGAACTCCGTCATTCATGAACCGATTTGGATTTTTTTTGAGTTGGGTTCAGTATAACTACGAAGTTGTTTCAAATAAATTTCATCGATATTTGGCCTTAGACTTCGAAGATACATTGAAGTCGGTTTTTTGTTTGATTAAACGTATAGTACTTATTGTAAAAACAAATTGAGATAACTATAAGTAGTGCTATTATCTGAAGACGGAAAGGGCAATTAACCGTGAAGAGGGGAGGGGCTGCAAGGCAAAGGCCTTTGGCAACTTCTGAATAGTGGTTCTTTTTCCGATGCAATGGTCGAGTCATTGTAGTAAATTGACGTTCATAAGTGCGTCTGTGATGCCCAGTAATATTTAGTTTTCTTTGCCTAAATTGAGTACAGAGATTTTGATTTGATTACAAAAAAGAATGTAAGAATATTTCAATGTGCTGACGAAAGCAAAGCGCCCACCACTTACGACAAAGCGCTAAATGAGTATTTTGTGATAATGATACAATGTTATAATAAATTTAGAATTAGCTAAATATTCCGCTTTTGACTTCAATTCTCTAGACAATACTCATTATAATAATACAGTATGGAAAATGAAATGAAATAACTCTTTATTGAAACACACATAAAATTATGAATAATAAAAACAACGTAACAAAAGTGTAACAATTGGCGATCTTATCGCTTAAAGCGATCACTTCCAGACAACCACTCTTTCAGACGACTACTCTATATGGAACGCATATATATAATATTTTTTATAGAAATGGGAGATGAGACGAGAAAATAGTTTGCCTGATGGTAAGCGCCACACCTGCTCATAACAATTGCAGTGCTACCAAGTTCAAGTTCTGGGTGTTGCTGCAACTGTAATGGGCAGACGTGACGCTTACCATCAGGAAAACAAGCTGCTCGTATCGACACCTAATTCCATAAATAAGTTTTTTGGTTGAAAAATATATTTTTAAGACAAGCTTTTAACAAAGTAATCGGAACCGGGACCAGACTAAAATGAGCCCAAACACTAGTAGTTTACGAGTTCCATTGCACACCTTCCGTCTCCATCATCAGATCAGCTGGTTGTCACCATAATATTGCATTGTCATCAGACTTTGGCAAGTATGCAAAATTTCAACTTCGTAGGACAGGAGAAAGTGGTTCTGATTTAGCTCGCAAGATTCTACCCAAATAAACATAGTTACATACATAAATACATTCCAAATTAAAAGCTTGTAAAATAGTTTTAGTTCCTACATAAATATTAGATTGGCACTTGTTTTCACAGCACATAGTTCAGTGTCCAACTGCAGCCACGTAACAAATGGCACTGGCGCATAAAAATGATTGGTGTTGACCACAAACAAAAAAGCGCTTTTTAGTTCACTCGGCCGACTTGCATGCAATGGTATTTTACCAACGTTCTGGAATTCCATACACAGGGAATATAATGTAGGAAAAAAAAACAATGGTCCTATAGTCCAGTGACTGACATCAACTCATATTTTTAGTTCACCGACCAAATATTAATAAAATGTTTTTACGAACTTAACTATAATTTAAATTATTTATTTATTTATTTTAATTTTAATTGTGAGCTAACATAGAATGGAATAGAATAGAAAACACTTTATTACACTTAAGAAGGAATTATATTTTGAACATACTTTCTTATGATAAGTACAATAGGCGGTCTTATCGCACATAGTGAGTAAGATGCATGCACATACTAAAAAATAACATGGACCAGGTTGTCTGAAATAAATGATATTTTTTATAATGTCCCACTGGGCAATGGTCTCCCCATCTCTTTCCACGCATCCCTATCTCCCGCTATGTTATAAATGTGAAAGTTTGTGAGGATGGATATTTGTTAAATATTTAAACACGCAAAAACTACTGAACGGATTTTGATGAAATTGAGTAGATTTTTAAGTTTTAGAACATAGGCTACTTTTTATCCCGGAAAACCGGTTATGAAATCGCGTGACGCCGCTAGGTTATAATATGTAACACGTACAGAATACCCTTGGTGCCTACTTCTCTATCACTAATTGAGTTTAATTTCACTGCATGGGCTTGTAGTGTCTTCGTAGGCTCGTAGGCTTTTCGTAGGCTCGTAGGCTTGTCTTAGGCTCGTAGTGTCGTAGGCTCGTAGGCTTTTCGTAGCCGCGTAGGCTTTTCGTAGTCACGTTAGCTCTTCGTAGGCTCAGTATTGGAAATCTTAAAATGAATGTTGTATAAAACATTAATCAATGAGGTATTTACCTCTAGACAGGCAGCGATTAATATATCTTTACTTGACATCTTATCAATATTGTAAATACTCTATAGTATTTCTTCACCCATATTTAGATCCAATGTTTATGTAATAATCCACAAACAAGCGGTTGATGCTGCGGATATGCTTACAAACTTGGCTCAGTCAGTTAGTTGATCTTCCACCTACCCCTGGGTAGTGGTGGGTTTCTACCCAGCCTTAAACGTACGGGGCTTTTTGCCCCCGGGGAAGAGCCAGGCTCCTGATGGCTGCTCCGCTAGTCGGTGCGCCTCTCAGCGGGTCTGTATTGGACCTCTCTGTGACTCTCTGTGATGTGAAGGTCGCTGCCGCCTCTGCCCTCTTCGTCGTCTTTTTCGCTCTGGGCTTCGTCGGGGGGTCTTGCGTGGAGGGGTGCGATGCCAAGAGTGTTGACTATAGACATCTAAAGCACTAGTTGTGCTTGAGATGTCTATAGTAGAACGGTTTTAAAAATAAATACGAGTAATAACTATCTGCAAGACTTGTAATTAATATGTTACAGTCACCTACGAGTGCGGCTCAAGAGTGACTGTGGCTCAGTGGGAGCATATTATGCGACTTTCGATCCGACGCATCCGAGTTCGAATCCTGTTCGCCCCGCACCACTGATTTCTTAAGTTATGTGCGGAAAAATGGTTAAGGAAGACATCGTGAGAAAACCAGCATGTCCAAGAATTTATCACGAAAATTCAAGGACATGTGACATTTACCAACCCGTGTTGGGCCAGCGTGGTGGATTATGGCCCATTCTCTCTCTATGAGAGAAGGCCCATATCCCAGTTGTGGGAACTTGATGGGCTGGTGATGATGATGATGATGATGATTAATAATTTATTTTAGCTTAAAGTAAAACTGTAACCATGGGTTACCAGTTACCGTCTTATATAGGATGGTCTATTATTTTTTATTAAACAGAATTTCTTTTTAATGCAATTTTCCATTGTCGTCCATCTTAGTCTCTCTTAGAAATAAACATATCGGTTTGTAAAACTCCTAACAGTACTAGAGTTCAATTAATCGCAGTAATTGTAGATCGAAGAACTTGTGGAATCCACTTTAGAGGCAAAACGCGTCGATTGAATTAATTAAAGTTCAGTGCTTGCTGAAGTTCACTTGAAACTGTGGTTGAAAATTGGTAAAAGTACTCTAGCTATATGCGGTTAGTTCAGTAATGTATGTAAAGTATATTAAAATGGTGAGAAGTGAGAGTGAGTGTACGTGCGCTTTTCGATCCGACGCATCCGAGTTCAAATCCCGCTGGCCCCGCACAACCGACTTTCTTAAGTTATGTGCGAGTTTTACACTCGCTCTAAAAACGGTGAAGGAAAACATCGCGAGGAAACCAGCATATCCGAGAATTAATCACAAAAATTCAAGGACATGTGACATCAACCATTCCGCACTGGGGTGGTGCATTATGGCCCATGCTCTCTATGAGAGGAGGCCTGTGTCCCAGCCGTGGGAACGTAATAGGCTAATGATGATGATGTATTCGTGTCATACGGATCGAAAGTCGAACGTTTTTCCATTGAGCCACACTCGCTCTGATGACACGTATCCATTGGGTCAGAATTATATAAAAAACCTGGGACCAGAATGTAGGGTAGTTGCTTTCAAGCGAATAATGCTTGATCACATTATCACATTCACTGGATGAAATCGGGGTCGAACGTAGTAAAAAGCAGTTGTTTGATTGCCTAACAGGTTTGCTCACTTGCCCGATGGAAAGTGATGACGCAATCGGCGACGGTTCATTCTCGCTTGGAAGACTTTGCTGGATTGTAGCCTTCCCGATTGTAAGAATAGAAACTATTAAAATCTGAGAAAATTGTTTTCTATATAAAAGTAATAGATAACAGAATAATATGATCCAAACTTAAATTATTAACGATATTTTTTATTTAACTAAGTGGCGAGACGAGCTGGTCATTCGCCTGATGGTAAGCAATACGCCTGCCCATAACAGTAACAGCACCACCCAGAACTTTATTTTGCAAAATCCTGTGCGGCACTGCACTGCGCTCGTCATCCTGAGAGAATTAGCTGTTAAGTCTCATAATGCCCAGTAATTTCACTGGCTACAATGCCCTTCAAACCGGATCACGTTAATGCTTGCGCACTACTGCTTGGCCACTGAATTACTGGCAAAGCGGTGGTACCCACCCAGACGACCTCTCGCATACGAGAAACCTACCACCAGTTAGATATTTATCATGGAATTGTATTCTCTGTAATGTAACTCGTTAAATGGTGCGCAAAATGCCCCTTTTCATCTTTCTACAACAACACAATAGACCATCTGATAGTTGGTCTGATCATCTGGTTGTATAATGTCGCTTTTACGTATTTAATTCTGATTTCAGAATGTCATGGAAACGATTAGTTATTAAAAATATACATAAAAAATACCTGTAAAATTTATTTTCCTTAGTAGTACGTAAAATCCGACCTAAAAATCAAGCATGAAACCACTTTGACAAAGTAAAGGCAAACCGCTAAGTGAGGCAGCAAAATTACCATCGCTAAAAATTTCTGTAAAATTGTAATACACATAGCTGTAGACTTTTTGCTTTCACCGACCACCTGAGAGGATTTTTGGTGGAATGAGAATTCAAGAGCAAACTACACTCGAGAGCAATGAATCCGGGTCACTTAAAGAATCCTAAAAATCTCGGAAACTAAAAATGCTAGGTTAATGCAATAAATTGTATTTAATAGACAATGTAATACTCCTTAAATGAAGGTATTAAAACTTCTTAGTTATTGTAAAGTTATATCATAAAAAAATCAAATTTGAAAAAGGGCCACTTTCGAAGATGGAACTACGAAATTACAGCATTTGGTTTTGCTTTTGTTTGTAATCTGTCATTTATGTGGGTACATAAACCATGTTGATAGTGCTCTATATTCATTATTCAAGCTGAAATTATGTCGCTTACGCCTGAAGAATGCACCAGAATACTTACAATGCTGGAAACCGGCCGTAGTCAGCGCGATACAGCCAGGACTGTCGGTGTGTCGCTGTCAACAGTACAAAGAGTTCTCCGACGTTACGAAGAAACTGGTTCTAACCTACGCAGACCAGGAACGGGCAGAACCAGGTGTACCACAGCACGAGAAGACCGATACTTGGTGAACACCATGCTTCGAAATCGCTTTCTCACAGGAACTGAACTCACCAATCAGTTTCGACGCTTCGGAGGAAGTAACCCAAGTGCATGGACAGTAAGACGTTGGCTTGCTGAATCTAACTTAAAACCCCTTAGACCTGCAAACGGCCCTAAACTGGAGCGTGGGCATCGTATTTCGAGACTAAGATATGCCCAGAGCCACGTAAATTGGAGTATTGAAGATTGGTCAAAAGTTATGTTCTCCGACGAATCAAAATTTATGCTCTACAAGCACGATGGAAGACACAGAGTGTATCGAAGACCAGGGGAAAGATTCAAGCAAGCATGCATCGAAGAAAAAGTAGCCTACGGTGGTGGGTCTGTACTTGTGTGGGCCGGAATTTCTTCTGAAAGTCGCACAGAGCTGGTGATCATAGAAAACGGCTCTTTAACTAGCGTAAGATATGTGGAAGAAATCCTCAATGATCACGTTGGTCCATTTATGGTCAATTTAGGTGAGGATGCTATATTTATGCATGACAATGCCCGACCTCATACAGGTAGGATTGTGAATGACTACCTTCAAGAGATGAACATTACTCGTATGGAGTGGCCAGCGCGCAGCCCGGATATCAACCCGATCGAGCATGCTTGGGACGAGCTAGGCAGATGCGTAAAACAACGAAACCCTCCCCCAATCACGCTTCGTGAGCTCAAAATTGCTCTCACAGAGGAATGGGAGAATATTCCCCAAAATCGTATAAGGAACTTGGTGTACAGCATGCCAAACCGCGTAAACGCAGTAATGGAAGCACGAGGAGGCAATACGAAGTATTAAAATTCAAGAAAATCGTAATAAAGTTCAAAAATTTCATGTTTCCTATTTTTGTTTTAAGGAGAGATCAGCAGTTTTTTTCTTTATGTAATTTTGTGTTAATAAAATGTATGGTGACTCATATTTTTTTTACTTTCATTTAAGGAGTATTACATTGTCTATTAAATACAATTTATTGCATTAACCTACCATTTTTAGTTTCCGAGATTTTTAACATTCTTTAAGTGACCCGGATTCATTGCTCTCGAGTGTATATTGCAGGTAGCTAAAGCTAATATTCATAAAATCCAACCTCTTAAGCCTCGGTAAGATGAGGCTTCTCTATCAACATAGGTTTTAATACTTTGGAAAGCTTCGCGGAGATTAGATGAGTGTCATATTTTACTGGTGGTAGGTTTCTCATAGGTAGGCTTATGAAGCCTGTAACGGCATTTGAAACTGAAAGCGAGTTTTAAACATTTTTGGTTCCTAATATAATATACCTATTATTTTTATATTAATAAATACAATCGTCTGTCTGGGAACCCTGCCGCACGGTGGCGATCTAGACGGCGTGTTTGCCTTATAGTTTTGTTTATAATTGAAGGTATATTGTCTAATTAAATTAAATTAATATTATTTAAATTATTTGGGGTTATGATATAGTATATATCCCGCTGCATTCAGTAAATATGATTTAACTATGATGTAAATATGATTTTCGTATTAGAAGTCGTGGATTCGAGATTTCCTCGAGTAAAAATTATGTCATTTGATTGTCAACCAACCCTCTATTTATTTTCTCGTTTGATTACTACTTCATTCATCAGCTGCCACTTCTCACTTAGTACTGAGTAAAATAGAGAAGCTAATACAGAAGAAACACAGAATATGACAATCCCTCTTAAGTTTTGCTTTTTTTGGCTTCGCCATTAACACCACACTTAAAACTTTTAGGTACACTGTACGAGTTAACTGAAAGATACTGTTATCTACACTCAGAACAAAGATGTCTACACTTCTAACAGCTCCAGGAAGCGTAATATGGCAGTGAAATGTATTTTTAGTAGCCACGGAGGCACGTGGTGTTAAATTCGGAGGCGCATTGAATTTTTTATAACCTCTGTGGGATCCCCTGTGCTGCCTTATTGAGCCGTAAACTGTCCCGGCTATTTACCCTCTGCAATACGGAATGTAATATAAAACATACTGTATCTCAATTTTGAAGGTCGGCACGCGTGAAGTAATTTTATCAAGAAATAATAAAAAGAGTGGATTGTAGCTGATAATCAGAGGGTACGAGGGGCTGTTTTATAAATTCAATCTCTGGCAAAATACGACGCGACGTGTATTGAGAGCTAACTAATTCAATCTCTGGCAAAATACGACGCAACGTGAATTGAGAGCTAACTAGTAACTTGCGGTTACTGTACTGGCCTCTGTGGGTTCTCCGGCGGTAACCGTAGTGGCCAGTAATCAGCAAAAGCAGTGTACATCATTATCATTACTATTGTAACACAACAAATGATAAAATGCAAGAATAAAATGCATTCAATCGACCCGAGTCAAGATTAGTGCACCTATTTGAAACTAGATGGCGTTGGCGATCGTTAAAACACGCAAACGTTTCGTTCGCGGATATCAAGTGACCGCCAGATTTGAATTTGTAATGTGGAATAAAATCTTCTGGATTCGGATCTCACTAGCTTTAGCTCTTTGCCTTAGCACTTCATCCAGCTCTCAAGCCTAGTAATGGGTAACTCATCGATTTCAAATGTGGACGAGCGAGGACCTCGTTTTACCTCGTGAGGTCATCACGAGGCGCCCCTCATTTGAGGAGAGGTGTGTTCGAGTGAGCGGAACCTCGATCACTTGAACGCCTCTCCTCGTTCAGGTCCTCACGAGGCACCCCTCATTTGTGGAAAGGTGTTCAAGTGAGCGGAATCTCGATCACTCGTACGGTCGAACGCCTCTCTTTGTTCACTCGAATTAAACAATGCTGTATTTGTATACATATAAGCCAACGTTGTACTTCTACTCGTTTTCTATCATCTGTGCCTTTATAATGTTGAACATGACACGCACCGCACGGTTATACGATCCGTACTCGCCTCACTCGCACCTCACTCCATAGAGTAAAAACAAACTCCTCAGCTCCTCACACCTCACTCATTTTGTCGGACAACTCGCGAGTTACTCGTACAATCGCGTGACTCGGGCGAGTCGCCGCCTCGAACCAAAATGAGGTAACCTAATGAGGTGGTTCAAAGTAGCAAAACGAGTAACTCTTTCATTTCGCCGAGACGAGTACCTCAAACGAGGTACCTCACGAGTGAGGGGCACATCGCTATTCAAGCCTTTGCGACTGGAAGTTGTCTACTGCATTGCCTATTGTCCGGTAGATTAACGAATCCCCGTCCCTGCTCTCCGTATTTGAATTAATACAGACTGCCTTCGTACATCCCCGTTTTCTTTACTTCCGTGCCTTGCCTGTTCGAATTATCGATGTGACACGTCTTATAAATTGGCATGCAACGTGGGGCATCAGGCATCATCTACTCTTCGTGAACGCCGTATTAAACTATTAATATAATTTTTTTAAACGGACAGATCCTGGACCCTAACTAGGATCCCCTGTAACTAGAAAACCAGGAACTAAGAGGCTTATTGTCCCACTCATTGTAACACCCAGACATAAAACAAATGCTTGCGCTTTTTAACCGACTCCAAATAGCAGAAGGTTCTTTATTTGATTGTATTCCTTTTATGTTTGTTACCTCAGAACTCCGTCATTCATGAACCGATTTTGAAAATTCTTTTTGCGTTGAGTTCAGTATAGCTACGAAGTAGTCCCATATAAATTTAATTGATATTGACCTTGGACTTCGAAGATACATTGAAGTCGGTGTTTTTGTTTCATAAAACGTATAATTGTTTTTCTGTGCACGAGCATTTGTCCCGTCGCGGGAATTAAACCCGCAACCTCGGTGATGTATGAGATTTGAGCCAACCTGCCCAACCACTACACCACAGAGGCTGTCATTATTATTATTTTTAAAAGAACTAGCTGCGCCCCGCGGTTTTCCCGAAATAAAAAGTAGCCTATGTCCTTTTCCAGGACCCAAAGATAATACATGCTAAATTTCTTCAAAATCCGTTTAGTATTTTTTGCGTGATTGAACACAACAATCCATACATTCATCCATCCATCCATCCGCACAAACTTTCTCATTTATAATATTAGTAGAACTAGCTCTGCTGCGTACCGCAGTTTCACCCGCGCGAGAAGTCAGTCAGTTTTCCCGAATTTCCATATTCCTGTGTAACTTTTCCATTTCTCTTTCCGTACATATAATTGGGACTATAACGAACATTTAAAAATTGGTCCAGCCGCTCTTGACTAACTTTATACTGATAGATTAGCAAAAAGAACTCAATGAAAGATTTACCAGAAAAATTTAGCGTAGGTATATCTAAAAATAATTAAGATTACTTGTCATTACTGTCATAAAACTAGTTAAGGTAGGCTAGTAATATTTTTTCTACCTAATTATTTAAAATCTTAAAATGTTTGTCTCTTAATCTACCTCAAGGCTGGCGTCGGTCGTTGAACTGTTTCCGTCTTCCCTTCCACGCCTTACCAGAGCTATGACGACCACTTCTAACGTGGCATCGGAACATTTCATAGGCAGCGGTTCTATTAATAGTTTACACTATACCAATGTTGTTTACCAATTATACCAATTGTTCCCACTGCGTCGCCCGACATAGTATGACAAAGTTTGACCGCTATACTTTTTATGTCTCATTTGTCACTTGTATTTAAAGCTCCGTGGGACCCCAGTGTTGCCTTATGGAGCCGTAAACTGTAGTGACCCTTTTCAATTCGCAATGTTTTATACATACTATCTCAATTGTGAATTTGATTTGGTCACAGTACCATTGGTCACTGAAATCCTGTAACATCCTGTTCAGTTTCATCGGTACAATAAAAAATAAACTACTGAAAACTTATGGGCCACAGGCCTATAATCTACCACGCTGGCCCAGTGACGGTAAGTGGATATCACATGTCCTTGAAATTTTGTGATTAATTTTTGGACATGCCGGTTTCCTCTCGATGTTTTCCTTCACCGATTTTATAACTTACAAAAGTCAGTGGTGCGGAGCCAGCGGAATTAGAACTCGGGTGCGTCCGATCAAAAGTCGTGCGTGTTCCCGCTGAGCTACTCGCTCTATAAATAAATATCAATATTCTAATGTAATTTTGCAATGTTCTAGCATGAACTACGTTAATTCCTCACCCAGCGAGCTACTGCCTGGTAAATAAAAAAACAAACTTTTGCAATCAGACACTGGATTTCACTACGTAGGTAGCAGTCGAGATTCAAACACACAATTTCAACTCCGCTGCAAGCATTTTGAATTTTATACTCCACCTATAAAGTTGCATGACAAATAGAAATACGAAGAACTGCGATATTGTGTATCTTTACCTAGTGGGCAAAAGAAAAGGTAAACTTTCTCCATTATGTCCGCGTCAAAATTTTCCGCAATGTACTGCGATATTTAACTCGGAAATTAACTATGAATTTGCAACTGAGTTCTAAATTAATTAAGACCCATATTAATTACATTACGCATGTAGTTAATTTAATGAGTGCCAAATGTATACATTATTATTATGACTTAAATATTTAATTTCTGTTGCTAATTGTCATATCATATACTTATACATACACACACATATATTTATTTATTTTAACTTATAACATATATTTGCTTACAACATAATACTAATTGATTTTAATTCTTTAATTGATTTTAATTTTTTAAGAAAATACTAAAAGAATAAACGTTTCTTTTTTAATCCGACAAAACAAGTTAAGGCTTCCGAAGATAGCAGAAACCACTGCCAACGAAATTGGGCTGGAGCATTTGGCTATCTATAGGCCTTTAATGGTCTATGGGTTGTCCAATTGCTTCTCCTTGTAAGTAGGTACTTTAGTTTTAGTAAGTGGAGTGTAGAATTGTTTTCAGTTACAAAAGCATTTATTATTTTATTAATTATTTTCAGCCTGGTTTGTCCCACTGCTGGGCAAAGGCCAAAAGCAAAAGCATTTGCCCGTTAAAAAAAATGAAATTTGAAGCCACATTCGAAATTACTTTCACTAATTGAGGCTCCGGTAATATTTTTTTTATGTATCTGATTGACGATATTAGCAAGTCGTTCGCCTGGTGGTAAGCAATACGCCTGCCCATAATAGTTGCAGCACCACAAAGAACTTTGTTTTGCAAAATCCTGAGACAACAATTGTCTAGTCTCATAATGCCCATTAATTTTGCTTTTCCGATTACAAATTTGTTAAAGATTGTCATGAAAAAATATTTTTCAGCAAAAATCTTAATTTTCAAGCTATTTTGGGTCCGACGCGTAAATACTACTACTACTGTTACTGGGCATTATGAGACTCAACAGCTAATTGTCTCAGGGTGACGCGCGCAGTGCAGCGCCGCGCTGGAGTTTGCAAAACAAGAATCTGAGTGGTGCTGTTATTGTATTGGGCTGGCGCATTGCTTACCATCAGGCAAACGACCAGCTCGTCTCGTCATTCAGTTACATAAAAAAAAATATTTTTATACATTTGAAAGATTAAGGTTAAGTATTATTACAATGCTTAGGTGTATCATTAGAGCTGACAACCAGGGCTGTGAATTTATCCACGGCATTATGCTGAGCTCAGACCTTTTCGACGGCACTGTGCACGGCAGCAATTCTCGTACACAAGCATGTTTTATTGTTTTATCGTGTTGTGATACAATGATCACATTAAACATTTATACCGTGTGCAGTTTTGTTAAAATTAATGTTTTCTTTCTTCTTTCTTTCTTTAGAGTCCTCAGGAAGTCACTAAAACAAATTAAAATGCCCATTTTTCTCGTAATACAATACAAGAAATCAGCTAAACACTCCGATTTGCATGGCGACTTGCGACGGCACTGTACGTGACCATCAACTTTAAGTAATCCGTTACTTTAAGGCTTCTAAGCTGACGCCGCGACGGCCAATTCAATTATACCAGATTGGCACAAATTTGCAAGGGTAATTTTAAGCAACTGACCGACAATGACATATCATCATCATCATCAGCCTATTACGTTCCCACTGCTGGGACTCGGGCTTTCCCTCGTAAAGAGAGTATGGGCCATAATCCACCACGCTGGCCCAGTGCGGGTTGGTAGATGTCACATATCCTTAAATTTTGTTATAAATTCTGGGATATGCCGGTTTCCTCACGATGTTTTCCTTCGCCGTTTTCAGAGCGAGTGTTAAATCCGCACATAACTTAAGAAAATCAGTGGTGCGGGGCCAGCGGGATTTGAACTCGGGTGCGTCGGATCGAAAGTCGCAAATGCTCCCACTGAGCCACACTCGCTCCAATGACGTATGATATGGTTTTTTCCTATACAGATTCGGATTCAGCGGTCTCTAAATCCCAGCAGCCTTTTATGCATTATAAAATATTATATTAGTTATATCCAAGCTTCAAAACTTTTTTATTGTATGTTGTATATTGTGTGTGGCTTGGATTAATTTTTTTTTTACTTATTTAACTGACTCAAAACAAAGAGGAAGTTCTTATTGATTCTTATCTCAATTCCGTATTTGTTTTATGTTTGTTACCTCAGAACTCCGTCATTTATAAACCGATTTGAAAAATTATTTTTGCTTTGGGTTCAGTAAGCTACTAAGTCCCATATAAATTTCATCGATATTTGACCTTAGATTTCGAAGATACGTTGAAGTAGGGTTTTTTTTATAAAATGTTAACTTTTTTTATTTGTTAAGTGAAAGTGACAAATTAGTAAATGCTCAGAATATTGTAACACTAGCTGCGCCTCGCGGTTTTACGCGCGGTGTCCCGGGATAACAAGTATCCTGTGTCTTTTCGAGGACCTCAAGTACATACCAAATTTGATCAAAATCCGTGATTAAATGCGTGTTTTGTAAGTTTTTTTACGCTTCATAGATCTATGTTTGGCCACTCGCCTGATGTTAAGCGATTATGTGGCCTAAGATGAAGCACATAGATCTAGATAGAGACGGCAGTTGAGCGGCTGCTCAGTCCCGTCTCCCCGATGGTTCACCGAACAGCATACCGAAACACGACTGGGTCGCTTAGGTGAACAAACATCCATCCTTTCGCAATAAGAATAGTAGTAGTATAAGGCTTTTAGTTGAGTCTTAGTTCACCGCTTTGGAATACTCCAGCATTAGTCGAAAATTACCAATTCACAAGTCTTCGAGTCACGCAATTACCAACAAATATCTGCCGAGAATATTACTGCTCTATCTATTAATATTACGAAGTGAATTATGAAGATAACCTTTACACGCCGTCGCCGTTGATTGCACAAGGACCGAAATTTCAAGGAATTCGATTTCAATAATGAAGTAGCTATTGTGGGAAGCAAATTAATATTAAACCAAGAGTTAAATACGTAGCATGTTACGTAGAAGTCTTACAAGCGATATTAAAGTGGTTTTACCAAAACACCTGCCAAGTGCGAGTCGGACTCGCGCACGAAGGGTTCCTTACCATTGTCTATAAAAACGGCAAAAAAAACATGTCTGTTGTATGGGAGCCCCCTTAAATATTTATTTTATTCTGTTTTAATTATTTGTTGTTATAGCGGCAACAGAAATACATCTGCTATGACTTGTGTGAAATTTCAACTAACTATCACGGTTCATGATATACAGCCTGGTGACAAACGGACAGACAGACACACAGACAGACAAACGGACGGACAGTGGAGTCTTAGAAATAGGGTGCCGTTTTACCCTTTGGGTACAGAAAACATAATAGCCTCTGTGGTGTAGTGGTTGGGCAGGTTTGCTCAAATCTAATGTATACCACTGAGATTGCGGGTTCGTATCCCGCGATGGTACAAATGTTTGTGAACGGGACAAATGGCAGGACAAAAGTGCAAGTATTTATTTCGTGTCTGTGTTGTGGGACCTAAGTCTTTTTTAAATTCTTCAATTTCTTGAATGTATTAAAAGCTTAACGTTTAAGGCGTACACAGAAAATTACTTTTTTAGATATTTTATTTATGGAGCTGAGTGATGAAACGTGCATGTCGTTTGCCTGATGTTAAGCGCCACGCCTGTCCATAACAATTGCAGTGCCGTCCAGATTAAGAGTCTACCACAAAAAGCGTAGCACTGCATTGCGCTTGATACCCTGAGACATCAGATATACGCCCAGTAATTTCCCAAATATTAAAGTTATTTTTGGATTACATACAGAAACTGGATTTTAATCACGAAATAATATAATAAAAAAAGAATCATCAAAATCAATTCATAATGAGCAGAGTAATCGCGTGACAAACACAAAAAGACTTCAACTTCCTACTTTTTGAAGTCAGTTGAAAATAAAATAAAATAACTACCTATTATCAAAGAAAACTAAAAGAAAGCAAACCAATTCACAAAGAAAATAAAGCCTTTTATAAAATATCGTAGGTAATTAAAGCAAGCACCAGCCTTAATTAATAAATAAAATATTTCCTTTTCTCCAATCAAGGGCGCACAGTCACGGCACAGAATACTAACTATTACGTTATAGTTGCATAATGCACAGTGCCTTATACCTCACGTTTTGGTAAACACTACAGACATTATGAGCTGAGAGCGAGTGTTGCTCAGTGGGAGCATGTGCGACTTTAGATCCGACGCACCCGAGTTCGAATCTAGATAGCCTCGCACCAATGACATTATTAAGTTATGTGCGGATTTAACACTCGCTCTAAAAACAGTGAAGGAAAACATCGTGAGGAATCCGGCATTTCCAAGAATTATTCATAAAAAATCAAGGATCAGTGACATCCTCCAACCCGCACTAGGTCAGTGTGGTGGATTATGGGATTATGGCACATACTCTCTCTATGAGAGAAGGCCCATGTCCCAGCAGAAGGAATATGTTGGGCTGATGATGATGATGTGGCAGCATTAATCTAGATTGCTTTTTCTTGCATTTTTTATAACTGTCCATAGGTAATATTAACATATGGGTGTATTAAACATAGCAGTTAATAAATCAAAGGCGGATTTTCATATTTATTTATTTATAATTAGATGATCAACAGCTTATACAAGAGATTAAGTTACAATCTTAAGTAATCATAATATAGGCTAATGAAAGATCATCCTAATTTTTACAATTATTATTATTATTTTTTAACTATGGGTCTTAGAATTATTTTACTAAAGTAATTCTAAGACCCATATTATATATACCTTACAGACTAACATACATATTATAATATTAAAAAAAACTATTTTTTTTATTAAGCAACAACAGGGAATTTTTTTTCGCCTACTTTCCCTGTACCGGGAATCTGGGAAATTATGAATTTAGCGCTCTCTAGCAGAGGATTTAAGTATGTAAAAAGGGTGTATGTATGTGAGTCTATGTAAGGGTGTGTGTAAGTGTGCGTGCGCGTGTGAATGTAAAGTTGACTGTGTATAGAAGTGTATGTTTGTAGTAAATTTATATATTAACATTATTGGTTATTTGTCTTGGAGAGTTTTGAAGACTTTACCTTTGACTTTTATGAAACAATATTCATAAAAATGAAAATTTTTGTGTATAATTCTTGGTTATGCTGGTTTTCTCGCGATGTTTTCGTTCCCCGTTTTTAGAGCGAGTGTAAAACTCGCACATAACTTAAGAAAGTCAGTGGTGCGGGGCCAGCGGGATTTGAACTCGGGTGCGTCGGATCGAAAGGCGCACGTACTCCCACTGAGCCACACTCACTCTGACTATCTCTCCATTATCATATACCTTACATAAAATGAGCTGATTGTTTACAAACGATGTCGTGCTGGTTTCAAACTTGAGTACTGTACTATGAGTACGGGGCGGATACTCACAACATATGTCCTCTCACTGTGTCAATCAATATTTATGAATGTATTGCTATGTTATTCACCCGTAAGAAATTGAGCATGTCAACACTATACAGTTCTCGTTCGTATCGTAAGGTGCTTCTAAAGAGGCTGTAGTTTTATTACAATCACATCAAAAATGATCGAGCCCGGGTGAAATGACAATAGCAAAAACTTTGCCGTACCAGTTAAATAAATATTGCACAAATAGCACACAGTAGTGTCGATTCTGTGTTGCATTATCTAAACCTAAATTGAACTTGAAGAAGAACATTATCGCAATTAAATATGACTTTGGCTTATTCTTCTTCTGGCGCATCGCCAGCCGCTGCCGCGGCACGCTCGGTTCGCTCGCTCGGCTTGCGCGTAGTGGTGCACCAGTAACTTAACACTCCTCCTCGCTTCGCTTGTCGTCATACCTAAGTATGACTTTGCCCTGAACTAGTTATTAAAACAATACTATATTAAACAAAACATCATATTTTGTTAAAAATAATACCATAAACATAATATGTTTAATCATCAATATTAAACAAATTATGATAATTGAAGAGTATTATAACATTAGTAGTACATCAAAACATAGTATTACAGTAGATAAATATATCAACTGATTACGTTCACCTGATGGTAAGCACCACGCCCGCATATAACAATTGCAATGCCGCCTAGAACTTTTATTACCATAAGAATCACTGCGTAGCACTACATTGCGCTCAAGTTGTGTTAGTGTGTAAAATGTATTGTACCATTCATAAAAAAACATCTAAATAACAGCAGGCCTAGCGCACTCCGCACTGTAGGTACAAAGCTACAAGTACATAGCCGGACACCGACGGCGGGTCGCGCGTCGTTACACGGGCCGCGTCAGAAGAGAAAAGAGCTATGCGATAGAAAGAGAGGCGCTCTGTAGGTTAATATGACTGGTAGGTATGCAGCGCTACGCGAGCTGAATTGAATTTTATTGCGTCATAGCAAGAGTCGCTATTTGTTTAAATTTCTTTGCGGAGGGATGCTTCTGTCGCTTAGTATTCTTTGATAACAGTGAAAACCGTATCAAAATCCGTTGCGTGGTTTAGAAGAAAGCGGAGAAACAGAAATGATGACGCGGATAACAACTTTGATTTACACTATATAAGATATTTAGCATTTGACGGCTTTTGTTGCTACGCAATTTGTTGCTAACCACCCGTTTAAACAATACCTAAGCCAATAGTTATTCTACTGGTCGTGTGCACAAGCTGAAATTGCGTTCAAAGCCACAGTAGTAAAATTAATTTCCCTTGATCAAACCTGCATCCGCTTCCGAATCGCAATAGGCATCTGCATCGATATATTTACCGGAGGAAACGTAAATACGGATTCCGGATTTGTACCGTTGACTATTTCCAGCGAAATGGGGATATTGCGCTCAGATCTATGTAGGTAATATAAAGTAAATATTGAATCCTTTAGTGTAGCTGAACTGAGGGTCTATTCATTTATATTGCAAAACCTAAGTCGGATCACGGAAAGTTTGAATCCCGCTGGCCCCGCACCACTGACTTTTTTAAGTTATGCACTCGCTCCTAAAACGCTGAAGGTAAACATTGTGAGGAAACCGGCATGTCCAAAAATGTGCGTATCATCAGCCAACGTACCCGAAGAATAAATATTAAAAAAGAAACAAAAAATATTATAATGTTTCCAAACGTCAGAGAAATAGAAAGAAGTCAATTGTTTCTCTGAGCTGAAAGGGCTCTGGGCTACTATATTCAGAAATATTTTACTTGTTATTATATTTATTAATTAATTAATTTAAGAACTATTTACAACTGTGACAAAAAAAGAAACTTTATTTTAACGATACTAAACTATGATTTTGTAATGAAAATGAACATGATTTGGACACATATTTCATAATATTCTACGGGTGATACTCATTTTAATGTTGGAGTAGTCCGAGTATAGTTTTAACCGCATCCGGTGGTCTTTTTCAAGGCGAGTGTGGAACGCTCGCAAACGTGTCTCGCCTCGCTGGATGTGGTTGAAACTATAGTTGGACTACTCCAACTTAAACGTCAGTGTCACACGAAAAATATTAAAACGATACATTTTTATTTTTAAGTTTAGTTTTTCGCTTCGCACGTTTTGTAGAATCAGCTAGGGTTAACTTCAGTATTGCAGAATTGTGAATTTCACTAATTACTAATTAGAATATGCAAAGCAAATGGGCTTTGCCAAGCTTGAGGTCTTTATAAATCCCACTTCTCTTGAATTTGAGTTTAAAAATATATATTTTTCAAGACAAGCCTTTAACAAATTCGTAATCGGATCACAAGCAGATTAAAACGAGCCAAAACGTATTTAACGATTATCCTTCAACGAGTTCGATTGCTCACCTTCCGTCTCCATTATCAGTTCAGCTGGCTGTCACCATAATATTGCATTGTCATCGGACTTTGACAAGTATGCCAAATTTCAAGTCCATAGGATAAGAGGAAGTGGTTCTTATCCAACTTGCAAGATTTGACCCAAACATAGCAAGTTAAGTAAAAGCTTGTAATAATAAAGTGTTATTCGCTTAGTATAGAAAGAAAGACACGATTTTTAACACATTTCATCGCAAATCAACGACCGTAAAAAGAAATCTGCAGTCTCACACCGTTAGCAATGCTTCGGTAACATCTAGTACCCAATTAAAATAATAAATTCAACCCGGTTTTCTGATCAGAGTCAAGTTAACCTTTACTGCGGCGCATTTGCAAGTTAGATGGAGGCTGAGCCAAACAAAACGAGCCGAACGCCAAGGGAAATCACATAACGATTGCAGCTACTGCATCTGATTCCTGATACGTAGGTCGTGTTTCGCTCAACGGTTGTCACTGCTTCGTTATTTGGGTCGGTTCGTATTTACTATTTTTACAAGCTTTGATATTTTTTTAACTTGCCATGTTTTTTCGGGTGCAATCTTGCAAGCTGAATCAGAACCACTTCCTCTTGTCCTACCAAGTTGAAATTTTGTACACTTGTCAAAGTTCGATGACAATGCAATATTATAGTGACAGCCTGTGATGATGGAGACGGAATTTGGGCATTGAAACGCCTTGACGGATGAGTTGGGTCCTCGAATAATTAAGTCTTTAAACAAATTAATGTATTAACTTTACTTTCTCTGTATATTTATGAAAATATAATGTATGTTCGTAAAAATCTGCACAATTTCAAGGTGAATAGTGACCACCACAACATAAACAGTAGAAATAAGGATAGAATTGCAGTACCTAGGCTTAGACTGAGTAAAATGAATAAGTCCTTCATGGGCAATATTACAATAAAATTCCAAAATGTATAACGGAGCTCACAGAAAGTAGATTCAAATTGAGTGTGAAAAATATTCTAATAAAAAAGCATACTATACAGTTAGTAATTACATAGAAGACAAAGATGCATGGAACATTCCGCTTCTGCCAAGTAGCCAACTGGCACATAAGAAACATAATATTGTTAAAAATAAACATAAAATATTGTAACAAAAATTCTAAAAAATATGCCCCTCAGTTTCTTGCCGTATCTTCTGAGTAGTGGTTCTTTTTCCGATACGATGGTAGAGTCATTGTAATAATTGACGTTCATAAGTGCGTCTGTGACGACAAAATTGAAATAAAGAACTTTTGAATTGAATTTGAGTTGAATTGATAATCGTAAACTACTAGAGCTTGGGCTCATTTTTTTTACAAAAAAACCGACGTGAATTCTGATTTATCTTCGAAGTCCAAGTACGAATATCGATGAAATTATATGGGACCACCTTGAAGCTATATTGAACCCAACTCAAAAATAATTTTTAAATCAGTTAATAAATGACGTCGGTATGTGGTCACAAACAAAATCAAACATAGAATCGAATTGAAAACCTCGTCCTTTTTGAAGTCGATTAAAAATACGCCCAACAATCACAAACATAGATCCTGGCCCCTAACTAGGATTCCCTGTATCTAGGGAACCAGGAACTACGAGGATCATGGTCCAAACATGCAGACACGAAAAAAATGCTTGCGCCTTTTTTCTTTGCACAAACATTTATCATTTATCTATTGTTTTGCACTTATCTCACTAATATTATAAATGCGAAAGTTTGTGTGTTGGTCTGTTTGTTACTTTTTCACGCTGCGCTGTAGCGATTCAACGGATTTGAGTGAAATTCGGAACAGATATAGCTTAATACCTGGATAGGCACATAGACATAGGCTACTTTTTATTACGGGAAACCGCGGGTAAAGCCGCAGGTCGCAGCTAGTACTTACTAAAGATCTTGCCCGTAATTCAAGTTAATATAATATAGGACAGACTTGCTGTTTGCTGAAGTTTCTTTGCAAATGGAATACCGCTGTTTAAGGGAATAACTCCGCCAATTTACTGGTGGTAGGTTTCTTGTATGCAAGAGGCCGTCTGGGTATTGTAGCCAGCGAAATTACTCGACATTATGAGACTTAACAGTTAATTGTCTGAGGGTGACGAGTGCAAGTGCAGCGCCGTGCAGAATATTGCAAAACAAAGTTCTAGGTGGTGCTGTTACTGCTATGGGCAGGCGCATTGCTTACCACCAAGCGAACGAGCAACTCGTCTCGTCAATCAGTTAAGTGTTCCACATGTTCGTTTTAGTCATAATATTCATCATCATCCCATCACGTTCCCACTGCAGGGACACGGGCCTTCTGTCATAGAGGCAGTATGGGCTATAATCCCCCACGCTGGCAATCGTTCTAGTGTATGTAATAGACAACCTCTGTGGTGTAGTGGTTGGGCAGGTTGGATCAAATCTCATACACCGCTGAGGTTGCGGGTTCAATTTCCGCGACAGGACAAATGTTTTTGCACAGAAAAAAAACGCAAGCATTTGTTTCGTGTCTGGGTGTTGTGGGACCATGGTCCTCATAGTTCCTGGTTCCCTAGATACAGGGAATCCTAGTTAGGTATCAGGATCTATGTATGTGATAGTTGGGCGTTATTTTTTTTTATTAATAAATGGCAGGTAATTATGTATCATTATTTGAAGATTCCCGAGCAAAATAAAACGAATTGATCGCACAGGGAAATAGCGAAACGTTTGCAGCTGATATCCGATAAGTAGATGCCCAAGGGAAGAGTTGTCGCGCTTTACGATTCTCCAAGTGTCTCGTTATTTTGTAGTTTAGCTGACATTAGTTTAAGAACTATTTCACCGACTGGGTGAAGTTAAACCGTCAATTGAGCGCACGTTTTAACCATGGCGGAATAATAATTCCTTACTTATTTATTTATTTTGCCTTCAAAGAGACAGTAAGAAAAGTGTTGATGGACTTAGTCTTACCTAATATTTAGTTTTCTTTGGTTTTACTTTACTGCAGTTTAAGTCAAATTTATATTACTTATTACTCTGATTAGGCTAGATTGTAATTCTAAAGGCGGGTCTTAATTTCGGTCAAGTCACTACATAAAACAAAAAAAATATATTTAAAAGACTAAATGCATAATGATAAGATAGTACTAATATTAAATACTAATACAGTAAATTACTGGTATTCCTATATTAATACAAAAGTTATTTCCTACATACAACTTTCTTCACATAGCCTAATCATAGGTAATTTAATGGTAATAGTAGGTAAAGGGTTTATAAATGAATTGTCTATATTACAATAAATAACATTTCTTAAATCATTATTACTAAGGTATAAAATAACTGAAATAGCTATGGTCATAGAATGCAATACATTATATGATAAAATATGGTCTAGTCAACGCTGCGAGAAAATCCATGACTCTTTTTTAAATAGAAACCAGAGTAACACCGTCCATATTTATCTACATTCCTCCCTTTAGGTTGCTTGAAAGAGATCGCTTTGAGCAATAAGACCGCCATATGTCATCATCATCATCATCAATAGCCCGTATTAGTCCACTGCTGGACATAGGCCTCTCCCAATGCACGCCACTGAGCTCGATCTTCTTTTAATTGCTGCCAGCTACTTTGCGTAGGTCGTCGCTCCATTTAGCCGGAGGGCGTCCTACACTACGTTTGCCTAAACGTGGTATCCACTCTAGAACCCGTTTACCCCATCGGTTATCGGTTCTTCGACAAATGTGGCCGGCCCATTGTTACTTCAGCTTGCTTATTCTTTGAGCTATGTCGGTCACTCTGGTTCTTTGCAGAAACAACCGCCCTATGTAACACTCATATATTTATTGTCATTTTAGTTTTTTATCGTTTCTGTACAAAATAAATAAAGAGTAAGTAAACTGTGTAAAGAAAGAGATAATGCTATCCTATTCTTGAAATTTGTTTTCGTTCGGAACACAGATTGATGAAGTTAGTTCTTGCTGAGGATAAGAGATATCTTTTCTGCATACTGTACCCGTTGCAATGTAAAGGTAGTGTCCTACAGAAAGGTAAGCTTGCCCGAGGTTTAAACTGAGCAAGTATTTGTAGTTTAGAGATTTTCTTTGATCTTAACTTTGATATAATAGAAGTAATAATTGCCTGATTTATATTTTGTTCAATACAGGGCCTCAATTCACTATGACAACTTGGCGATTTCTTGCTTCGAAATCACGTCGATTCCTTCATTAATAAACGACATCTCTATGACGCATTCATATATTCATATATATCACGCGTCATAGAGAATACAAATTTCGCAGATGTCGTTTATTAATGAAGGAATCGATGTTTCCTCGAAGCAAGGAATCGCCAAGTTGTCATAGTGAATTAGAGCCCAGGTTGAGTTTTTGAACAGAGATCCCTATGGCCACTACCCTCACCGTTAGAGATAGAACAATATGTCGTTAGAAATCGCAGCGAGCGAGCGCAGTGCAGCGCGGCTTATGATTTTGTAAAACAAAGTTCTGGGTGGTGCTGTTTCTGTTACGGGCAGGCGCATGGCTTACCATCAGGCAAACGACCAGCTCGTCTCGTCACGTAGTAACATAAAAATAAAACGAAAAAGGAATAAATGTTTCGATGGTATAAATATTTAAAACTCTCCTTGAATTCGTTTAATCCAAGAGTATACTCATATCAAAGCGGAATATTTTTCATGAAAATTAGCTCGCTTGGAATATCCATCCGCCGCCTTCCCGTTAATCCTTCAAAGAGTATCTGAAGATTGTTTGTTTTATTTTTTATTTTCTAACTCATTTTCAGTATCGTGCTAACTTCGGAAAAACCGCTAACCTCACTGACTAAGAAAATTTCGGGCAAGACGCCGGAAATTTTCTTAGTTTCCATCGAGATTTGCGGTTTTCCTGAATTACCTACTAAATATACAAGAAATAAACTGTGGAAATCCAAAGGATAAACTACACGAAATTTCAGATTTTCAGCATTAATTGGCGCACCCATGTAACAAGCTTTGATGAGAAGTTGTCTTGTCTCGCTGTCAGTTGTAAATTATGCGTATCATTTTAAGACACGCGTATTATTTTAAAATCGTCAACTTGAAAATGTTTTAAATAATAACACCGCTTCTAATCCGAGTTTATGATCATTTTATGACGCCACTGAGATGATTAAAGCCGTGGATATAGCAGACAGTTTTAAATGCGTTTATTTTTGAAACGCTTTTTCAACTCATAGTGGATAGTGTGTTTCAAGGGTGTGGACCGCCGCCCTAAGGTCTGCCGCTGGCGACGCGCCAAGACTAGCTGCTTAGGGTTCCGCTGAGAAAAATACGTCGCCATCGAAAGAAAAAACATTAAATATACGTGTTTTAATGGAGGTAGCTGAATTTTTATTTTATTTGGGTTTTGCGGGCACAATGCTCGCTGCAATACGATCTCGGATGTGCTTGACTAGGTCCCGTTGTCAGTTACGTCATTGTTGGGAACCGGCCGTATGCCAAGTCGGATATTCGAATTTATCTCTAGCATGAGGTTAAGATTGAAGAGCTTTACTATAAACCGCACGAAATTGAGAGGTATAACACCAGATGCTTCACAAATATCCAAGTCAAGGGACTGTACTACGACCAACACATTTTTATTTGTATTTGTACTTAAGAAGAAACCGGATCGATCGGATTTCATAGATCCTGTGAATCAATCAAACTCATCGTACCAGTAAACGGGTACTATCGTTGTTTTATGTCTACGAGTGTAAATTTAAACGGACGAACGTAGTGATTGAAATAACTTAAAACATTTTATTTCATTGCTTCATTATTACCGTGCTCGTCAGCTTTGTGCCGATTACTTCATATATTTATTTGATTTAATCAATCAACTACCAATACATCTCTGTCAGTTAAATGAATACAATTTTATTCAAATTACATTAATACAATAAAATTATATAGTAAATTTTCTATCAAATGCATTATTAAATTGTTGAAAGAACTTAAACTTCATAACTTCTAGTAAAATGCTGTAATGCTGATCCATCGTCCTAGAAGAAGCAACGTAACGTAAAATATTTAGTTTTCTTTGGTAAAATGCTGGCAAGCTGATTCGTGAAAAAACTTAACCTTCATAACTTCTAGTAAAATGTTGTAATGCTGATCCATCGTCCTAGAAGAAGCAACGTAACGTAAAATATTTAGTTTTCTTTGGTAATATGCTGGTAACCTGATTCGTGAATGACGGTTCTATACCGTATAAAAAACTTTAAATTTCATATACCTAAAACTCTTCCCTCATGATAATGCTGCCTTCTTAAAAAACCGTTCAAGTAAAAACTGTATCCCAATGACTATGAATGATACTTAAATTTAATATTATTATTATTTTGCCTCATTTAATTATATTATAGATAGATAGAAAATCATTATAGGTTTTCTGTTCGATAGTATCATTTTTTATGTTTGTTACCTCAGATCTCCGTCATTTATGAACCGATTTGTAAATTTCATCGATATTTGATCTTGGATTTCGAAGATACATTGAAGTCGGTTTTTGTTTTTTTCTAAAAAATATCTATAATTTTGATAATATATTGATTTTATGAATACTATTTTACACCATTGTTGTTTCATTACTCACAAACACACTACCAGGTCAATGCCTTGGCCCAAGGATCTACAACATAGATATGCCTACAGGTAGATATAGCTTGGGTTATATAAAACTTTATTTACCTACCGTTCGAGTTTTCGTAGATGGCTAAAGCGGCTCTATTGAGCGTATCAAAGTATCACTTTGGAACTATGGTCTCGTAAAAGTGATACAGAATCTTTGAAAAAGGTGCTTCATCTGCTTTTATTACATCAAAGGATAATCACCAACGGACCCTATCTAGAAACCCTATTTTATTGTAAACGTCTATAGTCGAAATTATGAAAAATACTCCTTGTATTTAGGATTAGTGTTTTTAATAGTATAACAATAATTTTGTAAGTATAATAGTATGCATTTAGATCGAAGGGCAAAAGTAACAACGGAATGGGTGCCTGAAGATGGAAGTCAGCGCCCAGGCTAGCCCAAAAGGAGATGGAGGGACGATCTGGATGCATACCAAGTAGGCTGGTTTGAGGTGGCGCAGGATAGGGATAGCTGGAGAGACCTGGCTTGGTGACCTGTGCCCAGCAGTAGGACAGCATAGGATAATAAAAAAAACAACAATTTTAAAAACTACCAAGAGTATATTGATATTGTTTTGATGTGTTTAGTTACCAGGTGTCCACAGCTGGATGTCTCATGAAATAGTTTGATTTTGTGTCACTATACTTACATAATACATATACTGTCATGTCACAGAATACCTAATAAAATAAGAAATCGTAAACTTGCACAAATTCAAAGTGAATAGTGACCATCATAACATAAACACTAGAAATAAGTAAAAGATAGACTGAATTTAACAAATAAGTCCTTCATGGGAACTGCGTAAGATTTTATAATGAAATTCCAAAATGTAGCTCACAGAAAGTAAATCCAAAAACAAACTACGCGTAAAGACTACTCTAATGAGAAAAGCATACTATACTGTTCGTAATTATATAGAAGACAAAGATGCTTGGAACATTTCACTTCTGCTAAGTAGCCAACTGGTACATGTATATGAAACATAACATTCTAGAAGCAGGACATCCTAATTGTCCGAAACCTGGTCGGAGTTATCCGACACAATCATAACGTGAGTGTAGCCGTTTATATTTATAATTGCAGAAAACTAAAAAAAATGAACAAAATCTCTAAAAAAATCAGGTGAATAACTTGCTCGTCTTATCACTCAATTCCATAAAAAATAAAAAAGTACATGAACAACTCCTGAAGATTATATTTATTTATTACTAGCTTCTTCTTCGTCTGCGTAGACGAAAGAGGAAGGCCAAAGTTTGTATTTCTCCAAGAACATTTTAGCAAGACCCTAGGCGTTAGTGCAGTGTAGTGGGAATCCTTGTCGTCCTTTGTTTGCACATTACCCGAACGAACAGATCCACCTGCGCGGCGCTATATACTCAGAGCCCCTCTGCTGATGGTCACGATAACACATATTTATTGTAGCGATTATATAATATTTTTCACATATATGATTATATTTGTGATATTAGGTATATGCAATCGCGTACCTACAAGCGGTCAAGTTATATCTTCGTAGTCACTCAACCGATTTTTATGTAACATACCCTAAATGGGTTGGGACTTATACTGCCAAATTAAAATCCGTTTAGTAATTTATGAGTTAATACAAGACAGTTTTATAATAGTAAAGATAAACAAGTATAGGTACGTTGTATCAAACAAAACTACCGACTACAATATATCTTCGAAGTTGAAGGTCAAATATCGATGAAATTTCCGCCACTTCGAAGCTATTCTGAACCCAACGCAAAAATAACTTTACAAATCGGTTCGTAAATGACGGAGTTCTGAGGTAACAAAAATTAAAAAAAAACTTAGCGAGTTCATGTGTAGCGTACGTGACGTAATTACTATCGATTCACATGCATACGTGAACAACTCCTGAAGATTATTTTTATTTATTATTGGGCCGTGTTCATTATCTATCCAAATGTCGTGGAATACAAATATTGTTCATTGAACACCAAAACAGGAACATACAAATCTAAGCAATAAATGTACTACGGGCGACCTTATCGGTATGTGCCTTAGGAGCCTTTAATACTATGTTATGTAAATATGCATTTGTTCTATGGCTAGTAGATCCATGTATGTAATCGTTGGGTTATGTATTTATTGGATAGAAATGACCTCTATAGGTTATATGATTATTGAAATGTCAGAATTTACGTATAAAAATGGTCCCTGGTCATGATTATACATTACATTTACTCTGACCCTCCATAATATGATTAAAAATGTACTGTCATATGGATTTTTTTGTCAAATCTTAATGGATATCTATGATTACCACCATGACCAAAACTACAATTTTAAGGGTAAAACTCCCGATATGAAACTTATAGATTATGTCCAAAGTTGTGTTAACCTTCGAAACAGACTATCGTGGTGACTAAATACGGTGCTTTGAACGTTTTGTTTTAAAATTGATGCGACTATTTTCGGCTGAGCGGGTGTGGATATGCTGGAACTAGTGTGACTTTCGATTCAATGCACTGGAGTTCAAGTCTCGGTCAAACGAATTTGTAAGTTATGTACCGATTTAACATTCCCTCGAAAAAAGGGACGGAAAACAACGTAAGAGAAGCGTAAGAAAACGTCCAAGAATCAAAAAAATCAAAGATATGTGGCCAGCCCGCACTCAGCCAGCGTAGTGGATTGTGGCCCATACTCTCTCTCTATGAGAGAAGGACCATATCCCACCGGTGGGAATGTAATAGGTTGATGTTGAAAAAATGCAAGCAATGTGCATCTAGTAATTTTTAGTAGAGAAAGCCCAAATGCGTTATGGTGTAAAAAACTTAAAATGGTCAGCCAAAGATTATCTTAAATTCTAAACAGCGCTATCAAGGTGTTATTTTATTTATTATCAAGGTCATACTCCAATGGTAGAGTCATGGTTATAATCTGACGTTCATAAGTGATGCCAAAAATGAATAAAAAAAAATTTTGATTTGATTTGAATGTGTCATTTGTGGCTTGCCACCACAGCCCAAAAATCCGTCCAAACTGAGACTCATCTTCATCATCATCAGCCCACATCAGTCCACTGCTGGACATAGGCCTCTCCCATAGCACGCCACTGAGCCCGATCTTCGGCTTTTCTTCTCCAGTCGCTACCAGCAACCCTACGTATATCGTCGCTCCATCTAGTCGCAGACAGACTCTAGAGGTCCAAAGAATTTTTTGTTTTGCTGACAGCGTTCGGTATTTTCTGTGGCTTGTATTACGATGCAGTTACCTCTCACAATATTCTTAATAAATTTTGATGAACCTTATAACTAAACCTCTAGAGTTCACACTGCAGTACAATTTTTGGTATGCCAAAACCTAGTGTCGGTATTTTCCTGGTACATTTTACAGTAGCGTGGATAAGTGAAACTAGAGCCTGGTAATATTTGATAGTGACGTAACTGACTCCCAAGAGGACCGGCCGAGTTAACGAGCTAGGGACCGACAATGGTATAGACAGTAAGGGCATTTGCGCTGCAAAGAAATTCTTGAGTTGTTGAGACCATTCGCTTATGGATTGTCAACGAAGTGATGACATCAAACAGTTGACTTGCTTAATGCTAGTAAAATATGGTTTTGTTTTCTCTGCTCGCAATCTTGGACCGAATATTAATTATTATATAAGATTTTTTTGTAAAATATTTTTATCAAGACAAGCTTTTAACAAATTCGTTATCGGAACCGCGAGCAGATTAACATGAGCTCAAACACTAGAATTTTACGAATTTCCGTCAAAGAGTTCCATTGCCTACCTTCCGTCTCCATCACTAGATCAGCTGACTGCCGCCATAATATTGCATTGTCATCGGAGTTTGACACGTATTCAAAATTTCAGCTCCGTAGGATAAGAAGAAGTGGTTCTTATTCAACTTGCAGGATTTGACCCAAACAAACATTGCAAATTAAATAAAACCTTGTAAAAAAAATCGAACTGTACATTTTTCAAACAGTTACTTTGCTTTGAAAATTAATAACAGGTTGCAAAAAAACAATATTAACCACTCAAGATCCCCTTTCGTTCATCCCCTTCAGAGCACAATTCATTCTGATAAGAATCATCTTAAATACTCCACTCACACCACTCTTTATTGGGCTTCAGCCTTTTTAATAAGTGCAGCTATCTCTTTCATTCATCCGCTTCCGTTCTTTTTTCCGTTCTTTTGGTGCTCTATAATGCTCTGTAGCAATTATATCTGACTGGCACCTTCAATAGTCAAAGTCAAATATCATTTATTTATTTTTTTACAATATTACAAGTAGTTTGCCTATTGATTTAAAAAAAAGCTCGTCGAGGTGTTACTTACATATACAATGATATAATGATTTATTTGTCTGTGTATCTAGGTATATACATATATCTAGTATTATAATATAGTATATATGTGGACATAGTATCTGGTATCTGGTTGGCAAGCGCAGTATGGCAGTGCCGATCAAGTTGTTGCAAAACAAAGTTCTGGATGGCAATGTAACTGCTATGCGTAACTGCTGCAGGTTTTTAGCTTGCTCTCTGTGTGGGTGAGTATACCATGAGTTTATAAGGACTTTAGATACTGCGTTTATTCCATAAGAGTGCGAGTCGATGTAAAATAATCATCATTTTACGTGTTTGGAATATTAAAAACTGTCCAAAAGGAACAATAAGAAAATCAACCGTATCATGGCGCGCTTGTATACGGTATGTTTCGGTGAAATGCATGCTACGTCCTACTTATATTTTAAATACGAAAGTTTGGGAGGATAAATACAAAAATAATCAAAGAACTAAACGGATTTCGATGAAATGTTATAAGTTTTTAAATACTAGAACAGCTATAGGAAAATTGACAACGTGGATGAAACCTAGGAGACAATGACCTCTGACTCATCATCATCATCAGCCCATTCATTACGTTCCCATTGCTGGGACTCGGGCCTCTGGACTGGACCCTCGTAGAGAAAGTATGGCCCAGTGCGAGTTGGTGGATGTTACATGTCCTTGAATTTTTGATCGGGGAGATGGGTCTGAGCAGCCACTTAACTGCCTTCTCTCTCTAGATCTATGTGCTCCATCTTAGGCCACATCATCGCTTCACGTCAGGCGAGATATAGGGTTAAAAAAATGCTTTCGGCTGACGGTACAATGCGGAATACTGACGGTATACCGCAGAAAGAGTCAAAGAGTTTTTGAAATGTTTTGAATTATTTCCCATTTGAAACGTGGTGGCTAATTTGAATCGGCTAATTTACTCGTGGTAGGTCTTTCGAATGTGGGAGGCCGTCTGGGTAGATACCACAGCTTTGCCAGTTATTCTGCCGCTAAGCAGTAGTGCGCAAGCCTTACTGTGGTCCGGTTTGAAGGGCATTGTAGCCAGCGAAACTACTGGGCAAAAGAGACTTTATACTCTGATGTCTAGGGGTGATGAGCGCAATGCAGTGTTACACAGTGCTTTTTATGGTATTAAAAGTTCTGAGTGGCACTACAATTGTTATGGGCAGGCGTGGCACTTACCATCAGAAGAACGACTTGCTCGCCTAAACAATAAGAATAATAAAAAATGGAGGTGCGTTTCACTGGCGATAGCTCAATAGCTATAATATGGGGCACTTTGAAAGAAGGGTGAAAAGGGTCCTTAAAGGTAGGCAACGAACCAGTAATGCCCCGAGTGTTGCAGGTATTCATAGGCAACGATAACCGCATACCATCCAGGTGGGCCGTCTGCTTGTTTGTCTATTAATTATATAAAAAAAGCTCCCAACGAAACCCAAAAATTAATCCCACTTTTGAACGATCTCAACCAATCCCTGTTTATTTCTCCCAACGGAACCCTATTACGGGACATGGATTGTATATATGTTAATTTCTTTGATAACTTAGGCCGTTTGAAAGTTAAACAATGAGTGACATTAATTTGGATGAATACATAATAGTAGTAGATACCGATGCTGCCTTTTTTACTTCCATTGAATCGAATTTTTTGATTCCAAATAGATTCCTACATTACATTGTGTATAATTTCAATGTAATCGGCACAAAACTACCTTTTGTCCGTCAAAACTTTAGTAGCTACAATATATGATCGACCAAATGCATCGATGTAATATAATACAATAACCGGCCAAGTGCGAGTCGGACTCGCGCACGAAGGGTTCTTTAAAAACGGCAAATGAACAAGTTTGTTGTATGGGAGCCCCCTTAAATATTAATATATAATAAATTTTTTTTGTTGTATTTTAGTATTTTTTGTTATAGCGACAATAGAAATACATCATCTGTAAAAATTTCAACTGTCTGACTATATCACGGTTCATGAGATACAGCCTGGTGACAGACAGAAAGACAGACAGACGGGCAGCGGAGTCTTAGTAATAGGGTCCCGTTTTACCCTTTGGGTACGGAACCCTAAAAATTAAAGACTTTAGCAACTTAGTATACACATATATATACACACATATATATATATATATATATATATATATATATATATATATATATATATAAATTTAAAATCAATATTTTTGTACAATAATAATGATTTATATTTTTAAATTAATAAATAAAATCTAATAATTTTGCCATTTTTTATCTGTTCCGAAACACCAACATAGGACATGACGTCATTTGAAAGTAAATATCATGTGCGTAGCTTGTGTTTATTTTATATTTTTGCTTTTTATCTCAATCAAAATATGACGATATGTTTTTCATTCCATGACGACCCTAAAGTCCTTAAACTTCACATAAAAGTATAAAACACTTTGCAAGTTTGCTTTTTAGAGAATGTCGTTTCGTTTGCTTTTTTATGACGTCACACGTGCTGAGGTGACCTTTTGCGCGGCAATATTTAAACATAACAATTGAACATAGTTGAAGGTACTTATAGCCCTATATATTTATTATATTTATTTAATTAAAATACATTTTTTATTATTATACATTATTGTCAATTATAAACACTTTCTGAAAAGTTGTCCGATCCCCTATTATTTTGTTTTAATTTTTAACCGACTTCAAAAAACCAGAAGGTTCTCTATTCGATTGTATTTTTTTTAATGTTTGTTACCTCAGAACTCCGTCATTTATGAACCGATAAGAAAAAATATTTTTGCGTTGGGTTTAATATAGCTGCGAAGTGGTCCCATATAATTTTTATCAATATTTGACCTTGGACTTCGATATCTTCGATTTGAAGTCGGTTTTTTTTTATGGTTTAAAACATTTATTGCTCAAAAAAATAAAATACAATTCACATATATTGAGAAACACTAAATAAACTTAAAAGTAAAATTACTATATGAGGGCGAAACGACAGAATCCGAGACCAAGTGAATAACAAATAGACTAACACATAGATTGACAGTTGACAGTAAGTAACAAGTATAGAACTTTTCTTCTAACTAAAGCAATTATATAATGGAAGACTCTGGAAACTCACGACACAGGTAATCCTAGTGTGGGTTCCAGGGATCATCAATATTGTTATTATATTGTAATGCACCAACCATTGTTCTATCTCCGATGTATCCAAACTTGTTTTTGATTGAATAAAGACATTTATTATTGTTATTATTATGTAAAGGTAGTTGTTGTTTTTTTCTAAAATTATATTAAAAAATATACTTTTTTATACCGAGAAAACAAATTAAAAATATTCAGGCGTCCAACCACGGAGTTTAAGCGGCTATTTAACGCTCGAGTGTAAAAATCTTCAAGATTCGGTCACACCTACTCAACGTTGCTGCGAAGCGGAAGCGTTGCGTCACCGTTGACAAAGTTTGACCGCACACCTGTGTTTTACCACGCGATCCCGATAAACTAAATGTAAATTAGTTGATTATCGGGTTTATATGAGTTTTCCGATATAAAACTATATTTCACTGATTGCACACTTCACTACATACTACACTTCACAAGCACCTAGTATTTCATTTATTAATTGTATTTTTTATGTTTTATTGTGTTGTGGTCATTGTTGTACCGTGTGCAGTTTTGTCAAAATAAATGTTTTCTTTTATTCTTTCTTTCTTTACATAGTTACAAATATATATATATATATATATATATATATATATAAGGAAAAAAGAAAAAGTAACCTATTAGTTTTCTTTGCTAACACTCCGCTGTCCGTCTGTCACCAGGTTGTATCTCATGAACCGTGATAGTTAGACAGTTGAAATCTTCAGAGATGATGTATTTCTATTGCCGCTATAACAATAAATACCACCATTATAACAACGTATACCAGGAAAAAATAAATATTTAAGGGGGCTCCCATACAACAAACGTGATTTTTTGCCGTTTTTATAGATAATGGTACGGAACACTTCGTGCCCGAGTCTGACTCGCACTTGGCCGGTTATTTTTATTACCTGATAGGCAAGCATTGGACCGCTATCTCAACTGATGAAAAGTGATGACGCGATCGACGATGGATCATGCTTGCCTAGAAGATACCGATTCATTCTGTACTTGAACATACCCAGATTATAAGAATGGGGAAACAGTAAGTCGATATTAACTAAAAGTTTGTAGACAACTTTTATTATAAATCTACGTATTAAAAATACCACTAATGACAATCATTATAATCTACTCCACATAGAAATTTAAGTCAAACTTAAATTACTTATTAGTCTAGATTGTAATCTAGATAGAATGTATTGTAGTTTGTATTCTGATGTCTTACTGAGACAGATTGTTATATAAAAAAAATGCAAACGAATCGCGATTTGTTAACGCATCGAAAATACTTGACAGAACGCGTCAGTCATTCACAGTCGTAATGGTGTCTCAAGTAAGACTGGAGCTTATAGTCGCTTTAGTGTCGTAATGATAACTTAAGTGACACCAGAGCTTAGTCGCTTAAAAGTCGTAATGATAGCTCAAGTAAGACTTGAGCTTATAGTCGCTTCAGAATCTTAATGATAGCATAAGTGACACCAAAACTTTGTCGCTTCAAAGTCGTAATGGTAGCTCAAGTAAGACTAGAGCTTATAGTCGCTTCAGTGTCATAATAATAGCTTAAGTGGCACCAGAGCTTAGTCGCTTGACAGTCGTAATGATAACTCAAGTAAGACTGGAGCTTATAGTCGCTTCAGAATCCTAATGATAGCTCATCATCGGCCCATCACGTTCCCACTGTTGGGACACGGGCCTTCTCTCATGGAGAGAGTATGGGCCATAATCCACGCTGGCCCAGTGCCGGTTGGTGGATGTCACATGTCCTTGATTTTTTGTGATTAATTCTTGGACATGCCGGTTTCCTCACGATGTTTTTCCTTCACCGTGTTTAGAGCGAATGTTAAATCCGCACATAACTTAAGAAAGTCAGTGGTGCGGGGCCAGCGGGATTTGAACTCGAGTGCGTCGGATCGAAAGTCGTACATGCTCCCACTGAGCCACACTCGCTCCTACTATTCGTAATGATAACTCAAGTGAAACCAAAACTTTGTCGCTTCACAATCTAAATGGTA
Organism: Petrophora chlorosata; assembly: GCA_951640565.1. NCBI lineage: Eukaryota > Metazoa > Arthropoda > Insecta > Lepidoptera > Geometridae > Petrophora > Petrophora chlorosata. Next base: position 3,961,513 of record OX621188.1, read on the forward strand.
ACTCAAAGCAAGAATGGAGCTTATAGTCGCTTCGGTGTCGTAATGATAGCTAAAGTGACACCATAGCTAAGTAGCTTCACAGTTGTAATGGTAGCTCAAATAGGACCGGAGCTTGCTGCACAGTCGTAATGGTAGTTCAAGTGAGTCCGGAGCTTAACTCGGACCGTCTTCTCAGACTCGCGCCGGACAGCGACAAAGTGGCGCCCATTGCTCGACGCGAGCGAAGAATTTTAAATTTCTTTCGAACTATACAATAATACAGACTTGACAACTTTGTTAAGGCATCGAGGCAGTTACACTAAGTTCCAGCTGAAAAGTGAGGCACTGGCTAGGTGTCGAGCTCGTTCGCGCGTGTATAGTTTTCAGCATGCTCATGAATATAGTTGCTATTTAACCAGCCATATTAATTGTCAAACTGTACCGCACGTGCACCGGGTTTGTTGAAATTCTCATTTTCTAGGTACTTAGCCTCGTAATCCTACGAACTCCGAGACACATACATGATGTAGGTACTTGTGCAAGTTGTAGCAGTTTGTGCAATTGTTTCTGTATGATTTTATTAAAGTTTGGTCACACTTCGATTTCGACTTCGAAGTCGATCAAAAATATTGCACAATGTGCGCCGCATTTGGATTTATAGTTTATAGCCCGTACTTTCTCTATTAGAGAAGGCCCGTGTCCCAGCAGCGGGATCATAATTAGCTGATAATGATGGTAATGAAGAGCCGCTTATATAGTTACTTGTTAATTTTATTAGGTAGGTACTCTTAATCCATGAAAGGCAGAGAGCAAAGGCTGAGAATTAATAGCGAATCAGGACCGATACAAAAGTTCAAAGTCAGCGTTATCTGCTGCATTATGAAAAAAGACGAAAGTTTGTAAACTATTAGAGGACTATGCGAGGACCAAATAGGTAAATGCAGTGAGCATTGCATACGTTGACGACACTACTTAGAGTCTTCTTTCTTTATGCAAGCGCTTTGGTCATTATTGACATTATTTAAAATTAATTAGGCAGGCATGGATATTCATGAACACGGGCGGAGAATTTTTGTGCTAGCTTTAATAGTCCATATGTTTACTTTTCTGTCACATGTAGGTACAGATATCACTGGCACGTTCGAAGAAGCGAGTAGCGCGGCGTGGTATTATATCGAGTTTTATAATCTTGACGTAACCACTTGCTTCGTGGTATTTTCGATTAAAAGCTACATTTTTCTTTTACTGGAAGTTCAGAAAGCGTGAAGTTTATAGTCTCAAGTAGTTGGCAAAGTTTCATAGTAAAGACTTGTGAAAGCATATTTTCATTGCTCTCATCTCTCTAGTAAAATTGTTTTCGGGTTTTCTTTTGTTTTCAAACTACAAGTAGTTTAACAAAGGCATTATTTTTTTAGTAATCATTCTTTCATAGAGAGGGTATGGTCACAATCGACCACGAGTGCCCAGCGCGGTTCGTCACATGTCCTTGTAGTTTTAGATTTTTGTGCACAGGATGCAGGTAACCACAATGTTATTCTTCACCGATTTTAGAGCGAGTGCTAAATCCGCATCGAAGCATAACTTAAAGGGTCATTGGTGCGAGGCCAGCGGGATTCAAATTTCGGTGCGTTAGATAGAAAGCCGCACGAGTTCCCGCTGAGCCACACCCGCCCTATCTCTCATGGTTTTACATGATATAATTATATGAGCCCCATAAACATTTATATTATATCATTAGATAGGGTGATAGATCGAATTATTCAACCACTAGGTACACCGTAGATGTTGTCATGAAGTTGCTAATGATAATGAATATTCAAGATTGTGCATCAGTAATTTACAGTGAGCAAATGTAGCTGAATATGATTTACATCTCATCTCATATATGTGAAGGAAAACATCGTGATGAAACCCGCTAACGCACTTTGCAGTAGTAGGCTCTGGCCGTGGTTGCAATACCACTCACCCAACAAAGCCATGCCGTAAAGCGAACTAGTCGTGTTTCAGGATGGTCTGAGCAGCAGCTCAACTGCCGTCTCTCTCTAGCTCTATGTGCTTCATCTTAGGCCACATCATCGCTTCACATCAGGCGAGATCGTGGCCAAACATAAATCTATTAAGCGTAAAAAAGTAGGTATTTTAGTGAGGCCAATCGGTAACTTGTGCGCCTTACGACCCACCGCACCAGAGTTTGAATCCCGATTTGGCCCTGCAAAAATAATTTTGCTCGCTCGTTTTAAAACGGTGAAGTGAAAACAAACAAGTATTACGTTTTATCAAACAAAAAAACCGACAATTCAATGTATCTTCGAAGTCCAAGGCCAAATATTGATGAAATTTTTATGGGACCACTTCGTAGCTATACTGAACCCAATGCAAAAATAATTTTCCAAATCGGTTTATAAATGACGGAGTTCTGAGGTAACAAACATAAAAAAATACAATCGAATAGAGAACCTCCTCTTTTTTTAAGTCTGTTAAAAACCCGCTTACCCGGAGTTCCATCTTAAAACACTAGAGATTAAGGCCTTTGCACACACCGGGCGTGACGTGATTGCAGCGCGTCGGCGTTTTTTACAAGCTTTATTTAACTTGCAATGTGCTCGTATGTTTGTTACTATGTTTGTTCAGGTGGAATCTTGCAAGCTGAATCGAACCACTTCCTCTTGTCCTACCAAGTTGAAATTTTGCATACTTGTCAAAGTCCGATGACAATGCAATGTTGTAGTGACAGCTAACTGATCGTGATTACGAATACAAGTTTGTTAAAAGCTTGTCTTGAAACATATATTTTTCAACAAAAAAATATGATTATTTGCACACAGAGAGCGCGGCGTGTGTCGTGTCGACGTGGCGCACGCCGCGATAACAATGACGCGCACGCACAATACAGCTCAGTACATTACAACTAACAAGTATACATTTTGTCAAACAAAAAAACCGACTTCAAGGTCAAATATCGATGAAATTTATATGGAACCAATTCGTAGCTATACTGAACCCAATGCAAAGATTTTTTTAAATCGGTTCATGAATGACGGAGTTCTGAGGTAACAAACATAAAAAAATAAAATTACAATCGAATAGAGAACCTTCCCCTTTTTTGAAGTCGGTTAAAACAAATCGCAAACGCCGCGCTGCGGTCACGTCACGCCTGCTGTGTGCAGAGGTCTGGAAAAAGCAAGCTCTGGAAAGATTGTCAGGAATAAACTTTGTTAATAATAATAAATGTTTTTTTTTTATTTTTGGCGTAAAATACAAAATTAAAAATAAATATTCGTATGTAAAAAGTACAAAATAAAATACCTACAGTTAAAAATAGATTTAGTGAATAAGTTAAAATTCAATTTAGGTAGATACTCTAAAAATAAAACGTAATATTTTATGTATGTACCTATTATGTATAGGTATAAAGTGTTATAATTTAATATTGTATTTATACTTCTTTTTGAAACAAAGTTACAGTCTTTGGTACATGTGCGGCTTTTGGTCGGCACCGTTTTCAAATCGCCACCAAAATTAATAACTCCTGATTCGCCACGTATAAAAAAAAATCTTAATATTTAAATATTTTATTTCCTTATCAATTATAATGGTAAATAAGAGTTTGGAATCACTTTAGAATAGAAAATCTCCTCTTTCTTTACAAAGAAGTGTGCCGCACAAACTACGTCTATTATAAAGCGCACCTACTACTAATAAAGCGCACTTACTGCTAATAAAACGTCACGTTACCGCCCGTTAGTGATGCCTCCGGCAGTCACATAAAACTGTATTTGACTCGGTTACTCTTCCACTCCGCCACCGCATTCGATTGTGCTCGCAATACTGCGCGACGCCACGCCAGTGATTTGCACTTTGCATGCATATTCTATGGCGAGGCATTGCTTTATTGTACGACGCAATGCTTTATTTTCTGTGCCACAGAATACATAAGGACGTGTCGTAATATTCAATGGTTTGGTTGAGTGAATTTCTTCGTGTTCAAATGTGATAGATACGAGAGCGAGATTTTAGATTTATTTGTGTGCGTCAAGAATATAGTTTCTACGGGCTACTGCACATTGTTTTAGGGAGTAAATGTTACTATTTTTTGGATAAATAAGAGTATATTATTATTATTCAGATACATATTTATTTTACTTCTTAGGTATATATATATATATATATATATATATATATATATATATATATATATATATATGTAAATAGAACAGTATCTATTACAATTATTGTGTTATTGACAATGATTACCTTAAAATAAATTTATTTTTTATGGTTGATTGCCAATAACAGTAACAGTACCATCCAGAACTCGTAGCGCTCATAGCGTAGGTAGCGCTCATAGCGTAGGTAGCGCTCGTAGCTCGATTAGCCGTTCATAACATCGCAGCGGTCCCAACTTGGATGGGTGACCGTTTTTGTGGTATAACTAAATTAGTAATACTAATACTAAGAAACTGGATTCGCTAAACACCCGGCCTACTTAAATTTCGTCCTTAGAAAACCGGTACCTCGGAAGTTATGTATTACTTCACCAGTAAACGAGGTCGCACTCTCAGGTACGACCCCCAATTTAATGGAACGCCTTATCATGCCCCAGCCTATACGTAACGTGAGGAAACCAGTACTCATTCCCGTAAGGGAGAGCACACACTACAGCAATTCCATGTAATGTTTCAATCTCCATGTTTTTACGAATGATACAAAAAAAAACTCAATTTAAGTAAAGCACTGTAATGTAACATTCTTTTGAATGCTCGACGTTGTTTGACGATTGGTTCGAAAAGTTTGACCACTAAATGTGGCACTGTGGCACCGTAGCTCTTAAAAGGGGTGAACCGATTTAGATGCCATTGTTTTTTTTATTTGAAAGGAGGTTTAAATGCGATTGTTTTTAAACACGATTTATTAAAATCGGTTCAGAAGTTTTTTACTTTTTATAAGATTTTTGGGTCGGGGTTTTTTAATATAGTTCTATATTCTGTTTGCATTTCTACTTTGCGTTCTGCGTCACTTATTTCTTCGCTCGCGTCGCACAAACGTTAGTTGAGTGGCATGATTTTTCTGTTGAAATGTATAATTAGTTATAGATTTAACATAAGCTTGCTAATACTTTACTGCCGGCCGGTTTCTGAATTGAGAATTCGAAGTTGAGTTTTTCTTAAAGGCTGCTTAACTGCTACTTAAGGCATTTTCTGTTTCTGATTAGATGTTAAGTATAGTTTGAGCATTTGAGGTTGAGATTTGCTCAAATTTGACAGTTCGGAACTTAAGTTCATGCTCATCTTATGATCAGCACCATAATTGCGTTTCAGAACTCGTTGACAGTGCTCAAACTGAAAATGCCTTAAGTAGTAGTTAAGCAGCCTTTAAGAAAAACTCAACTTCGAATTCTCCATTCAGAAACCGGCCGTAAGTCTCATGCCTTGTAATTTCGGTGGCTACAGTTCCCTTCAAACCGGAACACATTAATGCTTGCGCGGTACTGCTTGGCGGCAGAATAACTGGCAAAGTTGTGGTACCTACCCAGTCGGCCTCCCGCATACGAGATACTTACCACCTTTCTAAACGTTGTACCTAAAGTTCTGCTCGACGCTGGATGACACACAAGAGCGGCTCGGTAAAATAAATAAATACACCCAACCATCACATACATAGATCCTGGCCCTAACTAGAATTCCCTGTATCAAGGGAACCAGGAACTATGAGGACCATGGTCCCACGACACCCAGAACCACACACCACATGAAACAAATGCTTGCGCTTTTTTTCTATGCACAAATATTTGTCCCGTCGCGGGAATCGAACCCGCAACCCAGTGGTGTATGATATTTGAGCTAACCTGCCCAACCACTACACCACAGAGGCTGTTACTTGGCTAGGTGTTCTGTTACGAGTAAAATGCTATTACGTATGAGTACCTCACCTTAAGTCTTCTCAGTGCTTGGGATATGGAACGGGGCGACATGACGTCTTCAGTTTCCTAATCGGGGATCAAGCCGAAAGCTAGATCAAGGAATTGACACGCACAGTTTTATTTGTTAGTGCAAAGTTTGACGCAAAGGACGAACGCGTCAATTTCGATTATCCATGCTATGCTCAAAATCTGCTATCTGATATATATGATATGGCAAAGGCCTCTACCCTCGCAATATAATATAATTTTTAGAAAAAAACAAAAACCGACTTCAATCTTACTCTTTTTGATCTTCGAAGTCCAAGGTCAAATTTAAAAATAACAAATAAATAATAATAATAAATAATTATTATAATAATAATTTTTAAATTTAATTTTATTCATGAAATTTATATGGGACCACTTCGTAGCAATACTGAACCCAACGCAAAATAATTTTTCAAACCGGTTCATAAATGACGGAGTTCTGAGTAAACAAAAATAAAAAAAAATAAAAAAGATAGTAAAAAAATGGTAGTCGGTTAAAGTGAAAATGAATAAGAAATTCTTTGTTTAATTAACTGTTGCCACCGACTTTGTACGCGTAGTGAAGTAATCTAACCTGTTCTCGACAATTTTCCAACCCACCCTGATCCCGCTCTTATCCCGATCCCGTCCCCGTCCAATCACTTTACTGTCCCGCTCCTGCTTTCTTCTTGCATTCCTATGACGAGTACTCCAACATATGAGTAAATTATCGATAGCAACATTCCCCTGTACTGCGCAGTTTATCTGTCGTAAAAAAACGTCTGGCATGCACTGGTAATTATTTATAAAAGTTGTCAAGTGCGTTTAATAGATTAAACAGTACACAGCTTTGCCAGTTAGTCTGTCGCCAAGCAGTAATGCGCAAGCAGTAATGCGCAAGCATTACTGTGTTCCGGCTTGAAGGGCATTGTAGCCTGCGAAATTACTGGGCATTATGAGACTCAACAGCTAATTGTCTCAGGGTGACGAGCGCAGTACAGCGCCGCCCAGAATTTTGCAAAACAATGTTCTGGGTGGTGCTGTTATTGTAATGGGCTGGCGTATTGCTTACCATCAGGCGAACGACCAGCTCGTCTCGTCATTTAGTTACATAAAAAAGAGTTATGTAAAACATAATATATCATGTAACCAATTACAATCTATTCTGCTACTGTATATAAATTAGTGCGCTTATTTGGCAAACATTTATTTCTGGACAAACGAGTAAATTATCGATAGCATGCTACATTCCCCTGTACTGCGCAGTTTATTTGTCGTAAAACAACGTCTGGCATGCATGGAAATTATTTATGAAAGTTGTCAAGTGCGTTTAATAGATTAAACAGTACACTTTGATCCGGGATTGGAGTGATCAAACGGGGTCGGGATTATTTATTGATGTAGTGCTTTTTGCACCCGGGAAATGTAGACCGTTCAAAAATAGCATATAGGTATTTAAATACACTGAATCTAAAAAATCTATTCCAGGCAACGTTTAATTACTGTCAAAAATTTATGAAAATAAACATATTTTTAACAGTATCTCTTTTTGTCTTGCTATAATGCCCTTCAAACGGGACACAGTAACGCTTGCGCACTACTGCTTGGCAACAGAATAACTGGAAAAGCGGTGGTACCTACCCAGACGTCCAGATTGTCCAGGATTTCATGAAAATATTGTCTATAACAATAAAATCTTGGTACCGTGATTCTTGCTTAAGTACGTAAGATGTTTTGGGGTGATGAGCAATGCAATGCTACGTAGTACTTTTATGGTATTAGAAGTTCTTCAAGGTACTGCAATTGTTATAGGCAGGCGTGGCGCTTACCGTCAGGCGAACCACTTGCACGTCTCATTACTTAGTTCCATAAAAAAGTAATTATATATGCGTTCCATCTTGTTATAATAATGGGTATTCTCTAGAGAATTGATATCGAAAGCGGAATATTCAGCTTATTCTAAAATAAAGATGATAGATAGATAAATAAATAGATAAACACTTTATTATTCACATTAAACATAGAAATTAAGTCCAAGTTAAATGGTGTAACAATGGGCAAAAGCGACCTCTTCCAGACAACCTTTGGATGGAGAGGAATAACGAAACATTAGCGGACTAATGACTAATGATACTGTATCTTTACCACAAAAGAGTCGTTTAGCGATTTGTCGTAAGTGGTCGCCAGCACATAGAAATATTCCTATGTATATTCTTTATTGTAATCAAATCAAAATTTCTTTTATCAGTTTTGGCATCACAGACGTACGTAAACGTCAAATTATCACCAGGACTCCAGCACCGCATCGGCAAAAGATTCACTACTCAGGAGATAAGGCAAGAAACTGACGGGCATTTCTTTAGCGATTTTATAAAAATTAATGGTATTCTACAATGTTATGGTTTAATGTACCAGTTGGCTACTTTGCAGAAGTGGAATGTTCCAAGCATCTTTGTCTTCTATGTAATTACGAGCAGTATAGTACAGTGTACACTGTTAATACATTTACATCGTGGATTATAAAGTACATGTACAAAGGCGAGCTTAACCCTAAGAAGAGTTTTCTTCTAGCAAACCCTTGAGGAAAATAACTGTCACTTGAGCAAACAAGTTTTAGTGTACGGTTACAGTATAAATAAAACATCAGCAAGAAAAATCATAAAATTATTACTTTACTTTACTTAAATCCTAAGACCCCACGTCGGGGCAGAGGGCAGACACAATATTTCGCCATTCTTCTCTATCTTGAGCCGTGCGCTTCACTTCACTCCAGGTCAGTCCAATGGTCTTTGCTTCTGCGATGACCGAACGTCGCCAGGTCTGTTTAGGACGGCCACGCTTGCGCCGGCCCTGCGGATTCCAATCCAGAGCTTGTCTGGGGATGTGATCCATGTTCCTACGCAAGGTGTGGCCGATCCAGCTCCATTTGCGCCGTCGGATTTGCAAATCGACAGGATCTTCATGGCACTGTCTCCAGAGGTCTATATTGGCGATAGTGTTTGGCCAGAAGTTCTTTAGGATTTGTCGCAGACACCGGTTGATAAAGACCTGTAGCTGCTGTGTTATTAGCTTTGTGGTTTTCCAGGTCTCACATCCGTATAGCAGCACACTCTTTACGTTGGTGTTAAAGATTCTAAGTTTCACTCTGCGAGAGAGGTGTTTTGACTGCCATACTGGACGGAGACAAGCAAAGGCACCTCTTGCTTTGGCGATCCGGGAATTTACGTCTAACTCTGTTCCTCCAGGTCCTGACACAATACTTCCAAGATAAGTGAAGCTCGACACTTTTTCCACTTCTTCATCGCCTATATAAAGCGGATTAGTATCGTGTGCTCCACTCCTCATATCCTTTGTCTTTCGCACATTGACCTTAAGGCCTACTGTAGCTGCTTCTCTCTGCAAGTCGTCCAGTTTGGTCTGCATGTCGATTCGGCGGTGACTGAGCAGGCATAGGTCATCAGCGTAGTCTAAATCTTGGAGGTGATCCATTAAGCCCCACTCTATGCCGCGTTGTGCCGAAGTGTTGACACGAGACATGACGCCGTCCAGCACGATGAGAAATAGCAACGGGGACAGCAGACAACCTTGGCGAACCCCTGCGTGAACCGGAATCTTGTCTGACACTAGCCCATCATGGCGTACCCTGCATGAGTAATTATGGTAAGCAGCTTGTGTCAGGTTGATGATCTTAGGTGGTACGCCAATATTTTCTAGCCTCGACCAAATAGCCAGCCAGCGAAGCGTATCAAAGGCTTTTTCAAAATGGACAAAGAGAGCATATATCTCTCTTTGGAATTCTGCTCCCTGTTCCAAGATAATACGCAACGTTTTGATTTGGTCAGTGCACGACCGTCCAGGGCGGAATCCAGCTTGCTCGTTGCGTAAGAGAGGTTCAACAGCCTTTGATAGCCGGTCCAGGAGGATCTTGCATATTACTTTAGAAGGAGTAGACAGTAATGTGATACCCCTCCAGTTACTACAATTGCTAAGGTCTCCTTTTTTTGGCACAGTCACTAGAAGTCCTGTCCTCCACTCATCAGGCATAGTTTCTTCTCGCCAGATTTTCTGAATTAGAGGAGTAAGAATGGTTGTTGCTGTAGGAACATCAGCTTTGAGCATCTCCGCTGTTATAAGGTCTTCTCCTGGAGCCCTATTTTCTTTAAGGGCTAAAATGGTGTCCCTTATTTCGATATGTGTGGGTTCATCGGTATCGATGTTAAGTAATTCAGATCGTGAATTAGATATGTTGGGTGAATTTCCCGGGATTTCTGCCATAGGCCCGCGAAAGACTTCCGTAAAATGTTCAGCCCAACGTTGCAGTTGACCCTCGGATGTCGCAATAAGCTGTCCGCTGTTGTCTCGTAGAGGGCGTTTTTTTGGTCGTTTGTTTCCTGCTAAGGTCTTCGTAGCACGATACAACTCCCTCAAGTTTCCTCGTTTTGCAGCCGTCTCTGCACTGTCCGCCAATTCGTGTGCCCACATACGTCGGTCTCTACGGGTACTGCGATAGATAGATTTACGCAACTTTCTGTATTTACATTTTAGTTCCTCGACGTCTATGTCACTGGTAGCCGAGATAAGTTGTATTTTAGCGTTTCTCCTCTGGTTTATCAAGTCCCAAGTGCGTTGCGACATCTAATCTTCCCGGGTAGGGTGTTTGTGTCCCAGGACTACGGAGCTGGTTTCTGTGTAAACCATTTTGATGTTATTCCACTCCGTGTTTATATAACTATCAGCCATGTCTTGTCTTCTAAGCCTGCGTAACGATTGCGTAACTCAATTTTGAAACTATTTGAGATTTGTTCACTTTTCAGTTTCGCCACATCGAACTTCTTCTTCCCGAGGCCTCCTTGGGGAGAGCGGCGAGGGGTGGCTACCTTCAGTCGTAGTTGTGCGACAATCAGTTCATGATCACTGTCCATGTCTGCGCCTCTGCGGTTGCGGACGTCAAGTAGAGAGCCCCGCCACTTGCTTCGAACAGCTAGGTGGTCAATTTGGTTACGAGTCCGACCATCAGGCGATGTCCATGTGTATTTGTGGCAGTCTCTGTGCGGAAAGAGAGAGCCACCGACAACTAGGTCGTGGATTTGACAGAATTCAAGAAACATCTGCCCGTTCTCGTTTCTATCCCCTAAGCCATGCCTACCCATGATGTTTTCGTAGTCCTGATTGTTGCCACCGATTTTAGCATTCAAATCCCCCATAAGGATTACTATGTCTTGTCGTTTTATGTCGCTGAAGGTCTTTGCCAGTTGACTGTAGAATTCTTCCTTATGTTGGAAATCTGATGTTTCAGTAGGAGCGTAGCACAATACTATGCTGATTTTCCGAACTCTGGAGTTGAACCGTGCCACTATTATCCGCTCTGATACTGGTTTCCAGTCTATGTCTATTCATAAAATTATACTCTAAATAAATATCGATTACTTTCTTATCTTTATATATATAAAACAAAGCTATAGAGCAAGGTTATATGTAATATTCGTTATATTTATTTTAGTATATATGTTACAATTCAATAGCATTATTTTTAAGCTATTGCATAGCTTCTATCGCGGGCCTTGAGCGTGGAGACCGAATCCAGAAATTCCGTAACGAAAATAACCTAACACCCCCCACTCCGAATGCTATGCAATAGCTTTACCGCGGCAGTCTCCGAGTGCCACACGTCTTTTTTTTAAAGCTTTGAAGTAGCTTACGTGTTTTCAATATCGAATGGCAGATGGAAATAATATACGAAATAAATATATGGGAACCTTTAACGAAATGGATTTTCCATGTAGCAACGCCTTTTGATGAAATCAAACTTTTTTATAGCAAATTTCAGAATTTAGAACTGTTTCCACGACTTTTTAAAAACTCGCATACGGTTTCGTTGGGTTCCAATACCAAATAAAATGGTTTGGCTTTTTATTTAGCTTCGGGGTGACGAATGTATGCTGCCTCGGTTTTGTTAGTTCTCTGAATATAAAACAAAAATAACTTTAATTAAAATATTTCTTTCGTTCGAAACTAATAATGAAATTTGGTTCGCAATCCAGTTGTTATATAATGATAAAAACGTTTAACTTTAGGTTTAAAGAAATATTACTTTCAGTTGTTCCGCTTGTTATACATAATATTATCTAATTCACATATTTTTTTAAAGATATATTAAATGTAATTTTATTTATATGTCTCACTTACACCACAAAACAACATAATGTTTTTGTACTCCAACGAAAGAGGCCTGGAAACTATATCACAGGCCACAAACCTAGTTTAGGTTGCAGGTGCTCCACCAGTTAATTGTTTTTGTAACAAATTTTTCAATTAAAATTGTTTTACTATTAAAAAGCATTAAGGTGCTTAAAAGTGTGTTTGTGTCTGTGCAAGGTAAATGTGCAAACCATGGAATACTCTTTTGTAATGTCAAAAACTGATAAAGTCGATTTGAATTCCAAAACAATGGTATTTGTTCGCCTAGCGGTCGAGCGTGTGGGATCACCCGATTATATCAATAAAAACCCGTTTACGTTCACTGTAGAACGTAACATTTGGGCCACGTAAATGCACGTATTACGGTATTTACGGTGTCATACATGACTGATTCGCATTTGCATAATATTCTCGATATCGCCATTTTTCATATGACTACCAAAAGGCCTTCGAATTTATGCGCTTATAAATTGTAATGGCTTCGATATTTACCGAATGATATTTCGATAAATACGATGTAACTACATATGATAGTTATAAAAGGGAAAAAATAGAATGACCATCAAAATAAAAGAGTAGAGTTAAAAAACATTATTTATACTACACCTGCTCGGAAAGTACCTTGATACTTTATCAAATTTACGGTAGAAAGTACGTCATTGCATATCGAACAAATATGCGGCGAGAAAACGCATCTGAGCGGGAGAGAAAAGTGTATGAAAATCCATTTCTTACGTGGTTTTTCTTTTTTAATTTTGGGTAAGACTATGCGCTGGTAACCTAAATATCAAAAGCCAAAAAGTTAAGTTAAGTTTACAGTGAGTTTTTATCTCCAAGTTCGCAAAATGACACTGGCCACTAGCTGTGTGTTGGATGGTGTCAAACAATTTGAAAAAAGAACATCGCAAACATCTCAAACAAACATTAATGGAAAAAGTGTTACATTAAGCTTCACTAACTGCAACAATTTCAATATAAATTTCAATCAGTAAAGATTTAGTTTTTTATTTTCCTCGTAGGTGTAGTATAAAGCACTATGTATCACTCGAGAGAAAGTGCGATTCCCGATCTCGGGTGTTTTAAAGCCCTCGCCTACGGCTCGGGCTTCAAACGACACCCTCGACGGTAATCGGTCACTTTCTCCTCTCGGTGAACAATGTACTATTTTTCTTATAGCTTCGGTTGAAAAGTACTTGTGTATGTGTATTACTCTTTATAGTTATGTATGATATGGAAACATTTATTTTAGATTTACTTTTTTTTTATGAGCCTGTTTCGTCCCACAGCTGGGAAAAGGCCTCCCTTCCCTCAATCTAGATTTACTTCAAAAAAAAGATATATATGATTATAGTTGCTTATTTTGTCTTAGTCAAACCGTAAACGTACATGGAAACCTATTTGCTCATGTGACAGTTCTGTTTCCTCACGGGTTTGCTGGAAGAAAACTCTTTTTAGGGTTAAGCTCGCCTTTGTACACATAGTTTATAATCACCGATGTAAATATTATTACAGTGTACAATAAAGAATATAAAAATAATCTTTGAAACCCCATACACTCATATCCAAAAAATATTTATCGGCAAATCAAATTTAGTAAATGACCACCAAATCTTAACCGAATTGCCGCATCTCATTCTTCTGTGGTCCAGCTTGCTCTTACCCCTAGAGTGTATATAAAAAGCGCAGAGCCAGAAGCTCGCAAAAGAGATCCTGAATGAAGCAAGCGAGTAGGGGAAGCGATATGAAGGGGTGAGAAGCGAGACTTGTGGTGGAGCCTACTTTGCTGATCATTTACTAGGTATTTTTGGTGATTACTTACTATTTTTTGGTGATTATTTTTTTTATTCGTTGATATTTGTTGGTCATTTGCTATTTTTGACAATATAAAGTGATTTTCTGCCGTTATATTTTACTGGATCTGGTGGGTAGTTAAACATAAGCCGTTATAAAATACCTGAAATTTACCAAGGAATACTAAATAATATTCTTAATAAATGTTTAAAAGTGTAATACAGTATTTACATGAAATAGTACAGTATTCAAAGTTCAAGTTATTCACTTTTGGCATCACAGACGCACTTATGAACGTCAATTATTACAGTGACTCGACCAACGTATCGGGAAAAGAACCACTACTCAGAAGATACGGTAAGAAACTGAGGGGCATTTCTTTAGAACTTTTGTTACAATAATTTATGTTTGTTTATGACAATATTATGTTTCTTATTTGGCAGTTGGTTACTTTGCAGAAGCAAAATGTTCCATGCGACTTTGTCTTGTATGTTTTACTAACAGTATTATATGCTCTTCTTCATTAGAATATTTTTCACACGGCAATTCGAATTTACTTTTGTAAGCTCCGTTATACATTTCGAAATTTTATTGTAAAAACTTACGCAATATGATATTTGTGCATGGTTTATAATAAGTATAAGAAAAGATAATAAGCTGTAGCATTACTTTATAAGATTTCATGACTTTTAATTATCTCGTCAACAAAAGGCTCAAGAATTATTGCCTCATTTAACCATTGCGCATTTTTACATTTAGAACGCAAAGCAACAAATGACCGGACTGAGGCTAAACAGATTGTGTCCGATGTCCGCTCTGTCCGCTCTTTTCAAACGGGGAACAGAGATACCGACCCTGCCCCAGCTGCCCATAGAAGGCGATAATATTTAAAATTAATATATTTTTATTTTTTAATATTTACAATCTTTTGGCTTGGGGTTTTCTTCGGTACATAGCAACTAACGCACATACTCTTGGTTTTGAATAGAACAGGGCCCTAATTCACTATGACAACTGGGCGATTCCTTCATTAATAAACGACATCTGCGAAATTTGTATTCTCTATGACGCGTCATATTTATGAATATATGAATGCGTCATAGGGATGTCGTTTATTAATGAAGGAATCGACGTGATTTCGAAGCAAGGAATCGCCAAGTTGTCATAGTGAGTTGGGGCCCTGACCCGTTTTTAACCCGTGTCGAAAAAAGGAGGGGTGTTATAAGTTTGACCACTACGTATATCTGTGTGTCTGTCTGTGGGACCGTAGCTTTTAAACGGGTGAACCAAATTGGATGCGGTATTTTTCATTTGAAAGCAGGTTTTCTAGCACACATGTTTTATCAAAATCGGTTCCCCCGTTTTTTTTTAATTTTTGTAGGTTCTATGTGTCGGAAGTTTTAAAAAGTAAGTTTACTGAAATTCGTTATCTGGTTATGTGTTCGGTTTTGCTATACCTAAGATAAATTTAAAATTAGAGTGCTATGTTATATATTGCCGATATTTTTTTAATGCCCGACGATCACTATTCCTGTATCTAAGAAGCCAGGAGCTACAAGGACCAGTCTCCTTTTTTATAAGTATTCCTTCTCTCTGTTTTTGTATTTTATCTTACGTGAGTCTTTTTCATTTATTTCTTTGCAGTTGTCGAATAAGATTTTTCTTTTTCTTTAATTTTTCTGTGCACATTCGTTTGTCAAATTAATCAAACCTACAACCTTGGTGGTATGAGATTTGAGCCAACATAGTGAACCACTACCCCACAGAGGATGCCAACTTTTATTGTATTCAATATTCTGGATGGCACTGCAATTGTTATGGGCAGGCGTGGCGCTTACCACCAAATGACTTGCTTGTCTCATTACTTAATTCCATAAAAAAAAATACAATACCTATACCAGAATCTTTAGAATTACAAACAAAAGTTTATCAAAGGCCCGAAACGATATCGCAGTGTTTGTATCTTTTGTTTTTATGCAATGACTTGTCTCAAATAAAAACCCGCCATTAGGATTACAATTTAGCCTAATAAGACTGCTAAGTAGAGTAAAACTAAGAATATGTCCATCAACACTTTTCTTATTGTCACTATTAAGGCGAAGACACTTTGTTTTTGTGTTCTTTACCAATAGCACTGTTTATACTCGTACTACGGTTCACTGACACTTTACTAAACTAACTCAAAAGGTTTTGTCCTTTTTAATCTTCTCAATAGGTCTGTGTTGTCGAGGAGCTGGATAGCCTCGACGTTCACGTGACGGTGAAGCCTTTACATACTTATTACACTAGTGACGAGGTCCACTTTCAGGTCCCGATGGAGGTCGTCATTTCTAATATACTCGTACCACGGACCGTTTACTATACCCCTGAGTACTTAATTTTGGAGTGTATGTATCTAAAAAAATTGTTTTTTTTTCTATTTAACTTAATAAAAGATTTTTTTTATTTAACTACCCCATTGACCTTTATTTCATTGATGCCTTGTCTCGTCCCGATAATGTTATTTCGGCCAAAGTTTTGTTTTAATTCAATCAATGCCGAGGCCCAGTGAAGCGGCAAAATACGGGCGAGAGCGGAGATACGACAACAATTGGCGTAAGGCTTTTTTTATCGGATACAAACACGATGATGCTGTTTCGGGGAACAAAGCTTCTGTAAACATTTTATTGTGATTCTAAAGTCTTTTGAATTTGGATGAAAGGGTTTTAATTATTATGAAGATAAAAATATATGTTGAATACTGCTTCTCTAGCAACCGCCCGTGACTTTATTCGCGTCGATATGATATAAATTATTTAAAAAAAAAAACTAAACCGACTTTAAAACCACAAATGGCACTCAAAAGTAAAAAATAAATTAATATAATTATCATAAGCGCTACCCACTCATATATTTGAAGTCGGTGCCAGCCAAGTCTAAATGCCATGTCATGATGGAATTTAGAACAGGCTATTATGGTTAGATCCATTTACGAAATGTTGTGTCTGTACTATTCACCGTTGAGGAGTTCCCTCACCGGATGTCAACCCTGGGTGAAGCAGGTGGAGCAGTCGAATAAAAACCTCCACCTTTAGAAAGTTGGTTACGAAAAAAACAAGAACCAACTTGAAGATTAAATCTTATATTTTTTGTATTTGCTATTTTTATAGTTTATGATATTAAAACGGGACTTAATCGCGCTAACACATAGTTTATGATATTAAAACGGGACTTAATCGCGCTATCACATAGTTTATGATATTATCAGTTTTAATATCATAAACTATGTGTTCGAATCGCGAAAGTTTAAAAATTACTTTTGCTATTTTTTTCAAAAACTACTGAATGAATTCCGATAAAATTTATATGGGACCACCTTTGAAGTATTACCTACCAATCAAAAAAAGAATCATCGAAATCAATGAATAATTGGTGGAGTAATCGCGTAACAAACACAAAAAAAAAACATACCCTCGAATTGTAAACCTCCTCCTTTTTGAAGTCGGTTAAAAATATAGCTTATGCTACTCAGGGATAATGTAGCTTTCACAGAATTTTCAAAATTGGATCAGTAGTTCCAGAGATTACTCCCTACAAATATGACATACAAATAAATACATACCTACTTACAACTTTACCTCTTCATAATATTATATATATATATATATATACCTAGTGTATATCAGTGTAGATAACGTATAAATCTATATTGACGCGCTTTAATTAACTTTGCCTGTAAGCAAGTAATATTACTAAATAAATATTTTTATAGAAAAAACAACACCGACTTCAATGTATCTTCGAAGTCCAAGGTCAAATAGCGATGAAATTTATATGGGACCACTTCGTAGCTATATTGAACCCAACGCAAAAATAATTTTCTAAATCGGTTCATAAATGACGGAGTTCTGAGGTAACAAATATAAAAAAATAAAATAACATAAATATTAAAAAGAAAATACTATCGGGTCAAAAAGTTGTCTGAAATAAATCGCTGTAAGCGATGAGACCGGCCATTGTACGTCAAAACTACGATGTATTTTATGACTTTTAATCTTATAATATTGTGTCTATGTCATTTGGTGTACAATAAAGTGTTATCGTATTTTATTGTAACTAATTCTAAACAAGTGCTTCTGTGCTTAGGTGATTTATTTTTTACGCAATTACAATTACTATAAAAAAAAAATATGCCTAACGATCACATACATAGATCCTGTCCCCTAACTAGGATAGGGGTAGGGAGTATCTAGGGAACTAAGAACTATGGGGATAATGGTCCCACAACACCCAGACACGAAACAAATGCTTGCGCTTTTTTTTCTGTGCACAAACATTTGTCCCGTCGCGGGAATCGAACCCGCAACCTACTTATTAATATACTACGCAAATACTTATTAATTATATATTGCTAACTGTAATTCTGTTTTATTTTTTAAGTGCAATAAAGTGTTATCTATCTATCTATCTATCTATCTATCTATCTATATATATATACGTGATTTAATATCGGATACACAAAAGGTGGTATACATTATATGCCTACTAACTAATCTGAATCGCTACTAAACAAAATTGCCAATTTCATTTCTTTCGACCAGCCATAATACTGCTACATCAAATGCTAATAAAAATATAGTTTTATTAAGTTGGCCTCTTTACCAAAATGGGTCCGACTGACTTATCCCGATTATAAATATACTTCCAGTCATTGTTTTATTTAATTCGATCACGCGAGGCCCACTGGTCCAGGGAAAGATATGCCTTTTTGAGTCGCGACCTTTTACGTCACGCGTTAAGGTACCAAGTGACCTGATTTGGGGAGTGAGGATTTGAAATACATTTTTTTGGTCAAAGCATATAGAGTGCAATGTCTTTAAAGGTTCCTTCATGACTGAAGATCGGGATCCATGTCACATTTAGTTTTGTTTTAGGTTTCTAGAAATGTATCCTCAAAAAGACATAATACAGGCACATGGTACTCGTGGTAGGTCTCTCGTATGCGGGAGGCCGTCTGGGCAGGTACCACAGCTTTACCAGTTATTCTGCCGCCAAGCAGTATTGCGCTAGCGTTACTGTCTTCCAGTTTGAAGGGCATTGTAGCCAGGGAAATTAATGGGCATTTAAGACTTAATACTTGATGTCTCGGGGTGATGAGGTCAATGCAGTGTTACGCAGTGCTCTTTATGGTATTTAGTTCTTGATGGCACTGCAACTGTTATGGGTAGGCGTGGCGCTTACCATCAGGCGAACGACTTGCTTGTCTCATCAGTACAATAAAAATCATGTTTTTCTCAACTTTTACATACTTAAATAATGGCCGCTAAATAAGATTCCTTGTGTGACAATGAGAAACTACGAGGACCCAATGGCCCCTGTGGGACCATTCCCATTCGTATCAGCGACCAACATTTCTTATTAAATAATACTATACTTAAGTTTTTGATTTGGGAAACGATATTTCACGTAACCTTTTCACGTTGGCCGGGAAGGCGGACAATCAACCCGGCACGGGATTGGGGTTGGGGGAGCAAAGCCGGGTAATTCATTAACCTATTTTCAATGATAATGCGTGCCGTTTGTTCCCACGCCTCTTAAGTTTTCCACTTTTTAACTTTCAATCTATCTCCTACCATATCTATCATAACATTTTTGTCGGCAAAAAATAAATATAGCTTTACTCAGTTGTACGTAACTTACCCATATACCTACTCATATTTGTAGAACTGAGTGATGAGACGAGCAAATAGTTCGCCTGATGGTTAGCGCCACGCCTGCCCCTAACAACTGCAGTGCCACCCACAATTTTTAGGAAATTAAATAAATTTATTTATCTGATGTTGAGATTTATTAGGAATTGATTCCATCATGTTCTACCTTTCGGTGTACAAATATTTATGATAATGAATTTATTATTTTTAATTTATTAATTTTTTTTTTGTCATTATGTATTTGTTAGTTATTGTCAGTACCTTATTAATAATGTCAAAATACTTACAATAGAATATAGAGTTATGTCATGATCATGAGATACAATAATAATCATTAATATACCTTCACTTTACATTTAAAGAAGTCATCAAGAGATACCATAAAAACTACTGCGTAGGACTGCACATTCTTCTCATCAACCCAAAACATCAGATATATATTTTTTTTCTTTTTCTCATATATATTCAATAACTTTTCTCATATATGTTCAATAACTTTGCTGGCTACAAAGCGCTTCAAACTGAACCACAGTAATGCTTGCGCACTACTGCTTGGCGGCATAATAAATGGCAAAACTGTGGTACCTACACAGACGGCCTCTCACAAATAAGAGACCTGCCACGAATACCACATAACTAAATGGTGTCGATATGTTCGTAAAAATTTACTATACATATCATATACTATTATTTTCTTTTATTCTTCAATAATTTTCTTTACATAGCTACTCGTAAGTCAAAAACTAATATCGCGGAGTGGAGTTTGAAATATACACTTGTGAACTGATCGCTTGCTAGCATTTAGAATATCTAAAGGCCTATAGTGGCCAATAAGTTGTCTTAATAGTTTCTCCTTTTACAAGATAGGTAAGTTAGCTTTTAGCACAGAATACTAAGGGACAGAAGCATAACTCCCCAAAGAAATTTAAACAAATAGCGACTCTTGCCATGACGCAATAAAATTCAATTCAGCTCGCGTACTGCTGCATACCTATCAGTCATATTAACCTACAGAGCGCCTCTCTTTCTATCGCATAGCTCTTATCCCTTCTGATGCGGCAGGTGTAACGACGCGCGACCCGATGTTGGTGTCCGGCTATGTACTTGTAGCTTCGTACCTACAGTGCGGAGTGCGCTAGGCCTGCTTTTAGTAAGCTCTTAGTATTTAGCTATGTGCCCTTTTTCTCTACGGGCTCTTCATTGCCACCATTTTAACATTTCATTCTGGGATTTTCGTCTAATAAAAATGGGTAATTAACCATGAACGTAGCTTGTAAACCTTGGAACTTCACAGGGCCGGCCGAAAGTTTTTATTTGAGTTTTGGAAGACTTGCTCTAACAAGACTCAAAGTTGATTTTATGTCCGTCGTGGCGATAGTTATAGAAATAAATTTATAACATAAAAATACATACCTTGATCAGTTAAGACATACTTATTTCATTGTTGTTTTTTGTATTGACATCGTACTTTATTTATTGAATATTTTTTTACATTGACATGAATCACTATTTAATTTGACATTTATTAAATTAATATTTTTGTAACTTTGCATTAGCAATAAACTTATAATGACGTATTTTATTTTATTTGTGTTTTTTTTTTATAATAATATATTTTGACGTGTAAATTTGTCATTTTACCAATTAATTGATTATATTATGATTATTATAAGAGACTTTATGAATGAAGAAGAAGAAGACAACGAAAAAAATTATGAAATTAATCATTATGAAATAATTATTTTTGGTGTAGGTTTTTTTCCTAGTTATTGGCTTTCGTTTGATCACAATCTCACCTTATGGAGCAATGATGTGGTCTAACACGCTCGCCTAGAAGTTATCGTTTTGAAGACTCCCAGGCTATAGTTGTCAAGAAACTCCTTGGCTGTTCGTAAGATCAATAGATCTGAAATGAAATCATATATGTCTTGTGATATTGTGCTTAGAAAATAAAGGTTTATATCCAAATCATTTCCTACAATAAAAAATCTAACAAACTGAATGGAATTGAAAAATCAATGACGATAGAAATATTAAAAAATGTATGATAGAAAAAGTGAATGTTTATAATATAAAAGGTTTATTTAACTCTAATAGTCGTACAATTGAACCAAAACATTTTACCTCTCTCTTGTGCGACTAATAAATTGTATGTTTCATTATTATCCACGTAAATGTTTTTTTTTATAGAGGCTTACGGCTCCTAATCTGACAGGCGGGTCCAATGTCACCCTGTAGATATAACATACCTTTATTACAATCTCGATACCGCAGACCAAAATGTCCCTGATTTATTTGAATTTGGTTCGCCGTGGTGGAACTTTTCGATACACTTTCTACGTAGGCATTTATGATGCGAAAATATGCACGGAATTGCGCAAGAAGTTGTGCGGGCCAAGTAGCAACTCCATAATACACAATATTAAAAGGAAGTGAGAACAAAACGGATTTTTTCCGCGAAAACTCGCTCGCTATCGTATTGGAACAAGGATTCATTTTTATCACACGTTGTTAAAGGGAATCTGGGTAGTCCATACTGCTTACGCTTAGATAGATAGATAAATAAACACTTTATTGTTAAAAACCTTAAAAATAGGTACATGAAAAACAATATTGTGTGGGTTCCCAACGAGTCACACCAAATCCAGTCACAGTGTTACTGGATGGGATTTTTTTTCCCATCCTGTTACACTGTTACTAGTTGCAACCTATTTCTACAAAAGGTGTTGCCACACTGTTACACTCGGTGTGACTCGTTGGGAAGAAAAAAAATTCCTCTCCCAACCTGTCACACCTTATTTTTATCTAAGTGAAAATTGATAACCTACTTTATTTAACTTAGAACTAATATAGGTATATTCTTGAGAAAATGTACAAAAAAATGGATTAAAAAATTTATTAAAATAAATATATAGGTAACTAAATTCTCTTTGTAAGTAACAAACTAACTTTAAATATATCACAATAGGTGAATAATCTATAACAATATTATAAATAGAAAAGATTTGTTTGTTTGTTTGTACCGAAAAGGCTCCGAAACTACTGGACCGATTTTAACCATATTTTTATATAATGTAACCCAAAGTAGCAAAATTTTGCCATTATTTGACCTATACTTGGTACCAGGCGATCATAAATTGCTAGGGGTAAACGTGATAGAAAATAATTAATACCAGGCAATCATAAACTTGTAGAAGTATACAATCATCAAACAAAAGCGCTCACCATTTGACGACCCTTAGTACCAGGCGATCATAAACTTATAGGAGTATAAAATCATCAAACGCCCTTCTATTTTCAGGGGTATACTTACTATACTTTATGCTTAGTAACAGGCGATCATAAATTTGTAGAAATGTACATTTCAGGCGATCTCCGGAGTAAACACATGTTAAGGTACCAGGCGATCATAAATTTCTAGGAGTAAACGTGATAGATACACGTGAAATATTGGGGTAGTCGAGAAATATACCATACTTATTGATTTGATAGATCGATTTCTAGAAGTTAACGCCCTGTAGTAGTAGAAAATCATGCCAGTATTACTGGATGGGATTTTTTTTTCCATCGAGTCACACTGTTACTCATTGCAACTATTTTTTTTAGGTGAGTTCCCAACGAGTCACACCTAGTGTAACAGTGTGACTCGATGGGAAAAAAAATCCCATCCAGTAACACTGTGACTCGATTGGGTGTGACTCGTTGGGAACCCACCCAATATTGCATGTGCACTTTCCCACTAAAACTTTGATATCACGTTGAACACGTACACAATCCTCATCATGTGGAATTGCATACTTGTGAAATTACTCCCAACCGTTGAAAACTGATACAATATAATATGAACAGACCACATTTTTTTATTTAATTTCTTATAAAGTGTTTCTTAAGGCCTTTTTCTCACGCACGTTTTCGCATTTTTTGTACTAATTTAATGCTCGCTTTTAACTACCATTTCACATTGTCATCAGTGTTGTATGAAGTCAGTTTTCAAGCTTACACGTAAAGATCGGCTATTATCTAGCCGAAAAATTGGCCGAAGATGGAGCACATCAATAGGAATATTTTCCTTGCCATTTTTGGCGTCAGTCTTACTAAACCTTAAAACGCTATTCAAAACATTAGCACGCATGATAAGGAATGTTTGTATGTAAGTTAAAGATAGCAGAAGTGCTATTTACCTTATCAAGCTTACTAAGTCAAACGGGCCCGAATTGATATCGAGCGCCGTCCTTACCTACAGTTAGTTTATCGATCTATGCACGATCCAGGCCGAAAGTTCCCCAAGTTCCCCCCCTATCCCTCCCAAGGGAAAACGGTCAGATTGAAAAACCTGCAAGCAGCGATAAGCGGACCATTGGCAAATATCATCCGCTAACCTTTATTATGTTTACCCCTGGGACCGCACCGCGCTGCTGGTTTTTTTTAATCCCAGTAAATACCATCTGCTTGATGTTTTTACATAATTTTATTAGATTTCGCCACTACTTAGCTGACATCATGTTTCTGGAGCACGTTCATTAAAGGAAACAAGTCATTATAAGGTTTACATTCTTGCTACGAAGCCTACGAAATGTCTACGTATTCATATTCGTAGAGCTCGCTAAGTGTAGTAGTTACAATAAAATAAACAGAACAAAAAATGGCGTGGCATAAAATTCAGATATTAAATTAAATGCCCAGTTCATAATTAATTTGAAATATAATCATAAAAAATAACTGAATTGAATTACTGAATATGTTTAAATGATAAAAATCAAAGGTTTCGCCAACAATAACAAAATCAGAATAGAGTTAAATTTCAACCAATTGTTATCACTTACTCGGATACAAATGGAACTGCTTAAAACGAATGCAAACGTATTATCCAAAATGATTTTAGAATACGGTATAGATATAGTTGCATCACAACGTAGGTAATTGTAGCGATTGTAGCGTAGCTTGCCTAGTCGTTCGTAACAGATCTGCTACGTTAAGCAACTTTCGCAGCGGACACCAATTGTATGGATGACCGTTTATGGTATTTACATCTGAGCGCTACCGTGCTTCGGAGGGCACGTTAAGCCGTCGGTCGCAGGTTTTGTCTTAGGACAACAGCCATGTCAGAAGACTTCGGGTGGTCTAAAAACTCTAACACCAGGGTTGGCCACACATCCACACGAGAGAAGAAGAGGAGAAGAATCAGAAAGTACGACTATTCAATGAACTTTTTTTTTTTTACGCTTAATAGATTCATGTTTGACTTCTATCTCGCCTGATGTGAAGCGATGATGTGGCCTAAGATGAAGCACATAGATCTAGAGAGAGACGGTAGTTGAGCGGCTGCTCAGACCCGTCTCCCTGATGGTGCACCGAACATCATCCCGAAACACTACTAGGTCGTTTGACGGCATGGCTTTGTTCGGTGGGTGGTATTACAACCACGGCCAGAGCCTACCACTCCAAAGCGCGTAAGCGGGCAATTACTTGCGTATGCAAGTAATTCAAAGAGAATATGTTAATTAAACGTTATTTTGTAGTTTACAGCTGTTTTACATAGTTGGGATTTGCAAATGAATGGAAAAATGGCGGTAAATCGCAGCCGGTTGCCGTAACCGGTTGCCGCACTGTCGACTGGCGGAGTTTTAATTAATTTTCACGTATACCAGACTGGTTTACACCAGAGGCAACCGGTTTATCTGTTAGGTTATAGAGACGGTAACAGCTGAGCGGAATACGATGGTTTTTGTAATTATTTAACGGTAATACGTGGTGCTTTTGTATATGAAAATATTGTTTCACATGTAATAATAATAGGTAATCATCATTACTTATATTAGGGAAAGATTCTATATGGTGCGACTAAGTAAATGTCACAAAATTCTTGAAAATATTTCTTGGACATACCGAATTACTCATTATGGTTATCTTGATGTTTAAAGAGTGCATTAATAGGTATTATTATGTAGCATTAATAATAATAATAACTGAAACTGGCAGGTGCCGAGGTCTCATATCATAGACCGGCTCTCATCCATTAAAAATTCACCTCAATATCCCAATCATAAGTAATTTTCATATCTTCAATGTTAGTCCTCGCACTTATCGGGGGCTGTCTTTGATTGCATCTTCTTAATGATGCACTCAGAGACAGTCCCCGATAAGTGTTGTCCATTACATATTGCGAGTGTGGCTTAGCGGGAACTTGCGACACCGAAAATCATCCCGACTTTGCCCTGCACCAATGACTTATTAAAACTTATTACTCGTAAGTGCAGATTTTGCACGCTCACTCTAAAACGGTAAAGGAAAACATCGTGATGAAATCCGTTTACGCGCTTTGGAGTGGTAGGCTCTGGCTTATAATACCACCCACCGAACAAAGCCATGCCGTCAAGCGACCTAGTCGTGTTTCGGGATGATTTTCGGTGAACCATCGGGGAGAGGGATCTGAGCTGCCGCTCAACTGCCGTCTCTCTCTAAATCAATGTGCTCCATCTTAGGCCACATCATCGCTTCACATCAGGCGAGATAGTGGCCAAACATAGATCTATTAAGCGTAAAAAATAAAATAAAAAATCCAAATTAAATGCTCTAAGGACCGGGTGAAAGAGCGATATAATAAAAATAATAAGTTTATTTGCATAAAAGGGTATAAATTTTAAATTCATAGGCTCCCAAACTAGTAAAAAACTGTGTTTCGGGTGCCAGTGGCTTCTCCCTTCTAGATTTACAGAGTATATTAATATTATGCATTAAAGGAAAAAAAACATTTTGTGTACAAAATTAAGTGATATACGAGTACCTATGAGTATTTATAGTTTTTTTTTTATTAGACTATTTCGTTCAATGTTTAAACGTTTTGTTCAGTGATATATTACATTTTAGACATTATATAACTACACATCAAAAGATAGTAAATAACATAATACACAAACACATTCTACCTATAATATCTTACACATTAACTAGACGGAGTAAAAGGTAAAATAAAATGTAATATTTTTTTTGATGAAATTATATTTTTCAAGACAAGCTTTAACAAATTCGTACTCGGAATCGCGAGCAGATTAAAATGAGACCAAACACTAGTAGTCTACAATTATTCATCAAGGAGTTCCATTGCCCACCTTCCGTATCCATCACCAGTTCAGCTGGTTTATATAATATTGCATTGTCATCGAACTTTGACAAGTATGCAAAATTTTAACTTCGTAGGACAAGAGATAGTGGTTCTGATTCAGCTTGCAAGATTCCACCCGAACAAACATGGTTACATACATACATTGCAAGTTAAATAAAAGCTTGTAAAAACGTGTTCAACTTTATTAAAAAAAATCTCATATTCACGCAGAACAAAAGTTTTGCTCTACTACTTTCAGCGGCGTGTTTTTTCTATCATACATATGATTTACATATAAAAATCTGAACCGGAATGTTCACAGCTACTGCCCCGGGCCGCCGGTCTTTCCACTTAATATATGAGCTTTGAAGCCGACGCCTTGGTTCGCTCGCTTCATTTCGCTTATTACGCTCATTTCGCTTTTAACTCTCATGAATTATCAACCGGCTAAATTATCTTAATGGAGATATAATTTCTAACTTCATTTTGCAGTTTGTTTCGGGGAGGTGTTCGTTGATATAGCATGGTTTTGGTTTTAAAATATGTAGTATGTCGATACCTAATTGTTATTTTGATGACACTTTGGATTCGTTAGTGTCTTAAAATGTTTAGTATTTCGTTTTTTTTTTTATATGACTAATAGGCAAACAAGCAGACGGCCTGCCTGGATGGTAAGCGGTTACCGTCGCCTATGGACACCTGCAACACTCGGGGCATTACTGGTGCGTTGCCTACCTTTAAGGACCCATTTCACCCTTCTTTTAAAGTACCTCATGATATAGCTCTGCGGAAAAACCTCGGGAGGTAGCCCATTCCATATTTTGCAGGTGTGCGGCAAGAAAGATCGGGAGAATCAGACAGAATGCGATTTCCATAGATCTATGGTATGTGGATGGGCTTTCGCACGATGTCGGGCAGTGCGGTAATAAAACCGTGATGGAGGAATGAGATCAAATAGTTCCTCAGAACATTCCTCATTATAGATTTTATAAAACACACTGAGTGCACCGATGCGATGTCTCGACGTTGACTCAGTGGCTCCAAATCTTTTGTGAGCTCGGGATCGCCGACAAGCCTAATGGCTCGCCTTTGTAAGGAGTCAAGTGGCTGAAACAGGTACTTTAACTTTTAGACGTTTTGTTCAGATTTATAGAAATACATTAATAGTTTTAGGTAATAAATAAAATAATACGCAGTTACAAAAATCAACAGCAAAATTGAAGCTAAATTACAAAAAAATAACTTAACTTAACACGAACTTATATTAAATGAACACGAAAATAATCAATAATTTCTATTTCCAAATTTCAAAGCATCCAACCACACCAAACAAGAAACAATTGACAGGCTCCGTTAACAACAAGAAAACAAATTAGCAAAGCGTTCGCCCCGCGTGTTAATAAGGGCACGACAATCGGTGACCGGCAATCCGGAAACCGGCTGCGTAGCGTTGCCCGGGTTGCCGGTTGCCAAACATCAGGTAAGGCGGATCGGATGCAGCGCCAATAACTCGTCGGACCCGGTTTCTCTTTCCGTTTGATTTATATTTCCTGTTGAACTTTGCTAAGTGTAAAATATTAAGGCCTTTTTATTAAGGGTTTAAGAGTCCAGAGATATTAAAAATAAATGCGTTAAACGCACTCATGGGCTCGCAGGGATAATGTTTAAACAGACAATAGAGAGGACGTTCTTTCATGTCTATTTACAGATTAAATAAAGCTGTTGATTCACCAAAATTTGGAGAGACACACGGAACCATTCGATTTATAACCCATTAAATCAACTAATATTGTTCAACAAAACTAGTTCGGATATTGTTGACATAATTATGTCGTTGCCGGATATAATATTTTTTTAGGAACGAGTTGATTATTTCCAACTGAACTATTATGTAACAATTATTACCGTAAGATAAATTGTTGACTTATTTGATTAAGTTTTTAATAGATTTTTTATTTGTATACCAAATACATAAATCTAAAATAAATTGGATAACTTATTCTTTGATGAATTGAATTAAATTTATATTCATTTAGTCACTAATATAAATTATAATTTACTAGCTGCACCCCGCGGATTGACTCGCATTTGTAATATCAGCAGAATAATAATATCAATATCCTTATGCAGTATGCATGTATTAATTTATTAAGCCACTAGCGACTCGCCCCGGCTTCGCACGGTTATTATACATATAAACCTTCCTCTTCAATCATTCTATCTATTAAAAGAAACCGCATCAAAATCCGTTGCGTAGTTTTAAAGATTTAAGCATACATAGGAATATAGGGACAGAGAAAGCGACTTTGTTTTATACTATATAGTAAAGCATGTCTAGGACAGTGCCTGGTATTTCTCATTATGTGTATAAATAGTCACTCAGCAGATATCGGCATTGCAGTCATAATATAGGAACGAAATAGACACATCCCGTAGCGCTATCATCAAATCAGGACTCTTTACACATTCACGGAACGCGTGCCATTTCTGGCAGCTGCGGCCAGCCTCTATGAATGTTGTATCACTCGATGGTTGCTGCAATAAAACTAGCCAGCGATGGAATACGTTAAAGTTTTGTGCCATTTATGACAGAGTTGCTGAGGACGGTCAAGTATGGCCCCGTCATATGGTATTATTTTTTGTCATTTGGGTAGTAGATTTTCCACTTGGAACTTTGTGCTTATTATCATATATTCTTTATTACAACTTTAGCACACTGTCAGAACATTTATATCGTGGATTATAAAGTAGAAGTTCAAAAGCGAGCTTAACCCTAAGAAGAGTCACTTGAGCAAATAGGTTTCAGTGTACGGTTACGATGTGAATAAAAAATCAGCAATTATAATAATAAATATAATATAATCTAAAATAAATGTCAATATCTCTTTAGATTTATGTGCTCCATCTTAGGCCACATCATCGCTTCACATCAGGCGAGATAGATCTATTAGAGTAAAAAAATAAATACAAAATAAATATTTCTATAAGATGCCTTCATAACTATAAGAATTAATAATATACAAGTACTTTTAAGACAAAGCTATAAGGAAAGATAATGTTATATAACTCTTGCTATAAAAATATCAAAAAGTAATTGCCGCGAATAATGAAGAAGAGATGAATGAAGGAGAGGATTCCAAAGCTTATGTACATAATAATATGTATCATTTTCTTATCCTATGACGGAGTAACTAACTGTCATTTCTACGTGAAATTAATTTATTATAGTGCATCAAAAACTGGACTAACTAGGCGAAAATGGAAACTTATCGTAATTCAACAGTATCATTTGTTATCATAATGATTTCACCTTGACATTGACGGTGGCGTATTTCCCAAAATATCATCTATACACATTCACATTCTAAGGTACTCAATGCCGTCTGAACACTCTGAAACAGTGAGAAAGGCCGAGGTGGGGAGTGTACAGGGAACACCTCGGAGCGAACATCCGGGAGCACTCGGTCAAGGCATAGCAAGAATACTGATATTGTACAGCCGGCATTAGACTTTGAGATATTCTGACTTTGTTGCTGATGTATTCATTATATTAACTACACTTTTCTATTACTAAAGAATCAGCATCGCTATTTAGCGAGGCAACGTCGCCAGCATTTTGGGCACGTTGTCGGACGACGAGTATCGGATAAATTATATCTGTAGGCCATTCAGTCGGCTCAACCGATACCCGATACATGTTGTTAATATATTTTTGTTTAGTAACCTTTAGTAATGTTTTCAATTTATTTAGCCTTTTATTTTGTTTGTTTGTGTCTGTTTTATGATATTATCGGGTATCTTCGCGCACAATTTTAAAATCAAAATAACTTGACTAACCTCGACGTTTTGATCAAGTTGCATTGATCTTGGTCACAAGAAGACTCATTCAGCCAGTTTGTCTTTTTCTACTACTTCTATTCATTTCTCTCAAATATTAAGAGGCTGTAGGCATTGCTCAAATTGTTATCTGTCTATTTTGTTAGGCAAATTCCGCGATCGATCATGTTGCCCGCGAAATAATAAGCCTTAAATCCTGGTAATATGTCCTCAGACACGTACGTGTGTTCTGTCTTAAAGCTCGCTACTTTCTTTTCTTTGATAATCAGCACCGCTGGTTGACTCGGATGATTGATTCTAGAGGCCAAATGCCACTAAGACTCAGTCTTTGTAAGTGTAATTGTAACATTTATGCAATTGGCGCTTTGACCAAGGCTTACCAGTTTGTTTGCCAGAGATGGCTCGTTTGTCACGTTTTGTCCCAGCACCGATACCTTCGACAACCTCAACCAGCCCTCGGGGCCGCAGTAACCGCATAGCCCAAAACAATTTAAAGAACCGTTGGGAGCACATAAGGAGTATAACCGGAAAAGTCGACGAGAACAAACCTCCCCCGCGAGAACCGCCACAGCTACGCGGGCACCACCAATAGCTCTCACGGGACTCGTGAACGGAAACATTACGTCTCCACAGATGCAGCAACCAAACCGACCGTTCAAACGTAAAAGCGAGCAAATGTAAAAAAAAAACTTTGAAAACTTATGACGAGTTACAATAATATTGTGATTTAGATGATGTACTGTAAAAGATGCGTCCAAATTAGATAGGTTAGTTAGGTAATGTAGTGGTTGTGATGGAGAGAGATAGAGAGGTGACGTGAGACCGCTGACATGGCGGCGGTCGCCGGCCTTTACGGGCTTGGGGACGAGCAGCGTGCGCGCCACCGCCGCGGACAGGCCAACGCTGAGCGCTCCGAGTCCAGAGATGATAACACTGAGGCGTAAGTCTAGATCTTAAGCTTTTTCTATTTAAGTAACATACCACATGTTGGCTTAGATCATGGGTGCGACTTTTGAATCTTAACAGTGATCTAGAAATTAAAAATGACAAAGTAATCGCTATGCATAACCTTCTTTGTAAGACTTATACTCGTAGTTGGTTTGTATATATACATATTTTTTTATGGTACTGATGAGACGAGCAAACCGTTCGCCTGATGGTAAGCGCCATGCCTGCCCATAACAATTGCAGTGCCACCCAGAACTATTAATACCATGGCACTGCGTAGCACTGCATTGCGCTTATCACCCCGAGACATCAAATAAGTCTCATATGCCCAGTAATTTCGCTGGAACCGAACACAGTAATGCTTGCGCAATACTGCTTAGCAGCAGAAAATGATATATTCGAATTTAGGCACTCGTAAATGATATCAGGTGACTATTACCGTCAAAGGTTCAAGATTCGCATCCCAGTTCTTAATCTTGTGTCACTTAAGCGAAGACGAAAGGTTGCTGATATTTTATAGAAGAGTCATTCTTTGATCCGGAAATAACGAGGATGGTCGATGGTAAACGACACGTCTGACCTTCAAGTTGCAGTGTCATCCAGAGCAAATTATATCGCGACACTGCACTGCGCTCGTCATCCTGGTACAGCTTTTATGTTTATGGTCAAGAGTACCTTTCTATATCTAGCCTTGCGACTTGGTACTGGATTTGCAAGCAGGTTTAAAAAGACCTATAATTTCTGTCGTGGAATACAAAATTATTAATGATTTATGCATCTTACTTCTCCGCTTAAAAACCATTAAACGCAAAATTAACCTGCTAAATGAACTACACTATTACAAACAAGATTTTTTGGAAAGAAAAAAATATATCCACCGGCTGGGACTTGAACCCGCATCTAAATTGTTCAGCGTGGGAAGTGCTCTGCCCAATTGAGCTACGGTTGTCACCAAGTCGAGCGTTGACTTTTTTCTTCCGTTATTTAACTGTGTTGAGGGAGACGTGGGGGACTCGACTTGGTGACCAGCTTAGCTCTTAGGAAGAGCACTTCCCGCGCTCAAAAAAAGTAAAATGCGGGTTCAAGTATTCGTTTTTTTTCTTTCCGAAAAGCCTTGATTGACTTATTTACTTGGCATTCGTTACTGCTCCATATACATGTAATAAGAATACACTAGAATTAACATTAACGCTACCAACAAGTATCAGTTTCTTCTCGGTGTAGCTTCAGAACGCTGTATGCTGTTCTAATTCAATTTTATTAGATTTGCCGACGTTGCGGCTGCCTTATACACCGCCTCGACAACGGAAATCCTGCTCAAGTTAATATTAAATGGTAGCACAAACCGTGTATGTAACCACAGAATACTAAGGGACAGAAGCATCACTCCGCAAAGAAATTGAAACAAATAGCGACTCTTGCTGTGCCACAATAAAATTCAATTCAGCTCGCTGCATACGTACCAGTCATATAAACCTACATAGCGCCTCTCTTTCTATCGTATAGCTCTTATCTCTTCTGACGCGGCACGTATAGTGACGCGCGACCCGCCGTCGGTGTCCGGTTATGTACTTGTAGCTTCGTACCTATAATGCGGAGTGCGCTAGGCCTGATGTAACGTTAATTCTAGTGTAGATAATATATTTTGTTTCTAATTATACCTTGGCTTTTGCGGTAACGAGTCCTCAAGAAAACACGGTGATTAAATCTATTAATATCTATTTAAATATCTTATTACAAGAAAATTTTAATCAAAACAAATTAATTGAAATATATTTTTATCGTCACTTTGTGTTTGTGAGTAATATTTAAAGTGTTCTCTCTATTCCAACTTCCTTTAGAAACATTGCAGCCGTATAAATTTTTCAATAAGTATTATATTAAGAGCTTTTTGAGCGTGATACATCAGTTTTATTACTATAGAATAAGATTTTATAGCGTCACAGAACTGTGAAGAAAATATGTTTTCCGTCAAGTTTTTACTGCGGCATTCGTCAAACTTTTACATAGAGTTTACAGCGGAAAAGCGCTACACTTTCTGAGGTTTTGTGTCGACGGATTTCTAATGTGATGTTGCATTATGATAATGCTGCATAAAAGCGCTGCAGCTTTTCTACATCTAATATACAGCCTTTTTTATTATATTTAACATCAGTTGTCATTTCACGTAAGCGACGCCAAGTGAAGATTAATACGATGAGTTAACCTTAATCACCCTATTCCAGAAGTAGAAAAAATCTAGTATATTCTAGCATAAAGACGCTGTCAGGGTTATTATTTCATTCAGCTAAACCGCTATTTTCTAAAGACATTTTGATAGAAAACACCTTTGAGTTCGCTGTTTAAAAATCATTGACACATAAAATTTTGTCAACCAGTTTTTATATAATGAATAACTAGCTGCGCCCCGTGGTTCCACCCGCAGTTTCCCGAGTTAAAAAGTAGCCTATGCGCTATTCCAAGTCCTAAAATACCTACATTCCAAATTTCATCACAATCGGTTCTGTAGTTTTTACGTGAAAGAGTAATAAACATACATTCATACAAACGTTCGCGTTTATAATATTAGTAAGGATTTTAAACAACGTCAAAATGTCATATGCAGTCATTAACTTGTTTTATTTGAATGTTTTCCGGTGAACGCATGTTTAATCGAAAGCGAGTATTCTCGACACAAGTGGATGCCTCGACGGCCATTTAACAGGATTATAATTTACATGCGCGCTGATTCTTAATGTGATTACTGACATGTCCCTATAATATTTAAATTACAAATAAAAATTCCAAATATATTTAAAACCATATTAAGATTGAATCTAGTTTTGAAATAATATAGACTAAGATTTTGAATTATTAGGAAGAAGAAAAATTGTATTGCTCGGGCAGGGATCGAACCTGCGTCTTCAAAGTACTGTCGCGATGCTTTAACTAAGGGGTCACCAGCCAGAGCCAGTTGGCTCGAGCAACCAAATTTCTTCTATCCTTCTTATATCTTATTTCTTACCTATGTGTCAACAGATGACGTAGAATCATCACCGTAAGACGAGAAAAGGATAGAAGAAATTTGTTACCCTGAGCACATGGTTCGGTGTCCTAGTTGGTTAAGCGTTCGGGATGGTATTCTGAAGGCACAAGTTCATACCCTATGCGAGCAAGAAATATGAATGTTCTTTCTAAATATTTAAAACCTAAGCTTGCGTTATGAAAAATTTGTTAATAAATAAAATACTAATATTTAATCTATCTTTTTTTAGCGCCATGACAGTTATGGCGTAAAACGGCGGCCATCTTGATTTATTCAAAGTCGATTGTTCTCCCACGTGTTTCGATGGCCATTAAATAGTATTATGAAATACTGGCCATAAAACCGTGTAACTGCAGTCGTGGAACATTTACGCGACTTTAACTGCTCACAAAACTGTTATAGGATCACAAAACGGATTCGAGTATGCGATGGTTTATCGCTTGATAGCTTAGGAGGAATTTTGAATGCAGGATGCGCTGGTTTCGCGGCTATGGAATTTGATAACATGATGCAACTAACACTGTGTTGAAGGAGTATGCACATCCAACATTACAACATTACAACAATTTTCTTTAATAAGTACCTGAGGAATGAATTATTCATCATCATCATCAGCCCTTCACGTTCCCACTGCTAGGATACGAGCCTTCTTTTATAGAGAGAGTATGGGCCATAATCCACCACGCTGGCCCAGTGCGGATTAGTGGATGTCACATTTCCTTGAATTTTTGTGGTTAATTCTTGAACATGCAGGTTTCCTTACGATGTTTTCCTTTAGCGTTTGTAGAGCGAGTGTTAAAACACTCGCATTGTGCGTTGCAGATTTATCCGCACATAACTTAAGAAAGTCAGTGGTGCGGGTTCAGCGGGATTCCAACTCGTGTGGGTCGATCGAAAGTTGCACATGCTACCACTGATCTACACTCAATCTGAATGAATTAATAACAATCCTCAATTGAACATGAAAATTATCAAAAATTGACTCATCAAATCCCTAATCTCTTTGAATTTTAACGACAAATTGTTGCACAAAAGTGGTGGCGATGAAAGAGTCAAGTATCACTTTATTGTGTCGGAGGTGACGCTGAATTGCCGCTACATTGGCGGGACTAAAGCTGACGCAACGTTGACGGGATATAACGATGCTCATCAAAGTCGCCCTGTGCCAAAGACTTGACAATAACACTGTCAAGACGTTTTTGTTGGAGTGGACTTTTAATTGACCCAAAGTTTGGCGCGAGTTTTATTTAACTCATGCGTGATCATGATGCTTGCAACAATGCCGAACTATCAAGAGCTCTTATCAAAAGAAAAACATGGTGAATATATCGTTTCTTAACCTCTAATGTTAGTGACCATGATAGTTTAAAAACTAATATGATAGATAGATAGAAAATACTTTATTGCACATAAAAAGGAATTACAATAAGAACATACATTCTTATGATGAAGAATATGAAGTACAATAGGGGGTCTAATCGCTAAGCAGCGA